>OY754982.1:27138712-29646212 GCA_963576475.1 Molanna angustata
GTCATTATTTTTACATCAGATCATGATGTCAATAGATAAAGTCATCTTCTTGTAGCAATTGCCTTCAGAATGTCACGCACGCTATATATCTTTGCGTGGTTCAATGCTATGAACAATGAACGATGAACATGCATTCAGCAATAACATCAGAGTTATACTACATACAATGTGAGTAATAGCTACATCTCCCTCTATTGTTCTAGAATGACGTCTTCGACAATTTAATATTGTTGGTATCTGTCAGAAGCAGCTGATGCGTGACAGCAGCTAGCTAACTCCGTTCTCAAATTAGTATGTAAAATTCATTCTCTTGGTTAAAAAAAAATTGTTACTTTACGAATATGTAACAGCTAATTTTCAACGCGTTTTGTATCGTTTTCGTAAAACAGAAATCTGTAATGTTATTCGTTGCCGACGATATACACGGAAACATGGACTTCCAAGTTGAAAAACCAAGAAAAGTATAGACTTGGCCATACAAATCTCGCGTAGTATGGCTTGAAACTTTGTCGATCTATTAAGGGACATAGGTAAATTTTCTTGAACACATCGACAGTTGTATTTAAGATTGTTGTAAAAATCTATCTTTAGTTAATTGACTTCACTGTTTTAGTTTTTCGATTTTTTGACATCACTGATAATTTTTCTCTGTATATCATCCAAAAGTTTTATTTATTAAATCACACATCATATATTATGTACATTAAAAGCCTCTCTCACAGCAATATCCCAAGAATAATTTTTTAGTCAAATTTTGTCTCTTCGATCTGATGAACACACTGCATTTGCAATACTCATTAGTTTTACAATTTTTTCGACTCTCTTTGAGTAATTTATTTCTAAAAATTATTTTTTTCATTTACTTCTTTATCACACCATTTAAATAATCTTCATTAAAATAGATTACTGCTGCCCAACTAGGTATACCTGTTCTAGGGCTAGCAGTGTACATATTATTATATTTCACAGGATTAACTATTTGCATTTTTGTACATAGATTAAAAAAATGGAATTGGAGTTATCATGATATGCATATACTATACATATTATGTATGTAGGTATCCTTATTTGTTAATTGCATAAATAATCTTGAATAGTATCTCTTGGGAATACTGAACTGACAGAGCATAGATGTGATCCGTCAGTCATATCTTTATTCAGTCGAGTCTCAGATCAAATCAAGACAGCACAAAATTTATAAAACAATAAGGATTTTTTTGCAAAAAAGAAAATAAAAATAGCAATTATATAAATAATGTCTTTTTAAACTACGACGTCGAACATTTGATGTATTTTACATTGTCGAACATTCAATATATTTATTCAATTTTCGTTTAAAACTGTAGGTACACGTTTTAAAACCTTAAAATACAATAATGTAAGTTGAGAGTTAGAAAAATCACAAATACAACAGCGATTATAAAGGCAGTTGAGTATTTGGTTCAAAAAATATTTGTAATTAGTGTATTTACTATGCAAAGACCGTCCCAATTGCTACTGAATATAGAGGTCAAATTACCGTGGCAAAACCGATCGCACATGTTGAATATTAATATTGCTGGTAGCCCACAAGACACGCGTCTTGCACACATTCGCAATACAAATTTGGTCAAATATGCAAAACAAAACAGCAAAAATACTGCGTTGTAAGTGAAGTAGTGTTACGAACAATCCATTAGAATTTTGATGACACTACATACAAACATACCATCACGCCATGTTTCTATTAGATTATGTGCACTTTGCGTATACCTACGTGCATTTTGAGCGCATGGATGAAATCGTGTAAGTTGCGCACGCTCACCAAACCTTTTTGTTTGATTATTTTATAAGACTCTGGCGGTATTCACGGTGTGTTATCTACATACTGATACTACGGTTTATTTGGTATTTGAATCGATCAGCAGGGAATAATAATTGATAATTGTAGAAGCAACTAGAGCTTAGTAAACTCGCAAATCATTTTATCAACGTCGGATGAGCTGTCAAAGTTTACATTAAACGCGAAAATCTTAACATAAAAAAATAATAAATAGTGATCAAAATTATAAAAGTAGGTAAAGATATATTTTCATATATAATTTAATTAAAAAAATGTGATCAAATTGCTTGACAAATACGAATACATAATAAACTTACATATTCCTAACCTCAAATGGGAAAGGTGTTAATATTATTTTTCAAAGCAACTCGCTCACGCGAGTTGCTATTATCATTAATGACTGACTGAACCTAGCCTAGATGGGTCGATGGCAGAGCGGTTAGCGCGCTGGGCTAGTAATCCAGTGGTCGCGAGTTCGAATCCTGCCTCGACCGATTTCGTTCACCTATAGCACAAGAATTTATGCTTAATTTAGGGGATGTAGGAGATGTATATTGTATATGTACTTGTTTAACAAGGACATATCCATTTTTTATTTTAATAAAAAAATGCGACTAAATCAACCTAACCAAAAAATTAATTAAATAGTATGCACGGTAATTACATAATTAAAATTAATTAAATAGTAGGTATGCATAAAAAGTGCACGGTAATTTGACATCATACTATTATTTCGTTGTCGTATTTTATTACATCCCGTATAATATTCGGTTAGGTTTTGTTAGCGTTTAATGATAATAGCGACTCGCGTAAGCGAGTTACTTTATATATTGAATGCAAATTTGTTGTAGGAATAATTCCTTTGTCATTTGAGGTTGGGAAAAAGTTTATTATGCATTTGATCACATTTTTCAATAAATTAGATTTCTTTACATATTATTTAAGTAATTGTATGATACTTAATATTTTTTATGCTATTTATTATTTTTTTATATATAATGTATTCTTAGAAATCATTTCCAATACAATCCCGAATGTTTCTCAACAGCGGTTAGATCTTAAAATTTTCATTTCAAGTAAAGTTTGCTTCATCTTTTGTTTTTAGAATTCCACTTTAAGTAAAATAAATAACTTACCTTATCAATTGACTTGACATAGCTAAGTATTGAAATAACTTAAGAGTGAGACATTAACAAGTGACTCACCTCTTGTTGGTCAATATAATATACTTACCTCGACCTGTACCTCGACTCACAGTACAATGTATGTAAATATTTAACATTGCAGACTTACTAACAATGTTTCCTGCTGGTAACCTGCTATAGCGGACGTTTCATTATATGATAAGTACATACATACTTTAGTATCTACGTTTTTTGCGCATTATAAATTATCTTACACTTTATTTATTTATTTATTTATTTAGAGGACAACATACAGCATATAATAAATAATATATAAAAAAAGATAATTTGATTAATAATAAAGCCAATTACAGGTTGTCACTGAAGTTATTGTAGTACATTAAGATACATTAGGAATGGTTACATATTATTATGGTGAGATATTGTGTGAATGATGTGGGAAATTGCATATATAAATTTGTCAGTATTTTAAGTGTTAAATTTGATTATGAGGATGAAACTTTAAGTTTGATATATTTTTTAAATGTGGGGGCGCTAAGTAAGAATATGTCGATCTCTTGGAAATGCCTATTGTATGTATTACAGATTATGTACATTGTTGCATTTATTTATTTATTTATTCATGTCTGACAAATATTGATACACTTATAATTCGTATTATTATTAACAAATACATATTATATTATACAGTGATGCAGAAAGCAGTGTCATTAAGGTGTTTTAATCACCATCAAACTAGGCAAAGCCTGTGTCTTGATGGCTATTTCTTTCGCATAAAATTATGAATACAGTATAAGCATACACATATTAACACAATACAATTGTATAAAAATATTTAAGAAAAAAATATACTAAAATACTATAAAATATAATGGCTTTTTTACAATTATATAAACATATTTAAAAAAAAAATTTAGATGATCTCCAACAAAAAAAAAAAAATATTGAAAAAATGATAAAAACATGATGGCTATTTCTTTCGTATAAAATTATGAATACAATACAAACATACACATATTAACACAATAAAATTATATAAAATATTAAAAAGATAACTAAAATGATTGTTAAAATAGTATAAAATATAATGGCTACAATAATATAAATTTATTAAAAAGAAAAGATGATGGAAAGAATGATAAAAATATGATGGCCATTTCTAAATGAATACAATATAAATAGCCTTACAATATAAATACAATATAAATTCCATCGCCTAAAATTATGAATACAATACAAACATACATATAAAATATATGTGTATGTTTACATATATATACATAAACATACACATATTCATACAATAAAATTATATCAAAATATTTAAAAATGAACTAAGTAAATCCCAAAAACATGCAAACAATTATTTCCTTAGTGAATTTAAATCTAAATCTCAGTCTCAGTCTCATGTTGAGCATAGTTGGTGTGTTGAGTGGTAAGACGGAAAAGAGGAGTGTGTCTAGTTCTACGGGTGTAGGTAGGGATGTTGAAAGATATATAATTTAAGAGCGCAGGAGAATCAATATTATTATTAATAATACTGTGGAGAAGTATCATATCAGATAAAGTACGTCTGTTTTCGAGTGAATCAATGCAATAGTAAATCCTTGCCTCACGATACGACGGGAAATCTAGAAATGCTTTTCGGTTAAGGTGTTTAATAAATATATTTTGTATCCTTTCGATACGGTTTATGTGTGTTGCATAATGGGGAGACCAGACAGGAGATACATATTCCAGGATAGGGCGAACCAGGGAAAAATAAAGAAATTTGGTATAGGTATCGGAAAAAACTTGAAAATTTTCTCCGCAATGGGAAAATGTTTGCGCATCTACTAACCAAGCATAACCCCAAAATGAGTGTCCTACGCAGTGACGACATTATTCAAGGTAAATTAAAATTCAGAAATTACAATAAAATATGACAAAAACATCAATTTAAAGCATTCTGTCGATAGAACGTTATTAATTGGATTGCCAACATTTTAATACAAAATTAATAAGTTAAATTTAAAGATATAACTTTGTATTAACCACGTTTATTGGTTGAAACGATGCGACCGGTTTCGGAACTAACCGTTCCCTCATCAGGCTAACTTTCAACTGAAACAGAATGTGACGACGTGCTTACAAGAAATCTATGGGGGCGGAGGTAGAGGTAGGGTGGGGGTACTTAGGGTTGGGTCTTGTGCAGGGTGGGTCCGATTGGCTGAAGGATTAGAAGTAAAAGGAAACATATTTAATAATGGACTGAAAGATAAATTTAACTGATTGTTTATTATGTTCTGTTTTGAATTAATACACTTTTTAATTTCTAGCGACTCTAAATTATCAAGACGGAGACCTACTTTGATGACGTGTAAAATTTTTGTTCCCGATTGCATATTAAATTGATGATCATTAAGTACTAAGTGTTCTGCGAATTCCGAAAAATTATCATTGTTTATACATCTAATATGTTCTTTTACTCTAGTCTCAAATTTCCGTCCTGTTTTTCCTATGTAGACTGCAGAGCAGTCTCCACATGTCAGTTGGTATACGCCGGAGTTTTCCATTTTATTATCTTTATCTTTGGAATTCATTAAACTTTTTCCAATATTATTGTCAGTGTAAAATGCCGGTCTTATGTCTTTTGGTAAGAAATTTGAGACTAATTGGGATAAATTATTAACAAACAATATGCGTCTCCATCTATATTCATCTTTTTTGATATTTGTATTATAACTATGTAGGTATCTATTGACGTTAATATTTTTTATTTTTTTATTTAAAATAGAGTCTATCAATTTACTGTGATAACCATTATTGTATGCAATCTGTTTTATTGTATTTAGTTCTTTATTAAAATTATTTGATGATAGTGGTATATTTAGTAATCTATGGACCATGGAATGATAAGCGGAATGTTTATGGGATGCTGGATGGTTGGATGTATTGTGGATAGTTGTATCTGTATAGGTCGGTTTACGATATATATCAAATTCAATTTTATTATTTACTATTGTCAATTTTAAATCTAAAAAATTAAGTGTTTTTTCCTTTTCTATTTCCAATGTGAACTGAATCTTAGGGTGAAACGAGTTTATAAAATTTAAGAGCAACTTTAATTGTCAATCAGTACCGGTAAAAATGCAAAATATATCGTCCACGTATCTCTTCCATAAAAATATATATTTCAATAAAACCGAATTTGATCCAAATATTTTATTTTCTAAGAAATCTACAAAAATGTCGGCTATAAGTGGACTTGTACGGGCTCCCATTGGTAATCCTTCTTTTTGTTGGTAAACAACATTATAATGTTGTTTACCAACATTAATAATTAAGAAGAAATGTTCAAACATATAATAACAAAAGTGTTGGATACAGAGAGAAGGGAATATTGTACCTACCTGGTGCAATATTCCATCAGACTTCTTCCATCGTATCGGAGGTCTTCAGGGAAGGCTCGCACTCTAGCCTCTATATTACAACACTATAATGTTGGTATTATACACCACTTCCAAAAACGTTTTTGGCATTATATGTGCACGGCGCGTAGTTTTAGTTGATCGATATAATTATGTGAAATATACGAATTTCATCTTGTATCGAAACTATTGAATTGCAACTGTCAATGAGACGTACACGACGACGAGTTGTAAACGAATATGATGACTTTCGACTACTGATGTAGTAATACATTTGGGAGAGGAAAGAGTTGGAAGCGTTACCAGATTAACCGAACAAAAATAATATGTCGTGTAAAAAGTAATTCATTGAACAAGAAGGATGAAAATGCATTGTTGGCGTTCGAAAGGAAAATGCTTCGCAAAATATTTGGCCCTACCTGTAACGGAGGATCTTGGAGGATCCGGTTTAACCACGAGCTAGAAATAATGTATGGCGAACCAAACGTTGTCCAATACATCAAAATACAACGTGTACGTTGGGTCGGACACGTTTGTAGAATGGAGGTTAGCCGGGTCCCAAAGAAAGTATTGGACACCTGCCCTGAAGGAAGAAGAAGCGGAGGGAGACCTATGTAGGATGAGATGGCTGGACGACATCGAGGGCGATATAAGAGCGATCGGACAGACAAATTGGGGGTGATTTGCTGTCGACAGGGCGGGATGGAGGCAGTTACTTGAGGAGGCCAAGGCCCACACCGGACTGTAGCGCCATTGCTGATTTTTTTTATTGACAAACATTTTTTCAACATCTCAATAGAGACGAAGTTGGTATATTGTAAAAGAACCAGGAACTCGAGGCACCTACAGGGCTTACGACCTGTTATCGGCTGATGAAAAAATACTTCAATATTCTTTGCACAACGATTGTTTGCTTTTACAGCCCCACGAATATATATTTTCCTAAAACAGACAAAGGTAGATATTACTATGTTGGAATGTGTACAATTGGATACTTAATAAAGACCTCATTCAAATTTCGGCTCTATCGAATTTTGATGATAGGACTCATGAGAAAAAAGACAATATTACTACACACAATATTACTACACAAAAAAACTCATGTATTAAAGAAAATATTACTACATATATACCATCAGAAAGAGAGATCCTAACGCCACATTTTTTCTATCTTGACACATTAATTTTGAAGTTAATGTTTTTATGAAAGATTATAGATATTTCCGTTCTTTTTGAATGTAGGTGTAAAAAATCTAGTCTTGCACCTGTGAGCCCCTTTATAGATGAAAATTGAATGTTATTTTAATATAAATTGAACTTGTACCTATGTATTTAAAATGTGAGTATCATCACAGTTAACATACAGATAGTTTTTGGTTAAAACATTTGTCTTTTGTTGTTGACCTTCCATTTTATTTATTTGTATTTCACAATAACATTAGGAATTCAAATAAAAACCTACGATTATACAAGAATATGTTTAGTCTCCAAAATTGTGTGACAGTGTAGAATTTTGATTCTTAATTTTTTACACCTTTTAATTATCTTCATATGTCGGTTATGGAATTTTCCCCTCGATTTTTAACTTCCCGACCAGTTGGAGCAAAAAAATCATGACGACAATAATTTTAACAAGTAGGTAAATATAAAACGAGTGGGTTGTGGCCAACGCTAAGCTCCTCATTTCCAAATCACTCCATAAAGTATTCAATTTTTGTATGGAATATATTCAGCATGAGTTTGTTAGATTATTTTTTGAAAACTTGATAATTCTTCAATGCTATTTTATGAAAATGAATTTAAAAATTCAGGTTTATTATCACAGAGCAATCTCTTGCAACCAACTCCAGGAATGTGTAGTTTATAACAAAAATTAAATAATTGATAACAAATAAAATAAATAACTTTACTTTTTGATTTCTATGTTTTTTTAATACAAATTCATTTTATAAAAAAAAAATCATTGGAAAAACAATTGTTTTAGTTTTTAAAAAATAAATATATAGATGTAATAAATAGTAGAGGTCCTAATATCGTCCCCTGAGGTTCACCAGAAAAAAGTACCTACATATCAAATGCGAATATACTACATATAAACATGTTATCTCTGTTTATCTATAGTATGCGTAGGTACGTAAATTTTCAAAGGTGTAAAATATTATAATTGATAAGTAAGTATATAGGTAAATATTCAATGTGAATGTTATATATGCGTATTTATAAATACATGGCTAGCTTCCCACAGTGCAAAACAAACATGCCGTGTTATATTTCACCATGTTTATATAGTATTATTTTATTATTAAACTGTTTTATTTATCGTACCTTCTATTAAAATATGATACTATTGACATTTGATATCAATTTGTTTGAAGAATTTTCATTTTGAGTAAGTCCACATATAAGTTAAAGTGACATAAAATATATATGACAAGCATTTATGCTTATTTTTGAGAATATAATAAGGATATATATGTACAAGGGCGAATTCATTTTTTTGAAAAAAAAATCATTTTCTTTGAAAAGCATTCATTACTACAATTATTCACAATACATCCGATTCTATAACTTTTTAAGAACGTTCCAATCGTTCCAATAAGTCCATGTTGATATTCTATAACGCTGAAATAGGATCGTTCTTACTCCAAGTAAGTCACAAATAAGTTCAATTCCCTATTCAATAACCACATTTTAGTCTAATCAACTGTCAAAACGTACCAAAATTTAGTTCACACCTAATTGAAAGCGAACTAGTTATTTTCACAGCATTCCGGGGTATTTTAGTTAAGATAAAAACACCATTTATGTTCGAAAACAAATAAAAATGGTTGATTTATATGAGTATGTACCTATATGTACTTGTTACAAGGGCGTATTCATTCTTTTAAAAAAAAAGCGATTTTTTCAAACAAATAAAATACTTAAATTGTAAATATTTAATAATTTATGTAGATATTGTCAAATAAATAGTAAAATTTAAGTGAAAATACGATATAGTAGTTAGGTATACCTACTTTGTATATTTTTGTAACTGTCAAATATTTCAAAGTGACCCCAAGCTCAGGAAACTCGAAATTTGTTATTTTCATTTTAAAAATGATAAAAAGGCACATCTCTTTCATAAAATGGCATTCAAGAATTATCAAGTTTATATAATAAAATATTTTAATCAAAAATAATTGAAAAAACTCATTTCATAAAAATGTTGAATATTTCCATACAAAAGTTGAATACTTTGTGGAATGACTTGGTAGTGAGGAGTGGCCACAACCCACTCGTTTTAATAATGAATATGTCCTTATAACAAGTACATAATATACATAATTATACATTCCCTCAATTAAGCAGAATTGCTTGTGCTATAGGTGAATGAAATCGTTCGTGGCAGGATTTGGATGGAACTCTCATTTTCCCATTACTATTTTGATTCTAATCGTATTTTACCATCTATATTTTGACTATTCCCTCATTTTCCCATCACTATTTTGATTCTAATCTTATTTTACCATCTATATTTTGACTATTCCCTCATTTTCCCATCACTATTTTGAATGTACCCTCATTTTCCCATTACTATTTTTATTCTAATCGTATTTTACCATCTTTATTTTGAATATTCCTTCATTTTCCCATTTTCCACTATTTTGAATGTACCCTCATTTTCCTATTACTATTTTGACTACACTTTCATTTTCTCGCCACTATTTATAATAAACTTTATTTTGGCAACATACATATTATACCCTTATTTTCCCAACACTATTTTGAATATACCTACTCTCATTATTTCAACCCTATTTTGACATTATTCTATTTTTTTAATCACTATTTAGACTAGAACCTTATTTTCCTATCAATATTTTGAATAAACTTTCATTATTCCATCACTCTTTTGACTATATCGTCATTTTCCCATCCTTATTTTGAATGTACCCTTATTTTCCCAACACCATTTTGAATATACTCTCATTGTTGGTGCCAATATGTCATTGGTATAATTTATTGTTACATTTTTTATACCTATATAAAGTGACACATAAAATTGTTGCAATCATTGCCCGCCCTACATCCAAAAAACAGTATCCTTTCAGACCGCGTCAGAATAAGACTACCCCGCATTTCTTCCAACTTTTTTTTCCGTTCCTCTAAACTCATCATAAAATTGCTATCACCGCGCGCGTGTGAATAAAATGTGATCATCCTACCAAGGGAGAGGACTAAGGATCTGGTGAGTTTTCCATATATATCCTTCCTTTGCCTTGCGGTGGTTGGAACTAATCACCCGCACCACAAAAAAATACAGTCCACTTTTATTTCTTACTTTTTTTATTTTTAATTTCATATCCGCGTCAACAGTCATTATTTCAACACTACCTATTTTGACTAAATCCTTTTTTCCCATCACTATTCTGAATA
The DNA here is from genome assembly GCA_963576475.1 of Molanna angustata. Taxonomy (NCBI): domain Eukaryota; kingdom Metazoa; phylum Arthropoda; class Insecta; order Trichoptera; family Molannidae; genus Molanna; species Molanna angustata. The sequence continues at coordinate 27,149,506 of OY754982.1, forward strand.
TAGGTACCTACTCTCGTTATCGTCGGCCTTCGTGGCTCAGTTGGTTACTTATCTGACTGCTGATCCAAGGGTACCGGATTCGATTCCCAGTGGATGCACAATTTTTAATTGTGTTTTCAGTCTGGATCTGTGAGACGATTTATATCGTAAGTCTCCAGAATGTGGCAACTTGTCATTGGGTGCGTGTTAAATTTATATTTGACAGAGTACCTGTTAATTTCCCGAGAAGCATTATTAAATAAAATAAAATAAAAATTATTCCATCACTATTTGCGACTATATCCTTATTTCCCATCACTATTTATATTATACTCTCATTTTCATTTACTACATCGACAATACTCTTATTTTCCCATCACTACACCCTGATAATCCCATCACTATTTTTCTGCTATATATATATATCAAATTATAATCTATTCGCTGCAAGAATAACTAAACACTTTTTATTTATTTGCGCATTACTTGGCTGTGTTTACATTACAAAATAAACATTACTAACCGTTATATATAATACGGAAACACCTTGTACTGTATATATCCAATATTACATATAGGTATATTGTTATAAAGGGGACCGTATAAGTACGAATATTGTGTGGTACAATTATGTATACAGAAATATGATGTCTTTCACCAAAACTACCTAACTCTTCCTAGCATTTATTTTGGATACAAATTGAGTCTAGGAAGAATAATATACTTAAGAGTGGGTTTGAGGCTAGGAAGTATACAAGAGTGGGTTTGAGGCTAGGAAGTATAATAGAGTGGGTTTGAGTTTGATGAAATTCACCTATAATATTTCATTATTTTTATTATTTTCAAAACTGTAAACAACTAATAGAAATTAAACGTGGTCAAATATACTTTAAAAGTGAAACAAAAAACTTCGAGAAACTTCTACTTATATTATATTACATAACTCAAAATAAGTGCAAAACCTTAGATTATATAATATGATACAGATACCTAGTCAGCGCAATGAATGTATGCCAACTAAAACTACGCTGAAACAGACGAATTTCACTCGCCCGGCCGTATACGTACACCTACCGATACGCACATCTAAATAATACGTAGTCCAACCGTTCTACCGCCTCATACACACATGTAAAAAAAACTTGGCATACATTTGAATTCGAAATTCGTACTACACGCGGCTTCTGTACATTATAATTCTATGTGCAAAACTCAATTTTATTTTTTTTCTACTCATAAATATACTTGACCACTGACGCGTTTCTCTCAAAGAGCATCTACAGAATGGTACTTGTATTAAGTGGAATTTTGATTTTTATACAAAAATTCATTGCTACCAAATCTTTTTATAAAGTACCTACAATAAATGAAAATTGTTTCTGAAAAATGAAAAAATACCGATATGACAATTTTGTTTTATTGTGTTTTATAAAAAACGTTGTTAGCAATTAATATTTGTTAATAAGTTATAAATAAAAGTTCCGCTAATACACAAGTAGTAACCTTTCTGTTGATGCTCTTTGGGCGAAACGCGTCAAAGCAAAAATTGCATGATCCAACTGTCGATTTTTTCAAGAGAATTCATTTCTCTTTACATATCGACATACTTTCAAGCCAAGATATGCGAGATTTGTATGCTACGTCTATATTTTTACGGGTTTTTCAACTTTGTAGTCAAAAAACACCAACTTCGAGGCTTAGCAGCATATATGTAAGTATTATGTTCTCTTTATGGATTTTCCTGACATACATACCTACATGTTTTATATTGAAAAGTTTTAATTTGTGTTTAAATGTTTTGGTACGTATTCTTCAATTATACATACTATCGCCATCGACAGGTGGATCTCATGTGTTTAAATGCAACTAGAAAATATTTGTTTAATTGTGCTAACCGAAAATATGCATAATAAATTGAGAAATGTTCATTTGAAAGTATTTTGAAGAGACCAACATGAATCGGTGGAGAGATGGTTGATGTAATAAGATGATGTTCTTTTGTACTCGCTGCTGTTTAGAATCGTTTTCATAGGTTTGAATAATGCAAAAAACAATTGTACCTACTATTACTAACGAGAAAACACATATTTAAATAATTTGGTTGCATGTGGTAGCCAAGAATTTTGATTTGAAACGCTTATATTTTTATCACTTTAAAGTGATTGAAAAACTGTTAATTTAATCACGACTTTCCAGACGTATCATTTTTCATTGCATCGAATTGAAATCATTACTGAAAAGTGATGTATTTACTCGAGCTCATATTCTAATGGATTCTTGAAAGAAATAATGATTTAATCGATTGAAATATATCACCAACGACGATCAAAGATCCATTGTGTATCATTCAATTGATCATGATTGAAGGTTGCGATCATGTTGCAGTCATTGCAATCAACAATGATTTTTAATTGACATTAAAATAAGGTTTTCATCGTTACACTTTTTATGGATATATGAATAAATAAATTCTATTTAATTACAACACTTTTTTATCTCTGTATACAACTATAAAAAGTAGGTAAAAGTTTTTTTATACTGTACCTGTACCTACAATAAAATTAATTAGTAAGTACTTAGTACCTAAATGAAACGGAATAATTCTAGAAATTCTAGAAAAAATTTGAGAAATTATGGAATTATTTTGAAAAAACTCTTTTGAGATTTTATATTTTTCTATATTTTTACAAATTTTCAGTGTTCTAGCTTTTATGGTTTCTGAGATAAATGGAAAAATAAATTAAAAATTCAAAAGATGATAACCCCTGACTGAAACAAAAATTCAATTTTCTGAGTATAAAAGTTTTGTAGGCCTATTACTGTTTATATATTCTGAAATTTTCGGCTCTGTTAATTGAGCGGATCAAAAGTTAATAGGGGGACGGGCACACACACACAGACACACGAAATGTTCTACTCCAAATTCTGAGTAAATCCGTATATGGAACATATATGCTGCGAAGCCTCTAAGTTGGTGTTTTTTGACTTCAAAGTTGGAAACACTGAAAAATATAGACTGCATACAATTTCGCATATCTTGGATTTAAACTGCCTCTTCCTTCAAGAGAATTTCATTCTCTTGAAAGAATCGACAGTTGGATCACTATCCATTTTAGTCTTGCGTGTTCTTATGATTATTCAGTACCTACCTAACATAACCTAACTATAAATATAAATTATGACAATATATGGAAAAAAATGTTTCTTAGAGGGCATATACATACGTACATCGCATATGAGATCAAATTTCTAAACAGTTTGTTTCCAAAACAAACCCTAGCATACCTAAGTATTTTCAACATTTCTTTACCGAAAATGGAACACCCACACAATTATAAAATTCAGCATAATTCCCCCAAAACAATATTAAAAACATCCCTTTTTACAGTATTTTTTAAATTAAACAATAACGCTACGTCGAACAGAAAATATACTAATAAAATTTGAATTTAAGCTAGGAATGTGTGCAAAAATAGAGGAATATGGCGCTTGGTTCTCTCTGCTTAACCCGTACGGGACAAAGCGTGATGGTATATATGCATATCAAAATTGGATAAAATCAAAATGTGACCTCTATGGTTTCTGCCTACCATCATCCATTTGGATCGTTGCTGGGCAACCCTCTTTAGGAATTGTCTCGTTTCTCCGACTCTTCTCAGTTCCACGTCGTTTTGAATGTGGTATTTGGCGGTTTTAATACATCATGTTTGCAGTTACTAAGTCGATTTAGATATACCCTCCTAAATAAAATTCGTCATCTCTAAATGACAACATAATCATTCTGTTATGTACGATACCTACTATCGATTAATTTCAGATCACATAGCCGCTATAACTTATATGAAAATATTATATAATATTATGATAATCCTACATTATGGTCTAATATCTTCTATTCTTCTTGTCATAACTTTATTGTCTACCACACGTTCCTTGTAATGATCTATTTTGTGAGTGTATGCATGTTATAAAATCAATATTTAAATATTTAAGGGTCTGTACTTACATGCTATCCATAAAACAAATTTCAAAATTGACACAAAACACAACACTAAAAAGATTTTATGTTTTCATACAAAATTTTTGACACATTGATGGCGAGATAAAAAAATATGGTTAACAATAATAATTTCAAAGAGTAATTAATTGGCATTTTAAAAATTGTTAAACAATCACTTTTACAGTCTTATATTAAAATCAAAACGTTCATAACGTTCGAAATTCTATAACTATTTTGAATTTAAAAAGTTGCACAATTGTCTATGTCAAAAAACATTCGATCTATTTGGAATATGAAATAATGAGAATTCAAAACGTGGAACGATACGTTCGAAATACAAAAATGTTGACAATTCAAAACACAAATATTTCCCGCTATTGTCATATGGAACGCGACAAACGCGATTTAAAAACGAAACATCGCGCCAAAACATTTGTCCAACAACTGAATTATTGACTCAACAAGTAGTAGCCGTCACGCTGTATGGGATATAAAAAAATACTATGACACACACTATGCACGCGTTCTATTGGACGGTCCCGTTGACGGCACTTTATCGACAAACAAGATCATTATCGAGTTAATTTTTATCACACCAAGTATTGATGCGACCTTTTTACTAGTATCAAAATTTGCTGTCTATATTTCAATTATTGATGCGATTGCAGTCGAATATGAAAGGGACAGAGACAGAGACAATTATCGTGATTATTGTTATGAGGCTAGGTCACATAGGTAATTTATTCGTAATCGGTGATTATGGTAGTACAGTTGAGTCACAACATATTTTCATACTAAAATGGTGTGTTTGAATGTTTAACGCCGTTACGTGTATTGTCAACCAATCACACCAATTTCATATGAATTAATATTGTGATTTGAAAATAATCGGGAATAAATTAAAACTTACTGTCATATTGTCAGAAAATTATCCACTATGTGGTGTAGCACCAGCGATAGACATGCGTGAAACACGACACATGGGTGTATCCACACAAAATCTGACCTATGAAGTTAGTAGGTAGCTATCGACAGTTTTACAAGAATATTTCATTAAATCGGTTGAGCGGTTTCGGAGATTAACGTGTACGAACATCGTAACACGAGATTTTTATATTTATTTATTCATACAAACATTGATGACATTACAATAATAATTGAATCTGCAATGCCCCACTAGGCAAATGCCGGGGCCAATGCATCTCGAGACAGTGACACTGTATTACGTGATGCCAACATCAATCGTATACTTAAAAAAAGAGATAATATCACAGTAACAATGTAAATAAAAAAAACATTAACAAAAAACCATAATAGGTATATAAAAATTTGCGCTAATATTAAGTATATTTGGAGCAAAATAAAGTATGGGGTCGAAAGCTATGGGTGAAATTTTTTCTTTGCATAGTGTCTGCCTGACATTCTTTTATGCTAGTTTCAAAAGCATGACTATTTTCCATTTGCTTAATTTTTCCAAAATATGTTAAGATATTTCTGTTTCTTGTCTATTGAGATAACAAAATCTTTCATAAATGTTTTCTGTTGAATATATCTTTATTCCTTCTATTTGAAACCTTTTTTAGTCTATCTATATCCAGTAACCGCCACTGATCATGTAATGGTGAAAAATGCACATACTTATTGTTTGCTTATAATAATAAATAAAGTTTAATTGCTTGTTTATGAAAATAAATAAACAAATATAGGTATTTATGTCAATATTTATAATATGATGACATGACGGCCATGTTTTGACGTTAAACAAACATGACATTTCTTTGCATTTGACCACAATAAAGGATATCCTTGACTGAACTTCCTGGATCGATTGATAACCTATATAAAATAAGATTTAAAAAGAATAAGGAAAACTGTCATTTATTTTCCAAAAACCCACAAAATATTCAGAATTCTAGTGGTTGGTTCCAACATATTTTAGTAAGTATTCATTCATTCATACCATCACGGCATAATATCCCAATATGTGGTGTAACCAGCGAAAGACGTGCGGGTATGCATTACCTACCTCTCATTCCATTCCACAACCTCTCATTCCATTCCCCAACCTCTCATTCCATTCCTGTCCGTAATATATATATATTTTCGACATATATTACCTACGCATGCCATTGCACCAATCCAATCAAATACTTGCAAAATTAATTAATCTCTAATAATGGATCGATATTCAATTTGAAATTTGGTACCTTCATACTTTTACGCCACACAATCAAGGTATCTATATATATAAAAATAGATGTACGTATATTTGTTTGTTTGTTGTTTTGTTTGTTTGTATGTTCGCGATGGACTCCTAATCCAAACAACCGATTGCGATGAAACTTTGGGAATTTGTTCAGCTCATTCAGGAGAAGGTTTATGCATTATAATTTATTTATTTATTTTTTCGTCATATAAAAAAAGTTTTGTATTGAAGTGAAACTTAGTGGGTTTGTTCAGCCAGACACAAGAAGTTTTATGAATTAAATTTATTTATTTATTTAATATCTAACACAAAAATTTACAAAAATTATCTATTGGGATTGTCATTTAATTTTAGGGATTCGTTCAGCGTAAAGCAGAAAGCGTATTTGAAGTTAAATTCAATAATTAAACTTTTCGCAGAAAAGTAATTGAAAAATTATCTATTTGGTATTGCATAAAAATAAAAAAAAATAACATAAATAAATCAATGGTCGAATAATAAATAAAGAAATATAAAAAAAATACCATTTAAATAAATAAATAAATCAAAGATCGAAAGAGTAAATAAATGAATAAATAAGTGAATAATAGTAATAAAAAGGAAACATACCTTTCAACCATTTTTAAATATTTGGAGGTAAATAAATAAACAGGCAGGACAACGTCTGCCGGGTTTTACTAGTATTTCATAAATTTTCTCTTAGGAAATAATTTTCAATTTAAGGATTGTTTGTACTTACATTAATAATTAATACGAAAATTAATTACCTATATTTTGTATAGCAATTTACGCTTTTAACGACGTAATCTCATACATTGTTGGTAATTAAGAACTGAATTTATCAAATATGAATACAGTAAGCAAATACTCTCAGTAAGTCCTATTCCGATTCGTCTAAATTTATCCGTCTGAATTTTAGTATATGAGAAATGTCAAAAAGTTGACTGGATTTATATGGGACTCATTACGTCACACCGCACGGATAAAATCTTTTTATCCACTGTCACCCGTTGGTTACAGATGTTTTCGTACTCTGAAACGAATCAGAATAGGACATAATATATTGTTTCTAAAAAAATAAAATTTCAATAGATGGTTTCAAAAGGATGCTTAACGCATATTATAATTTTTGATTTTTACTTTGCTTTGTTTATTTTTGTTGTTTAAATTGAATATGTAATATTGTATTTTTTTTTCTTCTTCATTTATGTCTAGTTTTTTTTATCATTTACCTCTATTTTCTTTTATTATGTTGTTTTATATTGTTCTTCCATGAACTACTTACGTTTTTTTTATTATGTACCTACCTATATAATCGATGTATTACGTACTTACGTTTTTTTTTTTTTTATTATGTACCTAACTTTATTTACAGTTATTGTTGTTTTCTTGTGCCTACATTGTTCTATTTATCCTGTATTTTTTTTTGTAAATGCCCTATTAAGGGCGTATATATAATAAATAAATAAATTAATATTTCTCTAGCTAATGTTCATTAAAACAATATAAATATTTTATTATTAATATTTTCATGGTCAGTTAAGTGCCATATTAAATAGAAGAGTTTCATATATAAAAAAAATTCATTAAAAAAAAAAAATAATATGCGTTCTTACTTAGGCAGGACGGATGACAACTGATTTGGTTGTCATGTGTCCTAAGGAAGGAGCAGTTGCTTTGAAACAGGTCGTATAAAATAGTTCATTCGTCGCTTTAACAATGTGAATTTTGATAAACGATATTCTCTACATATTATTTATTCGGTAATTAAATTGTGTTTTACCAAAATTTATTAGAGCATGTAATGATATTTGTATTATCTCCCAGTATCTATCTTTATAATATGTTTGTTAAGAGGCATGTACAGTATACTTTATATGATCAACAAAGAATTTCGATTTATATGCTCTGGATACCTACACGACGACATTGACACACGACACACATGTCGACGCTAGTGTCGATGACGTCCATGTGGTAATCAATTTCGTGTCCGGACAATTGACCGTAGCCGATTGAACGTGGACAATTCACCGTACACCCTTTTTACCGAATGGACATTGAACGTGAGAACAATTGACCGTGGGGACAATTTACCGGACAGTCTGTCGACACATTGGATTTCTCATAGTATTTTGATATAAAAAAAGATGCAATCGGTTCGTCGCCATAAACGAAAATTTTTTTTCAGACAATTTATTTAACACATACGAAAATAGGAAGTTTTTTCTGTTATTAAAAATAGTTTCCGCACGGTGAATTGTCCATTCGGTCAAATGTCTATACGATAAATTGTCCTCACGGTCAACTGTCCGTAGGGTCAACTGTCCCCACGGTCAATTATTGTCTGTGGGGTGAATTGTCGTCACGGTCAACTGTCCATACGGTAAATTGTCACCACGGTCAATTGTCCTCGGTCAATCGAGTACGGTCAATTTTTTTTTATTACATATACCAAAAATTATTATTATAAAAGTAACATAACAAATAAATTGGGTTGGTTTAGACCACCTCACTAGGCCAGGCCTGTTCCGAGGTGGTAGACTTTTTATATAATATCAATTAATAAGTCATTTTAAGCTGTTATATAGAATGATTGTGTAGCCCATGGTCCACTTATTGAATCCTATGTTAATAGTTTTGTCGTTTATGTTGTTATGAATTGAGAATTTGCTGACAATAGTCAATCAATCAACCAATTTGTATCCTGTCTCCAAGGAAGCTACACAGAAACTGAGCGACATGCAACTCGGTGTCGCGACAGTGTAAACACTTGAACATTCGATGTTTGACACTGAGGCCCGAGATATCAGTTGGCTCTTAAATCGTTGGATTTAGTAATTCAAGTTAAAAGTTTAGGGAAGATTAAATTTCATTCGCGTATTTCAGTGCAAAATGAAACGTCAGTTACGTAATTTTCAACTATAGATATATTTTACGTTTTCTATGGTTATTATTGTCTATAACGCATCTCTCAAATTGTCAATAACCTTAAATGATACGTTACGCGAAGCTGTGACTAAATATTATTTTATTATTATGACGACACATTATTTATTTGTTTCATTAGACAACATGTTAGGTACTTTTTCAATTTTTTATACCGATCGATGTTTTTTTTTAATTAAAATCAATCATTGTAGTGACAAAATGTCATTGAATATGTACTACGTACAAAGTACATATGATTCAATGCAAAATGTATGATGTAGGTATATTTTACAGATGGATATGGAACTAAGTGATAATGGTAAAATAATGTCTTATGTAGAAAATTTAAGAATGCACATTATATATATAGAAACAGGATGGATCAATTTAAAAAGTGTGATGAAAAAACATCAAATAGTTTTAAAATGCGTGCCTGACGTTTCATTATGGCTGACAGTTTATTTCGTTTGTTGTCAGGCAATACATTACAATTATGCAAAAAAGAAAATAAATATTAAATACATGAACCACTTCAATATCAAGTCTTTTATTTTAACAACAAAAATAAATCATGATTATAATTATTATGCATAGTTATTTGTAGTATAAAATGAAATAAAACTTCAAAGCGTGCGGCGATTAGTACGCCACCTGGCGAAAATAACTAGAAACAATACTTAACTCAAGATTAAGACACGCAATCCGCCAGAAACGTTGAGTTAAATATTTGTCGTTTAATGACGTATTTAAGGGAAGATTAGGTACTGAAATACACAATATTTTTGTTAAACTTGAGTTAAACTCCTAAGGGCCGACTGAAATACCGGCCCTGAGTATCTAGTATATGTACCAGACACTATTATTTATAGTGTCGTCGTGTATACGGACCATTAGTGTGAATTTCGGAAGTAATCATGGTTCCCGTTCGTTCAATTTACATGCAAAGGTTAAAAAATAAATCTATATTTAATTATTATTAAAATGAATGAATATGTCCTTGCTAGAGACGTTTCGGAGTAATTGCTCCTAGACCATTAAATACTCGACAAAAAAATAAGCAAACGGAAAATAGTCATGCCTTTAAAATTAAAATAAAGGAATGTCTCTTAGTATTAGACACTATGCAGAAGAGATTTTTCACCCATAGCTTTCGACCCCATACTTTATTTTGCTCCAAATATAAATACTAGCGCATTTTTTTTATATTATGGTTTTTTGAAAAGTTTTTTATATTGCCATTGTTATTTGTGATATTATCACTTTTTTGTATACGATTGCTGTTGGCAACAAGTTATACAGTGTCACTGTCTCGAGATGCATTGGCCCCGGTACAGGTTTTTTGCCTAGTGGGGCATTGCATATTCAATAATCATTATAATGTCATCAGTGTATGTATAAATAAATAAATATATACACATCCCCATACATTCGTTAAACTGAGCAGTAATGCTTGTGTTATAGGCGAACGAAATCGGTCGTGACCACTGGATTTCTAACCCAACGCGCTAACCTCTGTCACCACTCATCTAAATAGATCGATTGAACCAAAAAAACATTTTAGTGAAAATACTTTTTTTATTATTTTGTGTTAGTTCTTCTTCTTCTTTCTGCTTGTGAATGAACGGCTTTCTGCTTGTGAATGACGGGCTTTCTGCTTGTGAATGAACGTCTATGAACGGCTCTCTGCTTGTAAATGAACGGTTTCGCTTGTAAATGGCGGGCTTTCTACTTCTGAATGAACGGCTATGAACAGCTTTTTACTTGTGAATTAACGGTTGTGAACGGCTTAGGGTATGTAAATGAACTGCTATGAACGGCTGCTACGCTCAATGAAAATAATTGAAATGACAATTTATTTTTATTTATTTATATATTTGAAATAAAATATAACAATAAATTCAATAAAATATAACAACAAATCAATTTACAAAAATATTTTATTTATATTACCCCCCAAAAAGAGTTTGTACTCGTGCTTTGGGGGTATTTTATATAAACCCAAAATTAATCTTCATTTTTACCTTAATTAATCAAAAACTAATAATATACACAATATCAAAAGAAAAAAATAACAGAAAAAACATGCTATTAAAATACAAAAAGAGACTAAACAGCATTTTTATAGTTTTCAAAATCAGTTGTTGTACTTAGTTTATATTTAATTATTTTACTATGTTACAAAAACCCACATATACAATATAAATTTTGAATTCCTATAAACTAGTTGCATGTAACACATGAGATCCAACTGTCGATAGTGATAGTATGTACCTACAGTTGAAGAATAAGTACCAAACTATAAACCCATACCTAAATACAAATTATTTAATATTTTAAGATATTTGGTTTTCTATACAACACATGTACCTAGGTATGTATGTCAAGATAGGATAGTATGGAGGTCAGTCCTTTGATCCTACCCAGAATATGAAAACAGCATGATGGTATGTATGTATGTTTGGAGATTAGTATCAAACTATTAAGTCTTCTTAGATTATTGTGTGTAGCTATTGCCATACAAATTGTATGAAGCAATGTCGTCACTAAATTCAATGTTCATAAAAATTGTTAAAAAAAATTTGAGATGTGCTAATACAATGCTACTCCGAATTCTGAGTAAATCCATGTAAGGGAACATATATGCTGCGAGGCCTCTAGTTCGTGTTATTAGCATGCAAAAAGTCCACTACACCATACAAAATTTTCCTTCGTACACGCATCTTGGCTTAATAATGTCGATTCATTAAGAGAATTGAATTCTCATGAACGAATCGACAGTTGGATAATTAGTAGGTATATATACGATGACATATTTCATGACATTTTTTGTTTCATGACATGATGACATTTTTCCATATAGGTACATAGTTTATACATGATGAAATCTCTCACGGGATAGCATTATTGTTTACTTTGTCTGAAGTAAAATAAGAAATTTGTTAAATTCTATCAAAATATCAAATGAATCATGCCTATAACATGCATTGCCATATGGAATACACAAATTACGAGTTTCAGAACTAGTCGAAAAATAATTAAAAATCGATAACTTAATTCCAGAGCAGACAGGCATGTTACTTTTAATTTACAATATTTAATGTTATACAGCGTTGTTTATTTTATTAATTTAATATGTAATTAAAAAAAACTGCAGCTATAATATTATGGTAACATTTGATGATTTGATATTAAAAACTAGCCAAAAATATTTTATGCCTATTAAAAATTTTATGTACAATACACTGCGTTAAATAATAATGAAAAAAAAACAAGTAGAAAAAAATCGAAGCAAAATGAGCAAGAGTAGGGAGTTTCATTAATTTGTGTGAAGGAAGTGCTTTGTTTTAGGGAATTACGGGATGGGGTTGAAAAATATATTTAATCTGTTTCCTATGGGTTTATAGATAATCATGGAAAATGTTTGTATCTTTGAATAAGTTGTTGACTCGTTGAATTCTGAAAATACAGGAGTGATATCTATAATTTGTGTGGTACGTATTGTGTAGTAGGTACGTATTGTGTGGTAGATACATATTGTGTGATAGGTACGTATTGTATGGTAGGTACGTATTGTGTGGTACGTATTATGTGGTACCTACGTATTGTGTGGTAGGTACGTATTGTGTAGTAGGTACGTATTGTGTGATACCTACGTATTGTGTGGTAGGTACGTATTGTGTGGTAGATACATATTGTGTGATAGGTACGTATTGTATGGTAGGTACGTATTGTGTGGTACGTATTATGTGGTACCTACGTATTGTGTGGTAGGTACGTATTGTGTAGTAGGTACGTATTGTGTGGTACCTACGTATTGTGTAGTAGGTACGTATTGTGTGGTAGATACATATTGTGTGATAGGTACGTATTGTATGGTAGGTACGTATTGTGTGGTACGTATTATGTGGTACCTACGTATTGTGTGGTAGGTACGTATTGTGTAGTAGGTACGTATTGTGTGGTAGATACGTATTATGTAATAGGTACGTATTGTATGGTAGATACGTATTGCGTGGTAGGTATTGTGTGGTACCTACGTATTATGTGGTAGGTACGTATTTTGTGGTATTGTATGGTAGGTACGTATTGTGTGGTACGTATTATGTGGTACCTACGTATTGTGTGGTAGGTACGTATTGTGTAGTAGGTACGTATTGTGTGGTACCTACGTATTGTGTGGTAGGTACGTATTGTGTAGTAGGTACGTATTGTGTGGTACCTACGTATTGTGTGGTAGGTACGTATTGTGTAGTAGGTACGTATTGTGTGGTAGATACGTATTATGTAATAGGTACGTATTGTATGGTAGGTACGTATTGTGTGGTAGGTATTCTGTGGTACCTACGTATTATGTGGTAGGTACGTATTTTGTGGTAGATACATATTGTGTGATAGGTAGGTACGTATTGTATGGTAGGTATGTATTGTGTGGTACCTACGTATTGTGTGGTAGGTACGTATTTTGTGGTACGTATTGTATAGTAGGTACGTATTGTATGGTAGGTTCGTATTGTATGGTACGTATTGTGTGGTAAGTACGTATTGTGTGGTAGGTACGTATTGTGTGGTACGTATTGTATGATACGTATTGTATGATAAGTATTGTGTGGTAGGTACGTATTGTATGGTAATTATTGTGTGGTAGGTACGTATTGTATGGTAGGTACGTATTGTATGGTAGGTTCGTATTGTATGGTACGTATTGTGTGGTAAGTACGTATTGTGTGGTAGGTACGTATTGTGTGGTAGGTATATACCTACGTACTGTGTCGTACGTATTATGTGGTACCTACGTATTGTGTGGTAGGTACGTATTGTGTAGTAGGTACGTATTGTGTGGTACCTACGTATTGTGTGGTAGGTACGTATTGTGTAGTAGGTACGTATTGTGTGGTAGATACGTATTATGTAATAGGTACGTATTGTATGGTAGGTACGTATTGTGTGGTAGGTATTGTGTGGTACCTACGTATTATGTGGTAGGTACGTATTTTGTGGTATTGTATGGTAGGTACGTATTATGTGGTACGTATTATGTGGTACCTACGTATTGTGTGGTAGGTACGTATTGTGTAGTAGGTACGTATTGTGTGGTACCTACGTATTGTGTGGTAGGTACGTATTGTGTAGTAGGTACGTATTGTGTGGTACCTACGTATTGTGTGGTAGGTACGTATTGTGTAGTAGGTACGTATTGTGTGGTAGATACGTATTATGTAATAGGTACGTATTGTATGGTAGGTACGTATTGTGTGGTAGGTATTCTGTGGTACCTACGTATTATGTGGTAGGTACGTATTTTGTGGTAGATACATATTGTGTGATAGGTAGGTACGTATTGTATGGTAGGTATGTATTGTGTGGTACCTACGTATTGTGTGGTAGGTACGTATTTTGTGGTACGTATTGTATAGTAGGTACGTATTGTATGGTAGGTTCGTATTGTATGGTACGTATTGTGTGGTAAGTACGTATTGTGTGGTAGGTACGTATTGTGTGGTACGTATTGTATGATACGTATTGTATGATAAGTATTGTGTGGTAGGTACGTATTGTATGGTAATTATTGTGTGGTAGGTACGTATTGTGTGGTACGTATTGTATGGTAGGTACGTATTGTATGGTAGGTTCGTATTGTATGGTACGTATTGTGTGGTAAGTACGTATTGTGTGGTAGGTACGTATTGTGTGGTACGTATTGTGTGGTAGGTATATACCTACGTACTGTGTCGTACGTATTATGTGGTACGTATTGTGTGGTATGTATTGTATGGTAGAAGTTTTGAAAGATTGTTTATCTTGATTCTACAATTAATTATATTCAATTTATTAAAATTTTAATTGTTTGATGAGAGATCGTAAGCCCTGTAGGTGTCTTGAGTTCCTGGTTCTTCTATAATATCCCAACTTCGTCTCTATTGAAATGTTAAAAAAGTTCGTCACTAAAAATATCATTTGACTCCCGACAGGGAAGAAAAAATCCAATGTTTGCGTATATGAAATTAAAACAAAATATTCGCATTGGAATACATTTATATTTAAATGATTATGTGCACAATGTTATGTTATATATTCTGTGAATTTACCAACAAATAAAAAATAAAAAAACGATGTATTATATTAATTACAATAATTATAAATATTGCTTCTGACGTAAATGGTATTAAAGCCCCTTAAAACAATCTATGTCATTACTTTCTATAATATATGTATGTATCAAAATACTAGCAAATTAATGCCAAATATTACGTGAGTTGCGGTCAACGTAATACTTTACTGAATAAAATAGAGTGAAGCATTGATAACGATTGACTGAAATGATACATGTAGGAACATTATTAAAAAAAAACACAATAAATAATGAAATAAATACTTAGTTAAAAGAGTGGGTTGTGGTTAACGCTAAACACCTAACTAACAAGTCACTCCATAAAGTATTCAAATTTTGTATGGAAAATTTTCAGCATTTTCATGAAAGGAGTTTGTTCAATTATTTTTTTATTAAAATATTTTATTATAAAAACTTGATGACTCTTCAATGCCATTTTGTGAAAGTGATGTGCCTTTTTACCAATTTGAAAATAAAAATATAATTTTTTTTTTCTTATTTTATAGTTTTTTTTTCCGAAACAAATATGTGTTTTATACGAGGAAAATATAAACAAATAATAGATCTAAATGTTGCATCCTTTAAAGGAATAAAAAAAGAAAATTCTTTTTATCAAGAAACAGACTTATCATAAATATTTAGTAAATTATGTCAGATAGTACAGATTAGGAAAACATAGAATAAAATATATAGGAAACAAAGTACATCACATGGAAAAACACTTTTAAGCATATAAAACATATCGAGATATCCATAGAGAATTGTAATAAACAATATTTTTATGTGATTTGAAATTTCAAAACTATCGAGAAGAGGTTATATATCAATGTTGTCAGGTGTGTTGATGTGTTTGGTATGTCTCGCGAGCATCCCAGATCAAATTAAAATATATAAAATATTTAATGTACTGCTCAAAGAGCATCGCAAATAATATAATGTGTGTAATTATATTACATATTTATCAAGTTCTACTTTGTTAAGGTAAATTTATTGAAATCATTTTTGCTAATACAGGTAAACTAAACAGTAATGGAGATACACCTGACCTTCGATGGCAATGAGTAATTATTCAAGGTTGAATTCTTGGGCAGTGAATGGACATAGGTACACAGATACCTATGTAATATTTTAACAAATCATCGTCAAATTCCAGAAGACACATAATATAAGTATAGATTCCATAACATTTTTGACAATGTTAAAAAAATAACTAGTAAATATTTTATTATTTTTTTTATTTATATACAGTAAGTGCTCAAAAGTGAGTTTATTACTATGAGACAATCTCTTCCAACCAACCTGAGCAACGCGGAGTCTCAAAAATAAATATTGTTGAATAGCATTTGGTACCTAAGGAACAACAATAAAATATGTGTACCGAAAAAAAAAAACGAGTGGGTTGCGGCCAACGCAATACTCTTCACTACCAACTCACTTTCCAAAGTAGGTATTCAAATTTTGTACGGAAAATTTTCAGCATTTTCATGAAATGAGTTTGTTATATTATTTTGAATTTAAATATTTTATAATGAAATATTGTAATGCTTAAATGCCATTTTATAAAAGCGATGTGCCTTTGTCATTTGAAAATAATGTAAAACTATTCCGACACAAGCATTGCTAAGTGGAATAATTCTTATCCTGTGGACGTTGGTACTGGTAAATTGTCTTCATTTTTGTAAAAAATAATTTCTATTCATGTTATAATAATGTAAATCTATTCCGACACAAGCACTGCTTAGTGGAAAAGTTCTTATCCACTGGACGTTGGTACTGGTAAATTGTCTTTGTGCTTGTTAGAACTGATTTATGTTCATGGTTCATAATAGTGCAAAACTATTCCGACACAAGCACTGCTTAGTGGAATAGTTCTTATCCACTGGACGTTGGTACTGGTAAATTGTCTTTGTGCTTGTTAGAACTGATTTATGTTCATGGTTCATAATAGTGCAAAACTATTCCGACACAAGCACTGCTTAGTGGAATAGTTCTTATCCACTGGACGTTGGTACTGGTAAATTGTCTTTGTGCTTGTTAGAACTGATTTATGTTCATGGTTCATAATAGTGCAAAACTATTCCGACACAAGCACTGCTTAGTGGAATAGTTCTTATCCACTGGACGTTGGTACTGGTAAATTGTCTTTGTGCTTGTTAGAACTGATTTATGTTCATGGTTCATAATAGTGCAAAACTATTCCGACACAAGCATTGCTTAGTGGAATATAGATATTTGTAACACAATCAATAAAGAACAAATTGAAAATAAAATTAATTTTATCTAAATTTATTTTAAATCTTTATTAAAAATTTATAACATTTAAGGACTGTGATAAGTTTTTTCATTTATTGTAAATTAAAATGGAGAATGTAAATATTCATTTCTAGAAAAATAAGTTTAACATCAGAATTGTTATGGTATTTGATAGACCGATTCTATTAATATCATGAATAAATTAAATAGTGTTATTTATTTTATGTACTTAAATATTTTTCAACTATAATAATTAAATATATTATTATGATTAATAAAAACAAAACTATTTTATTAATTGATGATGAATAACTTATTGATCCAAAACTCATAATTATTCACGGAATTGACTTAGTCATTTATCATTTAGTTATCTTACCTACTTTCATCAAACCGGTTTTCATTCATTGAGTTCATTGTAACTGGAGGATAGAATATTATATTTGGTGTTAGTTATGTATACTGATTCATTCACGAAAATGATTGTGAATTGTTTATTATAGTTCTTCTTCTTTTTCTGAGTCGCTTTCCTCATCACTGAGGGTCGTGGTCAGTGGCGACTGGTTGATGGTATTTTTGATCATTTTTGGTAGTGCAATTTTTTCCTGAATTAATAATAAATTAATAGCCATTTAAATCATAAATACAATATAGGATATTTAAACAAATGTATTAAAGTAACAGTATTTGTTTTCAAATGATTTTTAATTCAATATAAAAACCGCGCCAGATATTGACGATTGGTAAAAATCAAGTTCAAACAAGGATAATTATGTATAAATTTGTATTAGTGCTCTTTTATAAGCAATATTGTTATTTTACAATATTGTTTTACTGATTTATCAACAGATGTCGTGAAGACAAATGTATGGGAGTATTATTCATACAATTTTCGTCTCAATCAAGTATGAATATATACTAAGTAATTAGGTCTATAGTTGTGTGTCAATATGTGACACTCGTATTTTAGGCGCGGAATCGGCTGTGTGTCATGTATACGTGATACTCATCTCTTTCAATACGAATGGCTAATGAATTAGAGAGCGAGATAGAGGTATACATACTATTGACATACATCTAAGATATGATAAACTCAATGCAGCGCACGAGCCTGTACGAGTC
The DNA here is from genome assembly GCA_963576475.1 of Molanna angustata. Classification (NCBI taxonomy): domain Eukaryota; kingdom Metazoa; phylum Arthropoda; class Insecta; order Trichoptera; family Molannidae; genus Molanna; species Molanna angustata. The sequence goes on from OY754982.1 coordinate 27,168,106, forward strand.
TGCCTTATGAGTTCAGTACAAGTATCGCTATTTCATCTGCCAGGGGACTATCTCTTTCTCTTCATACATACGCTGTATTAAAAAGAAATCAATTTTGGTGCGATATGTATATTGCACGCCATACATTACATAATGATAATATTTGTATTTCGGTAGATTTCATTATATGATGTCGATTGCGAGGGTATATATAGATAATAATCGATTGGTTTAGAAAATTAACAGCAATAAATTAAAGCGTAATGATATATTTAAAACATATTTTAATATTAATTTATAGAATATTATACCATTTAAAAATTGGTAGTGCAATTGATCCAACGCACTTCATATAGAGTCGCCGCTGGTCGTGGTCCTCTCTTCTCTTCGCCATCATCACCTGGTGGACAGCACTCCTCCATCTCTCCCGACACTCCTTTTGTCTCTATATTGCCTTTATTACATACAAAAATATTGGGTGGATCAATGCACGGACGAGACGAATTTTTGTGGCTGTGGTGATTCATCTATCTTTCCAAATTTTATCCAATTTGGCCATTGCACTTTTGGCCATGCCAATGCGCTTGCGTATCTCCATCTCACAGCTTCCGTCTACAGAGATCGTTGAGTCAAGATAAACAAAATCATCGACAACTTCGAGATCTTGTAGAAAATCTGTTTTCTCTAGCTGTCCATGACGGTCTATGATCATTATTAATTTTTGTTTTCGATTTATTTATCTCAAGGCCCAAGTTTATTATAGTTAGTGATGAGCAAAAGACTTGCAGTCTTGGTCTTGCTGGACTTGCAAGATAATGACACGTGTAACTGCAAGACCAAGACCATGACCAGGTTTTGCAAGACCAAGAATCCTTCCAGAGTGACACATTTCAAGAGTCTTGCAAAATTTTATAAAATTACAAGCGGACCCAACAGACGTTGTCAATAAAACAAAAATACCATTCATTTGGACACGCAACGAATATTTTAACTTTGGGGTTCAGCGGATTGCACAATATAAGACCAGGGGGGCAAGTCTGGTTGACCGTCGAAATGAAAACCCTCCTTGTTTACCCATATTATGGATATTATTATTATATGGAGTTCTACAATATCTTTAGATGTCATAGAACTCCATACGATAATTATATCCATGATATGGGTAATCACTGGGGTTTTGATTTCGCCGGTCGAACCAGACTTACTCCCCTGGTTTGATTTTTTTTTCAATGTTTGAAACTGACTATTCATGATAGATCTCCATAATCACATAGAATTATGAAAAAAATATGTCTTTCAATTTTACGTTCTATTAAATTAATTTCGCAAAGCGACTTCCGTTCACCGGTATCGCTTAATGACGAGCATCATTAGAATTGTGAACCAATGAATGGGTGATACCAAGAAAAATAGATGGACTATCACTACCGTTTACTATCCTGACGGTGCTCGGCATTGAGACATACCTGTGAATGGAAGAAGCAGAAATAATTCTATTGAACTAGATTCTTCGAGTTTCAGTGCCAGCAACCCGATTTTTATTATTCAATTATGTATAAATATCAATCAAATTTTTCGTTCCCGGTATCACAAGGAAAACCTGTTCCCGTTTAATATATTACTGTTTAAATCCGGTTACCAATAAAGCTGATTGGTAACCGGAGGGGTTACCAATCAACAGTAGTTAGTAACCATAGCCGGGTTACTAATAAATATATGTGGTAACCAGAGGGGTTACCAGTAAAGAGAGTTTACTATATCCCAAGTGGATATGATTTGAAATAAGAAAACGAGGACAGTGGTTTAGAGAGAAGAAGAAAGAATGGTCAAAAGTAACAATGAGTATATTGATCACGATTAATAGTTTGCTTAAAGGTAAATTTACAATTGATGAAATAACTTACAAAGGAACTTTCTCACGATGAGTAGGTATAACGAGCGAGTTAGCGGGTGTGTTCGAAGTGTCCGAATCTTCGCATGGTGAAGTACCATCGTGCTCGCGAGGTCAAGAGATGAAGTGTCGGCGAGACGGCGTGGTCGAGAACGGCGGCGTGAAGTGACGAACGAAGTGACGAAAATACGGAAATGAAGTGACGACGTGTAGAGGTGTAGACTCCGTTAAATAGTGCTGCGCTGGGGGTAGCAAGTTCAATGTCCACGAACTTTCTAGACTTATTTATTTGAAGTATCATACCCAGTTGAGGAGTATTGTCACTTATTTGACGTTGCGGGCGATGAACTCGGCCTAGCGATAAACAAATGTACTTGCCGTCGCTAGGCGCGCGCTCGAAAGAAATTTCGAGATGTGGTCTGCCACAATATTATACGTTTTGATGTTTTTCAACAAAACTTTTCAATAGTTTATCATCAAATATTTAAAACATTAGAAATGCAAAATAATTTTAAAAACTAACAAAAAATGGGTTTATGTAATAGGTGAAAAAATCTTGAAGGAAATAATTCAAACAAATAAAATGTAAATGTACAAATAACAGTTAAAAGTAATGAAAATTTAACGAAAAAAAAGACGCATATTGAATTAATAGTGACAAAAAAATGAACTAGTGAGGGGGCTAGTAACAAAAAATACAAACAAGATATAGTTTAAACTATTGTTAGTACAAGTGAAGTAAGTAAATGTTTTTTAGTAGAAATTAATAACCAATATTTACTTTTTATACGTCTATATTACTATATACATGCTTACAATACCTACTATTATAGCCCTTAAAAATATTATAAATAATACAAAATAATGTCACGAAATCAAAAATAGTCAAAACAATGTTCATATAAAGGGACAAAAAATATAAAAGAAAAATATATCCAATATAAGAACATTTTTGGAACATTTTAACACAACATATTTTATGATTTTTTGTACTTAACAAAATATATTATTTTATAATTTTTTTGTATAAAATTTTTATGACAACATATTTAACATGAAAGAACACTTAAGATATAATACCTAGTAACATAATTAAATTTTCATCAAGAGAGCTGAAATCTGATTTCGGTCTTTATTAAGGACCCAATTGTAAATCTTCTATAAGTATTCCAATTAATACCTATTATGGAATTGAATCTGAATGTGTAGGTATTTATTTAAAATATACCTATACATATTATAATTCTCTTCTTCTTACAAGTTAGACATTATCTTAAAATTTATGTTAATGAAGTTGCGTGGAAGAACCCCAAAAAGAATAGAGGTAGGGTTGTCAAATGTCGTCAATGAAATATTATCCTAATAGAAAATCAAATTCTTATGATACTTCAATCAATATTACACACAAATATTCCTAACAGACGATGACTGCCTCTCATGTGAATGTGACTTGACACAAACCACCTCCGAGACTGGCCTTCTTGGCCTGCTACCTGCTAGTAGCGTCTAGTCCCAGGTCTTCTTTTCTGCATTCTATGGTTAGGTTTAAGTTTGTTTATAACGGCGACTCGCGTGAGCGAGTTGCTTTATAGATTGAATTATATATATTTTTTTAATTTTTGCATTTTGCATTTAATATAAAATTTCACAGGTCATTTGACTTAATACTACGAGATCTCAACCAATCAGAGAGCCAACCGGAAACAGAATGCGGAATGGTGAATGCGAATTGTAGACGCTAGTCTTCCTGCTCATGTGAGGACCTGCTACGCTGCAACTGACGATGCCATGTTGCCAAGTTTGGTTGAGAAAAGTCTAACTACTGCATGCACGAGAGAAGAATAGTCAGTATGAGAAGCTTGGAATGTGTGCAAAAATAGACGAATATGGCGCTCAGTTTTCTCTGCTTACCCCGTAAGGGATATAGCGTAATGGTATGTATATGTAGGTATATATAAAAATAGTCAGTATATAAAAACAAATCATGCTGTCGATATGTATAAAGTTTAACTTGCGTGCTGGAATCCGCGGTTCAAATTCCACCAAAGGAGGGCATTTACAAAAATAATTAACTATTTTATTATTGCCTCTCTAGAGATGGAAAAACTCATCGAGATTATTTCTCTAGTAATAGTTTATTCTTTATAATACTTAACGTTATAATTTGTTGTATTTTGTGTAGGTATGGGGCCGGATATATATGTAGACATATATTCTTATCAACACAAACAGCTTGAAGTTTCAAATTAACTCGGTACACTTGTATTCAAAAAAATCAAACATTTTTAAGCATTACATTTATTTAATTTAAGGAGAATCATACAACAATTTGAAAATTATTATAAAATATAACAATGAATGTTATATATCTGCGAAAATAGTTTCTTCATCATCATAAATTACATTATGCGTAATATATAAATAAATTTATATTAATAAGATTTAACTTTTTGATCGTCAGTTCTTGATGGAATTCCATTTAAATTAATTTATATTTTTAATAAATAAAAATAAAAACGCTTGTTTAAAATTAATTCAATTTCTTTTGTTCCAGACCCCTATCTTGTTTAACAACACGGTATACCAGGATTAAGCAACCAGCGGTCCTTTCTAAAATTAAAAAAATAAAAATAAAATTAAAAATAATAAATAAATTTGGTTTATATAATTTTTTCTTTTTTCAGAGTTAATATACTTGCTTTATATAATTTCTAGTTCATATTTATTCATATTTAAACTTATTTATTTGTTTTATACAATTTCTATATATTGGTTTTATATAATTAATTTTAAGTTTTATATAATTTACTTGTTTTAGTTTACATGTTTTTATATAGTTTTTACTAATTTACTTTTTTTTTATATAATTTCTATTTCATATTTAAACTTTTTTACTAGTTTTATATATTTTCTTGTTTTATATAACAAACTTGTTTTAGTTTACTTGTTTTATATAGTTTCTACTTATTTACTTGTTTTAGTTTTGTTATATAGGTTCCACTAATTTACTTGTTTTAGTTTTGTTATATAGGTTCCACTAATTTACTTGTTTTAGTTTTGTTATATAGGTTCCACTAATTTACTTGTTTTAGATTTGTTATATAGGTTCCACTAATTTACTTGTTTTAGTTTTGTTATATAGGTTCCACTAATTTACTTGTTTTATATAATTTCTTATTTAATATAATTTACTTGTTTTAGTTTTGTTATATAGGTTCCACTAATTTACTTGTTTTAGTTTTGTTATATAGGTTCCACTAATTTACTTGTTTTAGTTTTGTTATATAGGTTCCACTAATTTACTTGTTTTAGTTTTGTTATATAGGTTCCACTAATTTACTTGTTTTATATAATTTCTTATTTAATATAATTTACTTGTTTTAGTTTTGTTATATAGGTTCCACTAATTTACTTGTTTTAGTTTTGTTATATAGGTTCCACTAATTTACTTGTTTTAGTTTTGTTATATAGGTTCCACTAATTTACTTGTTTTAGTTTTGTTATATAGGTTCCACTAATTTACTTGTTTTATATAATTTCTTATTTAATATAATTTACTTGTTTTAGTTTTGTTATATAGGTTCCACTAATTTACTTGTTTTATATAATTTCTTATTTAATATAATTTACTTGTTTTAGTTTTGTTATATAGGTTCCACTAATTTACTTGTTTTATATAATTTCTTATTTAATATAATTTACTTGTTTTAGTTTTGTTATATAGGTTCCACTAATTTACTTGTTTTAGTTTTGTTATATAGGTTCCACTAATTTACTTGTTTTAGTTTTGTTATATAGGTTCCACTAATTTACTTGTTTTAGTTTTGTTATATAGGTTCCACTAATTTACTTGTTTTAGTTTTGTTATATAGGTTCCACTAATTTACTTGTTTTAGTTTTGTTATATAGGTTCCACTAATTTACTTGTTTTAGTTTTGTTATATCGGTTCCACTAATTTACTTGTTTTAGTTTTGTTATATAGGTTCCACTAATTTACTTGTTTTAGTTTTGTTATATAGGTTCCACTAATTTACTTGTTTTATATAATTTCTTATTTAATATAATTTACTTGTTTTAGTTTTGTTATATAGGTTCCACTAATTTACTTGTTTTAGTTTTGTTATATAGGTTCCACTAATTTACTTGTTTTATATAATTTCTTATTTAATATAATTTACTTGTTTTAGTTTTGTTATATAGGTTCCACTAATTTACTTGTTTTAGTTTTGTTATATAGGTTCCACTAATTTACTTGTTTTAGTTTTGTTATATAGGTTCCACTAATTTACTTGTTTTAGTTTTGTTATATAGGTTCCACTAATTTACTTGTTTTAGTTTTGTTATATAGGTTCCACTAATTTACTTGTTTTTTATATAATTTTCTATTTCATATTTATTCACATTTGAACTTATTTGGAAAAAAAAATTATAATAATAATTGTTTTTAAGTAGGTATATAACTTTTTCATTTTATAGACGTGTATTTGTTTTATATAATTGTTTGTAGTTCACATAGTATTTAACTTATTGTTTTTAATTATAACCTAGCTCCAGATTCACTTGTTTGCTATCCATGAAAAAATCTAACTTGTCATTGTACTCTGTTAAACTTATGTATATTTACTACTTGAAAATGTGCTTAGCACGAAACCGGTCGTAGGTTGTAGTCCTCAAATAAATAGTGGAATTAATTTTAAACAAGCGTTTTTATTTTTATTTATTAAAAATATAAATTAATTTATATTAATAGTAGTCAAAAAATATATTAATAGTAGAGTAAGTTTGAAATTAAAGCTATAAGAAATTGAAATAAAATATATGAAATACAAAAAAAAATTGAATTCGAAGACCGTCCAAGGAAAAAATAAAAACATACAAATGATGCAGGGATATGTAGGAATTGAGGGGAGTGGGGAGAGATAAAGGAGTTAGGTATTCCATGCCTCATATCACTGCGTCATTGCCGATATACTCCCACAATATTGCGGATATGTGCTGTTGAATACATCAGTGTCATAAAACCTTGTAGGTATTATACTGCTCACAACATGAATTAATTCTCTGATTCTACAGTGTGGAATATGAAATAAATTTGATCGTCTGCTTGTTCGTCAACACAATTGTTTTAAAATATTGTAGGTATATAAGTTCCTACAATTTTTTTTAAATACGCTTTAACACATTCATTACTTTCAAAACGTAAATAATTTTATACAATCAATAAATAAATATTTTTCAATGTTTAAAATTCCATTATAGCATATTTTCGATTTAGTAGACGATGCTTAGCATTGAGCGATACCGGTGAATGAGAGTCGCATTTGCGAACAAAATTAAACATAACGAAATACTTTATATTTTTCATCATTTTCATCTTTAGATTTTGACACCCCTGAAATAATAAAGGAACAAATTTTGAAATAAAAGTTATGAACTTTTAACAGGAAAAGTAATTTCAAACATGTGACAGACACCCTTTTCATACACAGTCATACACACCCTCACGTTACCAAGACATCTCGAGTTCAACTCGAAGAAAATTTCACATGAAATATGTTAAAATATTATCTTAAATTAATTATATTATATACCTATGCTTCTTCAAAATCTAATATAAGATTGAATTGAATATGTTCGTACTTGACATTTGAGCAAACAATTTATTACTTATTCCTTTGACTGACATATCTCTTTAAATATTTACATGAATAATATTATTTTCTGACTTTTTTTAATTCCATACCATAATTATATTAATCATCATAAAGGTTTTCCTAAATTTTTTTATTAATACCAAGAAAAATATATTTGTTGGTATGTACCTATAATAATTGTATAAATTAGTAATTCAGACTTTCGTTCATACCCTCACGGATCTCGTCATATTCCTCAATGTGGGGTAATAAGCGACAGGTTTGCCTGTAAGCATTGCCTTGTAAAAGAGAGCACGACACATGCGTGTATGCGCACACACCAGCCTCGTCTCAGTTAAAAATGCACTAAATTCAGAATGTGTGATGAACCTCATCGCTGAACTATGTGAGATGTTATTGTTGCCTGATGAATTACCGATTACCCGGCTCTTACTGGGTAAACGGAAGCTGACCGCCGTGGCACAGTTGGTAAGCCCTTTGGTTCCTGTGCGGGCGTCCTGGGTTCGATCCCGAGCAAAGGAGAAATTAATTTAAATTAATTTCTCACGCTAATATCGCTTCTCTGGGCTGGACACTGTTTAGTTGGAAGAAATTACCATATGGCAATAAACTCGCCACTTGCGCAGGGTGCAAGGAAGTGTTTATTATTATTATTATATTCTAATCCGGTGTTCTTTTTTGACCTATGAAGGCGGACTATCCTGAGAGAAGTAGGTCCAACTGGTGTTCCACCTCTGCGCATGTCTTCCGGGTACCCCTCTGTTGTTGGGTATTTCTGTCTTTACAATTTTAAGAATTCTATTGCCGTCCACGAGTTCGAAGTGGACTCTCCAGAAACGAACACTGAACTAAACATTATTTATTTATTTAATATCTCACAAAAGAATTTATGGAAAATTATCGACATAGGAATACGAACATAAATGACATGTGACTTTTTCTCTGGAGGGGTCGAGGTTATGGGAGGAACTGAAGGGAGGTAGGAGGCACTGAAGGGACGGAAGGTACTCAAAGAACTTAATGATGGGATGGAAGAGACAGAAAGAACCGAAGGAAGGTAGGAGGCACTAAAGGGTCAGAAAGTACTGAAGGACCTGAACGGGTGGAAGAGACTGGAGGCACTGAAGGGACGGAAGGCACTGAAAGGACGGGAAGCACTGAAGAGGCTGAAAATCTTAATTAGATTGGCCTAAGTGATGAAGTTAAGTTGTCTCAACCCGTATCAAAATATCAAAAAAATAAATATTGGTAACAAATAATTTCTGACTATTACGCATGCTTTCTTCAATTTCCTCATTGCTATGATCAGTCAGTTCAATGTTTTTTTTTCGTAGGTACGAATATAATACCAGTGTAACGATTTTTTTTTTCAGATATCACGTTCCTCGGGTTGATTGGAGGAGATTTCTTCAAGGTAATAAACCTACCTTTGAGCATTTTACTGTTGATAAATTCTATAAATAAATTATGAAATGTTGTATGATGTGTTAGAATATATCTTCTTCTTCGATGGCCCTACCGCCCATATTAACCCTCGACTCCAACTCCTCCTGTCTTCCGCTGCGGTCTTTCAATTCTGTGTTCGTAGGAACTGGATGGTACCATTCATAATTTTATCTCCACATCGTACCCTCGGCCTGCCCACCTTCCTTCTTCCTCCCGGATGTCCTTCCAGAATCCTTTTGGGTACCCCCGATGATGGCATTCTCTGGACATGTTCATCCCACCTAGTTCTATTCAATATCATGAACAGGTAGCCTGGAAGCTTTGTACATAATATATTATAGTATATACATAGGTAATACCCCTTTCTCCGATAAACGCTATAAATACGATGTCTCCTCTTGCGATAATGATAATACTGTTAGGTTAGGTTAGTTAGGTTCTTTGTTGGCCAGACAATTAAATAAAAGAAGTTCATTTTCACAAGTTACCCACTATAGAACTTACCTCAGTATCTCGAAGAACGCCTTCAAAATAAAGCCTTCAAACGATTTTGCCATAGATACGGTGCCTTATTATCCGAAGATTCTCAATGACTTGTTTTTTTCCAGAGATCTTGGTCACTTCTCTGATGCCCTATAGGTATGTTTATATGGATCTGAAGTCGTCGACAGTCCGCAAGTGTAAATTTCGACTTGCACTTGCTGATTGTTATTTTTTCACCATGGTGCCGAGATTGCTAATCTAGAGGGCTCCATGAGCTACTCTTTTTGCAATGCATTGTTTTTTTTTGTTGTTCGTTCTATTCAATTATCTTTCAAACTATGGGCGTCCACTCCCATGTGCTGAACGTACTTTACTATCTATTCAAATTGGTAGTACTGATTTTTCTAACTCTTCATTTGAAGTAGGTACAATCAACAAGGCAATGGAATAGTCAAAGTCCTGATATTACGTCAGATATCTCACTATAAATATATAAAAAAGACAAAAGCAAAAATATCTATCTAATAATAACTGAATTCTTCCTCCTCTTATCATCCTTTGGTTTTCCTATCATTGCTATAAACTGTTATTATATTGAACCTTTTTTTGTATTTTTCTGTTACCTTTTTTTTATTTTTGTCATGTACACATTGTATTGTATATTAACATCAACTCTGGTTGGTTGGAAGAAATTGCCGTTAGGTGATAAATCCGATAGTGTACAAATTTTATATTAAAGAAGTTACAAAAATAAAAATACGATTTTTGGTAAAATCAGTACCTATACGACATTTCGGTATTTCTAAATCCACAGAATTCATTCAAATAATGATTTCCTTGGACTAGATTATTTCAAATCGATACACGTCTGTGTAAGGGCCACCAAATTCAATTTACAATTCAATTGTCCACATTCCAGAAATAGCCAGAAATTCCCACAACACCCGAAGCACTTTAGACGTATCTCGAAAGTAAATTGACCAAATTCATCATCCCTATCCACGACAGGGCCTCACCTTAGGTAGGTACACGAATATTGGACAAATTAGATTCTCAAAAATAGGTCATTTCCCTATTACTTGAAGAAATGTGAGAATTTTCCATTAAAAAGTGATTTAAATACCAAACAATTTCAAATGATATTATTGTTTGTTTACTTTCGATATAAAGAATTTTACTGCCGGCCACTCTCTTTGTTTCAGATACTTGCATACATTTGGTTCTTCACTACATGGATACACAACCTTTGGATTCTCAATAATATTTATATTTCTTATAATTCGTTTCTATATTGAATAATATAATATCAGTATTTCTCTCTACTTCAACATTGCTAAACTTTATATTCATCACACATATTTACCATACTGTATTGTTTCCCAGTTTTCTTCACCAGTTCTTAGGTTGTGTACCAATATTTAAATTATATTTATACTTTGTTCACATTCATTTTCGTGCACTCTGACGATGATCTTCAACAGATCGATACCGGTCAGTGCCAGCTTTAAATTAAGACACTAAAAATAAGTGACTGAAAACATGATATATTAAAACCGCCCAATGCACTATGAAGTCACGCGTAAGTAAGAGTAAATATCGCGTGCGTAAAAAAAGGTTTTTACGTGATTGAAATTATCGGAAACCCCAAATTTGTTGATTTTTTGCATTTTAAGAACAAACCTTAGTTGAAATGAAAAAAAAATATCGGCCATTCACTTTGATTTTATGCACCCTTTAAGCGTATAAAAGATTTATTTCTCTACGACACATGGTTATGGAGTAATTTAACAAAAATGTTGTAAAAAAGGATAATTTTAATAATTTATTTATGGGAATTTAGGCTGAATTTTAAAATTTTGTGACGAACATTCACTAGAAAAATGTTGAAAAGACTTATACTATTTTTTCTAGAAACACACTGCTTAACATATTTGAGGGATTTGATTTGAAATTGATGTGTTTAGGTTTATATGGCCCCTTAAATAGTGAAACTTAAACAAATTAGTGTTTTCATTTATACCACGTATAATGGAGTTTCACCACGACTTATCCGTCGACAAAATCATCAAGTTAATTTCAAATAAATTTGCTTGAAATAAGTCAGTTAATGGGAGACCGATTCTATGGTTCAACTCCAGTCTGTAAATGTTCCACAATTAAGTAATTGTAAGTAGGTATGCAGAGATAAGCGAGCGCTATATATAATCTTTGGAATCACATCCCATCGCTATTTCGAGTTTTATTAACACTTCCCGCTTTCATAAGAAATCTGAGAAATCATTTCCTTACATATAACACTTAAATTTGTTTCCTTGCAATATCCTTGTCCCCTCCTCTCATCTTCCTCTGTATTTTTATTCTCTTAATTGTTTTTTAAAAATTGTTTATTATAAATTGGTAAGTGTATTAAACACAGTCTTATTCGTCAAATTGGTATGGTTGGTTGGAAGATATTGAAATATGGCAATAAGCCCGCTATTGTACACCTATTGTGTTATGTGTTTTGGGGATAAATGTTTTATCTATTAATTATATCCGAAGGATTATAATAATATTACAAATGTCGTGTTCAAAAGGATTTTATTTAAATATATTTTAAAATAAATTAATAAACTTTGTTTGTTTCCACTAGTTATATTCTTTAAAACACAACATGTTTCGATAACCTCCGTTATCTTCCTCAGGTGAGAGGTGAGTTAATACTAACTGAAAACTAATGTGTGCGTGGTGTGTGGCAGTGTGGTGTGGTGTAGTAGAAAGCGGGGGCAAGGGAGGGGAGGGGGTGAGCGTTGACCTAACGGGAACATGGACAGTAGTGGTGAAGTGTAGGGTTGCGTCTGATTATTTAATATTTTCTTGTGATTATTAATTGCTTTGTGTATTTCTAATGTCTCTAGATTGTTTTGTTTCAGTCCGTATGTGTGTTTATGTAATAATTGGGTGTTTGTATTGTCAAATGTATGATTTTCTTGTATTAGGTGGTTTGCAAATTCTGAAAAACCGAGTCCATTTAAACAGCGTTTATGTTCTTTAAGTCTGGTTTCAATTGTCCGTCCCGTTCTTCCTATGTAAATGCTGTCACAGTCTCCACATTGTAGTTCGTAGATTTCACTATGTTTCAAATAACTTGTTTTTTCTGTGTTGTTTTTCAGTATTAGTCCTATATTATTGTCTGTATATTAAGCTGGTTTTATGTTTGAAGGAAGTTGTCTTGTTATGTCGTGTGTAATTTTATCCAGACATATAATTTTTCTCCAATTTTTACCTGTTTCTCGTTTATTTCGTTATTTAATTTAAAACTACTTCTTCGTTTCCTGAATGTTGAGGGTCGTGATCGATGGGGCCGCCAATGGGCAGAACGAGTCGCTTCCAGTCCTCTCTGCCCTCAGCATCTCGCACCGCCGAATAAAGGTCGTTCCCGGTCATCTCCTTAATTTGGTCACACCATCGCGCAGAAGATCTGCCTCTACTTCTTTTGCCTGGTACACTTCCTGTGATAATACTTTTTTCCAGGTTACATGACTCTCTCCTGGTGATGTGACCAAAGAAGCTCAATACCCGGTGGCTGCATAATTTAAAACATCTACCTTCGAATTTGACACTGCCTATGTCAGTTCATTAAATATTTGATTATATATTATTAATATTGATGAAGGGTTTCAAATAAAATAACTACTTACATCATCAACACTGGTATATTTGAAGTAAAGAAAGAAACAATAAAAATAATATGTTAAACTATTTACGATGGTTCGTGGGTCGGAACTAATAATTAAGATTTAACGCGACACTATTCTGTTAAACGATTAACGCATGAATGATAACAATAATTGTACGATCGACGGCGATGGGTTCGTCGATCTTCGTCAATTGTCGTGAATCTTCGAGAATCATCGAGGATATACACATTGCAGTTCACTGACAGGAGCGCCACTACAGTGTAGGTACACAATTTTTAAAAGAAATAAATATTTTATTTGATTTTATTTTGTAGCTTCATGGGCAATAAACTGGTTCTATGTCAAATATTAATTTATTACTACTACCACTGTTACTACTAGGTACTATTACTAAATATTAATTTATGACGCACCCAATGACAAGTTGCATAATGTCATTCTGGTGAATTGTAAAATTCACCGTCTCACAGATCCAGACTGAAAACAGAATTAAAAACTATGTCTCCACCGGGAATCAAACCGACGGCCGACGATTTTATAATGGTTTTACTAAGTACCATCCACCATTTATAAAAAACATAAATATATTTTTGTTTTCCATATTAATTAATAGGGCGAATGCTGCCAACGTACCTATTTTTTCAATTTGAAATTGCATCATTACTACAAAACGAATTTCGAAAATAATAAAAATACATACATACATACATACCATCACGCCATGTCCCTTGCGGGGTAGGCAGAGAGAACCGAACGCCACATTTTTCTATCCTGGCACGCATCCCTCGCCTCGTCCACATTCATGCATCGTCTCATAATAAAAATAAACATTTTGAAAATAATAACCTAGTTAGTTTGGATATTAATAAAGAAAAATATACCTTAACTTTTCAATTATATTCTTTATATATTCTTGTAGAAAAATAATAATTAGATATGCCCCGATTTTTGACATTTATCTTAAATTCCTAAAAACTATAAGGTATAGAGCAATATATTTTTTATAAATTAAAGGAGAGTAAAATATCTGGAAAAATGTAATGTGACGTTGCATAAATGCATCAGGTTAAGTAAATAAACCAAAAAAACTTTTATTTCGCAATGGCGCTGAATGGAAAATATGTTTTTTTAGGTTTATTTACTAAACCTGAAGCATTAATGCAACATTACATCAACTATTTCTAAATATTTTTGTCTTCTTTAATTTAAAAAAAAATATTGAACTACGCCTTATGGTTTATTGAAAATATAAGATAAACGTTGAAAATCGGGGTATGCCATTATTTTTCTACAAGAATTTATACAGAACATTATCAAAAAGTTTCTTTATTAATACCCAAATTATCTAAATTATTTTTTTAAAAACTATTTGATTATAAATAATGATCGTATATCAAATTGCAAAATAGGTACGTTGGCAGCAGTCCCCCCCTTAAAAGCCCTTATTTAAATAGCGTTTATTTCGAGCAATTAAAATTGATGAGACGGAAATTATTAAGTGGATTTTAAAAGAACTTAAATTAATTTCATTATTTAAGTACATAATTTCCACGGCTGAAATATTTCTCCCTGCTAAGCTGATCAAATCAAAAGATTTTGTAATTAATGTAAATAATAAACCTTTCTTTTGAAATACAGAATGGGTTGTGACTAATACAAATCTCTCCACTTCACTAATTATCTTCTTCTTCCGGTACCGTGTCAGGTTCCCCAATGTTGGCTACCACTTCATTCATCGCATCCCTGTCCCTCGCCAGCTCAAAGATTTGCGTTTCTCGGATGCTCCTCAGCCACGACATTTGCTCAAGGTCTATTCTTCCTCATCTCTCAACCTCGCCTTTGAGGATCAATCGCAGCACACCGCACATGGTCCTGGGATCTCATGCCCCAAATATGATACAGCAATTGTCCTTCAGAGTCAGCTCTTTGTAAATTGGTGCTCCATAATATGTAGCTGTGCTCCTGAATATTAACTGAGATTTGTTTACCTTGGACATTTCCCGAACATTTGCGAAGATTAACGAACTCCAGCCCATCATCTTTCGGACAAATCAAAAGAACCAGCATTCATGCGTCAACCGTTTAACTGAATAGTTTCGCGTTTATTTATTTATTTTATTTATTTATGTATTCTTTACCGTTGTTTTATTTTTTTATTTGCGAATGACACCCGCTTCACTTAGAACGTACCCGTGTCGGAGAGAATATCCAAATGACATTTTATTATCAGATTGTCACATCACAATTGATCCATAAATTTTTTTTTTTTTTTTTAAAAAAAAAAATGAATATGTCCTTGTTAAACAAGTACATATAACTCATACAAAAATAACTCATACATTAAGTTATTCCTAATAAATTTCAAGTTGCAAATTAACAGCAATAAAACAAAAACACAACAATAATTGTCACTATGTCACTGGCATGTCCATAGATAAAGGCGACAAGTGGCGGGAACATGATAAAACAAAAAAAACAATTAACTGGTTGGCATCACTTCTTATCGTAGTTTATTTATTCTGACCCTTGACATCACAAACATTTGACATCATCATGTATCTTCTTAAAATTAATTGAGAATGTTGATCATGCAAGTAAATCTTTTATTAGAAACCCTTCGCTATAGTAAATTGTTACTCAAATATTGAATTACCTTTTGCAACATCATATTTAGAGGTAGATGTTTAAATTTGAACACGCATATATGTAGGTATAGTATAACCCTTCTGATAAATAATCAATTATACGTTTACACCCAAAACACCTTCAAATCTCTTATTAAAGCTTCCTTGTATGTATATAGTATATGCAATCCTTACACACAATACCATCACAAAAATAAAATACTATCTACATATAATTCTATGTACATGGCTACAATCCTTCTCCAATCCTTTTTTCCTTTTCTTACTTTCCCGACACAGACAAACAAATAATTGTTAATACCTAATACTTATTTTTGTGTTTATATGTTACTGCTATATAGATTATATATGAAATATAGTTTGATATGCACTTATTTATAAGATCTTTTGTGGACAAACGTAATCAGTATGCTTTTTTCTTTTTATAGTGTATTTTTTTGTATTTTTTACAGACTCTTAAATAAATAAAAAATAAATAAATTAATAAAAAAATAAAAATACAAAAAATAAATAAATAAGTCAGTAAATAAATAAATAAATAGATAAGTAAATAAGTAAATAAATAAATAAATAAATAAATAAATAAATAAATAAATAAAGAAATAAAGAAATACATAAATAAATAAATAAACTAATAAATTAATAATTAATAAATATGTACGTACGTACTTACGTACATACATACATCAATAAATAAATAAAAATATAATAATAACACCCGTATTCAGAGACAAATACGAGAATTGAGGCCTCCTTACTCCTTCAAGGTACCTTATTGATAGGGCACATTGGTAAATATTCGTTATGCTAAGCTGGTAGCAGACAGTCATACTGCAGTAGTCATACTCACGTAGGTATCCTCTCGCTTTCACTGTCGAAATGATTTCATGACGAAAATGTCGTTAATATCTATGATTTCCTCAATGTGAGTTGAAAAATAAGATAAGGGCTACACATTCCTTTACGGTATCTTGAAGGCTTGAGGCTTCCTCAATATTTTATGAATACGGGTGTAAGTTTTTGGCAATACGCACCCCCGCTAAACCGGATGCGTCCACGGCATACGGTCGGGGTGGAAGACGTATTAAACTTATGGGATATTGTTATTGACCAACAAATAAATTCTTATAACTCCGGGATAAGACGACAATCTATGAATACGAACTGTATAATTTTTGAATAAACTCTATGCTAGGTTTATCTTTTAAAATATCGCCCGTTGCTTATTTTAACAAAGTCGTTGGACAAATTGTACTCAAACAGGCAAACGACGATTTAAGATTTAATCTATAGAGAGATTGAGATATTTTAACTCAACATCCGGGCAAGTAAGGAGATCAAGTTTTTTCTTTTATTTACTATGGCACCCGCTCACACCACACACTCTGAATTGACAAACAACACTAAAAAGAAACACTAAAGAGAAACACTAACTACATTTTTATTTCAGTTCCATAATAATCTTTTTTACATCATCTTTGTTGTTTGAGTTTAACTGTTATTTTTACACGCTCTTACTTATCTCTTCTTCTTATTTTTTTTATTTATTGATTTATCCAATGAAACTAAAAAATAACAAAAACATAGTAATCAAAGTCTTCAAAAGTGTGACCACCGCTATACTCCTCACTACTAAGTCACTCCGCAGAGTATTTTCGTGTGTCTGTGTGTCCATCCCCCCCTTATAACTTTTGATCCGCTCAATTTACAGAGCCCAAAATTTTAGAATTTATAAATAGTTATAGGCCTACATCTCAGAAACCATAAAAGCTAGAACGCTGAAAATTGA
Source organism: Molanna angustata (assembly GCA_963576475.1). Lineage (NCBI taxonomy): Eukaryota > Metazoa > Arthropoda > Insecta > Trichoptera > Molannidae > Molanna > Molanna angustata. Next base: position 27,185,674 of record OY754982.1, read on the forward strand.
TATGAATATAGACAAATACAAAATCTCAATTTAATTTTATCAAAAAAATTCCAGATATTCTCAAACATTTTTTATTAAGGAAAATATTTTTTTATGATACATTTATGTGTTTAACTGCCTATATTTCCAAAGTTTTTTATAATATCGAAAAAAGCCGAAACACCCCAACTAGATAATTTAATTTTCTATTAAAAATGTGAACATTCTTTTAGCACATTTTAAATTTTTTTGAACAGTTTTTATATAAATTGAATTTAGTGACGACATCGCTTCATACAATTTGTATGACAGTCGCCAATACACAATATTTAAGAAGATTCAATAATTTGATACTTCATTTCCAAAAATACATACATACCATCATGCTGTTTTCATATTCCGATGATTTAGACGTTTTCGTACTCTGAAACGAATTAGAATAGGACAAACTATAGTTTTTAAAACCAGTGATATATATATATATATATATATATATATATATATATATATATATATATATATATATATATATATATATATATATATATATATATATATATATATATATATATATATATATATATATATATATATATATATATATATATATATATATATATATATATATATATATATATATATATATATATATATATATTTTTTTTTATTTATTTTTATTTATTTATTTAAATCCACAATAACCATACATAAAAAATTACAACAATACGACAGTGAAACATAGAACAAAAAAAAAAAAATTTTTAAAAATTGACAATTTAGTATAACATGTTGGCACTGACAAAATGAATACAATCTATCAGTACCAACATCCAGTGGATAAGAACTATTCCACTAAGCAGTGCTTGTGTCGGAATAGCTTTACAATTCATTTTAACTGACACAGTCTTTACTTATGTAACCCATTTATGTCTAATATATAATTATAACATATAAAAAAAATCAAAAATACAAATTATAATATAAGCTATAACATCACGGTTTTATAATCATTTCATAATTTTAAAAAATATATCTTCAATGTTCATTCTACCTTTGTTGAGAATCCAAGAAGATAGTTTATTTTTCATAGCACTTAGTGATTTTATATTATATATCTCAGAACCAATCAATTCTTTTGTAAATATGTTTAAAATACGAGGCAAAATAAAATCAAAATGTTTTTGAGCAAACGTGGTATGAGCTCTGGGGATGGGTAAAAGTCTGTGTCTAATATTGTAGGAATTTTCAACTCGAGTATATTGTGTTATATTGAGCTTATGTGAGTAAATGATTAATTTCTTGAGGTATAGCTGACGAATATCTAAAACTTCAAATTCAAAAAATAATGAATTAGACGGATATCTAAAAGGTTTTTTATTAATAACTCGAATGATACTCTTCTGGGCTATTTCAATGGGACTTAGTGCGGTTTTATACGTTCCTCCCCAAACTATGATGCCATAACATAGTATAGATTGAGCAACTGCATAATAGATGAACTTAAGGTCATCTATTTTAAAAACATTGCGAATACGTAAAAATAGATAGATTAGTTTTCGAATTTTTATGGAACATTCCTCAATATGCTTTTTCCAATTTAAGTTATTGTCAACAACAACTCCTAGATACTTGATCTCGTTACATTTTTCCAGGGGGGTACATTGACAGAAATTTTTGTAGCAATTGTGAACTGTAATAGAATGTTGATCCAAAGGTTGTCCTCGTGTCATACTGAAGGTCATAAATTTAGTTTTTTTTATATTAAGAGATAAGACACTGTTATCTAGCCATGATTTTACTATATTGACTCCCTTTTCTGCCAATACGTACGCTTTTTCCCATGTGTCACTATTGAAAAGTAGTGCAGTGTCATCTGCAAAAGTAATAATTTTTCCTCCAATTTTAAGAAAACAGAGATCATTTATGTAAATTAAAAATAAAAGTGGTCCAAGGGTACTACCTTGAGGAACGCCATAATTTATTTGCTTTATGTCACTGGTTGTGGTTCCAATTTGTACAAACTGGGATCGTTTTTCAATATATTCTTTGAAGAATTTTAATTCTGTTCCATGAATTCCCACGTTTTCTAACTTTTTTAATAAAAGTTTATGAGAAACCGTGTCAAAAGCTTTGGCTAAGTCTAAAAATATTGCTATGGTTTTTCTATTTCTATCAATGTTACTAGCAATATCTTTGATTATTGACAGAAGAGCTTCGTCCGTACCCTTATTTTTTCTAAAACCATATTGATTTTCTGCAAGAATATTGAGCGTTTCTAGATGTTTTGTAAGTTGAAGGCTGACACATTTTTCAAATATTTTTGAAAAATGTGTCAGTGTTATATATATATATATATATATATATATATATATATATATATATATATATATATATATATATATATATATATATATATATATATATATATATATATATATATATATATATATATATATATATATATATATATATATATATAGGTATTCACTTTATATTTTTAATATTCCATTAAAAAGAGTGCTTTTTAAAAACACTCGGTAAAAAACAATGATAAATTTCAAACTATTTAGCAAATTTGAATGTTTTTGTATCTTCATTAATTTGTGTGCCTGGTTTAAAAAGACATTTACCAACATTAGCGTCTACTCTGAAATTACTTCGTTGGTAACGCGTTTCTTAATTTGTCAAATTCACTTTTAGGCGGGAAACGGCGCGATGCCTTCGCATACCGTTAACCATCCCGAACGTGGCTGCGAATCCTTCCGCAATAGCGAATAATTATTATTATCGTTTGTTTCAAATTTGGAATTTTTCTCCCCAACGCAGAACCGCCCCCTCGCGACCGAGTACATAAACATTCGAGACATTCTGAAAATTCAGTCATCGCCGAAATCTCGGGGAGTTCGGTCCTCTGCTGCTATACAGCTTGCGGTATACCGACGTGTCAGGCGTTTCGTCGCGATCTTCGTTACGATAATGATAACAGTACCGGCGTGTTTTTTGACATATTTTTAATACATCAAAAATTATGTTCCTTTTTGTTTTGAACTTTTCAAGTTCCGTTGTTTAGTATAGGCGTTATTCTAACGTTTAATTATATTTTATTGACATTAAAAATATGTGAAATATACAACTCACAGCTATCAGATCAACGTGTTGACAGAACGATTATAAACGAATTAGCAAGACTTTCATCTTACTCGCGATGTTTTGAACAAGGTAAGCCATTTTTATTCGCTAAGTGACGTTTAATTTTTGTGTTTTGTTTGTAAATTTTGACAATGTTTCTTTTGCGTTTGTAAGCTAATTGAAAAAGTTGTGACAAGATACTTTTACAAGTTTATTTATTTATTTTATTTCACAGTTTGTCAACAGCTATATAAAAAAAATTACAGATAAACATTTTACATTTAAATGAAGCCAATTATAGACGAACATTATATAATTATTATATTATACACTGGTTAAGAGTAATAACAAAGTTTTTAACTAAGTTAATTGAAACCATCTCGTTACTGCAGATTCCACGCAGTACACACACAGTACCCATCTACGTGTACATAAATAAAGAAATGTGGAATATCCAAAGAATATTCACGCGGCTATACGCAGGTGAATACTATATAGGTATAGTTTTATGGCCCCAGTCAAATTCGTGTTATTTGAAATTAGCTAATTCGGTAGTGCGGGTGACCTATCCCCAGAGATTTTTAATAGAGATTAGAGATTTTAGATTTTTTTAGAGAGTTACTAGAGATTTTTGTTGTGAAATTGAAAATGATGAAAATAACAAATATATATCTTCAGGTTTAGAATAGAATGAATTTTGAAAACAGAAGATATGATCACATTATTATTCCACAGGGGTTTCTTAGTTTGTTTTCCAACGACCGCTTTGCCTTAAGGCCATATTCAACTGGTAAAATTTGACCTTGTAAGTACCAGTATCTTTATATAATACCATTTGAATATGGCCTCATAAGCCGAAACAGTCGTTGGAAGACAAAATAAAAAACATTGTGTATCTGGTTTGTTGGAAAAAGTTGCCTAATGACAATAAACCTGACAGTGTGCAATATTTATTTATTTATTTAATACAATTTACAGCTTTATAGCCTATTACATTTACAAAAAACAGTATTTTAACATGATCGTCGGCCTCAGTTGGTTAGGTATCTGACTGCCGATCCAAGGGTCCCGGGTTCGATTCCCGGTGGAGACACTGTTTTTAATTGTGTTTTCAGTCTGGATCTGTGAGACGATAAATATTGTAAGTCGCCAGACAACTTGTTATTGGGTGCGTGTTAAATATTTATTTGACATAGTAACTGTTAGTTTCCCGAGAAGTAATATAAAATAAAATAAATAATACACACAATAACAATTTATATTAAAAAAAAACAGAATTGTATAAAAAAAGAAAAAATAATAGTACCTATATGAATATAACGAATGAAACAATAAACTATTTACAATATTAAACATGTATATGTTCAGATAACAAATGGAAAAAGTTAATATAAATCCAAATAAAAAAGTCCCATACAAATACTATGATGTTTATTCAAAGAAGCGAAAAAAAATTTAATTAATTCTCACGATTAAAAGTGTCATCTTGCACAAAAAAAAAAATGATGCAAAATGATTTTATAGTTGGCCAATAACAAGTAATAAATATTGCCCTAGCTAGAATATTTTTAGAATATATTTATCTTTATAAAAAAAATATAATCATACATACAATTGATTCAAAACAATATTGTATTTTATTCGGAAAACATACTGCATACATAATAATAATAAATACAAAAATGATACATAGAATTTCATGCCTAAGCAACATGTTTTCACTTACCTATATAAAAAGTAATAATACCTTAACATATTTTATTTATTCATTATTTATTTTTCTTTCGTTATCATTGGGCGGGTACATTCGAAACACGAGGAGAAAAGGAACATCAAATCTTTATATATATAATTCTTCCGTACGTGTGTATGTAACTGAACTCCTGCTAAACGGCTGAACCGATTTTGATGAAACTTTTTGTGTGTGTGTTTATGTGAGTCCCTGAATGAATAAGATTCACAAAAAGGAATTTTATACATTAATAAATATCAATCGCTATAAATATTTTCGGAATATGTATTTTTAATAGTGCCAACATTGCTTTCCGATATGTCATAATATTATGCAATGTTGGTTATGCCATTAAAACTTGATGTTTTCTCAACGTTGTTAGTGAAATTATTATTTGTATAATAATTTATTATTATTATTGTATAAAGTATATTAAATTATTTTGTTTTATGTATATTATTATCGATATATAATTGTGATATTATTATATTGTGATATATTCTGTTTTTGATAGCCAAATGTTATAAATCTCCGTAATGTAAAAGTGAGGTTATGAATATTTATTTTGTGATTGAAACGTCAAGAATAAACGCATGAGCTGATATGTAGGTATACACGTATGTGTCGTGCTTCCTTTCATAAGGTAATCGACATCCATTTTTATGTTTTTTAAACCAGCTAATGACAGGCAAGCCAACATTCGTGCAGGGCAACGTCTGTCGGGTCCGCTAGTATATTATAAAATTTTAAGGTAGTAGGTACAAAATCGAGACAATTCGATTGTCCTTCGCTTGTTTACAAAATATACACTGAGGTAGGTAGGAAACGAAACATCAAATTCGCAGTACACACATACACTGATATCTAGCCCGCATTGCACAAGCTCCGCAAATCAAGGCAAGAAAATATATTTTTTAAAATCATTAAATTCTGAAAAAATGTCTACAAGAGGTCTGGTCAACGATATGCTATTAAAATCGCGAATTAGTTGAAAAATGTACAAAAGAAATTTTTGAAAAAAGTGCAATATAAATTTAATTTGCATTTCCCAGATTATACAGCTTCGCCGAAGTTTCATAACCTGAATACACTTATACACAGAAGAACTATCCATGATACTACTATATCAAATTGTTAATAATAATTATTCGTTTCACCGGAATTGAATAATCTTATTACATACCGTGATTCTCCTAGGACAACCCGACAAACTGATCATTTCTATATTCCAAATTACAAAACTAATCACCGAAAACATTCTACCATTCCTCGTATCTACGAAACATTTAACAAAAATTTCAATAGCTTAGACATTTTAAACTCCATATTGTAGGTAATTGAAAGAATCAACCAACTTGATCCGAGATAACAGTAGATAGATGTTTTTATTTCTTTTCTCGTATGAATACAGTACAATTTTATTTGCTCTCTCTTTTAGTTATCCTCTGTCACTTTCCTATACCATCATCCTTTCGCATCTCCTAGACATTATTTCTTTGCATCCTTTCATTTCTGTTGTGTTCAATATAACTAACAGTGGATATACATAATATGATGGCAGGCCACACTGTACCACTTTTTGTTTATATTTAATTAATGTAGCCTGTTCATCACAATAGAAACTGTTGAATGTTTTACTTACTTGGGATCGATTGTGACTAACGTAAATGACCATTGAAATTAAGCGAAGAATATATTAAAAATATCAAAAATGCAAAAGAATTTAAAAAACTATCACTAAGATGGGTGAAATAGATGAAAAAATCCTGAAGGAAATAATTCTACCAAATAAAATGTAAAATGCACTATCACAAACAGAATAGACAATTGAAAAAAAGTGAAAAATAAGTACTTTTGTTGTTTTTTTTTCTCTCTCTTAATCAATCAATTTTTTCAACAAATAATTTATTTTTACAATTTTTGTTGTGTGTGCATGACTCATGATGAAGTGTTTGGAAAGAGAGAAAGAAGGATGCATACGTTTGAATGCGTGGCGTATGTATGTACATGTACTTATATTATATGTAAATGTATCTATAAATAAACAACGCAATACACAATAATATAAAACTAGCTCACCTTAGCACAGGCTATGCCTAGTGAGGGGGCTAGTAACAAAGATACAAACAAAAAGAGATAGCTTTAATTATGTAAGCAACGGTGAAATAATAAAATTATATTCATTGAAATTAAATAACTTATATTTACTTTGTATGTATACTATGTATGAATAAGCTTATATTACCTTCAATTATTTTTTATCTTATATCTACTCTATGTTTTTGGATAGAAATAAATAAAAATAAAAAAAATATAGGTACAAATAAAATATAGGTACTGCAAACAGATGCTTCTTTGGTCTGAGAAGACATCTGGCATCTCGGATGATGTCTAGAAAATCCAAAGTCACAATCTACAAAACGTTGCTAGTTGCTACGCTCCGTACTAACTTATGGTTCTGAGTGCTGGGTATTGAATAAAAAAGATGAATTGTCTCTACTAGTGTTCGAGAGAAAAATACTCAGAAGGATATTCGGACCTGTGCAGGTAAACGGAGCTTGGAGAATACAACGCAATGATGAGATCTACAATATTTATAATGAGCCCAACATTATAAAGGTGATAAAAATAGGGAGGCTGCGATGGGAAGGACACGTGGAAAGAATGGACGATGAAAGAGTGCCAAAAAGGGTCCAGCACACAAAGCCACAAGGTAGACGAAGCGTTGGTAGACCCAAGCTCCGATGGCTGGATGGCGTGCAGCGGGATGTGGGGAGCATGTCAGGATAGAGGGAGATGGCGAGGAATGCTGGAGGAGGCCAAGGCCCGCAATAGGCTGTGGAGGCATTGATGATGATGATGTTCATCTGTGTATTTTAAACCCCAAATAAAATTAATTAATAATTAAGAAAAAAAGGTATCAAGTTCAAAATGTTTTTTTTCTGTAATATAATATTATAATGCAAGTAATTTTCTAGCTCCTCGGAAAAGCCTCGGCCTAGTGAGCTGATTTATACCAAAAATGAAAATGTATTTAACGAAAATTGTCCCTGAACTAGTAAAACTTAGAACTCGTGCGTTATTCAATCATAACTTTCTTATTGGTTGAATACATAAACAAGACTTTAACGAGAAAACTTTATGAATAATGAGAATGAAGACGAAAGTCTATGTAAATGGGGGTATTGAAACGATTACCAAACTAAACAATCTGATTGAAATTAGGTACGCTTTTATAATTTATTCATGCTTATCAAAATATACAAAAAACGAGTGGGTGGTTACCAACGCTATACTCCCACTAACCGAGACATTCCACAAAGTATTCAAATTTTGTATGGAAAATATTCGGCATTTTCATCAGATGAGTTTTTTTAAACAAGTACGTATTCATCTTCATACATTCCCAAAACTAAGCAAGAATTCTTGTACTATAGGTGAACGAAATCGGTCGTGGCAGGATTTGATCTCGCCACTGGATTACAAACCCAACGCACTAATCACTCTGCCATCACCCATCTTTGCTAAATAATTTTTGATTTAAATATTTTACTATAAAAACTTAATCATTCTTCGATGCCATTTTGTGAAAGTGATGTATTTAACATTTAATGGGGGCTAAGTGAGAACCTATTAGATATACAAATGTGCACAAATTGAAAATAATCGAATGATCTATAATCGACGATTGAGAGGTCGGAGACCCCCAAGAAAGGGATTTATTTAATATTGCTTCTCGGGCAACTATCAGGTACTATGTCAAATATTAATTCGACGCGCACCCAATTACAAGTTGCCTCATTCTGGAGACTTACGATACTAATCGTCTCACAGATCCAGACTGAAAACACAATTAAAAACTGTGTCTCCACCGGGAATCGAACCCGAGAACCTTGGATCAGAAGTCAGATACCCAACCAACTGAGCCACGAAGGCCGACCCGGGCGGCCGGGGATGACACGATCATGCGAACGATATTCTGAAACACGGAAATGTTAGAAGTGTGAGCAACAGACGGACATGTATGAGACGATGCATGTATGTCGACGAGGCGAGGGATGCGTGCCAGGATAGAAAAGTGTGGCGCTCGTTTCTCTCTGCCTACCCCGCGAGGGTCATATGTTTGTATCTTTAATATATATATATTTTTTTAATATTATATTGTAAATAAATAATTTTATAAAAATACTAGTTGCATGTAACACATGATATCCAACTGTCGATGGCGTTAGATATTTTGTTTGATGGCGTTAGATATTTTGCATTTGCAAAGTCTTCCAACCGTGAAGAAAATAAGTAAACAAATAAAATGAAGGCACCGGCTTAGAATAGTGCTTCTACTCTTTTATATTTTCATTGTTTTCGGGTTTCCCATAAGAGACGGGTAATCTAAAGTACAACACTGAAAGTCACCCACCGCGTACCCGGGTATCTCAGGCGCGTTAGCACCTCTTTACCCGCACTTACTTGCAAATCTTTTTACGCAGGCGGGCTCGGAGTTTGCCGGATGGGCTCCCCCCAACAAACCCCGCCTGCAAATTATAGACTCTCAGTGCCCTCATTCGAAAAATCCTAAAGTACAACAGGCAACAATAGCAGACTATTGTGTGGGCGTACACGCACGTGTCGTGCTTCCTTTTATAATTCAATTCACACCCGCACACCTGTCGCTGGTTTACCTACATTGTGGGATATGCCGTGATGGTATGTATGTTCTTCACCATAAATACCGTCAACAGTGACGATATATGTAATATAAAAAAAATATCTTTCTTTCTTACATTCTTGCCTAGTATTCTTATTAATAATCCTGTCAATATTGCTTGACCCCACTACCTTCTAAGAAACTTCATTTCCACAGCGTCCATTCTATTTTTATACGTATTATATAAGTCTAGGTCTAGGGCCGAGAAAATACTTAACCTAAAATCCCTTTTTGATTAAAATATAATATCATGTGATGTTACATCATTAAAATCTATACGTAATAAAGTGAATACAAAAATTATATTTGTCACATAGTTACTAAGCAAAATTATATTTGTCACATAGTTACTAAGCAAAATTATATTTGTCACATAGTTACTAAGCAAAAAATATACCAATGTTCAGCGTCTCTCAATACTCTTATTATTTATTTATTTTTATTGGATACAAACAACTAAAACAATTTAACAATAACATAAGAAAATTTCTTTTTTATATCGCTAATAACTGCATCCATATGTTTATATATACATCATATTATCATGTAGGTAGGTACATGTTTTATTTTTACTCTCCACACTATGGAGAGTAAAAATACCTACCACTATCGCCACTTGCGCAGGGTGCAAGGAAGTGTTCATTATTATTATTATTATGGAATAGTGCAGAGTCATGATTTCACAATTTTTAAGCATATTTTTTACATCAATTTCTCAACGGGTATCATGGCGTCGTGATGTGTTTGTATGTATGGCGTACGGATTATCCTTTTTGTGCCCTCTCTACAGCCCAAACTATAAGTCCGATCGACTTCATATAAACATCATAATATGTGTAAAGTGCATAGACCTAGAGCTAATTAGTTTTCCATAGATATCCGTTAATTTCTTCTTTATGATTTCATCTGTCCATATTTTCAAAATGCTCTCACGGTCTGGAAAATTTATACTGTTTAAAATTTTGATACAACAAAAATACACTCATCAAAAATGCATTCAAGAATTGTCAAAATTTTAGAAAAAAATGTATGGTCTGCCATGGGTCTGCCATATCAATGTGAAATAAATTTCATGTTTGTATGAACAATGTCTATAACAGAAGTAAAATAGCCTATGTAAGGGAAAATTGAGTGATCAACTTCATATTGACATTGTATGTGTCTCTATAGACAAGTGTATTTTTTACTCTCCACTTGTATCTTCCTCAAGGGGTAGACAGTGAGAACCGAACTCCGCATTCTTCCATCTTGACACATACATCACCGCATCAACATTGATACACTGTCTCATACATGCACATCTTGCTAGTAATGCAATTTTATTTAAATTTCTCAACAGGTATCATGTAGAGAATACATACTATGAGTTTCGTGACAGTGTTTTTGTGTATATGGTGTATTGTGAAAACGTTTATCCTCTGGGAATCTTATATTTGTTTAAGAATCTAATAGAAATTTACTTCGTAAATATGCATTTAGAGATTGTCAACCTTTCAAGAAAAAAAATATGAACGCTTACTATGGTGGGGAAAGTTTAGTGTTGGCCACAACCCACTCGTTAATAATAAAAATATAAAAAGAGGAAGGGAAAAACAGAAAGTCTGAGGAAACGAAAGAATTCAGCCGACAAATAAAAATTTGAAGTTAGATATTTGTGTTTCAGTACGTACCTAGTGATGAGCAAATGCAAGACTAAGACCATGACCAGGGTGTCTTGGTCTTTCACCCCTGATCTTATAGTCTTACATTTTTAATGTGGCTTTGGTCTTTATAATACTCGATCGAGTCTTGGTCTTAGTCTTGCAAATCTTGCAGGTCTTTCAGGTTTTTACAATTAAATATGACAACAAATATCAATTAAAAGTATTCTGTCGATAGTGTGTATGTAGTTTATTTCTTGGTTTATAAAATTTAAGACCGCGAAACTCTTGCATTAGGTCTTGCAAGACTCCTTGTCTTGCAATGCCTGGTCTTGGTATTGGTCTTGCAAGTCTCGCAGGACCAAAACCAAGACTGCAAGACTTCCAAGTGTTTTGCTCGTCATTATATTACGAAAAATTTCTTAGGAAATATCAAGTAATACTGTTGCTTTTCATACACTTGTGACGATGGAAACTTTCAAATAAAAAACAAATTTTTAATCCTATCCACCTCTCATTCCCTTCTTTTATCCTTTTTTACAATTTTATTAACTAATAATATAAGAGATAGCTACGTCAGTAAATATCATTTACGTATGACTGGTTTCTTGATATTTTATTTCTTATTGAATATACCTAATATGTATGAAAAAGATATATCTGGCACCTGGGAGAGATTGCGTTTACTAGTGCGTATCCCATTTATAAAATATAAAAAATGCAGATTTTAATATAATTTTTATCTTTGTAAGTCCTTTTAGTGCTCTTATACCATCCGTCTGACACCAATGAAACTTGCTGCTTTGTTCAGTTCAGTTTGTTCATCTATATGAGACAGAAAGGATTAAATTTAATATGACAGAAAGGACTGCAGTTTCCATCTTTCAGTCCCTTTCGTCCTTTTCGTCACTTTCTTCTCTTCAGCCACTTTTCGAACCTTCAGTTTAATACAAGTATATCGCAATTTTTTGACAGTCCATTTGCAAACACATGATTTTCAGAGTTCCAAATCTGATTTTATAGTCTGCGAGTGTGGCGCCAGAAAGAAAAACGTGGACCTTCTGTCATACCCCATGATAGGAGCGACATGCGCCTTTGTTACCAACAAACGCTAGTGGAATCCGGGTGGCCGAAAATTAGGGGCTTCGAATATGATGGTTTCGGACACGGAAAGTAAGTTAGTACCTAGAATTCCAGTTATGGTCCCAATCATCCCTCCGAAACTCATTAATACTCCATTTAAAATAATATTAGTTTCGATGCAACATTTTGCTGGGTTATAATATACACATTACTTTATATACGAAAAAAAAACTAAAAAGATTGGACTGTAGGTTTTTATCAAAATTCGCAAAGTATTGTCCTGCGGCGAATCGGTACATTCGTCGCAAGTAGGTACATATTGCTGTCGTGCAATTTGCACTCACACGAGATCAGTAACCTATCAGAATATCGACGGCAATACAAATAGAGGAGGTAATTTTCTAGGGAATAACGTTCGAGAAACACCATGGACACTGACCCGGCATGTACTCGTCTAACTACCTCCCTGATGGTATAAAAGGCGAAGCAGCACTCGTCATTTCATCGTAGTTACTAACATCTACCGCGAAAGCTTAATTTTCGAAATTGCTCAATTTTTAATTATTCTTCAATTAATGCGAAAATTGATATTGTGTTTTATATACTTATTTAATTGTGAATTGTTAATATACATAGATGGGTCGATGTCAGAGCGGTTAGCGCGCTGAGCTAGTAATCCAGTGGTGGCGAGTTCGAATCCTAATATAGCACAACAATTTATTTGCTTATTTTAGGGAACGTATGAAGATGTATAACAAGGATAACAAGGAAATATTCATTTTTTTAAGAAAAAAAAATATATATGTAAGTAACCGAGCCTTTCCATTTCTCTCTCTCTTTCTATGAGATCCTTCACTGCTTTTCTTAATTTAAATTTAAAGTTACCTATTTCAAAAGCTATTAATTAATAGCTTCAATATAAAGCGATAGGCTTCATTAATGCCCCTACAGGATAAAGTCCTTTCTTTCATGTTTGAGAATTGCTTGGAACAAAAATTACCTCTTGACAATAGTTATTAGTACCCTTGTTTGTACAGACATAAAATCCTTAATACACTAAGCAACAGACTAAGCAACATCAATTTGAATATGTATATTGGTTGTATAATGTCATAGTTTTGATAAGATATCCATTTATGTAGCATATGAATGTGTACAGAATTGGCATATTAATTAATTCATTTGGCACGGAATTAGCTCCACTTACATGATTGATACTCTGTTGAGGGGATGTCCATATGAATCCATTTGTCTAATTGCTAAATACACCAAGGATAGATTTACATACAATGTGATGGTGGTAGACAATTATGTTAATTGTCTTTTTATTTCATTCTGTGTAGTTTCTTAGTAACATATACAAGTATAACAGGTAAAGAATAGTAACAATTGCAAGAAAGTCTATGAAGACCAATAATTGACTGATATGGTTAGTATCAAAAATAATATCATAGGAACATAAACCATAATATTTTTTTTAATATCCCAATAGAGAAGTCGATTGCCAGCCTTCGTGGCTCAGTTGGTAAGGTATCTGACTGCTGATCCAAGGGTCCAGGGTTCGATTCTCGGTAGAGACACAGTTTTTAATTGTTTTCAGTCTGGATCTGTGAGATGATTAATATCGCAAGTCTCCAGAGTGTGGCAACTTGTTATAGGGTGCGTGTTAAATAATTATTTTACATACTTAGTATTAGATACGAAGTTGAAATATTAAGGGGGAACCGGGAAATCACGGCACTTACAGGGCTTACGACCTGTCATCGGCTGGTTTACGTGGTCACTTTATGCGCTTGCACAAGTGATTGAGTTTTTATTGAGTTCCCCGAAATCTTCAAAAGTCATTTTTCGTATATGCTACTGGGGAGTTGAGTTCTTTTTTCCTAACCCGAATATGAAAACAGCTTGATGGTATGTATGTATGTTTGGAGATTAAGTATCAAACTATTATTCTCCACATGTATAACATATATGCTGCGATGCCTCGAAGTTGGTGTTTTTTGACTTCAAAGAAGAAAATCCATAAAAAATTTATACCTGTCTATACAAAATCTCGCGGGTCTTGGCTAGAAACTTTGTCGATCTGTTAAGAGAATTAAATTCTACTGAACAAATCGACAGTTGGAAAATACATATTATATTCTTTTTCAATTAAACTTCATCAATTTTCTGAAACTAGTATTAATTAACTTCGACCAAAGTGACATTTGATTTCATATAGTCCCAACAAACATTTCACAGAAAAAAGATATACAAATAAAATACTTGGTATGTAAAAACATTTTTAGCTTTGTGAATTCCACACCCTTCGCTCGCATACATTTTGTACCGAATCAAATTCAGAGCGTATCTACACTGTTATTTTTTCAATTTGCCGCCCATAAAAAAATTACCATGGTGCCTAGGTCCTTAACAGGTGAAATCTAGAGGTCTTGTACCCGAAAGGAAAATACGGTGTGACATTTATTGCGCAGTTAAGTGTTGAGATTAATATCTCTGGCGTGTAATCCGACCCTTACAATAATATTACTTTTATGTTCGCACTAAAATGAATATTCATCTAACATTTCATTAGCACGAACCAACTGAAGGTGAAGATCTCCAGTGACCTCACTAAGAGACCACTCAAATCTAGCTTCTGTGAAAGAATAAAAAAATGACAATTTAAATATGCCCTTAACAACATTATAAATATATTCCGAGTTAACTTTATGGCAAAGGTATTTAAAACAATTTAATTTAGTGAAAAACCAAATATGAGTTAATTGATATGGCTTTTTCTTCGATTGTATCTAGTAATGAGCCCCGGGTCTTGTTCTTGATGTTGCATGCTCGATCACGTCTTGGTCTTGCAACTTTTCCAAAATATATTTTTAATATTTTTATATTAAAAATTACAAATTTTAAACAGAGTAATATTTGATGTTCTTTTTCTCCTCGTGTTTTGATTGTACCCGGCCAATGATAATGAAAGAAAAAGAAATAATGAATAAATAAAATAAATACAAAATATGTTTAGGTATTACTATTTTTTATATTAGGTCCTTACATATGAAATTGGCGTTTTGTATGGGAGGAACATAAAGTCGATTTTTTTTAATATAATATATTTATTTAATCAAAGTATGTACCATTACTATCTATGCACTTTTGCCATCTCATAGGTAGTTCATCGATCCCTTTACTAAAAAAACCACACGGACGGGAATCAATAACTTCTTTGAAGGCGGTTTGGACTGTCCCATCGAAGTTGAATTTTTCCCTTGCAAGAAGTTATCCAAATTTCGAAAAAAATGGTAATCTGTTGGGGCAAGGTTCGGAGAGTACGGTGGATGTCTTAGACATTCCAATTGAAGCTCCTCTAATTCGGTAGCCGTCTGTTGTGCAGTGTGTGGTCTAGCGTTATCGTGAAGCAGCAGTGGCCTAGAGCGATTAACCAGCCTCGGTTGTTTAGCAGCTAGCTTTTCCATCATGGTTTGCAGTTGCTGACAATAGACATCTGCCGTAATCGTCTGGCCAGATTTAA
This sequence comes from Molanna angustata, assembly GCA_963576475.1. Classification (NCBI taxonomy): domain Eukaryota; kingdom Metazoa; phylum Arthropoda; class Insecta; order Trichoptera; family Molannidae; genus Molanna; species Molanna angustata. Next base: position 27,201,468 of record OY754982.1, read on the forward strand.
GAAAGCTGTAGTGAACGACACCAGCAGTATTCCACCAAACGCTCACAAGTAACTTTTTTGGAGTAAATTTTCGCTTGGGGTATGGTTTGGCTGGTTCGGCAGGGTTCAGCCATTGCGATGAGCGCATCCGAGATTATCGTACAGGATCCACTTTTCATCACAGGTAATGATTCGATTTAAAATCCCTTCACTGTTGTGCCGGTTGAGTAATGCAACGCAGCAGTCAACGCGCGTTTGTTGATTTGCTTCACTCAATTCGTGAGGTACCCACCTATCAAGCTTTTTCACCTTCCCAAGTTGCTTCAAGCGGATTAAAACAAGTGGTTTTATCACTAAAACCGCAGCCTGCAGCTAACTCGGACGTGGTTTGCGATGGATCCGCTTCCACAATAGCCTTCAATTCTTCATTGTCAACTTTGGTCTTCGGCCGTCCACGAGGCTTGTTCTGCAGGTCGAAATTTCCAGAACGAAAACGTTGGAACCAAAAACGCACTGTGTTTTCTTTTGCGGCACCGTCCGTCGCCATACACATCATTAATCCTTCGAGCCGTTTCTGCAGCACTGGTGCCACGGTGGAACTCGTACTTGTAAATAACGCGATATTTCAAGTTTTCCATTTTGTAAACTGAGTGACGCAAAGAAAAAAACAATTGAGGAAATAAGAAATTAATTATAATTTTCGAAACACAAATACATGAGTAAATAGCTGTATAAATTTTAATTTGGAATTCCTAACCAAAAAGAAGATATTTGAGATCAAAATTGTCAGTACGGCAAAACGCCAATTTCATAATATTATGTAAGGAGGTAATATAAGTGAAAACATGTTACTTAGGCATGTAACTGTATGTATAATTTTTGTTTTTATTATTTTTATGTATGCTGTATATTTTCCGAATAAAATAAAAAAAAATCAGTAATTACAATGAAATATGTCATAAAAAACTACAATTTAAAGAATAATGTTTTATAGTTCGTAGATGAAAGTTTTTTTTTTTAATTTAAAGACCAAAAGATGACCGAAAGACAATAATATTTGGAAATATGTTTTACTATGGACAAATAATTTTTTGTTTCAACTGAATGAATTAAACATGTTCAAATTTAAATATTCATTTGTTCCGAAAAGAGATAGTTTATTTTTTTTTTATTTTATTGAGGCAATTCTATGAATATTTCTATTCAAAAAAATTCTGTTTTGTTGACATTTAAATGATAATCTCCATAATAGAGTCTCTAATCTACATAACCTGAGAATCTCTACCATAGCTTAGTGACATTTATCATTTCCATTGCAATCATATGAGGTTCAAATAACTGAGAGATCACTGTATACTTTTTTCTGTTTATTTATCCTTTCCGTTTATGTTTATTTTTTAACATGTAACAGACCAAATGGAAGAGCACTGCCTTAGAACAGACTCGTCTAATGTGGCAGTAAATTTCCAAATAGGAACAATTGTACATACCTAGAATTTTTGTAATAAATATTTTTAAAATATACTTCCTTTTTTAGTTAAATATTTATTAAAATTGTAATATTTATACGTAAATAATGGAAACAAATAAATTTATTTAAAATAGTTAATTGTACTACCACAAAACAGTACACTGTTTCTTCAGTAATTCAAAAAATTAATTCAGATTGAAATAAAATTAATATAACTGAAAATTATAATATGATTAAAAAACAAATAATAAAAAAACATGTTTATCAGAAAACACAAAAAGAAATAATAAAAATTTAATAATATCGAATGCAAACGTTAAGAAATAATTACTATGAAATAACATTTCCAGCTCAAAATAATTGACATCCTGAAAGAAAAACTCAACTCGTCAACACGTTTAAATATGCTTCTAGATTTTAATAATTTCCTTGGTCGACTTTATTACAACTTAATTACTTCCAGGGAAAATTATGATTTTATTAATTAAGAATAATATTCATCGTTCATCTCGACTGTAATTGTAAGGTTTTACTTACACAAAAAAAAAAAAATTCCGATAAGATTCAATATTAATTTATGGATATTTCGTATGAGATCTTATATTTATGTAATTTATTATTACAGTATTTTCAATATTACATCAGAAATCGTTAGTCGTAATGAATGACAAATGATTGATTTCATAAATCATATGTTACAAGAAAATATTGAAATCATATTTTTGTGTGAAAAATAAACAAAAAAAAAATATAAATCTACTGATGCGTTAAATTTATTTTCAATGAAAACGTACAAATAAAATACAAAGGATTTTCAACATTACAAAATGGGAAATACAATAGGAAATTGTAATTATCTTAACAAATATTTGCGTTTGAGATATGACCATTTGATTAAATTCTATTCGGGCTATTCGGGCAACTATCAATTAAATATCAATTTAGCATATTATGTACACTAGATCAGGGGCTCCCAACCTTTTTGTATTCTTGAGCACATTCTAAAGTATCGGTAGAGTGGCGGGCACCACCTATTTTTAATCGACCTTTTCCCATAATTTATTTTCTTATATTCATAATAATAAATAATAAACAATAATTTTTCAAATTGCATACACACAGAGAAATGTATTTACAAAACACAAAAAAATATCGCAAACATACGAACGTATTTAATAAACCTATGCACTGAAAATATTAAAACTCTTAGAAATAAATAAAAATAATTCACATTTTTTATTAATGTTCATGAAAAAATTCTGTCTTGAAAAAGTTGAAACATGAAAAAGTTCTGTCTTCTGTCGAATAGTGGCGGGCACATACGAATCGTTCCGTGGGCGCCATGGTGCCCGCGGGCACGGGGTTGGGAATCTCTGCTGACTAGATGCAGGTAACACATGAGATCCAAATATAGATGTTACACATGAGATCCAACTATGTACCAAACTATAAACACATAAATCCAAATTATATTTTTAAGGTATTTTGCTTTCTAGATAACATGTAGGCACATGGGCGCCCGCAGAAAATTTTCTAGGGGGAGCAAAATATTTTTAGTAATGTTTTAATGCAGACGGCAGGGAAAGAATGATCGGCTCGGCAATGAGGCGCGGGGGCCGAACGTAACATTATTTGACTATTTTCAATTATCAATGAATCCAGGGGGAAGGGGCAAGTGCCCCCCCTTGCCCCTCCCTGCGGGCGCCCATGTGTAGGCATGTATGTAAGGATACGATAGTATGGAGGTCAGTCCTTTTTCCCTACCCAGAATATGAAATTGGGGTTATTAGGCGTTTTTGATATTATTTTATAGAAAAATAGGCAGTAAAACACATAAATTTATCATAAAAAAATGTTTTTCTTAATAAAAAATGTAGAGAAACTCTGGAACTTATTCATAAAAATTAGTTTGAGTTTTGTATTTTTCAAAATTTTCATCCTTATATTTTTATGATTTTTGATTCAAATTCAAATGTTGATAACCCCTGACTGAAACAAGAATTCAAAATTCTGAGTAAAAAAGATTTGTTGACCTATAATTTTCTATTTTTTATGAAATTTTAGAACTCCATATAATAATTATGTACATGAATGATATGGGTAATCGTGAGGATTTTAATTTCGCCGGTAGACCAGAGTTTGATCTCTCCAAATTACAATAAAAATATACAATAGAATCTATTCAAAGAAAGTCAACACGAATATTAGTTTTTAGAGAGGGTATAAGCCATCAATTTGACTGTTATAATAACAAGCTAGAGTATTTTCACCTGATTTCCTTAAATAATAGACGAAAAATTGCAGATATTATGGTACTATATAAAATATAAAATAAATAATATTAATGATTCTAGAGTTTTTGTGTTAACCGAGTGGAGATCCATTTTAGTATTTTTCCACAAATTTTTTTTATAATAACGACCGAACTTTTTCGCCAAGGTAACTTGGCATTGTCAAGGTCTAAAAGAAACTAAACAAAATTCATACTTCACTCAACAATTACAACGTTGCCACATATGAATGAACGAATAAATGAATGAATGAATGAACGAATGAACGAATGAACGAATGAACGAATGAACAAATGAACGAATGAACGAATGAACGAATGAACGAATGAACGAACGAACGAATGAACGAATGAACGAACGAACGAATGAACGAATGAACGAACGAACGAACGAACGAACGAACGAACGATCGAACGAACGAATGAATGAATAAATAGTATATTTCCAACATTAAGTATAAATAAATTATTAAAATGGATCAAAAATACAATTTTATTTTTTAGTTTATACCTAATTACAATTTTACAATTATTATTATTTTTTCCACACATTTGGAAATTTTAATGCCTCACTAGACAGTCTGTTCATAATATGTGGGCGGAGCTACATTAATTTTACATTGTTGCCAAATATGTGGGTGGAGTTACAGTAATTACATATACAATGTTGTTGTAACTCTTCTTCTTCTTTTTCTTTAGCCTTCCTCCCTCCACTGCTGAATGTAGGCCTCTTCCATTCTTTTCCATTCGTCTCTGTCTCTTCGCATCCAGGTTCTTCCAGCTTGCTGAACTATGATGTTATCGAACCACCTTTTGGGGGGTCATCCGACACTTGTATTTTTGGTCCAGGGCCTCCACTGTAGTAGGATTCTGGGTGCCCACATAGTATCCCCCTGTTTAGCCAGATGCCCAGCCCATTGCCACTTCAACCATGCAATTCGATCCATAATATTTGTGACACTTGTTCGGCGTCTTATTTCTTCGTTTCTTAATTTATCTCGAAGGCTCACGCCGAGCATCTGTCTCTCCATGGCCCGCTGCGTACATTTCAGTTTGTGCATATGCTTTTTGTTGTTAATGTGGTCGTCTCCATGCCATAATATGTAATCATCGGTAGGATACATGTGTCGAACATCTTTCTTTTCAGGCATATTGGGATCTCTTTATTTTCAAATAAGTGTTTCAGTTTCTCAAATGTGGCCCAGCCCAGACCTATTCTTCTCGGTATTTCTGCCGTTTGGTTTTCCTTTCCTAGCCTTATCTTATGACCGAGGTACACCTATTCGTCAACTGTTTCTGTAACATTAATTTTAAATCAATTTTGGCAATTTTTCTTAATTTATATTCAAACGTAACAGTAGGTATCTCCAATATTGACACAAATGTATGTGTTATGTCAAATGAGTTATTGGTAGTCGTTATCTCGGTCAAATAAATTATATGAACGACATTGACACATTTCGCTAAATCAGGCCATACATAACCCGGTCCTGCCTTCTATGTTGGTATTAAATTATTTAGTATTGTCATGTTTAATATTAGTTACTTAGGTTGTTAGTACTTATATTATATTGTAGAGATTATGTATGTTGTATATTATATGATGATGTAAAGTGATGGATTGATATGTTTATTGCCGATATTAATTGAGACATCAAATTGCAAACAACATTAACCCGAATATGGTCAAACCTATAAATACGATACGATCTATAAAGCAATAACATCAGTATTCACACCGAACTTCTTCTTTCTTATATAGATCTGAGAATATGAAACTCAACCGACTGAGATTTTTATTGAATTTTTTTTTAATGAATTAGCAATTTTTAAGGTAATTTTTTACATCGCGTCATACATGCTCTCCTATTATTCTGACTTCGTATATTCCCCTCTTTCAAAATCTCATTTATATGATCATGCCAGCTCTTTCTCGGTCGACCCTTACATCTCATTCCACTCTTTTCAGCCTTGTATACTTTCTTTGTGGTGTGTACGGTATGTTAATTATACTTTATCGACTATAGATTAAAGTACTCATTCGATTCTTTTCAATTTTGTATATCTAATAATCGCTTACACCCATTTAGATTTTGAAGAATATCAGATAAGTGCTTGTCATTTTTTAACTGTCAAATACTTCAAAGTGGCCCCAAGCTCAGGAAATTATAAATTGTATATTTTTAATTTTAAATTGGTAAAAAGGCAAACCACTTTCATGGCATTGAAGAGTTGTCAGGCTTTCATAATTAAGTATTTAAATCGACAGTTATTTAACAAACTCATTTCATGAAAATTGTGAAAAACCTCCATACAAAATTGAATACTTTATTATTATCATTTGAAAAGCATAGCGTTGTCCACAATCAACTCGTTTTATTACTATTTTTTGCTATTAAAAAGAATTGTAAATTTTACCTTTTCTTCACGAAAAAATATTGTATATCACAGATTTAGTGATATAAAGTATTAGTTCGTGTTTCATACATTAGAAGGTAATACGTGTGCATATTTGTGTACATCCCGTATGCGCAAGGTCATCGGCGTTAAGAAGGTCCTTAACAAGCTGCTAGACTCGAGATGTCGATGAATATCTAAATAATATTTATTTGTCGCAGCTATTCTTCTTTTAATACTAATTTTAATTGTATAGTTTTTACTCCTCACTAACCCAAGGGGATATAGTGGGGAGTTATGATTTCACAATTTTTAAGGCTATTTTTTTAATGCAGATTATCAACTACCCCGAGATCAGGAAAATTAAAATTTGAAATTTTTATTTTCAAATAGGTAAAAAGGCACATCACTTTCATAAAATGGCATTGAAGAGTTATCAATTTTTCATAATATAATATTTAAATAAAAATAATTTCACAACGTCATTTCATTAAAATGATGAAAATTTGGATACTTTATAGGATGACTTGTTAGTGAGGAGCTTAGCGTTGGACACAACCCACTCGTTTACTTATGAAAATATATTTATAAGTACTACGTATTTTTAAATCAAACAAAAATGATTATCGAATATTTTTATTATTGCATATGCGCAAACATTGGATTTTTTTCCCTGTCGGGAGTCAAAGATATTTTTTAACAGATTTTTAATTATCTCAATAGAGACGAAGTTGGAATATTTATTGTAGGAGAACCGGGAAATCAAGGCACCTACGATCACTTTATGGGCTTGCGCAACGTTCACCAATTATGCTCATAATTGTTCACCAATTATGCGCATAATTGGTGAACGTTGCGCAAGCGCATAAAGTGATCACGTAAACCAGACGATGACAGGTCGTAAGCCCTGTAAGGAAAATATACATGTAGAACCATAATCATTTTTTTTTATTACAAAAAACCTAGTATAATGGAGCTCTACACATTAAACACCGTCAGTGTTGACAATTCAAAAAATGTTTGTAAGTATTAAGACTACATAAAATATAATGTGGATGCATCAAATACATTGTTTAAAACGACAAAAGTATTTAACTATAATGTTTTTTATTTTCATAAAGATTTAAAAATCGTCTGCCACGTGTGGATTTTACTGTCGTTTTATTTACCACAAAACAACTTACTTTCGCATTGAGAATTTCTCCTTTATTATTATATACTTATTTATTGAGAATTCCCCTTGGAGATGTCTTCTCTGCAGTATCCGTGTGGACCCTTTACAAATCTCAGAAGCGATGTATACAATGGGTATCCAAATATTATCCACGAAGCTTGAAAGGTTACAACGAGTTCCATATTCCATTAAGATGCGATATCCTGGAGTTTTATCTGTAGAAAGGATCAAAATATTACTGTACGATATTTTCCAACCTCTTAACTGGTTTCAACACAGGTAAACTGAAACCAATCTTTTTAATACGAGTAGATATATTTGAAAAAATTTCATAATTTTATTTGTGGCATATTTTATGCAATTTTATTATGTTATCAATCATCAAAACTACTCATGTAAGCAAGAATAAAACGGACAGTAATTTTGAATGTGATTAAGTGACATAGTTTCAGTTCGATTCTCTCCATAGAAAATATTATTTAATAGTTATTGAACGTAGCCAAGACTCAAAATAGAAAATAAAGAAGTTCTATAATAACTTACATTGATACACACCATCACTCCATATTCGTGTTATCGAACTAAACCATCTGTGACCTTACAAATGTTATCGCATCATTTATTTTCATACATCTAAAAGTGTAACTATTCTATGAAAAACCCCAACCAAAAGAAAGTTTAAGAGATGATATAACGATTTCGGTTTATCAGGCGTTTTAATAAGTTTCTTAAAGCAATATATAATAGTGTTGCATTTGGTTTTGTCTGCCTACCCCAAATGGGGAAACGATGAAGGGGTATGCGTGTACTGTACATTATTATATTATGAGATGGGAGATGGCAGAGCGGTTAGCGCGCTGGATTGGTAACCCAGTGATCGCGTGTTCGAATCCTGCCACGTCCGAATTCGTTCACCTATAGCACAAGCATTTATTCTTAATTTAGGGAACGTACGAAAATGTATAATATGTTTTGAAGATGTAATAGTTTGGTATAGTTTCTAATTAAATACTTATTTAACAAAAAATATTGTTTATAACTATAAGTATTAATCATGTTTACTGTTACTACTTCATCTACTAATTCAATACTAGTTACTATAAATGTGTTGAATACAAAGTTATAAAAAGGCAAATTATTAATAAAATACAGCTAATTAAATAATTCCATATTTGATAACTTACATATAGAGTAGCTGGCGACTGTCATATTTTACAATTGCGTGACGCATTGTTTATGTATAAGTAGGTTAGACTTACGTTATTAAAGAAAAAAATCCACAATTGCACGCATATGCAGCCAATATAACAATACATTCTCAGCTGAGATAGACATATTCAACGCGAAATATTATAGATTTGGACATGATGTTCTGAAGGTGATGCGCAACCAATATCCCTCTATCCTGTCCTCCTAGTCTCTCTTCTCTCCTTTCTCTTCCCTTCCCTAGTTGTTGTATATACGTGTGTATATGTGTATATGTATTTATGTATATATGTATATATGTGTGTGCGTGTATGTGTGTTTGATGGTGTGTATGAATGTTTTTGGCTTGTAAACTGTTATTTGTTTTTATATTATGTATGTTGATGGAATGCTTTTTTTGGCTCTAACACTGTAAAAATAATATTCTATTATTAAACTGTAAATGAGCTGTAGCTTCCCAAAGAAAATAAATAAATTAATAAATAAAGGCTGACTTTTTTATTGGATAAAACGAATCAGGAACATTGGAGTGGCTTTCGAAGAAAACTGCCCTGAAAGTGTTGAAAATTTCTATTTAAGCACATCACTTATATTATGAAGCGTTTTAATATATTTTTTTATATGTTTTATGAAAGACAATTAGAAATCACACCCTCCATTCACAGACAATATGGTCGGTAAAACCGTAAAACCCCCCAAAATTACACCTCTAAAATTTAATAAAATGTTACGTCCCTGTTTAAGGTGTCTGTCTTGGGGATTACACCAATCAATCTTTATGTAAATGGAAAACTTGATTCCTAATAGTTGTAATTGTTTCTAATAACTGTAGTTAAACGCACCACACTAAAACTGACGTATTGAAATAGCAATTTTTAACACTTTAAACCCTTTTCTATCACCTATCATTGTTTCCTAAAGTGATATTCTGTGACAGAAAAAAATCAGCCTTAATAATATGACGTAAGCCTGGCAGTCGCTGGTTCTTGGTCTATTATTTTAAATGAAATAATAAATAAGTTAATTAATTGAGGAGTTATTTAATTGAATCCCCTCAAACATGGCGTTACACGAGTTGTTTAATACGAAATTGTATTATCGCTAAAGTTACACAAATATAATAATATTGAATTAGTCTTCGGAAACATTCAGATGTTAGTAGTTTGTATGTGATATTCAGGAATCTGGTTCTCTTGGCTGACCCAATTTAGCTTTTGTAACAAATGTGGGTCGTGTCTGTTTACACTGCGTATTGTTATTGTTACAAATTGAAAAACAGAAGTCGCACACAAATTAATTACTTTTGAATTATTCATTGAGCCATACGAATTTGTTTGTATGCGAGTGTTTCGTTTATAAAAAACTAGGACATTCTAATCTAGGTTAAAAACAGTATTTATTATTGTCCTTTTGGGTTGTTATATATCTAAACTGCAATTAATGAGTGAAACATTATAAAAATCATTATAATATTTTTATTGACAAACATTTTTTTAACATCTCAATAGAGACGAAGTTGGGATATTGTAGAAGAACCAGGAACTCGAGGCACCTATAGGGCTAACGACCTGTCATCGGCTGGTTTACTTGATCACTTTATGCGCTTGCGCAACGTTCACCAATTATGCCTTCTTACTGAGTTCCCTTATCAATATAATTTTGAAAGTTCTATATATTTGAATAGTGTGTAACAATTCACTTGAAAATAAGGAACTATATACTATTGTCATCTATGGAATAACGGAAAAGCCTTTTTGTAACGCCATGTATTGAGAAATTAAGAAATTAGTTTATTTGTAAACAATGAAAGCAACAGTCCTTATAAATGAGATGACGGTGTCTCGCACAGATGTTACCCCTGAACTGCGCCAGAAATATTATTTCATTTTTGGCTTGTGTACCTACCTACTTGTATGTAAATCAAATAATATTTATGTCGCCTTGAGTTCGATCCCCAGCAGAGGAGAAATTTCGCTATTGCCACCACCACCCGTTCCGCATATAGGGACCGTATGAGTGACGAAAAAAAATGAAAAGCACAAAAAGTAGTTCACGGAGCCCTCTATATTAGCAATCTCGGCATAAAGGTGAATAGAAGATTCACAATCGTGGACTTTTATTGACTTCAGATCTTTTTAAATGTAAAGCATTAAAGGTGTCACTTAGATCTCTTTATAAAATAAACTTAATGGGAATCAACCTACATATAGTAAAGCACCATGACTTTACTATGACATAACATTAGTAGAGCATTAAAAAGATCTCTTATTTTTATAGCATGTGAAAATATGAAAATAACAGCTGAATAAAGATACTCAACTGTGTAAAATAACAGTCCCATAACAGGCTTTTGCCTAGTGGGGCGTTATTAGTTAGTTTATATAATATGTTAATTTTGTTTTGTGTATTAATAATAAATAAATAAAGGTGTGACCAAGACCTCTGAAAAAAACAAACTTAATTGGATTCAACCAATAGTAAAGCGCCATTACTATGACAGAACTTCTTGAAAGCTTCGAAATTGTTCTTCGAGGTTACAAAATCCGCATGACCAATCGGACCTTTAAGAGTCCAGATAAGAAAGTTATTTAATACCTTTTCAGACGATTCTTATTTCCATGGGATGGAAACACTGATTGGTTGGAATAAATTGCTATCTGGCAATAAACTCGCTACTTGCTCATGGAGCTTAGATGTGTTTATTATTATTTTTATTGAAGGACGAAGATGATAGACATATTGCTGTCAATCAGGCGTAATTAATTATTCGTTTATACTTTCACGACATATCCCACAATGTGGTGTAACTAACGACAGGTATGCGGGTGTGCATTACACAATAAATATATGAAAGACACATGCGTTTGTTCCCACGCACCAATATCATCTCATCCGAAAAGACACTATCTATATTGAGAATGGGTGATAACTTTGCTCTCCACATAAGAGGCTATATAGTATATTTTGAAAATTATTTCCCTAATATCCTCAAAAGATACGTCTTTAAAATAAAGGAGATTTTGTATTTACATCTTAATTCTATTGCATGAGTTTTTTGAAATTTAAAATTCTTTAGTACATTCCTTTTCTAAAATAAGTTTTAGAATAACTTTTTTTTATTTTTTTACTGTACGTAACTAAAAAACTACAAGGTCTATGAGGTAGATTTTTATTTCAATCGAAAGATAATATGAAAATCTACCGGCTGAGTTTTTATTATTATAATATTTTAATTATTATTCTTGCTATTTAGAAAAATCCTCTAAATTTTGCCATTTTTTCACGAAAAAGTATTGTATGTCACAAATTAGGTGATATGCAATATTTTTTCGTGTTTCATACATAAGAAGGTAATTTAGTGTGCATTTTTGTGTACATCCGTATACCCAGGGTATATAAGAGCCTTTTAACGGGTATGAACATCCATTCGAAACACAATTGTTCGAATGCGCAATTGTACGAATAACAATTTTTCGAAAATCAGTTATCAGAATGACAATTGTCCGAAAGCAAATTATTCGAACTAACATTTGTTGGAAAACCAATTGACCGAATTTAATATATTTTTGTGTCATTATGTTGCCTCCTTTGACATATTTGTTGCCAGTAAAATATATTCGATGAAGACTATTATTACTTGTTGTACCTATTATTGTTGGGTACGTATGTATGCACATTTTTAATAACTGATGTTTGACAGCGCGGGATAGCCTAGTTTGTACACCAGTTTTTGATTTTGACACATCATGTACAGACAGTTTATCTAGTATTCGTACCAATTTAATTATTTTATTTTAATATTATAGTTACTTTTTTTAATATATAATGCAACTGGCTCACGCCAGTCGCAATTATAACTACAAACAAACCTAACAAACCTATTTTTACCAAAGTTTTGTAGGTTTAGGTTTGAAAAAACGTTGTACATGCTCGGATATCGGACAGCGCGGTGCGTCGCCATGTTGTTTATTCCATAGATTTTTATTAAACATAATATACTATGTAGATGTAGTACTCCGTGCAAAAAGTGAGTCATGGAGTATCGCGCGTTTGACGTTTTGGTTATTAACATATTTCAGTTTTCCTTACATTTCAACACATCCTAAATAACTTTTCTCTAAATCTAAATTAACAAAGTGTTTTTTACGACAAATAAATCCGAAAACAATTACGTAAAAACTGAAACGTCAAAAATCCCCCGGAAAAATGCTTCACTTCGATTCATACAAAATTTGCTAACTATATTATAATGAAAATCTATGGTTTATTCCTTTCACAATATTACCAACATGACGTCATAAAAACTCGAACAATTGTAAATTCTGATAATTGTGTGTTCGGAAAATTGTTTTTCGAAAAAATGTGATTCGAATAATTGCCATTCGTATAATTGATTTTCGTAAAATTGAGCATTCGAATAATTGTTTTTCGAATAATTTTCCTGTCACCACAGAGTTCATAGGGAAGCCAAATAAACTTAAAATAAACAAAAAAATAAAACATTTCGCTACAATATTTTATATCCAATCGATAGTTTCCATAATAATTTGTATTTACTCGTTTATAAACAAGATCCTTTTCTGTCTGAAGTGTAATTCTTTATTTTCCAAGTCTATTCTCAAAAAGGGTCGTAACTACTGTACTCCAACATTTTTATTTTATTTCGATTTGGAAGTTGTAGTTGTTATAGTTGGAAGAAATTTCCAAATGGCAATTAACTCTTTACTAGCGTAGGGTGCGAGGAAATGTTTAATATTGTTATTATTTATATTTTCAACTAAATAATTATCTTTCATTTTTTTTAAATAATCTTTCATAGAATATAAAACTGACTTGAATGAAAAATTTACTATATGGTATTTTTAACAACATATTTTCATTTTTTATTTATTTATTTAATATTGGTTCTCGGGCAACTAACAGGTACTGTGTCAAATATTAATTTAACACGCACCCAATAACAAGTTACCACATTTTGGAGACTTGCGATATTAATCGTCTTACAGATCCAGACTGAAAACACAATTAAAAACTGTGTCTCCACCGGGAATCGAACCCGGGACCTTTGGCTCAGCAGTCAGATATCTAAACCAACTGAGCCACGAAGGTCGATATATTGTTAAATAAATAAACGCGTTGACGTAGTTTGTTATTGAATACAGTAATTAGGTATTTAAGATAGAAGTACAATAATAGTATACAATTTAACCACAACGTGAGAGCACTTTAAACGCCGGGCTTACCCCAGACACTCGTTTATATCAATCTCCCAATTCCCGAAGAATGCCGATCTTCTGATTCGTGCTAACTCGTATAATGTCTATCAGCTATACAGATTGCCTGTTGTAAGGCGCAACATTAATATATTACAAAATCGAAAATGAAAGTGTGTCAAGATAGAAAAATGTGGAATTCGGTTTTCTCTGCCTATCCCATGAGGGACATGGCGCGATGGTATGTATGTATGTAGTGCTCGACAAACAAGAGAATGCGGGTGACAGTTTTATAAAGCGTTGTTGAAAATCTATAGATTAGGTCAGGGAAAAAGTGACACGTAATTCGCTGCACAACGTCGAAAGCTAACTTATTTTATTGGTTGATACAAATTAGAGTATTTTTTTGCACTATTTGTGCACAGGTTATGTATTATAATTAAGCAAGAATAATCGAAATTGGACAACGTGGTAAAAAGTTATCGCTGAACATAAATAAAAACATATAACGTCGAATTGATAACTTCCTCCGTATTTGGAAATTCGGTTAAAAATATCTAAGTATTTTGAAATGTCACATCAGGTAAAGATAAAAATAGAATAAAATATGAAATAATTAAATTTACAGTGTTGACAGCCCTGTCAACACTGTAAATTCAATTATGTCAACGTGAAAATTGTTGTTTATGAAATTTCTTCATTTGCTATTTTTACTCTCCACACTATGGAACAGTGGAGAGTTATGATTTCACAATTTTTAAGCGTTTTTTTTTTACATCAATTTCTCAACGGGTACCATGTAGAGAGTGCACACTATGAGTTTCGTTGTGATGTGTTTGTATGTATGGCGTACGCCATACGAATTATCCTTTTTGGGTCCTCTACAGCCCAAACTATAAGTCCGATAGACTTCATATTAACATCATATGTGTAAAGTGCATAGACCTAGAGCTACATAATTAGTTTTCCACAGACAACTTTTAATTTCTTCTCTATGAATTCACCATTTAAGTTGTTTTTTTTTGTGTCCTCTCTGCAGCCCAAACTATTAGTCCGATTGACTTCATATTGTTATCATATATGCATGTAAAGTCCATAAACTTGGAGCTGATTAGATTTCTATAGATATCCGTTAATTTCTTCTCTATGATTTCATCTGTCCAAATTTTCAAAATGCTCTCACGGTCTGATAAATCGAGGTTTTTTATACTGTTTGAAATTTTGATACATTAAAAATACACTCATCAAAAATGCATTCGACGATTGTCATAATTTAAAGAAAAAAATCTATTGGCTGCCATATCAATGTGAAATAAATTTCATATTTGTATGAAAAATGTATATAACAGAAGTAAAATAGCTTCTGTATGGGAAAATTGAGTGATTTACTTCATATTTATATTGTACTAGTGAACACCCGGCAAACTTCGTATTGCCTGTATAATTAAAAATTGTCCTCCATAACCACCCATCGCTTCAGTACTTCCCGTCCCTTCAGTACCTTCCGTCCCTTCAGTACCTCCCGTCCCTTCAGTACCTCCCTCAGTTACTCCCGTCTCTTCAGTTACTCCCGTCCCTTCAGTTACTCCCGTCCCTTCAGTTACTCCCGTCCCTTCAGTTACCCCCGTCCCTTCAGTTACTCCCGTCCCTTCGGTTACTCCCGTCCCTTCGGTTACTCCCGTCCCTTCGGTTACTCCCGTCCCTTCGGTTACTCCCGTCCCTTCGGTTACTCCCGTCCCTTCGGTTACTCCCGTCCCTTCGGTTACTCCCGTCCCTTCGGTTACTCCCGTCCCTTCGGTTACTCCCGTCCCTTCGGTTACTCCCGTCCCTTCGGTTACTCCCGTCCCTTCGGTTACTCCCGTCCCTTCGGTTACTCCCGTCCCTTCGGTTACTCCCGTCCCTTCGGTTACTCCCGTCCCTTCGGTTACTCCCGTCCCTTCGGTTACTCCCGTCCCTTCGGTTACTCCCGTCCCTTCGGTTACTCCCGTCCCTTCGGTTACTCCCGTCCCTTCGGTTACTCCCGTCCCTTCGGTTACTCCCGTCCCTTCGGTTACTCCCGTCCCTTCGGTTACTCCCGTCCCTTCATTACCTCCCGTCCCTTCATTACCTCCCGTCCCTTCATTACCTCCCGTCCCTTCATTACCTCCCGTCCCTTCAGTAGGTCCCGGTCATACGCTCGACAATTCATCAAAGTTTCATTGAAATTGATTGAACGGTTCCAAGGATAGTCCACCTTCATCGGTAAAATGACCTGATACCCGATGAAGAAGAAGAAGAAGAATTTTTTTTTAATCCAGAAACCATCCCGGGCATACACTCGACAATTCATCAAAGTTTCATTGAAATTGAATGAACGGTTCCCAGGATAGTCCACCTTCATAGGTAAAATGACCTGATACCCGATGAAGAAGAAGAAGAAGAAAAATTTTTTAATCCAGAAACTTTTTCTCGCACAACAGCTATAAGCCAGTTACAGTGCGACACGTTTTCGTTATAAAATACACCATTTATTTTTAATTTGAAAATTCGAGAATTGTCTATAAGTCCCGAGAGATTGCAATCCCTGTGCGAAAAACTCAAAACAGGCGTGTAAAGTCTAACCGAAGGAGATCCTTGAATCAATATTTACCATCTGTCTACATCAAAGCAAAGACTTTGTATACAAGTAAAAAATCTTCAATAGCAGGAGGTATGTAAACATGTTCAGAATCATTAATAATGGAAGCTTAAATATATGAGACATTTCAATTATACATATGTAATACCGAATGTAAGAGGCGTCTTCTATGACTAATCAAAAACCCAAGAAACATACTTATATATGAGTAAAATCAAACTAGATCAACATTATTTTAATATGCTTTTTAATTTATTTTGTAATTTTTGTAATTTACAATTTGTAATTTTATACACAGTAATGTAATTATTTTTTTAAGGTGAATCTTGTAGAATAATTATAGGTTTAATCCTGGTATTTTACCAAAATAAATAAATAAACAAATATGTCGATCGTTTCGCAGTGTAAGAACCTTATCAATAAAAAAAATGAAAAAATATAAACCCCTTTTATTATGCCATAGGAATATGTAGGCAAATGTATTACAATACAAATAAATAAAAATAAAACCTATTTTTGAACTTTTGGGGGTATTTGTTTATTGGTTATATAACAGAAGTAAATATCAGAAATTTTAGATTTCATTTTATGTGCGTGTTTAAAAAATTTACTATTTAAAAATCTACCTCCAAATATGATATTGCATCAGTTGTCAGTTCAAATTTAGATATCATTTTACAGTGATGAAAGGCTTCAAATAAAAGATAACTTAGTCGTGTTACAAATTTGATATAAATAAAAACTACGATTGCTGAGACGTTGTCTTTGACTTGCACGGCTGACGCGTGAATGAAGGTTCGTTTCATTTGCAGACAGTACTTCGGTCATCATTCGTTGGAAACGACAAGCCATGGACTGACTTCGATGGAGACGAATCTTTGAAAGGGCCAAGGACTATCCAGAGCTGTAGATTAATTGCTGATGATGATAATTAAAAATGGGAAAACACAAATTAAATTAGTACCTGAATACCTTTTTTAATAATAATGTTATTATGAAGATCTATAATCTAAATGCTGCCTCAATCGCTACAATAAAAAGATCAACAGGCAGAGAGCTTCCTTGCCTGGAATATCTAGGACAGGAGTGCTAGGACGTGAAGTGTACCTCCTACGCACAGTTGAAGAGTGTCGCTGAAAATCATGCAGAGTGCAGGAAGAGATGCATCGCTTTGCTGTCAACCAAAACTGAAATCAATAAGAAAATAAAATTAATATTATCAAATATAATCAAGAATAAATTTTTTATCATACAAATTGATATCAATTGAAACAGCCTATAAACATCTATATCCACTCTTCACACATCATTAAAACGACAATATAAATCATAGTACATTAAAAAAGCAATGAAGAAAAATAAATGTTGTTTATGTCCAAGTTGGGGCAATTTTCCGTCAGTAAATTTAAAATATATGTCTGATAAGATTCCTGAGGTACAAAATTGATACCTATGGCAGGGTCATATATCTCTAGAAACTGACATTTTCAGTATTGTAACAAAAACCATTAAATTTACTTCGAACAATAAAAAATGATTTCTTACATTACTCCGGTAAACTACAAAACCATAAAGAATAAAATCTTTTATCAAGTACCCCACCTTTTCAATATTAGATATTTTAGTATATTGCAAAGAATAACAATTACTATTGGATATTGCTAATTTAATGTATTTTATTGTATAACAAAACATATTTATTATGATAAATATTGTCTGTATTTGAAAATAATTGGGGAGGGGTAAATAAGTTATATATTTACTTATTTTCAGATTTCTTGCCATGGAATATTTTATACAATTTTATTTAGATGTACATTATTCTTTGTTCTTCGTGTCATTTTTTTCCCCACTACTATTGAATAGTGGAGAGTCATGATTTCACAATTTTTAAGCATATTTTAAAACTAATCTATTATGTAAAACTACTCCTATGACTTATTTAGTCTAAATACGTTCTTATCTTGTCTTAATATTATAAAATGTATATATCAATACTCGACCACAATCTAACCATAATCTTAATCAATCATGAAAATCCGTTTAGATCAAATTTTAGTATGAAATTGTCGGCCTTAGTGGCTCAGTTGGTTGGGTATATGACCGCTGATCCAAAGGTCCCGGGTTCGATTCCCGGTGGGTGGAGACACAATTTTTAATTGTGTTTTCAGTCCAGATCTGATACTGACGATTAATATCACAAGTCTCCAGAATGTGGTAACTTGTTATTGGATGCGAGCTAAATTACTATTTGACGTAGTACCTATTAATTGCCGAAAAGCTAGAATAAATGTATAAAATAATAAATTAATTTTTACACAAATGAATATGATTATTAATTAATTAATTTTAATCTTATAGATTCCTAAATTATGAATCTAACATTAATAGAAAATACAAATGTTTTAGATTTCGCATAACTCTTTCTGTGTTTTTCGTGTGGTCTTTCATTAGTGTTGTGTGTCAGTTTTTAGAAGTAAAACGGTATAAATAGAAAAAAAAACACAATTTTACTTCTTATTTAGAATTTTTTATTATAAAATGAAATTTCCTTTTTTTGTGGTCGTATATATCTAATGTATGTAAATACTTCCCTAATTATATATTTTTTATATCCAAAAATGCGCTGCAGGATATAAAAGCTGAAGAAATAAAAATGAAATCCTTGCTTATTTATATGCATGGATTTATGATTATTCGCATGCAATTTTTGGCCTTAAAAGAGCCAATTTCTTCCTTTCTTTACGACTTATTCACATTGATTTAGTGCCAATAAAACAAAGGCATGTACCTATATATTTTACTGTCGATCTTTCCATATCTACTGTGTTCCAGAAATATTCAGAGAAATATCTAGGAACATCCATAGTGACGATCTTAACGATTGTAATAATTTATATACATATTTATGATTAATATTTTAAAAGAAAAAAAAAAAAAAAAAAAAAAAAAAAAAAAAATATATATATATATATATATAGATATATATATATATATATATATATATATATATATATATATATATATATATATATATATATATATATATATATATATATATATATATATATATATATATATATATATATATATATATATATATATATATATATATATATATATATATATATATATATATATATATATATATATATATATATATATATATATATATATATATATATATATATATATATATATATATATATATATATATATATATATATATATATATATATATATATATATATATATATATATATATATATATATATATATATATATATATATATATATATATATATATATATATATATATATATATATATATATATATATATATATATATATATATATATATATATATATATATATATATATATATATATATATATATATATATATATATATATATATATATATATATATATATATATATATATATATATATATATGTTATTATTAAGTATTTTGGGGATAACCCGCGTCAAATTCTGATTCCCGAGAGAATCAGTCGTCTGCCGACGTTTCGTCTGAATCACATCAGACATTTTCAATATATATATATATATATATATAGAGCATTTTTCGTGTATTCTAATTCTTGTTTTTTATGCTCGTGGTCTGCAATTCTTTTTGATCTTGTTATTAGTGTTTTTGCGACTGAGCATATTTGTGCGGGGTGATGAATCGAAAAGTTGAAGCACGAATAGCGGAGCACAGAGTCGACATGAGAAACAAAAAACTTACATCCTCACTTGTACAACACTCGCTCACAGAAGGACATACAATAGATTTTGACCATTCAAAAATAATAGCAAGTTTAAACAGTGAACCTCTCAGAATTTACAGGGAAGCTATAGAAATATATAAGAGAAGGGATATAATGAACAATCGGGACGACGGAGTTCGTTTGCCTAGTACCTGGAAGAACATTTTATATGACAAACAATACAATAATAATATTAATAATACCATAGCGAAAATAACCCCAAAACACAACAATAATAATATTAATGTCACAACTAAAATTAACAATAAATCACAACACAAAAATAATGATAAAATATTATTACCAACGAACACGACAGCAGGTGGGCGTGTCACAAGGAGCCAATCACGTCGCGCTAACAATATTTGACATAAGCGGCCATCTTGTACGCTACGAGTCACTTGACGGTGAGCTTTCAGTGTGAGTAGACGTGTGTCGCGCGCGTGCTTTTCGTTAAGTCCTTGAAAATGCCTGGTGATATTCAGGCGAAACGTCGGAAGACAAATGGTCTTAGTCAAGACCTACTGACACGGGAAAACCGAGATAAAAATATTATAATATATATATATATATATATATATATATATATATATATATATATATATATATATATATATATATATATATATATATATATATATATATATATATATATATATATATATATATATATATATATATATATATATATATATATATATATATATATATATATATATATATATATATATATATATATATATATATATATATATATATATATATATATATATATATATATATATATATATATATATATATATATATATATATATATAGGTATAATATAATGTTATAGGTACGATTATAGAATGTAATATAATATAATGTGTTAGCATATGATGTAATATGGTGTGATATAATTCAACATGATAAAATGAAATATAATATAATGTAATATGATAAAATATTGTTAATTATAACATAATATAGACCCCCAACACTGGTAGGTACTCACCTTGACTCCCATTAGACTAAAGAATATCTGAACAGGGTGTCTATTCTCTAATCTCGCACAGTAAATGTCGTATTCGAAGTCGCCTAACAAATGTCGAATGAAATGTCATATGGTAGGCTTTTAGCCTATTCTTGAAATCATTCGACATTGAAATCGTTCGACATTGAAATGTCACATGAAAGAATAGGCAACATAGCATTTGGGATGCGTTTGAAATATTTTTTAAGCATTTATTGCATATTTTTGCCGTTTTTTTCTATGGTTGTCAAAACACAACCTTTTTCAATGCAATTATATGATTCTAAGCACTTAACATATTGTTCAACATGACGCTTCCTGAATTCTCGAACAATTAGCCATTAATATTATAAAAAATATCAGAAAACAACTATAAAATTCTAATATACCTACTTTGGTACATGTAAGAGACAAATTATTTGCAAATAAAATACAGCATACAAACAAGACAAATCCAAAGATTGTGTACTTATATTGAAATATTCAATAGCAAACAAATACATAACATATTAATGGAGAAATGTGTTTTTTGTAAAAAAAAGATTATTAAACAAAACTTGTTTATGAAGTTCGTTCCAAAATAGGAACATTAATTTACAAAACCTATTAATGGAGATATATCAACCAAGTGAAAGCATCCAATGTTTTAAAATATTTTTGTCATTCATGGATTTTTATATGTACCTACTGTTAAATAGATAAAATAACTATTCGTCGAATTGCCATTGTGACTACAAAAGACAAAATAACTTATAAATACTTGTTGATACAGACGCTTGCCGTATACAAATGCAATATGGCGGCCAATTTTGACAGATAAAATCATGCGACATTGAATGTCAAAATCTCGAATGATTTTCATTCGACTATGTCGCATGCAAGACTCCATCATAGCATATTCTATAAATCGTGCTAAAGTAATAATATGTCGTATACGACATCGGGTCCCAGTGCTTCTAAATTTTTAACTGTCAAATATTTCAAAGTGAACCCAAGCTCGGGATACTTAAAATTTTATATATTTACTGTCAAATTGTTAAAAAAACACGTCACTATTACATGGCATTAAAGGATTATCAAGTTTTCATAGTAAAATAATTTAACATACTCATATCATGAAAATGCTGAAAATTTTCCAAACAAAATTTGAATACTTTGTAGAGTGACTTGGTAGTGAGGAGTATAGCGTTGGCCACATCCTACTGTTTTTTAAACCCATTTTTTGTAATTTAATCGTCGTTTCAATTATGTATACTTATATTATTTACTTAGTTCCTGATCAAAATCTACTATAATACTTGAGTATACTTTTATGTAATAAATTTGCCGTGAGGCACTGACTAAGAATAGTGCTTCCACTATTTTCTACGTTTCGGGTCAACGTTTTCGGGTGTCCGTTAGAGTCAACTATAAGATCTCACATAGCAATGAGGTTCACCAACCATTCTAAACCTTTTTAAATGAGAAGAGACTGGCGTGTGTGGATACACTATTATAAGATAATACACATCCACACACCTGCCGCTGGTCACCCCACATAGAGGGATATTCCGTGGTGGTATGATTGCAAAATGAAAAATAGATTTTAAATTATGCGTTGATTTGTATTTTTTTTTAACTTTTTTGGTTCACATGTCATAATTAAATTGAAATAAACAATAAATTGAAAAATGAAAAATAGTTTTTGGTTCACATATCATAATTAAATTGAAAAATTAAAAATAGATTTTAAATTATGCGTTGATTTGTATTTTTTTTAAACTTTTTTGGTTCACATGTCATAATTAAATTGAAATAAACAATAAATTGAAAAATGAAAATAGTTTTTGGTTCACATATCATAATTAAATTGAAAAATGGAAAAAAGATTTTAAATTATGCGTTGATTTGTAGTTTTTTAGCCATTTTTGGTTCACATGTCATAATTAAATTGAAATATTTAATTAAATGAAAAATGTAATTTAGATTTTAAATTGTGCTTTGATTTTTTTTTTAATTTTTTGGTTCACATGCCATATTATGTATGTATGTTAACCGCCTGTTTACTTCTAATAAATTAATATTAAATTAATGAAAAACAAACAATTCAATGTTATTCTTAGTACCTACTTCAATAAATACCCTTTTTTAGATGGTTCTATTTGAATCAGTTGATCATTTTTACACAGAATCTGATAGAGCAAAGATGAAATATAAGAATGAAATATAGAAATGAGTTCCGTAATATTCAAATCACTAACCGATAAATTACTTTGAGCATAAAATTCGCACAACCATAAATTATTAATATTCTTTTTATCAAAATATTCCGCCCCCTTGGTCCACTTCATTCCAACAAACGTTTTCTACTCCACCCCTGGTATCAATCATCAAGCCATACGTACAAAACCATTGGTGATCGATTCGACGACGAAGATTTGTTTGCACGAAAGAGAATCGACATATTGTATTTAATTAATACCATCAGTACATTCCAACTTTCTTTTCGACAGCTACTAAGTTTTTTTGAGCTGGATACATACATACCATCACGCCATGTCCCTTACGAGGTAGGCAGAGAGAACCGAACGCCACTTACTTCTATCTTGACATACATTCATCGCCTCGACAACATTCATACATCGTCTTACACATGTTCGTCTGTTGTTCACGCTTCTAACATTTCCGTCTTGCAAAATACCGTTCACATGGACGTGCCATCCCTTCCTTGGGCAGCCCCGACCTCTCATTCCATTCCTTTTCCGCAATGTATATTTTCTTCGTCAGGCGTTCCTCATTCATTCTCCACATGTGGCCAAACCATCTCAATGTGTTCACTTTCATTCTATTAAAAACATCTTTCTTTATCTTTAGCTGGGTAAAGCAGAATAAACTTTTTTTATAAATATCGATTAGTATTGTTTACCGGTAAATATTGTTTACGATTTGCCAGAAACTCTACGTACTTGTACGGAGAAAAGTTGGTCCTATTTTAAATTATTTTTTTTACATATATATTTTGTAGTTACGTAATTATTTAACTGATAATTTTGTAAAATATTTAAAGGTTTTAACCTGTTATTTCACCAGTAAATAAAGAAATTGTTGCTTGAAAATATCGCTACCTAGTATAAATGAATATGTCTTTGTACATATACATCTTCCTACCCATACCATACCATCACGCCATTTCCCTATTTGGGGTAGGCAGAGAGAACCGAACGCCAGACTCCTCTCTCTTGACACATATTCCTTTCTTCATTCACGTCCATACATCGTCTCATACACGCTCTTCTATTATTCTTACTTCTAACATCACCATCTTTCAAAATACCATTTATGTGATCGTGCCAACTTTTTCTTGGCCGACCTCTACTTTTCGTTCCTCCTTTATCAGCCTTGTACACTTTTTTTGTCAGACGGTCATCACTCATTCTTTCTATGTGGCCGAACCACCTAAGGGCATTTATTTTCATCTTACTTACGATATTTCTTTCAATCATACATTCTCGTCTAATATCCTCAATTCTTATTCTATCATACATCGTTTTACCACACATTCGTTTGTTCTTCTTCCTACGTTCCCTAAAATAAGCATAAATGTTTGTGCAGTTGATTATTAAAATAATTCTCGGAAAACGCAGAAACTATCCCTCTGAACAATAATTCATAGATTTCAAAGTTTTAAAATTCAAAAATATTTTCAAAAAATTTGCTATTTTACAAGTACTACGAGAACCTGAGCACCATAGATTTATAATTGAAAATCGGACCAGATATAGATTTTTATTTTTCCAAGATAGAAGGAAGACAACTTTTGCGCAGCATCACTTCTCATTCCTGGGAGAAAAGTGTTATAATGACCTTCCTCTAGATATAAGAAAAACAACTGACTCTGGACAACTCATAAATAAAATAAAACAACAGATATTTAAATCACTTGTATTTTGTTTTCTTTTGTTTGTGATAGTGTATATGTCTGAATATGTTGGTGTGTATGTGTATCTATGTGTGTGTTGGTATATGTATGTATATCTTGTGTAGGTATATATGTATGTATTTGTACTTATATGAAATAAAAAAAAAATAAAGATAATATGACTATGACTAACACAACTCCTCTCTACTCAAGCCTAATAAGCTTTCAGAGAGGAGTGGTATTGTAATATATATTATTTGTAAATTAATTATTGCTTGTTATTGTGAACATGTTGTATAAATAAAATAAAGAAAAAAAATAAATGTAGTTGAACGAAATCGGTCGAGGCAGGAATCGAACTCGCGACCACTAGATTACTAGCCCAGCGATTAAGAATAATTTAAGATTATTCTTAAATTACTTTTTGTTAAGTTTTTTGTCTTAGCAAAATGGAAATCCATTTTAAATTTGACAATTAACATAGAACACGGTATTGATTATGACGAGACAACTCGGCGAAAACGTTCGGTTGTAATACATCGAATGTGAATGTGAATCGATAGGTACTGTGTTCTTTTTTATTTGTTCATTTGATATGATTTATTTTTTTATTTATCTCTGACTGATAAATATTTTAGTTGAAAAACATTGAGTTTTTACTGCCAATACAAAAAAAGCTTGGTAGACATTTCCTTCAGTTTTTGATTGTCAAATATTTTGTGATATTTATTAATCAAAGGTTGACAATCTCAAAACCTACAAGGATGGCTATCATAGAATAATAGAAACGCAAAGTTTGTTTATTGAACCATATAAAAACGTAGTACTTCACTTCCTTTTATCCTTTGTCAATGTCCATTCACGCCTGCTTCAGTTAATATTTCTTTATATCATTATTTATATCATATAATTTATCATTATCGACATGATATTATGAAAGGACCACAATTAGCGCAGTGGAGTGATGAGTATTTATGAGAGAAAAAACAGAATAAATTACATGACCTCCATAGTTAGTTTTGATCTATGTGTTTCTTAATGCCCCAAGGCTCTTATTATTTTATTAATCGTTTTTCTGAATGTTATGAAATAATCGATCTAAGTTTATTAAATCCACGAAGCGACTAATGTATGGTAGTGAGACATGAACATGGCAGACGACACATGCAATTTGAATTAATGCAGTTATTATTATTGGATAGGAGTGGGACCTTTCGCCCCTGCACTGCGACCATGTTTGATCTATTGTGCACCTCCCTTTAAGGTTTTCATTTCAATAGCATATCGTTTTCTTGAATAAAGTCCCATATTTTGCAGATTAAGATGCCTCCCACGTCCTTGGGTCTTAGTATAAAGGCTCCCAGGTGTCTATGTCTGGATTCCGTTAGAGCTGAACACTTACAGATCACATGTGAAGCTGTTTCTTCCTCTTGTTGACACTTTCTACAGTTTGGTTCATCAGCGATCCCCATTATGTAATGGTGTCTTTTCAGATGACAGTGACCAGTGAATAAACCAGTCATTGTTGTCAACTGTTCTCTGCTGAGATTTAGCAGCTTCCTTGTCTTTTTTTTAGAGGGCCCTGCAATGAATTCTTTCACCTGTCGTTGTCCACAACTGGCTTTCCAGAATTCTCTGTGTTGAAATGTTTTCCAGTCGTTAATCGATTTTTTAACCCTAGCTGCAGATAGGCCAACATTAATGCAGTTAAAATGAAGTCAAAAAAATGCGGGGTAAATTGATGTATGATAGAATAAGAAATGAAGTTTTTATATCAGAAAGTATGATTGAAAGAGATATTATATCTTTATACTTTGCTGCTATTGCTTTGTGGCACATTTTAACTAATATAATTAAATAAAATCTCTTAGTTTTTAACCACGTTGAGTATATTTATATGTCAACTAGTTTCGGAGACGTAACCGCTCCTTCGTCCGGACAAACTTATACTATATAAGTGTATAAGTTTGTCCGGACGAAGGAGCGGTTACGTCTCCGAAACTAGTTGACATATAAATATACTCAACGTGGTTAAAAACTAAGAGATTTTATTTAATTATATTAGAAAGAGATATTGTTTGTTAGATGAAAATAAAAGATCAAAGGTGGTTTGGCCACTTAGAATGAGTGATGATCTGCTGATGACAATGTATACAAAGCTGATTAAATATACAGAATTTCGAAGGATGGAACGTGTATTTCGTCTGACACTGTTCACCTACAGCACAAGCATTTACTTAAGTTAAGGAATTTATGAGGATGCACTAGTAAGAATGGCAGATTCATTCTTTAAAAAAAGGTAGGTACTTATATTTTTACATATTTACATGTTGTTAATGTTGACGGTATTTAAGGTTTAGAACTCATAAAATTTCATCAAAATTGGTTCAGCCGTTTAGGAAGATTTCAGTGACATACACACGTACAGCAGAATTATATATATAAAGATTTATGAACAAATTGAAATATTAATAATTAAACTGAAATACTTCCTTGCATCCTGTGCAAGGAAATATTCGACTGTGGAAACACTAGTACTTAGGTACCAATGTTTCAGTAGAGGAACATGATTTATTTTTGTTATCAAGTTTTTAAATAAGTTTCCTCTGCTAGGAATCGATCCCACAATACCGGCATGAACCTTAATGGCTCGCCCACTATGTTATGGCATTTCATATGACAGGTTGATACAGATCGTATACAAAGAGGAATTGTTTGGGATCTTTCACATGTCCTAATTGCTGTTTTAAACATTTGTTTCGAATCCCTACATTTCCAGGTCATGTCGTGTTCATTATTGGCTTTGGTTAAGGATAATAATTTTGGGTTACTGGTCATTTGTGAACAATAGTGGTTTGGGGAATAGGATTTCACTATTATGTGTACATTGACGTGTTGAAATATATGTGTGGGGTTTACCCAGAGTGAACTAGAGTGCTTTTGATCATGATGGATTGATTGTGCTGGTGTACGCTGGTCAAGGGTTGGATTCCATTAGGAAGAATGTTTTTCTAGAACAATGTGTGTACCTACTTCAACAAGTCAAACACTTGCGTTGGCGAACGCTCAAGTATTTTTGAAAGCGATTTTGTTACTATGTAAGTTATGTGAAGTGTCCATTGAAACGGGTTTAAATCCTTCATTATAATACTTTTTAATCGTATTTTTTGTACAAATTCATTTTATAAACTGATCTTTGTTCTGACGAAATAATTTTTTGGCGTTTTTCGTATCCTGGATTCTAGTACAGTTGTGATTACGAAATTTTTAGTTAATATTATTTTTTAACAACATTAAGGAAGATAAAAATAGAACAACATATTATTCGAATATTTTTTTTAATTGCATATACGCAAACATTGGATTTTTTCCCTGTCGGAAGTCAAATAATATTTTTTGGACAAACTTTTCAACAAATCAATAGAGACAAAGTTGAAATATTATAGACGTATCAGGAACTCAAGGTATCTACAGTGCTAACGACCTGTAATCGGCTGGTTTACGTGATCACTTTATGCGCTTGGTAAGGTTCACGAAGTAAGGCTTCTTGTTGAGTTCCTGTATAATTCAGGAGATTAGTTACTTATTATTCAAATATATAGAACTTTCGAAATTTGCATTGATAAGGGAACTCAATAAGAAGGCATAATTGGTGAACGTTGCGTAAGCGCATAAAATGATCACGTAAACCAGCCGATGACAGGTCGTAAGCCCTGTAGGTGCCTCGAGTTCCTGGTTTTACTATAAAATTCCAACTTCGTCTCTATTGAGTTTTGAAAAGTTTGTCAAAAAAACAACATATTATTGTTGATTTAAACTCATGTTCAATAACACTGCACTGACAAACTGATAATAAGGTTAATACAGTTTAGCGTAAATAAATTATAACCAAATGTCAATTATATAAACTAATAAATAATTAAAAAAAAAACAAGAATAAATAAAATTTGTTAGCTGAAAATTCACCAAGGGAACTCTTCGGTGTAATTTGGTTAGTTTTAAGCACAGCTTTTTCTGGCAATACTAATTAAACTGGACACTGCGTTCAATACTTAAAACGCACTAAAATTTTAATAATTTGTCAAATTTCTTCAATTTGTCAATTTTATTTATATTTCTTTACTAAATACTGGATAAAATTAAGAAAGTTTCATGGGACGATTATGACAAAAGAACATCACTTATGTATTGTAAAATTGTATGATCGTATATAAACAAGAAAACCCTAAAAATAGCCTTTAATAAGTTCAATTCAAAATCCAACTATTGTTGTTGGGGCTGTTTTGGGAAAATAATTTATCAGAGAATGAATGTGCCGGACAGCAAACGATAGAGCCATGTAAAATATGATTAACAACGTGTATTTCCAGCCCACTTATATAAATCGTATATAAATATAGATTCACAACGTTTATTTCTAACATGAAACTATCCACAGTCAACTGATGACCTCTATCGGATAAATCAAAGACAAAAACGCCCAATGCTAACCCACAACAAGCTCAAATAATCTCTTGTTTTTCGTCTTGCTTCTTGAAGATTCTGAGATTTAATTATGCCGATGAATCAATCTCCTGTGATGTGGATTCTCAACATGACATTTATATATGAAAGCAAAACGCTCTACAAAAATGGTACAGTTAAAGGAATTCTTACAAAGTCACCAAGAAAGAGCACAATATAACGGAAAACTTTAAATGAGAAAGAGATAATACAACACTAAATATACACATACATACTGCAGACTTATTTTCTCTTTTAATTTCTTGCAATCACATTATAATTTCATCTCTCACACCAAATGACTGAGAAAGCGACCAGCTAATAATATTAAGTTATGGAAGTGCGAAAAAGTGAATCCCCTTCTGTATAGCATTCGCTGCTGTCACTAGCAAATTAATGTGACTTAATGCGTATTTACAAAATGTACCAAAATATAAGTTGTATTTCAATCAGTTGAATTTTTAGGTTCGTGACGACAGCGGCATCCTCATAAGATATATTTTGTAATTATGCGTACTTAAAATATATCTTTCGCTCTCTCCTTTAAATAATAATAAACACTTCCTTGCCCCTGCGCCAGTAGCGAGTATATTGCCGTATGGCAATTTCTTCCAACTAATCAGTGTTTCCAACCCAGGGAAGTAATATTTGCGTGAGAAATGAATTAAAATAAATGTCTCCCAGAACGCCCAAAATAATAACTAATCCATGTATATATTTATTTATTGATTTATGCAATGTTTATTTAATGTAGCTCGGGCAACTAACAGGTACTAAGTCAAATAATTCTTAAACGAGTTGCCACATTCTGATAAATTACGATATTATTCGTCTCACAGATCCAGACTGAAAACACAATAGAATGTGGCAAAAAGTAGTCTCCAGGATGTGGCAACTTGTTATTGAGTGCGTGTTAAATAATTATTTGACATAGTAGGTATCTGTTAGTTGCCCGAGAAGCTACATAAAAATAAAAATAAAATTAAAGTCCTAGAGATAGCAATGTTTTCGATTAATCATTTTGCAAATTTATTTATCTAATTAACGCGGTTGAAATGAGGTCACTGAGACGAATGTGTGGTAAAACGATGTATATTAGAATGAGAAATGAGGATATTAGACGAGAATGTATGATTGAAAGAAATATCGTAAGTAAGATGAAAATAAATGCCCTTAGGTGGTTCGGCCACATAGAAAGAATGAGTGATGACCGTCTGACAAAAAAAGTGTACAAGGCTGATAAAAGAGGAACGAAAAGTAGAGGTCGGCCAAGAAAAAGTTGGCACGATCACATAAATGGGATTTTGAAAGATGGTGATGTTAGAAGTTAGAATAATAGAAGAGCGTGTATGAGACGATGTATGGACGTGAATGAAGCGAGGAATGTGTGTCAAGAGAGAGGAGTCTGGCGTTCGTTTCTCTCTGCCTACCCCAAATAGGAAAATGGCGTGATGGTATGGTATGGTATGGTATGGTATATCTAATACTCGCTTAGAGCCCTTTAAATTTTGAAGGATGTATGATGATCAATCCTTCTCAATTTTTTTAAACTTTCAAATATTTCAATGTGAACCCAAGCTCAAGATACTTAAAAATTGATATAATTATTTTCAAATTGATAAAAAGGCACATCACTTTCATAAAACGACACTGAAGAAGTATCACGTTTTCATAATAAAATATTTAAATCAAAAATTAATTAATTACCTAACTCATTCCATGAAAATGCTGAATATTTTCCTTACAAAATTTGAATACTATGAGAAGTGACTTGGTAGTGAGAAGTGAGGAGTATAACGTTGCCACAACCCACTCGATTTTTTTCTTTTACATAAAGATTTTCCCAATATCAATATCTTGACTCGGTCAAACAAAATAAGTATCTAAATAACAGGACAATATTAAGGTATGTATCATGCTGAGATTGTATTCTGAAAGTTTCATCACAATGTATCTGTGTGTGCTATTTGCTGTGTGCTATGTGCTGTGTGCTATGTACGGTGTGCTATGTACGGCGTGTTTATTTTGCTTTATCGATTTTAGACTAAAGTACTCAATCAATTCTTTTCAAATTTTGCAAAAAATATGTATATCTAATACTCGCTTAGACCCCATTAGATTTTGAACGATATATGAATAGTGCTACTCAATTTTTTCAACTGTCAAATATTTCAAAGTGACCCCAAACTCAGGAAACTAAAAATTTGAAATATTAATTTTCAAATTGGTAAAAAGGCACATCACTTTCATAAAATGGCATTGAAGAATTATCAAGTTTTCATAATAAAATTTTTGAATAAAAAATAATTTAACAAACTTGTTTCGTCGATAATTGAATCGACTAAGGATAGTTAGGAAAAATTGTAGGAACTCACCGTTTGAATGTCCACAAGTCCGCTTGTTGTCATCCCACTATTTTACATAGGTTTAGTTATATTAATTTAAAACATTTACACGTAAACACAGTAGGAAATTAATATTCCGTATATAACGGCCGTGATATTGATGAATTGATTGATTATTTATCGAAGAGCGTAATTGTCATACACGTTTAGCGGTGTCGATGAGTAAGTGAGTTGGAAAGGAGAGAAGGGGGGCGGGATATAACGTCAGTCTTGCATATTTTGTATACGATATGTACGTAACAAAACTCATTTCATGAAAATTCTGAACATTTTTCATACAAAATTTGAATACTTTATAGAATGACTTATTAGTGAGGAGTTTACCGTTGGCCACAAACCACTCGTTTAATTTAATATCGTTTATTATACTTCCTGATAACATGTTACCACCGGAGTCATAAAAAGAGACATCTCTTCATGTTTAAGTACCTTGTGAGGAAAATAAACACTTTTATATAACACAACAACACAGTATTAATGATGTTTTTAGAAGGTACAAAGATGATATTAATATTATATACAGTGGGTTTGGCCGTAGTGATACGGATTTATTGATAGCTCTGATGTGATATTGATACCATTTTCTTTCACTAACTGGCCTTAGTGATATCACTAGATATCACTATTTTTACGACTTTATATTACCAAGACGCAAAAAAGAGATGTGCTCCTATAATAAACCCGCAAACAGCCGAAATTTTATAGTCTAGTGATAAACAATATTGATTAAAACAGAAAATAGCCAATTATTCATAGCCTTGTCGTACAAACCAAATATTTTTGACACATTTTTATATCTTATTTTTATGATAGAGACGAAGGAAGAATATATATTTAGAAGAGAAACAGGAAGTCAGGCAGCTACAGAGATTACGATTGGTCATGCTGAAACCACTTTTGAGACATTAAAACTTATCAAAACTGGAATTTTCTTGATACACAGTATTCGTTTCAATTGTTCATGTTCATGTTTTCTATTTTTTTTTTCAATGTTTCATTCTTTTAATTCACAAACCGGTATCAATCTCATACATAGTATAAAAGAATGTAAAACAATTAGATTCTAATACTTCTCCACTATCATTACTATTAATGAATAGTTAATGTCGGGTTTTTCTGTTAGCCATTATTCAATATATTTACATAAATAATTTCTGTCCTTTCAACTTCTTCGTCGCCCTCGCCTTTGTCCCATTTACTTGGGGTCGGCTCTCCTTATTATATTACGCCTAACTCGCCTGTCCTGTGCTAGATCAGGATTCAGCTCCTTCTCTCGCAGATGCTCCTTAATGCGCGACAGCCATGTGGCTGGTGGTCTGCCTGATATTCTCGCTGGAGTCTCGATGCCCAAGGTTTTATTTATCATATTGTCTGTCGGTCGTCTCAACATGTCGCCATACCATATAAGCCTGTTTTCGACTATTTTTTCGTCTATTGAGGCCACTTTGTAACTACCGCGGACGTAGACATTCCTCACTTTGTCAAACTTTGTCAGACCCCCAGCCCACCTTAGCATCTTCATTTCCGCCGAGTGCATCTCTTTTTGGTATTTCTGCTTTAATGCCCAGCATTCCGAGACCTACTTCATTGTGGTTCTAACTACCGTCTTGTACATATAATTGAATTTTGACTCTCACTGACATTCTCTTGTCACAAAGCACACCAGATAGGGACCTCCACCTCATCCTGCCGCTTTTTATGCGATGTGCGACATCTGTTTTAGGGCCGCTCAATGGTGATATTTTGCTTCCCAAGTATTTAAAGGACGATGTTTGAGGGACGGGTATATCTTGCAAGTATAGTGTGTTGCCTGCTGTAGCTGGTTGCTGACCTGAGAAGCAACATGGCATGTGTTCAGCAGTTTTTGAACGGCTTATCTTCAGTCCATTGTCTGTGTTCAGCATGATCTGTGTACCTTCCACGTCATCACCCAGCAGCACTATGTCATCTGCATACAGAATATTCCACGGTGTTGGTCCCTGAATATCTTTTGTGAGGTCGTCCATTACTAAGTTAAACAGAAAGGGGCTCAGGACAGATCCCTGATGGACTCCGATTCTAAACGACTCACTTACTCCAGCTGACGTTTACACCTTGGTTTCTATTTCACCGTACATATCTTTTATAAGGACAGGTTCGTACAGGACCTTATAATACAATATTTATATATTCCTTCCTTTACTTAATTTATATTTTATTGTACCTATATACATATTTACCTTAATGTCTTTTAGGTATTATATTTTTCTTGGTATTGCCCCTTCCTTCGTTATTATTCGAGTTCACGCTTTGAATGGATGGTCTTCATCACTATTGTTCACCATTCTGACGATGCTCAGCATAGAGCGATACCGGTGAATAGGAATAACTGAAAATTATATATATTTTTCATAATTCAAGTTAATTGTTCATGTTATAATTAAGTATCCTCTTGGAGCATTTTGTCAGTGCCAACATATTCTAAATTGTCTAATTTGTATAATTCATTGTACTATTGTTGTAATATTGTTAACCTGTATTGTTTGTGTGTATTCAAATAAATAAATAACTGATATTTTCTCGATGCGCGGCATTTTATGATTGAGTTTTTGATTTACCGAAAGAATCAAAAGAAGACTGAAAATTTTTCGTTGTAAAGATTTTTGATTTCTTTATGTGACTTAAACTATTTCTTTTTATATCTTTTTGAATTATTTTAAGTTATCTGTTTTACGATTTTATTTCGAAAACATTGCATAAAATAATTAACCGTTACTGATATAAATTTTGTTTTAAAACTGACTCAAAAAATATTTTTAGATTACAACTTCATTACACAATTGTCATATCTATTGTAGTATTGCGACCTGAATTGCTTTCTGTCGCTTAAGTTTATTAAAGAAGCAATAGGAACGGTGTCAAGTTTGCTCTGTGAAATACAAAACAATCTTTTAAACAATATAAAAATAAACGAAAGACGTCTTTGAAAAGCAATGGTACACTGATTGCCGTTATTTCAACAGGGTACTCGCAGTTAAGTTTTATCAACGGAATAGCTCAATGAAACGCGATACGACAAAACACTTTAAAGAAGAATTCCTTTATCAGATGATGAAGGGAGCCTTTTGTTATTAATTAAATGTCACTTTGTGTATCGTCGTGTATTGAATTTCGATTAAAAATAAAACATTCGATATTATTTAACACTAAATTTACGTACCTACATGACGGCATGTCGAACTCAAAAAAATACTTTTTTTTATATACAACTATTTTTGATAATATTCAGTGGTTGCAACTATTTCTTGATCAAAGTTGGAAAAATATTATATATGTTTAAATATTATAAAATTACTTAAAAAAATATGTAACAACACAATTTTTTAACTTTATTCCACTAATTTAAAATGTTGACCACTGACGCGTTTCGTTCAAAGATCATCTACTGAATGGTAGTTATTTTAATCAGGCAGTCGAAAAATTAGAAATAATTATATATACTTATTTGGTTTATCTTACGTGAGAATTCGATTTTTTTATTATGTCAAAGTATACAAATTCTTATTCACTTCAAAAATGATAAGAAAAACCAAAATGATAAGAAAAACCATATCACTGCTCAACGTTCTCACGATACAAGACACATACATCAACTAATCACTCCGAAGACAAACACTACATACGGACAAAGAAATTATCAATAATTGGCTCCAAAGATCCTAAATTTAGTTGCAAAAGATATAAAGAACATACATTAAATTGAAAATACAAGACTTAAACATACATACAATACAAACATGGTTATATAACAAAGGTATCAACTATTGTCAGCAAATTCTCAATTGTCAGCAACTATTGTCAGCAATAACAACATACACGTCTAAACTACTAGCTTATTTTTTAGAAA
This sequence comes from Molanna angustata, assembly GCA_963576475.1. Taxonomy (NCBI): domain Eukaryota; kingdom Metazoa; phylum Arthropoda; class Insecta; order Trichoptera; family Molannidae; genus Molanna; species Molanna angustata. The sequence goes on from OY754982.1 coordinate 27,237,294, forward strand.
TATTATTCAAAACTTTATTTTATTTCAACATACAATAATCAAAACTTTATTTTATTTCTACATACAATAATCAAAACTTTATTTTATTTCTACATACAATAATCAAAACTTTATTTTATTTCCACATACAATAATCAAAACTTTATTTTATTTCTACATACAATAATCAAAACTTTATTTTATTTCTACATACAATAATCAAAACTTTATTATATTTCTAAATACATACAATAATCAAAACTTTATTTTATTTCTACATACAATAATCAAAACTTTATTTTATTTCTACATACAATAATCAAAACTTTATTTTATTTCTACATACAATAATCAAAACTTTATTTTATTTCTACATACAATAATCAAAACTTTATTTTATTTCTACATACAATAATCAAAACTTTATTATATTTCTAAATACATACAATAATCAAAACTTTATTTTATTTCTACATACAATAATCAAAACTTTATTTTATTTCTATATACAATACTTAATCAAAATTTTATTTTATTTCTACATACAATAATCAAAACTTTATTTTATTTCAACATACAATAATCAAAACTTTATTTTATTTCTACAAACAATAATCAAAATTTGATTTTATTTCTACATACAATAATCAAAACTTTATTTTATTTCTACATACAATAATCAAAACTTTATTTTATTTCTAAATACATACAATAATCAAAACTTTATTTTTTTTCTACATACAATAATCAAAACTTTATTTTATTTCTACATACAATAATCAAAACTTAATTTTATTTCTACATACAATAATCAAAACTTTATTTTATTTCTACATACAATAATCAAAACTTTATTTTATTTCTACATACAATAATCAAAACTTTATTTTATTTCTACATACAATAATCAAAACTTTATTTTATTTCAACATACAATAATCAAAACTTTATTTTATTTCTACAAACAATAATCAAAACTTTATTTTATTTCTACATACAATAATCAAAACTTTATTTTATTTCTACATACAATAATCAAAACTTCATTTTATTTCCAGATACTACAACCACGTCTACATATAAAGCATCTTAAGAGCAACGAGATTTAATACGTAAGTTTACTTCCATTCAATTTAAATGTTTAGCATCTTTCATATTGTTCTGCATCTAATGTCTGCACAATATTTATAAGTCAGACAACTGCAAACATCTGATAAATAAAACAATACTCAAAATATTTTTCTTTAAAATAAAATATTTAAAATATGGCAACTGGTGATTTTTCTTGGATTGCTTTTATGCAAATGCTTCACAGTTTCCCAAAATCCAATTGAAATTTAAATTTCTCAAGTTTTTCAAGTGTCATTATTTTACAATATTTATGCAGATATTATAATCAGATTTCGTTGTATTGTCAATCCGCGAAATACGGTTGTTGAATGTTTTGAATATTTTTCTACACGGATATTTGAATTCAATGGTATCAGAGTGGAATATTTTTTTCGTTTAGTAATTGTTGATAATGTAATTTGATAATTTCAAAGGATTCTTATTTTCATACGCCGCGCAGTTTCCTTATTTAGGAAAGAAAAAAAGTGCTTATCATGGTACTGAATGGTATTGTGTGGCATCGATCTGCTCATGCCAAAAAGGTGGATATGGCACTGAATCATGCGAGCAGCAGGGCTACCATGAAGTTGATTAACATGATCATCAGTTTCAGATCATCTTCGGGCTTCAAATTAATTAAATACTTGTATAAATTAATACAAAAATTAATGACAATTTTATATTAAACGTTGATATTAACATTTTTGTATGATCAAATGTAGAGAAGGATTAAAATTAAATTATGGTGTGTGTGTGTGTGTGTGTGTGTGTGTGTGTGTGTGTGTGTGTGTGTGTGTGTGTGTGTGTGTGTGCTGCGTACTTTGAACTATGTGCTCTGTGCTATGTGTAGTGTGCTATGTACGGCACGGCGTGTTTATTTTACTTTATCAATTATAGACTAAAATACTCCTTTTTTACAAATGTTGCAAATATGTATATTTAATACTCGCTTAGACTCCATTTGATTTTGATGGATATCTGAATAGTGCATCTCAATTTTTTTAAACTATCACATATTTCAAAGAGAACTAAGCTCAGGAAACTTAAAATTTTAAAATTTTATTTTAAAATTGGTAAAAAAGCACATCACTTTCATAAAATGGCATTGAAGAAGTATCACGTTTTCATAATAAAATATTTAAATCAAAAATAAATTAATTACCTAACTCATTCCATGAAAACCCACATTGGCCACAACCCACTCGTTTAATTTATTATTTATTGTATGGTAGGTACTAGTGAATCAAATGTATAAAATCAAAATGAACAAAACACAACAATGACAGCAATCAAATACAAAACAGCACGATATGGCAATCACAAATTCACGTCGAGGGTTTCGAGCCAATCCACAAAATGTCGGTGTCAATTCGAAAATGTCGACTTTGGGCCTTCATATGCATGGACTCGTTTAGTCATAATATGTATGGAAAAAATATCACATACTTAGTTGGTGCACGTAAGTTAAATGTTAATATGTGAATCAATTATGCACGTATCTGTTTCGTTGATGTGGTTAATTTTATTGAATAAAATTTAATTTCGCTGAACATTCAGAAAAAAACGTAAATATGAGTAAGTATATAATTAATTACAAAACACAATTTCCTAATAACTTAATTGCATCCCCCACCCTACAAAATAATGTAACCCAGCCTACACTCCACCCATAATATTTACTTTATGTCAATGTATTGTATTTTTATTTTTGTATACATTTGTATTCTCTTGAGGAAAATAACTTTGTTCTCGTAACATGTAGAGGAATTTTTATTCAATTGGTAAAAGTTATAATTGTAGTGGTGTACACAAAGTTGTGTTTTATTTCATTTAATCAATTGTAAAATGATACCACGAAGTAAAAACCAATCGTTTATCGATGATGTTCAAAATATATTTTTACTCTCCACTATGGAATTAAAAATCATGTCAAATCATGACTCTCTTTAGATGATCTTACATTTTTAAGCGTATTTCGTACATCACAGTCTCAAAAGGAATCTTGTATAGCATGCACATTATGAGTTTCGTCGTGATGTGTGTGTATCTATGGCGTACGGCGTATCATTTTTGTGTCCTCTCTACAGCCCAAACTATACGTCCGATCAACTTCATATTATATTTACATAATATGTGAAAAGTACATAGACTTAGATTTCATAAGTTTTCCATAGACATCGGTAATTTCATCCCTATGATTTCATAATTTAAGGTGTATTTTTTGTCCTCTCTACAGCTCACACTATAAGTCCGATTAACTTCGTATTCATATCATATAATATACTTAACATAATATATGTTAAGTCCAAAAACTTAGAGCTGCAGGGCCACTCATTAGGTTGATTAAAGTAAGATTAAGATCAGCTTCAGACTTAAGCAATCTTTGAGGTTAAATTTATTGAATAATAATATGAATTTATATATACAACAGTTAATGGCAATTTCATACTAAACATTTTTACAAACAAATTTTTATTATTTAATGAAGGAAAAGATAAAAATAAGATTAAGATTGAGTACTGATTAATATATTTTTAAGATTAAGGTAAGATGATAACGTATTTAAAACGTGTCGTGAGTAGCCCCCCTACTTAGTTTTTTCAAACAATTGATTTCTTCACTATGATTTCATCTGACAAACCTTTCAGAATGCTTTCACGGTTGAATTTTTTTGATTTTGTTTTATTTTTGATACCATAGAAATACACTCTTCAAAAAAGCATTCAGGAACTTTCAACCTTCAAATAAAAATAATCTAACGTCTGTTATATTTAGTGAGTAATTGGATATTTGTATAAAAAATGTATATCTATATTATATTAAAATTAAACAATATGTTTTTGATTCCACTTTCTATATCTATATATAAATAAAATGACTTTTGTTAGGTTAAATTGAGTTTTGGACTGCATATTGATATTATATCCTTTTCTATATACTATAGCTACGACCACCTCCACCCGCTCCGCATATGGGGACTGAATACGGCCCCTACACAGAACGCTACTAAGAATGACAAAGAATGCATGGCACGAAGAGTATCTCTAGAAGCTCCTCTAGACTCGTGGTCTAGGCACAATAGTGCAAAAAATGACTATCAACGTCGGTGAAAATAATATTCACAGACTATAGACTATATGTTTCTTTTTATTCAATAGACTATATGTTTATTTTTACTATGCGCTACTATCTTATAGTAGTCATGAAAAAAATCACACTAAGTAAGTATTGGAGACCGTAGTGTTGGCCACAACCCCCTCGTTTTCAAACTAATCTCACTTTTCTAAAACGGATATTTTATTTAAATTTAACAAAGCCATTTTGCACCCTTTTTAATCCTTGTCGAAACAATGTTATGTTTTGTTTGTTTTGAAAGAAAATTTGGCTCAATGCAAGGATAATTAAATTTGTAGTCGACGAGATTTTTCTTGGAATTTCAAATGAATTTAGTTTGTCCGCGCAATGTCTGATGGGAAATGACGTCGTCAGCTAAAGAGAAAAATTTCAAGTTAAGTTTTCTTAAAAACTGTATTACTCAATTTGGCAAGATTTACTATTGTAAAATATGCCACATTACGCCTCTCTTAAATGAACTGCACTGGTTGTGGTATCCAGAGAAAATAGATTACAAAGTGTGTTTGATGGTTTTCGAGCCTCTGCATGACTTGGTTCCGCACCATGTTTACCAGAGACGCTTGACATTGAGATCATCAGAATCACAGAATATCAAATTCTTTAAAGGAATTGGACATACATACAAAACATCACACATGTCCATTGCGGGGTAGGCAGAGAGAACCGAACGACACATTTTTCTATTCTGGCACGCATCCCTCGCTTCGTCCACATTTATGCATCGTCTCATACATGTTCGTCTATTGCTCACACTTCTAACATTTCAATCTTTCAAAATATCGTTTACATGCTGAAGGAGAGTAAGGTAAGGCTCTATAAGACCTGTGTAAGGCCGATCATGACATACGGCATAGAAACAAGAGCTGACACCGTCAGAACAAAAAACCTCCTAAGAACCACTGAGATGAAGACTCTACGATCCATCGCAGGCGTAACACTTCTTGACAGAGTAAGGAACTCGGAGATAAGAAGAATCTGTGATGTCGAAAATGTTGTGCGATGGGGAAGAACACGAAGACGATTCTGGAGAGATCATGTGGGGAGAGCGGGTTCGGATCGAGTGGTGAGGATGGCAGCGGATGGGGAGATAACAAATGGCAGACCCCCTGGAAGACCACCCAAACGATGGAAGGATAGCTGGACGTCCACTTCACAAGAGCAGGCTCCGAGAATAACATGATACAGTCCTAACTAAAGCAGAAGAAGAAGAAGAAGAAGTTTACATGGTCGTGCCATCCCTTTCTTGGGCGTCCCCGACCTCTCATTCCATTCCTTTCCGCTCTGTTCTGAGTAGAGAGGAGAATTTCTGTTGATGTAACACAAGAGAGGTATTTAAAAAAAGAATTCTCTTTTGTTTCTGAGCACAGAGGAGAATTTCTGTTGACGTGTTGTTTATAAGTTCATGTTTAATGGCTTCTTATTGTTATATGCACAAGTTTCATTACTTTTAATTGTTGTATAATATAAGCTTCTTACTTATATGTTTACTTTGTATAGGTTTTGTATAATTATGTCTTATTTTTAAAAAAAAATTTACTGTTTTTATCTCGGATGCTTTAATATGTTTGTGTGAAATATTGATGAACTTTGCATGGCGTGTTCACTTTTAATAGAATATTGACATTATAAAAAAAATGTAAGATATACTTTCTTGTATGGCATTGTCATTGTCTGTAAGTGTCCCAAATAAAATAAAAATAAAATAAAATAAATTCAGTAAATTGTTTAACAGCCAGTTTCATAAAAATTAAGGAGACTTAATGTAGACTTAAAAAATGCGTTTCATAACAACAAAATGTCACTTAAAGTTCACTTTAATTTAAAGTCAAGTGTCTTCGTATTTTAGTCACTAAAGTCTTCTTTAAGAGCAGTTCTTTTTTATCACCAGAGTGTGCTGCAATATGACATAATGTTCAAGTCAATTGTCAGTTTTTGTTGATGTCAATATTGTCAATTGAATGTAAACGATCATGTGGATATTACTTACTAATATTCAATAGTTTTATTATCATTTAAACATTTTTTTTATAAATAATTAAACAACATGATGTTTTCACCTTCGAGCTAATTAGAAGATGGTACGGTGATATTGTGATACGTCGGTGAAAAGTGTATAGGAAAATAATCGAACACATGGAAAAGTAGAATTAAGGATAATTTTTTGATAAGTTTCGATTCAATAAATATGCCCTATACATTAAGGATCAACTCAATGACAGAAATCACATATTATATGGTAGTAGACAGAATAATTTACCTATTGCTTTTAGTTATGTTTCCAAAGATTTTGATAGCAATATTGCCAAAAAGTACGCGAAATTATTACTTATGAAACGCAACGACTTAAAGGTGACTTTAAATTTTTAAAGAAACTTTTGCTGCTTATTATGAAACTGGTTGCAAGTCTTCTTTATTTTGCAGAGCCAACAAATATGTAAAGCGCCCTTGGAATGGTCGTTTACCATAAAACAGCGCTATGTAAATTTGATTTTGATTATTAGTATTGTTATATACCACGAAAAAAAATAATATTACAGGATTAGGGATACAACAAATATGCTTAATGATATTTTATGTTTGAGTAAGAATTGTATAACCGGATGTATAACCGGAAACACTCTAAGAGACCGAATTCGAAATACCGAAATAAGAAAAAAGTGTAGTACGGAAGACATCGTCAGATGGGGAAGACAGCGGAGGCGATATTGGAGCTCGCATGTAAACAGAATGGCTGAAAATAGACTCCCACGTATCGCTCTCCAGGAGAACCCAGCTGGAAGAAGACCACCAGGAAGACCTCCAAAGAGATGGCGAGACAGTTGACAGTCCACATCGCAGGAGACAGAATAGCGGTACAAACAGATCTTCGGATCTATGAAAAGGAAGAAGAAGAAGAAGAAGTAAGAATTGAAGAGTCATGGATTCTATTATCAGATCTTGACAAAAATAATACTAAACAACGGCGAGTGTGGATAACATTATAAAAGGAAAAGTAAATGATCATATTTTATTTTTTTATTTTTTGCAAACTTGTATTATTTTATGTCAATCATAACGACAAAATGTAATAGGCCTTAATACTTGATGTTACTATTGTATTGTACTATGTCTTAACGCTGTTTTTTGTCCAACTTTAACATAAATAAATAAATAAATAAATAAATAAATAAATAAATGCAATAACATACATGTTTGAAACGTTTATAATTCTCAAAATTTTCACATATTATGATAAAAAGGATTTCATATATACCTCTAAAGCTCCGTCATAGAATAGTGCTTCCACTCATTACTATTATTATCGTTTTCGGATGTCCCGTAAGAGCCGGGCTATCGAAAATACAACAGGCAATAATAAAATCTCACATAGTTCAGCAATGGGGTCCATCACCCATTCTGAGTGTAGTGACTTTTAAGGTGAGAAGAACTGGTGTGTGTGTGGATACACGAAAGTGTCGTCTTTCCTTTTATAATGTTAAGTACACCCGCACACCTGTTGAGCTGATCACTCCACATTATGGGATATGCCGTGATGGTGTGAATGAATGAAAAAAAAATATAGATTGATATTCTTCGACTAACTATTCACTGGTTGTGAATTCATTACTGAAACAAAACTTAGTCTTGCTTGGAAACGAGAAAAAAGAAAATCGTATTATGTTACAAAAACAATTTTCTTTAAATCAGCCTTTGTGCTGAGCATTATTCTGCTCTTTAGATGAAAGAATCAACGGGTTGTGGTTTTATACATCATGACACAACTCTATATAAAATCTTGTAGCTTCATTTTTTTCGCATATTTTGCAATATCCTACAAAATGGTTACAAAAAAAGTCCGACAAAATTTTTTTTTCGACGATTTTTTAATTATAATGTCTATTTGATACCTACCTGTGAGTATGGCGCCAGACATGTGTTCACAGTTGTAACACATGTGTGAGTGTAAATAGCACCATTTAAAATATATTGCCACTAGATCACACGACTTTTTATCGTGCCCGACACACGACAAGTGGGAGAGGACTGTAAGTGAGTTATATGAATATTCATTCTATTTAAAGTACCTACCTTCTATTACATACCACGACTCCTTCATCAAAGGAGTCTGTCAAAAATGTCATCAAAGCTTCCTTCACATTTATGCACAGATGTGGTGAAGACTCATTTTTGAATAGCCACATCGAGAACTAAGAGGTGGGGAAAGCCCCCAAGTCCAAGCTTCGATTCGGAGGGCCCCCACAATTGAGAATGGTCTCTGAGGGGTAATGGTATGAAATATGCCTGATAATAGTTCCTTGTGTCGTAGCAGCCGTTCCGTGGATGTAAAGGACTGAGGGTCGTATTACAAGAGTCATTTGAAAAAAATGGTAGAAAAGGGTAAGGTCCCGTACTGCGAGAATACTGCTTACGGAACCACAAGTTTTTCTTACATTATTCTTAAATAACTCCTGTAAAACGACATTTAAAGTCATATATCTTTCACAATGGAATTGGGTAAAAAACTGTTAAAATACTTTTTTCAGTCTCACACATGCTGACTAATTTTGAGTACCTTAAAAAAAACACTTGTGTTGTAGCTGCGCCTTGTTAGTGAGCTGCAATATGTATATCCTCGATAATTCTAGAATATTCACGACGATTAACGAAGATCAACGAAACACAGATCACTGTTGTTGAAGCAAGCCGATCTACATTCATGCGTTGATCGTTTAATAGAGTAGAGTCGCGTTTAATCTCAATGAATTAGTTCCGACCTACGAAGTCACAAATTAATAAACTTGTTATTTTTATTGTATTAGTTTTATTCGAATATACAATATACATATTATCAATTATTTAATGAACTGACATAAGTAATATCATATTTGGAGGTAGATATTTTAAATTATATATAATCCTTTTGAAAACGCATTCATTCATTCATTCATTCATACCATCACGGCATATCCCACAATGTGGGGTAACCAGCGAAAGGTGTGCGGGTGTGCATTGCCTTATAATAGGGAGCACAACATATCTGTGTATACCCACGCACCAGTCTCGTCTCACCTAAAAAGCACTATATTCAGAATGGGTGGTGAACCTCATTGCTGAACTATGTGAGATGTTATTGTTGCCTGTTGTATTTTCGATTACCCGGCTCTTACGGGACACTCGAAAAAAATAATAGAAAAGAGTGGAAGCACTATTCTAAGCCGGTGCCTCACGCAAATATGCAGTATTTGTAACTTTGAACACGCAAATATGTAGTATTATAATAATCCTTCTGATATAATTACCAAGATAAACACATTCACCTTTTCAAGTTTTTTTTAGCTATACAATATTGTTTCAGGCTATTTTGTCGCGTTCTTAATTTTTTGCAGAGTCTGTGCTTATTTGATGTTTCCGTATTTCTTGCTTTTGCAATTGTTGGATTCGGCTGATAATGATGCCTTTGAGGAAAATAACAGCAAATGATCCTGATTGCAATACCAAAGAGGGAAATACCCTTCCCACAAATGAAAATCTCTCAGATCTTAATTTACAAAAATATATTGAATATAAACGAAAGAAAAAAAATGTAAAAAAGGTTCAAAACCTTTTTTTTATTTACACTTTTTTTATTAACACATTCTTATTTTGATTCGTCGGGGGTATACAACGATGAACAGGATACATTAATCCAACTGTCGATTCGTTCATGAGAATTCAATTCTCTTAATGAATCGACATTATTAAGCCAAGATGCGTGTACGAAGGAAAATTTTGTATGGTGTAGTGGACTTTTTGCATGCTAATAGCACCAACTAGAGGCCTCGCAGCATATACATATGTTCCCATACATGGATTTTCTCAGAATTTGGAGTAGAACATTTTATGTGAGTTTAGTGTGTGTGTGTCTGTGTGTCTGTGTGTGTGTCTGTCTGTCCCCCCCTTATAACTTTTGATCCGCTTAATTTACAGAGCCCAAAATCTTAAAATATATAAAAAATTACAAGCCTACAAAACTTTTATACTCAGAATTGTGAATTTTTGTTTCAGTCTGGGGTTATCAACTTTTGAAATTTTGATTTATTTTTCCATATATCTCAGAAACCGTAAAAGCTAGAACGCTGAAAATTGGTATAAACATAGACAAATACAAAATCTCAAATTGGTTTTTTTTTAAAAATTCCAGGGTTTCTCAAACATTTTTTATTAAGAAAAATATTTTTTTTATGATAAATTTATGAGTTTAACTGCATATATTTCCAATTTTTTTTTAAATATCGAAAAAAGCTGAAACACCCCAACTAGAAAATTTAATTTTCTATAAAAAATATTACAATTCCAAATTTTTTTCAACAATTTTTATAAAAAATTGAATTTAGTGACAACATTGTTTCATACAATATGTATGGAAGTAGCCTACTCACAATATCTAAGAAGACTTAATAATTTGATACTAATCTCCAAACATACGTACATACCATCATGCTGTTTTCACATTCTGGATATGATCAATAGACTGACCTCCATACTATCCTATCTTGACATACACACCTAGGTACATGTGTTGTATTGAAAACCAAATGTCTTAAAATATTAAATAATTTGTATTTATGGGTTTATAGTTTGGTACTTATTCTTCAACTATACATACTATCGCTATCGACAGTTGGATCTCATGTGTTACATGCAACTAGTAATATACAAATAAGTGATAAAATGAATAGTTAGGCCTGCCATCCAATTATGTACATATATCCACTGTTAGTTATATTTAACATGAGAAGAGAAATGCAAAGAGATAATGACTAGGAAATGGTTAAAGAATGTGGTATAGGAAAGTGACGAGGAATGTCAGAGGATAACTAAAGGAGAAAGAGCAAATTACTGTTCCTGGGGCCTTATTCCCATTCACGTGTATTATTTTGCGATTAGTTCCGCTAATCTTTACGTATCATAGAATTTAAGTGAAAGTTACGTGTCAGGTGATGTCATTCATCTATAATATAATTACTGTACCTACGCCATATTTTTTCGTCCTTCAACGGATTGCCAGTGAAATAATTTTTCCCTTATCAATTTTCGCGTTGGAAATTTTTATTTAAAATAAAGAATAAATTGATGCGAAATAGTACAAATTAATCACTTTAAATGTATTTTCTGCATAAATTGACAATATTATTGTTTAAAAAGGAATTTTAAACATTCAGAATATTTTTTTCTGCGGAATATCCATTTTGAATACTGACAACATTGCTTTCAATATATCATAATAAAACGCAAACAGATGACAGGTAATGATTTCGTTTAATCGCATTATTTAATTATATATATGTATAGTTTATCATTATTATAAAATGATATTCAGTATTTAATTATATATATATATATATATATATATATATATATATATATATATATATATATATATATATATATATATATATATATATATATATATATATATATATATATATATATATATATATATATATATATATATATATATATATATATATATATATATATATATATATATATATATATATATATATATATATATATATATATATATATATATATATATATATATATATATATATATATATATATATATATATATATATATATATATATATATATATATATATATATATATATATATATATATATATATATATATATATATATATATATATATATATATATATATATATATATATATATATATATATATATATATATATATATATATATATATATATATATATATATATATATATATATATATATATATATATATATATATATATATATATATATATATATATATATTTATATATATATATATATATATATATATATATATATATATATATATATATATATATATATATATATATATATATATATATATATATATATATATATATATATATATATATATATATATATATATATATATATATATATATATATATATATATATATATATATATATATATATATATATATATATATATATATATATATATATATATATATATATATATATATATATATATGTATAGTTTATCATTATTATAAAATGATATTCAGTCTTGACTGTTGTGTACTGTTCTAAATGATATTTCGAATGTACATTCAAATTATCAATGTTTGTAATTTCAAACGTACGCATTTCATATAACGCATTTCTTTCAAAACATTTTCGAAAATATTTTTTTTTATAATTTCCGCATTTTTACTATAACTGTTTTATTACTTGATTTTGACGTTTTCACGTAAAGATATTTAGATTTTAAATGTTGTGTAATGTCCTAAATGGTATATTTGACGATATTTAGTTTTATAAGGTTATTTCGCAACAAACAAATAAGCCGCGCGGCGGCCGTTGGGGGTTGGGCCACGATAGCGGACAGGGGCAGAGCCCCTAGTAACTATAATCTGTGAAACGAACGAATGTGTGTACACGTCGCTTTATGTATTTACACAAAATTTAACACCACCTCGATATGCCGCATAAATGCGAATAAATTCACCTGTCGTATGTCACACGTATTTCGCTCCAATCAGAATAAAGCGTTACGAACGGCAAACGGAGGTTTTTTTGGCATTATGTGCGGAAGTTTACGCGGGCTAGTATCCGCGGAAAACAGAATAACGATCTGCTATAATAAACGCATGCAGCGTAAAAACTTGTGTATATTGCCGCGATAAAAGAACCGGAATAGGCCCGCAGGATATAGTGTGTTGCCAAGCCATAGTCATATAGAGCCTTTTATACCATCAAACATACATTATATTCTACATATAATGATGCCTATTTTTCACTTTTGGAGACATTTATTTAAATTAATATCTCACGCCAATATTGCTTCTCTGGGCTGGAAACACTGGTTAGTTGGAAGAAATTACCATATGGCAATACACTCGCCACATGCGCAGGGTGCAAGGATGTGTTTATTATTTATTTACTTATTTTGGACTTCTTTGTAATTTCTTATGTATAATGATAATAATAAAATTCACCTTAATGATGAAATCATACTCACAATACATAGAAGAATCCAATAATAAATTTTAATCCAATAATAAGTTTATTCTTTAATCCAATAATAAGTTTATTCTAGTTTGCTCGCTATTACTTAGAATATATTTCTTTTATTAAGTTTTCAAGCCTCTTAATTGGTTAAGTTATTGATACCTACTAATAGTATTTACCTATCGGATGTCCTAAAACAGGTTCACCTAGTTGGACGTCCAATTAATACAGAATTTTACAATAAAAAAAAGTAGGCAACAATTAATGAGAATTTCAGATTAAAGGTTTATATTGACATTTTTTTATGATTATATGTTTAGGGAGATTAATATTAGATTAAGATCGAAGAAATATTTTTTTAAGAATTAAGCCAAGATTAGAAGGTATTAAGCACGTGTCTTGAGTAGCCCCCTGTCCATGGCTCAATTAAGTGTCCTCTTGGAGCATTTTGTCGGTGCCAGCATATTCCAATATTTCTATGTTTTATAATAAATTGCACTAGTGTTACACTATTGCACTATTGTTCTGTATTTTTTATGTTAAAAAGTAATAATAAATAAATACATCAGTCTTCATTCCGACGAGAGAATTTTTACATATAGACAATACTTACATACAAATTTAGATGTATATTTCTATATTTTTATTAATGTTGACATCAAATAATGAAGTCGTCCTTATAGCTGATGTCCTTTGTAAATATCAGAAAATATTTCCTCTCAAATAATAGAAGTTTAGCAATATAATTGTTTGCCTCAGGGGGCCGGATATTAATTTAGTAGGGAATTCATTTTTCAGTCATTCTGATATTGTCCCCATAAGCAGAGCGGATGGTGGTGGAGAAGAACAGTCATTCTGATGTATGTACTCTGAGATTTTTTTTTGTATTAAATCATCCGTGAAATTTTTGTGTTAAGTACATGTTTATTTCAGTTTTAAATCTTCCTGGATTACTAAAGCTTGTATCTTAAACGCAGGGATGTTCACACAGTCTGTCTTCTCTATAAGATTTTGTATAGTGAGGTGGCACCAAAGTATCTCAGAGACAGGTTTCATTTTTCATCGGAGTCTTCCTCTGAGATCGGGTAATAACGGTCTTCTTGTGATTCCCTCCCACCGATCGGACTTCTACACTAATTATTTTACTGTCCATAGTGCCAGGCTCTGGAATCAACTTCCCGTTGATACTCGAACCTTACCATCATTTTTCTCTTTTAAACAGCGGGTGAAACTCTGATGTCTCTCTTCCCTCCCTGCCTCATTTTCCTCCTTACCACTATCTCCGCCCCTTCTTTTTTTCCCCTTGCCATCCCCCCTACATGCATATGTGTGTATATGTGTATGTATGTATGTGTGTGTATATGTATACCTATATATGATCTCTTTTTTTTCTTCTTCTTCGTAATTGTGCTTTTCATATTTATACTTGATATTTGTGTATTTTTTTTTTATTGTTATTTTTATTCTCTAAGGTTGACTGGAAGATATTAATTTCCGCCTTTTGGCTTTTTTAATGTTTTATCTTGCTCTTGTTTGTTTGTACTTATTTTGTTATGATATTTTAGCCAATAAAGTATTATTATTATTATTATGGGAGATTGATCTCGGTTATGGTTCGGTAGTTTCCTTCACAACGGAGCATACTCAAGTTGTGAGGCTATGTGTTTGTGTGTCTGCGTGGTTGTGTGTAGTTGTTTAAAGTGGTACCTGTAGAAATTTTCTGACTATTGTGCATGTGTTGATAATTGTAGTTTTTTGTATGTTGGTGATTACGTATGGGGGTAACTTTAGTATGTCTATATTTTTTTGGAGAGTTTTTGGTATGATGCCTGTAGACGATAATATTATTGGGACTATTGTTGCTTTTTCTTGTTTCCACTGTGATTTTATCTGTTCTGCTAAAGGTATGTATTTATCTATTTTTTCTAAATGTTTCTTTTGTAGATTTGCTGTATTTGGTATCGATATTTCTATTGGATATGTGTGTTTATGTATTTTGTCGATTAATGTAATGTCTGGTCGGTTATGTAGGTTTGTTCTGTCTGTGATTATGTCTCTATTCCAGTATAGTTTGTAGTTATCATTTTCTGTTACAGCTGGGGGTGTGTATTGATACCACTTGGGGTGTGTTTCGATAAGTTAATGTTTGTGGGCTAGTTCCAAATATATCTGTTTGCAGATGTTATCGTGTCTTATTGTATATTCCGTCGGTGCAAGAGTTGAGCAGCCACCTGTTATGTGTTCTATTGTTTCTTTTTGTAATTTGCACTTTCTGCATGTGTCGTTTGTTATTGTATTGTCTTTTATAATATGTTTCGTGTAGTTTTTTCTTTTTATTATTTTGTCCTGAAAAGCTATGATAAATCCTTCTGTTCCTGCGTATAGGTCTGAGTGTTTGAGCCAGTTATTACTAAGGGCTTTATCAATATGTTGTTGTTTTAGATGACTTGGGTGTATTCCATGTAATGTTTTATTTTTCCATGTTTCAATTTTTGCGTCATGTGTTGTTATTTCTAGATTGCGTTCGTTGTCGTTAAGTGTAAGTGGTGAGTATGTGTGATCTATGTTTATGATTTCGTTATGTATTGGGCTATTTCGTTTTGTGTAGAAGTATTGTCTTAAGTTATTTATTTGTGTATGGTGTAGATTTTTTATGTCTATGAGTCCTCTTCCTCCTTCCTCTCTTGGCAGTGTGAATATTTCTATTGCTGAATGTTCGTGGTGAATTCTATGTTTTGATGATGTTGTTCTGAGTTTAATGTTGAGATCGTCAAGTTCCGTATTGGTCCATTTAATTATTCCAAATGTATATGTTAGTACTGGTATGTATATGTTAGTATCTTTTTATCTTTTATGCTTGGGTTCTGGAGAATTCCCAAGTATTTATAAAATTCATCTTCGTCCATTGCGCGTATTATTTCATTCGTATCCTTCAAGGTGCTTCCCGTGTGTTCCTTGGGTTTACCTCTTACTATTGAGCATGTGTTGCATTTAACCGAATTTCATTTTCATGTCATTACTAAAGCGTTCAGTTTTATAAATTAGTTGTTTTAGTTCGTCATTATTTTTGCCATATAGTTTTAAATCGTCCATGTATAAAAGGTGGTTGATTTTTATAGGATTGGTATTTAAGTTGTGTGTTGTGATTTTGTAGCCAAGTTTGCTTTTGTTAAGCATCTTGGAGAGTGGGTTGAGGGAGATACAGAACCATAGTGCGCTTAGGGAGTCACCTTGAAAGATTCCGGTTTTAATGTTTATTTGTTTTGATTTTATCATTTTGTTGTTTAGTTTTAGGTATATTGTCGTGTTCCAGGTGTTGATTATTTGTTTTAAAAATTCTACAAGTTTTATGTCAATTTTGTATATTTCTAGAACTTTTACTAACCATGAGTGGGGAACACTATCAAAGGCTTTTTGGTAATCTATGTATGCACAGTACATGTTCCTTTACTTCTTTATCGCCTGATTTGTTATTGTCCGGTCGATGATGATTTGTTCTTTGCATCCTCTGCTTTGCTTTCTGCATCCTTTTTGTTCTTCTGTCAATATGTTATTTTGTATTAGGAAAAGATCTATTTTTGTAGTTATAATTGAGGTAAGAATTTTGTATATTGTGGGTAGACATGTGATTGGATGATATCTAGATGGATTTTTTGTGTCTGTTGATTTAGGTTTGAGATATTTGATACCTTTAGTGAAAAAAGATGGGAGGTTTTGGTTTTCCGTTACGCATTTGTGTAATAGTTCGGAGAATTTTTCGTGTGTTACAGGGAGATATTTGTACCAGTAATTTTGGATATTATCTATGCCTGGTGTCTTCCAGTTGTGTGTCTTCTTTATAGCAGTTTTGAAGTCAGTTATATTTATTTGTATTGTGGCCATGTTTTGAAATTGGTTATTGTCATTTTCTTCCTCTGTTATCCATGTGGCATTTTCGTTGTGTTTTTTGTTTTCAGACCAAATGTTCTCCCAGTATGATTCTATTTCATTTAATTTAGGTGCATCTGTAATTTCTATATTGTTGTTTTTTAGGTTGTTGTAGAAGCTTTTTTGGCTTGTTTGAAAATTGAGATTGTGTGTTTTCCTTTCATAGCATTTTTTGTAGCGTTTTAATCTATGTGATTGTGCTGATAACTTTTGTGTTAGCGTATCAAGGAGTATGGTTAGGTTGTGTTCATTGTATTTGTCTTTAATCGTTTCAATTTCCCGTAGTTTTCTTGGATTTTTTAGATTATCTTAAATTTTTTGTGTTACTTTGCCTATTTCATTTCTTAATGAGTTGATTTTGATTTGTATTCTGTGTTGCCATGCTGGTATAGTGCTTCTGTGTGTTCTATGGGAGTTTTCTGTTTTATTGTTTATATTTTGTTTGTTTAGTGAATTAATGGTGTATGCGCTACAGTAAACTAATAGATGTAATTTTTCGAGTGTTGTTTCAGTGTTAATCATGTTATGTAGAATTGTGTTGATAATATTGATCATGTTAATGGTTTGTTTGTTGATTTTGAGCTTTGGTAGGTGTGGTCTTGTTATGGGGTCGCTATCTTTATATATTTCGATTGTGTGTTCTAGTGTGTTTGTGATTTGTGTTTTTGTGTCTGGGTTTTGTTCTGTTCTTCCGTTGGTCTCGTCATTGTTGTTAGGGCTTATTGTTATATTATTGTTCATATTGGTGGATTCGTTAGTTATGTTTATATTTGGTTGTTCAGTGTTATTTTGCTGTGGTATTATTGATATTTCCTGTAGATTGTTGTGGTTTATTTGCGTATTTGTTATGTCTTGTGTTAATGTTCTTATTCTATTTTGATTACTCATTCTGATTGCGTCTTGTTTTATTTGATCAAGTATTGATAGTTGGATTCTTTTGTTGTTTATTATAACTCTTTTCTGGTCAGCCAGTCGCTGTTCTGTGATGTGTGAGAGTTCTGGATAAATTGTGGTGAATTGTGTATGTAGCTCCTGTCTGTATCCAATTATTTGTGTGTCTCCTTGTGTGATAGTGTAGTAGCAACGCATGAGGTTTATGTTCATGTCATCTGTCCATTTCATGCGTTGTCGTGGTTTTCCCGCTTTGGTGACTTGCCGGCAAAGCACTTTCAGCAGGTCGGGTGTGTTGGGTTTCGGCTGTTGTTTCTTCGGGTGTCCCGGCATGTGTCCGCCTGTTCGACAGCAGGTCATTATCGGCTCTCATGCTGCTACGCCCAGCGCTAACTCCGGACGTGCCCTGGCGCTCCCCAGGTAGCGGTGTTTGTCCGAGGCTTGTGTTTTTTGTGTGATCCATGTATGTGTTGTGTGTTTGTACCCTTTACCCGTTGGCAAGCTACTCGATGTAGTTGTGTAGCTCCCCGCCCCTCACGTAGTTCTAGATGTTTTTAACTGGACGTGGGTTTGGTTTTTGAGGGGCTTATTATTATTATTATTATTATCTTACTTACTTAAAAATGTAATGTTCTATTAAATGATAACATAACAGCTGATTGATACCGGTATATGTGGCATTATTATCAATTAATTACTAAATAAATACAACTTTATTTAATCCATATTTTGAGCTCGCCCAACAGCTCTCTCCGCTGCAAATCCAATACCAATTCGATCAGATTCGCTACCTAGTCATGAGTCACACCATAGTCAAGCTTGGAATAACTATACGGTAGGTAGGTATAGTTCTTCCAAGCTTGACTATGGTGTGACTCATTATAAGAATATGCCATACATTTATTTATTTAATAAAAACAATTGACATTCATTAAAAATAATGAAAAAAACATTTCATAATATACATTCTTAAATTATGGTAATATAGAGAATATTATTCCCTCAGTTGAGATCGATCTCGTGTTCGAGGAAAGGCAGAGTCATTATCTTTATTCGTTTCTGGGTGAAGTCGAAGTAAACAGGCGCCAGATTTCGCAACAGAAAGCCAACGCTCAACATTAAACACCGATCGTTATTTTTCATAATAGGTTAGGCAAAGTTGGGTACACATCTGACACAAATAATTACACTTTAATCCTTTTCCACCTTTTTTTATCCATTTATTTTGGCCTGAAAATGAACCATATTCACCGCCCTAAATGTAAGGAGGAAGAAAATGTGACATAAAATTATTTCTTTTTTCAAAATAAATAAAAGAACATATACATTTTTTAAAAATTTTAACAACTTATTTATAACTGTCAACTTGATATACCTGCCGCACCGCTATTGTAATTGAAATATTTTTCATGTTTAATCCGCATAATTAAAATTGATCCGCATAAAATCTACGCTGTGAATATAATGGAGTGAATTTAGAACCAGTTACCAAGACTATCGAGGCAAGGTTATTCCTACCCACAAATTTTCCGTTAACAATTCTATAATAATTTCATTTTACGTGTAATAAACATGTAAAACATATGTCAACATGTTATTAAGGAGGAGACTCTGGATCATATATTTTTTAATTGTAAATACCGGTCTAATATCAGTGGTTTGTATCATTCCTTGATTGACACTGTTCATACAATTAATATCTCCTACCTGTATCTCTTAATGATTCAAAAAACTAGGTCTTATTGTTAAAATTCTTAAAACACACAACATTGAAAAGTAACTTTATTTTAAAGTTATGAATATTCTCCTAAAACTACTCCTTATCTTCTTTTTTATTTAATTTTAATTTAAGGCATATAGCATTTTAAATAGGGTAGTTTGAAATATAAAAAAAACACGTTATTAACCTGTCGATAATATATTTTGCGATGAATTATACCAAAGTAAAACGTGCACGGCCTATATATTTTCCAACTGTCGATTCGTTCATGAGAATTCAATTCTCTGAATGAATCGACATTATCCAACTGTCGATTCGTTCATGACAATTCAATTCTCTGAATGAATCGACATTATCCAACTGTCGATTTGTTCAGGAGAACTTTGTTCTCTTAACATATCCACAATGTATCAAGCCAGGATACGCGAGAATTTGTATGCAGGGTCTAATTTTTTCACGGTTTTTCCAACTTTGAAATAAAATAACACCAAATTAGAGGCTTCGCATCATATATGTTCCATAAACGGATTTACTCGGAATTCGGAGTAGAACATTTCGTGTGTCTGTGTATGTGTGTGTGTCCGTCTCCCCCTTATAACTTTTGATCCACTCAATTTACAGAGTCCATAATTTCAGAATATAGAAACAGTTATAGGCCTACAAAACTTTTATACTCAGAATTTTGAATTTTTGTTTCGGTCAGGGGTTATCAACTTTTGAATTTTTGGTTTATTTTTCAATATATCTCAGAAACCATAAAAGCTAGAACGCTGAAAATTGGTATAAACAGGGACAAATACAAATTCTCAAATTGATTTTTTCAA
The DNA here is from genome assembly GCA_963576475.1 of Molanna angustata. NCBI lineage: Eukaryota > Metazoa > Arthropoda > Insecta > Trichoptera > Molannidae > Molanna > Molanna angustata. Next base: position 27,257,896 of record OY754982.1, read on the forward strand.
AAAAATTCCAGCGTTTCTCAAACATTTTTATTATGAAAAATATTTTTTTTTAGTATAAATTTATGAGTTTAACTGCTTATATTTCCAAATATTTTAAAAATATCGAAATACCTCAACTAGATAATTTAATTTTCTATAAAAAATATTAATATTGTAGAAGTAAATCTCAATTTTTTTTAACGATTTTTATAAAAATTTAATTTGGTGACATCGCTTCATACAATTTGTATGGCAGTCACCTACACACAATATCTAAGAAGACTTAATAGTTTGATACTTCATATCCAAACATACAATACATACCATCATGCTGTTTTCATATTCTGGGTAGGAAAAGAAGACTGACCTCCATACTATACTATCTTGACTACCTAAGTACATGTGTTGTATAGAAAACCAAATATCTTAAAATATCAAATAATTTGTATTTATGGGTTTATAGTTTGGTGCTTATTCTTCAACTATACATACTATCGCTATCGACAGTTGGATCTCATGTGTTACATGCAACTAGTAATAGTTATCTTTGATAATTTGATTACACGCAGGCTACAGGTAGGTACGTTCAAAACGAAAATTTGAAATTGGGGTCGAATTCGAGTTTCAATAATTCTAGGTAGGTTAGGTTCATTTAAAAAATCGATTTTATACGTAGTTACCAAAATTTATACGTAGTTCATCCCTGTCTGTTACACAGAGGTACTATTTTCCCAAAACACTTGTATTTTTTCTTGTTTTTATCTCAACACAAAAAAAAACCTTATGCTGACTCGTGACGAAGATGTAGAAAACTTTTTGAAGGCTGTCAGTGTCACGGGAATGATCGATGTCGCCGAAATAAATACACAAGACCGAAAGTTGAAAACAAAAAAAAGACGAAACAGGTCGCGATCCAGGTTGTGAATGGAGGTCTTCATCAATCAACCATCGGGCCGAGTACCAACTCCTACACCTCTCCTGTCCTTTGTTAAAGTATTTTCATTCATAGCGGGATCATTCAAAAAATGAAACCGTCTCTTCGTTTTCAAAAGCGCGCTCTTGAATGTTGACTTTTATGAATGATGAAATTTAGTTTTACGCTTACTCAGTTCTTCTATTATTTTGGAAACAAAAAGGATATTATTGCCGTCAATGTGGGAGAGAATTAAATTTTCTTAGCGGTTCTCCACAATATTATTAATAATAAAATCTCCTGCGCTCTTGAATTATATATCTTTCAACATCCCTACCTACACCTGTAGAACTAGACACACTCCTCTTTTCCGTCTTACCACTCAACACACCAACTATGCTCAACATGCAACAATGTTCAGAATCTGTAATACATACAATAGGCATTTCCAAGAGATCGACATATTCTTACTTAGCGCCCCCACATTCAAAAAATATATCAAACTTACAATTTCATCCTCATAATCAAACTCAACACTTAATATTCTGCACACATTTATATATGTAATTTCACACATCATTCACACAATATCTCACCATAATATGTAACCATACCTAATGTATCTTAATATACTACAATAACTTCAGCGACAACCTGTAATTTGCTTTATTATTAATCAAATCATCTTTATTTTATATAATCTATTATATGCTGTATCATCATCATCATCATAAGCTCGACAGCCATGGGTGGGCCTTGGCTGAATCCAGGAGTCTCCTCCATTCCCATCTATCCGTTGCCTTCGTTCTCCAGCTTCTAATATTAATAATGGAAGCATCCGCATCGACACTCTCCATCCATCGAGTCCTTGGTCTTCCTGGTCTCCTTCGACCTTGTGGCACAGAAAGAGTGAGGCGTTTTGTGGGGTTGTCGTCGTCCATTCGGATTATGTGACCAGCCCATCTTAAGCGCCCTATCTTGATGGAACTGATCACATCGGGCTCTTCATAGGTCTCGTATAGTTCCCTGTTGTATCGACGACGCTAACCATTATTCTCTTTTATCGGCCCGTAGATCATTCGATGGATCCTTCTCTCAAAAGCCGCTATGGATCCTTCAGTTTGTTTGGTCATCACCCAGGTTTCGGACTGGCTTGATAAGTGTTTTATACAGAAGGATCTTTGTCTTTCGCCTAACTAGTTTTGACCTTAGCTGCTTTTGTAGGACGTTTTGTAGCATCTATTAGCAGCCATGATTCTTCTTTTAACTTCTTCTCGTGTATCATTGTCGCTGGTCACTACGGAGCCGAGGTAGGCGAACTATTTTATCACTTTAAAATTGTAGTTTCCGACTGTGAATATCTGGGAAGCTGAGTCATGAGCTTTAGAAGCGATCATTAGTTTGGTTATTATTTTTATTTTATACATCGACATCGACACATCGACAGACATCCAGCTTACAATTTTCATAAAAAGAAGATAATATGGCTTATTATTATGAATGCTGGACTTCCAATTATGGATGCACACAAAATTATATGGTGTATGTTGTCCTCTAAATAAATAAATAATATATAAGTAGGTATATACAATTTTTTTTTGTATATTATTTTTATATTAAATTGTGTTTGTTCAATCCAATTTTTGAAAATTCTCACAGAAATGAGATTTTGAAAGATGCTTATATTTATTTATTTATTTATTTATTTATTTAATATACAGAGACACCAACAGAACACTGAACAACACAAACAAAAAAAAAACATGAAACAAAAAAATAGAATCTCCAGTGCTCCAATAACAGGTATCTCCCGCATGGCTATTGTGCATAGTTAAGTATGTACAATCAACGTCTCCTGACCATTAATATTATAAAAAAGACATTACTTTGCACAGTTAAAAGAAAAGTTTAAAATACACATATACATATATGTAGGAAAACAGAAAGAAAACAAATGTTGAACATATAAAATAAAACATAAAAAAAGAAGGAACAATTGAACCGAGACAAAAAAAAAACAAATAGATTTTACCCAGCATATTTTAAATTGTCATAATGATAAGATCATGTATTTTTTATTTTTTTTTTGTTTATCCTCCATAGGCTCCCAAGCAGAGCACTCGGAGTCGTCATTGATTATAAACAAACAAATTATTATAAATAAATAAAGACAAAATACTCCATGCTAATTGAAATCTCTTTCATTTAGAATTTCGTCAATTGTATAAAAAGATTTATCGACGAGATACTTCTTCGTCTCTCTCTCAAAATTACCTTCTTTCAAATACTGTATGTGAGGTGTCAGTTTATTATACAGCTTAACACTCTGTCCCACAAAGGTATTTGCGACTTTTGCCAGTCTGCATGATGCAAATGGGGCAAAATATGTATGTCAATTAAGAAAGAAGAGTCTGGAGTTCCGTTCTCTCTACCTATCCCAAATAGGGAAACGGCGTGACGGTATGGATGAATGTCTTTATAATTACTGGTTGAGCAATATATTCATTTGCCAAAGTTATTGTATAATTTATTTTTATTTTTATTTATATCTAACAAGTCAACTGTAGGACCAGTCAGCCATCTGTGAATTGGATAGTCACTTGTTTGTTATGTTTTTTCAACATATGAGCGACACAGGTAGGCGGATATGGTTTGAGCCATGGATACGGACGAACTGCAGGAAGTGGATTGACGAGCTTTAGGAGTCGCACGTCAGGTGAACTGGGTATTGTTACTTTCGTCCATAGACCAAGTTACGTCTTCTCGAGTTAAAAAATAGCCATAATTTATTTGTTCTTTTGTTAAATTACGCTGCGCTGATTGAATATATGAATCGGCCGCGTCTTACATTAAACTTGCCGGTAATAATATAATTTGCTGTGCACCTTTGAATATTTCATAATATATCGCGATTGTCAGAATTTTCGGTGAGAATTGTTGTGTTACCGCATGGTGAAGTGTGTTCAGACTTTCTCAGTGGACAAACCATCATCTCCACCAGACCACCAGCGACCGGAGATACGAGATCTGTGCCCGCGAAGACCAGGAGAACCGTTACAAGTAAGTGACTGCCTCATATTCACAGATGGATTTACAGGCTTTCTTTGGTTGACTTGTTCACATCATCATCATCATAATATAATTTAAACCTCCCACACCTGAGCGGGAATTTACGCCCCCGCTCATTCAATTACTTATATAGTATATACTCTTCATAATTACTTTATTAATAAATTATTAAATATCTATTTATGTAGGTATTTTTCAATTAAGAGGATGACTGCTGCCAACGTACCTATTTTTTCAATTTGAATTTGCATCATTACTACAAAACGAATCATTTAAAAAAAATAACCTAGTTTGTTTGGATATTAATAAAGAAATATATAGGTACCTACCTTAACTTTTTAATTATGTTCTGTATAAATTCTTGTAGGAAAATAATAAGCATACCCCGATTTTTGACATTTAACTTAAATTTCTAAAAAAACTATTAGGTATAGAGCATTGTATTTTTTTATAAATTAAAAAAAATCAAAATATCTGGAAAAATACGATGTAACGTTGCATGTTAATAAACCAAAAAACTTTTATTTCGCAGTGGCGTTGAATGGAAAATAAATGTTTTTTAGGTTTATTTATTAAACCTGAAGCATTAATGCAACGTCACATCATATTTTTGTCTTCTTTAATTTAAAAAAAAATATGTTGAACTACGCCTTATATTTTATTTAACATATAAGATAAACGTTGAAAATTGGGGTATGCTATTATTTTTCTACAAGAATTTATACAAAACATTATCAAAAAGTAAAGATACAGTTTTCTTTATTTATACCCAAACTATCTAAATTATTTATTTTCAAAACGATTTGATAAGAAATAATTATGGTATATCAAATTGAAAAATAGGTACGTTGGCAGCAGTCCCCCCCTTAATAAATTGTTATATATCTATTTATGTATTTTTCAATTAAATATTGTGGTTAAGTTTACCACAATTTATCTGATGTAGAATTCCTCGCGGTTTGCGAGAATTTGTCTATTATTACATATTTCACCATTTACTCTCATCCTAGACCAATCCAACACGGTTCAGCTACGGAGACATCATAAAAAGAGGTCAAGCATCAGTTCGTACGTCAACTAATAATGCTTTGAAGACGTTTGAACCTTTTTGGCGAAGCGTCTCGGGATAATGGGGTCTGTTATTGCTGTCTCTTTAAGATTGTATCGAGGGAGGATGATCGGGCAATTTTTGAGCTATGGATTAAAACAATAATTTTAAATCGCACACTTTTCAGTATCGCCTACACTGAAAAAAAATTATGTTTAAATTAACCGAACTATAGTGACTACAAAACAATTTGTTTTGTGCTACTAAATATTTGTGTGTTTGACCAAACAGTACAGTCATAAAGAGATAAAATTTTATTACTAATAACAAAGGTTTTGCTAAAAACGCAGGTAGCCAGTTCGGTGGTCACAATTATTGTTTTCTGTGAAGTCCCAGCTTTTTTTTCTGCATTAGTTAGGTTTAAGTTTGTTTATAATAATAAGAGCGACTTGCGTGAGCGAGTTGCTTTATAAATTGAATTATAAATTATTATTAATTAAATTTACATTTTTTATTAAATTTTTCGTATTTAATATAAAATTTCACAGCTCATTTGACTTAATAGGTACTACGAGATCTCAACCAATCAGAGAACCAACCAGAAACAATGCGGATTATAGATGCTTGTCACTTTTCTATCACTTATACGCATGCGCACAAAACATATCGAGTCGTGAGTCGTGGTTTGATTTGGTGTTATATACCTATTGTTATTTATGTGTTCCGAACCGATGTTATATCGTCGCCTGAGAACTGTAGTGGTACATCTAAAAAAATCGTTTTTTGGGTTATCTGCTTATAAAATTCGTTATTTTTAATAGTGCTAAGAGCTGTTCTTGGATATTTGGTCTTATTAGAAAAATTATTTGTATGAGAAATATATCAATATAGCATTGTATAGAATATCCTACCTTGTTAAGTGTAAGACTGGGATAACTTAAATAATTTATAGAAATGCCACAACTTTTATAGAAATATTTGCAGCACCTAATTAGATTTTTTGTTAAACCATTTTTTATATACCTACCAATATAGAATATATGTAAATAACTAAAAAATTTAAATAGAAATTCAGTTTTGAAAAAAAAAATATTTACTATGTACATACCTATTATTTACCTACTTACTAAGCATTTATTACGTATGTACCTATTTTCAAACACATTTAAAAAAAAATATAGATGTTTTTAAATATGACTTTTATTTTCATAATCTAATTTTTATTTACGAAATGTCCCATTTCCACTGAACTTAACCAAAATAAATAATGACGTATATGTGAGAGCTATACTGGGATATCCTTTTATTTTCTCAATTTTAGCACTAAATATGGAAATTAAAAAAAAAAAAAAAAATATTGAAAACGATTATATATGATACAGATACCTAGTCAGCGCAATGAATGTATGCCAACTAAAACTACGAGGTAACAGACGAATTTCTCGTATACGTAGGTACACCTACCGACACGCACACCTACATAAAACGTAGACCAACCGATCTACCGCCTCACACACACATGTAAAAAAAACTTGGCATACATTTGAATTCGAAATTTGTACTAGACGCGGCTTCTGTATATTATAATTCTATGATTGAAAAATTATTTTATTTATTTCTTATATATTGGTTTAACAAATATTTTAGAAAACAACCATGATTTAATTTACTGATGATTTTAAACAATTTAAAATCTTAAAACATCATTATCTCAAAACTATGTTTTGTGAGATATCCCACTACAGTTCTCAGGCGACGATATATTCATGATGTTTTTTTTTAAGTTTTGTGAGGTGGTATTCTGTGATAGAAGTTGGTAGACACTAACGAAATATCTTACAAACTTTTCAAAATTAACACACGAAAATTTAACAAACACTATGTAGTTTTACTAATGACAAAAGTATTAGTAATAGTGTAGTCAAAATACTTTGATTTCATAAAATTGTTTTAAATTTCGTCGTTCAGTGTCATTAGATTTCAATGAAACAACCAAAAGTTTTGAACAATTTTATGAAATCAAAGAATTTTAACTATACTTATACTTTAATTTTTGTTCGAGAAACACAACCTTAGAGGTCAAAATTCGAACACACCTAATTCTTTAAATTCTAAAAGTTATTGAATTTGCTTAAAAAGTCAATGAACCTGATCTATGATATAAAAAATTTCACGTATTTTAACGTGTTTTGTGTTTGAATTTAAAACAACTGCGTTTCACATTGGCAGTATGAAAGTCAACAATCTATGGCTTGACGCGAAATATTATTTTTATTTAATTTAATGTATTTGTATCACATACTAACTATAACAAAGTTCATTCTCCTCCGTGCGCGCAGTTTTCTAAATAGGGATCCAGGTTTTCGCTTCACGTATTAAATATCATATTTGCAAAAAAAAATATCCAAAAATAAAAATGTCTTATCATTCTAAGAATGAAAATTTCGATTTTTTTCCATACTAACCGTACAAAGTGGATAAAATTTGATTTCCATCGACAGTATCTTCTCCCCGTAAGAGCTGAATAAGCTCCTCAACCTTCAATGTAAATAATTCCAAATGCTTTTGCCAATAAACCATTTTGCTATACAAATATTTGTCAAATACTGGAGGCTATTCGTTGTAGGCGTGTACTCAAATGAATGCTTAAATTTGAAATTTGAGATTATAATAATAATAACATTTCTACTAACGTTAAATACACGTTATACCTATATGAACATTTATGTGCTGAACTGTTTTTCTATTATTCAAAGATTTACTCTCTCAAACTGTTTTATTCTTTTTAAGTGCCACTGTATTCGATACAGCTATGCAAACAGAGAACAAAAAATGTATTTTTAGTTTATCCTCAAGTATACTTTGTACCTTTGCCATCTTACTTATAAACGTATAGGTAATATTTATACTACCTGGTAATTGAGCGTGATTAACGAAAAAGTTTACTTATAAATCGTGACTATCTTTATTACGCATTTATTTCATAGACGTCAAGTTAGGACAGGTTGAGAGGTTGTTTAACGCTTGACTAACGCGTCATACTAAATATTTCAAAATGGCGGATCTTTCACATATGTTACGACGCATATTTGAGATTGACAGAAAAATTTAGTACCTCTAACTCAAAGCGTTCATTCAGTTCTAATACTTAATGAACGCTCAGTATCCCCAGTACACAATACTTCCCTTTTCCCCACATCTTTCTCCGTAAAAGCAGCTCGTCTTTGGAATCACATCCCATCGCAAGTTCGAGTTTCATTAACACTTCCCGCTTTCAAAAGAAGTATGAGGATTCATTTCCTTACACATAACTCTTAAATTTGTCTCCTTATCCTATCCTTGTCTCCCCCTCTCCTGACCCCCTGTTTCTTTATTGTTTTGTTTAATATTTTGTAATTATATGTTGTGTTCTTCTTCTTCTTCTTCGCCATTGCCTTTGTCCCAATTACTTGGGGTCGGCTCACCTTATTTTATTTCGCCAAACTCGCCTGTCCTGTGCCAGATCAGGATTCAGCTCCCTCTCTCGCAGATGCCTCTTGATGCTCGACAGCCATGTGGCTAGTGGTCTGCCTGGTCTTCTCGCTGGAGTCTCGATGTCCAAGGCTTTATTTATCATATTGTCCGTCGGTCGTCTCAAAATGTGGCCATACCATCTCAGCCTGTTCTCGACTATTTTTTCGTCTATTGGGGCCACTTTGAAACTACCGCGGACGTGGACATTCCTCACTTTGTCAGACCCCCAGCCCATCTTAGCATCTTCATTTCCGCCGTGTGCATATCTTTTTGGTGTTTTTTGTGTAATTATATGTCGTATTCATAAAAATATAGGTAAGTACCTATCATAAATACAATATTTTTCACCAAATGAATATGGTTGGCTGGAAGATATTGCCATTTGGCTATAAGCCCACCATCGTGCACATGCGCTCAAAAAGCTTTAAATAAATAAATTAGGACGGACGTCCTAAAACAGGTTCACCTTGTTGGACGTCCAATGAGACAATATTAGAAAAAATACAGCTTAGAATAATGGAAAAAAAATATGTTTTTTAGCAACAGGATTTAAAAAACCATCGCAGGGTGTACACTTTCTCGAATTAATAATAAATGCATATAATTGCAAAAATACATGACTTTTTCTGATAACTATTAGTATCACCCGAATTCGGCTTGACGTCGACTTTTGGGACATTGGGGTGTTTAGGTGTATACGCCCACTTTATACATTTTTACTCTCCACACTATAGAATAGTGGAGAGTCATGATTTCAAAATATTTATGCGTATTTTTTTTACATCAATTTCTCAACAGGTATCATGTAGAGAGTGCACACTGTGAGTTTCGTCGTGATGTGTTTGTATGTATGGCGTATGGCGTATGGCGTTCGTCGTACGGATTATCCTTTTTGTGTCCTCTCTGCAGCCCAAACCATAAGTCCGATCGACTTTATATTAACATCATATGTGTAAAGTGCATAGACCTAGAGCTGATTAGTTTTCCATAGGTATCCGTTAATTTCTTTTTTATCATTTCAACTGTCCTAACTTTCAAAATGTTCTCACAGTCTGGAAAATCGAGGTATTTTTATACTGTTTGAAATTTTAATACAACAAATATACATAAAAATGCATTCAAGGATTGTCAAAATTCAAAGAAAATAATCTATAGTGTGCTATATCAATGTGAAATAAATTTCATATTTGTATGAAAAATGTATATAACAGATGTAAAATAGCTTATGAATGGGTCTGTAAAATTGAGTGATCAACTTAATATTGATATTGTATGTGTCTCTATAGACAAGTGTATATTTAACTCTCCACTTCTATCTTCCTCAAGGGGTAGGCAGTAAGATCCGAACACCACATTCTTCTATCTTGACACATACATCGCCTCATCAACATTGATACACTGCTTCATATACATGGTCATCTTGCTAGTAATGAAATTTTACTTAAAATTTCTCATCAGGTATCATGTAGAAAATACATATGTACTATAAGTTTCGTGACAATGTTTTTGTGTTTATGGTGTATTGTGAAAACTTTTGTCCTCTGGGAATCTTATATTTGTTTAAGAATCTAATAGAAATGTACTCATTAAAAATGCATTTTGAAATTTTCAAACTTTCAAGAAGAAAAAATGAACGCTTACTATGGTGTGGAGAGTTTAGTGTTGGCCACAACCCACTCGTTTTTATTCTTAAATTAAATTATTAATTTTTAATTTGGGTTAAACGTTCAGTCGTTATTATAAAAAAAATATTGAGGAAAATACTTATTTATTTATTTCAAAATGGATTTTCACTCTGTTAACACAAATACTCTAGAATCATTCTTATTACCTACTCCTCACTAACCCAAGGGGATATAGTGGAGAGTTATGATTTCGCAATTTTTAAGGCTATTTTTTTTTGCAGATTATCAACTAGTATCATGCTGAGATTGTATTCTGAAAGTTTCATCACAATGTATCTGTGTGCAGTGTGCTATGTGCTGTGTGCTGTGTGCAGTGTGCTATGTACGGCGTGTTCATTTTCACTTTATCGATTATAGACTAAAGTATTAATGCGATTCTTTACAAATTTTGCAAATATGTATATCTAATACTTACTTTGGTCCCATTAGATTTTGAAGGATATCTGAATAGTAGTCCTCAATTTTTTTAACTGTCAAATATTTCAAAGTGACTCCAAGCTCAGGAAATTTAAAATTTGATACTTTTATTTTCAAATTGATAAAATGACACATCAATTTTATAAAATGGCATTGAAGAGTTATCAAGTTTTCATAATAAAATATTTAAATAAAAAACAATTTATCAAACTAATTTCATGAAAATGCTGAATATTTTACATACAAAATTTTAATAATTTATAGAATGACTTCTTAGTGAGGAGTTTAGCGTTGGCCACAACCCACTCATTTTTTTTTATTGTTTTAGGTGGCTCTTTACCCGTAAAGAGTGTTTTCGGGCATATGAGTTTACTGTTTTGATTTTCTAATTTATTTGTTTTACTTCAATTCTGTGCACAGTGTTAGATTTTAATATCGTGAAGATTGGTGATGTTTTTGCTCAGCATGCTCACCACCCTGGAGTTAGAGCACAATGTCTTCGTCTTTGTTGGCATCGGAACTCCAACCTCAGTGAGGTCGTTATTAATGGTCGGATATCTGTCATTTATATGGAACATTCCAAATCGGTCATTTATGGAGCCCAAATTCTATCGTACGGAATACTAAGAGCATTGCTCGAAATAAATACCTCAAGGCAGTAAACCCAGCGTTATCCAAATGTCGATTTGTTCGAGAGAATTTTACTCTCTAACATATCGACCTAAGTATTTAGCCCTGAAAATTGGTATAAATATAGACAAATACAAAATTTCAAATTTGTTTGTACAAAAAAATTACAGAGTTTCTCGAACATTTTTTTATTGAGAAAAACATTTTTTTATGATAAATTTGTGTTTCTTCTTCTTCTTCCTCTTTTTTTAGATCTATGATCTGTTTTACGAGGTAGTTCAATATCTGAACCACTTGATCACTAATCTGATGCCCTTTATATATGGATCTGAAGTCGTCGACAGTCCGCAAGTGTGAATCTTGACTTGTACTTGCTGATTGTTTTTTTGCTCCCTGGTGCTGAGATTGCTAATCTAGAGGGCTCCATGAGCTACTATACGTGCCATGCATTGTTTTTTTTTTGTTGTTGTTAATTCTAGCGTTCTGCGAAGGGGCAGTTAACAGTCCCCATATGCGGAGCGGGTGGTAGTGGAAGTTTTATTTATCATGTATTTACAAATATATGATAAATAAGGTAATGATGTACGGCTGTGATTGCTTGTGCCTATTCATGTTTCAAGAAGGGAGATTTTTACGATGCCAGCAGATATATAATTTCATTATTTTGTTAATGTTAATATAAGAGTTAGTCAGTTCTGGTTTGAATACAAAATGAGTCAAATTGAAACGTGCGTATGAAAACACGAGTTGTGACGAATTACCATGTTGTTTCATATTTATTATCAGTATTTGGTGCGTGATATTTTCAGGCATGAACGTGGGGATAAACGAATTAATTAAAACCAAAATAGCGAAGAGCTTCACCAGGATCAACCCTGAGTGTTATTTGAACAATGTTTTTTTTTACTAATATTTTTAATTACCTAACTATGAAACAATTCGTTTTTTTTACTTTAAGAACAACTTTATTGAAAAATGGTACCCACTTTAACCACCTTAACCACTATAGACTATATGTATCACAACACTAGTCTTTATTTATCACAACAATATTCTATGTTCGTATGAAACACCACTTCCAAACACGGTCTGGATATTATAATATGCGCACGGCGCGTTTACAGATTTTAGTTGATACATAAAAAATAACGTGAAATATGTTTATTTCGTCTTGTGTATTAATTTCAAATGTCAGTGTGAGACATACACGCCCACGGCACATCGAGCTGTAGACCAACAAAGGTTTCTATTGTCAAAAAGAAATCTCTTCAAATAAACAGACTGAACTTAGCAACACGGAAAGCAAGGAATGAAATAAAAATTAAACAAAGATTTTTTTTAGAAATGCTTTTATAGGTACACTTTTAAAATTCTTCTTCTTCTTCGTTTAGTAAACCTGTTGGTCTGTAATTCAAAACCTATGCCTCCTGAGATGACGAAAACTAATTCCTTTCATTTTTAAACAAATATGTTTATTCCAAATGTTTTTTTTTAACTAACAATGAGTTTTTTTATACGACCGGTTTCGAAGTGGCCCCCTCTTTGTCGAAACGTTGTTATTATAATTGTTTATTATGTATATTTTTACAACGTTTATTTATTTATTTTTTGAACCAAACAAATATGTGAAATTTATATTCAATTTATATGTCGATTTTGTCGGCCTTCGTGGCTCAGTTGGTTAGATATCTGACTGCTGAGCCAAAGGTCCCGGGTTCGATTCCCGGTGGAGACACAGTTTTTTATTGTGTTTTCAGTCTGGATCTGTGAGGCGATATCGTAATAAATTGATTATCGTAAGTCTCCAGAATGTGGCAACTTGTTATTGGCTGCGTGTTAAATTAATATTTGACATAGTACCTGTTAGTTGCCCGAGAAGCAATATTAAATAAATAAATAAATTTAAAAAATACATGAATGACATAGGTACATTGCTTTTCGTGTCATTTATGTATTCAGCGTTCAAATCGGTAGCTCGCTACCCTCTAACTTTAAACCGTCCCTGATAACCTCAGCAAGCTTTTCAATTTCGGGTACAGGAAATTGCATGTGGATGCGTAAAACGCAAGTTTATATTTGACTGAAAAATTAAATGAAATTTTTATAATAACCATGGATTCAGGCACTACATATAACTACCATAAACAAAATGCCTACCTACCATATAATAATTTCTCCTCAATTTCTTTTTTGTAGAGAGGGACTTACATAAATAACAAAAATATACATATTCCTATTCAATACCTACATTAGGTTAGTTTAATGTCATAAACTAATTCAAAAAAAGTTTTTTTTTAAAAAGATTTTTTTTTTACCTACATAAATGAAAATTTAACAACGACTAGTTCAATGAAGTCGTCACTTTTTACTATAGGATTCCATTATATTATTCATACTCGACAAATATAATGAGAGTTTATACTTTTTTATAAAAAAAATGTACCTTTGTTTTTTCTTAAAAAATTGTATACTTTTGGTTTGAAAATTGTAGAAAAACCTACATTATTTTAAAAAAATATAATCTTATTCTGAAAAAAATGTTTAATTTTTGTTGGAAAAAATGTAGGCAACCCTACTTTTAAAAAAAAGTTTTTTTACTGAAAAAATGCATACTTTTTAATTTGTTTAAAAATATGTAAGTAAACCTAGTATTATGGAAAAACAAACATTTAAAAAAAAAAAACCTGCTTTTTGTTAAAAAAAATGTAGGCAAACCTACTTTTTTGGAAAGAAATATCCTTTTTTTTCAGAAAATGTGTATACTTTTTGTTTGAAAAAATGTAGGTAGTTAAACATTTTTTTTTTGAAAAAAAAATATTCGTTTTTTTCTGAAAAAAAAAAATTTTTTATTTGAAAAAATGTGCACTTATAAACTTCATTTTTTGAAAAAAAAATTACTTTTTTTTCTAATAAAAATGAATATTCTTTTAATGTATGTATACCTACTTTTTTCCTACTGTTACTCTGAAAAGAAATGTCGGTAAAGGTTGTGTTACTCTGAAAATAAGTGTAGATATAGGTACCAATCTTTTTTTTTTTTTTTGAAAAAACACATAATATTATGTTTTGTATTGAAAACAAAATAAGGGTTGATAGTTTGGTAAGTATTCTTCAACTATACATTGTAATAATAATAAACGAATGATTAATATAGCGCCATTTTTTGTGTTTTAATTTTATTTATTTATTTTAGTCTTCTTGTACATATAATTGGTACACTGGCGGGCTTATTGCCTGATGGCAATTTCTTCCAACCAACCAGAGTAAATTTTAAATATACAAAATAATGTGTACTATGGCAATCAATTAATTACATTACAAAATAAATAAAAAATACCAGATGAAAAGTAAAAAATAAAACAAAGAAGATAGAAGAAAGGAAGACTAAAGGATAAGGAAAGGAAGAAGAGAGGAAGATGTAATCAGGTATTGTCAGATAAATATTTTTGCTTTAGCCTTTTCTTGAAGATGTTTAGTGAGATAGACGACGTAATATCAGGACTTAGGCTATTCCATAGCCTAGCTGAATGTACTTCAAATGAAGAGCTAAAAAATTCAGAACTAAGAATAGGGATATATAGTAAAGCACGTTCAGCAGATCGAAGTGGACGCCCGTGGCTTGAAAGATAAGTGAATTTATCTTTGAGATACTGAGGTAAATTTGGATTAAAAAGGACATTGTATAGTAATGACAAGATATGTATATTACGTCGTTGTCGTATCTTTGGCCAATGAAGAAGATTACGGTAATGAGAAATATGATCAAATTTTTTTAGTCCAAAGATAAAACGGATGCAAACATTTTGTAGGCGTTCAAGTTTGTTGTTTGTTTTTTCGAGGGCGCTTATCAACAATACCTGGAATAAATAACATTAAATTAAAATAAAAACAGATAATAACCACTTTATCACTACATACTATTGCTATCGATAGATAGGAACTCTACTAAGTTAATTCATTTCCTTATATTATATTTAAAATAGAAAAAAATCGTATACATTTCGGATTCAGCAATATTTTATATAATAAAATAATGAGATTCTGAAATAACATCAGATACCAAAGTTAAGAGTTGGTATACTTGCTGATTATTATTTTTTTTTAATTTTCAAAACATCATGAGTCATGGTCGCTGTAAAGGGGTGGGGGTGGGCCTACTAGTATATGATATGTATATATTTACAGTGCAGTATATGTAGCTTTTAATAAAATCTACCCCCATGAAGGTAAGGGTGCGATAAATGGAACATTTCGGTCGACCATATTTTTTGGTATTATATACCATTTCATATCTGGTGACTTAAATAGGTTAGAACCGTATTAAAATAATAAAAATACATAATGACTTGTGTGTGTGTGTGTGTAATAACATTTATAATACTCGGGCATAAAAACAACAAATTGTTTTCCTTTAATATTTTTTGCAATTTATTAATGTTTATAACCAATTAAAATTTATATAATAATAATAATTATTATTATTTTTCCATAGCAAAATACTTACAGGAACTTGATGTTTTTTGAACATGTAATTTATGATTTACTGTGTATAAAATAAAATAGTTGTTAGGAAGTACCCTGTTTTTTAGTTCCTCCGATAAATCTTTATCTAAATAGGAGTAATTCCTATTTTAAGTAGGGACAATTTTATCACAATTTTAAAAACAAGTCCACTTCAAGCTACGTGATTGAAATATTGAAATTAAAAAAGAAGAATTATACTCATAGTAAGTAATGAAAAAAGTATCTCAATTGGAAAGCAATCAATAAACAAATAAATAAGTTAACACTTCATAGCAATGAAAGAAATATATAAAGCAACCAATAAACAAATCATAGGTCAATAAACAAATCAGTATGCAATAATATAAGTAATACAAGTAATAAGTAAACTCATTAAAGCAGTGAAAAAATTAAGCAATCAACAAGTCTTTACTTAGCAGTTATCAACAAGCATTGCTTAGAAATTATTATTATTTTTAAGAAGTATCCATTTATAAAAAAATATTGATAGTCATTATTTACAATTTATCATTACAGAAAAATGCATTGCCTTCATCTAGTGAGGGAATAAAATTATAAAATTGATACATACAAAAAAATGTAATTAGATTTAGAGTAAAACTAAAATTACCATACTTAATAGCTGTCAAATAAATAAACTATTACGGCCGCTTTCTCCAAGGTCCCTCAAAATCGAACATCAGCTAAGTACCCATTCGAAACTTAAATCCTTAAGTGGCTTACTTAATAAAATTGCATTTCACCAACAAATAACAGCCACACTAAGCTAAGGTTAGGATTAGTTTTTGTTATGTTTCCGGTGAACATGAATATGGACTCAATATAACGTTACTTTAAAAAATATGCAAATAAGAAATACATAATAAACTATAAAAATATCATTAAAATATTCTAACGTGGGAATTTCACGATTTTTACTCTATATATAAATTAATTATAAAAAAAGTACTATTTTGATCTCATGAGTACAGGTAATTGCCGCTGGCGCCAACAGATGGCGCTAGCGGCGCTCGCTGTCAGGGTAGCCTTGTTTGTACACCAGTTTTTGTTTTTGACACATCATGTACAGACAGTTTATTTAGTATTCACACCAATTTAGTTATTTTATTTTAATATTTGTTACTTTTTTTAATATAAAATGCAACTGGCTCATGCAAGCCGCAATTATAACTACAGACAAACCTAACCAATCTATTTTTACCAAACTTTTGTAGGTATGGTTTAAAAAATCGGTGTACATCCTAGGATATACTCGCTGTCATGGCTGTTTATTCGCTTCGCACTTCTTCTTGATTGTTGAGATTGTTCGACACGGGACAGAACAGGGTTTCCTAGTTGGGCATGTCATAAATTTATATCACAATTCGCTCATTCTAGGACCCCTGAACACGGAACGCTAACAATAATAATTTAGAAATTCGCTGCTCCAACCACCATATCCTCCGCTCTGCTTATGGGGACTGTGAGTTACAATAGAAACTGTAGAGATCTAGACCTGTTCTCTACAAGTCTAAACATTTAAAAAAAAACTGATTATGGTCTCGATTTTGAGTACTACAACCTTTTAAAACTCAAGTAACGGACAGCGTTCTTCAATACACTGTTGCCAAGATTATTACACAAAGTCGGGTAGATTTAAAAAAAAATGCTTTTTGTCGCTATCACTGCAGTGTTGG
The DNA here is from genome assembly GCA_963576475.1 of Molanna angustata. Lineage (NCBI taxonomy): Eukaryota > Metazoa > Arthropoda > Insecta > Trichoptera > Molannidae > Molanna > Molanna angustata. Next base: position 27,275,350 of record OY754982.1, read on the forward strand.
TGTTGTTGTTGTGGCTAGACATGACGTACACTAACACTTACAAATATAAGCATGCGGACTGACTGACTGACTGACTCACGATTACAAATATTAAAAAAAATATAAAACAATAAATCTACGTAAATTTTTTTTATATCTTTTTCGAATCAATATCAGACTTAAAACCTTTATTTGACGACTAAATTCTTCCCTTCCCCATACTTCCCGTATACTCCCTCCCTCTTTACATCTTTTATTTTTGCGTTTTGTATTTTTTATAAAAAAAAAAAAACTGAACATGTACTCTATGTAATTGTTAAAGAGATAGATGCAGTTATTGGCGCCATAAATATTGAAATGTACCTACTTATAATTGTGTAACTGTTATAGCTGTTGTATCCAATAAATTATTGAATAAAAAAAAAAAAACGGCCCCATCACCAAAAAAATGCATAGAAAAATGCTAGAGCTCAAGAAGAACATTCGACGAATATGAATTGAAGATTAATACTCGTGGACTCTCATTGACCCTCAGATCTTTTTAAATGTAAAATAGAAATGATTGAGAATCAGAACTGCTTTTAAAAATCCGAGTCATCAAAGGTCGCTATATGAAGGATAGGAAATAATCTTTAAGTATGGCTGAACTAGTTCATGGCCCACAACACCACCACCCGCTACTTCTACCTCCCCAAACTTCCAACAGTCATGAGTGCACTCAAAGAAGTTATAAACGACATCCATCCATCACATAGTACTTCCTTCCTAACTTGGCACAGACAAATTTCAAACAAAAAAGAATTCTCTTGTGATAAATGACAAGAAATAACCAAAAAGTTTACCATCATATTTATAAAATGCGCTCACTTTTATTTTTGTCTTTTGAAGTTTAAAAAATACTCTAAAGTTAATTTTATTACGGTATGTACCTATATTATAAGAGAAATGGACCTGATAAATTGGAGAAGACTGGCGGTCGACAGGGAGGGATGGAGACAATTTCTTGAGGAGGCCAGGGTCCGTAGCGGACTTTAGTGCCAGTGATGATGATGATGATGATGTACCTATATTGTTTCTTGGAATATCTGAAATACACAAACATTTATCGGTGAAGATAATAGTTGGTGTTCGAAAGGCAAAACATTTGGCCCTATCTGTGCAGGAGGATCTTGGAGGATCGCTATTAATAATGTATGGCGAACACGAACCAAACGTTGTCCAATACATCAAAATACAACGTCTACGTTGGCTCGGACACGTTTGTAGAATGGAGGATTGTCGGGTCCCAAAGAAAGTATTTGACACCTGCCCTGAAGGAAGAAGAAGCAGAGGGAGACCTTTGATGATATGGCTGGACGACATCGAGGGCGATATAAGAACAATCGGACAGACAAATTGCAGGAGACTTGATGTCAACAGGGCGGGATGGAGGCAGTTTCTTGAGGAGGCCAATGCCCACACCGGGCTGTAGCGCCATTGCTGATGATGATGAAATATAATAATTCAATCAATGTATAGTTTATGTAAGTCAGAAATGAACGAGGAGGCTTTTCAGTATTTATTTATTCAATATCAAGTTTTATGACAATGATTAATATGAACACATATATAATTCCACAATTTATTTTATTTCTCTCCCGACGACCGTTTCGGCTTATAAGGCCATAATCAACTGGTTGATTATGGCCTTATAAGCCGAAACGGTCGTCGGGAGAGAAATAAATTAAATTGTGGAATTATATATGTGTTCATATTAATCATTGTCATAATGGAATTCTACAAATTAGATGCCGTCACAATCGAAAGATTGAAAAGTGCGTATCAAGTTTTATTTTACAGCAAGCAATGAGGTTCACGAGATGCCTTCTAAGGTGAGACTAGACTGGTGTCAGAATACTTATATCGCACTTCCGTATAAGTTTAATGTACCATGCATACCCACAAACCTATCGCTAGTTTTTTTTTTTTATTAACAAAAACAATACAAGGTTCACATATAAATCATAATTTAAAAAGGTATACAATTTCCATCATATAATTCATAATAACCCTCTTTAATTGAGATAAAATCTCGTGTGAGGGGAGTATCTATTTTATATTGTTACATTTACCAAAACATTGTACATCTACTAAAAAATATGAAGCTACACAAAACAAGAATGAAATAATTAAAAATAAATAAATAAATCAGTACAATTTTTTAATTTTATTTTTAAATATATTATAATTTTTTTCGAGTCTAAGACTCAAAGGGAGTTCATTAAACCACTTAGTACCTTTATACTATAGAAATGTTGTGAGGCAGTTGTACGTAAAAGAGAAATGGTAATACATCCTTGTGAATTTATTCTGCTGCTTAAAGAAAATGACAATTGGTTTGAATTTGTAAGAATATCTTTATGAATCAATGAGATTTTTTTGTAGATATTTTCAACAGTTGAAACTTTAAATTCTTGAAATAAATTAATAGTTGGATAATCAAATCTCTTTTTTAATATAATTTTAATAATGATTCTTTGAAAAACTTCTAAAGGCACTAAAGTGGTTTTAAAAGCTCCCCCCCAACATATAATGCCATATTGTAAGATGGATTGAAATAATGAAAAATATATTGTTTTAAGCAAGTTTGTTTGAAGTATATTTCTTAGTCTCAGAAAAATAAAAATTTGCTTTTTGAGGCGTTCAATAGTAGTAGTTATATGTAATTTCCATTTCATACTGCTTTCAATAATAATGCCTAGGTATCGGATGTTATTTTTAGTGGATAATTTAATACACGCTGAGTTACAAGATATGGAGTTGTTGAAACAGGAATTGTTAATATGAATTTTAATATTAAGGTCTTCTGGGATGTATTTATCATTTAGTGCAAATGGGATAGTAGACGTTTTATCTGTATTCAATGAAAGTACATTACAATCGAACCAAGACTTCAAAACACTTATATCTGATTCAGCTGAGGCAATTAATGCCTTCCAGGTGTTATCTTTCAGTATAATGGCAGTGTCATCAGCATAAGAAATTATTTTACCAGATATTGGCAGATTGAATATATCATTCACATAAATTATAAATAAAAGTGGACCAAGTACAGTACCATGAGGTATACCAAAGTTTGCGTTTTTGAAATCACTTAATGTATTGTTAAGTTTGACATATTGTTTTCTTTTAAATAAATAATTTTGTACCCAGCCAGTTTCCACACATTGTGGTATGTATGTTTGTATGTTTTATTTTTTTTTATTTTGTTTATTTATTAAGAGAAAAACAATTACACATCACACATACATACACATTTTTGTTTTTATAAATAATAAAGTTGATTTATATATACAATCAAAATATTTCCCATAGAGAAGTTACATACAATGTAAACATAGACGTGCTTAGAGATTAAGATAGAGATAAAAGTAATAAAATATAAAAATATGTGCAATCACAATATTTCCCATAGAGAAGTTACATACAATGTAAACATAGACGTGCTTAGAGATTAAGATAGAGATAAAAGTAATAAAATATAAAAATATGTGCAATCACAATATTTCCCTTAGAGAAGTTACATACAATGTAAACATAGACGTGCTTAGAGATTAAGATAGAGATAAAAGTAATAAAATATAAAAATATGTGCAATCACAATATTTCCCATAGAGAAGTTACATACAATGTAAACATAGACGTGCTTAGAGATTAAGATAGAGATAAAAGTAATAAAATATAAAAATATGTGCCATCACAATATTTCCCTTAGAGAAGTTACATACAATGTAAACATAGACGTGCTTAGAGATTAAGATAGAGATAAAAGTAATAAAATATAAAAATATGTGCAATCACAATATTTCCCATAGAGAAGTTACATACAATGTAAACATAGACGTGCTTAGAGATTAAGATAGAGATAAAAGTAATAAAATATAAAAATATGTGCAATCACAATATTTCCCATAGAGAAGTTACATACAATGTAAACATAGACGTGCTTAGAGATTAAGATAGAGATAAAAGTAATAAAATATAAAAATATGTGCAATCACAATATTTCCCTTAGAGAAGTTACATACAATGTAAACATAGACGTGCTTAGAGATTAAGATAGAGATAAAAGTAATAAAATATAAAAATATGTGCAATCACAATATTTCCCATAGAGAAGTTACATACAATGTAAACATAGACGTGCTTAGAGATTAAGATAGAGATAAAAGTAATAAAATATAAAAATATGTGCAATCACAATATTTCCCATAGAGAAGTTACATACAATGTAAACATAGACGTGCTTAGAGATTAAGATAGAGATAAAAGTAATAAAATATAAAAATATGTGCAATCACAATATTTCCCCTAGAGAAGTTACATACAATGTAAACATAGACGTGCTTAGAGATTAAGATAGAGATAAAAGTAATAAAATATAAAAATATGTGCAATCACAATATTTCCCTTAGAGAAGTTACATACAATGTAAACATAGACGTGCTTAGAGATTAAGATAGAGATAAAAGTAATAAAATATAAAAATATGTGCAATCACAATATTTCCCATAGAGAAGTTACATACAATGTAAACATAGACGTGCTTAGAGATTAAGATAGAGATAAAAGTAATAAAATATAAAAATATGTGCAATCACAATATTTCCCATAGAGAAGTTACATACAATGTAAACATAGACGTGCTTAGAGATTAAGATAGAGATAAAAGTAATTAAATATAAAAATATGTGCAATCACAATATTTCCCATAGACAAGTTACATACAATGTAAACATAGACGTGCTTAGAGATTAAGATAGAGATAAAAGTAATAAAATATAAAAATATGTGCAATCACAATATTTCCCTTAGAGAAGTTACATACAATGTAAACATAGACGTGCTTAGAGATTAAGATAGAGATAAAAGTAATAAAATATAAAAATATGTGCAATCACAATATTTCCCATAGAGTAGTTACATACAATGTAAACATAGACGTGCTTAGAGATTATGATAGAGATAAAAGTAATAAAATATAAAAATATGTGCAATCACAATATTTCCCATAGAGAAGTTACATACAATGTAAACATAGACGTGCTTAGAGATTAAGATAGAGATAAAAGTAATAAATATGTGCAATCACAATATTTCCCATAGAGAAGTTACATACAATGTAAACATAGACGTGCTTAGAGATTAAGATAGAGATAAAAGTAATAAAATATAAAAATATGTGCAATCAAAATATTTCCCATAGAGAAGTTACATACAATGTAAACATAGACGTGCTTAGAGATTAAGATAGAGATAAAAGTAATAAAATATACAAATATGTGCAATCACAATATTTCCCTTAGAGAAGTTACATACAATGTAAACATAGACGTGCTTAGAGATTAAGATAGAGATAAAAGTAATAAAATATAAAAATATGTGCAATCACAATATTTCCCATAGAGAAGTTACATACAATGTAAACATAGACGTGCTTAGAGATTAAGATAGAGATAAAAGTAATAAAATATAAAAATATGTGCAATCACAATATTTCCCTTAGAGAAGTTACATACAATGTAAACATAGACGTGCTTAGAGATTAAGATAGAGATAAAAGTAATAAAATATAAAAATATGTGCAATCACAATATTTCCCATAGAGAAGTTACATACAATGTAAACATAGACGTGCTTAGAGATTAAGATAGAGATAAAAGTAATAAAATATAAAAATATGTCCAATCACAATATTTCCCATAGAGAAGGTTCATACAATGTAAACATAGACGTGCTTAGAGATTAAGCTAGAGATAAAAGTAATAAAATATAAAAATATGTGCAATCACAATATTTCCCATAGAGAAGTTACATACAATGTAAACATAGACGTGCTTAGAGATTAAGATAGAGATAAAAGTAATAAATATGTGCAATCACAATATTTCCCATAGAGAAGTTACATACAATGTAAACATAGACGTGCTTAGAGATTAAGATAGAGATAAAAGTAATATAATATAAAAATATGTGCAATCACAATATTTCCCTTAGAGAAGTTACATACAATGTAAACATAGACGTGCTTAGAGATTAAGATAGAGATAAAAGTAATAAATATGTGCAATCACAATATTTCCCTTAGAGAAGTTACATACAATGTAAACATAGACGTGCTTAGAGATTAAGATAGAGATAAAAGTAATAAAATATAAAAATATGTCCAATCACAATATTTCCCATAGAGAAGGTTCATACAATGTAAACATAGACGTGCTTAGAGATTAAGCTAGAGATAAAAGTAATAAAATATAAAAATATGTGCAATCACAATATTTCCCATAGAGAAGTTACATACAATGTAAACATAGACGTGCTTAGAGATTAAGATAGAGATAAAAGTAATAAATATGTGCAATCACAATATTTCCCATAGAGAAGTTACATACAATGTAAACATAGACGTGCTTAGAGATTAAGATAGAGATAAAAGTAATAAAATATAAAAATATGTGCAATCACAATATTTCCCTTAGAGAAGTTACATACAATGTAAACATAGACGTGCTTAGAGATTAAGATAGAGATAAAAGTAATAAATATGTGCAATCACAATATTTCCCATAGAGAAGTTACATACAATGTAAACATAGACGTGCTTAGAGATTAAGATAGAGATAAAAGTAATAAAATATTAAAAATCAATACTTATTGAAAAAAAAAACATATTACGAAGTATAGTTTGGAATACACAAGAATGACATCACTCATATAATATTACTTCATCAACAGGGCAATCCAGCCACACCCAGGTCCTGAGAGGTCGTATCAGTGATCTTTTTTGAAAATTTCTCTTTTGAATATAGATTCACATGCAATAAAAATGTCAGTGTGGTCATTGATTTGGTCATTAAAGTTTTTACATATTCTATAAAGCGGTATCTTGAATCCTGCATTAGTTCTCGGAGTATTTGTGAAAACAAGTGAGCGCTGTCTCGTTATCTGTCTAGATGGAATCGAGCGCTGTCTAGATGGAATTTGTATTTGAAGCATACTATTTAATTGAATGCAATCGAATTTAATATGGGATATTTTAAATAGTGTTAATGCATCTATACTACGGCCGTTGTAAGATGGCGTTTGACGTTTGTATTTGACGTTTGGTCTTACATTAAGTTTCGTAATTAATGACAGCTAGACATTGGAGGACAAATGCTATACTTTATTGTGCGAGCGCCAGAGTAGTGATGTCCCGCAACATTGAAATATTATTAACCTAACGTTAAATCGTAAAAACAATTCAAGTTTTTAAAATAATATATAATCAATTAAATTAATTTTCTTTATATTTTTAAGTATTTCGAAATTTACTAATAGTTAACATGTAATGCTTGTTTATTATATTTGAAAATAAAACGATTGTTGCTCAGAATGTCGAGAAACGACATATAATGTTTATTTTTCCACAAGTCTTTTTTTCTCTCTTAACAACAGTATTTAATGTCAAAACATAAAAAATACCAAAACAAAAAATATTTCAATATGGAATGAATGAAACGATTTAAAATATGTAGGTAAATACTAGATGACATTTTTTAACAGATTTTTAATTATCTCAATAGAGACGAAGTTGGAATATTTATTGTAGGAGAACCGGGAAATCAAGGCACCTACAGGGCTTACGACCTGTCATCGGCTGGTTTACGTGATCACTTTATGCGCTTGCGCAACGTTCACCAATTATGCCTTTTAATGAGATCCCTATCAATTCAATTTTGAAAGTTCTATATATTGTAATACTGAAATTTTTTTCGCTTGAAAATAAGGAATTTTTACTACAGCCATCTATGGGTGAAATTATGAACAACAATCTTATTATTTTTATTTATTTTGTTGGAACGCCATCTATTGAGAGAATTGGTTTTTTGTAAATGCAATAATAAAAATATTCGATTACTAGATGACAATTATTATTTACGCTTCGTAACCTACTCGCGGTTGGTAACGTAGGACACTTCCATAGTTGTTACCGACTGTTTGTTATTTTCGCGCCGCGCCGCGCCGCTTCGTATGACGTCGCGAAAGTAGTTTTGACAGTTTTGTTTTAACGTTGTTACGGAAAGAACGAATTTGTTAACGCTGTGATTACGATATTTACCTGGCTTTGGATTTCGGACATTGATACTGTTATAAATTTTGACCCCTACTCGTTAATTTGGACTTTGCTAATGATTTTTGTTTGATTCTCGTCATTATGCCGAAGCACTCGAAGAAAACTGTTTTAAACAGTCAAGCACGTGGGTTACTATAGCGTTTTTTATTTTATTGTCATAATAATACAATAACAAGGTTTCATATTATAGTGGAAACGTTAATATTTTTTTTTACGTTAATAATTTAAACAACTGTTTTTTTTTCGTTAATGATTTTAAGTGTGTCACAACACTATTACAATCTGTCAGAAACGCCATCTTACGATGGCCGTAGTATAATAATTTTCTTCTGTTGGCAAGACCAATCATAATATTATTATACCTTTTAAGTAAATCGTTGTATTGGATCTGACTTTCATGACTTCTGTACTGCATACACCTAAGGATTTTTTTTGTATCCTTTCAATATTATAAGAATAATTCTAAAACTATTTGTACTTGATAGCTTTGCATTTAATTTTGATATTTTATGACTTTTAATTTTCTGTGTTTATATTTTTTTATTTCATAATCGTTATCTTTCTTTTGATTTTTATTATTTGTGTAGAAATGAATACCTAAAATTTTTGTAAAAATATATAAATAACCCAAAAACTAAATATCATTTTATCTAAATAGTAATAATTTTAACAGATATCAAGTCAATTGTTTTCCCTCGCGGAGTTATTTCTGTTCTCTCTGATCCTTTTACAATTAATATATTTCCTCCAAATAACAAGATTCAGTAATTATTGTTTCATATGAATCGAGAATATATCGTGTAAGAAGAGATGTGTACGAGTGAAGAGATGTGTATACATATATAGTACCTACTCATTATTACAAGAGATGCTAGAATGTATTAATTGAATTAATTACATGGAATATGCTAAGGCTGTATTAGTTACAAAGCTATAAGGTACATACTTCATAAATTGGTACCTATATTCACAGAGTATGAAAAATACGGAGCTGACTAAGCTACGACTTTATGCCAGGGGAATTAATTTTTATTTTTTATTTATTTCTAATCACACCATATTTACTATGACAACAATAAGTAGATTACTGCTGTTAGTGTGCCGGGTAGGGATGTTGAAAGATATATAATTTAAAAGAGCAGGATAATCAATTTTGTTGTTAAGAATATATTGTAATAAAATATTGTTTGTTATTGTTCTGATAATATATAATAAAATTAAATAGTCAATCATTATTGTGTCTGTAAGATTTTAGAGTTCTCCAAATTATTCTTATACCTACTCGGAGTTCTGCAAGTGTAAATCCACGGAATGATAACATCAATATAATTTACGATGAAAAAGTTATTATAATTGCCACCAAAAATTTTATTTACCTTATATAATTAAATGTATTTAATACAACAAATATATTTATGAATCCTTTATTAAAAACATAGGATTTATTTTTACATCCGGGTATCATTATATAAGTCTTGTGGGATGTTGTTTGCCTCAAGTGTTGATTCAGTCTGATAGCGTGAGATTCTGATGTTTACCTTGTCATAGTGTATACTTGAGCTTGGGATTAGGGTTATAATTAGTATCAAAATCAATCAACTCTATCTCTCCATCCAACACTTCCATCAGACAGATCCATTCACCTACCCCTTGATTCAGGGCAGACTAGTGATGGGCGATATCATATTTGGTCTTGATCTGAACCACTACTTCTTTTATTCGACCAAAAAACCTGGACTTAATATTAAATTTGAATCTAGTTGAGTATGAGAGAAAAATGAAACAAATATAGATTTAATAACCGCAATTCCGTTTGATAAATTCGTAAAAGAATTTTTTGAGCGGAAATATGGTTTCATCAACATAAGTTAAAAGCAATCAAAATAGGTGATCAATAAACAAATTCAACTTTGGTCATTGATTTGGAGGTGGATCTCAATTGTATTAACATGTAAATAATATTTTAATTATTAATGACCCTGCATATAAGTGATTGCTTAATAAATCAATTTCTAAAATATTACCATCTGTCCCCGTAAAGTGGTGACCCCGACGTGATATATTTCCAACCAATTTTTATAAGAGTGGATTCTGGTATTTACTATACTATTTAACTACGCTTAAAATACAAAATTTAAGATTAAAAGATACTGAAAAAAAACTTTACTTCAACTACTTTTGGGTATGCACTTGTTATGTGTTGTTATGATTTTTTACAAATTAATACTTTGACCATACTAAAAATACTCGTGTCTTTTCTCATCCCTTCAGCTGACACATCTTTGAATGTGAGAAATTATCAAAAAGGTGGTAAGACAAGAGGGATAGGTACTTACGTAAGAAAGCCCATGGCCAAATCATTGTACCCACATTATATAATATAGATACCAATGTTGAAGTAGGTATAAAGAAACCCACAAAAACGGTGCAGGAAAATTATTCGAAAAACAATTATTCGAATGCTCAATTTTACGAAAATCAATTTTACGAATGGCAATTATTCGAATCACATTTTTTCGAAAAACAATTTTCCGAACACACAATTATCAGAATTTACAATTGTTCGAATTTTTATGACGTCATGTTGGTAGTATTGTGAGAGGAATAAACCATAGATTTTTATTATAATATACTAGATGTCGTAGTTAGCAAATTTTGTATGAATCGAAAACAAATGACTCACTTTTTGCACGGAGTTCTACATCCACATAGTATATTATGTTTAATAAAAATCTATGGAATAAACAACATGGCGACGCACCGCGCTGTCAGATATCCTAGGGTGTACACCTATTTTTTAAACCTAAACCTACAAAACTTTGGTAAAAATAGGTTGGTTAGGTTTGTTTGTAGTTATAATTGCGACTGGCGAGAGCCAGTTGCATTATATATATTTAAAAAAGTAACTATAATATTAAAATAAAATAACTAAATTGGTGTGAATACTTTTAAACAGGTGTACAAACTAGGCTATCTCGCGCTGTCAACCATCAGTTATTAAAAATGTGCAAACATACATACCCAACAATAATATAACAAGTAATAATAGTCTTCATCGAATATATTTTACTGGCAACAAATATGTCAAAGGAGGCAACATAATGACACAAAAATATATTAAATTCGGTTAATTGGTTTTCCAACAAATGTTAGTTCGAATAATTTGCTTTCGGACAATTGTCATTCTGATAACTGATTTTCGAAAAATTGTTATTCGTACAATTGCGCATTCGAACAATTGTGTTTCGAAGAATTTTCATGTAATCCACAAAAACACCCCGTAACTTAAACTTTCTTGAGCATAGCCTCACACAGAGAATACTCATGGGTATCTTTAAACAAATTACTTCTTCTTCTTCTTCTTCTTCTTTTGAATAGACCTTCAGGTCTGTTTTTTAAGAGGCCAGCTCTTCCTGCGAAGTGGACCCCCAGCTATCCCTCCATCTTTTTGGCGGTCTACCGCGAGGGCGGGTTCCGTGAGGCTGATTGTGAAGCACGATATGAGGAAGTCTGGTGCTGTCCATCCTTTGGACATGACCATACCAGTCCCTCCTCCGCTGCCTGCTCCATCTGATGATATCGTCAACCTCACATAGTTCCCTTATTCTGGAGTTCCTCACTCGGTCTCTCAGGGTTTTGCCTGCAATTGCTCTCAATGTCCTCATTAAACAAATTACATAGATGATTTATCAAAAAAAAAAGTTCAAATATGTACCATTTTTTGTATAAATAATACAAAACATTTTTTATTTAGGACTCTGGCATATTTTATTTAGGATAATGTGGCGTGAATAGGAGACAACACAGTGTCCGAAATTGTCTCCCAGTAAATCCATTTTGTACCACAGATGGAGAGAGATAGCTAGAGCTCGACATCATATGAGGGCTTGATGGAGCGGCACACGTCTTGGGAAAAACAGTTTTTCTACCTATCACAAGAAAAAGAAGATTAAATTAACATTTTATAATATTGTTCTTTAGCACTCTTTCCTTCACTGTTGATTGGAACTCTCTTTCATCTGTTTTCACTGATTTTACGGTAGCTCTTCTGCATCCAAGCTCTTTTAGTCAACCGGACATTGCCGTCAAAGCAGAAGTGATGAGAAAAAATCTTGCAAGTTTTGGTTTTATTTTACTTATATTTTCGATTACCCAGGTCTCACGCGACAACTAAAAACAATGATAAGAGATGAGAGTAGACTAACACTATACTAAGCAGATTCCTTTTAGTTTTTTGGCACCAAGGCTTTATAGTAAAATGATAGATAGTATATTGAAAGACACATATCGCATGACGAGAAAAATTTCAAAGATCTCGTTACTCATTGGCTGAAGCAGATATTTAGAGAAGCATCTGCGGCCTTACTCTCCACTGCAAATCCGATCCCAATACGATCCGACTCGCTAATAATGTACCTTTGTAACGGAGAATGAATGCGGTAGGTAGGTATGTTTTAATAGTAATAGTCGTTCTGTTCGGTAAATGTGGCAACACTCCAACCCTATTCCTCTCCTAAAATATTGCTACCTACATATGACAGTCAGCTGTACGATACAGCAGTGTATACATCGTTCGTCAACTTGTCGTCGTGTACGTTACACACAGTTGAAGTAAAATTAGTTTCCATACATACGATCGAAATATACATATTTTGTGTCATTTCGTATCAACTAAAATTACGCGCCGTGCGCCTTCCTCAAATACCCAATCCGTGATTGGAAGTGGTGTCTTACATCAATTGTGAGTGTTGTGATAATAGAGAACAGTGAGTGCCTTCCGTGAAGAACTCCAGAAGAAGGAAGAAATTCACCACCAGGTTTAAGGTGCTATATTCCCTTCTCTGTGTATCCAACACGTTCATTTGAATGTACGCATGCGACAGATAGGTAAGTTCTAAATGAAAATTTGAAATTGAGATCGGATTCGAGTTTCAAGAGTAAGGCTACTGTCTCGGTACTCTTAGAATTTTTGAGATAGAGGTTTTAGGGTTTTTCAGTTGTCGATGTCCCACGTGAATGGAATACGCGAAGAAAAAGATAAAAGAAATCTCATGATCGCAGAGTAGCCATAGCAAATTCAAATTAGTACTGTCTCAGAACACACTGTCTAGCAGGCAATAAAAATTCCAAATGTGTGGAAAAAACTTTTTTAAATTGCATTTAGGTATAAATTAAATTATAAATTGTATTTTGTTCCTGTGTTAAATTTATTCTATTGGAAATATATTATTTGTTCATTTGTGTAGTGTTATTTGATAAGTAAAAATAAAATAAAAATATATGTTTTTAATACCGTGGTTATTATTATTTTGATACTTACCTAATTGGTCACGCGAAAAAAATGTTGGAAAATATATTGTATCAAATTATATTTTTTCCATGAAGATACAATATGGATACTTTGTTAAAATTTATGATCAAAAAGCTTTCGATCATTTTCAATTCGGTGGATATGAATTTATATTTTCAATGCACTAGTGACTCGTGTTGGTATATACATACGTGTGATGAACTGTAGCAAAGAGGAACTCTTTGATAAATATAATTATATTTAGTGCTTTTAAAAGCTGCCAACCCAACCTGTCAAACTATTCTATTCTTTTTTTTTCACGCCACAAAAATTCGGGAAAGTAGAACCATCTTTTGATGTTTTATCAACTTACTTAATTCATAAAAAAATACGAGGAACGTTAAGCGTAAAATAAGAAAACCATATTTACTTACTTACTCAGCCTCTTCTTGAGTCCAGTATTGGACAAAGGTCTCCCGCTTGGACTTCCACTGGTCTCTATCCTGTGCCATTCTTCGCCATTCAGGACCTGCCACTTTTTTGATGTCGTCGGACCATCTGGTCTGGGGTCTTCCTACGTTTCTGCTTCCCGTTCTTGGCCTCCATTCCATCACAATTTTTGTCCATCGTCCATCTGACATCCGAGATACATGACCCGCCCAACTCCACTTTAACTCCGCTATTCTTTTGGCCACATCCGCTACTCCTGTGTTCTTCCTAATCCATTCATTAGTTTTGTGGTCCCTTAGCAAGATATTCAACATTCTTCTTTCCATCGCTCTTTGTGTCACACTTAGCTTTTCCATCATTTTCTTAGTAAATGCGGATGTTTCAAAGCCGTAAGTGAGCACAGGGAGTACACAAGCGTCAAAAACTTTTTTCTTTAAGTGGATTGGGATATTTGTAGATTTTAGAATATTTGATAATTTGCTGAACGCTGCCCATCCTAGACCTCTTCTTCTTTCTATTTCAGCTTCTAAATTATACCTTCCCAGTTTCATGGTGTGACCGAGGTAGACATATGATTCTACTCTGCCAATATTGACAGAAAACCATGAATTAAAATAATTATTGTATGAAATATGGGATTGTGGGAATGAAATTTTGCAAAACACATTTGATACTGGCGTTCTCCATACGCATCGATTGTTTTGTTTACTTGCTTGAACAGTATTTTTACTCCATTTTCACAGTAAAATACATATGCCTAAAACGTTGCTTCCGACTTTCCATATTTGGTAGGGCACTTAACTATTGCGCAGAATCAAACAATTTTCTTCACAATCTAGACTTTCTTTGTCAAAATATCATCATTGGAACCACGGAGTTACGATGGAGACATACATATAATATCTTACGTGGCTATCATCACTGTAGTGATTTTGATAACTTTATCGTGATGAATTAAAACCTACAACTGAGGGGAAATTACCTGACTAAGACATCCATTTCTGGCCAATAGGTTAGTGGTTGGTAGAGGAAGTTGTGTCTTCTGGTACACTCAACCGATTCAAGAATAGATTGGATACATACTATACAAAGAAGCACAAGATACAGGCCCATCAGCAATAACTGCCTCCATGATCAATACTTATAATAATAATACGTGTAAATAAAATTATTTATTGAAATTGAAAGCTTGATGATGCGTTTGTTGCATTTTATTTTGCTCTTTTAAATAATTTACAATTTACACATTGATCTGCTAATTCTTTTGAGGAAGTGTATAATGGTAAATATAATAATTGAGTGTTATTATTTGTAGTGATTAATTGTTATTAATATCATTAGTAAATCGGACAGTGCCGTAAAAAAAAATAAAAACACAGAAAATATTCAATGTTTGGGTATATGCAATTAAAAAATATTTGATTTACATACACATTGATACAAGTAAACAAGCCAAAAATTAAATAATATTCTGGCGCAGTTCAAGGGTGACATCTGTGCGAGAACTACGTCACCTCATTTATAAGGACTGTTACTTATAAATGAGGTGACGTCATTGTTGACGTCATTGTGTTGTCATTGTTTACAAATATACCAACTTCTCAATGGATAGCGTTACAAAAAGATTTCTTCGTTACATCATAGATGGCAATAGTAATAATGTCTTATTTTTAGGTGACTCATTATTCAAATATATAGAACTTTCAAGATTTGCGTTGATAAGGGAACTCAATAAGAAGGCATAATTGGTGAACGTTGCATAAGCGCATAAAGTGATCACGTAAACCAGCCTATGATAAGCCCTGTAGGTGCCATGAGTTACTGGTTCTTCTATGATATTCCAACTTCGTCTTTATTAAGATGTTAAAAAGTTTTTCAAAATAATACACTAAGTTTTAATCCACAAATGAGCATGACTTTAATGAGCTTTAGCGCACAGCCGGCACCCTCAGAGGACTAAATAATTTTATGACTTAATGCATTGCGAGTGTGGCCTAGATCTATAGAAGATCTTCATCACGTATTCTTTGGATGCCCTATACTTACTTTACTTTTTATGTGGCTACGGCTTTTCCTGCGCCTTTGGCTGCGTCATCGAGTATATTCCTTCTACACTCTTGGCTCTCGTTCGGCCAGCCACTTCACAGCTTCTGGAGTCGCCCTATTCGTCCACCCAGTATCCTACATACCTCCGTATCGGGCACTCGTCTACTAGATGCTGGATAGTTTGGATTCTTGCTCCACAGTCACATTCCGGAGAATCCCTTTTTCCTCATTTCCAAATTTGGTAGTTACATAGTTCTCGACCTGTTTTGAATTCTATTTTGTTGTTGTTCATCGTTCTTGAGTTCTGTTTTGCTGAATCTAAGCTTTTCGGGGTTCGAAGGTTAATACCTGGGACCCTTTCGTTAGGGTCTTGAATAACGTGTTTGTTTAATATCTGGTCTGAATCATTCCACCTCTCTTTCCGTGCTCTAGGCAAGTTTTATACGCCAAATCGCTTCAACTAAACAGGCTTTCTGGGCCTCAGTCGTTGTCTTGGTGGACGGAATATCCCCGATAATTTATAGGAAAATTTTGAAATTCGTGTAGGAAAACGTGGTTGTTTTGTAGATGTTGTTTGGCTGTTTTTTGTTTGTTTTCAAATTCAATTCTCATGTTGTCAAATGGCATTAAACGTCCTTGAATGGTCGTACTGCCTATATTGAAATAATAATAATGACTTATAATGGTGGTTATTCTGAAACGCGTAAACAACGGTATTCGCAGGTGTTCGAATGTTTTGAAGTGTGAAGCACAGATAAAATAGAAGTGTCTGAAGACATAATCTGTGGTCTGAAGTTAGTTCCGATTGTTTTCGACCATGGACAAGGCAATTGCATGTTCAGAATTACCAAAACGTGTACTATTGCGTGACGATTGATTTGACAAACAAAAACAACTATTGTGATTTGGATTCATGTCGATACCATCGGAGTCATTTCAGAATAACCACCAATAGCCGCATATTTAAAGGGTGGTTGGCTAGCACCATTCCTAGAATCCACATTATATTAGGTATATTCTATATGAATGTATATTCAATTGGTTCTTACCTCTGAGAATGCCGGCTGTGTTCGGTAAAAGCGCTTATACATATTAAAGTTATACTCATTTGTGGATTAAAATTATGTGTTTTACTTTATTTTGATAAATAATTTTATTTATACTTATGAATTATCATATAATAATAATACTAACGTTATCATCATTTTCTACCCATCTATTCCAGTTCATCCGTAGTCAGGTCTCCATATCCATTGTCGCCAACATCTTCGGTTCTGGGTTTTCTCTTATGGGGCACCTTGCATCGTCAGTTCCTTCATAAAACCTGTACACCTTGTTGTCGGTGGCTCTACTTCTTTTTTCTAACTAGGAGGGCATAATGGCCCTACCATGTTTGTCCTCTTCGCTTCTCTATTATAAGATCATCCTTGAAGAGTTCCCTGACGTGCTTGTTACGTGTTCCTTTACGAGGCATGTCACACCACCTGCAAAATTGTAAAAGAAAATATTTAATAACACAAAAAAAAACATTACAAAAAGGTTTCAAACTCCTTTCTCGGCTTATTACATGTCGTGTTAGTTGATTCCCACGCGATGAACTTTCAGTGACATAAAATTTTTATATAACTTTAAAAATTCGATAAAAATATACGCTCCCCGCGGGATAATAACGGTTGAAAATACAAATTCAATCATCTCTATTGAATATCAAACAATTTAATTCAATTACTTCTGGCGTAAAAAAATATCCTCTTGCTTTACCTTCTTGTTTAATATCGATAGTCTTACCTAATTTTAATTTGAAGTGCGTCCTTAATAAAATAAGTTTTCAGTTTCACATTATAAATATTTTCTTAATTATTTCTAAAAAGTCTCCCTTAATTTACTACGCCTTGATCTTTGTGTATAGACCTTTTAAAATTTATTAATCATTAGACACCATACAGACGAACAAGGCACAACTTAAGTTTCTTTTTATATATCAATCGTCCTTTTCCTCATGACTGAGGATAGCGGCTGTAGTCTGTCGCCACACGTATGGCCCGCCTCCATGCCAATCTGTTTTGGGCTGAACGCAGAGCACCAGTCACCGAAGACCCCATTGTGGACTTAACCAAATCGCTCCATCTGGTCGGTGAGCGACCACGAGATCTCCGTCCCTCCACGCTGCCCATCACAACAAGCTTCTCGAGGCAGTCTGGTTTTCTTCTGGCAATGTGTCCAAAGAATTGAAGGATACGTCTATAACATATCGTCGACAGACGATCTTCAATCCTTAGCTCGTCTAAAATTGACACATTGGTTCTTCTGGCTGTCCATGGGATGCGCAGCATACACCTCCAGCACCACATTTCGAAAACATCGATCCTCTTTCGCTCTGACTCCCTAAGTGTCCATGTTTCCACGCCATAAAGGAACATCGGGAATATCAGAACCCTGACGAGTCTAGCCTTCGTAGTTTTCGTAATGGTCCTGTCCTTCCATACTCTTGTGAGCTTTCCCAGTGCTCCCTTTGCCATGGCGATGCGTCTTTTTACTTCTTTTTATATAACGAATCAAAAATATAACAAACAATAATGTAAAAATATGCAACAAAACTATATCAAACAATATCAGACATAGTATGGGTTGTTTTGCATACTCACACCAACACCCACACACACACACACACACACTCAAACACGCACACACCTTCTCACATACACAAACACACACACACACACACACCCTCACACACACGCGCGCATAAGCACACACAGCTTGCCCACACACCCTCTCACACACACGCGCATACGCACACACACACACCCTCCCACACACACCCTCTCACACATCCACACCCTCTCTCTCACACTCACACACACACCCTCGCACACACACCCTCTCACACACACACACACACATACACCCTCAAACACACACGCGCACATACGCACACACACCCTCTCACATACACACACCCTCGCACACACACCCTCTCACACACACACACATACACACACACACACACACACACACACACACACACAACACACACACACACACACACACACCCTCACACACACGCGCGCATACGCCTACACACATATACACACTATGTTCATCAATGTACTAGGTAGGGACATAGGTTAGTACCTTTTCAGTTTCCTATCTTCCCATTTTTGATATTGTATTAAACTTACTTATGTTTAATTAAAAATATGCAACGAACTACGTACTATGGACATATTACTACAAATTTATTTTTTATGTCATGTTTCATTTTAATTACTGAATTTTAAAAGATTTTTTTCCTGACTAACCCAAAGGGATATAGCGGATAGTTATAAACTCGCATTTTTTTTGTTTAAGTTGCAAGACCTGAAATAAATAGTTATAAACTCGCATTTTTTATATAAGACCAAGACCACATTTCATACATTAAGACCAAAACTAGGTATGAAAGACCAAGGCTCGATAGAGTATATAAGACCAAGAACACATTTTATACATGCAAGACCAAGACCAAGACTGGGTATGAAAGACCAAGGCTCGATAGAGTATGCAAGACCAAGACTATATTTTATACATTAAGACCAAGACTAGGTATGAAAGACCAAGGCTCGATAGAGTATATAAAACCATGAACACATTTTATACATGCTAGACCAAGACCAAGACTGGGTATGAAAACCAAGGCTCGATAGAGAATGCAAGACCAAGACCACATTTTATACATTAAGACCAAGACTAAGTGTGAAAGACCAAGGTTCGATAGAGTATATAAACCAAGAACACATTTTATACATGCAAGACCAAGACCAAGACTGGGTATGAAAACCAAGGCTCGATAGAGTATGCAAGACCAAGAACACATTTTATACATTAAGACCGAGACTAGGTATGAAAGACCAAGGTTCGATAGAGTATATAAAACCAAGAACACATTTTATACATGCAAGACCAAGACCAAGACTGGGTATGAAAACCAAGGCTCGATAGAGTATGCAAGACCAAGAACACATTTTATACATTAAGACCGAGACTAGGTATGAAAGACCAAGGTTCGATAGAGTATATAAAACCAAGAACACATTTTATACATGCAAGACCAAGACCAAGACTGGGTATGAAAACCAAGGCTCGATAGAGTATGCAAGACCAAGAACACATTTTATACATTAAGACCGAGACTAGGTATGAAAGACCAAGGTTCGATAGAGTATATAAAACCAAGAACACATTTTATACATGCAAGACCAAGACTGGGTATGAAAACCAAGGCTCGATAGAGTATGCAAGACCAAGA
Source organism: Molanna angustata (assembly GCA_963576475.1). Lineage (NCBI taxonomy): Eukaryota > Metazoa > Arthropoda > Insecta > Trichoptera > Molannidae > Molanna > Molanna angustata. The sequence continues at coordinate 27,295,558 of OY754982.1, forward strand.
ACACATTTTATACATTAAGACCGAGACTAGGTATGAAAGACCAAGGTTCGATAGAGTATATAAAACCAAGAACACATTTTATGCATGCAAGACCAAGACCAAGACTAGGTATGAAAGACCAAGGCTCGATAGAGTATATAAGACCTTCTTCTTCTTCTTCTTCTTCTTCTTTTGAATAGACCTTCAGGTCTGTTTTTTAAGAGGCCTGCTCTTCCTGCGAAGTGGACCCCCAGCTATCCCTCCATCTTTTTGGCGGTCTACCGCGAGGGCGGGTTCCGTGAGGCTGATTGTGAAGCACGATATGAGGAAGTCTGGTGCTGTCCATCCTTTGGACATGACCATACCAGTCCCTCCTCCGCTGCCTGCTCCATCTGATGATATCGTCAACCTCACATAGTTCCCTTATTCTGGAGTTCCTCACTCGGTCTCTCAGGGTTTTGCCTGCAATTGCTCTCAATGTCCTCATTTCTGAAGTCCTCAACATTTGTTTGCTTCTGACTGTGTCTGCTCGTGCCTCTATTCCGTATGTCATCACTGGTCTTACGCATGCTTTGTAGATTCTCACTTTGCTTTTAATGGCCATATCCTCATTTTTCCAAATAATGGATTTTAGGGCGCCCGAGACTGCAGCTGCCTTATTGACTTGGCTCTGAATTTCTTCACAGAGGTCAGCATCTTCTGTTATGTCAATTCCTAGGTATCTAAAGGTATTAACCTGTTCAATTGGGTTGTTGTCTATAGTCAGATTGCATGCTATGTGTGTTTTTGAGAATGTCATACATTTAGTCTTATTAATTGAAATTGCCATGTTGTATTGTTTGCAGGTGCTATGTAACCTGTTCAGCATTGTCTGTAGGTCATTGTTAGTTTCGGCTACTATAATAGCGTCGTCGGCATAGCAAATTACATTGACAATTTCCTTCCCCATTCTGTACCCAAGCTGGGGCGATTTAATTTCCTTGATTAGTTCATCCATTATTAGATTAAACAGGAATGGTCTTAGACTATCTCCTTGTCGGACACCTGTCATTATAGGGATTGAATTGCTTAATTCATTGTCGTTTATTATCTTTGTACTGCTTCCCAAATTTATATCTCTTATGATGTTTATTAATTCTGGAGGTACATCCTTAGCTACCAACATATTAATAATATCCTTGAGTTGTACTCTATCGAAGGCCTTCATTAAATCCACAAAGCAGACAAAGGCAGGAGTTTGGTATTCAATTGCCTTCTCTTTTATCTGTCTTACGATAAATATGGCATCTGTAGTGGATCGGTTCCTTCTAAAACCTTGTTGTTCTTCTCTTATAATATATAAGACCAAGAACACATTTTATACATGCAAGACCAAGACCAAGACTGGGTATGAAAGACCAAGGCTCGATAGAGTATGCAAGACCAAGACTATATTTTATACATTAAGACCAAGACTAGGTAGGAAAGACCAAGGCTTGATAGAGTATATAAGGCCAAGACCACATTTTATACACGCAATACTTAGACAAAGGGTGCATTTGCTCATCACTAAAGCAGAGTGTTTTGAATGCTCGTTATTATTTTCTCCTTTGTTTGTACATTTATTAAAACTTAATATACCATATTTTTATTTGATTGTTATCTTAGATATTCTACATCAAATTCGTGAATTTCAAATTCCCGCCTTTTTCTGTTTCGATGAAAAATCTATGACATACGTGAGTGTACCATATTACGATACGTGAATATCAATATTATACGAATCAATTCATAAAAAGCCTATCACGTAACCAGAGTCACCACATCACATAGGATATTACTGACTCGTTCCATTGTTTGTGATGGAACATCTCCACACATTTTGATTTATGACAAATTCTCTAGCACGTTTCGGATACGTCGATTTATCGATTCGTCCATACAATACAAACAAATTTAAACCACAATGTCAAAAGAATAGTTTCCTTTCTATTATTTTACATTTTGATCATACAGTGAATGATTATATCTTTTCTACTAAAATGTATACTCAACTTAATATTTTGGTATACATTACCTACATCTTCAAGCAAAGCGAAAACTATTCGAAATACAAATTTAAACCGAGTAAAAAATGTATTTGTGGTCTTTACATCGCTATGAATATAAAACGAGTGGGTTGTGGCCAACACTAAACTCTCACTAACAAATCACTCAATAAAGTATTCAAATTTTGTATGGAAAATTTTCAGCATTTTCATAAAATAAGCTTGTTCAATTATTTTTTTATTTAAATATTTTACTATAAACTTAATAATTCTTCAGTACCATTTTGTGAAAGTGATATGTCTTTTTGCCAATTTTAAAATAAAAATTTCAAATTAGAATTTTCCGAAATTTCAAATTAGAATTTTCCATGCTGAGATTGTATTCCGAATTTTCAGAATACAATCTCAGCATGATACTACTTGATAATCTGCAACAAAAAAATACCCTTAAAAATTGCGAAATCATAACTCCCCACTATATCCCCTTGGGTTAGTGAGGAGTAAAAATAAGGGTCATATGAAAAAAACAAGGGTGGTCGTATACAATTCGGTGAAATAATTAGTCTTATCTTAGTAAACGTTTATAAGTCTTCTTCTTCGATGGCTCTACGGCCCATATCAAGCCTTGGCCTCCATCAGTCATCGCCTCCAACCTCTCCTGTCTCCCGCCTCGGTTTTCCAATGTGTTGTCTGGAGCAGTTCGGCAGCATCCCTCCTAACTTCGTCTTCCCACCGTAGCCTTGGCCTCCCGACCCTTCTTCTTCCACCTGGGTGCTCTTCCAGGATACATTTTGGTGCCCGTGATGACGGCATTCTCTGCACATGTCCAGCGCATCTTAGCCTGTTCAGTCTGACATGTACAGATATTCTGGGTGCCTTGTAGATGTTGTATAGCTCATCGTTGTAGCCAGGGCCGGATAAATCATAGAACAATCAGGAACGAGAAATCAGGGCGGTTGTCTTAAAAAAGGCGCTTAAAATTCTAAAATGTTATTCATATAAATCAAAAATTCACAGGTATGGCGCTCGGTTCTCTTTGAGTACCCGGATAGAGGCTCGGCATGATGGTGTGCATGTAAAAAATCCCGCTTAGTCATTTTAGACCCGATGTAATTTTAAATAATTATAAATTGTTCTACATTCAAAATTCCAAAAAAAATGGGGGGGGGGGGGCGGATCCAAATATATTGCTACGGGCGCAAAAGCACGTTTATCCGGCCCTGGTTGTAGCGCACACTCCAGGCTTCGCCATCATTAACGGGCCCCAGTATTCTACGCAGCACCCTCCTCTCAAAGGTTTCCAGTACCTCTGCAGACTTTTTCGTCATTGTCCACGCCTCCCACCCGTATGTCACAACTGTTCTAATGATTCTTTTGTAAAGGGTGATTTTAGTTTTCCTGTGAACACTTCTTGACTTCAGCACTGGGAGAAGAATACCTTGTTTATACGTTTATAAGTAAAAAAAATTAATACCGATTTTATGAATAATCATTTAAATTTTTCCTTTATTTTTCCATATTTCTCAAACACCATAAAAGCTACATAGAATGTTAAAAAATGCATAAATATAGACAAATACAATATCTCAATCTTATTTTTATGACAAATTCCAAGATTTCTCAAACTTTTTTAATAAGCAAAATATTTTTTTATGACAAACAGCCATGTTTTGATTTTCTTTTATATCGAAAAACATGCAACTAGTATAATAACCGATCTTTCACGGACCCATATTACTTTTGATATAATGTATTTGAAAGTGACAGTTTCTGTATTATACAAAGACCTAACAATTGTACAACGTAATGCCATTAAGACACAACATGTACTTCTGTTTAAAACTATTTGAGTGCATTTTTTCTTACGTAAAAAAGTAAACGGATGTCCAGTGACAAATATAATTATCTCGATGACAATGAACCGAACTAAACGTATCGTGTTACGACAACTCCGTGGATGTATATTTTTAGAATATAAAAAAAGTAATATGTAATATTCACTTTCTATATCACCAATAAAACTGGACATATTATCTCTTATGTTATTTTCACTGGAGCGAGTTCCACTGTTTTAGTCGTACTTATCTATGTAGTAGCGCGATTAGTAAGTTATTTACGAAATCTAATCCAACTGTCGATTTGTTCAGGAGAACTTTGTTCTCTTAACATATCGACAATGTTTCAAGCCAGGATACGCGAGAATTGTATGCAGAGGTCTACTTTTTTCACGGCTTTTCCAACTTTGAAGTCAAAAAATACCAACTTAGAGGCTTCGCAGCATATGTGTTCCATACACGGATTTACTCAGAATTCGGAGTAGAACATTTCGTGTGTCTGTGTGTCTGTGTGTGTGTGTGTGTGTGTGTGTGTGTGTGTGTGTGTGTGTGTGTGTGTGTGTGTGTGTGTGTGTGTGTGTGTGTGTGTGTGCGTGTGTGTGTCTGTGTGTGTGTGTGTGTGTCCTTATAACTTTTGATCCGCTCAATTTAAGTTATAGGCCAACAAAACTTTTATACTCAGAAATGTGAATTTTTGTATCAGTCAGGGGTTATCAACTTTTGAAATTTTGGTTTATTTTTCCATATATCTCAGAAACCATAAAAGCTAGATCGCTGAAATTTGGTATAAACATAGACAAATACAAAATCTCAAACGGGTTTTTTTTTTAAAAATCCAGAGTTTCTCAAACATTTTTTATTAAGAAAAATATTTTTTCATGATAAATTTATGAGTTTAACTGCCTATATTTCCAATTTTTTTAAAAATATCAAGAAAAGCCGAAACACCCCAACTAGATAATTTAATTTTCTATAAAAAATATAAACATTGTATTAGCACATCTCAATTTTTTTTTTAATAATTTTTATAAAAATTGAATTTAGTGACGACATTGCTTCATACAATTTTTATGGCAATCGCCTACACACAATATCTAAGAAGACTCAATTGTTTGATACTAATCTCCAAACATACATACATACCATCATTTTGTTTTCATATTCTGGGTAGGATCAAAGGACTGACCTCCATACTATCCTATCTTGACATACATACATATTATGCAGGTACATGTGTTGTATAGAAAATCAAATATCTTAAAATATTAAATAATTTGTATTTATGGGATTATAGTTTGGTACTTCAACTATACATTCTATCGCTATCGACAGTTGGATCTTATGTGTTACATGCAACTAGTAATTAAGACTGTTGTTTATAATTATTATTAAAAAAACCTATTGGCTCATCAAAATAATTTATAACTGAATATTCCTTATTGAGCAATAGATCCCATGGGATGTTTTTGTTTCATTGAATGCTATAAACAATTATTATTATATTCAATTCTTATGAATATGTATATTTTATGTATGTAATTTAAATTGTTATAAAGATTTGGCCGTTGGCTATCGGAATTAAACAGGCATAAAACAAAATCTCACACAGTTCAGCAATGAAGTTCCTCTCTTGTCAGAGGTCAACTTGAGTACGCATCAACTATATGGAATCCCCAGTACAAGGTTTACATTCACTCGTTGGATCAAATTCAGAATAAATTCATTAAATATTCAAACTACCGTTGTAACAATACTAACCAACCTACTATACTAACTTCTTTGACCACGCGACGCACAATTTCAGACCTTATGTTCCTTCATAGTATACTAAATGGAAACATAGAATGTCATGAAATTCTTACCAATATCAAATTTAATACATCTACTCGCCGGACAAGACATACGTCACTTTTCTTCTCCAATATCTGTAAAACAAATGCTTCCAAAAACGCTCCGATTAACAGAATGATAAACTTATTTAACTCTTACGAAAAAAATGCCGACTTAGACATATTTTTCGATTCACATATAACATTCAAAAATAAACTTATATCTAACATCGTGACATTATAACAATTAGGTACTGATTAATTTTATTTTTCCCAACCACCCTCAGCAATATATTTTCTTTTTCTTCCCAAATCATGAATCTGTCAATATATGTTCGTATACACACACATGCACACCCTCTCTCACACACACACATACACACCCACACACTCACACTCTTTCTAGATATCTCTTTCACTCACACATGTATTACTCTTCTCTCATGCGCGCACCCCACTAATTCACACTTTTTTTGTTGTATTATTTTGATATTAGGTATAGTACGTAAGAGGTACATGTTATTTTTGTATTTTTATTTATTTAATTTCAATAATTGTATGCATGTACTGTGTGCTGTCCTTGGTAAAATAAAATAAAATAAAATAAATAAAATAAAATGAGGTTCACCACCCATTCAGAATGTAGTCCTTGTTTTTTTATAAGGTTATGCACACCGACACACCATTCGCTGGTTATCCCGCATTGTTGTATATGTCATGATGGTCTGAACGAATAAATGAATGAATTAATCAATGAATGAATAATTAATGGGTAAATGTTGAATAAAGATAAGGTATCTGAATTTATTTGCTATTTGGAACAAAGAACGTAGATTTATAACAACATCTATAGCAAAGTTAAATCCTCTATTTACTATCATAAATATGGGTCAAAGCTTAATGATATACAGACAAGGAATTAGTGTTCTTTAATTTAGTATTTATATACTTGTATATGAAAAGATAAGCCGCCTTAGTCCCTCCTTAGTTTCAACCTAAGCCATTCCTAACACGCTTTCAAGACAAGGATAATCTTTCGAGAAATAATTTTGTCTTTTAACAGATTTATGGGAAGTGGTCCATTGGGATAGTACATATTTTCTGCCTTCATTTATTAACCGACTTCCAAAAAACAGAGGAGGTTAATAATTTGACGTGTTTTTTTTATATATATTCAGCAATTACTTTGGAGCAGTACTCCTGGAGCTGCAACATGTTTGTCATAGATTTTCGAAGGCTTCCGAATCTATGACAAACGACGAATCACAGCGCCTCGCTATTGATACGAGTCAATGTACCTACACATTATTCGTGTGTTGATTGTTGAATAGATTAGAGTCGCGTTTAATTTTTATCTATTAGTTCCGGCCCACGACATCACAAATTTATCAAATTATTTTTTATATTGTATTTTCAAGTGTTACGAATAAACAAGCGTTGATCATGTAAGTAGTTCTTTGGTTGAAACCCTTCATCACAATAAAATTATATATTATCAATTATTTAATAGCTGACCTAAGCAATATCATACTTGGAGGTATATGTAAAATAGAATCCTTTGAACACGCACTTCTTCTTCTTCGTCGGCTAGGACTATGTCCTGTAGCTCTCGGCACCTGCTCCTGGGAGGAGGATGTTCATCAGCTGATATCCTCACTACTCGGTCTGAGCTTGCTCTCCCCACGTGATCTCTCCAGAAACATCTTCTTGTTCTACCCCATCGCACCACGTCCTCAACATCACAAATTTTCATAATTTCGGAGCTCCTCATTTGATCTCGAAGGGTTACTCCACGCACTTCAGTAATATAATTCTTTTGATATTTAATCAATAAATTAAACATATACCACCAAAACTTACCTCGTCATCCGATTTCGATGATCCTTTTTTCATTAGAAAGGTGGTATCTTCTGATTGGTCCCGTTTCAATTTGGTCAAGATCTGACCATGGAATCTATGAGAAAAAATTATCAACCTCTTCAATTTTTCCTTCAGCGATAATATGTATTTCTTTACCACATTATCCAATTTTAATGATTAATTTTTAAATAGGAAGGGAGTGCTTCAGAGTTGATTACACATATAAATTTCATCAAGTTCTGATGATGAAACTTTGGAGAAAAAATAATCAAACTATTCGATTTGCAAAGTGTCTGCAATAAATATTAATTCATCACCACGTCGTCCAAATTCGACTATTCTTTTTGCATCAGAATGGTATTATTTCTGGGGTGGTTCTTTCTATACTAAGTAAGAGATTTGACGATGGGAATCATGAGAAATCTACAAGAAAACAAAGAAGTTTCAATTATTTCGAAATATATCGATATCCATGTTTAAAAATAAAAAAAATAACAAGAAGAAGTTTAAGAATAGATGTCTTCTTAAATTTTTAATATGTAGCAAATTTGAACTACCTACATAATTACCGCTTCTTTGTAAAATTTTGTTTTAATCACTGCCGACATATTGGATTTCTCATAGTATTTTGAAATAAAAAAGAAGGCAATTTATTTAACTCATGCGTAAGTTTTTTTGTTATTAAAAATAGTTTCCGCACGGTAAATTGTCCATTCGGTCAATTGTCCATACGATAAATTGTCCTCACTGTCAATTGTCCCTGCGGTCAACTGTCCCCACGGTCAATTTTCCGTGCGGGAAATTGTCCTCACGGTCAACTGTCCATACGGTAAAGAGGGCGTACGGTCAATTGTCCACGGTCAATCGGTTACAGTCAATTGTCCGGACACGCCACTCACACTAAAGCATCGATCATAGTAAACCGCTTTGGTGGCTCTGTACGACTCCTTTAGGATGTTGTTACTCTGTGATCAAGAAGACCTGAATTTGTGATGTCTCCCAGGCAGCTCTTTACTCTGACACAGCTCTTGAATGTATTATGGTGCCAGGTGCCAGGTTATTCAAAGGATTAAACAACGTCAATCAAATTTTGTAGTCAACTCGCTACAATACCAACTGTAATTCATTTAAATTTTCCTAAATTTGACTGGAAACTAAGATCTTAATTGAAATATAATGTTTGAATTCACATTCTCCAAATTAACTAAGGCATTATGTATGTACCTAATCTTCGTATAATAATTTGAATACGATATTTGATAATTATTACACCAAGGTAGGGTTGAATCCAAGATCGACCTAAATTCTGTTTGTAAGACTAAGCTCAAAGTAATTGTGCTTTATGCATTAATTTAAAAGATGAAGCACGAGACATGCATCTATCCCCACACACCAGTCTCGTATCACCCAAATGGCACTACATTCAGAATGAATATGTGTGAACCTCATTGCTGAACCACATATATTATGTGAGATTTTGAGATATTATTTTGCCTCCTCTAATTCAGATTACCCGGCTCCTACGGTACCTACACCTGAAAACGATAATTACCTATATAAAAGATATTTTTCGAGACATTATAATTTTTTCGTAAAAAATTCAAACGAAAAAACACGCATTTTTATAAAAACGATGAATGAACTGTACTGGCTAAAGTGTTCAGGATCAGTAGACTTGAGATGATTCTTGATGGTCTTTTTGTCATGACTTACTATGTATTGCATTTATTTAATGAGAATGTGCCAATATGAGAAATACGTATTTCATTAAATACATTCGTATCACCAATTCGAGTGCCAATTATATTATAAGGTAATTGGATAGTGTCAAAGAAACGGCTTATTTTGTTACAGATTTCGTTTAAACTAACCCTTAAGAGAAATAATTACTCACTGATATACGTAAAACTCGGAATACCTATTGAACCATACATTCAATTGCTTATTTCTATCACAACTTTTAATTGTTACGATTGAGACAAATCTAATATTTGTTAAATTTCACAATTTTATACATTAATTAAACCAATAATATTTCCTACATTCAGCACTCCTAAATAATACAGAGAAGAAAACTCCCCTAAAAAAATAACAGGCAGGACTCAAAACAGTGATGAAATAAGGAAAATGGCAAACAGAGTTATGTTTTGTGATATTCAAGATATTGTCAGATAGAAGAGAGAAAAAAGGCATTGTGTTGACCACAAAAATCAAAAGAAAGAAGGATGTCTGAAAGACAGCTGAGGGTCCGCATCACAAGAGGAAGTAAACTCTGCACAAACAAGCCCTTATGGCTTACAACCATTAAAATAAGATTATTATAACTTCGTTTTGTAAACTAAATCTTGTATCACAAACGATTGGTGTAAATTTTTTTATTCAATCTATTATTTAAACATTTTTAATCGAGTTAAAATTATGGAAAATCAAAATGCTTTTTAATCAAAAATACGTGGATCAGTTTTACAATCCCTTAATGTGGAGCGAATGGATCAAACGATGTCAAGATTGATTTGAAAAATAAAATGATATGAAATCACTCAAATAAACTTTGAAGATATTATGAAATATTTTCAAAGGCATTCATTTCACTGTCACATTAAAACTGATATAAATAATTATATTTATAATTTTACTGTTCGAATCAAAATCAAAATAACAACCATTTTGACATAAATGAAAATAAACGAAATCAGCGAAATTATTATTAATTTGATAATCAAGAGAGCTAGAGAATATCTTTCCAGGTGATTTAAATTGAACACCTGTCTTCAAAACAGCAATATTTCTCTTTTCGCATTGTGGAGTCTTCAGTTTGAACTTTGCATGAAAAAACCGCGAATGTAAAGGCTTAAGTTAAATGTATTCACTTGCTTTTTTGACAAATAATGAATATGTTAAAAACAAAACACTCTACATGGTAACAAAATAAAACATTTTAAAGTTAAACTATAGAAAAGGATTTTTTATATGACTTTATTTTTAATATAACAATAGAGACGAAGTAGGAATATGTAGGGAAAACCGGAAAACATCAATGATTCCCGACAGGGAAAAAATCCAATGTTTGCGTAAACTTATACAATTATGCAAAATATTCAAAATATAATAGAAAAAGGGTTAGATGTAATCGTGAGGTATAATTAAATAGTTGTTTTGATGCTATATTATTATTTTGATTTATTTAAAACTTTTTGAGCACAATGGAGTGCTTATTGTTAAATGACAATATCTTGCAACCAACCATATTCATTTGGTGAATAGTATTTTATTTATGATTCGTACCAACAATTTATGTATATGAATAAAACATATAATAAAAAATATAAATACATAATATAAAAAACTTCTTTTCTTTCCCCTTAGCGGTTTTGTCCCGTTTCTATCGGGTGCCGTTTCTATCGGGTCCCGTTTCTATCGGGTCCCGTTTCTATCGGGTTTCTATCTTTTAACATAATATAAAAAACAAAAACAATAAATAAACGAAGAGGCCAGGAGAGGGAGGGACGAAGATAGAATAAGGAGACAAATTTAAGTGTTATGTGTAAGAAAATGATTCCTCAGATTTCTTTTGAAAGTGGAAATGAAACTTGAAGTTGCGATGGGATGTAATTCCAAAGTTGGGCTGCTTGTACGGAGAAAGATGTGGTAATAATAATAAATAATAAATGAGTTCTTTATTTCTCTTAAACAAAATAATAAAAACATCGTAGTAAGAAAAAGATTTAAAAAATAATCAACAATAATAAAGACATGAAAAAAAAATATTCAACAGAAATCCCACCAGGCAATGCCTGTTTGTGGGTGTTAGTAAATCATTAGTTTTTTAAAGTTATTCATATTCAGTGCACAATTAATTTATTATGAAATATATAATAAATTTTGTATGGCGTAGTGGACTTTTTGCATGCTAATAACACCAACTAGAGGCCTCGCAGCATATATGTTCCAATACATGGATTTACTTAGAATTCGGAGTAGAACATTTTATGTCAGTTTTGTGTGTGTGTGTGTGTGTGTGTGTGTGTGTGTGTGTGTGTGTGTGTGTGTGTGTGTGTGTGTGTATCTGTGTGTGTGTCTGTGTGTGTATGTGTGTGTGTGTGTGTGTGTGTGTCTGTGTGTGTGTCTGTGTGTGTATGTGTGTGTGTGTGTGTGTGTGTGTGTGTGTGTGTGTGTGTGTGTGTGTGTGTCCGTCCCTTATAACTTTTGATCCGCTCAATTTACAGAGCCCAAATTTTCAGAATATATAAACAGTTATAGGCCTACAAAACTATTATACTCAGAATTGTGAATTTTCGTTTCAGTCAGGGGTTTACAACTTTTGGTTTATTTTTCCATATATCTCTGAAACCATAAAAGCTAGAACGCTGAAAATTGGTATAAACATAGACAAATACAAAATCTCAAACCAATTTTTTTTTTAATTTCAGGGTTTCTCAAACATTTTTTATTAAGAAAAATATTTTTATTATGATAAATTTATGAGTTGCCTATATTTCCAATTTTTTTAAAAATATCGATAAAAGCCGAAAACCCCGACTAGATAATTTAATTTTCTATGAAAAATATTAACATTGTATGAGCACTACTCAATTTTTTTTTTACATTCTTTATAAAAATTGAATTTAGTGACGACATTGCTTCATACAATTTGTATGGCAATACACACAATACTCGTATCTAAGAAGACTTAATAGTTTGATACTAATCTCCAAACATACATACATACCATCATGCTGTTTTCATATTCTGGGTAGGATCAAAGGACTGACCTCCATACTATCGTATCTTGACATACATACCTAGGTACATGTGTTGTATAGAAAACCAAATATCTTACAATATTAAATAATTTGTATTTATGGGTTTATAGTTTCGTACTTATTCTTCAACTATACGTACTATCGCTATCGACAGTTGGATCTCATGTGTTACATGCAACTAGTTTATATTTTAGTATAGATTAAATATATATAAAAAAATGAAAAAAGGCACAGTTGGTGAGCCATTTGGTTTCTGTGAGGGCGTCCTGAGTTCGATTCGCAGCAGCGGAAAAAAATATTTCAGTTAATATCTCTCGCTAATATTGCTTCTCTGGGCTGAAAACACTGTTAAGTTGGAATTTATTTATTTAAAAAAATATTGAAAAACTGTTGAAGGAAGAGGACCGTGGAAAGTACGAAAGTTTTGAGCGTCAGCAAAATAAAACTTAAAAAACTTATATAGGCACTATGTTCTATTATATTCTATGACTATGTTCTATCTTCACTGATAAAAAAATTAGGAATTAAAACGGTGCATAACTACCGAATTAAAAAAAGTTTAGTTTAATACAAATCGTATATTTTGAGGGTTCATTGTGCCACGAAAATATATTATTTACAATGAAAATCGCAATAATTTATTTCTAAGGGATGAAATATTTCTTTGAAGTATCATCGTTGTCTCACGAAACTATACCAATTCCAAGTGACCCTCTTTCACAATTCATTCCTTGTTTCATTTGATTAATAACACAAATGTATCTCACAAAAGATATTTATGAATAACACCTACCATTAAAATGAAAAGAAATGTTTTATCGTCTGGGTTAAGTTCGTAAAAATGTAATTCCACATTGTGTCGAGTAGGATTCATACAAAATAAATTCCATATACATCAATGGTTACGTTTACAATTGTATTAGATTAACATATACTTTCAATAATATATATTATGATGGCTTGGTAAATGGTATTTTTTGTTTTTTTATTTGATTTAATATTGAGAGTAACACAGCAAAACTGTGTTTGTAGTCCAGAGAAGCAAGTATAGGATAAATTTTCATTTTTATTTATAATCAAGCTGCCATATCACAATACCAACTTCACAATACCTTTAAGTTATGAAGTATGGTGGTCATCTTTCTTCTGCAACACAGTTGCTATCAGGTGTACCTCAAGGTTCTCATTTGGGGCCATTTTAAATTAATTTTTACATACATGATATTGGATTATACTTTAGGAACAGTTATTTCATATTATACGCTGACGATATTTTATTTTATTTTTGATTAGGAAACAAAACAGGAGTACAGAAAGAAAAGTACATGATAAATATAAAAGATATGAAAATATATAAAACTGTTATAGACATTACTGACTATGAGGACCTACAACTTGATCTTGATAGACTAACTTCTTATTGTGTCTCCAAGAAGCTCATACTAAATGTAAAAAAATGTCACTCCATTACATTCTCTAGGAAAAAGATTACAATACCATACAAGAAACTGGCTAATCATTTCAATCGACTCAACTTTAATAAAAAAGACTTAAGCTGTTTCACCTGACTAACAACTCTTAATTGACACTTCCTTCTCATCTTCTATCACATTCCACAACCTCTATCTCCCTTTGTTATTTGTTGCTATGATTTAGCATTTGATAATGTTACGTTTTTTTCATCTTTCTGTATGTTTTTTATTATAAATTTAATGTTCCTACCACTACACTATTTATGGCCTCTCGTTGCTTTGGTTGGTTGGCCCATTGATTTAAACCGTGAATGCGGGAGTAACTCACTGCAAAACTAAAATGATAAAAATGCCTTGTCTAGAAAATTACAATTCACTCTGAATCTTGTCTTTGTTATTTTTTTTTGTTAACACCTTAAGTACTTGGAGAGTAACAATCTATTATATTACTGTACGCATTCTAGTTCTTTCTTTCAAAATAATAATACTATTCACTCAAATTTCCGTCGGAAAAGATTTCTCTTTGTTAAAAAAAATACGAAAATCATTTTTCTTTTAATTAAATTCACTTTAAAAAAAGATATCGTTATTTTGAAAAAAAATCTTCATTGATTATTAACGTTCTGTTTATTAACGACGAAAAACACATAGTTAATTAAAGTTTTTTTCACAGGAAAGAATGAAAATGTCTTTTTTTAATAAATAAAAATTACAAATTACTTTGTTTACACCACTAATGAGTATTTAGAAATAGTTTACTAGTTGCGGAGCTGACCCGCTCCCTCATCAGAACAAACTAATACTAGTATAAGTTTGTTCTGATGAGGGAGCGGGTCAGCTCCGCAACTAGTTAACTATATCTAAATACTCATTAGTGGTGTTAACAAAGTAATTTGTAATTTTAATTTTTTAGGTAAAATGTGCCACAAAAGTAAAGCTACGACGTATAAAGATATGTCTTTTTTTATTCTGCACTTCTCATGTTTTTGTGAAAAGTTTCTTTTTAACATTCTCTGAAGATAATATTTTTTCCTTTTAATAAGTTTTATATTACACATAATCAAAGATCTAAATCATAAATCAAAGATCTAGGAGTGATTTTTGATACAAGACTTACCTTTGTCAACCAACAGAGCTATGAAGCTGTTAGGTTTCGTTTTGCGAGTTGGTAAGGATTTAAATAATATTCATATTTTAGATTCTCAGGTTAAATATAACACAACAATTTGGTCACCGTATTTCAATGCCCATTCTAATACCGTAGAAAAAAATCCAACACAAATTTCTAAGATATATCAATTGCAGACTAAACATACCGATAGAAAATTATAATTATTATTATCTACTTAAAGAAACAAATTTATTAGAGCTTTCTAAGGAAAGATTATTACTTGATTTATTTTGTTTATTTAAAATAATTAGAGATCAACAAGCAAAAGTTGCTTTCAACAAAAAAATCATAATATTTGAATTTCCTTACATTGATATCAAAGTTAGAAAGAACTTAATTAAGTCTCTAGTCTAATGTGTGCTGCTGTATGGCAGCGAAACGTCGTATCAGCCGGTGAGAATCTGGAGATCTGGTTGCCTTCGAAATGTGGTGCTACAGGCGCATGGATAGGATCCATTCATCAGACCTCATTCTAAACGACGTGGTACTGATCAGAGAAGGAGGAACGAGACAACTCCTAATGAGGGTTGCCCAACAATGATTTAAATGTATAGGCATCCGGGTCTGCTTTTTACTATCGCTGAAGGAATGACAGAGGGTAGAAACTATAGAGATCGCCCTAGAGAGAGTTATATGGACCAGGTGATCAGCGATGTGCGCTGTAGCAGCTACCAAGAGATGAAGAGGCTGACGGACAACAGAGATATGTGGAGAGATGGAGTGCTTAGTGCAAAGTTATCATAGGATTATGACCACGAAGAAGAAAAAAATTATGATAAAACATATTAAGACTGGGTTTGAATCCTTGATAAGCTTTAAGTCGCTTACAAATTAAGAATATATTCAGAAAAATTCAAAAAAAAATAAAAGATGGATTGTGAAGGGATGAAGTATAAAGGATAATTAATTAATGATGGTAAATCATTTTATAAATTTTAAGGGGCTGACTGCTGCCAACGTACCTATTTTTTTAATTTGATATACCATCATTATTTCTAATCAAATCGTTTTGAAAAAAATAATTTAGATAGTTTGGGTATTAATAAAGAAAAATATACTTTAACTTTTTGATAATACTTTGTATAAATTCTCTTAGAAAAATAATGGCATACCCCGATTTTCAACGTTTAGCTTATATTTTTAATAAACTACAAGGCGTAGAGCAATACATTTTTTTTAATTAAAGAAAACATAAATATCTGGAAAAATATGTCGTGACGTTGTATTAATGCTTCAGGTTTAGTAAAGAAACCTAAAAAACATTCATTTTTCATTCAGCGCCATTGCGAAACAATAGTTTTTTTCTTGGTTTACTTATTATTTTTTTTAAATAAAAATGAATATGTCCTTGTTAAACAAGTACATATACATCTTCCTACGTTCCCTAAAATAAGCATAAATGCTTGTGCTATAGGTGAACGAAATCGGTCGAGACAGGATTCGAACTAGCAACCACTGGATTACTAGCCCAGCACGTTACCGCTCTGCCGTCGACCCATCTTACCACATACTTAACCTGATGCAATAATGCAACGTCACAACATATTTTTCTATATATTTTGTTCTTCTCTTATTAAAAAAAATATATACTGCTCTATACCATATAGAATTTTAGAAATATAAGATTTATGACAAAAATCTGGATATGCTTATTATTTTTCCACAATAATATATACAGAACATAATTAAAAAGTTACGATATATTTTTCTTTATAAACATCCAAACTAACATAGTTATTTTTTTTTTCAAAATGATTCATTCTATAGTAATGATGGTAGGTATATCAAATTGAAAAATAGATACGTTGACAGCAGTCGCTCCCTTAAGTTGGAATTTATACAAGCATACACTCAATAGTTAGCAAAACGATTTAAAAAAGAATGAAACAAGAACAAGACAACCATACATTAGATGTAAAAGGCATTTTTTGTCTACGGGCTATTTGTATCTTTTTCAGATTTTTTTATACGTACATATTATTTCAACCCGACCAACGGTTTATAAAGGTTGGTCTATGCACTTTAATTCATATTTTTTGTTATCAAAATTGAGTACCTACTTATGGAGGTTCTCAAGGCGAAATAAAAACATTTGATATTATTTGAAGGGGATAAGTACTTGGATAGGTCTGAAATGAAATATTCTTCGTCTATTTCTACATTTTCAAGTGATGGAGGCCAAGAATGGAGGTTCTTGTGTAAACATCCTTCCTGCTGTAATATAAACATTTCATATTTGTATAAAAATTACTATCCTTATCGTGAAATTTGTTTTACGATATGTCAATAATAATCTTCACCGTCATATTTATTGAACTTATATTTATTTTTTTTTTTTTTTTGTTGGCTCTTCACCCGTTAAGAGTGTTCTCAGCCATCTAAGTTAAAATATTAAATTGTCAAAATAGAGAGAAACCTAAATTATTTTTGTATATTTATTTTACTTCGATCAATTTAAATTATTTTATGTACAGAGTTAAATTTTAATGTCATTAATTTTGATGAATTTTTTGAACAAAATGTTTACCTGCCTGGAATTGTAGCTCAACAATGTCCTCACATTTGTTGGCATTGGAACTCCAATCTCTGTGAGGTCGGTAAAAAAGGACGGATACCTATCGTTTATGGGGCATTCAAGAAACAAATGATCCAGTGTCTCATCACCAATCATACATTCGCAGAGACTGCTATCAATGATCCCTATTTTTTTTAAATGCTCTCTGGTACAACAGTGTCCCATGCGGATACGACACATAACGCTGATGGAATGTTTGTCAAAAGCTTTATCATGGAACCATGGCTTATTGACAATTGTTTGTTGGGTCGTTTTGTAAAGTCTACCCTTTTTCAGTGAGCTTGTGTCCCAATATAACTGCCATTTATTCATCAGACGGTTTTTTGCGATTGGTAGGAGATCGTTTTGTGTAATATTGGGATGTGTCCGTGTGTTTCCATATGTTGCTCTCTTAGCCAATTCATCCGCTTTCTCATTTCCTGGTATACCACAGTGACTTGGTATCCATGCCAGACAAAGTTTTCTGTTTTGGTTGCATATTTCTTTAATTTTTTTCCATATATCTATACAGTAGTGGTCATCACTATACAAAATAGGGGATTTAAAGAGTTTTTCGAGTGTACTTAAGGAATCGGTCAATATTAATGTCTTTAAGAATCGTTTTTTATTTGCATAGTTCAAAGCCTCTATTATAGCTATACATTCTGCTGAGAATATTGTAGAATCTTTATGGAGAGTCAAAAGCAATTCAACTTTATCTGAATCACTAAATACTGCTGCTCCAGTATTGCTTTTGCAGTCCATTTTTGATCCATCCGTATAAAGTATTTTCCAGTCAGTCCATTTGGATTCAATTACATGTTTAAGTCTTTTAGATGCAAAAGCATCTGGAGTTATTCCTAATGAGTGGATGATGTTTGGCGGCTCAATTAAATTTTGATAGGGTAATGAGTAAACTGGGAGTGTCTCAGATTTAATGAAATCCGTTGAGTATTGGTCTAAAAAGGTGAGGCTATTTACAAGAGGAGGGGAGATTTTATGTTTCCAAAATGGTGATTGATTTGTGAATATTTTAAGCATAGCGATTTTTCTAATTAGAGGGTGGAATTTAATAATATTGCATTTTAAAACAAATTTATCTGACAGATACTGTTTTCTCAGCTCAAGTGGTGGGTCCACGGCTTCCACCTGGAGTGCACATACCGGTGTCGATTTCATAGCGCCTAATATAAGTCTCAGACCTTCAAATTGTATTCTATCTAAGCGTTGTAAATTTTTCTTGGAAATTGGACTAAGTAAAAACGCTCCATAGTCAATTTGACTGCGAACGTATGATATATACATTAAACGTAGAACAGAAGGGTGACCTCCCCACCAAGTACGGGTTACAGCTCGCATTGCATTTAGTCCAGACTGGCATTTGTTAATGATATGTGTAACTTGAGAGTTCCAAGATAGTCTGGAATCCAAAGTGATACCAAGAAATCTTAATTCCGAAGAGACAGGGAGGATAATGTCATTTAGTTGAATTTTTATATGTGGTATAGAGCGTTTTTTTGTAAACATAATGGCTTTACATTTGGGAGGACTGGGATTCAGGCCATTTTCAGATAACCACGAAGAAATATTTTTGAGAGTATTATTCATAATGTTCTCCATTTGTTGGATTTTTTTCCCTGATACATAAATAAAAAAATCGTCTGCATATATCAGTAACTGTGCCGAGGGTAACAGTACATGAAAAATCTCGTGAATATAAATATTGAAGAGGATAGGGCTAAGGACTGACCCCTGTGGCAAGCCTCTGTCGACTTTAAGAAGTACATGAAAAATCTCGTGAATATAAATATTGAAGAGGATAGGGCTAAGGACTGACCCCTGTGGCAAGCCTCTGTCGACTTTTCTTTCTTGAGTATCAATTCCTCGAATGTAGAGAATGATTTTTCTATCCAGGAGAATATTCATTATGAAGATGGCTAATTTTAGGGGGATTCCAATTCGGAGAAGTTTAGATTTAAGAAGGGAGAGAAGCACATTATCATATGCACTTGTGATATCTAAGCTTACTCCTATGACCTGTTCTTGTCTAGAGAAAGCTAAAAGAATATCCGTTGTTAAATTGGCTACACTTTCTACTGAGGATTTTTTCTTTCTGAAGCCAAACATATTGTACGGCAAAATATTTTTGTTTTCAACGAACCAATCAATTCGTCTTTTTATAATATGTTCTGTTAATTTAAGCAGAGTTGATGATAATGCTATTGGTCTGTAGTTGACACCTGAATTAGGGTCCTTTAGTGGTTTCAAAATTGGGATAATGAGTTGAGTTTTCCAAGATTCTGGGATAACCCCAGTATCGAACATTATGTTTATTAATTTTAAGAGATATTCAAGAATTTTGTCGCTACTATTATGTAAGATAATATATGGGATCCCGTCTATTCCAGGTGAAGTATTTTTTACCACTTGTAAGACTGATTTTAATTCGTCTATTTGAAATGGGGCATCTAGCCAGTTACTGCTAGTATGTGAATATTGTAACGAGATTTCATCGATGTTAACAGCATATGGTGGGGCCATTTTATTTAAGAAATCTTCTGACCATAGTTTAGGGCATGATTTAGAAGATGGGGTTTTGTATGAGCCGCGAAATTTTCTGATATTATTCCAAACTTCTGAAATTGGAACTTGGATACTAAGTGATGTGCAGAAGTCTTTCCACCCTTTTCTTTTCTTGTTTTTGAGGAACCGTTTGACTTAAGCTTGAACATTTTTAAGATACAAGAAATTTTCAAGTGTCATGTTATGCTTGTAGTCTTTATATGCTTGCTTCCTAATTGACGAATGTTCTTCGCACGCTGAGTCCCACCAAGGAGGAGGTAAGGGATACTTTTTGAATTTGGGATGCTTTTTAGGTATAAATTTTTCTGATATTTCAATCGTTTTAATAAATTCATCGTAGCATTCTTGTAGGTTTTCTATTGAGGGGGGAGTAAATGTTATATTGGGGTTGTTGGTGTCATGATTATATCCTGGCCAATTAGCTTTTCCAAAATTACAAACATTTTTATCGAATTTGTTGTTTCTTTTGGATTTTGAGTTTTCAATATGAGAGGTATATATGTATCTGTATGACGGTTGTGAATAATGCAAAATTATTGGAAGATGATCACTATTGAATGGGTCTGAAAGTATTTTCCAATTCAAGTATGGAGCAATATCGGGACTACATATTGTTAAATCTACTGCGCTGATTCGTTGATTTGGCACAGGGATACGTGTCGGTGATCCGTCGTTAATAATGCAAAGATTCAACTCATTTAGCAGATCAACTATAATTCTACCTAATTTTGTGCATGATGATGAACCCCACATGTTATGGTGAGCATTAAAATCTCCCATAATTATAAAGGGATGTTTTATTCGAGAAATTATGGTTCTTAAAATATTTTTGGTGGGTTGGAAATTAGGAGAAATATAAATTGAGACAAAAGTTGTACCGTCTATTTCCGCAGCAACAACTTGTGATGGACAATTTATTGGTTTTAAATTTATCTGGTTAAAGAAAAATGTGTCTTTTATTAATAACGCAGCTCCACCTTTGCCATCATGTCTATTATCTTTTAGACATTGATAGCCGGGAATTTCGAATGTTTTTTCATCGCGGAGCCAGGTTTCAGATAATGCCGCTATTTGAACCTGGTTCTCGGATAGCAATTTTAAAATAGAGTCTTTATTAGGTATTGCACTTCTGCAGTTCCACTGGGCAATATTTAAGGCCATTTTGTATGAAAGATTATACAGGGAATTATTGTGCGAGTTACAAGTTTAAGGTCTAATTTGTTTCTGTGATAGAGTTTGAATCGATATCTTCTTTATTTAGGTTGTTATTGAGTATATTGACAGTATTTTGTAAGGTGTTATTAATAAGTGCATCGTTGGACGGTACTGAGATATAGTGTCCTGTGGTAAGGAGTTCATGGATCATATTGTATATGCAATTTAGAATTATTTCTTTACGACTATAATTAATGTCTTCAGGTATTATTGTATCTGGGGTAGTTTCATTTGTTAACGGGAGAGCACATCCATTTTTAGGTAATGGATGGTTTCCATTTGGTGCAATTAATAATGAGTTGATTTGTTTTTTATCCAAGTAAGGGGGGGTATTACTATGTTTTTTAAGATTATTTTTGTTTGAAGGGGTGATTACCCTCCATTTAGGCGTGAAATTATTTTGTGTTTCAATTTTGTTTGAATTGTTGACAGATTTCGTTTTTTCTGAGTATGATATTTTCACGGAGGGAAACATTCCAGCTGCTTCGATATACGATATACTTTGGTCAGCCATTACTTTCTTAATGTTCCTCTGTCTTGTCAATTCTGGGCAATTTATATCGATAGCCTGGTGATTTCCCGAGCAATGAACACAAATAGTATTTTCTTGAGTTACATTACATGTGTTTCCAAGATGATGTAAAGTGCATTTAAAACACCTAGGTGCTGCAGATTTGCAGTTAGTTTTAGTGTGTCCGTATCTTAAACATTGATGACATTGAATAGTAGGGAATATGTAAGTTTCTACTGGTAGACGATTGTAAAAGAGGTAAAGGTGTGATGGGAGTTTTTGCCCTTCGATTGTGACCACAACAGTTTGAGATGGTTTCCATGTCGGGATTTCAATTTTACGGTCTCTGTAGTTAAGCCTTCGAATTTTTATTATTTTTCCGAATCCCGGAGGAACTTCCAAATTACTTAATATTTCCTCGTCAGAAAGAGATGTAGGTATATCTTTTACAACTCCAAGACGAGTAACGTGAAAGGAAGGTATAAATGGTAAGTAGTTGTTTTGTTCTAAAATTTTGTTATTAAGAAAAGTATTTGCTGCTAAATAATTTTTGAATTCGATTGCAATTGTGCGTTTACCCAACGGCTTGATTTTTTTAATATTATCAATTTTATTTTTGTAGATAAACGAACCAAATGAGATAGCCTGTATTTGAAGACTTTCTCCCGCTACTTTCTTTTGTACATGTACAATAAATGGGGAAAGAGAGGATTCATTATACAGTAAAGAATTCTCTTGGTGTACTGAGGGGTTTATGTTTGGTTTGAATTTTTTGGATACTGAACTATCCAATAATGTATTATCATGATCTATCGGTGTGGACTGGGCCTTACGAGTTTGTTTTGATGGCGTACATTCTAATACATTGTTATCTGTTGACTTGGCAACAACGTTACTAGGTAACATTTCGCTAGCACAGCGCATGAAGCGCCGGCAAATTGTTTGCTTACCTACCTCCACTAAGCAATTGTTTTGACACTTACAAAAAAAAAAAAAAAAATGGAACGAACTCACCGGTTACGTGGGGACAATATTTTAACTAAGATATGTTCACATAAACATTTAAACAAAAATTAACACAAAATATAAGTTTTTGCACCACTTAAAACATCAAAAACACAAAAAATATGAGGAGCGAACTACAAGCGTCGTGATTCATTCAGCGGCAATTCACGTATGTCAACTTATATTTAAGAGAATCTTTTATCAAATGAAAACAAAAAAAACATAGAGTGTGTTGTGTCGATTGCTATACTCCTCAAAACAAAGGTATTATAAAACACGTGTCAACTGAAAACGAGTGAGTTGTGGCCAACGCAACACTCCTCACTGCCAAGTTACTTCACAAAGTATTCAAATTTTGTATGGAAAATCTTCAGCATTTTCATGAAATAAGTTTGTTAAATTATTTTTGATTCAAATATTTTATTATGAAAACTTGGTTATTCTTCAATGCCATTTTATGACAGTGATGTGCCTTTTTAGCGATTTAATAAAATTTTATGTTTCCTGAGTTTTAAGGTCACTGTGAAATATTTTTTTTGTTAATTTCATAGAATACAACAACAAACAAGAAAAAAATATTTTTATTTTTATTTTACTTTATTTCAATGTAAACAAAACAGTCATAACAGAGTACAATTAATTACATATTGTGATATATTGATGTTGCGCCTTGTATAGCGGGCAATATGTATAGCGGGTTTGCGAGATTGTCCAAATGGGGTTTTCGGCAATCTTCGGGTTGAATATAAAGGAGTGTCGGGGGTTTGTCGAGGCTTTTTATCTACGATAGTGCTCTCACGTAGTGGTTCAATTTGTAAACTAATTATTGTACTTCACTCTTGAATATATATTAACTGTAATTATAATAAACTATGTTAATTGTTAAACGCGTGTTATTTTATACATCTGTGTATCTAAATTACCAGATACCAAACATGCAATTCAACAATTCAAGGACCAAAAACTGTTTACAGCTTATTACTAAATAGTAAAGTGCACTTTAACAATTAAAAACAAATACTATCATACATATATGAATACATTCTTAAATCTTAATAAAAAAGTAAGAAAATAAAAGAACACAAAGTTGTCATTGCTTGGTGGGACTTTGAGGAAAATAGGAAAAGGAAGAGATAATGGGAGAGGAAAATACATATATATAGATAATTTTTATATTGTCAATTAGTATTCTAAAATATATACACAATTGTTACAATTTTGAAAATATTTTAACAATTTT
This sequence comes from Molanna angustata, assembly GCA_963576475.1. Taxonomy (NCBI): domain Eukaryota; kingdom Metazoa; phylum Arthropoda; class Insecta; order Trichoptera; family Molannidae; genus Molanna; species Molanna angustata. The sequence goes on from OY754982.1 coordinate 27,319,602, forward strand.
GTAAACAGGATGGGTAAGGAGAGAGGTAGGGAGGGGAGTGGGTGGAAGCATCGACCACTAGAAACTCATATTATAATTTATAGCCCACGTGTCTCAAAGTATGAATAATAAGTAGTAATATTACACTGAATAAATTAAAATTAAAAAGGTAAAGATGCGCACAACAAAACAGAGCACAGATTGAATATCCGACAAATTCTCAATCGATAGTCAAATAATAAGTTTAGAAGCACTGATCAGAAATCCATCAAAATCGTAATAGATATACAAACTTGCAAAATTTGAAAAGAATTATTGCTGAACATACTTACAAAAGTCACGACGAATTTATAACCTCTTTGGTTAGGCGATGTTGGGTGCATACATACAAACACATATTTATACATTTTTTTATCCTCCTTTCATATCCTGTTTACTGCCTTGGCCTGAAAACGACCTACCTACCTACCAGCTATATGCCAAAAACCATAAGTATTACAAAATTGTTCCAATTTTGAAATAAAATAAAGAAATATTGTTGCATGTAAATTTTTCAAAAAAAATTCTCTCGTTCATTAACTTACAAAACCACCGCACCTCTCTTTCTTAAAAATATATCTCCTGAATTTCCACGCAATTTAATTAACTTCAGTGAAATGAAAATTTAAATACCATACACTGTAAATGTGGTGAAAAAGTGAACCAGTTCTACAAAAAATATTTATTTTATGAGCTTTGGGGGTATACATATGTTTAATTTATTTCCTAAGTTTTATGATGAAGGATTATATTACAGAAGGTTGCGTGTTCAAAAGGATTTTATTTGAAATAAAACACAACTGTGTGTACACCACTACAATTGTAACTTTTATTCAAATGAATAAAAATTCCCCTACATGTTACGAGAACAAAGTTCCCTTCTTCAGGAGGATACAAAGTATACCTACTAAAGTTTATATCCTCCTGAGAAAGGAATTTTTATTCATTTGAATAAAAGTTATGTATGTAGTGGTGTACACAAATTTGTGTTTTATTTCATTTAATTAATTATAAAATGATACCACAAAGTAAAAAACAATCGTTTGTCGATGATGTTAATAAAAGTTATGTATGTAGTGGTGTACACAAAGTTTTGTTTTATTTCATTTAATTAATTTCAAAATGATACCACAAAGTAAAAAACAATCGTTTGTCGATGATGTTAATAAAAGTTATGTATGTAGTGGTGTACACAAAGTTTTGTTTTATTTCATTTAATTAATTTCAAAATGATACCACAAAGTAAAAAACAATCGTTTGTCGATGATGTTAATAAAAGTTATGTATGTAGTGGTGTACACAAAAATTTGTTTTATTTCATTTAATTAATTTCAAAATGATACCACAAAGTAAAAAACAATCGTTTGTCGATGATGTTAATAAAAGTTATGTATGTAGTGGTGTACACAAAGTTTTGTTTTATTTCATTTAATTAATTTCAAAATGATACCACAAAGTAAAAAACAATCGTTTGTCGATGATGTTAATAAAAGTTATGTATGTAGTGGTGTACACAAAGTTTTGTTTTATTTCATTTAATTAATTTCAAAATGATACCACAAAGTAAAAAACAATCGTTTGTCGATGATGTTAATAAAAGTTATGTATGTAGTGGTGTACACAAAGTTTTGTTTTATTTCATTTAATTAATTTCAAAATGATACCACAAAGTAAAAAACAATCGTTTGTCGATGATGTTAATAAAAGTTATGTATGTAGTGGTGTACACAAAGTTGTGTTTTATTTAATTTAATTAATTTCAAAATGATACCACAAAGTAAAAAACAATCGTTTGTCGATGATGTTAATAAAAGTTATGTATGTAGTGGTGTACACAAAGTTGTGTTTCATTTCATTTAATTAATTTCAAAATGATACCACAAAGTAAAAAACAATCGTTTGTCGATGATGTTAATAAAAGTTATGTATGTAGTGGTGTACACAAAGTTTTGTTTTATTTCATTTAATTAATTTCAAAATGATACCACAAAGTAAAAAACAATCGTTTGTCGATGATGTTAATAAAAGTTATGTATGTAGTGGTGTACACAAAGTTTTGTTTTATTTCATTTAATTAATTTCAAAATGATACCACAAAGTAAAAAACAATCGTTTGTCGATGATGTTAATAAAAGTTATGTATGTAGTGGTGTACACAAAGTTTTGTTTTATTTCATTTAATTAATTTCAAAATGATACCACAAAGTAAAAAACAATCGTTTGTCGATGATGTTAATAAAAGTTATGTATGTAGTGGTTGTCGCGTTACCTATTTTGTATCGCTCTTTTTGTCGCGTAATCCATAGGTGGTAGGTGGAGGGGGAACAGTTATTATTATTGACTTTAAAATTTTAACTTATTTACTCAATATATGCATATGCCTACATATATAAATACATGTACACGCATACATACACATAGCTACATGGAGGGACTGATTTATTTTTAGATGCCCCAGAATGAATGTCATCCAAGGGACTTAGATATACTCACATTGAGCGGCATCCAAGTTTATACCTTATGTTTTCCTGGTTGCACAGAACTTAGTCCAGGATGGTACAGAGCGCACAATATAACTATAGATAGACACTGTTGCCGGCTAGAGCAGCAGGTATTCCAATGTTGGTATTTGGAGTTCAGAGCAAGTTTTCTTAATTTCCCAGGGGGTTGATATGTGGGTGATATATAGACAACAACATTATGACATTAGGTTTAAGATAATGAAAGAATTCAGTTCAGCTGAAGTCCCAAAGACCGGGAGCCAGTATATTAAATCAGAAATTGGTACACTTATAGACACATTTGAAATTATCGAAGAGCCAGATCAAGAATACAAGTTCTCATTTACTTATAATTATTGTAACATACAGAATTATGACATTTAGGTATTTGATATTATTTGATGGATTTCAAAGTCAGATTTTAGCAGTTAAGATTTTCGAAAAGTTCGATATGATTTTACAATATTAAGTTTTACACAGAATCCTTATTAAAAACATATATAGGACGAATGCAAGATAAGGCATACAATACGAAGTGTCTGACAAAAGTCGAAGCACTATTCTGTAATACAACAGTGTAACTATAATCTATTCTTGAACAATAAAAAAAAGGCAAAAACTCTATTTTTCTTTCTCTTCTACCATTTAAGATTCGATGAAAGTATAGTTAAGATTCAAACTTTATGGTAGTAACAATATAAATTCAGTTAATATTAAACCAAGATTCAATTAAGATTAATGAAAATGCAGTTAAGATTCATTGAAAATGTAGTTAAGATTCAAATTCCTTGGTATTAACAATATAAATTCAGTTAATATTCAACCAAGACTCAATTAAGATTAATGAAAATGCAGTTAAGATTCATTGAAAATGTAGTTAAGATTCAAATTCCTTGGTAGTAACAATATAAATTCAGTTAATATTCAACCAAGACTCAGTTAAGATTCGATGAAAACGTAGTTAAGATTCAATGAAAATGTAGTTAAGATTCAATGAAAATGCAGTTAAGATTCATTGAAAATGAAGTTACGATTCAAAAATTTTTCTTTAATAAGTAAATTCGTGCACAAGGTCTCCCAGTAAAGAGTTAAATGTATTTTATTCAGATTAAGCTAAATTTGTATATAACAGACGAGTCACTTCACTTTAATGCAATTAAATATTATATAGCAGGTGCATAATATATTTGTTTTATCAATTACAAGGAAGTTGCGATATAGAATGTAAATTTTATAAAATACATTTAAAATCGGAGGACCGTCAGTTGCAACGGGTCTGCTTACTCAACATATAATTTACGACGTTACTTCAAATATTCATTGTATGAATGCAACAAAATGACAATTAATTTACACCTTCATATGACAGTTATCTTAGGGAAGGTATATCAATTACACAGTCTCATGTAATACATTTCAAAACACAGGAAATATCTTACGAACTTGGCCAAGTCGGAACAATATCATATATTAGTTAAGAAACATATTTGCTATATTACAAGGTATATTAACACCCATGTGCAGTTTGACAGATAAAATTATTGTTTTCAAGGAAGTTATAATAAATTTGTGAATGTTTTTCGATGAAAAATGCATCAGTCAAAAAGATAAAACAACTTACATAGATCGTGAGTTATGGTAGGTATTGTGTAGGTAACTTATACGCACGATGACGGAAGGAGCCAGTGCACATGGACCTCGAAGAGTGTCAGATAGCTGGACATCTAGGGTTCATATCCGGGTGGGCAGATTCACGAAAGGATTTCAGGACATCGGTCATCATAGAAATGTAGACGTCAAAAGGAGGGCCCTGTAGTAGTCTTCCGTAGGTATGACAATTGAGGACAATAAGAGTTTTCAATCGTCACAATCTGATCACACGAGAGTAAGAAAAAGTTCTCCGAGACATTTGATACACTTCAGCAATTAATTATTTTTATAAGTTGAGTTGTTTACAATTATGTTTGTTCGTTAATATTATCAATACGTCAAGTTAAAATTTTATTAATTTTGTTCTGAGCCGAAGTAGAATTGTAGATGACATCCCGCCATCTTAAGAAAAACGAACAATTTTGATGAACAAAGAAAACGTATAATTCCTTCGGAACGTACACGCACAATATTTATATTTAGTAGGACAGTTACAGCTATCATCACTGTTCACACATAACACCATTAATTACTAGTTCATAAGAGGTTATTTTTAATGACCACCCTCATGGCGGTAGACACGATCTTTCTTGAAAAGATTATACGTAAGAATCCATCTTAACTTGGCGTTCAATGTTTACACAGAACAACACGACTGTAATTCCATATGAGCGTGGTATACAAAAGTGATTTTAACAATGCACTAAAGAGAAACTTCACAACTCCATTTTTTTTTTAATCTCGAAAAATTACGGCCCCATATCTAGTCTCACAGACATAGAGTCTGCTCGTCAAACGTCAAAATATGAGTGAGGGGGCCGGCAGGGTTTCGCGATAATAATGGGCGCGTTGGGAACAAAGGAATCCAACCAATGAGAGACGTTCCATGACGAGTCGAACCGGGAACTCGAATGGCTACGTTGAAAAAATGAATCTAAACCAATCAGAGAAGGGACGCTCAGAACAGAAATTTTGGCGGGCGTTATAACGTTTGCATATATTCAGGAATAAATCAAAACGTAACGTATCCTTACGTTACATGGTGTACACAAAGTTGTGTTTTATTTCATTTAATTAATTTCAAAATGATACCACAAAGTAAAAAACAATCGTTTGTCGATGATGTTAATAAAAGTTATGTATGTAGTGGTGTACACAAAGTTGTGTTTTATTTCATTTAATTAATTTCAAAATGATACCACACGTAAAAAACAATCGTTTGTCGATTATGGGATTTTGTTTGATTTAAAACATATACCTCCTCTAATATGATATTGCTTATGTCAGTTGATTAAATAATCATGTCGGGGTCACCAATTATTTAGAAGGTTTTTTTTTACTTGCTTTTGAATATACTTATTGATCAGAAGGTTTATTTAAGCGTGTTCAAAAATGAATTTATAAATCTCAGCAAATAATTAAATATACTTTGATTTAGATAATATATAATACATACATTTACAATAAAATTTGTGTCTGAATTCACACTGATAAATATTGACTGATGCGTACGTTTTGACACTCGAGAGAGCAATGGCCGGCGGATGGAAAAATAAGTTTATATACTTCCATGATCATTCTAGAATGTTAGAATTTTTTAATGTTGCAAAGTCTATAGAATCTGGCAGAATTTCAAGGGAACACCACAGTACCTTCTCGGGCAACTAACAGGTGCTATGTCAAATAATTATTTAACACGCACTCAGTATCAATTTGCCACATTCTAGAGACATACTCTATTTATCGTCTCACAGATCCATACTGAAAACACAATTAAAAACTGTGTCTCCACCGGGAATCGAACCCGGGACCCTTGGATCAGCAGTCAGATACCTATCCAACTGAGCCACGAAGGCTGACAAACATCGAGGCAAGGTAATTTCCCTAACCCTTATTTTTTCCACCACTCTTTTTTTTGAACTTGGTTAAAACGGTTATAAATAAATATATTTTTGCTACCTTGTGTTTGACTATTTCGTTAAATGTCACACACTTGTGAAGATCCTTGTGAAGCTTATCCAGTTTTGACCGGCCTCCCTCCTGACAGGAAAATCCTTGTTTTATTTCCGACCAGACACGCGTGTAATCTAATTGACCCACTTTCCAAAAACGGCCTTTGAGCGACAACTTCCACATCCACCCAAAATGGAAAATTCCACTTAAATTTACTTTTGGGATGACCAGAGTGGCAAAGAAACCGTTCGAGCGGAAGTTAATTATAGTTTGACCCAATTTATTATAATTTGTCATATTTCAATAGGAAATTGTTAAATTTAATAATTATACAAGCGTTAATAATTACCCATTAAAGTTTTATTACAGATGATTTCTAAATATATATTTATTTGAGAATTATGACACAATATTTTTTACAACAAATAATTAAAAAGAATGTAACAGTGAATAAATATTAAACAGGAAATCAAAAGAAGTAATGCAAACAATTGTATATGTTGCAAGCCTTGTGCAAGTTTTATATTAGTATTGAAATAGCAAACAGAACCCAACAAAATCGAACCATCCTTAAACTATATGGCTGTAAATGTAAGGACATCTTGTGGTAAAAATAATAATTTTCTGTTTCAAGCCCCTTTGATGTTTAACAATCTTCCCGATAATATGTTAAAAATATTCTGATCACCCTGTGATCACCCTGGCATTTATATCCATGTACCTTGCATTAATTTTACCAGTTGGATGTGCCTTTTTTTGCTGTGGAATAATATTATTGTGAAAATAATGATTTAAGGTACCCCACTGCATATTAGAAAATATTGTATTTGTTGTGTGGTGGGTGCATGGATGTAGATGTAATGTATCAATATAATATTGTCAATCTCCAACCTCAAATTAGGCGTAGTCCTAGTGAGGTTGGGATTGTATTTTTAAATAATGTAATAAATATTGAGATGGTATAAAATAAATGAACAATAAATATCACATAAGACCGGTCATGACATATGCATCAGAATGCTGACATTGACCAAGAAGAAAGAAAAAGCATTTTTGGTATTCGAAAGGAAAATACTTAGCCCTACCTGTGAAGGAGGATCCGATTTAACCATGAGCTAGAAATAATGTATAGCGAACCAAACGTTGTACAATACATCAAAATACAACGTCTACGTTGGCTCGGACACGTTTGTAGAATGGAGGATAGCCGGGTCCCAAAAAAAGTATTGGACACCTGCCCTGAAGGAAGAAGAAGCAGAGGGAGACCTAGGTTGAGATGGCTGGACGACATCGAGGGCGATATAAGAGCGATCGGACAGACAAATTGGAGGAGACTTGCTGTCGACAGGGCGGGATGGAGGCAGTTTCTTGAGGAGGCCAAGACCCACACAGGGCTGTAGCGCCATTGCTGATGATAGCACCTGTGGGATATCTCTCAGATCAAGAGATATCTTTTCTTGGGTGGAGTTTGAATTTTCAAAAAATTGATTTTTTTCACAATAAATTTTTTATTACAATTTTTATAATAATATAATTTTACAAGATTAATATACAAGTTACAGTCAGTGTTGTTATTACTAGAGGAGGTCTATTTAGAATTGGCAATGTATAAATCTTTTGTCTTAAAGACAACTTTCATTGTTCCCTATTTAATTATTTATATATATTTAATTATTCACCTTTGCATTGAAACAGCCAAATAATATAGAAATAATTTATAAGGACGACATCTGTCAAAATAAAATTATATTACTTTATTTTTCTTCTTCAAAGTAATCATTTAAATGGTTCTGAACCAAACTAAATAAACATCAATATCTTGTTGATATGTTTGTTTATCTTAATAATCTACAGATGTCACTTTTCATTTAGGTTGTATTTTATTATGATCAATCAATAAATATTCAATACATTACAGCACCCTATTGGGTGATTTGTGCTAACATGAATCTCACCGAGAAATGAAAGAATTACAAATACACAGAGTTACAGAATTACAAAATTGGCCTTTAGAGATTTGAGGAGGATCTTATTAATGGATTCCGAAGCGAAATGCTTTTTAATGAATAAACTATTGTATATTAGTAGAATAATGATATTGTGTATTACTAGTTGCATGTAACACATGAGATCCAACTGTCGATAGCGATAGTGTGTATAGTTGAAGAATAAGTACCAAACTATAAACCAATTAATCGAAATTATTGAATTTTTTAAGATATATTGTTTTCTATACAAAACATGTTGGTATGTATGTCAAGATAGGATAGTATGGAGGTCAGTCCTTTTTTAAAAAAAAATTGAGATATACTACTACAATGGTAATATTTTTTATAGAAAATTAAATTATCTAGTTGGGGTATTTCGGCTTTTTTCGATATTTTTAAAAACTTTGGAAATATAGGCAGTTAAACACATAAATTTGTCATAAAAAAAATATTTTTCTTACTTAAAAATGTTTGAGAAACTCTGGAATTTTTTTTGAAAAATGAAATTAGAGATTTTGTATTTTCCTGTGTTTTTAGCAATTTTCAGCTTTCTAGCTTTTATGGTTTCTGAGATATATAGAAAAATAAAGTAAAAATTCAAAAGTTGATAACCCCTGACTGAAACGAAAATTCAAAATTCTGAGAATAAAAGTTTTGTAGGCCTATTACTGTTTATATATTCTGAAAATTTTCGGCTCTGTAAATTGAGCGGATCAAAAGTTATAAGGGGGGGGGACACACAGACACACACACAGTGATTAACCATATCATGGATATAATTATCATAATATGGAGTTCTATGACATCTAAAGATATTATACATATCATGGATATAATTATCATAATATGGAGTTCTATGACATCTAAAGATATTATACATACATAGAACTCCATATGATAATTTTATCCATGATATGGGTAATCGTGAGGGTTTTGATTAGGTACCCGTATCGTGGATATGATTATCATATGGAGTTCTATGACATCTAAGTTGGACCAGACTTGCCCCCCTGATCAGTGTTTCTATTTTTTTTAATAGACAAATATTTCAAAGTGATCCCATGCTGAAGAAACTTAATTTTTTTTTATTTACAATTTGCTAAAGAGGCACATATCTTAAAATAGCACTATCAAGTTTTTTTTAGTAAAATCAAAAATAATTTGATAACTCATTTCATTAAAATGCTGAAAATTTTCCATATAAATTTGAATATTTTGTGGAGTGACTTGGTAATGAGGAGTATACCGTTGGCTTCAACCCACTCGTTTTGAGAATGTAGATATTTTAAGATATACCAAAAACAAATTAAAATCGCCATTTCAGAGACTGAAGAGGTTTACGGTAGCTGGTTTCTGCTTCACCATTCATTCTTTCAATGTGGCCAAACCATCATTTTGCGTTTTTCAATATTGTTTATCGTTCACATTAAACTCTTCGCTTTACAAAACTCTTTGCAGGGAGAATATTGCCTCAAACAAAAAAAGTATACGATATAGCAGCCATTTCAAAACGAGTGTGTTGAGGCCAACGCTAAACTCCTCACTAAAAAGTCATTCTATAAAGTATTCAAATTTTGTATGGAAAGTATTGACCATTTTCATGAAATAAGTATGTTAAATTATTTTTTTAATTAAATATTTTATTTAAAAACTTGATAATTCTTCAATGCCATTTTATGAAAGTGATACATATACCTTTTTACCAATTCGAAAACAAAAATTTCAAATTTTAAGTTTCTTTAGCTTGGGGTCACTTTGAAATATTTGACAGTTAAAAAAAATGAAAAGCACTATTCAGATATCCTTCAAAGTCGAATGGGGTCTAAAGCCTCCTCTACACATCGACAGAGCGTCGGCAGATTGTATCTAGGGATGCATCTGTCGACGTGTAGAGGGGAGGTTGAGCTCGTCTGTGGTAGGTATTTGACGTCGGCCGATGCATCTGCCACATATCCGTTTGGTGTCGGTTTTTTCGACACGGATCAAAGAGCGTCCACATATCTGCGAATAAATCAGTATTGGACGGAAATTCAGTGAGAGTGCACGCATGCGTGCTTTGTTTTCTCGTCGAAATGACTGCTGTTATGACCACTGAAGAAACATTTAATTTATGTGCGATTGTGTCGCTATTATTATTACAAACAAACCTACCCTAACCGAAAGATTTTGAGAAATATATATGTCATTATGAAAAGTAAATATCTGCAGTAGACTCTAGTAGTTAATTTTGTCAAAATATTTATTCCAAATATATTTTCACTTTGTTCTGTTTCTGTGTATAGTGACCATCCACCACCATGTTTTGTATATTTTTTTCTTAATAACTCTGTTGCGGTTCACACTTAAGTAGTAATTATAAGTGCCTTCTAAATATCCACATCCATTTGTTTGCGGCACGACATGCGTCTTTCGAGGTTGAACACAGACTGATTAACTCGCGAATGTGTGGACGAATCGTAATTTATCCGCAGATATGTCAACTGATGCATCTGCCGACGCATCTGTCGATGTGTAGAGGAGGCATCAGCGAGTTTTAGATACACATATTTTTGAAATTTGAAAAAAATCGAATGAGTTCTTTAGTCTATAATCGATAGAGTGAAATAAACACGCCTTACATAGCACATAGCACGCACACACACACACAGATACATTGTGATGAAACTTTCAGAATACAATATCTGCATGAAATTAGTTGATGATTTGCAATAAAAAAATATACTTAAAAATTGCGAAATCATAACTCACCACTTTATCCCCTTGGGTTAGTGAGGGGTAAAAATAACAATTTGGGTTTATGATACCTTATGGTGCTCATGAATTGTATATTTAATTCTTATCAAAATCATTTCAGGAGAACAAACTATAAAATCGTATGGTCACGTACTTAGCAATATATTTTGGGTTAGAATCAGCTTTATTACATACTAGCATTTGTACCAGTCGTTTTCCGGATATTCCTTTTTTTTGATAAAAAAACATGTATAGGTATCATTATGTTATTAACCACTATGGTATGAGCATTATGGTATTTTAAGCACTATGGTATTTGAGCCTCATGTATGAGTACCTACTGTTGCTTTCATTGTTACCAAAAAAACTTCTCAATAGATGGCGTTACAAAAAAAATTTCTTCGTCACTTCATAGATGGCGATGATGTTTTTCAGCTTATTCTCAAGTGAAAGGATTTTGATAAATAATATTTATTTGGTTTTATTTATTTTTTAACGAAATTTTTTTTTGAATTACAATAATAACCTGCATAGCACTATATAACAACCTCATGTCTGAAGTCCAGAAATAGCTCCTTTTAAAGCACCTCCCCGATTGAAAACTCCTAACAAAGGAGAGAGGATCTGTGGAAACAGGACCTTGGAGCGGGGCTGCGGATGCATCCACGTAAGGGTTTCCCAAATATTTATTGAACTGATATTTTGCAATATCATATTTGGAGGTAGATGCTTAAAATTATAAAAATCTTTTGAACACGCACATATAAGTTGTCTCAAAATAAATTTTATATTTGAATTCAGAGCGCTATGTGGAGATGTTAGAGGACTTCTTGGTGCCTGAACTGCAAAACTTCCCTAGCTATAACCAAAGAACATGGTCCCAGCAGGAAGAAGCAACGTTACACACTTCCAATACATCTCTGCTACGAGTTCGTGAAATTTTCCCAGGCAAATTGATCTCCAGGAGAGGTGACATAAATTAGCCTCCACGCAGTCCTGATTTAACCCTTATGAACTTTTTCCTATGGGGTTATCATAAATCTAAAGTTTACGCCAGTAAACCGACTTCCCTGGAGCATTCAAAAGAAAATATCCATCACGAAATGGTAGCCATCACTGAGTCCACCTGCCGAGCCGTCATAAGTAATTTTACTGTTCGATTAAATGAGTGCTGCGAACGTAAGGGTCTACATTTGGACGATATTATTTTTAAGAAATAAATTCCCAAATTGTTATATCTATAATTAAAAGTAAACCACTTTTTGATTCTACGTGAATTTTATTATGTGCGACAGGCCTATTTCGCCTTGTTAGGGCATTTACTATCTTATGCCCTAACAAGGCAAAATAGGCTTATCGCACATAATAAAATTCATGTAGAATCAAAAAGTGGATTACTTTTAATTAAAGATATAACTTATAATGGAATTCTACCAAATAAAAAATTCGTCGATCATTTCCAAATTGTGTACTTAAATTATTTATAAACATTTTTTCGATACACGGCTTACTTTTTTTAATCGATCAACTAAATATAAACTTTCTTATGAGTCATTCTGTATAATTCTTCTGATAAATAACAGATAAACACCCTGTAAGTTATATTGTCATACATTTCTTTTTATACAATAGATCGGATAACCTGACGGAGATATTTTCTAGGTTTAATAACAACTGATGTAACTATAACATTGAAAAACTACAGAGAAAAAGTGTTAAGGTCTTTTCATTTTCCTTCCTAACGATTAATTATTATATTCTATTGTCCCTTTCTGACAAGAAATGGCGGATGCTGAGGAGAATTATTTTTTGGAAATGGTTATTGTGCCCACTTTGAGTTTAACAGACAATTTGCCTTTCACATCACGTTTCCACAATTCCATCGAGGATCCTTATAATGGAATCAAATAGTTCCACATCTGGTTTCAGACAATTGATATAAAGTTACTGGCTGTATCAAACCTTTCCGCGCGACAATCAAATATCAATTTTATGGGCATTTTCCTTACTCTAGATAAAATAACATTAAGCTGAATACACATAATTTAGAGAGTTTTTTTTATATTCAATGGTAAAAATAATATACATCACACAGTTTCTTACTTTCATGCGTCTTTTCCCAGATCCATGTTTCATCCGTAATCCGTAAAAATAGCCACTACCATTGCATTATGTACGGCAATTTTGGCTTCTTTTCAGCTGCTTGGATCGGACATTACTGGTCTAAGTTCCCCGTTTATTCTATTACCTACCTGCCATAAGTCTTCTTTCCATACCTTTATCAAGTTTTCTATACCCTTGAAACACACCCCCAAGTATAAATATTCCTTCATTATAATTTTCCTTTATAAGTTAGTAAAGCGGCTTACTACAATCGCAGTTTTAATGTAAACGGGCTTTTAATGGGAAAAAAACTACCCCATGACATACATGGAACTTGAGCATCTACCTCGTTTCATTAAGCCAAAAATTAAGTTTTAGCGCCCTTTGAGTGATCTTGTTTCTTCCTCTTCTTCTTCTCAGCCCAATCCCGTCCACTCCTGGACGAAGGCCTCCTCCATCTCCTTCCACGCCACTCTATCCTGTGCTCTGAGCAACCAATTGGCACCAGCATGACGACTGATGTCATCTCTCCATCTCATTGGCTGTCGTTCTCGGTCTCCAAGCCAACACTATCCTTGGCCATCGGTCTTCGGGGTATCTAGCTACGTCGCCCGCCCATCTCCACTTCAGGGTAAGAATGCGGTGGACGACATCAACCAATTTTGTTCTTTCCCTGATGGTGTCGTTTTGCACCCTGTCTCTCAGACTTAATCCTAACATGGGTCTTTCCATGGCTTTTTGGGTGACTCTTAGTTTTTCAGCACTTTTCTGATATTTTTTCACTTATCGGCATTTAATATATTCCAATTATTATTACTGTGATAAAATTAGGGATGAACGAATAAAATCAGTGCTAAAAATTCATTTCAAATATCATTTTTGCTATCCTGATTATGATAATATTAGAAACCCTCTCTCTTTGCGAGTTTTCGATTAAAACTTCATAAAACTTTACTGATGCATTAGTATATAATATTCAAAGTTAACTCAATGGCTTTAATTTTGGTTATCGGAATTTGTTCATTCAGGGTTCATTTCATATCTAAATTTTCTTCCTCTTGCTCCCACATGTTTGAGTTTATGAAGGTAAACGACCTTAGCACAAGCCCTTGTAAGTTTTCTAGTTATCCAACTACGGGGAGTCATTTTCTCATTTCCTTTCAACGTTCGAAAACCGAGTTTTCCGCTACATTCTGAAAATGTGTAGAAAACAAATAAATCGAAAGGTCTATGAACGGAGAATTTCTATTAATAACAATGACGTACTTATTCAATAAAAAATCTCAACACTTAACTTGTGCCTTGAGCTTTAATATTATTTGAGGAAACACTCAAAATATAAATCATGATTCTATTGCCGGTGGATTTTTCTTTTTTTTTACACCTTTATATTCCACGATTACGAATATACATTCACAATCTTTAGGCAAGTATATTTTTAACCGTTTTATTTTAAGACTCTCCATAAGCTTATTCATTCAAATTTGAGTGTACGTATTAATTTTAAATTAAACAATTTAATCAACAAAAAAATACAAATATGTAACAAATAGTTGCATATAATACATGAGATCCAACTGTAGAACGCGATAGTATGTAGGTATAGTGGAAGAATAAGTACCAAACTAAAAAAACCAATAAATCCAAATTATAGAATATTTTAAGATATTTTGTTTTCTATACAATACATGTAGGTATGTATGTCAAGATAGGATATTATGGAGGTGGTATGGAGATTAAGTATCAAACTATAAAGTCTTCTTAGATATTGTGTATAGGCGACTGCCATACAAATTGTATGAAGCGATGTCGTCACTAAATTCACTTTGTGATGTACTACTACAATGTTAATATTTTTATAGAAAATTAAATTCTCTAGTTGGCGTGTTTCGGCTTTTTTCGATATTTTTAAAAACTTTTAAAATATAGCCAGTTAAACACATAAATTTATCATAAAAAAATATTTTTCTTAATTAAAAAATGTTTAAGAAACCCTTTGTTTGAGAAAATAAATTTGAGAGTTTATATTTGTCTTTAATTATACCGATTTTCAGCGTTTTAGCTTTTATGGTTTCTGAGATTAATGGAAAAATAAAGTAAAAATTCAAAAGTTGATAACCCCTGACTGAAACAAAAATTCAAAATTTTGATTATAAAAAAAGTAGACCCTGCATACAATTCCCGCGTATAATAGCTTGAAACATTGTCGATATGTTAAGAGAACAAAGTTCTCCTGAACAAATCGACAGTTGGATTACCATTATACACTTCATCAAAAGAATTAGCAGATCAAGGCGTTAATATTGTAAATTATTTAATAGAACAAAATAAAATGCATCATACGCATCATCAAGCATTTAATTGGGAATAATTCACCCATCCAGATATATGTACTTATTATATCAAAGGATTAGACTCTGAGGAGGTCTCTATACTACCTAACAACCCTACTGATTCCCGAATATTGACGTTTAAAAAATCTTTAACGATTCTACATGTATTCGTTATTACGATGAAAATTATGTACGTGCGTTAATGTGTGGGGTGTGGATGATAATTTAATCGTCCAATCATTCCATACATTATATATATGTTGATAAATGCATGAAACCAGTGGGCTTTTAGCCTGTTTTTCATGCTTATATAAATAAATAAATAAATTACCGTTTTTTGCATTTTTATTATTAAATTTTTCGAAAAATCAAAAATTCTAAATTACGGCTTAGCGATGTTTTCGTTGTTTTGTAAGTAGGTACTTTTATTATTTTTATTTTTCTAATTTATGTATTTTTTGTGATTAGTCCAGGGGCGTGCCTAGAGCCTTCGGACTAGGCAAACCCTGAAAGAAAATTGGGAATTGTCGAAAATTTGATGATTTTTAGCATCGTTGTTCATTTGAGTGGCCATGACAATTTTTAAAAATCAAATGCCAAAATAATATTTACATTTGCGGCCCTGTCAAACATCGTATCTACATACGGTTCAATTGTTAATCTTGTAGTATAGTTTCAATAAAACGGACAAAAAAATATTAGGTCTAAAATTTCTTAATACTATATTTATAGGCAAGCCAAGATTTTCGGCTTCTATCAACAATTTCGCTACTGGTGAGTACCTACTTTTTATTGTTTTAATTTTCCTAATGTAATTGCTTTATTATAGGTATATATTTTACTAATGTAATTATTTTATGAGTACATTATATTATTTCTATTTTTCTAATGTTATTGTTTTGTGTGTCCGTTTTATTATTAATATTTTTTTGTGTAATTGTTTTGTGAATACCTACTTTTTATTGTGTATATTTTTAATGTAATTGTTTTATGAGTATTTTTGTTATTTTTATTTTTCTAATATTATTATTTTGTAAGTATTTTTATTATTTTTCTAATGTAGTTGTTTTGTGATTGGTTTTTATGTTTGTGTACAAGTTTACAATGCACAAGTTTGTGTACATTTTTATTTCGTGTACAAGTCTTAAACTAATTCCCGATTCCACGACGATACTTTTGTACTTTTTTGCATTATTTGAATAGCATTCATCAATTTATTTGCGCAAGATGAAGCAGATTTTCTATAATTTATTTTTTCTTCTTCCAAAATGATCTCTTAATCTTAAAAGACATCTTTTATATTTCATTAAGATTTTCAAAAATGGTTACATATTATAAGTTAAACATAATGATTGAGTATGTATTCTTCAAAGGAATTTCATTGTGAAAACCTTTGTCGAAATATCGAATGACGATTTAAAAAAGTCTTTTCCACTAAATTTCCACTGTACCATAGCGACCACCAAATGTTTCACTTCAAAGTTTTAATTGGTTGATTGCTTTGACTAAATTACACAACTACCTACAAGGTTAAAATAAATAGGCATGTAGATGTCAATCAATGATCTTTTGATGCCAACTCTACAAATTTCAAAGGAAAATCTACAAAGAGATACTCCGAAAGCAATTACTTCATCAGGATCACTTGGGAAATAAACAATATAATTATTGTCAATAAAGGTAGGTACATATCTAGATGTTTTACTTAAACATTCTCAAATCTAATTTAAACACAAAACCTTGGTAATTGAAGTCTGCGTTCAAATATCAGATGTGTATAGTGTTAGGACTAAACAATTTACTTAGAGAACAATCGAAACAGAAATCAAGAGGCTCCTTTACCTGGCATATCAAACAAATGAACACGGGAGAAGGAATTGAAGAATAATTTATATGTCGTTCCTTTATAATATACGATTGACATACAAGGTTACACATGAGACCCCTGAGCCAAATGGGGGGGACTGCTGCCAACATACCTTTTTTTTCAATTTGATATACCATCATAATTTCTTATCAAATCGTTTTGAAAAAAATAATTTAGATAGTTTGGATATTAATAAAGATATCTTTAGTTTTTGATAATGTTCTGTATAAATTATTATAGAAAAATAATCGCATACCCCGATTTTCAACGTTTATCTTATATTTTTAATAAAATATAAGACGTAGTGCAACATATTTTTTTAAATTAAGGAATGCAAAAATATCTAGAAAAATATGATGTGACGTTGCATTAATGCTTCAGGTTAAGTAAATAAACCTAAAAAACATTTGTTTTCCATTCAGCGCCATTGCAAAATAAAAGTTTTTTGGTTTATTAACTTAACCTGATGCATTAATGCAACGTTACATCGTATTTTTCCAGATATTTTGATCTTCTTTAATTTTTAAAAAAATATAATGCTCTATAGCTTATAGTTTTTTTTAGAAATTTATGATAAATGTCAAAAATCGGGGTATACTTATTATTTTCCTACAAAAATATATACAGAACATAATTAAAAAGTTAAGGTATACTTTTCTTTAGTGATATCCAGACTAACTAGGATTCGTTTTATAGTAATGATTCAAATTGAAAAAATAGGTACGTTGGCAGCAGTCACCCTCTTAAATAAATGAATTATATTGTTGACAACTTTTCGACATCTCAATAGAGACGAAGTTGGAATATTATAGAAGAACCAGGAAAAAAGGCGCCTACAGGGCTTACGACTTGTCATCGGCTAGTTTACGTGATCACTATGCGCTTGCGCAAAGTTTACCATTTCGGCCTTCTTATTGAGTTCCCTTAACAATGGTGGTGGCAGAGTGGTTAGCGCGCTTATGTACTCGTAATGCGTGCAAAATCTTTAAAATAAATATTACATACATACATACCATCACGCCATGTCCCTCGTGGGGTAGGCAGCACGCATCCCTCGCCTCGTCCACATACATACATGTGCGTCTTTCTCTCATTCCATTCCTGTCCGCACTTTTGTCATTCAATTAAAAAATAAATAATTATTTAAGGGGGCATATAAACCTAAACACCCCAATTTCAAATCAAATTCCTCAAATATTTTGAACAGTGTGTTTCTAGAAAAAATACCACAAGTGTATTCAACATTTCTCTAGTGAATGTTAGTCACACAATTTTAAAATTCAGGCTGAATTCCCCTAGAAATAATATTAAAAATATCCTCTTTTACAGCATTTTTTTTTAAATTACTCCAAAACTATGTGTCGTAGAGAAATTAATCCTGTAAATGCTAAAAGAGTGCATAAAATCAAAGTGAATGACCGATAAAGATTTTTCATTTCAAGTAAGGTTGGTTCTTACACTGCAAAAAATCAACAAATTTTGGATTCCCGATAATTTAAATCACGTATAAACCTTTTTTAACGCACGCGATAGTTACCCTTACTAACGCGTAACTTCATAGTGTATTTCATTCGTCCTTTTCCTCATGACTGAGGATAGCGGCTGTAGTCTGTCGCCACACGTATGTCCCGCCTCCATGCCAATCTGTTTTGGGCTGAACGCAGAGCACCAGTCACCGAAGACCCCATTGTGGACTTAACCAAATCGCTCCATCTGGTCGGTGAGCGACCACGAGATCTCCGTCCCTCCACGCTGCCCATCACAACAAGCTTCTCGAGTCAGTCTGGTTCATAGTGTATTAGGCGGTTTTAATATATCATGTTTTTAGTGACTAGATTTAGCGTTATATGTCCTCTTAATAAAAAATATATTTATTATTTTTCCGCATTTTATTAAAAAATGAAACAAAATAAATTGTCTAATGCAGCTAAAATAAACTGTAACAAACTGTACCTACAAAGGATTACATCCCAACCCATTATAAATTCTCTTCTCTCTCATGGCTAGATTCTCCTTTCAAGATAGAAGAACTAAAATCTGTAATAAATTCCCTACCTGACACATCCCCAGGCCCTGATGAAGTACAATACTGTTTCATTAAGGCATTCTCTGATAGTACATCATTATATTTTCTCTCCCTTATTAATTATATGTTTGAATCAGGAGTGATTCCCGACTCCTTTAAATCCCAGAAAATACTACCCATTCTCAAGCCAGGCAAAAATGCTTCAGAAGTATCATCTTATCGTCCAATTGCATTGTCATCCTGTCTATTGAAGGTCATTGAACATCTGATTAAAAATCGAATTGACTGGTTTATAGAACATCGTAACCTATTATCGCAAAATCAATATGGTTTTCGCAAAAGAAAGTCAACTTTGGACAGTTTAAGTATTTTTACAACTGATATTCGCGTTTCACAAAACATTAATAATAGCATTGTAGCTGTATTCTTGGATATTTCCTCTGCTTACGATGATGTCCTCCTTCATGTATTAAGAAATAAACTACTGAAAATTAATATTCCACCTAAGATGGTACAATTCATCATAAATATTCTTTCCGACAGAACAATCATTGCTTCTTCTTCTTCTTCTAAAACTTATAAAAGGAAATTATGGAGAGGTTTGCCCCAAGGGTCAGTTATTAGTCCTATTTTATATAACCTATACACTTTCGACATAGACTCTTCAATTCCTCCCAATCTAAAAAGGCTTTATTTTGCAGATGATTTAATAATTTACATGATGCATAAAGATATCCTTATAGCTTCACAACACATTTCCGATGCTCTTGATAACTTAAAATGTTGGTTTTCCAATAATGGATTAAAACTATCATCTTCCAAAAGCCGGGCAATGATCTTTTCTAGAAAACGGACTATTCCTGCAATATCGATTAAATATGACAATCATCCTATTGAAATTATCCCCCAACACAAATTCCTCGGCGTTGTTTTTGTCCGTAAACTTTCCTGGCTTCCTCATATTCAAAAGATCACTACCAAATGTGAAATAGGACTTAACATTATGAGAGCAGTTACTAGAGTGTGGTGGGGTGCTCATCCTTCAACTCTAAGACTTATGTTCAATGCACTGATACGCAGTCATCTGGACTACGGATCAATACTCTTTGACCCTTTGCCAAAACAAGTTTCTAAAAAATTAGATGTAATCCAATCTAAGTCATTAAGAATCATACTGGGAGCTATGAAAAGTTCTCCTATTAACTCCCTCCAAGTGGAAAGTGTGGAACCTCCACTTATTATAAGAAGGCAATTCCTTTCTGACAAATATGTTTATAGGAGTTTATCATATTCTAATCACCCAATCAAAGAAAACCTTAGGAAACTGTTGACTATATGTATATGATAATAGACAAAATATTAATGAAAATAAAATCCCATTTCTTGTCAAAAGTTTCCAAACTCATCAAGCTTCTATTTCTAGAGTGAATTTACAAAACAATCCCATACTCCCTATTTATAATATACCATTTTCAGCTATAATGTTTAATCCTTGTGTTATTATGACACTTGGAATCGATAAAACATGGAACAACCAGAACTCTGCGATCATAAATTCTGAATTTAAACAAATAATTCACACTAAGTATCCAAATTTCACAGACGTATACACAGACGGCTCTAAAATCCCAGGCTCTTCCTGTGGATCCTTTGTTTACATACCAAATTTCAACATTAAAAATTCATACTCCCTGCCTAGCACAATATCTATATACACAGCAGAATGTTTCGCCATACAACAAGCACTAGAACAAATACAATTAAATAATATTGTAAACGCATTGATATTGTCAGATTCACTTAGTGCTCTTCAGAGAATCACATCATATTTATTATACTTTCCTCAAGATCAACTTATGTGCTCAATTAAATTAAAACTTTTCTAACTTCAATCCAAAAACATCACCATAATTCTGGCCTGGATCTCAGGACATCTGGGAATCGTAGGGAACGAAATTGCAGATTCATTAGCCAAATCAGCTTCTTCTGGTAACAATTCTAATATAAATCTGAACATTCCAACTACTGATTACTTATCAACCCTCAAAACTAGCATGATTCATAGATGGGAAAAAAACTTGACGGTTTCCAGAAACAAGACAGGATTATTTTACGCCGGAATCCAACCCTCTATTCCCAAAAAACCTTGGTTTCAGGGAAAGAGACTCTCAAGGGGGGACATATCTTGTATCACGCGTATGAGAATTGGCCATTGTCTTGTTGCTTCCCACCTATACAAAATTAATGTTATTAACAGTCCACTTTGTGAATGTGGTTAGGAGGAGGAGACTCTTGACCATTTATTTTTTAATTGCTTCAACCGTATATCTTCTAACAATTCATTTTATTTTAATCTGGTAAAAATTACTTGCACATCCCCAATCAATATGTCATATATAATGTCGATTCAATTTTAAATTGACAAACATATTGCTTAGCTTCTTAAAGTCAAATAACATCCAACTCTAATTAATTTAATTTTAACAAATTCAACCAATTTATGATATTTCCACCAAGGCAAAAAGCACTCTCTGTAGGGTGAATTGCCATTAAACAAAAAAAAAATTCTAAAATAAATTGTACGTCCATTAAATGAAGGCGACGTGGTATTGACAGAGTTTTTTACTGCAGCGGGCGTCGCGATGCGGCGGAAATATAAAAGACGTCGCGACGCAAATATTTTTCATTTAATGAATTCCTCTTCCATTAATGAATCCATTAGAAAAACTATGTTATATAACACGTACGAATCCATCAATTTTAGTTTTCTTCTTTTTTGTCGGGTATGCACTTATGTTTTCATAACTACATTGCAATGTCAAATTAAAATTGACGAAGAAATCCTGAAGATCATAAATTTAGTTGCAAAAGATATAAGGGACATACATTTAATAGAAAACACAAGAAATCGAATATTTTTATTATTGCATATGCGCAAACATTGGATTTTTTCCCCTGTCGGGAGTCAAAGGTATTTTTTAACAGATTTTTAATTATCTCAATAGAGACGAAGTTGGAATATTTCAAGCTCCTTATTTTCAAGCGAAAAGAATTTCAGTATTACAATATATAGAACTTTCAAAATTGAATTGATAGGGATCTCATTAAAAAAGGCATAATTGGTGAACGTTGCGCAAGCGCATAAAGTGATCACGAAATAAATATTCCAACTTCGTCTCTATTGAGATAATTAAAAATCTGTTAAAAAATACCTTTGACTCCCGACAGGGAAAAAAATCCAATGTTTGCGCATATGCAATAATAAAAATATTCGATTACTTACACATTGGTACAAGTAGGTAAATAAGACAAAAATGACCTTATAAGTCTGGCGCAATTCAGGGGTGACTTCTATGCGAAAAATGCATTTGTCACCTCAGGAATAAGAATGTTGTTCATAATTTCACACATAGATGGCTGTAGTAAAAATTCCTTATTTTCAAGCGAAAAGAATTTCAGTATTACAATATATAGAACTTTCAAAATTTAATTGATAGGGATCTCATTAAAAAAGGCATAATTGGTGAAAGTTGCGCAAGCGCATAAAGTGATCACGTAAACCAGCCGATGACAGGTCGTAAGCCCTGTAGGTGCCTTGATTTCCCGGTTCTCCTACAGTAAATATTCCAACTTCGTCTCTATTGAGATAATTAAAAATCTGTTAGAAAATACAAGACATAAACATACAATACAAACATGGTTATATAACAAAGGGATCAACTATTGTCAGCAAATTCTCAATTCATAACAACATACATACAATACAAACATGGTTATATAACAAAGGGATCAACTATTGTCAGCAAATTCTCAATTCATTACAACATACATACAATACAAACATGGTTATATAACAAAGGGATCAACTATTGTCAGCAAATTCTCAATTCATAACAACATACATACAATACAAACATGGTTATATAACAAAGGGATCAACTATTGTCAGCAAATTCTCAATTCATAACAACATACATACAATACAAACATGGTTATATAACAAAGGGATCAACTATTGTCAGCAAATTCTCAATTCATAACAACATACACGACAAAACTACTAACATAGGACTCAATAAGTGGACCATGGGCATTCTAAATAACAGCTTACAATGAATTAGTAACTAATATTATGTAACTAGTTTACCACCATATATGAGTAACTTTAGTATGTCTATATTTTTTTGGAGTGTTTTTGGTATGATGTCTGTAGACGATAATATTATTGGGACTATTGTTACTTTTTCTTGTTTCCATTGTGATTTTATTTGCTATTATTATTATTATTAAAAAAAATATTTACGTTGATACCCTTTCCGTATTCTGAAAATGCTTAAAAATACTTGTAGACCAAGATCCAGCGACAGACAAATTTATTTCATAGTGCAAAGGATGATTTTTCTCTGTTAAAGGATACTACAGCAAGTAACAACGATTGGATTATATGAACCCTGAGAGGTGGTGGCTTTCTGAGATGACACTCTGAAAAGTGTTGAAAATTACCTGAAAATTTATAGAATAAAACGTTTTAATTTTCTGCAGAAGACTATTGTAAATCACGCCTTCCATTGACAGACATTATGGTAGGTGGAAACCCCCCGACAGTCACTTTCAAAGTTTAATGAATTTTTATTTTCAACACTTTGAAGTATTTAATCTCCGAAAACCACCACTACTTAGGGTTCATACTATCCAATCGATATAACGTGCTGTGGTATCCTTTAACAGAAAAAATAAGCCTTTATACAACGACTTAAGTAAAGAATAAAAAATATGGGCTACTATACAAAATGACATAAGTGTAGAATCGCGGGCTCTTACACTCTTAAAATGTTTATATAGGTAAGTACCTAAATACATTTATTAAGAATGAATTACTGTACTTGGCGTACTAAATATCTATTGCAAACTAAAGTAAGTATTTCAAGAAAGTATTATAAGATCTGAAAATAAAACTCACCTGACGTTGTTAGATGGATGTGTAATGCCGAGATACTCTGTATTCTGACATTTCAAAGTATTTATATAATATCTCTTGGGAGACGAAAATCTTCACAAGACCGATGGAAATCTCCTTGGTATGATTTTTTCTTGATGTTCTCTGATACATCTTATATAAATTCTGAATAATTTTATTATAACACATTCACATTTTTGTTGCTACCTTATGGCAAAGTGGGGCATTGTTCCATCCGCACAATGCGATTGCGGCCACCCCTTTCAAACAATGCAACACATATTGGAAGAATGCAGCGTCCATGCATATGAAGGCCCAAAGTCGGACATTTGCGAATTGACACCAGCATTTGTGGATTGGCTCGGAACCCTGGACGTGAATGTGTGATTGATGTATCGTGCTGTTTTGTGTTTGCTTGCTGTCAGTGCTGTGTTTTGTTCATTTTGACTAACATTTGATTCACTAGTATCATACGATAAATAAATAATAAATAAATTTTTGTTGCATACCAGTTGTAGAAAACATCAGGTGATGGGTATTAGATGGTAGGTAGTGGACTGTATTTTTAAACTATCTCACCGATGCTTCTTTGGTTCACTGATTATTTTTTTTTGTGCACACATCCACACGCAGTGGTCTTCAAACTTGTACTGGTTAATTTCACTTGACACTTATTGTCACCCAAATTTATTTTGACAAGTGACAATTCTCATACATCGGTGAGGGGACAATGGCATGGAAGGGATTTAAAGGAAATATGCTTCTACATAACCGCCCACTCAAATTTTAAACAAAATTTGACGAATTGTACATATCACGGTGGCCACAAACAAAATTAACCTTTAACAAACTCATATCACTAATGCAGCCATCACAAAATAAAACTCCACATTGTCCAATTCATGAAATTACAAACACACAAAAAAAATTCAATAACATACTATCCACAACAAATTCACATTAAAAAAAAATTCAAAAAGATAGTTCACGGACTATATCAATGAAAACAATAGACAGACCTTTCTGTCATAACGAAAACACATTTAACTTAATTGTTATAATAACCAACTAAAACTATAAGACTAACATTATTCTTAACTATTTCTATTAAACATCTAAGGGACATATTTTCACAACAGGTCGAACAAATATTCCCTCTTTTGTCTTAACTTTTACCACCCGTACAATATTATCCTTTCCTGGCATGGTAGCCACAATTCTTCCCAATTTCCATTGTAAAGGATGTAACCTTTCTTCTTTCACTAACACTAAATCTCCCACCTGTATATTAGGCACTGAAGTGAACCACTTTTTACGCTGTTGAAGTGAAGTGAGGTATTCCACACTCCAACGTTTCCAAAAATCCTGATACATTCTTGTGATCATCTGCCATCTATCTAACCTATTCAATTTAATATCTGTGACGTCATACTCTGGAATACCAACCAATACCTCACTTATAATAAAGTGAGCTGGCGTTAAGGCATCTACGCTGTCAATATCATTACACATAGGAACAATTGGTCTAGAATTCACTACCGCCTCGATCTTAATCAATACTGTATTAAACTCCTCATAAGTCATCACTTGGTTGCCAACAACTCGCTTTAAGTGATACTTTATAGATCTTACGTTGATCTCATGTAGGCCACCAAAATGTGGACCTTTAGGAGGATTCAAATGCCAATCGATGCATTTTTCGAGACAGAAATTTCGAAAATCTGTATCTTGGATACAGTCACTATAAAATTTAAAAACTCCAGTCAAATATTTACGTGTGCCAACCAAATTTGTTCCGCAATCGCTATATACTGTAGTACATAAACCACGTCGAGATACAAATCTCTCTAAGCAAGCAATAAATGCACTAGTAGATAATTCATTGACAATTTCAATATGTATGGCCTTTGTAGTCATACATACGAAAACACAAAAGTATGCCTTATACGTTTTCGAATTGCGACGTTTATTTTCCTTCAAAATAAACGGCCCGCCTAAGTCAATTGATACGTTTATGAATGGTCGATGACGAGTAACCCGAATAGCTGGCAAGTCAGCCATTATTGGCTGCACTGGTGAAATACTAAATCGCTTACACACAAGACACTTTGACAAAACAGACTTAATTCTATTTCTCGCTGAAACAATCCAATATTTCCGTTGTATTAAATGTTGCAGTGATCTGGGACCCACGTGCAAATATGATATATGAAAGTAATTTATCAATAATTTTCCAAACTCACTATGCTTATGCAACAATATTGGAAATTTCATTTTATCGGGTAGTGCAGAATATCTAATTCTTCCGCCCACTCTGACAAGTCCCTGTTTATCTATAAAACAATTCAACTTCTGCAGTTGAGGATTATCGCATTGATTTTTGTATTTTAACATATTAATATCCTTCATAAAATGTAAACTCTGATCATATTTTATAATTGCTTGTAAACTAATTTCCATTTCCCTATTACACAAATCTCCTTTAGTGCGATTATTAACATTCAACAGACAATTATTTTTAAACCTTAAAATCCAAGCTACTACACGTGTTAACTTTGTATATTTATTAGTTATGTTATACAATCCTAATCTATCTTTATCTTCTAAAATTAAAGCATTAGATTGATTAACTAACCCTTTATATTCTGGCTATTGTGCAGGTACAATATAATCATCACACCGTGGCCATCTGTCAACAGGTTCTAACAGCCACTCTGGACCGTTTATCCACAACGTGTGACCAACTAATTCTTCTGGATATAATCCTCTAGATGCACAATCTGCTGGATTACATTGAGATCTCACATGAAACCATTTTCCATGAGGCACGTTTTCCCAAATACGTTCTATTCGATTTGCAACAAATAATTTTAATAGATATGATGGTGTTTTAAGCTACGACAAAACAATACTAGAATCTGTGTACATATATACATCCTTTATAATAATTGCATCTTGAAATACAGATAAAGTATATTTAATTAATTTTGATAATAATAATGCACCACAGAGCTCCAAGCGTAGTATCGTTTGCATCTTAATTGGAGCAACCTTAGACTTGGCAGTCACCAGAGATATTTGTTTACTATCCTCAGTAACCAAATAACAAACAGCGCTATATCCGTCATTAGAGGCGTCAGAAAAGCCAACTAAATAACACTGACTATCAACGCTTGTTCCAAAAAACCTACTCAATTTAAATTCCTCTAATAAAGACATTTGATCAACTATTTTATTCCACTGCACTTTCATGGATTCTGGAATAATATCATCCCATCGCAATTTCATTTTCCACAAATTTTGAATGAAACTTTTCAATAAAAATGTAAACGGAGTGATCCATCCTACAGGGTCATATATAGATGAAACGACCGATAGAATCATACGCTTTGTATATTTAATATCAATTTTCTTAACCTGATAACTAAAAACATCATTCACAAAATCCCATTTAATTCCTAATAATTTAATATGATTACTGTCTTCAGCAAAACAGATCACACTGCTATCAGATTTATTAAAATCTTGAATAAATTCAGGACAGTTAGTTGCCCATTTTGACAATTCAAAACAACCACTTCGTAAAATAGAAATCAACTGATCTCGTAAAATAATAGCATCTTCAATATTATGATCACCGCATATAATATCATCTACATATTATGTACTATTACGAAGAGCTTTAGCACCTAATGGGTATTTATCACTTTCATCCAAAGCTAACTGATTTATTGTTTGAATTGCATTATAGGGTGAGCTTCCTAAACCATATGTCACAGTGCATAACTCATATTCTTTGACAGGTTGTGACGGATCTTCTCGCCACAATACATGCTGATATCTTCTATCTTCTTGCCTGATAGATATTTGTCTATACATTTTAGTTATGTCAGCAGAAAACCCGATTTTATAGATTCTAAACTTTAACAATAATTCGATTATATCCTTTTGCAACTTTGGACCTACATGTAAATATTTGTTTAATGCACCAGTTGCGTTCGTATTAGAACTGCCATCAAAAACAACTCTCAATTTAGTAGATAAACTATCAGGTTTCAGAACACAGTGATGAGGAATATAATATACATTTGGATCGCCTTGTAAAGGAACTTCTTTCATGTGTCGTAACATCTCATATTCCTTCATGAACTTTGTATATTCAAGTTTAATTTCCAAATTATTACAAAATTTTCTTTCCATATGAGTTAATCTTTTAAGAGCAAAACCAAAAGTACCAACACATGGTACGTCAATATCTTGTTTTAATAAGAGCGGTACTACAAATCTACCATCGTCATTACGATAATGTAAATCATTGTATAACTGAACACATTCCTCATCCGAATGTGACATTTTCCTACTACTTGACACTGTGTTTATCTCTTCTATTTCCCAAAACCCTTTTAATTTTTCATCTAACACATCAGATGATACAAAACATGTTAACAACTCATTGTTATCATGTACAAAATCTTGACCTAAAATTACAAACCCAAATATGGTCTCAAATGCATCTAAATCTTCTGATAATTTTTTACAATTTCCTGTAAACAATTTTCCATACATGTCAGCACCTAATAATATATCAATATTACTGCTTTTCCAAAATTCATTATCTGCCAATTCTAAATCTTGAGTCAAAACTCTACACTGATGAGATAAATCTCTCCTAGGCAAGTTTGATGGAAGCGCATCCACCACTACACTCTTTACAAATAGCGACTTGTTATATTTATTATTAAATAAACAAAATTGCATAGAACCCTTTACATTAATATTAGTAGAAGACAGCGTTGTCAATGATACAGAATGCCCTTTTGTATAGAATCCTATATTCTTACAAAACTTCCCAGACATCAAAGTAACCTGACTTCCAGAATCAACTAAACACTTGGCCTTATAAAATTGCCCATCTTTTCCCTGGACATATCCTATAATTGTTCCTAATATCACTTGACCAATAGATTCATTACCCCGAATCCCTTTATGGCAGATACCTACTACCGATGAATTATCAGTATGCAATAAAACATTATGTTTCCTATCACAAGTTTGACACTTTTTGTTAGACTTACAATCCTTTATCAGATGTTTTCCAAAACAACAAAAACATAATTTCAATTTAGAGACAATATCCTTTCTCTCTGATACAGTTTTATTAATAAATGTGTCACAATTGTGTATCGTATGACTACCCTTACACATATAGCATTCAAGTTGGGGAATATTACCTACAAACCCTTTGTCTGATTTATGATTATAATTATTACGCTTTACTTGTGAATTACTCTGACGTGAAAATTTTAATACTTGCAATTGACTTCGAATTATTTCAAATATTCTATTTATTGAAGGAATTTCCTGAATATCTAATCTACTTTCCACTATTCGACGTGTAGATTCATCTAATTTATTAATAAATATAAATCCCCATACCTGATCTAACATTTTTTCACATTTCATATTTGACAGAGCTAATATATTTTCATTAAATGTATGATATAATTCGCTTAATTGCCCTACATTTTCACCAACTAAAGATTTGCATTGAAACATTTTATTCATGTAATATTCAAATTGTAATCTTGTATTAGTATAATGTCCACACAATGTACTCCAAGCAATATTATAATTATCACTAATCAGTGGTAAATTAACAAATGTTGATGCAAATCCCTTTATGGACGTTCGCAAATAATGAAATTTTTCTATGTCTGTATATCCAATATTATCATGAATCAATGACACAAACATGTCATGAAACGAATTCCAATTTTCGACGTTGGAATCAAAAACAGGTAAATTTATTATAGGAGCTCTCTGAATTTTATTACATACATCAGTTGCATTTATTTTCACACCATTAGATAAACGATTTTTAATTCTCATTATTTCAAAATACATAATGTCACTTTTCTGAATTATTTCACTCAACTCTTTCAACTCTGTATCACATTTTGTATCAGTATATATTCCAATCAAGCTGTCACTTAATTCATTGACCAATTTATACCATTCATCAACTCTCTGACACCTAGCTAAAAATATTTCATCTCGTTCGATATTGCCTTTTTCACACAGATCTCTTAATTCATATGTATTCCTAATTCTAGAAATAGCATTTAACATCCTTGCTTTAATGTTATCAGCCATTTTAAAACTTTAAACTTATACTTATAAACTATAATTGCATGCAAACACAAATTCACTGTATCAATAATAATGTGGTATTTTATTCTACCCGACTGCATTCACAATAATGTTATTAACATTAATATGGTACCTTATTATACCTCACAATAATCACAAAATAATATTATGTGATAATTAATCACCACAATATTGTAACAAAATTGAGTACCTACAAATTACTATTTGAAACCACCGCAACATGCAGAATTCGCAACAAATAACACAAAAAAACACTTCAAATTCGGTTAGAAGGGCCAAAATATTATGTAGAAAACATCAGGTGATGGGTATTAGATGGTAGGTAGTGGACTGTATTTTTAAACTATCTCACCGATGCTTCTTTGGTTCACTGATTATTTTTTTTTGTGCACACATCCACACGCAGTGGTCTTCAAACTTGTACTGGTTAATTTCACTTGACACTTATTGTCACCCAAATTTATTTTGACAAGTGACAATTCTCATACATCGGTGAGGGGACAATGGCATGGAAGGGATTTAAAGGAAATATGCTTCTACACCAGTTATTTTTTCTTTTCAACATCATGAGGTTATTAAGTCATCTTGTATAACATATTTGCTGTGATGCACCGGCTTACAATAGTCTTTCCACCCATTGAAAGAAGGGGAATCGGGAAAATGAGCTCAGCAATGAGGTTCACCGCCCATTCTGAATTTAGTGCATTTTCAGGTCAGACGAGACTGGTGTGTGGAGATACACGCATGTTCCTTGCTTCATTTTATTTATCCATGGACACCCACACACTTGTCTCATGGTGGGAGATATGCCGTGAATAAATGAATAAGTGAAATCAATATAATGAAGCTATTAGGTATTACGAACAGAAAATATAATAATGTAAGTTTCATCTTACAAATTTAAAAATAAACATTTTTGTAAAACATTATGAAAATGCAATAAAGCCACGATATTTTCCGGTGGAATTATTTTCTAACTGCACTTGTATGTGCTACGAATATAAACTTTATATTGCTTTACCAACAAGAACAACATACGTTTACTATTAATTGAAGATACAGATTAGCTCAAAATATCAAAATTTCAGCAGGAATTCACAAAGTTTATACGAGACAACATCAGGAATTAATTCAGGATATACTGTAGAATTCAGATGCGTCATAAATACCTCTAAATATATTCGTAAAAACTGATTAGTTTGATCCTAAAACAGATACAGAAATAACACGTTTTTTTCTAGGGAAGATAGAACAGAATATAAGGCGAATACAGAACTTAACATCACGCCATCGTGTCCTCATTCTTCTTCTGCCGCTGCTAATGGAGGTTGGCGACCATCACACCAAACTCATGAAGATCCTGCGCCATCCTGATGAGTGACGCTGCTAATGGAGGTTGGCGACCATCACACCAAACTCATGAAGATCCTGCGCCATCCTGATGAGTGACGCCGCATCCAAAATTCTTTACCAAAGCCTCACTGCCCGTTCCCACTTGTCGTGTGTTAGGCACGACAAAATGTCGTGTCACCTAGTGACAATACCTACATTTTTAATTAAGCTGTTCACACTTACACGACAACAATTTTTTATCGTCGATGACAAGAATTGTCGTGTGTTTTGCAAGTGCCACTTTCTTTTGTAAATAATATAAACAAATAAAATGCACACTGGCGGGCTTATTGCCATTAGAAAATTTCTTCCAACCAACCAGAGATCAACAAAAAATGGTTTGGGTACAGCAAAACAGAGAGAGGACAGAACAAGGCTGCTGTATTTACTTACTCTGGAGGTGGGGAAAAAGAGATAATCCTGACTGTGAATGTGGAGCTGAGCAGTCTGTGAAACACGTGGTCCAAGAGTGCCAGCTAAATAAATTTAGTGGATGCCTCCAAGATATACACGAGGCGAAACCAGAGGCGGTGGACTGGCTCTCAGCGCTGGAACCAAGACTATAATCTGTTACACAAGATAAATAAAAAAAACATCATAGCAAAAAAGAGGATTGGGAAGATCCAAGAACAGTTCAGTGATAAATATTCCTTCATAAGTAAATATTACGTAGCAAAGGGAAGGAAGGAAAAGGATAAGGATCGGGTATTTTTGGAAAGATATCCCTGTATTTTCTTAAAAATGGAAAGCGAGTTTGACAAAGTTATATCAGGACTCAAATTATTCCAGAGTCTGATGTATGTATGATGGCATCTTCAAGCCTACATCGATTGATTATTCATGTAATATGCTAAATTCACTTCAAGGCATTCTTTCTGATAAGAGACAATTTAAGATATGTATTGACTAAAAATATTATTGACAAATAATTAGAGAAGTTTTCGAAAAATTCACTTAGATTATGTACAATGTTTATGATGAAAATTATGTCTATGTCTTTTTCTTCCTCCTACTGAGGATAACGACTACACTACATCACCCGCCGAATGGTCCGCATCCACAAAGGTCGGTTTTGGACAAATCGAAGGGTTTCATTAAAGATTCTGTGAACTTGA
Source organism: Molanna angustata (assembly GCA_963576475.1). Taxonomy (NCBI): domain Eukaryota; kingdom Metazoa; phylum Arthropoda; class Insecta; order Trichoptera; family Molannidae; genus Molanna; species Molanna angustata. Next base: position 27,352,409 of record OY754982.1, read on the forward strand.
TCATGTGCTCCGTCGGATCGGTGAGCGGCCTCTGGATCTTCTACCCTCCATGTCTCCCATAAAGAGCTCTCGAGAACCCTTCTCGTAATGTTCCCAAAATACTGAAAGATGCGCTGTATGCAGATTGTTGATTGAATATGCACACATTGGTTCTTCTATCAGTCCACGAAATTCTAGCAGTCTGTCAATAAATTGTATGTGGACGTAAACAAATAAATTAATACGGCCAGTAACAAGATGAAATTTACTTTTTATGTCTTAAGAATTAATATTTTCATTTTGTGTCTGCTACGCCAACGATTCTCTCAAGTTTTATCGTCGAAAAGATTTTAAGGAAATTAATGTGAATCCATAAAACGATATATTTTCTATTAAAAATGCAATCCTCTTCAGTCAATAACATTAAACCAATTTTATAGCCAGCTTTGGAAATAAGAGAAAATCGTCAAATCTATAGAGTGTCTTCGATTTTCCTATATATTCATACATACAAACTGTACTTGCGCATAACTAATCATACTGTATAGAAATAAATTTGCATTTTTTCTTTCGTAGCCTAACTCAAGTCTCAACATTGAATATCCGCCACTTAGTCCAAAAAACACCCATAGATATGTGCCTATAACTTTCTTTGTGTCTAGCCTTTGGTATAAATGCAGGTTTGGTTGAGTTCCTTTATCAATCTTTGTGTCGGAAATTGTAATATTGTAAAATTAGCGTCATATTTCTTGAATATAACTTAAAATTAATTATTTATAACTTAAAATATGACATTTATATATTATTTATTTATTTTGTTTATTTATACGGCTTTACGCCATTTACATGAATAAAAAATACAATGGTTACAGTGCATGATTAAAAATATATAAAAGTAATGCAATTATTTAGATTAGGTAATTTACATATTTATCGGCTACTCTGTGGTATTTCGTGTTTCGTACTAATCACATCATCATCATCATCATTGGCCCTACAGCCCGTTGTGAGCCTTGGCCTCCTTCAGAATCCGTCGCCATTCCTCCCTACACTCTGCGGCTCTCTTCCAGTTGGTAAGGCCCAGCGCTCGGACATCAGCCTCCACATCGTCCAGCCATTTCATTTTTGGTCTGCCTCTGCTTCTTCTTCCGTCTGGTGTGGTGTTTATAACCTTGTTGGGAGTACGATCATCACTCATCCTATGGACATGGCCCAACCATTGCAGTCTTCTTATTTTAATGATCTGTAAAATGTTAGGTTCCCCATACAGTGCCTCTAATTCGTGATTGAATCATCTCCTCCACACTCCATTTTCGTTGACAGGACCAAATATCTTTATGAGGACTTTCCTTTCAAATATCAGAAGTGTGTTTTCATCTCTTTTGGTCACTACCCAGCATTCGGCGCCATATCTAATCACATGGTAGTTCGTTATTTGCAGAACCAACAAAAAAGCAAAAGCGCCCTTGGAATGTTTTTTACCATTAAACGGCGCTATAATTCTATTATTATTATTATTACTCTTTCTTTCCCCCCTTAGCGCTTTTGTCTCGTTTCTATCGGGGTACGCTTTGACCATGATCCTGGAATTGGCGAGTCTGGTTATAACATTGAAGCGACTGCCACCTGACCTTCGTAACCCTTTGAAAGGGGAACCAGACAAATTGGATCATGGCTACACATAGCTAATGATATGAATCCGCACATAGATTTTTTTTTAAAAATCCAGAGGTGCGTGCCCCGCCCGGATTCGAACCGTCGACCATGTGAGGCGACGACCTTACCGCTGGGCTATCACTGCACACAACAAATGATACTCGCTGATATTAATATGTCTAATAAGACCAAGATTAATATAGTCTGATAATTTTTCTTTTAAATAGACCAATACTGGGTCAGTGTAAGTTAAAATAAACAATGAAACTATAACTACCAAGAATAGTTAACAAATTCGTTAACACCTTTAAAAAGATAATCTTTAGAGTTGGTGAGACATAAGACTGGGTAATCAATATTGATTAATTCAGAATACCATAATATTCAATAAATTTGGCAAAATACTTTAGTAATATAGGATGTTCCAAAAAAAACTTCCTAGATTATGTAGGTTTTGTGTTGTTCAAAGAAATTTAAGACTCTGCAGATATGTCTTGAGAGTGGTCAGCTCTTTGCCGCTTCGCCTTGATATGAGCCATTGTTTGTTCTATAGAGCGGTGGTCCCTTTTAAGATGACTTGGAACTTCTCCATATGAATTATTGGTGGATGTCTTTTGTGGTGCAATAACAATATTATCATATTTCTCTCCATAATGAGTGCCCTGCGGTGTGAACTTCTTACGACCTCTCTTTTTGCTATTTGTGGAATTCTCATTTGTGTCGTCTTCACTTGCGTTCCATATGCCACCTCTGCTCCTTACTTGCCTTTCGATTTCAGTGGGACCAGCATCTTTAGAGTAAATAACAGCATATCTGTCTACCTCTTCAATACCAAAGGAACAAGCCATTAGACCGGCAACCTCTGCGACTTCATAAATGATGTTTCTGTAAATTCTGTCCATTTTCTCAAATTCCAAATGAGGCATGTTACCCTTCCTGACAAAATCCGTTACCATCTGTTCTACTCTTTTTCGAAACTAGCTCAAATTATCTCTTTTCATTTGCTCGGCTTTCCTTTGAATTTCATTTTGAGCTTTAACGCGTCGTTTTTGTTCTTCGCTCATGGAAGGAGGCGCGTTCATAGAATTTAATATATTATCTAGTATATTGAAATCCATGTTGAGCTAATGCTGTACAATATTTAAAGATGTATAATATTGTTTCTTATAAATACAATCAACGATGCACCGAGAAACAATGTTAAATAAATGCTACAAAACAAAATAATCGCTTACATTGCACAGCTATAATAACTATAAACACACCGAAAAATTTGACAAATAAGACTATCTTTTTTATTAGTAATAATAATAATAATCTTATTTGACTAATAAGACTATTATTATTACTAATAAAAAAATATTTATAAAGCAAACAATTTGCTCGATACTACTTAATGAGTTATTTTAATAACTGCATAGTTTCTGGAGAGAACTCCTTCTGAAAATGTACAAATGATCAAATGTACATCTGTCGATTAGTGAAGAGCTCTCCAGAAACTATAAAGGAGTGATTTAAAACAACTCATTTCGTGGTATAAAGTATTTCTACTTCTATATTTATAATGCGGGCACTAGACAGTGCCAGAAACTTTCTTTGTATCGAAGATACTAGTATACATTTAATTCATCGCATCATTCTGCCTGCTTGAAGCATGATGATTAGTTCCAGTTTTATTCAGATAAGATGCATCCGATGTGATCATAATCTCAGTACGTTGTAAAATTACATTTTTGTAGGTCTTCTATTTTACAGCAAATGCAATGTTTAGGTACACACAATTATTATTATCAAAAAACCTGAAATATATAGATTTAACTGATTTTATATTGAAAAGGTATGAATAATAGCGGACGCAGTGTTGATCCTCGCGGATCACCACAATTTATTGAAAACTCGAGAGAACCGTTTCCGTTGTATTCTGCTATCGTAAGAGTTTATCCGCTTAAGTGTTTCGCAACTAATGCCATATTTCATTTCCAGCTTGCGTGAAATAATAAAAAGATTTACTGTATTGAAGGCATTGTGTATATGAGAACATTTAACAACCGGTGCTAGCTTTCCTTCTTCAATTTTTAGTATCAAATCGTATTATATTCGTTATTTAGCAGTTTCTGACGAAAAAAATCTTCCAGCATTTTAAAATAACGAGAATAACGTACAAATAATTGATATCCTCAATGAGTCTTCTATGTACATCCTCAACTGAAGGGCTTAACTAAATAGATTTTATTTGTATACAAGGTTTCTGATGTTTCAAAGTAAACCTTTATTTCTTATGAATAGATACCATTCGACAGAGTGAATGACGAGTTTTCTTTTAAAGAACATAAAGATATACCAACCATCGCGTAATTTCCCTCATAAAAAAATTTTGTCTTTTATATATATAATGTCCACAAACATCCATTGCACTGATCCTTCCTTGATCCTTCCTTGATTGCATTGATCCTTCCTTCCTTAGCCATAACCATGCAAATAGATCTGATGGAGTAGTTGTATATGCTAGACGAGCACTCAAACCAACCCGTAAGACTTCATACTTGCAGGATGCAAGTCATGTGTTGATAGCTATTGAAGAAAAGAAGGTAGTTATACTGGCAACATATAGATCCCCAAGCTACAGCGACCCTACACTTTTCTTAAATACATTAGACCAGTGTTTGAGTGAACTTAAGGGTAATTCCAACATAATTTTTGCTGGAGATATTAATATAAATATTCTTGATGCACGTAATGAAATAACAAATAGCTATCTCGAAATAATGTGTGAACTAGGTCTCGCTTCAGCAATAAATGACCCTACTAGAGTCACCCATAATAATGCATCTTGTATTGATCACATATTTTTAAATACTAAAATGAAAGTTAAATCCAACACTGTTCACAGCAGCATTACAGATCACTTTATCACAACTGTAGAGTTATACACAGAGTCAAAATATAAAAATGATACAAGACGATATATTAATGTAACTAACTACAAATCTCTAATAAATGTGTTGAAACAAGAGACGTGGCAAGCTGTTTATGACACAAGTGATCCAAATATTGCGCTCAATAATTTTCTATCTACTCTGGATAAATTACTCAAAAATCATACCTCAGTCAAAATTATTAATCATAGAACTCTTAAAATAAAACCTTGGATTACAGACGGTATTGTAAAGGCTATACACAAGAGAAACAAATTACATAAGCAAGCTCAAAGATTCCCTAATAATTACGCTTTACAATTATACTACAAACAATACAGAAATACTTGCTCTAATATTATAAAGAAAACAAGACAAGACTACTATAAAGAAAAGATACACCAGAGTACAAATAAGTCTAAAACAATATGGAATATAGTAAGAGATAACTTTGGGCATAAGAAGGATCAGAAAAGAGTGGAGAAAATTAGGAAAGGAAATGAAATTATTGAAAATGAACAGAAAATAGCTGACATATTGAATAATTACTTCACAAATATTGGAGACAACCTGGCCGAACACCTAATGAACACAATAAACAAAAATGAGAATGATCTTGTAAACAATCTAATAAATGAAAATGAGGTTCACATTAGATTTGATTTCTTAACTGTAATGATAGAACAGGTCAAGACAGTTATTAAAACGCTACGTAATGACTGTGCACTTGGACTAGATGGTATCAGTACCAAACTACTGAAACAAACTGTGGATTATATCTCGAAACCACTAACATATGCTATAAACTTAAGTATATCCCAAGGAATATTTCCTGATCATCTAAAACAAGGCCTCATAACTCCCATTTATAAGGGCGAAGATCACCAAAATCCTAAAAATTATAGACCAATAACCCTGCTCAATACAATATCTAAAATCTACGAAAAAATCGCCAACCAACAACTGATGACTTTTTTAGATTCTAACCATCTACTATCTAACGATCAATACGGCTTTAGAGGGGGTAGAGGTACAACGGATGCTATAAAGGAACTCACAGGATATTTAGCAAAGGAAATGGATAATGGACGAAAGTGCTTAGCTATATACTTAGATTTGACGAAAGCATTCGATACGGTATCCCATGTGATATTACTAAAAAAGCTGGATAACATAGGAATAAGAGATAACGGACTCCATTGGTTTAAGAGTTATCTTTCTAATAGGCAACAAATGGTCAAAGTTGGACAGAGTAAGAGTGATTCAAAAACAGTTCGATTTGGAGTGCCACAAGGCAGCGTCCTGGGACCCACTTTATTCCTTGTCTATATTAACGACTTATTAAAAAAAATCCAAACCGGCAAAGTTATTGCCTTTGCTGATGACACAGTGCTCACCTATAGCTCCGAACTATGGGAGACTACATTTGAGAAGGCACGTAGTGAGTTGTGTGGGGTAAAAGACTGGATGGACTATAACTTACTTACTATTAATACTACGAAGACAGAGTATATGACCTTTAGTATTACCACTAGGACACAACCACAATATGACCAGACCTTAACAATACATAACTGCAGAACTTTGACAAACTGCCAATGTTTACCACTGAAAAGAGTCCCCAAGTACAAATACTTAGGAATATACATTGACGAAAATTTACGATGGCAAGACCATATAGAACACCAAACTAATAAATGTAGAAAAATGACTTATGTTTTTAGAATGCTACGAGATATGTTGGAAACTAATATACTACGAACAATCTACTTTGCACTTGTACAAACAACATTGGAATATGGAATTATAGGCTGGGGAGGAATGGCAAAAACAATTTTAGAACCACTAGAAAGAATACAACGTTCAATAATAAAAATTATGTACAAAAAACCTAAAAGATACTCCACGGACCAAATTTACACAGACAGTGGTTTTTTAGATATTAGACAGTTATACATGAAAACTATAATGACCTATCTTCATAAACATATGACGGAATTCTTACCTGACTACGTTTTCTCCAACAGTACCCGAAATAGACTACAGATAAGACCTCCACTAATAAGGACGACTTTTGCCCAGCGACATTACCCTTTTCTTGCTCCTAGACTCTACAATAAAATTTTACCTGACATTGAACACAATATCTCAAGCGACGAAACAAACTTCAAAAAACTGGTAATTGATTGGCTGAAAAGAAATGGTAGAATACAATCTGCTCATGTCTTGTTAAATATCCTAACATAGTTCACTGCTCTGTGCCTTCATAACCTGAAAATCTTTGCCGCAGCTTGGTTCCATCAAACGTTTCCACTACAATTATATGGACTAAAATAAAATGAGAGTTCACGGTAAATTTTCTGATTCTTTTTCTTTCCTGTTTATGTTTATTTATTTATTTAAAACACTTATTGTACATGTACATTACTTAATAGCTAGTACAAATGGCGGAATTATTGCCTAACGGCAATTTGATTATGTCTGTTATATTTCAAAAACATGTAACCACTGGGCAAATTGAAACAGTACTGCCTCAGAACAGACTTGTCTAGTGAGGCAGTAAATTTCCAAATACGAAAAATTATATATAAGTACTATTTTTATATAATTTTTCGAAAAATTATATAGCTATTTTTTGTTATTGTTTTTATATATATGTGTAAATGGAAATAAATAATTTCATTTCATTTCATTTCATTTCATTTCATTTCATTTCACTGGTCTCACATATATTTTTTTATTATCCAAGCTATCTACTGCTTTGTCTACTCCTTCCCTGAGACAATTTTTTTCAACTTAGCTTTTTTGTCAGTCGTTTTCCTTTCGTTCGTTCAATATATCTTAACTATTCCAACGTTTTTACTTTCTTTATATTTATGATATAATATTATTATACAAAACAAAATAATGGTGTTAATTTTTATTACTATTTCCTATTTTCTCCAATATTCTTTTTTAGTTTGGTATCATATTAAATATTTATTCACCACGCTCTCAATAACAAATTTCCACATTTTGTAGTCTCGATATTGATTGTCTCGCAAATCCAGACGGAAACTGTCTGCACGGGGAATCGACTCGAGATCTTTGGCTCAGAAATCAGACATCAAAACAACTGAGTCACTTAATAATTAAACATACTTGGAATTTTTAAAACTTTTTATGTTTTGTTTGCAATTATGTATTTTTCCCAAAACATGTGCGCAGTTTAAACTTGTTTTATTGCTTCTAGAGTTCCCATCCAAACCGCAGAATGTTTAATCTATTATGATCACCCAACACCTCAATAATCCATTCTTCGTTTCCTGCCCTCCTTCATTCACCAGTATTTCATCAGGGAAAACATATTTTTATATTTCCCTTTTCTCACAATCAGGATTTGTTTCCTCGTCTCATTTTTTTTGCGGCAACTTTAAATAAATTTGGCGCAATTTATCCAATCGTGAAATCACGTCCTACGCCTGTTGTATTTTTTATCACCCTTCTCTAAACATTTTTGTATGAAAATATTTGCAAACGTCGAATTTACGTGTTCCGCTTCATGAAACAAAATTGAACCAAATATATTTTTTATATAGTACTCGTATTTGCATGAAACTGAAATTGTTACTCTCCGTTGCAATGGAATAGTGGAGAGTTAGGAAATCACAATTTTAAGAGTAATTTAATTTCTACATCAATTTCTCAACAAGTATGTATCACGAAAGGAGTGTGTATAGTGCATACGATGAGTTTCCTTATATTTATCGTTGTGTCATAATAGGTATGACTTACTGTTTTCTGTGCAGCATATATCTTCTTATCTACAGTTCAATCAAATTGATAGTGTCATGTGTAAAGTGCATTAACTTTGAGGTGATTAGTTTTCCATGGACATCAGTACATTCCTTCTTTATGATATTATCTGACAAGATATTCAAAATAGCTCTGAGGTTCTTAAATATATATATTTTTTAATTTATGTTGAAACAACGTACACAATAGTCATTCACTTCATACGTCATCCATTGAAAAAGATGCAAAAAGTGCACCCTTTTTATGTAGTGGACAGTTTAATATTTAGTATTGGCTACAACCCACTATTTTAACAAATAGTGATATCTATACACATACCTATACAGCATTACCGGTATTTTTACAAAACTGATTCAAATCTCTACCAAATTGAATTGATACAATATGTATCATGGATATGAATATATTTTCAATTTACTTTATGGCGATGAACATAAAGCTGGCTTATAGAAAGTGAGAATTTTTTCTATGAATATTTAATCGTGAAAGCAAATTGTGTCATGTACGGATTGTTTCAGAAAATAATATCATATTCCTTAGAATTATGGATCGATAGAAAGCAATATGGATGCAGTCTGACTGTCCTTAATTCACTTATCTATAATATTTACATCATAATCAATTTTTGTTTCATATCTCATCAATCAATTATTCACAGATTTTAGAGTCGTAAACGTATGATCAACATCATCAGTGGCTCTACAGCCCAGGATAGTCCATGGCCTCCTCATGGAATCGTGTCTATTGCACCCTATCCGTGGCCTTTTCTCTCCAATTCCGCACACTGACTATCTGAAGGTCCCTCTCGACTCCATTCATCCATCGCAGTTTCTTCCCTCCGGACGTTGTGTGAGGATTCTTTTCGGTGTCTGGTGTCCTAGTCAGCGGAGCCTCCCTATTTTAATCGTTTGGACGATATTTGGTTCCTTGAATAGGCTCTGTAGTTCGTAGTTCTGCTTTACTTGATTCTCCGTGTGCCTTGATCGCAGAGCGACCGAAAAATTTTCCTCTCGAAAACCAGTAAAGCATCCATATACTTTTTATCAAGAACCCAACACTCATATCCGTATGATAGTACAGGATGTAAAAGAGTTTAGTAAACGTTGTAATCTCACAAAAAAAAATATTAAATTGATCCACTTGGAATTCATTTAACGATCCGATGACGAAGGGACTTTAACTGTTTTTTTTTTTTTAATTCATATATTTTTTTAAGTTTGCTTTCTCAACTGTATGTTTTCCTAATCAAATAAAAATAACTCAAACGAGTATAATAAAATTTTCCAAAGGATATACCTATAATCATTGGTAACCAATGTATTACCATATTTTAGGTAAGGTCTTACGTTGTGAAGTATTTAAGAATTTTCAATAGGCTTATAATTTTCCAAATTTATATTATTTGTAATAAAGTTTTATATTACGTGATACAAGTTTAATATTTAAAGCATGTTTCGTGTTCAATTGATATGACTATTTGTACACGTGTACAATACCGACTTTAACTTCTAAAGTATGATTGACATTATATTATACAACTTGGGAAGTTGAGTCGTTTCCCGGATAAAGTTATAAGACTCACATATCCATTTTTGAAAGATGGAAAAAATTTAGCTCCGCTTTTAAAAGAAAAATATGTTTTATAAAACATTTTTGAATGTCTAATAAATATTTATTGAAAATTGTAAATGTTTTGTTAGAGTAGATACTTGATTTTTTGTGAAGAAGTCGGAGAAGTAGATTAATTGAAATTCGGTCAGGTATCTGAAATGGATTTATTGCTTTTTTTTATTTTAATATAAACAATATACCCAAAAATATGCTTTCTTTAAAATCAATATATTGAACTATTTATGTATTTATTTCTATCAAAAACATAGAGTAGATATAAGATACAAAATAATTGAAGGTATTATAAGCATACATATATATACATACATAATAGACATACAAAATAAATATAAGTTATTTCAATTCTAACAAATATCATTTTATTATTTCACTAGTGCTTACATAGCTATCTCTTTTTGTTTGTACTTTTGTTTTGTTACTAGCCCCCTCACTAGCATGTGCTAAGGTGAGCTAGTGAGCATGTTTTTCTCTATTACGTTGTTTATTTATACATACATTTACATATAATATAAGTACATGTACATATATACGCATTCAAACATATACATCTTTCATTCTCTCTTTCTAAACACAATATTTCATTTTAAGTCATGCACATACAATGAAAATTGTAAAAATAAATTATTTGTTGAAAAAATTGATTGATTGATGCATATTACTACGTAAAGCGAAAACTACAGACTCCTTTTTGCGCGCGTATAGGAGTTAAGGTTCATGTGGAAGAGGAGTGTTGATACATAGAATGTGTTGTTATAAATATATTTAATTAATTAAAAAATATATTTAACGTCAAACAATTTCTTGTTTTCCTTAGAACGCGAAAGAGAGGGGGAATCCTTACTTTAATATACCAGCGTAGAATAAGCTGATTTGACCAAAATATTCACATTTATATTCACCGAGGTAGTCACATTCAAAGTACATAATAGTTCACTATTTAAATTCAAAAAATATTTTTCAGTTCATTGGAAGCCCGGCTTAAAGTGGAGCCTTCTGAATTGCTAGTTTGGCACAGAATTTTTCAATTTTAATTTTCTCAATTGTTAAAATTTCATGTCAAATATCTTAACATTTTGACGAAACATTCATATTCTGTATTTCATACGAAAGTGTTTGCAAGTATGTATAAAATATTTATGTATCTTGTGTTGTATATTTTATTTATGTTTTGTTTTTCAATCTGCAGTTGTAAAACACCAAATATGTGGTGTAAATTCTAAGAGTAAAGTTCATGTTCATATATGCACTGAATTATTTACTTAACAACTAAAACACAGTGTGTTGATTCAAAATTTCCAGCGGTTTTTGTAACAGCGATGGAGTACGAACGCCTCGTGAATTGCTTTGTTAACTCAATTCCCACAAATAAAGGTATATTATTTTTATAATAATAATTTTCTAGTTTATTTAAATTATCAAAAACTTTATTGAAAAAACGAATTATTCATTTATTCATTCATCAGGGCAGCAGCAAAAGGTGTGCGGGATGCATCACCAGGAATCATGTCACCATCATCGGGAATCATGTCTCGTCTCGACACGCCTGAAAAGGAAACTGTGTTATTTTGCCCGTTGTATTTTCGATTGCCCGGCTCTTAAAGATCACCCGAAAACGATTATAATAGAAAATATTGGAAGCATTATTCCAAGCCGGTGCTATCAACACCAGACCTGTGTCTACCTTGTTCACAATGGCTCTTAACAGCGATGCATTGCTTTCTCTGAACCACTGTTTCAGGATATGGAGCCAAGAAACTCTTCTACGCCCCGATCCTCTCTTTCCTTGTATCTTTGCAAGTTGCAAGAGTTGGTACGCGTATTTCTTTCCTCTCATAATATACCCAAATTAGTATAAATTATTAGGATATTAAGGATTATCTTGACTTTCGTGCGCATAGAGACCACACTAGCTATTCCGAGTCATTGAAACATTACAAAATTACATCATTCGAGAACCGCAGAACTATATCAGATATTATTTTTTATTCGAAATTGTAAACTCGATGGTTGATTGTCCTGATCTGCTAGAACGCTTGACTCTGAGAGTGCCAACAAGACCGACTAGACTGACTGACTTACTATACCTCCCCATCTGCAACACAATGCCAGACAGAACTCCTTCATATACCGAACTTCCCATTTTTATTACTCCAACATAAGTGATGCAGATCTTTCTCTCTCTCCATTGATTATGGTTAAGAATAGATTATAAAGTATTCTTGTCAAATACAAGCTTACCCAGCTGATTCATACACACCGACACACGCAAACACACATTATACCTGATTTTTTTTGTCATGGTAATAATGTATTATGTACATCTACTTAAGTGATGATGATCATAATTATGAATTTTGTATCTCTTGTTTAACTGCCCAGTTATTTGTTGTATTTGGAATAAAATAAAATAAATATATATATACACATAAAAAAAAACAAAATTACATTAGCTTAACCCTTTTTAGATCAAGCAATATTTCACGCTACACTTGCACTTCTGTCTCACTTCAACTTACCACTATATAAAAATTAACTTACACTATACGAATAAAAATAATATAACTGATTCATATTACGCTACTCTGGGACAGGCATTACCTAGCAGAGTAGCATTATCCAAAAATTATAATAAATATAAATACACTGACGACTTTAACATTAAAATTAATTATAGTATTATACATTTTATTTACTATTTTTTTATCAACTTATATTGAATCTACATCAGATATTATTATACTTGTTAAAAGGATTTTTATAATAAATAAATAAACAAAACTAATTATTTTTTTTGGGAATATTAAATAGAGTGTGTTTTATATGTTTTTTTTCTAGATATACAAGTATGTACCTACATTTTTTATACAACTACATATTTTGCATACAAATTTGTCTCTTTCTTTACACAACTTGTGCACCTTTAGTAGTCGTAAATTTATTCCTTCACATTTATGAGTTAATCTAAATTTGCATTTTACTAAAGCATGGAACGTGCTGGACGCTTTGACGGATGAAGTACACACAACAAAAGAAAAACACACGAACTATGCTTTAAACTTTTATGCAACCCTGTTATTCGTTTACTTTGATTTCGTCTTTTTCAATTTTTTATACGACATTAACTGATTAAATAATTAATTTTAAACATTTTCTTACTGCTTATCCAATTACTTTAACAATAATATCAGCATTATTACCGCTCGTTATAATTATAAATCACTCCTTTGCCAGCAAAATCATTTGAGTTATTGGTCTTTGTGAAAGATACGAAAAACCTCTTGTAAACGGTGTAATATTTTTTTAGTAATTACAAGTGTCCCACAGAACATTCGTCTTCGCCGACGTTCGGCCGAAAAAAGCACTTTCGGTTTCCATATTTGATTGCTAATAATATTTTGTGTTTTCTTACTAATGTTTATATTGTACGATTTTTGTAATAAATAATAATGTTAAAAAGCTTTTGTCTTTTCTTACTAATGTTTAGATTGTACTAGATTTTTGTAATAAATAATAATGTTATAAAGCTTTTGTCTTTTGCTGGACCATGAACACATCGTAAAACGTGCAATAAAAGTACATACTCTTTCGAGTATTGTCTTCCTTTTAAAGTTATGTTGGATATCGTTAAGCATCAGTCGACAAATGACTGATGCACTATGTATCGTGTCTTTCTCTTTTCTACTCCATTTTCTATCTCCATAAATGTATACATCTACACTTTAATGGTAAATATAGCAATGGAAGGTATTGATGCTGCTTTTAATGGAATGCATACTCTATAATATGTATGTTTATTTCTTCATTTTCTGGATGGAAATAAAAATCTCAGGTCACGTAATTTGTAAGATCTTCTTTAAACCAGAAAATAAAAAGCTATCCGTGTTTTATTGTTTTTTTAAACTAGCACCAGCTACTGTTTTCTGGTTTGCTTCAGCTAATTTTGTTTGGAAAGCACCAGCTACTACAGTTTTTATTTGAAGAAGAATGTTTTTTTAGTGAGTACATACCAGCTAATGTTTTTTAGTTAGAACCAGTTACGGTTTTTTTTATTTGTACAAGCTGATGTTTTTTGATTTGTACCAACTAAAGTTTTTTAATTAGCACCAGCTACTGCTTTTCGGTTAGCTTCAGCTACTGTTTTTCGGTTAGCACCAACAAATGTTTTATTTATTTGTTCCAGCTAATGTTTCTTGCTAGCAATGCATTTTACTAACCGGTTTTTTTCTAATCTCCTATTGTGATTTTTTGGAAGGAAGGTTGACACAGGCAAAGCTACCCGCAAAATAAACATACATTGACTTAGGTTAGCTATGATATAACTTAATTCATTCCACCGTACAAATACCAGTTTAATTTACGCATCGTTTGAATAAGGATTGTAAAATTTAATATCAATAAAATCTGTAAATAATAAAGGCAATTGTATTTTATTTTATACCTACTGTAAAATGTGTATTTATCGACGATTAAGACGATTTATTCTTTAAGAAACTTCAGGGTGACAGAACATTTGCTTTAACTTCACATTTACACTTTAACAGACCAATACCTATCGGCACTACAAAGACCACCATCAATGTTTTATGATGATGATTATCGATAGACCGATGCCAATTAGTGCCTTTAAAAATAAACAAACAGTAAACTAAAATTACCGTTTTGTTCTACATATGTTAAAAAAAAATATTTTTCATAGTACTAAAGCTTTAGTATTTCATATAGTTGATTATTTAGAAATTTGAGAGTTTTTAACACGTGAATTAGAAAGTTTGGTGAAATAAATGAGATAATTTTATTTTAATTTTGATAAAGCGGCGTCCCAAATCAAAATATTCCCCGAGCCAATTATATTCGCCCGGAGTCAATAATTTAGACACGCGCCCCTCCATTTTGTAATTAGTAAAATAATATGTTTATTTACATTCCTCAAAATTAAACACGATGAAAACTTTTTCACGTACAACAAGTACACATATCCATCATGAATGATGGCATTTCAGAAAAATATGTTGTTTATCAAAAACAAATTACTTGCTGTAGATAACTTTAGAGAATTTATGTACACAGGTTCTCAAACCAAACCAACCATCCTTTACAAGTCGTACATACTGTCACGAATCTCGTTCGTGGTTTCCTTTACATTTGAACATTGTCTCATACATGCTTGCTAATTTTTAACTCAAGTTACCTTCTATCAAAATGCTCGATGGTCATGCCATCCCTTTCTGGAATGGTCTCTGCTATTCTCTCCTTATCCTTTGTTTTTTTGGCCATTCATTCTTTGAATATAACCAAACTATCGTTAGCATTTGCTTAAATTCTTGTTTAATTCATTTAATTCAACATTTAATAATATTTCATTAATTTTACTAACATATCCTTTTATATCTTGGATTCCTATCTTCGTGTCCACATTTTTGATTATATCAAATATTTTTCTGTTTAACATAGGCCCGGTATTACAGTCTGAGTTTAAGAGCTAAACTCAAGCTTTACAAAAATATAGCGTATTACAGTGTCCGTTTAGGCCTAATCTTCCCTCAAATACGTCACTAAAACGACAAATATTTAACTCAACGTTTCTGGCGGATTAAGTACTTAACGGTGAGTCAACTGTCATTTGCTAGGCAACGCGTGTAGTTTCAGTTTCTATCACTAGAGGCGTTAGGCAACGAGTGTAGTTTCAGTTTCTATCACTAGAGGCGTTAGTTGTATCGACGGTGGCGCCACACAACAAAATAAACTGACAGCCATATTGAAACGAAAATGGGCATTTAAAAGCATTATTTTGGTGAAAAAAATTAAATTTACCATGTTGGAGAGTAAAACAATAGTATTTCAAGTGGTAGCGTCCCATTTTGAAGTTCGTATTATTTGAGGTTATTTAAAATTTGACAGATAATAACCACAGAAAAAGTAAAATATTTCTATAATTGAAGATTTAGTAACTGACATGTCAAATTGCACTGTAATACGGAAATGGATTAAATCTCCCCTTAAAATTAATCTTAAGTTTAACAAACTCAACGAGTTGAGGGCCGACTGTAATACCGGGCCATAGTCGTCTTAATGATATAATTTCTACGGTATTGATTCTATTTTCATGTGTCTTTTACCACGTCCAGGTATCGCTACTCGCTAGCATACATCAATTAGAGTAAGCACTACAATGAATATATGTAAATCAAGATGTAGACCAAAAACCAGATGGGACACAACAATAATAAACAATAATTCCTGAAATATGTTCTCAAATGACGGTTTAGCAATGTGTAATCAGACAAAGAAGACAGAACCAAAACCGACGAAGATTAAATGATGCTTAAAAGAAAATAAGAGAGAGAAAAACGTCTACCAAATTGTAAGCAGTAACGCCCACCTGTGGGGTGCTATAATATGAGTCTCAAAGATATTTTAGATGTTATCAGTTCACGAAATGATTGTCTGTGTACATCGTTCGCTTCTTAGTAAAGCTGTTTGTGTATCCATGAGCTGTTGCAAAGCAGCAAGATAAATTTGGAGTTAACAGTATCAAAGAAGACGAGCTTTGTTTCTATCTAACATAATATAATACTACACAATTTATGTATTTTATCTACCTGCTGTTCGTGAGGATTTGGTTGTTCGCAACACCCTTGTTTAGTTCGAAATTTATATCCGGGAGATATGTATTTACCCTTGTTCCTTCCCGCCTCCCCTCCATGTAACTGATATGTTCCCTTCTAATCACCAACAACCAGTACTTGCTTGCCTCTGACCTCGAACGCATTTCATTCGGACTACGTTATGTCGCGCTGAGTACTCAATATCGCCGTAGGAAACATTAAATGTGTAGTGCTGTGCCCCTGAATCGACTACACATCTTTCGTCGGACTTGGTGAGCGATCGAGGCGAGGTTTTCTTCCGTACTGGTCGGTGATTTCCTTTCTCGATCAGTTTTTTCTTATCCCGTTATTTACGTGATAAAGTACAATTACATTATACATTTCAATAATCTCTTAGCTCAAGTTGCAATCGGCAATAAGCGCATATTAAAATTCATTACGAATTCTATACAACGAAACAGTTTGTCTGGTGAAATTGAATATGTCTTTTAATGGAGCCTTCAGCGAATCAAAAAATATATTCAATAGGATAACAAACAGGTTTCTCACTGTAACTTGCTTTTGTGCGAGAAAGAAAAATATTCACTTAAAATTGACTAGGCACAAGATCCAAGACATCGGTTTGAATAATCACATTTTTTTTAACAAGAATTAATAAAACCAAACATTGTGAAATAAAAAAGAACCAAAAGTGTCATTACTACATTTATTTTTGTTCGATTTTTCTGAATAATTTATTGTTATTATTGATTAAAATTTTAGTAAGTAGGTACACACTCGTATTAAGAATAAATTTTAAGGAATATTTTTTTATGGTTCCCCATATTTCTTATAAGGTTATATTGCTATTGAATGCTATTTTTACGGTTTCGCTAGTTATTTCTTCTGATATGAAGCAATCAAGTTATTTTAAATATTTTAATTTACTAAAAAAATGTTCTAAATATATAATTACTCAATAATTTGCTTACGACCTGTCATCGGCTGGTTTATCAGGTTCTCCTACAGTAAATATTCCAACTTTGTCTCTATTGAGATAATTAAAAATCTGTTATAAAATATCTTTGACTCCCGACAGGGAAAAAAATCCAATGTTTGCGCATATGCAATAATAAAAATATTCGATTACTCAATAATTGCTTAAATTTGTTTTACGACCGAAAAATTATAAATACCAGTTTATTTTCACTAGGGTTTTCTATATTTGTGGTTTATTAATAACTATTTATTTTCATTTCCAAGTGACGGTGGACATAAAAAAGTTTGGCAATTTTTAATTGAGACATACATCAGCAGTCATCAAAGATTAATGACTAGTGTATTGAAATCGACACGTGGAACAATTTAAGATAATGTTGATATGTGACAGATCATTCTTCGAATATAGTATTATGTTACCTATAATATTTTGCCTACAGGAGTTTATCGAACACATCGTGATGTCTAATTAATCTGTAAATATTATTAGACTTCTGGAAGAGTCCTTAGGCTGTTTAGAATTTGATTCATATTTATATACTAAGATCTTTGTTTTAAACCCGTAATTACTTATGGGTTTATAATAAATGTAGTTGAAATATGATCGTTAAGGAGAATTTGTAATAGAACAATGGATGGCAGGGTAAGAAAAATAAGGACAATGAAAAAATATAAGATGAAAAAAGATGTCATTAATAGAATGTAAGTGAACACATTGAGATGGTTTGGGTTCATTAGAAGAATTATGAGGAACACTTGTAGAAAAAAATATATTTATTTGAATCTTCTTGTACATAAAATTTGTACACTGGCGGGCTTATTGCCTAATGACAATTTCTTCCAACCAACCAGAGTTAATGTTAAGTATACAAAACAATGTGTACTATGGCAATCAGTTACATAATCACATTACAAAATAAATAAATACAGCAGAATAAAAGTAAAAAAAACAAAGAATATAGCATATAAGAACAAGTCATAGCAATGATAGGAAAACTAAAGGATAAGGAAAGGAAGAGGAGAGGAAGATGTAATCAGGTGTTGTCAGATAAATATTTTTGCTTTAGCCTTTTTTTGAAGATGTTTAATGAGATAGACGACGTAATATCAGGACTTAGGCTATTCCATAGCCTAATACAGTGGGGACAGGAATTAATTTTGTATATGCTGGTATAATCTTAATGTTTTTTCTTTTTATTTTACATTTTGTTAAGTCATTAATTAGCACACATACTCCCTCTACATAAGCTAATAAGCTTTAAGAGATAGGTGATATTGTAAACTATATAATGTATAAATTTTGTATGTTCGTATATTTTGATATGATATATATTTCTTCTGAATAGAGTTTTGAATCTAAGTTTGGAAACATATATTACATGCAACTTAACCAAAATTATAGCTGACCTAAAAACCAATGTAGGTACCTACCTAAATACTATTTGGTAGTAATATACATCCTCATAAATTCCCTAAACCAAGCATAAATGCTTGCGTCATATGTGAATGAAATCGGCCGAGGCAGGATTCGAATTCGCGACCACTGGATATCTATCCCAGTGCGCTTAACTGCTCTGCCACTACCCATCTCACTTTAGATTTATCTATTGATCCTTTATTCATCTACTTATTAATAAAATACCAATATTCTTTCAGAAAATCCTACATTGACTTGTTTTTCGTGGCCACAAGGTCCGTTTGCCCTTTTTGTTTCCTTCGATCATTAAAACAAAAAAAATATAATGAAGATAATGTTAAATTCAATGATACGTGACATTTTGCTCCAATATCTACCTACAAATCAAACTATTGTTTTCTGAATACATAGAAAAGTAACTAGACTTTAGAATACACCATATCTCAAATTACTAGTAAGTCAGATGAGCTATTAAAGTTAACATTAAATGCGAAAATGATCTACATGATAAATAAACGAATGGGTTGTGGCCAATGCTATACTCCTCACTACCAAATTACTCCGCAAAGTATTCAAATTTCGTATGAAAAATTTTCAACATTTTTATGAAATGAGTTGAATATTTTTTAATATTTAACATAACTCCCGACTATATCCCCTTGGGTTGGTGGGGGGTAAAAATGGTATTAAAAATCAAACAACTAACAAAATAATATATATTGATAAATATAATTAATAGTAATATAATACATAATAAACTTATTCCTAGCCTCAAATGACAACGATGTTGCGGACATTTTTCCTGAAACCAATTTCAACTCGCTCACGCGAGTCGCTATCATTATTAAAGAATAACTGAACCTAACGAAAAAATGATAAGAAATGGAGGTTTACGTATTATCATATTATTATTTCGTTTTCGTATTTTATTGCATCCCATATAATTTTCGGTTAGGCTTAGCTAGCCTTTAGTTATAATAGTGACTCGCGTAGGCGAGTTGCTTCAGAGATTGAAAATAAATTGGTTGCAGGAAAAATGTTAATAACACCTTTGTCATTTGAGGTAAGCAATACTTAAGCTTATCATAATATATTCGCATTTGATCACAATATTTTTAAATAAAATATTATGTTCTCAACATAATATTAAAGTTGCATGATTTTTGTACTATTTCATTTTAACTTTGATAGCTTATCAGACTTTGGTAAATTTGAGCTGTGGTATATCATAAGGTTTAGCGAAAAGTATGATATTCAACTGTATGGAAATTTTTATTACTTCATAAATACCTTTGAATCTATATATATCTCAAGAACCAATATAATATGTAACACGGAAAAATATATTTTTCTTTTCCATTTAACGTTAATATAATATTTCAATTTCTCGTTCATTTTATACGTAGGTATTTATATTTCATTAAATAATGCCTTGCCTATATCAATTTCTCCATGATATTATTTTTTTATCAAACAAAAGTGATTGTGTTACAAGAATCGAGTAACCATGACACAAAAATATTAACAATGAAATAAATAATATTATATTAGGTATACATGTGCCTCCTGTTTAAAAATAAATCTTTTTCTTTATTCGCGATATATTTTTACATTTCTGAATGTACCTAGTGTTCGGTTCTATCAGTCTACCACGCGAGGAAGATGACGTGATATGTATGGGGGGACTGCTGCCAACATACCTATTTTTCAATTTGATATACCATCATTATTTCTTATCAAATCGTTTTGAAAAAAATAATTTAGATAGTTTGGGTATTAATGAAGATAAATATATCTTTACTTTTTGATAATGTTCTGTACAAATTCTTGTAGAAAAATAATGGAACACCCCGATTTCCAACGTTTATCTTATATTTTTAATAAAATATAAGGCGTAGTTTAACATATTTTTTTTTAAATTAAAGAAGACAAAAATATCTAGAAAAATATGATGTGACGTTGCATTAATGCTTCAAGTTTAGTAAATAAACCTAAAAAACATTTATTTTACATTCAGCGCCATTACGAAATAAAAGTTTGTTTGGTTTATTAACTTAACCTGATGCATTAATGCAACGTTACATCATATTTTCCAGATATTTTGATCTTCTTAAATCTACAAAAAAAATATAATGTACCATATAGTTTTTTAGAAATTTAAGATAGATTTCAAAAATCAGGGTATGCTTATTATTTTCCTACAAGAATATACCTATACAGAACATGTTTAAAAAATTAAGATATATTTTTCTTAATTAATATCCAAACTATTTAGGTTATTTTTTTTCAAAATGATTCGTTTTGTAGTAATGATGCAAATTCAAATTGAAAAAATAGGTACGTTGGCAGCAGTCACCCTCTTGAATAGTATGACATATGTATGTTGAATAGTATGTATATGAATAGTATGACATTCGTAGTATTGGAAAGTTAAAAAAGTAGGGAATTTAAAAAATTTCTGACTCCACATAAATATTTCTGACTCCACATAAATATTTGTAAAAATTTATATTTATTTATTTATTTATTTATTTATATTCGGGAAACAAACAGCTTAATTTACAATATAAGGGATTAACAATAAAATAATAATAACTATGCCAATAACATGTTTCCACAAGTATACAGGTAAAATTATATTATGTAAGAAGTAGGAAGTAAGTTTTATTGAGGTAGGAGGGAGTTAAGAGGGAATAGGGAGGAAAGAGAGGGAGTACAGAAGGAGAGGGATTAATTTATATAAATAATTATTGTAAGAGAAGTTTTGATTCGATATTAGTTATTGAGGAGTCGAATAAGTCAAATTCGTTTAAGTGCTCATTGAAGAAGTGTGATGCTCGATATATGAATGCATGTTGTTTAGCGCTTGTGTTACAGTGAGGCAGGTGTAATGAGTGGTGGGATCGGGTAGCTCGGGTGGGAACTCGAAGAGCTAATCGTTCAAGCAGTTCCGGGCAATCCATGATGGAGTTGTCGATTTTATATAAGTAGACGGCGTCGGAAATATTTATGCGGTCTTCCAATGTGCTAAGTTTAAAGAACTCAGCAGAATCAGAGTAGCTAAGATGAGTTCGAAAGGAACGAAAATCGAGGTACTTTAGGAATCTATTCTGAATTTTTTCTATTCTATGTATGTAGGTAGAGTACCTAGGATTCCAGACTTGTGAAGAATATTACAGAATGCTGCGCACATATGTAAAGTATAATGTTTTCAATGTAGATATATTGTTAAAATGCTTGCATGTACGGAGGATAAAGTCGAGGATCCTAGACGCTTTGGATACAATTAATCAATGTGCTTGTCAAATAATAGTTTTGAGTCAAGGATGATACCAAGGTCTTTAGTTTATTTTACGTTACGTAGTGCTTTATTATTTAAACTATAGTTGAACTTTATTATGTTCTTGTTCCGGGTGAATTTTAGGCAGTGGCATTTGGTAGGGTTAATTTGTAGGTTATGTTGTTTGCAATATAGGTCGAGACGATTAAGGTCAGTTTGAATCTTTTCACAATCCTCAATACATTTGACTGGGCAATAAATCTTCATGTCGTCTGCGAAAAGTGAGACTTTAGCAAAAGTAAAACAATTAGAGATATCGTTGATATAGATATATGAAATATTCAAACAATACCTTTAAACCTTCCAAAAATTCCACCAAAATCTCAATTTGATTTAATTTATCGTTGCTATGACGAGTTTACCGAGATAATTTCGACAAAAATTGATGAATTTCAACCCAACAGCGTTGGCACATTGGACCCAAAAAGAAATTATGAATAATTTTCCATCCGTGTACATTCACGAAATTAGGCTTTTGTTCCGCGTTCATTCAAAAAAAAAAGTTTGCTCCGAAAATTGAATAATTATTTTGGCGTAAATATAATTGATTGTGCAATCAACAAATTTGCAAATAAAACAAGTAGGTATACGAAAGATTTTTTTTTTATTCTTGGAATAATATTATAAATCCATAAATTTAATACGTAAAATAATGTCTCCTGTGCCTTTACGGATATCACGAGTTCCTAATTAATGTTAAAAATATTTTTCATAGATAAATATTGAAAATATTTTTATTTAAATCTAATTTAAAAACAAAACTTTTTTTTTAAATAATAGCGAGTTTTTTGGCCGATCTCTATGACTGACAATAAATTTTATTAGATTGCAACATGTTTCGTATTTTTTTATGTATAAAATAAATCTTGTTGGAATTCTAATTCAAAATGGCGTCATAAGTTTTTCAAGAAATAAAAATGTGAGTATTATTTAAATATTGTGTTTTAATATTATTGTTTTTCTTATATTTTTGTTGCGCGCTAGTGTTCTGGTGGTCAATATCGGAAACTTGAGTAGAGCAAACATTTACATATATAATGGATTATTTTTTTTTTTTATTTATTAATTTCCATAATACATTATAAAATAAAATATAAAATATTGTTCATGAAATATATAAATGGAATTTATTACCTCACTAGGCAAAGCCTGTTCTGAGGTAATACTAGGCAACAAGTAAGCATAAATTTCAGCTACGTGAATTCTTAACATCTAAGGCACAAAAAAATATAAAAAATACAAATAATAAAGTACAAAAGTACACATTTTAAGTAAATAAAAAATATAAAAAAGTACATATAAAATACAATTGTAGGTACATGAAAAAATTTATTAGGTGTCTTTGTGTTTTTGTTAATGTGAAGATGTGTTTGCGTGTGTGGATATGTGTAAAAGGGTGTATGAAAATTCTTCATATACTTTTAGAAATTTTATTTTATTTATTATAATTATTCTAGTATCTCCGCCAAAAGTTTTTAATTTTCCCGAAATACATAGGTACACATAATATCTATCTATTGAAATATAAATTAATGCGATCGACGAGGGACAGGACTTGTATAAGTATAATTACCGAAATGATTGAATTTGGTTATTGAATGGATAGGAAATAAACAGATTCAGAGACGAAATGAATATTTCCAGTGAACATACATATAACACACTCACATAATATATCGCTCACAGAACAAATCAAAGCGACTTGCCAATGGTCTCTGGCTTTAATCGAGCGATTCATCAGCGGGATGTCGATGCACAGGTCTCGCTGTTCATTCAAAAATTAAAGTTTATACACAAACACAACACAAATTTATTGAAACTGCGGTAATATAGGTAATCTAAGATATTAAAAATAGATGGACGGTGTGCCAAAGCGAGTAGAAAAATATACAATTATATTTTATGTGTTTCCTTATGAGTGTCTTCAAGGAGTATAAAGTTCTAAAAATCCTAAATGTACCAAAGTTTCTAACTGCAAACTCATTCATTCATTTATTCATTCATACCATCACGGCATATCCCACAATGTGGGGTAACCAGCGAAAGGTGTGCGGGTGTGAATTGCCTTATAAAAGGGAGCACAACATATCTGTGTATACCCACACACCAGTGTCGTCTCACCTAAAAAAGCACTATATTCAGAATGGGTGGTGAACCTCATTGCTGAACTATGTGAGATGTTATAGTTGCCTGTTGTTACTGCAAACTTAAATACAAAAATGCACTCTTTTCGCAACAAGTTATATACGTCACGAACCTCAGTCATTCCCAATTTCCAGATCCCAATAAAAACAACCAATAACAACAACCCTATCACAGCACTAATTTGGTTTTCTTGCCCCACAAATGTTTAACATAATACCTAGAGATATAATTAAAAAAAAAAAAAATATATATATATATATATATATATATATATATATATATATATATATATATATATATATATATATATATATATATATATATATATATATATATATATATATATATATATATATATATATATATATATATATATATATATATATATATATATATATATATATATATTTTTTTTTTTTTTTTTACTGCTTGCTTGTTCCTTTTATTTTTGCTATGAAAATTACAAATTTTAGCTAGAGTAATATTTGATGTTCCTTTTCTTATCGTGTTTCGAATGTACCCGCCCTATGATTATGAAAGAAAAATAAATAATGAATACATTAAAAAAATATATGTTTAGGTATTACTACTCTTTATATAAGTGAAAACATGTTACGTAGGCATGAAATTGTATGTATAATTTTTGTTTTTATTGTTTTTATGTATGCTGTATGTTTTCCGAATAATATAAAAATACAAAGAACATTAAAAAATATAAACACTTCGATGTCGACACCTATCCGATTCATGTCACCATAATATAATGATTCGTGCATGTGTACTGTAGATCATGATTATTGTAGTTGAATTAAAATTGTTTATTTCTTCTTTTTTGATAACTTTTATTTTGCTTTGTTGTGTTTTATTTGTTCTTTTATTATTTTGTTTTTGTAAAGTAACTTTCTCGCCACGGATGTAATCCTAGTGATGAAGGCACTATCTAAAAAATGAACTTTTTACTAACTGTATTAAGAAAATTTAAAATATATATATGAATTGTTGGCGGAAAAACGGTATGCAGCGGTATTCGCAAATTATAATGATACGTTTTTTTTTCTCATTAAAAAAACAACGAAAAAATCCTATTGGCACCTCCATTCCATGACAGCCTTATGACTTAGACGAATATATGTGAGCACACAATGTTGCCAGCCAAAACAAATACAAAAACGTTAAAATACAGTCCATATTAAACCATTGACTCAATCTCGCGTATCCTCAAATTGGCGAAGTGTAAAATTTCTGTTTGAATGATCCAACCTCAGACAAAAGGTGATAGTACCATTATTAACATGGCCAGAGGCAGCGGTGATCAAAAACCATTGTCTAGTCTGCCAAATCCAACTTCCTAACAAAAGCGAATATCCTTCAGCGAAATGAAATTTTTTCCTCGGATAATCAACAGCTTAGCTTCTCTGGCACTTCTAATGGTTGTACTGTGTCGTTTACCCTTAGCTGTTATAAGCTAAATTATGACTTTACACATAGCTACATATTATCTATGTAGGTATGTACTAAAACAGGGGCTAACTGAAATAAGATTTATTTTTATAATTAAATACTTAAGACCCTTGTTAATGTCTATGACCTTGGACATACGGAATGTACACAACTATTCACTCTTATTATTATATATGAAACTCGAAAAAATATTGTATATCACCAAATCTGTGAAATAGAAAAAGAGAAATATCCAATATTTACCGACTCCAAATTGGTCATTTTATATACTAGAGTCTACAATCTGAATCTACCCGTTTGCATTCTGTTTCCGGTTGGCTCTCTGATTGGTTGAGATCTCGTAGTATTAAGTCAAATGAGCTGTGAAATTTTATATTAAATGCGAAAAATTAAAAGAATATTATATATTTAATTTATAATAATTTATAATTCAATTTATAAAGCAACTCGCTCACGCGAGTCGCTATTATTATTATACACAAACTTAAACCTAACCTAAGAATGCAGAAAAGAAACTCAGGGGCTAGACGCTACTATTTTATATTAGCTTCTCACTTATCCAATTGTCGATTTGTTCAAGAGAATTTATTCTCTTAACATATCGACAAAGTATTAAGCCAAGACCCGCGTATAAGGAATACTATTTTTGCATGCTAAAAACACCAACTTAGAGGCTTCGCAACATATATGTTCTCATACATGGATTTACTCAGAATTCGGAGTAGAACATTCTACATATGTGAGTTTTGTGTGTCTGTGTGTGTGTGTGTGTGTGTGTGAGGGTGTGTGTGTGTGTGTGTGTGTGTGTCTGTCCGTCCGTCCCCTTATAACTTTTGATCTGCTGGATTCACAAAGCTTAAAACTTCATAATATATAGACAATATTAGTTTAGTACAAAAAACTTTTATACTCAGTATTTAGAATTTTTGTTCCAGTCAGGGGTTATCAACATTTCAATTTTTATAGAATTTGTCCACATACCTCAATAACTATAAAAGCCAGAAAGCTGAAATTTTCTACAAATATAGTCAAATATAGTATCTCGAAATGGATTTTGAAAAACAGTTCCAGGGTTTCTCAAACTGTTTTTATTAAGAATCAAAAAATAAGTATGACAAATTTTTGTCTTTAACTGCCTTTATTTCCATTTCTTTTAAAAATATCGAAAAATGCCGAAACATGTAAACTAGAGAATTTAATTTTCTATAGAAAATATGTGTGTTATATATATTATAGTAATATATCTCAAACTTTTTTTACCAAAGTTTGTACAGATTAATATTAGTGACGACATCGCTTCATACAATTTGTATGGAATACGCAATATCCATGTTCAACTATACATACTATCGCTATCGACAGTTGGATCTCATGTATTACATACAACTAGTATGTATAAGATTTATGTTGTGGATAGTCCAATCAGCCAATGTGGATTGGATGTTGAGTCGCCCGACCATATGTTCTTTTCTTGCTCAAATAGATCTGCATTTGATCTTATGATTCTATTGTCAATGATCCTCGTCCTTTTACTATCGCCCACCTATTATCACTTAAAAAAAACGCGATCATTGCCAAATTTTTAAATTTCTTTCTGTAATCAAATTAAACTGTAAATATTCAACAAGCAATTAAAGTAATTCTTCAAATAAGTATAAATATTAATTTGTGTGTCTCATAGACACTAGAACAGTACAAATCTCCTTGATTTGGGTGAGTTGCCTAGTTAATAAAAAAAATCTGTGAAATGTTTTTTAAGAGCAACAAACGTAATTAAAAAATAAAACCAGTAGGTTGTGGCCAACGCTATACCATGTCACGCCACAAAGTATGTATGAAAATTTTGTATGGAAAATTTTCAGCGTTTTCGTGTAATAAGTTTGTTAAAATTATTTTTGATTTAAATATTTTACTATGAAAACTTGATAATTATTCAATGCAATTTTATGAAAGTGGTGTGCCCTTTTACCAATTTAAAAATAAAAATTCATATTTTAAGTTTCCAGAGCTTGGGGTCACTTTGAAATACTCGACAGTTAAATAAATTGAGAAGCACTGATCAGATATACCTACTTCAAAATCTAATGGGGTCTTAGCGAGAAATAGATATAGGTACATATTTGCAAAATATGAAGACAATCGAATTAGTATTTTAGTACTTAATGGATAAAGTAGAATAAACATGCCTTACATAGTACAAAGCACATATCACATAGTACACAGCACAAACACAGATACATTGTGATGAAACATTCAGGATACATCTCTGCATGATACTAGTTAATAATCTGCAATAAAAAAATAGCCTTAAAAATATGAAATCATAACTTCCCATCCAATAGCATTGAACTGGTGGATATCCACATCAAATAAACGAACGACCTTGAAAGAGTATGAAAAGTACATTCTGTGTGTAAAGTTTAGTTTGTATAGAAAATTAAAGAGTTTCTAGAAGGTCGATATTTGCGATCCACGAAAACTTCTAATTGAATCCTCGAAAACTTTTTTCTAGAAACTTCGTCCTTCAGACAACATTATGGAAGAAAGTGTATAAAGCTTGTAAACTTACGAAAGCTTATGAACATAATCATGAAAATAAAAAACTAAATTAGTCAATTGATAATAATTTCTGATAATGATGAGCGAAATCAGTCTTAGGCTGTAATTACACAAGATTTCATAGGAAATGCTCAGAAATTTGATTCCCTTCCGGAAATTTATTTATCTTTTTGTACATAATATACACAAATATATTGAACACTGCCGTGCTTATTGCCATTAGGTAACTTCTTCCAACCAACCAGATACAAAAATATGACAAAATTATATATGTACATCAACAAATTAATGAAAGCGGAAAAAATACATTCGAAACGTATGTATATGCAGTGCATTTATGATTATTTATTTATTTACCTTTTATCACACCATATTTAAATGACAACAATAAGTAGATTGCTGATGCCTAACTAGGAAATCCTGTTCTAGGGCTAGCAGTTTACAATTTTTATTGACAATTATTAACAAGGTGATTGTTCCCGTTCCACACTAAATAGGTACACAATCTTAAATTTCTGCACTCACAATCATTACCTCAACAAACATATGGGCTCACGTAAAATAGATTAATAAATAATAGACTAGGGGCTCCGCCCCTGGCCGCTTCGCGGCCCAACCCCGGTTTGTCATTTTTTTAGGCGCTTCGCGCCTTTATTTATGCGCTACGCGCATTTCATTGGGCGCTGCGCGCCATTTGTTTTATACCAAGCATCGTTTTTTTAACGCTTCTCACCAACCTATGACCGCTGCACATCGAACCAATTCAGGTATTCATCGAACTTACAAAGTATTGAATGTTATCAATAGTGATTTGTAATTAAGATATTCATTAATTTATTATATTATTAGTTCAATGTTTAATAATGTTACCATAATAGAAATTAAACAATAAGTTATTAGTGTGAGTATATTTATCAATATAAATGAATCATATTTCTAAAAAAACATTTAAATTGTACTTAAGCACATAATATTATTATGTATAATGTTTCAATGTATATAGGCATGCTATAAGCATTCAACTCTCAAATGTTGTTGATGTTCCGTTATTTTTTTTTTAAATGGGCAACTACAATAATATTGTTTTAAACAAATATAATAAGAATAGCAACATAAGTAATTGTTACTTAATCAGCCCACCTTTGATTTCATGTTGCATGTACTCACTGCTGATAACAAAACAAATTATTATTCCTGTATAGCGTGGCTCCTGGACATACATAATATGTCCACGGAACTGAGTTTTTCCAAATTATTATATGTGGTAAGGCATTGGTACAATGGGGAATTCTGAGCGGCATTAGTGTTTTTTTTTAGTCCAAAAAGAACGTTAAGGTGTGTCTTGTTTGTCTATTTGGTATGTTGAAGTTAATCATTTTCATAAGGTCTGTACAGTCAATTTTGAAGTTTTTTATGCCATAAAGGTACATTAAGTCTGAGGTCCTTCGTCTTGTCTGTAAAGTCTGCAATTCATGTTTGTAGTTATTACCAAATTTGAACTTCATGTTTTTCAAAAATATTTATTGTATTCATTCTATACTGTTAATATAAGTATTATATTGTGGATTCCAAATGACTGACCCTTGTTCCAATTGACTTCTAACAATTGTGTTATACAGTAAGCTAAATGTTTTCATTTGTGTGAATGGTTTACATACTCTCATCAGGAATCCCAACATTTTATAAGCTTTCAGTATAATGGTGTTTGTCAAATAAAAGTTTACTGTCCAGTTGTATGCCTAAGTCTCTACAGTCTGATTTCTTATCAATCATCTCCCTATTGATTTTGTATGTGTATTGTATTGTACTCTTTTTCCTAGAGAATGTAATGGAGTGACATTTTTCTACATTTAGTAACAGCTTATTAGAGTCAAAATAAGAAGTTAGTCTATCCAGGTAAAGTTGTAAGTCCTTAGTCAGTAATGTCTAACAGTTTTACAGATTTTCATATCATTCAGTTTTATAGATTATTATCTTATGTACTTTAAACAAACTTGGATGGTTTTGAATATGTACTGGTTGTATTAATTTGAATAATGTCATAGGCAAAAATGTAAATACTTATTTGTCAAAATATTATAAAAACAATATTGAACACACATACATACCATCACGCCATGTCCCTCACGGGGTAGGCAGAGAGAACCGAAGGCCACATTTTTCTATCTTGACACACATTCATCGCCTCATCAACATTCATACATCGTCTTATACATGTTCGTCTGTTGTTCAAGCTTCTTACATTTCCATATTTCAAAATAACGTTTACATGGTCGTGCCATCCTTTTCTTGGGCGCCCGCGACCTCTTATTCCGTTCCTGTCAGCTTTGTATATTTTCTTCGTCAGGCGTTCTTCGTTCATTCTTCCCAAGTGGCAAAACCATCTCAATGTGTTAACTTTCATTCTGTTAATTACATCTTCCTTCATCTTACATTCTTTCCTTGTATCTTCATTCCGAACTCTGTCATACATCGTTCTGTTACAAATTCTTCTAAGCGATCTCAATTCAACTGCATTTATTCTGCTTTCATGCGACTTCTGCCATGTCCAGGTCTTACTTGCATACGTCAAGGTTGGCACTACGATTGCATTATGAATGGCAACTTTAGCGTCTCTTGATATGTTGCGATCATTCATAACTGGTCTAAGCGCTCCATTCACTCTGTTTTCTGCCATAACTCTTCTTATCAGGCCGTCCATTCCGTTGGAACATACTACCCTGATAGACATACTCGTCGACTTGTTCAAGCCATTCATTCTCTACTTTTATTTGAAACACTGTTCTGCTTTCACTCTTTTCTCTATTGAACATATGAGTAAATATAAGTTAACCCTGGAACACCCAACATAATCTAGAACACTTGTATTACATACATAATATATACTACGAACAAATATCCATACAAACGTTCACCGTCATATAGACCTGCCCTATAATCTGCACCATATAAATCAACGCTTAAAGATGCCCTTATACATGCTAGAATATTTTGTAAGTTTATTGAATTTATTATATAAAGGAAAAATTGTAAAAAAATCAACCTTTTACCTAAGCACATAATGTGTAATTTTTCAATATAAATGTTTTCATAATGTCATTATCAGTCAATACAAAGCTATCATGATTTGATCTACATTGCTATTAGATGATTAATCCAATAGACGCCCTACGATTGATTTTAAATGTAATTTAGGGTATATAATATATGGAAAACAATGTATAATGTGCACCATATAAATCAACTAAACAATAAGTTATTGGTGTATATTTATTGATATAAATTAATCATCTTGCTAAAAAAACATTTCAATATATATAGACATGCTTCTCAAGATTTTTTCACAATGAAATACATATTCGGTACATGTAAATAAATAAATTTGAAGTATTTCATAAGTGAACATGTACATACTTATTTGTCAAAATGTTCAAAGCATACATATGAGAGAGAACTAAATGTTTATAAATCAATTTAAAATCTCTTTAAATACAATATTTTCTGAATACTTACTCATATTTTTTACAACCATTCTTGTTCCATTACAAAGACCATCTCCTCGTAGAATTTTATTTAAAAAAAATGACTGACTCATGCATAATAATTGTGTTATATAGTAAGCTGAATGTCAGGATCAAGTTGTAAGTCCTAACAGTCAGTAATGTCTATAACAGTTTTATAGATTTTCATATCGTTCAGTTTTATAGATTATCTTATGTACTTTAAACAAAGTGATTCACAAACTATGTATGCATTTGTTGGAACAGCTCGCTAGCACAATGTATTATATTGTAGACCTCCCCAGATGCAGCTAGAATAAAATTGCATAGTTGTTACCGATTGACGATGGTTTGTTTAAAATATCTCTCATACCGCCAAAAATTGCAACTCGAGCTTCATCTATTTTGTTGACATTTCAAACAGTATGGTCCGGTACCAGGCACGTCTGCAATCTGAACACCGAAGGATGCAAAAGCATTAGCACTATTCTTCCGGATATATTGACAGTACTAACAACTACTCTTCGCCTAGCATTTCGCAATGTTCGCCTACGATCTCGCTGTTCTGTCATATCTCACTCATCCATCTCTTGATTTGTCGTGTTTTGGTAGCAGGCATCCACGGAGCATCCACTAAATACCTGCAACAAACAAAATAACACCAAATAATTAGATATGACGATGCGTCACGTCAAACGTCAAATGTCAATCCGTGAATCCGTCCATTGTCCATATCCTGTTAGTACAGAATGCTGCCAGTATTCAATTACGTATTCCGCAGATTTATTAATAACGTTTGATAAAATTGATGTTTAAAATTCCTTTTTGAACAATAATATTGTCAATTGATATTTAAAATACATTTTAAACGATAATTTTGTACTTTTTCGATTCAATTTATTTTTTATATTGGAGAAATATTTAGAATGCGTAAAATAAAATTGGGTAAAATTATTTTACTGGCAATACGCGCACATGCTAAGCGGCCACGACCACGTACAGATTGTGGAGGGAGACGTATTCAATATAATAGATTATCCGCTATAGTACCTGTCATAAATCCAATCTCTGACACTATTTTTATTTCAGAACCATAGAAAGAGACTAGTTAATTATTTTTAAGTGCATTAGTTTTTAAGTGCATTAGCGCAACAAACTAGTGCCTAATTCGAGGCAGTACTTGCCTCCTAATCAACACGGAAAGGTAAATACGCTACCTGGCAGGTACACAAAGTAGTGAGTATTACAACGGTTTTCAATTGTATAATGTTTTGCCAGAATGTGTGAAGGAAGCATCACTTAGGAAGCATCGCCTAGGTATTGAATACATAAAGGAAAAATTCTTGATATTGTGTGCTTCCTTTATTTTTTGTGTCTGTATTGGATATTGGAATATTTTCTTGCTTGTTGTTTTTTTATATAAGTGTAAATTTTTAAAATAAGTTTAATACTATGTAATTTTTTTTTGTCCTTGTTCATATTCTATTTGCTAACACAAGATGAAAGAAACGGTACTTTTTTTTACATCTAAATCAAATATATATACATACATATTTTACAAGACATATTCATTAAAAAAATTCATACATTTCAATAGGTACATCGTACGTTACACCTGCTTGTATTGAAAAAGTCAATTGAACCTTTCGAGCCCTCGTAGTTTTCTCGTAATCATTAATGTTTTACATCATTCTATTGAATATAAAAACCTTCAAAAGTTTTTGAATGCCTTATTTTCAAATAAAATATACGTTTCAGTGAGTTTTCAATCACCTACGTAAATTCGTACAAACAAAAAATAATATTTTTAAAGGAAGAAATATGTTTAGATTATAATTAAAACTTCGAGGAGGCGAAGACATACAAACTTTATAATACTAAATTAAATAAATTTGAAATATATAAACATTTTTTTATGTTTTAACATTTCTGTAAAAGTTCTTGAAATCGTGTACTGCTTTAGAAATAAGTAAAACACGCATTCAATTAAGAACCTTTTGAAAATGAGTGGTTCAAAATAACCTATTTACTTTTACAGAATCGTAACGAATGTAATATATTTTTTTAATAATTTTTTTATTTATTTATAAGGAAAACAATCAGGAGACAATGTTATACATAAGTAAAGAATATATAATATGGCATATGGTAATATGTATATAAATGTATTGACACTATTGAATATAATGTAAGACCGGGACCACACATTTTGATGCAAGACAAATACCATTTGCACATCACTTTAATTGACATGTAAATCCAGTAATATACCATACATACATACCATCACGGCATATCCCACAAAGTGGGGTAACCAGCGAAAGGTGTGCGGGTGTGATTGCCTTATAAAAGGGAGCACAACACATCTGTGTATACCCACACACCAGTCTCGTCTCACCTAAAAGGCACTACATTCAGAATGGGTGGTGAACCTCATTGCTGAACTATGTGAGATGTTATTATTGCCTGTTGCATTTTCGATTACCCGGCTCTTACGGGACACTCGAAAACAATAATAGAAAAGAGTGGAAGCACTATTCTAAGCCGGTGCCTCACAGTAATATACCATAATTACATATACATCGTAATGATCTAGAATCAATTTAGGGAAAAAATCCAATGTTTGCATATATGCAACTATATTTTATTGTATATAATATAATGTATTTATTTGTATTTAAACCAAACAAACATACAGTCATACAAACAAACTTACGTTTTTTTTAAATAAATAATAAATACTAGGTAATACTTGTTTCCACTTTAGTACCGAAATATTCTTCGCTGGCCTAAGATACGTCAACGTCGTAATATCCATTTACTTTCTCTATTGCATAATTTAATTAACAATGCAAATTTACCACAATATCTTAATAATAAGGTTATTTTCTTGTTAAATCACGCTCTGCCTCTTCGATCTGCTGAACGTACCACACTAGCTATTCCCTTTCATTCTACTGAATTTCTCAGTTCCTCTTTTGAAGTATAATCAGCAAGACTATGGAACACCTTAATGATACTACGTAATGACACTACGACGTCACAATCGATTTAACTATTTAAAAATAAACTAAAGCTGTTTTACCTGTCTAATAATTATTAACTGGCACCCCATATCCATCCTCCCTCCCCTCCCTCAACCTCTATTTCCTTTCTTTGTTGCTGTCAATTTACTCTTAATAATGTTATAGCTGTCGCCAAATAACTTGAACTTTTAGCCGAGATGGGGGGCGGTTTGCACGTAAAATAACGAAGCAAAGAGACGCAAATTTGCGCTCTTATCAACCGGAAACTCGTTCAAGATATTTGGCGAAAATTATACGTGTTTCTTTCCGTTTGTTCTAAATTTAATACCAATAAACTTTATTTGCCCTCACGTTGCTTTGGTTGGTTGGAAGAAATTGAATTGTGGCAATAAACCCTTCATTGTACACAGTATTGTACATGAAGCTTAATTAATAAATAAATACTAACCCAGCGCGCTAACTGTTCTGCCACCACCCGTCCAATTCAATGTAAACAATGTAATATCATAAGCCAATATTGTTTGCGAATATTACAATTTTATTTGTAAGCTGCACGGTGTTTAAAAAAGATACTGTTAAAAATTGTAGGTTCTCAAAATTCGGAAGAAGAAAAAGGACAAAAGAGGTAAAAAAAGGTTGTGGCATTTGTAGAGAAACTGAACAAAGCAGTAATCAGCTACCGTAAACCTCTAAAGGTCTCTGATATTTATTTATTTAAACAGATCTATATATTAAAATACTAAGTTTTACTATAGGAACAAATAAATAAATGATTATTTCAATTTTTCATAACACATTAATAATTTTACATAACACATGATTTTTCATTTTTTTACACATTTTGTTCTTAAGGGGGGGACTGCTGCCAACGTACCTATTTTTCAATTTGATATACCATCATTATTTCTAAAAAAATCGTTTTGAAAAAAATAATTTAGATAGTTTGGGTATTAATAAAGATAAATATATCTCTACTTTTTGATGATGTTCTGTATAAATTCTTATAGAAAAATAATGGCATACCCCGATTTTCAACGTTTATTTTATATTTTAAATAAAATGTAAGGCGTACGACAACATATTTATTTTTAATTAAAGAAGACAAAAATATACAGAAAAATATGATGTGACGTTGCATTAATGCTTCAGGTTTAGTAAATAAACCTAAGAAACATTTATTTTCCATTCAGCGCCATTGCGAAATCATTTTTTTTTGGTTTATTAACTTAACCTGATGCATTAATACAACGTCACATCATATTTTTCCAGATATTTTGTTCTTCTTTAATTTATAAAAAAAAAATATTGCTCTATGCCTTTAAGTTTTTTAGAAATATAAGATACATGTCAAAAATCGGGGTATGCTTATTATTTTCCTACAAGAATATATACAGAACATAATTAAAAAGTTAAGGTATATTTTTCTTTATTAATATTCAAACTAAGTTTTTTTTATGATTCGTTTTGTTGTAATGATACAATTTCAAATTGAAAAAATAGGGACGTTGGCGGCAGTCGCCCTCTTAAAAATAATATGGCATTTTTATATTTTATTTAAGCGATATTATAATTGAATTGCCACTCTGGATAATCTCACTTACTGCATAAGGTAGAGTGAAATGTTTACAAAACAATAAAAATGTATAAATCCTATTTCTTGAAATATGGCATTTTCTTGTTTAGCAATAATATTTTGACCTGATTCAGCAAATAAGCTAAGCTGACCCAGACAGTCGCTAACACTATTTCAGATATTTTTATATATTAAAACACAATGCCATACGAAACACAAAATGCACTTCTTACAACGTACAAAAATGTTCAACATCTGGGGACAGAAAATAATTTATACATGTGCAGCAAAACGAATAAATAAAAAAAACCTACAGCTGACTGAGCTATGTTCATAGCTATAGTACCTTCATATATTCAAATATACCTACCGTTTCACTCCTCAATACGCCAAGACGATATAGTGGGAAAAAATGTACCTATTCGAAATTTTTAAAGTTATTTTTTTTTATTACAGATTATCAACTAATATCATGCTGAGATTGTATGAATGTATCAAAGTTTCATCACAATGTATCTGTGTGTATGCAGTATACTATGTGCTTATTTTACTTTATGGATTATAGACTAATATTGAATACTTAGTGAAGTGATTTGGTAGTGAGGAGTACAGTGTTGGCCACAACCCACTTGTTTTAAACCTTTTTTATCTTAGCTTAAAAAGCAGATCACTTTCATAAAGTGGCATTGAATAGTTATCATGTTTCCGTAATAAAATATTTAAAACATAAATAAGATGCCGTGATGATATGTAGGTACATTATACATTGCGAGGTTTTTACTGGTGTAAATAATCAAAGAGTAAATTGAAAAATCCCTAGGTTATTCCTATCTCCCTTTTCCCTCTCCCTTCATGTTCAATAGAGGTTTGTGCGTTTGTAAATCTAGCTAATTATTGGATTGTATAAAAACATTAGGGAACTTAACTGGTTTTGTATAAATATCATCAAATAACTCGAAACAGGCTTCCGGACGCGCAGAGCGCAAATTGCTTCTTTGGTATACGTGCAAATCGCCCCCTTCTCGGCGAAATGGCTCAAGATGTTTGACGACAACTATAAATATGCATTATATATAACTGTATATAACTGCCTGTCCCATAATGAAATTAAATAAGATTAAAAAAATGCAATTCAAAATTTATGTTGTATAAAATATGTGAAATATTTTTAAACAGTTAAATTAATCATTAAACAGTGCGATTCAACAGTATAATTTAAACAATAAAAACTAAATTCTCGCCATTAATACCAAAATTGGTACAGAAAACCAAACCAAAGTTTTAAAATCTAAATTTTATTCAGTCCCAAATAGTAAGAGTTACATTAAATTTGGCTTTTGAATTGATTTGTCAAATAAAATGTCTTTTTTGGGCTATTGAATTACAATGAAACGTTAGCGACGAGTATTTGAAATGTTGCGTCCGTATTATATGTCAAAATAATGTGAAATAAAAGCCATAGACAACATCGTATCGCTGTCATTCTTCGCCCATAGATAAACCATTAATGTATATTTTTCCCCATTTGAGGACATCCAATCTAAATGATTGCCTATTGTACAATTATATCTATGGTCATTTGTTATTTCGTCGATGAAATTTATTTCTCTTGTGGTAATAAATCTATGTTTGTGAATTAGCGGGAAAATTTACGAGATATTAATATTTTGCTTCATTTCTATGACTACAGGCAGTTAATTTGTATATACTTATTTATAAAAGAATTATCTAAAAATATGCGTCTACAAAAACATTGGAAATTACATACATACCATCACGCCACGTCCCTAACGGGGTAGGCAGAGAGAACCGATTTTTGCACACATTCATGACTTCCTTTACATCCATACATCGTCTCATACATGCTCATCGATTGTTCAAGGATATTATGTTTCCTTCTTTTAAAATGCCTATTACATGGTCATTACCTGGACTATCATTATCATGGTCATGTCTATTACCTGGACTCTTTGGGCGTGGTCAATTGGAGACAAGGAGCCGCTGACAGATTGGAATGGCGAAGACTTCTTTTGGAAGCCAGGTCCCACCTTGGGATGTGGAGCTGATGATGATGATGATGATTACATGATCATGATATCCCTTTCTACGACGGCCCCTGCTATTCACTCCATCTCTTACACCCATGGTTTTTACTATATTCATTTTTTGGAAATTATAAAAACATTAATGTAGTACAACATTTCTTTAAAACAATGAAGATTTAGAATTTTTTTTTTTCTATATTAAACATATCATTTTTTCATTCATTC
Source organism: Molanna angustata (assembly GCA_963576475.1). NCBI lineage: Eukaryota > Metazoa > Arthropoda > Insecta > Trichoptera > Molannidae > Molanna > Molanna angustata. Next base: position 27,391,260 of record OY754982.1, read on the forward strand.
AATCCATCACGGCATATCCCACAATGCGGAATAACCAGCGACATGTGTGCGGGTGTGCATTGCCCTAAAAAAGGAAGTACAATACATGCGGGTATGCCACACACCAGTCTCGTCTCACCTAAAAAGGCACTATAGTCAGAATGGGTGGTGAACCTCGTTGGTGAATTATGTGAGATGTTCGAATGGTGCTTCCACGATAGTAAAAAAGAGTGGAAGCACTATTCGAACCCGGTGCTTCACAGATTTAAACGAATACAACAAAATAACAATTTAACACCTATTCTGCAAGAAATGTTATGTACCTAAGCTCCATACGAAAATTTAAGCGAATTGTTTTTTTTTCGGTTAGGGATCTTTCGTTATTGGTATTAGATTTTGTATTTAGCAAATATTTCGATTTTCTATTCATATATTATAATAACTTATTTGCTTGAATGAAAATACATAATATAGGAACATATTGCTTCTCGTGCAACTAACAGGTACTATGTCAAATATTAATTTAACACGCACCCAATTTCAAGTTGCCTCATTATGGAGACTTACAATATTAATAGTCTCGCAGATCCAGGCTGAAACACAATTAAAAACTGTGTCTCCACCGGCAATCGAACCCGGGACCTTTGGATCAACAGTCAGACATCTAACCAACTGAGCCACGAAGGCCGATATAATAGTTTTACTCTATAGCTGCGCTCCTTGATTGCTGCAATTTGCGTGTCCTCTACAGTTCTCGAAGATTAGCGAAGTTTAACCGACTCCAGCCCATCGCCATTCGGATAAACCAACAGAACAGTCATTCATGCATCAAGCGTCTAACTGAATATACTGTCGCGTTTATTTATTCCGACCCTTAACACCGCGAACAGCTGTATTTTTCATTTATTATATTAATTTGCAGAAGATTATGATAATATTGATCATGTATATATCTCAAAATATTGAACTGGTTGACTTCTGCAATCTAGGCGCGATAGTGACTCATAAAAATAATTGCAGGAAATTGAGGCAAGACTGGCCGCTGACAATAGGTGCTATTATGGTCTAATAAAGCACGTTAGGTCCAAAACACTAACAAGGAAAACAAAAATCCTGTTTTATTAAACTCTTCACAATCATTTCGTGGTATATAGAACAGAATGCTCGGTCTTAACAAAAAGAGACGAAAACAGCCTCGTGATATTTGAAAGGAAAATCCTGAGAAAGATTTTTGGCCCAGTAAATGATAATGGACTTTGGAGGACGCGATATAACCATGAACTAAATGCATTGTATGACGAACCCAACATTGTACAAGTCATAAAAGTACGTAGACTGCTGTGATTGGGATATGTCAGCCGGATGAATAATGATCGTATCCCCAAAAAGGTTCTCAATACCAATCCAGAGGGCAGAAGAAGAAACAGAGACAAGCCCAAACTTAGATGGCAAGACGATACAGAAGACGACATAAGGGCGATCGGAATAGCAAACTGGGGGAAAGCGGTGGAGGACTGGGACGGTTGGAGAAGGACTCTGGAGAAGGCCAGGGCCCACACAGGGCTGTAGTGCCAATTATGATGATGATGACTTCTGCAATATCATATTCGAAGGTATGTAGATGTTTAAATAATAAATCTTTTGAACACGCACATATAATGATAAATAAATCTTCTATGTAAAAAACCAATAAGCATATACCTCAAAAAATCTCAAGTAGCGTGTACACCGTGGTCGATGATGGACTACTACAGGCCATTGCCATTGCGAACAGGGGCTCATTGTGCGTGATGGCGTACAATGGGCAGTGGACCTAACACATTTCTAGAGTTTGAATCTAATCTTCATCAACTTCATAAGTAGCCCTGCTGTGTTCATTGAGTATGGATTTATTTTTTCAATTTTCACACAGTCATGTGAACAAATTCGGGATTATTGTCTTGGAGCAATATCTTACAACCAATCCAAGCTACATAATACGTTAAACCTCAAATGAATTATTATAAATTTATTAGGTGTGAAAACTTGACATTTTTCAATCGAATGGTGTGAACTCATCTCGTTCCCCGTTGAACCCATCGGTCGTTCACTAAACCATAGATCTCACAGATTTTTTTCGACATAAGTCTGGTGTGATTTCGGGCGGCAAAAAATCAAACCATGTATATAGATACCTACATCCCTTAGATAAAGAAAGATAGGGAATTCGTATGTATGATTACTGCAGTGTCACTGTCAGCCACCAGTCCCAGTACAATTTCGAAATTTTGCTTAGAACTTACCCGCCTTTCGCCTGCGTATATACTTACATTCAAATTATCTACTATAGTCCGTCCGCGCTTGACTTTGGTATGATGCATCGCAAAAATATATTTTCGACATGTTCATGACATGTAAATATGACATGTTTTACATGTAAAACAAATGTGTTATAAAAATATGAAAAACATCAACGGGTGTCAAATATGTCACATATTTTTTTATTGTTTTTTATTTACAAATAAACGGCATAAATTGCCTTTTAATTTCTTACATAAAAACACATAATGAAGAAAAAATGAAATAATAATAAAAACAATTACGTATACAATTAGCAAAAAAAAAAAAAATCTACAAAGTAATACAATAAAATAAAATAATAGTTGTAATAAAACATAAAAAAATACATACATATGGACTCAAAATAAACCAAAAAAAAAAATTTTAAAAAATATATTCCAACTGTCGATTCGTTCATGAGAATTCAATTCTCTGAATGAATCGACATTATTGAGCGAAGATGCGTGTACGAAGGAACATTTTGTATGCTGTAGTGGACTTTTTGCATGCTAATAACACCAACTAGAGGCCTCGCAGCATATATGTTCCCATACATGGATTTACTCAGAATTCGGAGTAAAACATTTTATGTGAGTTTTGTGTGTCTGTGTGTCTGTCGGTCCCCCCCTTATAACTTTTGATCCGCTCAATTCACAGAGCCCAAAATTTCAAAATATATAAACACTTATAAGCCTACAAAAATTTTATACTCAGAATGGTGAATTTTTGTTTCAGTCAGGGGTTATCAACTTTTGAATTTTTGGTTTATTTTTCCATATATCTCAGAAACCATAAAAGCTAGAACACTGAAAATTGGTATAAACATAGACAAATACAAAAACTCAAATTAGTTTTTTCAAAAAAAAACAGTTTAACTGCCTATATTTCCTTTTTTTCAAAAAATATCGAAAAAAGCCGAGACACCCCAACTAGATAATTTAATTTTCTAAAAAAATATTAAATTGTATTTGCAAATCTCAATTTTATTTAACAATTTTTATAAAAATTGAATTTAGTGACGACATTGCTTCATACAATTTGTATGTCAGTAGCCTACACACAATATCTAAGAAGACTTAATAGTTTTATACTAATCTCCAAACATACATACATACCATCATGCTGTTTTCATATTCTGGGTAGGATCAAAGGACTGACCTCCATACTATCCTATCTTGACATACATATCTAGGTACATGTGTTGTATAGAAATCCAAATATCTTAAAATATTTAATATTTTATTTTTATGGGTTTATAGTTTGGTACTTATTCTTCAACTATACATAGTATACATACTATCGCTATCGACAGTTGGATCTCATGTATAACATACAACTAGTTATACAAAAAATAGCAGTAGAAGCAGTGTAATGACATAAAATTCAAAATAAACAAAATAAAAACATTAAACATATCTAGGTATATGTGTTGTATAGAAAACCAAATATCTTAAAATATTTAATATTTTATTATTATGGTTTTATAGTTTGGTACTTATTCTTCAACTATACATAGTATACATACTATCGCAATCGAAAGTTGGATCTCATGTATTACATACATCTAGTTATACAAAAATAGCAGTAGAAGCAGTGTAATGACATAAAATTCAAAATAAACAAAAAAAGATAAACAAAATAATAACATTATACAATTGATAATATACAAATCCGCAATGAAAATATCATAAATTATTTCTCTCATACAAAACTGTGTGTATCGTCCGTTTATATTTATGTTTGCACAGCATCAAAATATCACCTGAATGAGAGTATTCATTCCCGATAATATTAATTCATTTTAATGATGAGTCATACGAAAGTCAAGCGTGGATCAACTCTATTACGAATAAAACATACCAACCAGCTACCGCCTCGTTTTCCATCATAAAGGTAGGTCTTAAGGAAAAATCTAAATTTGGATGCGATTTGAAAGACAAAATGAAACCGCAGCTTTGCATTGCGAATATTTACCCGTGGAAGGTGGTTTCTGGATCCTCTTTACTGCTTTGAAACTGAACAAATTCGCAATTTTAAAGTTTTAATACCTTATTTAAAACTCTTAATATACCGACCGCTGTGACACAGCTGATGAGCCGTATGGCTTCTATGCGTGCGTCCTGGGTTCGATTCCCAATATAGGAGGCTGGAAACAATGGTTATTTTGAAGGAATTGCCATAATAAACTCACTACTTGCGCGGAGTGCAGGAAAGTGTTTATTATTATTTTTAACATTGACCGATTGTGGTAAATAGGTCATATAAAATGGCTATTATTATTTTAAAACACTCTGCCTCTATAATTGACAAGTGTTAACAATTTAAACTAAAATTTAATAAAAAAAAATCTTTATCTTTCGTACTGAAATCACTGAAATATTAAAGAAATATTCCTTGTTTATAAGGGCTCGTAGTGATGCAACAAAATATTTATTATACATCGTTCAATAGGTAGTATTTTCGTAACATTAGTGCAGAAATATTTTGTTTTAATTATTTTTTTTTTTTCAATTTTTGAAACTGTCACTTCATTATAGAACTCCATAATCACATAAAAATATGGGAAAAATAATTAATTATACGAATAATTAATTATAATTTTGTTCGCAACCTTGCCACCTGTGTGCTATGTACGGCGTGTTTATTTTACTTTATCGATTACAGACTAAAGTTCTCCTTCGATTCTTTTCAAATTTTGTAAATATGTATATCTGATACTCGCTTAGACCCCATTAGATTTTGTACGATATCTGAATAGCGTTTCTCAATTTTTGTAACTATCAAATATTTCAAAGTGACCCCAAACTCAGGAAACTTAAAACTTGAAATTTTTATTTTCAAATTGGTAAAAAAGCACATCACTTTCATAAAATGTCATTCCATAAATATCGAGTTTTCGTAATGTTCATTCATTCATTCATACCATCACGGCACATCCCACAATGTGGGGTAACCAGCGAAAGGTGTGCCGGTGTGCATTGCCTTATAAAAGGGAGAACAACACATCTATGTATACCCACACACCAGTCTCGTTTCACCAAAAAGGCACTACATTCAGAATGGGTGGTGAACCTCATTGCTGAACTATGTAAGATGTTATTGTTGCCTGTTGTATTTTTGATTTCCCGGCTCTTATGGGACACTCGAAAACAATGATTTAAAAGAATGGAAGCACTATTCTAAGCCGGTGCCTCACAGCTATTCTAAGCCGGTGCCTCACAGCTATTCTAAGCCGGTGCCTCACAGCTATTCTAAGCCGGTGCCTCACAGCTATTCTAAGCCGGTGCCTCACAGCTAATTCTAAGCCGGTGCCTCACAGCTATTCTAAGCCGGTGCCTCACAGCTAATTCTAAGCCGGTGCCTCACAGCTATTCTAAGCCGGTGCCTCACAGCTATTCTAAGCCGGTGCCTCACAGCTATTCTAAGCCCGTAATCTAAGCTCGTATTCTAAGCTCGTAATAAAATAAAAAAATATTGTTAAAACTCATTTTATAAAAATGTAGAAAATATTCCATACAATATTTTAATAACCTTGCCACCTCAGCTAATTTAATATTTTGGTCACAGTACTTTACTACGCGGGTGTATTGAAGTTAGGCTTCTCATCTCTTTCATGTTCTAAGGTACTTCCGTTATAAATAATAATAATATGAGCCATAAAGTGTAATTCCTTCATAGAAAAAAGCAAAGGATATTGTAGTTTTTGTCTATGGATTTATTCCCAGTAGCGCCACATCTGCTTATCACTTCTCAGTAGTTTTTTTTATGTGCACATGTATAATCATGTCCGTGCCCAATAAAGTCACGGGATATCGTTAATGTAGTTTCTAAATATATAATATTAATAACAGTTCCTTGTACCCTGCGCAAGTGGTGAGATTATTTCCATTTCCCGCCCAGCGAAGCAATATTTGCTTGAATAAATTAATTTATATACATTTCATCTCTGCTGGGGATCGTTTCTTTAAATTTATTATGAAACTATTTTATAAGTATATGTGTGACATTATTTTTATATATTTTTTCATTGCTACGAGGCACCGGCTTAAAATAGTCCTTCCACTATTTTATATAATAATCGTTTTCGAGTGTCCCATCTCACATTTCACAGTTATGCGGTTCACTCCCCATTCTGGATGTTGACTTTTAGGTTGGATGGACTGGTGTGTGGAGAATATGATAAAAATTATATATAATTAAAGTTCTATTTAATTTTTTTCCCAAACGCGACTCCCATTAACCGGTATCGTCAGAATTATGAACCATTACAATATATTTTTTATTTATTACTTCTCGGGCAACTAACAGGTACTATGTCAAATTTTAATTTAACACGCACCCAATAACAAGTTGCCACATTGTGTAGACTAACGATATTAATCATCTCACAGATCCAGACTGAAAACAATTTAAAACAGTGTCTCCACCGGGTATCGAACCAGGGTCCTTTGGATCAGCAGTCAGATACCTTGCCAACTGATCCACGAAGGCCGACAACTTTTTTTCATAATTCTAGTTGATTATGTAGTTCTATCATGAAGTGACAGTTTCGAAAAATTATTATTTTTGTTTTTTTATTATACATTATACATTAAAAGTTTGGCTCTTACAGGACGAAAAAATAATTATTTTATATATTTCAATTTATAACTTTATAACATAGTTCTACAATCTAAATACTACAAGCTGTATCGATCGCTTATAATCAATATGTATTCTGGTATTACATTTCTAACGTACCTACATACACATTTTTGGACGTACACTCAGATGGTGATAATATATTATTAGACATTGTTATCCGTCACCCGAGCTGTGTCACACAACTTTAAACATACATACAGACATACATACATGCATACAAACAATATATAACAATAAAATATATTTTGTTATACATTATATTTAGTTCGCATCCGAACGTTGAAAAGATCGGTATATTTTTATTACATACTTTTTAATGAATCTCGTTCTGAAACGTATTCTTCGGTACTGTCAAAAATTGTTACCGTTACAAAAAAACTTTTCAACAGTGTTGTGAAATGTGAAGATAAATATCTGTCATTTCAAACTGGTTTCGATTTTAGTTTTTACGTGTTTCAGTGCTGTTCAGCGACGTTGTTTTTTAATTGTGTTTTCTGTGGAATTTGGTATATTTTTTTCTGTGAAATATCCGGATCGGATTTCCGATACATAAAATAACAGGTTGGTGTATACCTTAACTTTTTTAGAACCGTCATATTTTATGCAAAAGTAATAAAAAAAATCTCAACGACAATCATTAAAAATGTATTTAAATACGTCGTTTCAAAAAAACTTCTGCCTCTAAAATATGAATTAATTATAATAATGTGTGCAAGCAGATACACATCGCTTTAACAAAAAAAATATAATTTAATAGATTTTCCATAACCATGGTTCCAATACTCCCCATTGGCAGTTGTTGAAAACAACACACATATTTTTTTTGGGAAAGAGATATAATAACAGATAGAACCAACCTGCACAATAGACCCGATATAACCCTGATTGATAAAAATACAAAGCAAACCCGTTTAATTGAAATATCTATTCCGAAAGGTTTTAAATGCGTCGATGGCAGAACGGTTAGCACGCTGGGATAGTAATTCAGTGGTCGTGAGTTCGAATCCTACCTCGACCGATTTCGTTCACCTATAGCACAAGAATTTATGCTTAGTTTAGGTAATGTAAGAAGATGTATATGTACTTGTTTAACAAGGGCATTCATTTAAAATTAAAGAAAAAAAATTCATTGTTAAATATTCCAGTACAAGATTCCATGTCTAAGACAACAAACCATATGACAATTTTATCAACCATATGAGTTCAATGCCATATGACAATTTCTTCCAACTCTTCAGTGTTTCTAGCCCAGCAATAATTGTGTGAGAAATTCAATTTAAATCATTTTCTCCTCGGCTGGGTATCGAACCCAGGACGCCCGCACATAACCCAGTGCTGACTTACTCTACCACGACGATCGGCATCTTTATATTAATATGTTTTTTTTTTATAATTATTATAATGATTATGCCGAATGCCGTGGCACAGTTCGAAAGCCATTTGGTTTCAGTGCGGGCGTCCTGGGATCGATCCCCAGCATAGCAGAAATTAATTTAAATTAATATCTTACGCTAATATTGCTTCTCTGGGCTGGAAACACTGGTTAGTTGGAAGAAATTGCAATATGGCAATAAACACCCACTTGCGTAGGGTGCAAGACAGTAATAATAATAATAAACACTTCCTTGCACCCCGTGCAAGTGGCAAATTTATTGCTATTTGACTATTTATTCCAAATAACCAGTATTTCATGCCCATTAAAGAAATATTTGTGTGAGAATTGAATTAATTAAATTAGTTTCTTCTCTCATCCGGGGATCGAACCCAGGACTCCCATACAGAAACCAAGTGGCTCACCAGCTGTGCTACGGCGGTCGGCACAATTATGTTTTAAGTTCTTACTGTTGAAAATGAAAAGTAAATCAATATTGATTAATTAATTTATATTCACTGCAATACGTGAAGCGAATTGCATTAAAAATTTAGTTTAAGTATATTTTCACAATCCAAAATGTTAACTCACTATTATTAGCACTATCAATCAAAGTGCTAAAAATATCTCCATCTTGGCGAGTAGATTAAACGTTTTAAATACCGCTTATGTCTAACACACACCTTGCAACATATAATATTATACACAAGCGTAGAGCTCGCCAAACGAAAGAATGGGGGTGACGTTACTTGTTGAAAAACCAATTTTAGTACAGAGATTTGAATCAGCCAATAAAATCAGTTAGTTGACGTTCGACGTTGTGTAGCATAATATTGTGTGTCACTCTTGCCTTGACCTATACAACCATACATTTGCGACCATATTGTATAAGACTGTCAGTGGCCTTCTCTCACTTTTCGATCTCTACAGCACGTTTTATTCATAAAAATAATGAACAATCATGTGTTAAAATATGGGTTTAATGCCAATAGGTAATCTCTTCCAACCGATCCATGAAAAGGGAAAGCTTTAGAATATTATGTACAATAATAGTACTTATCTCGTTCCTTGAAGGTATCGGATGGGTTGTGACCAACACGAAAATCTTCACTTATATTATTTCTTCTTGAATGTTTAAAAATCCCTGCAAATACATACCAGCACCCCGTTTCCCTATAAGGGATAGGCACAGATAACCAAACACTTTTTTACTCCTCACTACCCCAAGGGGATATAGTGGGGGGTTATGAATTTGCAATTTTAAGGTTACTTTTTATTACTATAATCTATTATAGATTATTATCTAGTATCAAGCTGAGATTGTATTCTGAAAGTTTCATCACAATGTATCTGTAAGGGTGTGTGTGTGTTGTGTGCTTTTTGCTATGTACGGAGTGTTTACTCTACTTTATCGATACTAAATTACTCCTTCGATTCTTTTCAAATTTTGCAAATTTGTATATCTAATACTCGTTTAGACCCCGTTTGAAGGATATCTGATCAGTGCTTCACATTTTTTTTCACTGTCAAATATTTCAAAGTGACCCCAAAATTGAGAAACTTTAAAAGTGATATTCTTCTTCCTTCCCCTTAGCGCTTTAGTCCCGTTTCTATCGGGGTACGCTTTGACCATGATCCTAGAATTGGCTAGTCTGGTTATTACATTGAAGCGACTGCCATCTGACCTTCGTAACCCTTAGAAAGGGGAACCAGACAAATTGGCTAGGAATATAAATCCGCACATAGATTTTTTGAAAATCCAGAGGTGCGTGCCTCGCCCGGATTCGAACCGACTACCTTACCTTTACTTTAAAAGTGATATTATTTTCAAATTACTTTAAAAGCAAATCGTTGTCATAAAATGGCAATGAAGAATTATCTTCATCTTACATTATTTCCTTGGGTCTTTATTTTGAACTCTGTCATACATCGTTCTGTTACAAATTCTTCTAAGTCATTTCATTTCAACTGCATCTATTCTGCTTTCGTGCGACTTCTGCCATGTCCAGATTTCACTTACATACGTCAGGGTTGGCACTACGATTGCGTTATGAATGAAAACTTTGGCATCCTTTGATATGTTGCGATCATTCATAACTACGTGTTTATAATAGGCGTATTACACAATTATTAATTATTTGTATTCAAGTAAATCAAATGTATTTCCCCATATTGCAATTCCTTATCTGACAAAAGACTCATCCGATGATTCATTCTTAGAATTAAAATGAGTGTCAGTTTTAGCTAATACATTCAATCAGCAATAACTTTTATTCCCCGTAAGTCAAGACGCATTTTAGATAGTAGGTATAATACAAAGATTACAATCATTTGTACTTCACCTTGAACTGCATCGACTATATTCGCTATAAATTCAATATTTTCTACTAAATGATTTACTTGTGAATAAACTTATCAATATTATTTCTTATCTTGAATATGTCAACAGTACGAATGTCAATATTGCATGTTAAAGTTAAATTTCTGAAGTATATAAATTCGCAGCTACATGGGTTTCGTAAGCATATCAAGATTTCGATTAAAATTGTTTTTTATTAAATATAGGCTCGGTTCTTGCAATGTTGATAAATTTTTTATCTATATATTATTAACATGTGAATCAAAAACTTAGAACCCATATTATGTCGTGTACTGATTCGTATAAATTTATCCGTCTAATTTTTAGTACATGAGAAATGTCAAAAAGATGACTGCATTGAAACGAATCAGAATAGGACATAATATGTTTACTACAAGAATGGAAATGCAAATATTATTTTAGCATGTGATTGAAATTTTTCGTGGCTAATGATCAGCGATGAGCATATTATGCTAAAAAACCTTAAATTTTCTTAACTACCCAATATTCTTTCAGGGTTTGCGTAGTTTGATGGTTCTAGACACGTCCCTGTAGAATTTAGATCCATTATACTCAAGAAGCACACAACGTAACATTGGGGAGAGTTAGTAATCCGCTCAAGAAAATATTCGTTCGGTTATTATTAAGACACGGGTTCTAAGAAGGATATAAGAATGTTTAGAAATTAGGGACCCTTGTCGAGCTGGGCCCTTATGGTTTGCATGACCCTGCTGTAAATTAGCTACGCCACTGAGGTATGTACATATGCATGAAGACTCGAAACAGCTTAAACTTTAATACTAAAGTAAGTGTATCGTATTTAGATTTCCTTGGCGGTTTCAATTCGGAAGTGAGTAGGTGCCTATGTATCTACCTTAAACATACTGCGCACAATTCCTTAGAGAGAGGCTTCATTTCATATTTACATCGCTTTTTGTCTCTTAGAAGTTTTTCCATGTCAAAAATTTTATAACGCCCAAAATTTCTAAAACTCCTTGTAATAAGTTTTGAGACCTCTGGCCGTCTGGGGGGTTGGCAAAGAGGCCAGACGCCCACCCTAGCGACGGATAATGTTAAATTATTTATGGTATTTTATGTTATCTCGTGGTACCATATGCCCTAACGACCATTACCACACCCTCAACCCTCCATCTCTACAAATTACCCACAACAGCGCGTTAACCTTAGAAGAATTAAATAAAGGTTTATAAAAATAAGGGTAGGTACCTAACTACTAATGGAATTTCTTGGTATCGGACATCAGTAATGTGTTTCAGTACTTTAACTCAAATCCCCAAATGGGGGAAGTAACCAGCGACAGGTTTGCGGATGTTTTTATTATTATTTTATTTTTTTTATTTCGAAATCAAACAGGATACTATTTTGTTAGTATAGAATATAATATGAAAAATGATTAGTTCATTGCATCCCAATAATTTGTTTTCACATAAAACAACAATAAATGTATATAATAATTTTGGATGTGTGGATGGCAGAGCGGTTAGCGCGCTGGGTTAGTAATCCAGTGGTCGCGAGTTCGAATCCTGCCTCGACCGATCTCGTTCACCTATAAGACAAGCATTTTATGCTTAGTTTAGGGAACGTAGGAAGATGTATATGTACTTGTTTAACAAGGACATATTCATTTTTTTATTAAAAAAAAAAAATATGTAAGTGTATATGTGTTTTATGGTATTATGAAAATATGTGTTATATTGTATGTATATATATATATATATATATATATATATATATATATATATATATATATATATATATATATATATATATATATATATATATATATATATATATATATATATATATATATATATATATATATATATATATATATATATATATATATATATATATATATATATATATATATATATATATATATATATATATATATATATATATATATATATATATATATATATATATATATATATATATATATATATATATATATATATATATATATATATATATATATATATATATATATATATATATATATATATATATATATATATATATATATATATATATATATATATATATATATATATATATATATATATATATATATATATATATATATATTATATATATATATATATATATATATATATATATATATATATATATATATATATATATATATATATATAATATATATATATATATATATATATATATATATATATATATATATATATATATATATATATATATATATATATATATATATATATATATATATATATATATATATATATATATATATATATATATATATATATATATATATATATATATATATATATATATATATATATATATATATATATATATATATATATATATATATATATATATATATATATATATATATATATATATATATATATATATATATATATATATATATATATATATATATATATATATATATATATATATATATATATATATATATATATATATATGTGATATACATAGATTATGGATGAATAATGTGGACTGTGGTATATGTACTATTTATCGAATTGTTGTAATATGTTTGTTTCGAAATCTGCTTGCGATTTATGTATTATATCGAAATGTCAAAAGTATGCATTGTAGTTGGAGCAACTCCGTCTAATGTAATTGTTTTGTGAGTAGTTTGTGTAACGTCGGCCGACATAGAACAAAAACTGAGATCTGAAATTGCGTGATAGCCAGTAAAAGTTTAATTAAGAAAGTTTGGTGAGTACACTGTTGTGAATTATTTTGTATAGGTAATAATAATAATAATAATAAAATACTTTTATTGAATGAAACAACGTGGCGGACTTATTGCCCGCAGGCACCTCTACCAGTCAACCACCATGGTAAATACAATCAGTTACAGGTTAAGAATATCATTATCAGTTAAAAATAGAAATAGAAAAATAGAAAAAAAAAATGTATATATAAATAAATCATAAATTAAAAATAGAAAATAAATATAAAAACAAAAAAAATAATTTATGTATAAATACGAACAAAAATAAGAATTAAAAAAAATATCAGATAGATACACTATGTTTATTGGATGGAGGATATGAGAGGAGAAAGGAAGAGGGATAAAGGGAAAAAGACGTTAATTTGTGTTTATGTGGATAGAGAGTGTGACTTCAGACGCTTTTTGAATGCTAACAAATTAGTACATCATGTCTATAATTTTTCGTCTGTTTTCGAGATCATTGCCTTATACAAAAGAATCCGATGCGTTTATCCCCGCACACCTTACATTCTGGATGGGTGATGAACCTCATTGTTGAACAATATCAGATGGTATTTTGCCCGTTGTATTTTCGATAACATACGATATGGTATGTATAGAAAATATTGGGTCCACTATTCTAAGCCGGAGACTATTCTATTGCACTAATCTATTTCATTGAATAATAAATTATTTCTTTGAAATAATTATTTGTATTACAATCTTGTATGACGTACATATAACCCACATCCTTTATTGTGTAATTATATTTAAAAACAAATTAATCACCTAATGCCGTAACCATACAATATTGATATGTTTAATTACAACTTAACTTCCTCAAAGAAATGACCTGCAGCTTTACTCTTGACTTCAAATTCGATCCCAAATCGAATTTTTCGCTAAGAACCTACCTTTGTAATTGAGAATTAGGCAGTTGGGTAGATTTTTTTTTAAGAATGAATATGTCCTTGAAACAAGTATATCTATTATCGTTAATTCCCAAATAAATATAAATGCTTGCATATATTTTTTTTTGCTTGCTTGTTCTATAGGTGAATTAAATCATTCATGGCAGGATTCGAACTCGCGACCATTCCATTTCTAATCCAGCGCGCTAACCGCTCTGCCACCAGCATTAAATATATTATTCTTAGGTATACACAAGTTACAAAAAAATAACCAACAAATTATACATTAATTAAAAAATGTCAACCAGAAATATATTACAATGTAGGTATACAATATTACAATGATAATGACATGTACACAACAAAAATATGAAAATCAAATACTTTTGCCCAGAGACACTACACATTTTTAGCACCCAGAATATATAATATGGTTATGTCTGATATCTTGGACTTAGTACAGCCGAGTGGGCGCATAATTTTGGAAAGCTGGTTACTGATTGGTTGATTCGGAGAGGCAGGGAAGAGTCAGAGAGAGACTTGACGTTTGTCCTAAGATAATTTTAATATAATTTACAATCAAAATCTTTTTCATACACCCTTTTACACATATCCACACACGCAAACACACCCTCACATTAACAAAAACACAAAGACACCTAATAATTTTTTTCATGTACCTACAATTGTATTTTATATGTACTTTTTTATATTTTTTTATGACATAAAATGTGTACTTTTGTACTTTATTATTTGTATTTTTTATATTTTTTTGTGCCTTAGATATTAAGAATTCACGTAGCTGAAATTTATGCTTACTTATTGCCTAGTATTACCTCAGAACAGGCTTTGCCTAGTGAGGTAATAAATTCCATTTATATATTTCATGAACAATGTTTTATATTTTACTTTATATTGTATTATGGAAATTAATAAATAAAAAAAAAAAAAATAAATAAATAAATTCAAGGTGAAAAGATTTTCTTTATTTTTGCTTGCTTGATGAGAAAAGAAAAAATGGATTTGTGTAGTAAGTACGTAACGGAATTCACTATTTTCCAATTTTTTATCACATACATACAGTCAGTGAATAATTATATTCGTAAATAAATTGCTGTAAAATATACATATACTTATGTACATGAAAAAACGAGTGGGTTATGGTCAACGCCAAACTCCTCACTAACAAGTCATTCTATAAAGTAGGTATTCAAATTTTGTATGGAAAATATTCAGCATTTTCGTGAAATGAGTTTTATACATTATTTTTCTTTTAAATATTTTATTGTGAAAACTTGATAATTCTTCAATGCCATTTTATGTAATGAGCCTTTTTACCAATTTGAAAATAAAATTATCAAATTATATGTTTCCCGAGCTTGGGGTCACTTTGAAATATTTGACAGTTAAAAAAATTGAGAAACACTATTCAGATATCCTTCAAAATCTAATGGGGTCTAAGTGAGTATTAGATATACATATTTGCAAAATTTGAAAATAATTAAATGAGTACCTACTTTAGTCTATACTTAATCAATAAAATAAAATGAACACGCCGTACATAGCACATAGCACACACACAGATATATTGTGATGAAACTTTCAGAATACAATCTCAGCATGAACTAGTTGATAATCTGCAATAAAAAATAGCCTTCGTGGCTCAGTTGGTTAAATATCTGACTCCTGAGCCAAAGGTCCCGAGTTCGATTCCCGGTGGAGACACAGTTTTAAATTGTGTTTTCAGTCTGGATCTGTGAGACGATTAATATCGTTAGTCTCCAGAATGTGGCAACTTGTTATTGGGTGCGTGTTAAATTAATATTTGACATAGTACCTGTTAGTTGCCCGAGAAGTAATATTAAATAAATAAATGGCCTAAAAAAATGCGAAATCATAACTCCCCACTATATCCCCTTGGGTTAGTGAGGAGTAAAAATGTAGGTATATATGAATAGTATATATTAAATTTTTTTCTGGTAGTGGAGTGTACAAAGCAAAATAATGCAATTTTATTTCACCCCTTTTTTGAAAAGGTTCGTGAATATTTAATTAGAACGTGCACCCTATTTTGAACTCGCCGAGATACCTTCTATGATAATAATCAAATCTTGGATACCAATGTATATATTACATCATTTTGAGAATCTATGGTTTATACCTAATACATTCCATTGAATAACATAAACCTACTTTAGTTAAATTTAATGGTTTTGCATAGAGGTACAAAATTCGCCCCATTCGTTTAAGAGGCGTAAAATAAATTTATTGTCTTTTACGTGAGTCGAATAAATTCAATGCGCCCTTAACCAAATTTCAAATTTGTATACAGAATCTCGAAATAAATTAACCGCGCCATAAATTCAAATAAGATGGATTCATAATAGTGTTATTATTATCCTGAAACAAATATATCAGTTTAGCCAGCTAAATTTATTATTGCCAAACAAATTTACGCAATACTTACTATGTAAAATGATTTTATGGTTCCATAGGCTATTGTTTCAGCCCGATATTTTGGGTTTCTTTATTTATTTAAAAACGTTCGTACTATAACGCTGAGAAAGCGAACGCCGGCGCGCCGTATTCATGCATTGTTTCGTATGTGTTCGTTTGTTGATATAGTTTCATACACTCCCCTCATTGTGATATCCTTTTCTTGGATGGACCCGATCTCTTTTTCCATTCCTGTCACCTGTCAGCCTTTAGCGTATTTCATTTACTCCTCCCAAGTGGCCATAATTAAATTAATGTCTTTTGTACAGCCTCAAACTAAAAGGATTCGTCTGCAAAAAATTCACCATCATCATTGGCGCTACAGCCCTGTGTGGGCCCTGGCCTCCTCCAGAATCCTTCTCCAGCCGTCCCTGTCCTCCACCGCTCTGCTCCAGTTTGCTATTCCCATCGCTCTTATTTCGTCTTCTTTATCGTCCAGCCATCTTAGCTTGGGCCTGCCTCTACTTCTTCTGCCCTCTGGATTGGTATTAAGAACCTTTTTGGGGATACGATCATCATTCATCCGGCTGACATGTCCCAACCACTGCAGTCTACGTACTTTTATGACTTGTACAATGTTGGGTTCGTCATATAAATAATTCCTGTAGTTCGTGATTATATCGCATCCTCCAACGTCCATTATCATTTACTGGGCCAAAAATCTTTCACAGGATTTTCCTTTCAAATATCAAGAGGCTGTTTTCGTCTCTTTTTGTTAAGACCCAGCATTCAGCTCCATACACTACGACAGATGTGAGAAGAGTTTTATAAATTAGGATTATTGTTTTCCTTGTTAGTATATTGGACCTAATATGTTTTATTAGACCATAATAGCACCTATTGCTAGCAGCCAGTCTTGCCTTAATTTCGGTGCTGCAATTATTTTCATGAGTCACAATAGCGACTAGATAACAAAATGAGTCAACAGATTCCACTGTATGTGTTTCCACATCAATAGGCCGCAGGTTATCATTATGTGGTGTATTTTTTTGCTATCATATATTTGGTTTTTGCAGTGTTAATTTTAAGGCCCATATTTTTCGCGGAGTTTCCAAGCCTGCGATAGTCATCCTTCATCATCGGAAGAGTTCTTGAGATTAGGTCTAAATCGTCTGCATATCCCAATATTTGACTAGACTTTCTGAATATAGTCCCAGATGTCTCTATATCCGCCTCTCTAATAACTTTTTCCAGGGCAATATTAAATAAGAGACAAGCCAGGGTATCACCTTGTCTTAGTCCATTGTAAGTCTTGAAGGGATCTGATATGCTGTTCTGAATTTGTACCCGACATTGTGTATTAGACATGGTTATCACTGTAAGCCGGATTAGTTTTTGTGGAATATTTGGTTCCCTCATGGGCTCATATAATTTGTGTCTGGAGATACTATCGTAAGCAGATTTGAAGTCTATAAACATATGGTGAGTTTCTATATAAAATTCCAACGTTTTCTCCAGGACCATTCTTAAGCTGAAAATTTGATCAACTGTTGATCTGTCTGGCCTAAATCCGCACTGATACTGTCCCACCATGTCCTCAACAAACGGAAGCAGTTAAATAAAGAGTACATTTGCAAAAACTTTATATAATTCACCACGTAAATTATATCCATAGCACCTGTTTCATTTGTGGATTGGATATTTTTTACAAATAAAGTTGAACTCTGCCTCAAAAATCTTTATGAGCAGAAATGATATTATTGAAAAATTTTGAGGTTACATAATTTTTTCTTTCCTTTTAATGTGAGTCAAAAAACCACACAGTTCACAATTACACTTTACATTTCCCATCCTGACGATTATGTCGGTGAAATTTTTGTTATTATTTCTCGAATTGCTCGACTTTTATATCTTCCGAATCTGGGTCAGAAATAATAATTAATTTACATCTCTCTCCCAAGAGTCCAAATAATTTTTGAAATTTTTATTCAAATCCTCCACCGGGTATTGCAAATCCATCAATTAGTGTCGAGACGAATTCGGAACGAGCGTCAAACGAGACAAATTAGGTCAAGGAATCGGATCTCTGGAACAAAAGAATCGTTATGAATCAAAAGCCTCAGTCATACTACTCGTATTACTTCTGTATTGTTGGCTAATATTTTTAAAAGTGGACAATTTAGACTGATTTCCAGAAAACGAATATTTTCTTAGTAATCGTTTTATAAATTACATATACATAACTTAACTTTTCAGTTTTTTACATAGTTTATTTCAGTAGGAATGAGTCAGAAATGTTCCTATCTAACCTAACCTAAATAACTTATTAGTATTTGATATACCTATTTCATTTCCGGAGAAATGATTAAGGCAATTTTATAAGTAACATTTTGATCCAATTGATTTATTTTATGTGAGCTATGTGCCTGTTTTGATGTTTTTTTGAAGCAGTGGTTAATTAGTTATTAGTACAAAGTAATACTAACCATCACCCTGTCCATAAGTGTATTGTCACTGTAAAGTTGTAAGATACTAGCTCTAGAAGAGGGTTTCCTAGTTGGGCAGCAGTATTCTACTTGTTTATGTACAAAAATTCGTTTCAGATTTTTATTTGTTATGATATAAATTTAAAGTGAGTAAAAATACCCATCACAATATTCAAAAAATAACATACATGTTAATTAACATACATTAAGTTTTTAATAAAAAAATAATCTCTTCCGTTCCTTCTCTTCAGTCTCAAATAATAGACTTTGCGAAGTGTTTTGAAATTAGATTGAATATAAGCATAGGTGGAGTATACTGTTGACCACAACCTATTTGTTTTTATATACTTTTATTGGAAGCTAGAGTGTTTAAAAAAAAACAAGAATGCACTTTGAAAAACAATTGTGACCACCGAACTGGCTACCTGCTTTTTCAGCCAAACCTTTGTTATCACTAATAAAAAGAAAAGTTAATCTATTTATGACTGTACTGTTTGGTTAAGTGCACAAAATATTTAGTAACACAAAACGAATTGTTTTGCAGTCACGATAGCCAGTGTGCATTATAATTGTTTATATTATGTATAAAAAGTTAAATAAATAAATAGTTCGGTTAATTTTAACATTAATTTTTTTAAAGTATGTGAACTATGCGAAATGGTTTGTAATGTAATTGAATATATTATTATTTATTATTAAAAATAACAAAGAAAAATACACAATACAACAATATATACAATTTTTAAAAAGATACATTATAATTTTGTTTTTTTTTTATGACTCAACTTCAAAAAGAGTTTTCTCGTGCTTTGAAGTGAGTCACATTTCACAAATCTACAAACTATCTAATCTATTTATATACATACATCTTAATCTAGGCACTAATCTATTTACAATAACATACATATTTAGATACAAACATACATAATATTATAAAGAGAGAAAAAAAATAAAAAATTGGTCTGTAGAATAAATAAAAATACACAAATTGAAAATAAACAATACACAATGAATACACAAGAAAAATGTTACTTCAAAAAGTCTTTCAGCAATACCAAGAAACCACCAAAATTATTTTGCGCCACTATTCTCATATCCACTGGTAAATCATTAAACCACTTCACCCCATAATATGAATAATGATTTTGGCCAAAAGATGTATTTTTCATTGGGATATTTATGTATTGAACTCTCGTTTTTATAAATCGTCACTAAAAAAATATTGCTTTTGCTAAAAATATAGGTACTTGTTATTTAATTATAGCACGAATAGCTCTTTACAAAAGAAATATACACCTTGTGTTTACAAAATCATAAAAAAAACAATTATTTATGAACTAGTAAAAAAAAATATATGAAGCTAGAAAAAATAATATACACACATACTTATAGGAAGGAACCAAAAAATAAACAAAAATAAAAATATCATTTAACTCCCGGCAGGGAAAAAAATCCAACATTTGTGTATATGCAATTAAAAAAATATTCGATTTCAAAAAATAAACATTATGCATATCAATGTATTTATTATTGTTTTTTAATTGATCAATATAGTCACCAGATATAAAATTATTATGTGATATGTATGTACAATATTATGTATCTACTATTGATGTAGAAGGTCATTTACTATGGTCAACATATTATCTCTCAGGAAATGTATAAAAATATGATAATTATTTATACACAAGTACTTTACATCATAACGTGTATGTATGTATGTTGTGGAATGGAACTAACCTATATGATTCACCATCACGCCGCTCATGGGATAGACAAATATATTGAATGCCATACATTTCATTAGAATTGAAGGAGTACAGGATAAATTCCTTAAACATTTGGATTATCGTGGTAAACTAAATTTCCCCAACTACCGGCAATCTGCTATACATCATATTATTTGTAATTTGGAAAATAGACGAACAATAAATTATAGACATGATTTACCTGCATAAAATTATCCACAACCGTGTAGACTCACCTCACCTTACCTACTATCTAAATTAAATTTTTATTGCCCATCACGCAATTTCAGATCTCAGTTTTTGTTCTATGTCGACCGTCGTTTCACAAATTATTCACAAAACAATTATATTAGGCGGAGTTGCTCCAATTACAATACATACTTTAGACAATTCGATATAATACATAAATCACAAGCAGATTTCAAATCATACATTTTACAATTAATCAATAAATAGTACCTATACCTAAATTTATTACCTACTTTCATCATAATTTGTCTCGCTTACACAATATACTTACACTTTCACCCTTTAATTTTAATTTGTTATTATTTTTTCTGTATCAATTTATTATAATTTTTTTTCAACCTAAAATTTTTTTATGTAAAAATATGATTAAATATACATTACTATATGTGAAAACATTTAATTGAGATGCAATGTATCATCCATATTTTTTATAACTGTTGTACATTCTTTTATCGTTGAATCTTGTTTGTTTTCTGAAAAAAAAAATTTCTATCTCTGCAGATATGCATCATTTGAAAAGTTTTTTGCTGTACAAAAATATTACCATTTTCTTCGCTAAGCGTTCCTCATTCATTCTAAATCCAAACAATCTCAATATGTTTCTTTTTCAGAATTGATGACATCAATTTTCATTCTATCGATGACATATTACTTTTCTTTACATTCTTTCCTAGTGTCTTCATTTGTTACCTTATCATATTAATTTTCAAAAAAAAAAATACAGCTGAGAATTATTGTGTGTCAATAAATGAAAGTAGACGCTGAGTTTACTCGGTTTGGTTTTTATTTATTTATTGGTTGATATATGATAGAGAAGCATACGGTCTACACAATTTAAATAACAATCGTGGAAGAGGTGACAATGGACGGTGAGTGCGGTTTTGCGGGAGACAGCCGGCGTTCGTCGTTTTGTATGCGTGCAAACGTGTGCTTCACTGATGAGCGTTGGCTTTGTGTTGCGAAATCTGACGCCTGTTTACTTCGACTTCACCCAGAAACAAATGAAGATAATGCATCACTCATCTATAAAAGTTTACAAATAAGAAATGTATAAAAAATACTAGTACATAAGAAAAACTAGAATGAGAAAGCTGTTTAAATCAAAGTACTACGAAGTGACTGCAGTCATAAACGCACTGAGAGGGCTCGCAGAGATGTCGAGTGTATTAAAGACTGTATTGTATTGTACACCGTGCAAGCACGGTAACAAAAAGTGTTTTTTTTTTATTTTATTTTGTTAACATACAGTCAAGTAACAAATAATATTGTAATATCAGCCTTATAGGGAAATTGTAATATCAGTTTTGTGGGGAATGGAATGGAAAGGATATTTTTGGTCGAAATGAGAAAGAAAGCGAAAACACAACTCATCAGAAGCCACAGAGCATTCGGGGACTTTGTTACTAATAATTTGAATCTAAAAATAGAAATATTAGAGAGTATTCTTGAAGAACACATTGAAAGTCAGGAAACTTTTGCGTGATCTAAGTCTTATGTCAGGGTGAGCGTGGTCATATAGAGTGAGTAGAAAGGGTTTCTGCTTTGTGCATTTCCATCCGGTATATAACATTGCGCCTTATGTGTGGTGGAACGATACCCGCAAGAGGATACAGTTTCAGTTACAGTTTTTAAAGTTTCCTGACATCAACGCAGCCACTTCCATCTCACCCTGAGCAGGAAAGGCTCCGTCTATGGCAGCAAGAAGCCCCCGATAACTTCGTCCGCCCTAAGAAGAGTCTTCCCCCGGGCCACAACGTGGAGTGGCGAACGTGGAAGTCACTAAACAGACTGAGGACGGAGGTTGGGAGAACGTTGGATAACCTGTCTACATGGGGGCTTCCTGCAACAGGGATTACCAACGACATGTGACTGTGGAGAGCAGCAGACCACTGCACATCTGTGCAGCTGCCCTTCAAGTCCAGTAAACTGCACCATGCACGATCGGCAAAAAATTATTTAAATACGTTGCTGACACGAAAGAAGAAGACATTAAAAGTATTTTTAAAGAACACATTGAACACAAGTATTCTGAGTGTAGTAGTTATTAAACTTATATATAACAGGTATTATCCAAAAGATGAATGAACTTGTCAAAAAAAAAACAAATATATTATATATTTTTATATAGCTATCCTAAAGATGTGGTGGGTATAAAGTTAATAACTTTATCAAATAATCCAACCTTAACATTAGACAAAAGACTTAATTATATTCACGAACCGCCTTCCTTTTCTCATCTTCTCATCTCATCCTTCCAAACTTCCTCCTTTCTCTCTCTCTCTCCTTATTAAATTAGCACAGCTTCTTACACGCTCGTTATGTTTTGTCATAAATTTCCTCTTGTTTAAAACTATGAATATAGCTGCTTTTACAGGAGATGATTCTGTATGTATCGTTCAAGTCACACCTCCGTCATATTACATATTATATGACACTGTCATACATCATTCCGACACACAAAGAACATGCCCAAAATGAAGGATTCAGCTTGGAGACTGTAGTTTAAATACATAATTATGATACATTGAGATTTATGGCTAAGAACCTACACGCAAAATCTACTGCCTATGAGAATCTACAATCATGGCAACCGAAAGACCTCCCAACCAAAGAGACAACGAAAATGAAACGAATTTTCAGAACTCGATTGCGAGATTCTACACAAAAACACAAAATTAAGTAGTGTTTTTGAAATATATAGTAAGAGTAATTAATCCCGGGAGAATTCATACAATGAATTTTGTCCTGGCTTCAATCCCCATCAGAGGAGAAATTTATTTCAATTCATTAAATTTTACTTCTCCGGGCTGAAAACACCGGTTAGTTGAAAGAATTTTCTATATGTAAATAAAATCGCCACTTGCTTAGGGTGCAAGGAAGAGTTTATTGTTAATATACTTAATTAGAATTATATCAAAATTAAGAAGAAGACTTTATCAACGACTTGGTTTACCAAAACATTATTCAATGTTATTTTTAGAGTAGATATAATTTGTTCTTCTTCAATGTATGATAATAATCTTTGAATACAATTTTTATGAAGCCTAAATGGATTTTTTTATGTGTGCATTATTTAAAAAAAATATCAAATTAAATAGGTATATAATTTAATTTAAAATTTTCACTGAAAAAAAAATGTGACCACCGAACTGGCTACCTGCGTGCCAAACCTTTGTTTTCAGTAATACAAGTTAATTTATTTGTGACGGTGCTGTTTGGTTAAGGGCACATAATATTTAGTAGCACAAAATTAAATAATTTATAGTCACTACAGTTCGATTAATTTTGGCATATTTTTTTTTCAGTGTAATCTATCTCAAAATACAAAATCAACCGTTTTCTATTGAATATGTGAAGCGAAAACATCGAACAATCCATTTAGCGAACAGCGCGCACAAATGAGTTTTGAGATTCGGTATAGTTAAAGTGTTTATGGAGTAGGTGAGCAGAAAGGTAAAATTCATACATAATATAAATTAAAAAATATTTCACATCAAACCATTCATTTATAAGAACACGAAAGAAAGGGGAAGCCTAACTTATAGTCACGTAATATTGTCACACTTCGCCACGTTAATTTAGTCACACTGCTGTAGTCTTACGTATCCTATTCTAAGAAAAATACATATATATATATTGTGAAACAATACGTTACTTACACCATAAAAATTATTTGCAATACGCAAAAAGAAAACTTTAAACTCCTTTATGAATACATTATGTTTTTTTTTATAAAAGAAGACTTTTCAAACTTAAAAATCCAATTAATTACAGTCTAATTCGACGTATGCGCGTTCACTAGTTAATTTTTAACAATATATAAAAAATATTTTATCTTTTATTTTATTTTACAGAGTACAAACAGTTGTACCCATAAATATATGTACAAAATGAGTTACAAGCACATGGACCAGTGAAGACTCCCTAACCTAACCTAACCTAGCCTAACCTTACCTAATATGAAGTTGATTTAACTTATGAAGATACCATATATGTTCTATGGTAGACACTTGATTTTTTTTATAAAAAATGAATATATCCTTGTTAAACAAGTACATATACATCTTCCTATAGGTGAACGAGATCGGTCGAGGCAGGATTCGAACTCGCGACCACTGGATTACTAAACCAATGCGCTAACCGCTCTGCCATCGACCCATCTAAAAAAATATAATTTTTAGTTCTTAGTACATATAAACTATCTTAGTACATATTTTTTCAAACATTGAAAAAAATATGTACTAAGATAGTTTAGGATGAACATAGGATACAAGTTTCATAGTACACTATAATTTATTATTGAAAATAAAAATTGTATAATTTTATTTATTGATTATTTTAACTAGTCATTCAAATAAGCCACATCTGTTTTTATCTGTACTAATTATATCGTTGTACCTATATTATTTTCCTTCTATTTTTAAGTTTATTTTTAAACAAAAAGCTTCAAGGTTACTTCCAAAAAAAAAACTAAAAGGGTCTGACAATACCTATATTATGTCCCAAATTAAAGCTATTGTTTTCAATTTTCATTTGAGGTCATGTCTCTCTAGTTCAGAGGCGTGGGTCGGACCCTGGGCCGATATAACAGACATGACTAAGCAGAATCCTTCTCTCTCCTCTGTGTCTCCCAACTCGACTTCCGAAGTAATCTTCACATTATTATTCAGACCGCAGACCGGTACCATGATTACATTCAAAACGATATTGCTGTGTTTGTTCAAAAAATGTAGACAGCCGATTTTTATTTTGAACTGTTGTTTCAAAATTCATACATTCAACGACCCTGCAGTAATTATAAATCATATTTTGGTGCGGTGGACATCCATCAACACACAAAAGCCAGATTCGAGTCTCAAGTTTTCAAGGCATTGATGAGGGGTTGATAATGTCAAGTTTTTGAGGCATTGATGAAAGGTTGATAATGTCAAGTTCTCGACGCATTGATGGATGCTTGATTACGTAAAGTTTTCGAGGCATTGGTGAAAAGTTGATAATGTCAAGTTCTCGAGGCATTGATGAAAGCTTGATTATGTCAAGTTTTCCAGGCATTGATGAAAGGTTGATAATGTTAAGTTTTCGAGGCATTGACGAGGGTTTGATAATGTTGCAGTGATTCTGATTTCCCACTTCCTTCCATTCCTTTTCCTACCTCATGAGTACCTACATATTTTTTTATGTATGTATCTATATGGATGAAATTAATAAATTTATATATGTTGTCACATTTTTATATATGGAGTACTTTTTCAACACGAGTAAAATTACTGAAAACTTTTTTGGTTTACAATTTAAGTAACACTTATTTTTTGTAATGCATATTGTTTGACTGTTTGTTTGCTTAAAATAACAATAAATAAATAAAAAAAACATTTGTTAATCACGTCACTTACCCCACAATGTGGGCTAACCTGCGACAGGTGGGCGGGTGTGCGTTACCTTATAAAAGGGAGTACGGTATATGCGTGTATTTCCACACACCAGTCTCATCTCTCATGGTAACATTCAGAATGAGACACCCGAAAACGATGATAATATTAAAGAATGGAAGCACTATTCTAGGCCTTTTTTGTTGGTCATAGTATACCTACATTCAAATGAGATATATAATACTTTTAATTTGAAATGTCATGTAAGACAAAATAAGCTATCGATACAATAAATAAAAAATATTTTGTAGAATCGTAAACAAAATAATGTTTTATATTATTTTTGAATAATAATAATGGAATTACCAAAACCACAAAAGATGACTTAGTTCTGCATAAATTCCCTCAATAAATCATAAATTCCCTCAATTAATCATAAATTCCCTCAATTAAGCATAAATTCCCTAAATTACGCTTAAATTCCCTCAATTAAGCATAAATTCCTTAAATTAAGTATAAATTCCCTCAATTAAGCATAAATTTTCGCAATTATGCATAAATTCCCTCATTTAATCATACATTCCCTCAATTAAGCATAAATTCCCTAAATTAAGCATAAATTCCCTCAATGAAGCATAAATTCCCTCAATTAAGCATAAATTCTTGTTCTGTAGGCGAACGAAATCGGTCGTAACAGGATTCGAATGTGCGACCGCTAGATTACTAACCCAACACGCTAACCGCTCTGTCACCTCTTATCTTTTCTATAGATAAGTTTTTTTAAACCTCTGATATTTTTGTGGTTCGTATGTTCAAAACTTCCATATTTGTTTAATATAAACAATTTTCTCGAAAGAAATTTCAGCTGCGATAAAAGATAAAAGTTTTCGTGTAAACATATTTTTAGATAAACAAAAAAAAATGTTTTCATACACCACAATGTGTTTTTTGTCTAAAGTATCAACTGATAAGAAAAATACCTACACCCTAAAAATGCCCATCGGCATTTGAATTATATCAGTAAGTATATTTTTTTTTTTCAAATGCCTGTATGAAGCAGTTATATTGAAACATTTTAGTAAAGTTATACTTCCAAAAACAACGAGTTTCGAGAGAGTTGTCCTTCTGTCAGCTATCAACAATGATAAACATTGATTTATCCTTTATTTTACCACACCATATCATCACGCCATTTCCCTATTCGGTGAAGGCAGAGAGAACCGAAAGCCAGACTCAATTGAAATATATTTCTCGCTTCATTCAAGTCCATGCATCGTCGATGTTGTGTTTTTGTATTGATGTTTTCGTATTTGTATTGATATGAATCCCTCTATCAAGCACAAAATTTTGATCTTTTTGGTGAGGTGATTTAAAAATTTGACATGGTAAATATCACATTTCCTGTATTTTTCATTGTTGATTTATTTATTAAAAGAAACACCAACAGAAAATAATGTAGGAATACACTTATACATAAAAAATATATACAGTTAATCATCATTGTTGTTCCCATGCTCCAATAACAGGTGTTTACTACATAATATGTATATAAGTTAATTATATTTGCTTAAATTAGCCTTTATGAAAACAATTTATTA
Organism: Molanna angustata; assembly: GCA_963576475.1. Taxonomy (NCBI): domain Eukaryota; kingdom Metazoa; phylum Arthropoda; class Insecta; order Trichoptera; family Molannidae; genus Molanna; species Molanna angustata. The sequence goes on from OY754982.1 coordinate 27,419,482, forward strand.
AATTCGGCAACTATATCAGTGTAGTATTGAAGAGGCTGACTGCTGCCAACGTACCTATTTTTTCAATTTGTTTTTTTGCATTATTACTACAAAATAAATCATTTTGAAAAAATAACCTAGTTAGTTTGGATATTAATAAAGAAAAATGTACCTTAACTTTTTAATTACATATGCTCTGTATATATTGTTGTAGGAAAATAATAAGCATACCCCGATTTTTGACATTTATCTTAAATTTCTAAAAAAACTATAAGGTATAGAGCATTACATTTTTTATAAATTAAAGATGTTTAAAATATCTGGAAAAATACAATGTTACGTTGTATTAATGCATCAGGTTAAGTAAATAAACCAAAAAACTTATTTCGCAATGGCGCTGAATGGAAAATAAATGTTTTTTAGGTTTTTTTACTAAATCTGAAGCATTAATGCAACATCACATCATATTTTTCTAGATATTTTTGCCTTCCTTAATTTAAAAAAATATGTTGGACTACGCCTTATATTTAATTAAAAATATAAGATAAAGGTTGAAAATCGGGGTATGCCATTATTTTTCTACAAGAATTTATACAGAACATTATCAATAAAGGAAGGATTTATTTTTCTTTATTAATACCAAAACTATCTAAATTATTTTTTCAAAACGATTTGATTAGAAATAATGATGGTATATCAAATTGAAAAATAGGTACGTTCATCATTCTTATTATTGGATTAAAATTGTTGTATTGAAATATGTATTGTTAAAACACAAACAAATGTTAAATAAATAAATGAAATTTTTAAAATTTGGTCATCAAAAGTACAGTATAATTTGAGTTTTTGAATTTGGGATGTTCATTCACCTGACCCAATAATACCTTTACATACATACATTCATTCACTCCTTCACAACAACAAATAATTCTAATACAGTTTTGGTATTTATTGGCGATATACATTTTCTATAGAACTTGTGGGCGTTCGGCAAATAACATATTTTTATTTGTTATTTTCTCATTTGTAAGATTTCAATTTTACTTTGATTTTTAACAATCCAAGGACACGTACAACGACGAAAAGACGTTTCCTCCACATTTTACGCCTTTTGACAACAATCAACATCAAATGCTTTCTTTATTTAGAAAAAACGTTTCTCTTTTATTAAATCAAAATGACTCGAGAATACCTTACAATTTTTTCGAAAAAACTATCGATGTATTTTTTTTTTTTGATAAACAATATTTATCAGTTTTATTAAACCATTTTACTCATATTCTGTCAATTACGCTCGAAATTTTCCTCTCGGGTATTTTGTTGTAAGCAAAATCATTTGTGAATATATTTATTTCTATAATAAATGCAAAAATATCATGGACGACATAGAGGTCATTTTTTTTATTTGAAAATGACAAATACAATTAACATTCCTGTTTAAACTTAATGTTACTGAATTAAGATTGCTCAATGACATTCGTTTAGATAATGGATATCGAATTTCCAAAATATGGATGCTCCTAGCGTCTAATTTTGTTGTTTTTTGCAGGTGGTAATGGAAATATGGAAATGTGATGCTAATAAAAATATTTGCTGAACGTAAAACACTACTCGTTGACTCTACATAGTGTATTTCTAAACACTTCTTTTCGATTGCGAGATCCGATAAAGTCATTTATTTTATACAATTTTTCTAAATTTTACATCATTCAACGAAAACTATAAAATAGATCTACCGATGATGTAACGTCGTCTCAATTTATACAAATATTTAAGAAAAGATCAAATTAATCTCTAAAAGTTCCTACTTTGTCGTCCTTCGATAATTTCCTTTCATTGCTAATCAGCAATTGAATATACATATAAGTCTATATTTTAATTAATTTTGCAGCAGTTTTGATAAAAGACCATATATTCCTCTGTCCCAATTTTATTTTAAAGCCTTCGACTTCTTTAGATTGATCGGAACAGTATACTTACCTTCTGGAAATTATCCCGCAATCGGATATATTTTTTTGTATTTAGATAAATAAATCCTCCAGACTTATAAAAACAATGTTTTCATTTCAGCCTGTGGGCAGAGAGGTGCAATGCTTCACATATCATATTTTTACATACAAAATGTTGCAATAAGAGATTAAAAAAAAAAACTTTTTTTTAATAAAGAAAAAGTAACAAAAAAAATGACATATAAAACATTTTTTTAAACATTAAATCGTCTTTATTCCAGTAATACTTGTATCGATTTCGGACATTGGCGCCCCTGTACACCCTCTATGATCAAACTTGGAAATAAGTTGATAATGATTTTTAAACTGATTAATTGAAGTTATTGAACTGGATCATTTTAATTGCTTGATTTTAATAAGATGTGTTATTTTTGTGAATTCTTATATTGTTCAACGAAAATAACCTTTGCCAGTGAAATTGAAATTGAACCTTAAAACAATCGAGAAAATCTCTCATAGTGATCCCTAAGGAAAAATATGCACAATTTTCTTTTCTCTTTCAATATTGCCAATGCAGATGAGTAAATCTATATCGCAGCATGTCTACCAACATAAAGATACTAACAAAATATAATATTTAGGTACCTACCGTAGACAGAGTCAAATCTTAGATTTTAGGGAGAAGGTACCATCAGTAGCTGATTTACCCGAAATATCTACTCAGATGTATAGATCTTGGGTTCAATTCCCAGAAAAGACACAGTTTTTCACCGCATTTTTCAATTTGGATTTGCGGGGCGATAAGCAACCCCTACACTGAAAAAAAAAATTTAAAACCAGAATTCATTTTAAAACATCTTAATAAAGATTTATGAAACTGAATTCTGATTATTGAATCCATATTTAATATTGTTCTCAGTATCAGGTTCGTATGTCAAAAGATTTTCCAACTGTCGATTTGTTCAAGACATAGTTTCATAGTAAGAAAATTTTCAAGACATAGTCTCAAGCCAAGATCCGCGTATTGGATTTTGTATGGCCATGTTACTGTTCAACTAACAGACGAGCAGTATTTGCTTGAGAAATAAATTTATTAAAATTTCTCCTCTGCTGGGGATCGATCCCAGGACGCCCGCACAGAAGCCGAACGGCTTACCAACTGTGCCATAGTTCCAACGCAGTGTAAAACTCAGTCATTAAAGCTTTCCACGTATATGTAGTTAATCCGGTCCTGACTATCAAGGTTCAATATAACATCACACCGTAATCCTAACAATGCCTTCAGCAGACAGACAACACGTATGTGAAATATATATACTCTGTATAGTAAAGTTATTATATTACACCATGATCCCAGATAAATTATTCAAACATTGTAATCTTGAAATAACAAATTCTGATCAATCTGTGAGCTTCAGTCATTAGCCCTGTATTAAAAATTTCCCTCACAGCGTAAATTAACAGACTTTAGGATTATTCAGTAGTTATGATATACGTATATAACAATCTGCACACACTAAGGGTTGAATGGGTGCAACATTAATTCTTCAGATTTTTAAATTATAAATTATCCATAGATGAACTACTTTTTCTTGTTCTACCTCTCTTTTTAGGCCTGTTGGCCTTTTTGTGTTCTGCGTCAGCTTCCCTCCATTGACGTGATCTGCCAGCTGACCTTCCATCTCTTAGGAGGAAGACCTGAAGACCGCTTCGTGGTTAAATTTGTTAATTTATAATACTTAACGGTTTATTGGAGTACCTACCCTAAGTCAATTACTCACTGAGTTAATTTTTATTGATATTTGTAATATTATATGAATGCACTTTTTATCTACAATTGATTTTGGCATTAACTATTACAGTGTCACTATTTCGAGTTGCATTAGTCCCGGCACAGGTTTTTTCCCTGGTGAGGCATTGCAGATGCAATAATTATTATGATGTATGTTAATTTATTTATTTATTTAAGCATAAAACACAGGCTATAAGCCCACTGGTTTCATGCATCTATGAACATATAATATTGTATGGAATGATTGGACGATTAAATTATCATCCATACCCCACACATGTACGCACGTACATAATTTTCATTCAGTCATACATTCAGCATTCTTACACAAAGAATGCATATTTTAGAAATTATTTTCTGCAGGAAAAACAATAAAAATGAAAAAACAAAAACAAACATTAGTTTAACAAGAAACATTGAAGACGGTAACTAGTACATGTTATTAAAATTGGCACGTTCTTAAAGCACTCTTGAACAATGCCCGTGATTGTGTATGTAAATATATCGACATTTTCATATTGATAATGTAGTTTGTTGTATAGTCTGAGTGACCGTGGTAGAGGAGCATGGAAGCCCAGGTTTGTATTGTAATGTAAGATGTTAAAAATGTTTAATGTAAGTATAAATGAATAAATTCAAACAATAAAATCTAAACTGGTGAGTGGGTTAACACGCATACAATGCACACCTGTAGCTGATTACCCCACATTAAGGGACATGCCGTCTTCTGAAATTAAATGTAGCTACGTATGTGATGAGGTACATGGATATTAATTAATATTATTCTTCTGAAATCCTATAAAGTATAAAAATCAATATCTTGGAATCAGTCCATGTACTTGGGGAATCTTTGCAAATGAAACGTAACAAGCATAATAAGTATCAGAATAAAGTACCTGTCCAATTGGAGAAAACTGGCTATCGATAGGAGGGGATGGAGACAATTTATTGAAGAGGCCAGGGTCCGCAGCGGACCTTAGTGCCAAATATGATGATGATGGTTATTTTAATTATTTTTAATCTGTCAAATCTGACAAGACCCTGTGTAAATTGTGTAAACACGAACGCAAAAAAATTGATTCTATAAAATTACAAGGCTTAAATGAAAATGTTGTGTCACAAAATGCTCTTGGCGCATCACAAAAAATTTCGTCTCAAATTATAATTATACCGTGCCCTTCAAAAAAAAATGCGTAAAGGGTGGAGACTTGCGTCACTGACCCTTACTTATGTGAGCCCATGCTATATTTGTGTTATATAAATGATTAAAATGAGACAATTTTTATATTTATAATAATTTTATTTCATTTCATTTGTTTCAGGTGGTGTTTCGTGAACAAAAAGAATAATTTGAAAACAAATCAACGAATTTCAGTTTCAGTAAACTCCCAATACTGGAAACATTAGTTTATAATCGAATTTAATTATTGTCTTTTTAAAGCAAATTTAAACATTTGGTAAAATTGATTATATCTCAGTTATCTATCAGTAAAATATAATCTGAAAAATACCACGAAATTAAAGCTTTAATCTTAAGAAAATTGTTGAATCTTTTGTGTTTTTCAATCTACTTATGAATCGAGCAGTTTTTTTTATTTAATTAGCCAAGAAAAACTGATCAGCTCAAACACTATTTTTTGTTAAAAAAAGAAGCCATTGTACGTTCTGATAAAATTTAAAGTAAATAAACAATAAAATTAAAAAATCTTTTTTGTAACCTTGATTATGTCCTGAAGAGATTTGAAAGTAAATACATCAGTCAGATAAGCTTTGTTTAGATTGTACAAAACTTCAAATGGGGTAAATTTCAACAGTGAATGTTTAGGGATGTTCAAGAAATGATGGGAGACTTGTGGCCGTCCCTGGCTGTCACCACTCCGTCCCCGGAGACTGGATCCAATCGAACCCTTGAGAATCTCGTGGAGTACCCGGGGGACGAAGAAGGTGACCTCTCCCAGCTGCAACTCTTTGTGGACTATCCAACACCCCTGTTGAGATTCGCCTCGGCCTGCTGCGTCATCTTCATGATGGTCGGAATCCCAGGGAACCTGATAACCATAGCGGCGCTGGCTCGGTGTAAAAAGGTAAGAATTAATCTTTTTGGTAATCTTCATATTTTTGACGCATTTTTTTCTTAAGCGCACCCTTTACTGCCCATCTTTGATCGTTGTTTTAACATGTTTGTTTTTACATGTTTTTTTAACGTGTTTGTTTATACATGTTTATGTATTTTAACATGTTTGTTTTAACATATTTGTTTTAATGTGTTTGCTTATGTTCATATTTTTGACACGGTTTCTTCTTAAACGCACCATTTATCGTCCATTTTTGATCTTTATTTATTAATTTATTTATCTAACATATTATGTTCCAATACACATAAAAATATAATTCACAAGTATAGTAATTTATACAATAGTTTTTTTTGCAATGCCTCTTCAAAAAGATTGCAATCTTGTGCTTGATGAGGGAATCACTTACCTACACTGACAAATATCAAATATAATGCAATTAAATCTAAGTCATACATAAAGTAATTAAATCAATGTCATACATAAACAAATAATTAAACAAACATTAAAAAAATGAAAATAAGGAATACAAACAATTGAAACATATCAAACACATATTCAAATAAAAAAAGGAAATACAGGCAATTGAAACATATCAACAACAAATCGAAAAAAACTAATTTAGAATGTTAGATTGAATTTTAATTTGTGTTTAAACTTTTTATATTCCTTTATCTGCTTTAATTCATTTGGGAGGCTTTATTTTAACATGTTTGTTTTAACGTGTTTGTTTAACATGTTTCTATTTAAATACCTGTTTTAATGTGTTTGTTTTTTATGTTAGAGAATTGCAGGTGTATTTAATTAGTTATATGTTCGGAACAGTAAACATCGACAGCAGTTAATACCATAATAATCCAACTGTCGATTTGTTCAGGAGAACTTTGTTCTCTTAACATATCGGCAATATATCAAGCCAGAATACGCGAGAATTGTATGGAGAGGTCTACTTTTTTCACGGCTTTTCCAACTTTGAAGTCAAAAAACACCAACTTAGAGGCTTCGCAGCATATATGTTCCATACACGGATTTACTCAGAATTCGGAGTAAAACATTTCGTGTGTCTGTGTGTGTGTCTGTGTGTGTGTGTGTGTGTGTATGTCTGTGTGTGTGTGTGTGTGTCCGTCCCCCCCTTATAACTTTTGATCCGCTCAATTTACAGAGCCTAAAATTTCAGAATATATAAACAGTTACAGGCCTACAAAACTTTTATACTCGGAATTTTGAATTTTTGTTTCAGTCAGGGGTTATCAACTTTTGAATTTTTATTTTATTTTTCCATATATCTTAGAAACCATAAAAGCTAGAACGCTGAAAATTGGTACAAACATAGACAAATACAAAATATCAAATTAGTTTTTTCAAAAAAATTCTAGGGTTTCTCAAACATTTTTTATTAAGAAAAGTATTTTTTTTTATGATAAATTTTTGAGTTTAACTGCCTATTTTTCCAAAACTTTTACAATTATCGAAAAAAGCCGAAACACCCCAAATAGATAATTTAATTTTCTATAAAAAAGATTAGCATTATAGTAGAAGATCTCAATTTTTTTTAACAATTTTTTTAAAAATTGAATTTAGTGACGACATTGCTTCATACATTTTGTATGGCAGTCGCCTATACACAATATGTAAGAAGACTTAATAGTTTGATACTTCATTTCCAAACATACATACATACCATCATGCTATTTTCATATTCTGGGTAGGAAAAAAGGACCTTCCTCCATACTAACCTATCTTGACATACATACCTACATATGTTGTATAGAAAACAAAATATCTGACAATATTCAATAATTTGTATTTATGGGTTTATAGTTTGGTACATATTCTTCATCTATACATACTATCGCTATCGACAGTTTGATCTCATGTGTTACATGCAACTAGTAATATGCAGTTAATACCATGCACTGAAAACCGTTCATGTGTATTTGTACGAACTACAAATTGAAGTATAATAAAAATCCAATTAGTTTTATTAGCTAATATTTTTTGCAAAAGTTCTAGGGGTAAATTGAAAGATGTCAAATGTGTCTGCCAATTTTCACAAACAAAACACATCAGCTTCTTGCTGTATTTTGATGTGCATTGTACCAACATGTCTGCTAAAATGGCTGCCATTTTACGAAGATTTGCAGATGTCGTTTATTTTAATGATTGTCTGTAAAATTTTAAACAAATAGGTACCATCATCAATGAACTTATTAAGGCGACAACATTATCTAGAACAAAAAGTAATAAGCGGTATAGTTATGATTGTTTTAAACCTAATATCGACAAAAACAATTTTAATTAGAGTAGTTACACATTTCTCTTTTTCTTAACGTTTTTCACATTTATTTTTATTGAGCCTTGTTTTATTTTATCAATAACTGTCTTATACATTTTTTACATAAAGGACTTTCACTGAAAGTTTAATGACTTTGTTTTAAATAAATAAATAAAATTTTACACAAAGACTGCATGGGTTATCTCTATTGTATCCTTACAATTGATCCGTTAGTTCATTCCGTGACGTTCGAAACTTCAGCCACATACTTTTTTAAAACTTTTTCTATTTCTAAAGACATTTTTTTACGGACAAACTTTATTTATGTAAAGTAAATTATGTACAAAACATATTATGATCTGTTCTTAAATAATAAACGCTTCCTTGCAAGTTGTGCGAATGGAAACTTGCCAAATTGCCAAATAGCAAATTCTTCCGATTAACCAATGTTTTCCTTTAGAAAAATATTTTAAATTTATTTCTTCTCTGTTAATATATTTTTCCTCTGCTGAAAACATTTTACATTTTTTTACACTGACGGCTGCCGACGACAGGTCGTAAGCCCTGTAGGTGCCTTGAGTTCCTGGTTCTTTTATAATATTCCAACTTCGTGTCTATTGAGATATTAAAAGTTTGTCAGTAAATAAAAACAATAGGTAAATCAGAATTAAAACACTTTTTAAACCATTTTCCTTAACTTGACTTGTCTATCTCTACTGGAATTTTACAATAGATTTATGACTAACTTCCCGACCAGTTAGAGGTCTGATACTTTCAGAATTTGTGTATTCCCGATTACAATGCATGTTGATTCATTTGCTATTTTGATACATATCGAACAATTTTGTATTACTGTGACTGCTATAAATGTTGCATAATGTTCAAGTGTTATTTTTTGAAGCTTTAGAAATGGTGTCCTAATTTTTTCATTTATTCATTCGAAATGTTAGTACAATTGGAATGTGAAACTCAATCTTATTCAAGACTCTTTAGATCCAGTTTCTTTGATTCCCTTGTGTTGTCAGTGTAAAAATATTAATTGTTTAATTTAATTTAATACTGAAATATTAATATTTATATTTCGCTAACGATGTCACTGCTGAGGGTTTCCCATTAGGAGAATTTATTAAGTTTAAGAAAAACGATTAGTTTTACAGAGTTTCGCTCAAATTTAAATTTATGCCATGGGATTAAAAGGATTTTAATTCTGGCAACGCATTTAATCACTTTGGTTGAAAAGTATTTATGAGATTGCTTTCAATTAAAATTGTTTGTTGTGAGTCAAATTTATTTTTTAAATCTTGTACAATTTTAAATTAAACCTCATCAATCTTTTTTTTAATTATTTTATCTTGGATCCTGGAATAGTGTCTGGTGAGTTGTTCCTTCCAAAAATAAGAACCTACATTTTTCAAGGAATATCTAACATATTAAAATATAACTTAATAATCAATTTATTGCTAGCATAAGTGTTCGATACGAAATTTACTTTTTGGCGTGAATACAAATCATCCGTCTTGTTCCTTACCCCCTCCCTTCCATATAACTGTTCTTTCCGTTCCTGCTACACACCAACTAGTACTTGTTCGCACTCGGCCTTGAGCGGATATCATTTCGGAATTCGTTGCCGTCGTCGTCCATCAAGTGCCGTTATAGGAAACATTCTTTGTGTAGTGCTGTGCCCCGGCATATAGATTACGCATCTTTCATTCGGACTGGGTGAGTGATCGAGGCGATGATTTATTCCATACTGGTAGGTGATTTCCTTTCTCGATCCATTTCTTTTATCCTATTATTTACCTCGTCGCTGTGAATAACGCGCCGTGACAATTGCATTTTTTTTTGTATACTGTCCACTAATCTTTTAGCCCGAGTTGCAATCGGTAATTCGTAAAATAAAAAGGAAATTTATGTTTTATTTATTTTCATTGCGTAAAAACAAATAAACATTAGCAAGAAAATATTATCATGTAATTATGGTATATTATGAAGGATGCATAGGGAACGGTCTGAGGATGAATGCCAGCAAATCAAAGGCAATGGTCTTAAAAGAATGAAAGCAGAACAGCGTGTAAAAAAGAGTAGAGAACGATTGGCTCGAGCAAGTCGATGAATATGCATACTGTATACTTGGGAAACATATATTTTATGGAATGGACGGCTTGGTAAAGAGATCGATAGAAGATTTATGGTAAGAAACAGAGTGAATGCAGCACTTAGACCAATTATGAGTGATCGCAACATATCAAAGGATGCCAAAGTTGCCATTCAAAACGCTATCTTAGTGCCAACCTTGAAATGGCAGAAGTCGCACGAAAGTAGAATAAATGCAGTTGAAATGGGATCGTTATGAAGAATTAGTAATAGAACAACGTATGAGGAAAGAATGTAAGATGAAGAAAGATGTCATTACTAGAATGAAAGTGAAAACATTGAGATGGTTTGGTCACATGGGGAGAATGAATGAGGAACGCCTGACGAAGAAAATACACAGTGCGGACAGGAATGGAATGAGAGGTCGGGGACGCCCAAGAAAGGGATGGCACGACCATATGAACGATATTCTGAAACACGGAAATATTAGAAGCGTGAACAATAGACGAACATGTATGAGACAATGCATGCCAGGATAGAAAAATGCGGCATTCAGTTCTCTCTGCCTACGGCGAGGAAGATGACGTGATGGTATGTTTGTAAAGGATTATTTATATGAAGATGTAACGAATCAATGTTATAATATGTAAATGTGGACGATATTCTGAAAGACGGAAGTATGAGCAACAGATGAACATGTATGAGACGATGCATGAATGTGGACGAGGCGAAGCATGCGTGCCAGGATAAGAAATATGACGTTCGGTTCTCTCTGCCTACCTCGCGAGGGACATGGCGTGATGGTATGTATGTAAGAAAATATTGTAATCATTCTAACAGTTCTTTTCTTTGTGACATCATAATGTCTTGTTTGTAACACAAACGTCACGGTATCCTGATCTTGTAACACAATCCACATCTGTCACCATCCAATTTCCACGAAACCGGTATCAGTAACAATTGAGTATATTCTTCCAAACAAACAAACAAACAAGCAAAAGATACCATGAGATTATTTATTAACAAAACTTTGTATCAGGTGTTCATCACGGATAAATATTCCTTCGTTAGTTTTTTTCTTGAAAATACAAAGTGAGTTAATACGACGCAATATCCGTACTAGTACTTCATCGTACAAGCTCATGTATTATTTAAAACAATTTTATTTCTTGCGGTGCAGGATTTTTAAAAAAATTATCGTCATGCGGTTAAATTTGACTCATTCTTATGTATAAAAGTAATTGTTTATCACAGGAAATGATAGTTGTTATAGAATATTGTTAATTCTCATGTATGTTTATTTTGCATGCATACGTAATGTTCCTCGTGAAGTAAGTATATTATAGAGAAAAATACAATTCACGCATAGTACGTCCAAGTATAGAAATACATTTCTATACTTGCATACATAGTACGTCCATTCTACCTAGATACTCGTACATACATATATACTTGGGTCGTCTTGACATGTCTGTAATTATACCCTTAACGTTACCCTCTTTCGAGATATCATTTATTTATTTTAGATTTGGTACCTACACAATTAATAAAGTAATAAATAAAAAAATAAAGTATATTAAATAAAATATAAAGTGGGTTGCAGACCAAAAAGTAAGTTAGTTTAGCTTAGCTCGCATAGCTGAGGTAATTTTTCATACTAGCTCACATAGTTTGCGGTCTGCACACTTGTGTGAAAAACGACTTTAGCTCGCATTACTAATGGAGCTAAGCTAAACTAACTTAGCTTACCTTTTGTTCTGCAACCGGCTTAATAAATATAATATAATAAAATATTTATAAATAATATAATGTATAAATATACCATTCCATAACATAACGCCATAGGCAGAGAGAACTGAACGTCAGACTCCTCTCTATTGAAATACATTTCTTGCTTCATTCACGTCCAAGCATCGTCTCATACACGCTGTTCTATAATTCTTACATCTCGATATTTCAAAATTGAATTGAAATATAACAATATAGTATAATATATAAATATGATATAGAATAAATGAAGTATTCAAGTAAACTGTGGAAACAGGGTATTGGACATTCTCAAGACATTTATTTTAGGTTTGAGAATGTCCAATACCCTGTTTCCACAGTTTACTTGAATACTTCATTTATTCTATATCATATTTATATATTATACTATATTGTTATATTTCAATTCAATTTTGAAATATAACAATATAGTATAATATATAAATATGATATAGAATAAATGAAGTATTCAAGTAAACTGTGGAAACAGGGTATTGGACATTCTCAAGACATTTATTTTAGGTTTGAGAATGTCCAATACCCTGTTTCCACAGTTTACTTGAATACTTCATTTATTCTATATCATATTTATATATTATACTATATTGTTATATTTCAATTCAATTTTGAAATATAACAATATAGTATAATATATAAATATGATATAGAATAAATGAAGTATTCAAGTAAACTGTGGAAACAGGGTATTGGACATTCTCAAGACATTTATTTTAGGTTTGAGAATGTCCAATACCCTGTTTCCACAGTTTACTTGAATACTTCATTTATTCTATATCATATTTATATATTATACTATATTGTTATATTTCAATTCAATTTTGAAATATAACAATATAGTATAATATATAAATATGATATAGAATAAATGAAGTATTCAAGTAAACTGTGGAAACAGGGTATTGGACATTCTCAAGACATTTATTTTAGGTTTGAGAATGTCCAATACCCTGTTTCCACAGTTTACTTGAATACTTCATTTATTCTATATCATATTTATATATTATACTATATTGTTATATTTCAATTCAATTTTGAAATATAACAATATAGTATAATATATAAATATGATATAGAATAAATGAAGTATTCAAGTAAACTGTGGAAACAGGGTATTGGACATTCTCAAGACATTTATTTTAGGTTTGAGAATGTCCAATACCCTGTTTCCACAGTTTACCTTCTTGGGCTGAACTCTCTTCAAGTTCATGGTTTAATATTTAAATCTATTATAAAAAATTTGACTATTATTTAATTCTTTTTTTTTTATTGACTTAATCTTTGTTAACTAATGTTTCTGATTAATAACGGCTGCAACATACTTTTATGGGTGAAAAGCCTTAAGAGAAAAAAAAAATAATATAATAAACATCGATAAAATTTCCTTCCCTCAATATGGAATAACGATACTTTAAGACTGAATTCCTAAAAAAAAACTATATGGCCTTGTGAGCCGAATGTTCCTAGATAATTTTATAAAAATGTCCCGGGTTCGATTCCCGGCCGAGACACAATATTTAGTTGTGTTTTCAGTCTGAATCTGTTAGACGATAAGTGACAACTTGTTATTGGGTGCGTGTTATATGTCTTAGTATCTGGTAGTTGACCGAGAAGCAGTTTAAATAAATAAATAAATAAAAACATTGTAAAACATATTTTTTCTCATGAATTAACTCAATTTTATTAAATTAGAATCCTTCCTAATTAACATATTTATTGCTGCAGACACAAATTACCTTTTTGATCCAGTCTTTAAAAATAAATGAATGAAATATTTTTGTGAAATCATATGGAATTATAATTCAAAACAATTGTAAATATTTCACGTGATCCGTACATAATCTCAGACACTTATGCTGAGAATGGTTCATGGAATAGTATATAAAATGTTTATAAAAATGATAAAATCTTATAAAATTCCATCTTATGATTTTCGAAAAGCGAACAAGACAGAAATAAAATAAGCCCGCTAAGGGGTGGAATATAAGAAAGCAACGTGTCTGAATGGGAATATCTCTCGAAGGGGATTCATTCAATATGACAAGCGAGAGGAAATACCAACAACTTGACGAGAGAGAAACATCACGGCTGGAATATTTTTATTTTTGTCCGTTGGCAGAACTTGTTTGCCACTCGAGAATTTTCACCTGGTGACGAGGCGATAAAAATATTGTTGAAAATACAAAAATATCTCTGTCGATTGCACGACGCTGATTTTTAAAATTGTTTGTAATATGGAGATAATTTGTAAATATAAAAATACAAAATAAAACAATTCAGTATTGTCTCCCGATTAAAAGTGTAGACACTTGTGTATCGAGGGAGATCGCGATCCACTTCCACGCCGGCGACGCTATAGAGCCCATTGGCCCTGTTCACCACCGGACGCAGCCGCAACATCGGACAAACACAAAATATCCACCATCCATCGGGTTCAACCACAGCCCCCGAGAATCCAACCTCACACGTCAGGGCCTCCGATTGGTCTCAAAATCGGCCGCTATTTACACTCCGTTTCAAGTCGGAGGGGCTTGTACCCCGACCCCTCGGTCCTCGTGTTGGCGTCCGAAGGTTCCGCGGGCTAACACCGGGGGCATCCGACGCAATCATCACCTGTCAGATTTGACGTCTAGTTGTCAACACAGGATGTCTGACCCGACGTCTGCGCCGGCGGTGTGCCCGAACCACACAACAACATTCGCCACAGTTTGACGAGTAACTGCCGAGCGAGACTGAAGGCGTTCGTCTTGCTCTTCTCTAAGTACAGAATTGACGAGGGCGCAACAGCGTCGGCCGCCCACCCCCGCCTTTACTGCCTAGGCCCTTAGAGCCTCAACCTAGGCCCACACTTGTGTATGGGGCAAAATAAGTAGTTGATATAGACTTTTTAACATCTCAATAGAGCTGAAGTATGAATATTTATTTATTTGGGAAGCCAACAGCTCATTAACATGTTTTATATTACAATTTAAACATAGAATTAACAGTTGGTAAGCCGTTTGGCTTTTGTGCGGGCGTCCTGTGTTCGATTCCCTGCAGAGGAGAAATTTATTTAAATTCATTTCTCTCGCAAATATTGCTTCTCTGGGCTGAAAATACTGGTAAGTTGTGTAGAAAACATCAGGTGATGGGTATTAGATGGTAGGTAGTGGACTGTATTTTTAAACGATCTCACCGATGCTTCTTTATTCCTGGTTCACTGATTATTTTTTCTGTGCACACATCCACACGCAGTGGTCTTCAAACTTGTACTGATCCTTTTTTAACTTGACACTTATTGTCACCCAAAATTATTGCAGCAAATGACAATTGTCAAATACATCGGTGAGGGGACAGTGGCAAGGAAAGGATTCAAAGGATAATGCTTCTACAAGTTGGAAGAAATTTCCATTTGGCAATATAACTCGTCACTTGCACAGGGTGCAAGGAAGTGTAAAAAAAATTCAGAGCCAATAACGAGCTTTCCAAAAATAGCAAGAAAATCTGTAAAAAACTCATGTTCCACTCACACACACACACACATACATATACATACACACACACACACACACACACACATACATATGCATACACACACACACACACACACATACATATGCATACACACACACACATACAATTCGTATGGGATGGGATGGATAGGAGGGTACGAAGGAGGAATATTAAGAGCGTACCACCTTCAATATCTCGCGACAAAACTTATCGTATTTTACATTATGTCCACCCCGGCTGAGAACAACGTGTTATGAGAATTACATACGCGTATTATAGAAGAACCAGGAACTTGAGGCACATCCGGGGCTTACGACCTGTCATCGGCTGGTTTACGTGATCACTTAACCAAGCTTCATAACTTATCAAATCACTTAACTTTAGTGATCATGGAAACCAGTTGATGACAGGTCGTAAACTCTGTAGATGCCTCGAGTTCCGAGTTTCCTATAAAATTTCAAATTCGTCTATATTGAGATGTAAAAATACTGTCAGAATATCATTGACTCCCGAGGGAGGAAATCCAATATTTGCGTGTATGCATCTTTTAAAAAATTTTGGAGTTGATACAGACTGAATCTGTATTTTGAAGTTTACAATAGGTACTAAATTATACAAAGAGAGAATATAACGCTAAATATAGTACCTAACTAAAAACATGATATATTAAAACCGCCTAGTACCTACACCTACAAAGTTACTTATGAGTAGGTAAGGACGTTAAAAAGGGCTTATACTTGATTTAAACTATCGGAAACCCAAATTTGATGATTTTTTACATTTTAATGACTTGAAATAAAAACTCTATCGGTTATTTACTATGATTTTATGCACTAGGTATTTAAACTCATAAAAGATTTATCTTTCTACGACATATAGGTAGTAATGGAGTCATTTAAAAAAATATGCTGTAATATGGTAATATTTATTAGGGGAATTTATGCTAAATTTTAACGAACATTCACTAGAGAAATGATAATTATTATTCTACAAATAATTCATAAATTGACTTTATCATTTACATTGAAAAAATATCTATTTTTTTTAATTAATCATATTCACTTTACAATATCACTTTTGTGTACATATATAGATCTCACTTGATACCCCCCATGTTGATGTGTATTATTACACAATCACATTAAATCATATTTTTAAAATAATATACTCAACGTATTTCATACATCTTGCGTGATATTCATACACATTTTAAATATAAATTGATTTATGAAAAATTAAATAAAAATATATCAAAACATAGTATAAAACAATGTTAATCAAACAATACAGATATTTTTATGGCCTGCTATGCACACACACACCAACATCCAAACCCCCACACACACAAAACCACCCACTCCCTTACATGCAGACATACGCACCGTGTTCATAATATGTATATTAAAATTGTTTAAGCCTCGTCTATCTACAATTTTTCAGCAAAAAAAAGGTATTATATTATTAAAGAAACCATAGCATGAGTAAAATATAATTGAAAGTGTCTCTCTAAAAAATAATTGAATGTGCCTCATTGAATATAGTTGAATGTGCCTGTCTGATTAAAAGTGAAGCCAGTTTATATGGAATATTCAAATGTTATTGGTTGATGTGCCGTTCTCATTTACTTTTTTATCTCAACATCAGGGGTACTCAACCAGTCGATCACAGCGTAATATAAGATAAAAGTAAAAAATCAGGGTAAGCTCTACATGAATTTCTCAGATCCTCTTTTAAAGTACAATCAGCAAGACAATGTAATACCGTACGTGATGATATTACGACAATCCTTTAATAAAAGTCTAACCGTTATACTTATAAATGTAAACAATCTATAGTACCTGGTAATAGAGCGTAATTGACGAAAAAGTTAACTTACAAACCGTGACTATCTTTATTACACATTTATTTAGTAGACGTCAAGTTAGGACAGGTCAAGATATTGTTTAACGCCTGACTAACGCGTCATACCAAATATTTTATATTGAATCCTTGTTTGTTATTCTTCATCGCAATCGTGTTTAAATAGACTCAACACTGCACAACGCATTGTTTGTTTTCATTTTTCGATGTTAGAAGCTCGTACAAGAGACAAACATGTTTGAGACGTTGCATGAATGTAAACGAGGCGATGCATGAGGTATTCTTTGATTATAGCGATTTAATATGGTTTTATTTAATGTCTTACTTCGTGGCTCAGTTGGCTAAGAAACTGACTGCTGATCCAAAGGTCTCGGGTCCAATGTTTTAAATTATATTTTCAGTCTGGATATATGAGACGATTGATATCATAAGTCTCCAGAATGTGGCAACTTGTTATTGGGTAGGTACGTGTTAATTAATATTTTATGTAATACCTGTTAGTTGCCCGAGAAGTATTATAAAATAAAATAAAGTAATAAATAAATCTTAGCAATTTACAAAAATGACATAGTGTAGCAAAATAATAGCGTAGAATTGGTCAAACAAACCGAATCTCTGATTCTCCAATCTTTTCATATTTCTTCAGAATGAACATAATTACCTATGTCTGTATGTGTGTTGACGTGGCGCTGATAAAATCAACTACCTACATATAATGCACTAAGGCTCTTTTAATATTGCAAGACTATCAGATAAAAGAGCAACATCAGAGCTCATATTTCTTTACAAGAAACTAAATAGTATGGTCGATACCAATTTTATAGAAGAAATTAACAGCCATGCCATTTTTTAAACTGTTAATAATGACGGTGTTCAATGTGTAGAACTCCATTATAATATGTATTTTTTTAATAAAAAAATGATTATGGTTCTACTTGAATATTTTCCTTATAAAAGGACGACCGTTTCGGCTGACTAGGCCCTTATCAACTGGTAAACATTGAATATTGTTATTTTTACTGACAAACTTTTTAACACCTCAATAGAGACGAAGTTGGGATATTATAGAAGAACCAGGAACTCAAGGCACCTTATGCGCTTGCGCAACGTTCACCAATTATGCCTTCTTATTGAGTTTCCTTATCAATGTATTTTTTGAAAGTTCTATATGTTTGAATACTGTGTAAAAATTCACCTGAAAATAATACATTATTACTATTGCCATCTATGAAGATGTTCGTCTCCAACGTCGTCTCTATTGAGATGTTAAAAAGTTAGTCAATAAAAATATCATTTGACTCCCGACAGGGAAAAAAATCCAATGTTTGCGTATATATGCAATTAAAAAAATATTCTATAGAATATTGTTGATATTTTTGTTTAGGATATTTCATAATTGTGATGTAAAGTAATTTGTATAGTTGTAAAATAAACCGATTTCTAGAATATAAGGAAAAAAAAATATTGTATGTTTACCAGTTGATAAGGGTCTATTCAGCCGAAACGGTCGTCCTATTATAAGGAAAATATACAAGTAGAACCATAATCATTTTTGTTTGATTAAAAAATACCTAGTATCCATGCCAATTTTACGCTGAGAAACCCGAAAGTATGTCGTTTAAGTAGATACTATAACAATGTCGGCCATTTCAGTCCATTGAGTATAATGATGCGCTCCTATAATTATTTATACACAAAAATTGAGAACCTTGACATATTTTCAAACAGTCTCAGCACCTTCAAGCTTTTGATACAAGCGAGTCAACGATCATTTTGACATGTTTTCCCTTCTGCATAGTGAATTGCATATTATAAATGATTTTTTTCTAAATCAGGTTTTTATCAAAACACTACACTGTGAATGCTTCAGTTGCCCAATTTAATTTTTATTCTTAAAGGTTAAGTAAATGAATTATGATTTACTTATATACATATATTATTGGACACCTGTTAAAGACATCTGTTATTGGAGCATTGGAACTAATATGCTGATTCTTACTGTCTATATTATGTTTTATGTGTATTCCAACGTTTTGTTGGTGTTTATTTTAATAAATAATTGAATGAATGTAATTCGCGTAATAATAATAAAAAATAATATAAAAAATATTTTTGTAATTCCAGTCTGTGAGCAGAAGAGTGCAATACTACACAAACCATATTTTTACATACTAAATTTAATTAGATTTTTATTTTTTTGATCGAAAATTCTTGATGGAATTCCATTAAAATTTCTTAAAAATTTTAATCAACATGAAAAATAAAAATAAAACGTTAATAACTTAATTCGACTGTTTATTTAAACCGGTTGAACGGACGAAACCGGTTGTAGGTTGTTGTCTAAACAAACAGTGGAATTAAGTTATAAACGTTTTTTTTTATTTTCAATGTTTCTTAAAATTTTTAAGAAATTATGTACATTTAAATTAAATGTTACAGAAGAAGAAAAATATTTTACAGAATATAGATTATATACAAAAATCCTACAGATCCAACACCCTTGTGACATCTTTGTGACAGTCTCGGACATTGGTGCTGCTGTACAGCCTTTATGATCGTGTTAGGGTTAGTCCATATTCTTTCACGGTATGCGGCGATTTGATATCTGAGGACACCAAGAAATACTTGACATCGCCCCTCCGCAAACATACTGATATCGTCGATATCCGAAGATTATTCTACAGGCATCATTATATTATACCCGAAGTCGTTCTATTGTCGATCTTCTGTACGACATATTTCGCACGTGCACATACATGTACAGAATGCATTGAACAGACTTCTTTTCACTTGGAATAAGCACCTATAGAATCTGCAGGCGAGCATTTTTGAGATAGCACTTACGGTTCTTCTCTGACTTTTGATGTCATCATCGTCGGACAAATCTTCGTTGATGAGGTGGCCAAGATACTTATTTGACTTGTCCTGTCTTTTCGAGACAGGACAAGTGCTAATGGCGCGTCGATCACAAAATTCAAATATCAGGAAAGCATTAACAAAGAAGTGTGTTTCTTGTAATTACATAATTTGAGATAAGCGGTCTAATAATTACGGTTCTATCAGGGGGGCATAGAATAAAGCGGGAAATAACAGAACTTACTTACTATATACGAAATAAATTCCATCTAACAAGTAAACATGACGTGCAGAAAGTCATAAATAACATTAAGTTTCGTTATTTTTGACGGGTTATAACTAGTGTAGCGTTATATTTCCGTCTGGTGACGGGCGTTCACCCGTAGATGAAAAAAAAATGAAAAATCAGACGACTGTTGAATCTTTTGATGGGTTCATTATCCCCATAGAAAATATTGCGAAATAAAATAATATTTATTTCAACAATTATGGACCATCTCTCTTGTGAAACAAGGAGTTCTTCGATATAAATATGGCGGCTTTAGTTTGGTCTTGATCTACGATTCCAGTGTCGATAGTACAAACTTGTATCAAATAAATAATGCGTTCTTTGTGATGGAAATTTTTGTTATTTTCCAATGGACTGGTTCAGAGTATGTGAAACACAATATTTTGTGATTGAACTTGATGGAAAGAAATTATACCTAGTATATTCGAACAACCGGACGCTGTAAATGAGTTTTATTTGATTTTTTTATTGAAGTGCTTTAATTGTACTGGTCTTCTTCAAACAGTTATATAAATGCATAATGTGACCTATTTTCCGAGTGATAGTTTGACAACATTATTGAATTACCCAAATTGTCAAAAGTACCTACTACTCACCAATTTTCAATTTGTTCTCATCAAAACATACTGTAGGTTATTTTGTAAATGATCAAAACTTTTCCTGTTTCTATGGCATAATTTCATAATTTATAAAAAATCGTTTTATATTTTTCTGCTTTTTGTCTGAAATAAATAAATCGAATATTTTTCAATTGCATATGTATACGCAAACATTGGATTTTGTTCCCTACCTCATTTATAAGGACTGTTGCTTTCATTGTTTACAATAAAACCAATTTCTCAATAGATGGCGTTACAAAAAATTTCTTAGATACATCAGAGATGGCAATAGTAATAATGCATTATTATCAAATGAATTGTTTCACATTATTCAAATTTATAGAAATTTCAAAAATTTCATTGAAAATAAGAAATAAAATAATAAACAAGAAGGCGTAATTGGTGAACGTTAAAAATAAAGTGATCACGTAAACCAGCCGATGACAGGTCGTAAGCCCTGTAGGTGCCTTGAGTTCCTGGTTCTTCTATAATATTCCGACTTCGTCTCTATTGAGATTTTAAAAGTCTGTCAATAAAATGAAAAAAAAAATATATTTTAAATGTCATTTTTAATGTAAAATATCCAAACTTAAACCTCCGACTTCATGTTGAGTATTGTCTACAAAAGACAGCATAAATAAAATAACGATTTTCTAATTCTTAGCATTGTGCTTTGGAATAAAAACTTAATTACATATATAAAAGTTATTAATAAAAACGACTCAAATTATTCGCCTGTAATCTTTACAATATGTACGACATATATTATGTCAAAAGCTTTTTAGGATGTTTCAGATTTTGACGACAGATTCATCATAGATACCATCACGAGACCTTGACCAAATTCTAATGAGATCAATTATGAGATACCTTATTTCAAATAAAAAAAACATCAAATTCGGTCAACGTTGTAAAGAGTTATCGCTGAACATAGGTAAATAATGAAAATTCACATCAAATTGATAACATCCCTTTTTTAAGTCAATTAAATATACAATACCTACTTAGTTCATTCATTCATTCCATCATGCCATATCCAGCGACAGGTGTGCTATCTTTAAAAGGAATCACGACATATGCGCGCATCCACATACACCAGTTTCGTTTAGCCTAAAAAGGCACTATGTACATTCAAGATGAATGGAAAATCTCATTGCTGAACTAGATATGTTAGATGTTATTTTCTTAGTAATATTGCAAATGCCATCAAAACTATCCATGTAAGAAAGTGGATAAATTGTTATTGTAAATATCGACTTATCCAACTTTTAATGAAAACAGGACATTGTTAGTATCTAAATCACTCGTACGATTTCTTTTCATCTTGAATATACTACTTGATCATTGTACAATTTGTACGGCATTGTAAGGCATTGAATCACTCTACTATTAACGTCACAGACTTTCCAAAGTGTTTTTATTACTTTACAGTTGAAGAAAGAACTGAATAACATCTCAGAAGCAAGGAAGCCATGAATAGGAAAACAATAATTAAAATATACATATAAGGTATAACTTATACTTGTGATGGGAAAAATCTCAAAGGTAGTCTTGTAACAAATAAAAAAGGTCTTTTTGATGGAGTTACATTTTAAAGCATAACTACATCAAAACAACCATCAGCCAACGCGAAACGGGACGTCTGTCTGCGTTTGAGATGTGGTGCTACAGTCGCGTGGCTAAAGTTCACTGGTCAGAACACATCAGCAACGACGAGGTACTAAGTAAGGTTGGAGAGACAAGGAAACTTATGAAAAGAATTGCCCAACAGATAACCACTTGGAAAGGCCACAACATCCGGCACCCAGGCCTGCTTTTTGCCATCGTCGAACGAATGATTGATGGGAACAACTGTAGAGGCCGCCCCAGAAACAACTATATAGACCAGATATAATCGGTGACGTGCGCTGTAGCAGATACAAAGAGATGAAGAGACTGGCGGACGATATAGAGATAAGTGGAAAGATCCAGTGTTTGTTGCAGACCAATCCTAGGATTGTGACCCAGAAGAAGAAGAAATATTTTAAAATCTGGGTTTAGAGTTGTGAAATTGTCATCAGTCTCAAAGTTCCATTAAACTCGGTTTGTGTGTCACAAACTAAATTGATAAAAAGGTATTCTTATTTTTATAGTTATGAACAGTGCCAATATCCGTGTGTATGTTTTTAATCAAAATCTGCGGGTTCCCCCGAACTCCCTGCTAGACACCTGTAACATGTCTATATGATAAATAGTAGTTATGACACGATTTTACCAAAGTCTGCTTTCCAGAGATTTGGACAAAACGTCGATGTTTTGTCGTTTCTTAGTAATAATCAATTAATCAATGCAATAGATAACACCTAGCATTTTGAGCTCAAAAAATCAAGCGCAACTGGCATTTACAAAAAATGTAAAAATGGACGAAACATGAAATTTTAAAACGGCATATTATGTCAAACCAAACTGAGAAGCAGTAAATTATTGAACGACATGTCGAACAGAATGAGGCTGTACATTCTTTGATAACTACACAGTGTGTTAAAGAAGCTCTTTCCTATCTGTATGACAGACAGACTACAGTGGTAACGTGACTTTCACATCCACTCAACAAGACCATAAATTCATTCTCCCCAGACCTTGAACCTTCGAATTCGAGGGCAGTTTTAGATATGCTTCCTCAAAGTACTGGAATGGTATACCACTGTGCAAGAGTGCAATGAACTCATTAGTTTTGAAAAAAAACACTGCAAGGTATGGTTATTTGACCAAAAAAGGTTTTAAATTCAACCCAAATCTGCAATAATATACATTTATTTCTCTCTTTCTATTCTATTTAAATTTTTATAGGTTTTGAGTTTGTTCTTTCTATGATGTCCTAAGGCATTTCTGAAAACCAGCAGCACTCCAGGAAAACCTGGTAGTGTGCAGCTGAGCAATCAATAGCCTTATCTCTGTCCGTTATTGTTCATACATATATTTTTTTACTAAAGAACATTGTAATCTAACTACAATATTGGCGTCAAATAAACTTTTTTATTATTATTATACAAAGTGTCTCAAAAGAAAGTTTTTATTTGAATTATGTGCAGAGCGTTATGTGGAGATGTTAGACGACTTCTTGGTGCCTGAACTGCACAACTTTCCTAGCTATAACCAAAGAACATGGTTCCAGCAGGACGGAGCAACGTCACACACGTCCAATACATCTCTGCCACGAGTTCGTGAAATTTTCCCAGGCCAATTGATCTCCAGGAGAGGTGACATAAATTGGCCTCCACCCAGTCCTAAATTAACCCCTATGGACTTTTTCCTATGGGGTTATCTGAAAAAATCTAAAGTTTACGCCAATAAACCTACTTACCTGGCGCATTTGAAAGAAAATATCCGTCACGAAATGGTAGCCATCACAATCACTGAGTCCACCTGCCGAGCCGTCAAAGTAATTTTACTGTTCGATTAAATGAGTGCTGCGAACGCGAGGATCTACATTTGGACGATATTATTTTTAAGAAATAAATTCCCAAATTGTGTACTTTAATAATTAATAAACACTTTTCCGATTCACGGCTTAATTTTTTTTTTAATCTATCCACTAAATATAAACTTTATTTTGAGGCAACCTGTATAACAGATCAAATTTTTGGTCGTATATTTTCTCATTACTACATTTGCTGGTGTAGCGAAAGGTCCCCCGCTGTTTTTGAAATCTTTTGAAGTCCGCACATCAAATGTAATCCATAAATAAAATAAAAGAGATTGGTCCATTTAGCCTCACGTAACACGAAAAGATTGATTACTCCCGAAAACGTGGATTTTACGATAGTTGCTAAATTAATATAGAAAGAAGAAATTAATCATTTAGATTACGCAGGACATTTCGGATTTTTTTTCCGTAGCCGGCCAACGACCCAAGCAAAAAAGTACAAATGACTGGGCGTATTTTTTACGACGACACAGGACAACTGGGCGACAAGCAATTTCGTCCGTCGGACAATGAAAAATTACGGAATTAACGCTATTTCCTTCATTCCTATAATGTTGATTTTAAGCGATCGAGGCAGAAACGAGGGAATTTGAAGTCGTATCGAAATGGCTAATTCAGCTACTTCGAGTTCCGCACAAAATAATACCTACACACCGGAAAATTGATCCATTTTAAAAAGGTCACACGAATATCTTTTTAGAAATATCCTTTTTTTATTTACCTAACAGACTCTTTTATGGAAAAAAAACAATAATATTGGATATCTTTGTTTTCGGATATTTTTTTTTTAAAACCTAATATTTGCGTATATGCAATATTCAATTTACATACACATTGGTAAAAGTAGGTAAACAAGCCAAAAATGAAACATTATTTCTGGCGCAAATCAGGGGTGACATCTGTGCAAAAAACACTGTCACCTCATGTATAAGGATTGTTGCTTTCATTGTTTATAAAAAAAATAACTTCTCAGTAGTTGGCATTACAAAAAAAAGGTTTCTTCGTTATTTCATAGATGGCGATAGTAAAAATGTCTTGTCTTTAACGAATTGCATCTCATTATTAAAATACAAAGAACTTTTAAAAATTGCATTGATAAGGGTACTTATTAAGAAGGAATAATTGGCGAACGATGCGCAAGCGCATAAAGTGATACTTACGTAAACCAGCCGATGACAGGTCGTAAGCCCTGTATGTGCCTTGAGTTCCTGGTTCTTCTATAATATTCCAACTTCGTCTCTATTGAGATGTTGAAAATTTGTCAAAAATACCTTTATTTTCCTTATTTACAAAAAAAACTAAATGTACATACCTACAAAAGGACTAACACAACTCATGAGTGCATCTCCACACACCAGTCTCGTCTTACCTAAAAAGGCACTACATTCAGAATGGGTGGTGAACCTCATTGCTGGACTATGTGAGATGTTATTATTGCCTGTTGTATTTTCTATTCCTCGAATCACTACATAATATGCTGCGTGTATCCCTACACACTAGTATCGACTCACCTAAAAAGGCACTACATTCAGAATGGGTGGTGAACCTCATTGCTGATCTATGTGAGATGTTATTGTTGCCTGTTGTATTTTCAATTACCCGGCTCCTACGGGACACCCGAAAACGACTATAATAGAAAATATTGGAAGCACTATTATTAGGCGGTAATTCACAGCAAAACGAAATCTAACTCTTTAAAAAATGTTTCAATATACCTACACAAAAAAGTACTTACTCAGCCTCTTCTAGAGTCCAGTATTGGACAAAGGTCTCCCGCTTGTACTTCCACTGGTCTCATTCCTGGGCAATACTCCGCTATTCTGAATTTTTGTTTATGTAGTCCATCTGGTCTTGGGCCCTCCCACGCTTCTATATCCTGTCTTTGCCCCCAGTCTGTCATAACCTTTGTCCATCGTCCATCCGAGATATTCGACTCGCCCAATTCCAGAAAATGTGAAAAAATTCTCAGAAAAAAAATACCAAAACATTTTTATGTCCTCATTTTGCTTCATATAAAATAAACGAAATTGACTTCAACCATCTTACTTGAGCAGTCGATACAATAACATCGAAACACGTGTAGTTTATTTTAAATATGCCACTTATTGAAAGCTTGTTGAAATTAGGTACGAGCCTTTTCTTCCTCTACCACCACCCGTTCTGCTTATGGTGACCAACAACGGCCCCTTGCAAAACTCTGAAAGAGTTCGGAGAACTCTGAAACCTTGCAGACACTTCACTTAATGTGCCAAAGAGAGGTAATCATGTGGAAACAACTGGCTCACTGCTCAGTGATAGTGAAGATAAGAGTGCACCGAAATTAAGACATAAAGTCTTGAAAACCCTAAAGTAGGCACAAGCCCAACAAAAACGAATAATAACTTGAAAAATTAACTGTTCCACCTTTGGCCGAAAAAACGCTATCGGATTCCGCTTCGGCCAAACCTTCAGTGTAAGTTTTTTATCGGCTAATATTTACTGAATTGCTTGTACTAACGCGCTCAAATTTGGCTATATCGATTTGGTTAAAAGCTGGTCGTAGTAATAGGTATAAGTATAAGATGGGTGGTAGCAGAGCGGTTAGCGCGATGGATTAGTAATCCAGTGGTCGCGTACTTGTTTACTACGAGGACAAACCTTCGGATTCGGTTGAGGGTTGCGGAGGGGACATTCAGCTTCGGTCGAAATCTGACCTTCAATCGGACACTACCTAGGGAGATATTATCAAGACTATGGTTGTATAGGTTTGAGATGGGGTTGTTAATAGTCATAGTATAAAACCAAGTTAATGGTAATAGTATATTCGACGTACATGCGCCACCCAGAACTTTTGACATCCTGTTCTTAACAGAGTTTTGAAAGTAAGCGTAACAACGCACTACTCTTGACCGGCTGTAATTGACAAATATCAATAATGGTTTACACATAATGTTTTTTTTAAAGAATGAATTGGGTTCTTGTTACAATTGTTTATACATACTCATATAATCCTTAAATTATTCATATGCTTGTTCTATAGGTAAACGTAATCGGCCCTGGCAGGATTCGAATTCGCAACCGTTGGGTTTGCTAACACAGCGCGCTAACTGTTCTGCCAATACCCATCTGTTATGGAAGATTTACATCCATGTTATGGATGTACTGATTGAATATGGATAAATCCAAGATATACATCGAATGGCTTTCTTTTTCTCAACCTAATCCCGTCCACTCCTGGACGAAGGCCTCCTCCATCTCCTTCCACGCCACTCTATCTTGTGCTCTGAGTAACCAATTGACACCAGTATGACGGCTGATGTCATCTCTCCATCTCATTGGCGGTCTTCCAACACCTCTTACTGTCATTCTCGGTCTCCAAGCCAACACTATCCTTGGCCATCTGTCTTCGAGGTATCTAGTCACGTGGCCCGCCCATCTCCACTTCAGGGTAAGAATGTGGCGGACGACATTAACCATTTTTGTTCTTTCCCTGATGGTGTCGTTTCGCACCCTGTGTCTTAGACTTAATCCTAACGTAGCTCTTTCCATGGCTGTTTGGGTGACTCTTAGTTTTTCAGCACTTTTCTGAATCATTGTCATAGTCTCCAAGCCAGTAGCTACTGGCAGTACACAGGTCTCGTATACCTTCCGTTTCAGGTTTATGGGAATTTTCGAAGATGTGGGCTAATTTCTTAAAAGCTGCCCAACTTAGTCCAATTCGTCTCTTTATTTCGGCCGTTTGGTTTTCTCCACCAATTTTCATAGTGTGTCCCAAGTACATTGGACATTTTTAATCAAGAACCCATCCACCATAATCTGAGATCCTGCTGTGCCCATCACCTTTGTTTTTGTCATGTTCATGTGTATAATTGTCATAAAAGATACAAATTCCCCGCCATTATACTCAACTAACTTCAAGCGTTATATGAGATTGTGCTTTTATATAAATAAAAAATACGTATTTTCACCAACGTGACACGAAGATATTCAAGTATAAATATATTTAATTCGTCATGTTTTATTTTTCTTAATTTTTCCCTCGGTTTAACTTGAGAGCAAGCGTGGGGGTCTCGTTATGTGGAAAAATTCAATAAGCTATTTTTCGATCCATAAACTCCGACCACGCAATTTCTAAAATTTGTTTTTTTTTACCAAAACCTCGACGACATTATTAAACAACTGTATAATATTGAGAGTAAATGTAATTTCAAAGCACAATAATATAACAAGACATTTTTTTGAGACACGTCTCAGAATTTTATATAAATTTACGTTTAAAGTCAATTTTCAATATGGATATTTATTTATTCATTGAGACATTCACGGCTAAAAGCCCTTTACAAATCAAAATATTTGATGACTCGGCATAAACTTAACCAAATAAACGGTCGGTCAAAGACTGGATAGCAGTCAAACACAGAGAATTCTGGGAAGCTAGTTGTGGACAACGGCAGGCGAAATAATTCATAGAAGGGCCCTCCAAAAAGAGGACAAGAAAGCTGCTGAGTCTCAGCAGAGAGCAACTTAGAACGATGACTGGTCTATTTGCTGGGCATTGTCATCTAAAAAGACACCATTACATAATGGGGATCCCTGATGAACTAAATTGTAGAGAGTGTCAACAAGAGGAAGACACAGCCTCTCATTTGATCTGCGAGTGTCCAGCCCTAATGGAATCCAGACACAGACACCTGGGAGCCTTTATACTAAGACCCCAAGATCTGGGAGGCATTTCGATCTGCAACGTCACACACGTCCAATACATCTCTGCCACGAGTTCGTGAAATTTTCCCAGGCAAATTGATCTCCAGGAGAGGTGACATAAATTGGCCTCCACCCAGTCCTAAATTAACCCCTATGGACTTTTTCCTATGGGGTTATCTTAAAAAATCTAAAGTTTACGCCAATAAACCTACTTACCTGGCGCATTTGAAAGAAAGCAACTTAGAACGATGACTGGTCTATTTGCTGGGCATTGCCATCTAAAAAGACACCATTACATAATGGGGATCCCTGATGAACTTAATTGTAGAGAGTGTCAACAAGAGGAAGACACAGCCTCTCATTTGATCTGCGAGTGTCCAGCCCTAATGGAATCCAGACACAGACACCTGGGAGCCTTTTTACTAAGACCCCAAGATCTGGGAGGCATTTCAATCTGCAAAATATGGGATTTTATTCAAGAAACCGGATTGCTGCCCCCTAAGGGAGGCACAATAGATCATCCTATGGTCGCGGTGTAGGGGCGTGTTGGACCCACTCCTAATAAATAATAATAATAATAACCAAATAAACACAATTTATTAACATTCATAATCTATAAATATCAACGATAGCAGATAATATGTATAAAAAAACACCTAAGAAAGATAAATTAAACAAGAAAGTACATACATTAAGAACCAATGAATAAATAAAAACGACTCAAATAAAATAAAGTAATTACAAAACATCAATATAATAATATTACTGACTGAATATATATAAAGATGAATGGTGTGAATATCATCGAATTGCTTATTTTCCTTCAACTCGCTCCATATGTGGGGACTGTAATCGTACTCTTCACGGAACGCAAGGTTGTGTTTCTCTTAGTACATACATTAAGAAGTTAAAGTAAAGTTAAATTACTTTGATTTCATAAATTTGTTAAAAACTTGTAGTTGTTTTATTGAAATCTAATGGCGTCAGACGACTCAATTTTGAATTTTTTTATGAAATCAACTTATTTTAACTATACTATTACCATAGAATAATAATAGTATAGAATACTCTTTAGCCTGCAGTAAACGCGACTGCTTTATGTTGACTAATTTGGTCAAAATTTTGCTACGAGCATTCAGTAATCATTTGGCAGTCTGCGTGATACGTTCTCCGAGTAGGGATTTTTTTAACTGCTTGAAAAATTATTTACGCAGTCATAACGAGTAGTACTATGCACTGGAGTCTACAATCTGAATCTACCCGTTTGCATTCTGTTTCCGGTTGGCTCTCTGATTGGTTGAGATCTCGTAGTATTAAGTCAAATGAGCTGTGAAATTTTATATTAAATGCGAAAAATTAAAAGAATATTGTATATTTAATTTATAATAATTTATAATTCAATTTATAAAGCCACTATTATTATTATACACAAACTTAAACCTAACCTAAGAATGCAGAAAAGAAACTCAGGGGCTAGACGCTACTTACTATGCGAACAATGCCTACCAGCAGAGTCATACATATATTGACACGAGCCGGCCAATAAAACGGCTTCACTTTTTCAGCGAGGTATTGTATGGGAATGAGTATTCTGTAGTTTAATTACTATTCTATGACTATTACCAATACTTTTGTTGAAACAACCCGATCACAGGTTGGTTTAGAGTAGGTAGGTACTATCTCAAATATTTTTTAAGTAAATTTTAAAATCTTAAAACAAAAACAGTAGGGATATGCCGATTTTAACCGTCAATTTAATAATTTGATACGGCATTTTATACCTGAATATTTTGTTTTGATGTATGTATATATGTAGGTGCGTAATATATATAAAAAGGGTGATATTTTATTTGAGATAAAAAAATAGAATATAGTTATTATGCTATAAACAAGTTTACGATCCATAAAACGTATATCGATGAACATCACTTATTCACTTTTAATGTGTTTATTGAAATTTAAAGAAGGGTAATACTGTAATATTGTATTGAAGCGACCTTAGCTGAGGTGGAAGGATGATTATACAACTATATGCTGGCATGTCCTGGATGCGGACATCACAGGAGAGGGCATATTATGTAAAAAATAATGGAATATAAATCTGTACATTTTGGTGAATTGAAAATACCGCATTCAAATATAACTTTTACTATAGTGAACTCCAAAAATCATTTCTATTATAGTGAACAGCAAAAATCATTTCTATTATAATAAACTGCAAAAATCATTTCTATTATAATCAACTGCAAAAATCATTTCTATTATAATAAACTGCAAAAATCATATATATTATAATAAACTGCAAAAATCATTTCTATTATAGTAAACTGCAAAATTCATTTATATTATTGTAAACTGCAAAAATCATATCTATTATAATAAACTGCAAAAATCATTTTTAGTACAGTAAACTGTAAAAATCATTTCTATTGTAGTAAACTGAAAAAATCATTTCTTATATAGTAAACTGCAAAAATCATTTCTATTATAGTGAACTGCAAAAATCATTTTTATTGTAGTGAACTACATAAACCACCAACAATACTATGCATAAATTATATTCATATTGTTTCTAAAGGTGAAGATCCTTTGTTAAAAATGCTTCACAAATTATATAAAACAATAAAAAATTTCTTCCGATTAGCAAAGAGGGCTTTGAACCAACCAGGATATTTATTATTTCGTCCTAAACAACGAAATGAAAAATTCTCCTCGTTTGTAATTTATCCTCGGTGAGATCCTTATGATAATAATAATATAATGGACAACATTACAAAAGTAAATTGGATAATCCCTCACCGACATGTCCTTGGAAGCGAATAACAAAGACATAATTTGTAAAATAAAAATACGTACGTTCTTATAAACAAACATCATTTTTGCTTTTGACAACTGTTCTTTGAAAATCGAATATTTCTCAATGATCGATCGCATATAGAAAAAGTTTCGACATCATTTTCATAGGTGGTCATAGCGGTTTAATTTTATTTTCTAACGCAGTTAAAATATCGCATAGCACAGCATACAAATTTAGATTAATACGGAAAATAAACCTTAAGCTATCATGTAAACCAGCCGATGACAGGTCGTAAGCCTTGCATGTGCCTAATTTGACAATTCTCCTATAAATATATATTTCAACTTCGACATAGAATGTTCTTCGTTGTTTAATGATTCATACTCGCAATAAAACATTGACTATCATGTTGGCAACACGTACTTTTAAAGCGCTACTTCCATTTCCAAATGGCTAAAATGTTGGCAGTAGATACGTAGTGTTTGACTAACTTTTTCGCTATCAAACCTTGAATCATCTCACAATCCCTATTTTCTGAGTTCCATATCCGATAAGGACAAACCTTGTCTAACCAGGAAATCCTTACTTTCTAAGGATACCAGATAAGGAATTCGCACAAACTATACCATCACGCAGAGAGAAACGAGCGCCAGACTCCTATCTCTTGACATACATTTCTCGCATCAGTCACGTTCATCGCGTTATTTAAAAATTATTTATCTTCTTCTTGTCTTCGCTAGTGTTTTTCCATGTGATGTAGTTGGTTTCCTTTCTATTTTTTTCTATGTTTTTCAAATCCGTACTATCTGACTTAATTTACTTAATATTGATGGTCAATCTGTTTCTTGAGTAAAAGAATTTTCTTTTTTTAAGGGTGCAACATTTAGATCTATTATTTATTTATATTTCCCTCGCTCAGAACACATATTTGTTTCGGGAGAAACCTAAGAAACAAAATATAAATTGGCTACCTCATAACAGGAATTATTCCTAGTTAGGCAGACAAAGGTAAATAGCGGAACACAACCTATATACCTACCACAAAAATGGGTAAATTCATTTATTATATACTTATTTATAGATATTTTTTCTGTATAAATTCAAGATGTTACAGTATTTTTCCAATGTATTCTGTTTTTTAAAAGGAAATATACAATTATTATTATTATTATATATTATTCAAAATACAAAATCATAAGATACGAAAAAATATCAAAGTGCCAGACTCTTTTGTAAAGGAGACATTTAAAAACAAAAGAAATAAAATATTTGACCTGCAGAATTATTGCATTGAAGTGAATATAATTTGCAAATCAGTCAATATTCAATGCCTATTTTATTTTTTATTTTCCCTTTCAAATTATTGAATTCATGGATGGGGTCGAGAGGGACCTTCAGATAGCCGGTGTGCGGAATTGGAGAGAAAAGGGTGCAATGGAGATGATTCCTTCAGGAGACCAAGACCCATCCCGGGCTGTGAAACCACTGATGATGCCAGTCTCAAATTAGTTTCGAGTTTATTGAACTACAATGGAATATTTTCTTGTTTGTTCTTTTTTTATACAAGTCGATTCTATCTAATTATTTTTTTTCAACTTATTTATAAGATACTGGTACTTATTTTTTACGTCTGAATAAAATATACATACACCACGCCATTGTAGATGAATTTTTGGTTTGCAAAACTTTTATATGTTAACGGGATGCACAATTAACCCACTAAATTGTATCTATAAATCTCCACATTTAAAAAGCATCCAAAGATCGCCACTACTTCCACCACCATCCGTCCTGCATATGGGGACTGTAAACGGCCCCTTCACAGAACGCTAAGTGAACGATAAGAAAAAAAAATGCATAACACGAAAAGTAGCTCGTGGAGCCCTCTAGATTAGCAAAAGAACAATCGACGAATGTAAATGGAAGATTCACAATCGTGAACTTCGGATTTTTAAATGATAACATCAGGGGTGTGACCCAGATCTCTGTAAGATATTAACCTACTGGAAGATCATAGGATCTTAAAATCATAGGATCGTTCCATCTCCCTCCTCTCAACAGCCATGAAAGAAAATTTATTCACGACGTGGTCATGGTTCTAATATTATTACATGGCCGAACCATCTGGAGCTAGCTTTTGTCAATTTTTTCAGATATGGATACCGCCTTGAAGCTTCCTTAACGTTGAATAAACTATGTTTAATAAACTAAAATTAATAACAGTACAGCAATACATTATATACAACACATTAACTTTGATTTACAAAATAAAAAATAATATGCTTCGAAAATATATGCAGAAAAATATATCAATAAATGTCAATGTTCACACTTACCCTTCGAGAGGATGTCAGTATTTTAGACTTCAAAAACGAGATTAATAAGTACACAAAATAGTTTATACCATAAAGGTCTCAAAATATATAATAGTTTGGCACCAAACATAAAAGAAACCACAAGTCTTGTCACCTTTCGTAGTCTAGGTGCTGAATACATAGTTAGAAACTACTAATGTTCTCCATAGTTTTACATGTTTTTATAATTAATTTTCATACTCTTACCATAATGTATTGTTTAAAAAAAAATTATGTATTTTTTGTTGATACTAGATGTATTAATTTTTAATATATGTTTTTACATCTAAATGAATTTACTGTTATTATTATTATTAACGATTCCTGACATGTACGAAATACAGTACGTCAATAGTGAACTGTTCTTCATACTACATAATAAATGTGCTTTTTATTACACCCTTTTCTTTAACTTCATTTGTCTGGCTGTACTGGAATTTTACAATCGATTATTACCTAACATCTCGTCCAGTTAGAGCTCTGAAACTTTCAGAATTTGTGTATTCCCGCTGACAATGCAATTATCTAGCTTGATACATTTCATAATCAAATTGAATAATTTTCAACCTATATTTCATACAAGGTAAACAAAGCTTTGCCTTTTCGGTTGAGCGTTAATTAAATTTGAATTTTATTCGGCGAGATGCAATAATATTTTTTACGGATATTTTCAATGAAAAACCAGTAAAAATCATAAGAATATGCATTTTGAAAAAATAATAATTATATATATTTCAAATTTAATAAATAAATATTTATTTTTCTTCATTTCAACTTCCTGAAAACTTTAAACTTTAATTTTTATTGACAATAACATCTCATTAGAGACGAAGTTGAGATATTATAGAAGAACCAGAAACTCAGGCACCTACAAGGCTTACGACCTGTCATCGGTTTGTTTACGTGATCACTTAACGCGCTTGCGCAACTATTGAGTTCCCTATATAATATCAATAAAGGCATAATTGGTAAACGTTGCGCAAGCGCATAGAGTGATGACGTAAACCAGCCGATGACAGGTCGTAAGTCTTGTAGGTGCCTGAGTTCCAGGTTCTTCTTTAATATCCCAACTTCGTCTCTATTGAGATGTTATTGTCAATAAAAATATTATTTGACTCCCGACAGGACAAAATGAGTGGGTTGTGGCCAACGCTAAACTCCTCACTAACAAGTCATTTTATCAAGTATTCAAATTTTGTATGGAAAATTTTCAGCATTTTCATGAAATGAGTTTGTTTAATTATTTTAATATATTTTATTATGAAAACTTGATAACTTTTCAATGCCATTTTATGTAAGTGGTGTGCCTTTTTACCAATTTGAAAATAAAAATTTACAATTTTAAGTTTCCTGAGTTTGGGGTCACTTTGAAATATTTGACAGTTAAAAAAATTGAGAAGTACTATTCACATATGGTTCAAAATCTCATGGGGTCTAAGCGAGTATTAGATATATATATTTGCAAAATTTGAATAGAATCGAATGAGTAATTTAGTCAGATAATCGATAAAGTAAAAATGAACACGCCGTAGATACATTGTGATGAAACTTTTAGAATACAATCTCAGCATGATACTAGTTGATAATCTGCAATAAAAAAAATACCCTTTAATATTGCGAAATCATAACTTCCCACTATATCCCCGTGGGTTAGTGAGGAGTAAAAATGTCCAATGTTTGCGTGACCATATGCAATTAAAAAATATAACTATTCTCTTTAAACTATAATTTTGAAATTTTAAAATTTTAAAACTTAAAACTTTAAGTCACACGAAAGTAGAATAAACGCAGTTGAAATAAAATCGCTAAGAAGAATCTGTAATAGAACGATGTATGACAGGGTCAGAAGTGAGTACTTACATAAGGAAAGAATGTAAGATGAAGAAATATGTCATTAATAGAATGAAAGTGAACAAATTGGAATGGAATGGAAGACAGGAATGGAATGAGAGGTCGGGGCCGCCCAAGAAAGGGATGGCACGTCCATGTGAACGGTATTTTGAAAGACGGAAATGTAAGAAGCGTGAACAACAGACGAACATGTATAAGACGATGTATGAATGTTGATGAGGCGATGAATGTGTTTCTCTCTGCCTACCCCAAGAGGGACATGGTGTGATGGTATGTATGAAAACTTTAAAAAGGGTGGCCTCAAATGTTTAATATGATTAACTTGTTGTTCATATATTTTTCCAGTTTCCTGCCGCCTTATTTCTTCGTAAATATGTAGATAGGGTATTGGACGTGTATGTGGTAACAACGAAAATGAATGCGAAGTCATTGTCCTCCGTGCTCACGAGTTCCTCCGAAATTTTCAAAATGTAAAGTTCACCGGGGTTAATTCAGGTATACGCACACGTCATATTCCAACTTTACGTATTTGTCTAAATGCCTGTCTGTATGTCTGTGAAAGAACGCCAATCACGTAGTGATGGTAATTAATGTGATGGCGCGTATCCCGTTCTGGAGGGACGTGAGGTATTGTTTCCACTTTCCATAGTTTCTCCACATTCTCCTCATACCCCGTGGGAAGTTTCCCCTAATGGCAGCTAATAGGGATTAAACGTTACATTCTGTAAACCGGTTTTGAAAGAAATCCATTTCAGACAACTAACTGACATTTTTGTTATCTTGTACAGATGGGCGGTGAATTATTTAAGTATGTTGGACTATTAAACTACATAGCTTTCTTATTCTTAGTTGTGCTCTTCATTACTGAAGGTCGTGTTCATCTTGAAAACCCATTTTTGACTCCCTGGAAACACACCTCCAGATGCTTCTGTCCTCTGCCTTGCTTAAATTCGAAGCTGCTAGACCAGTTACTATTTTTTATGATAGCTCCGCCGAGAAGGGAATTGTGTATATAACATAACCACTAATTTTTCAGTGTATTCATATCAATTAAATTTATACATGACACAAAATTCTCGCTGATTTTCGGGATAAAATATTTATTTTAAAGTTCTTTCTCCATCAAGAAGAAAATAGTTTATATTTTTTGGAGTGCCTCAAGGTAATGTTTTTGGCTCTGTACTGTTTATTATATTGAACGATTGCAATCAAATTATAACATTATAGTTAGGAAATGACAGATTATGATGACGAACAGATTTATTTAGGCGAGTTTATCTCCAACCCTTTAAAACTTTGTACTGTGGCAATTAGTTTATACCACGTGTGGATTGCTAATGAATATTCCACCGTGGTAAGCTGCTGTCATAATCTCCCAACATTAATGGAGGTGACATGTGATACTTCCAATCTCGTTGTTGACACCAATCTCACACAATATCCTATCCTACCTACCGAGGTACTTTGTTCGCTTCTATTTGATCCTTTTGATTACCTTTTTAGAGGCGTTGATCGTTTTGACCAAAACTGCTTTTGTAAGCATTTCATCATACATTTTTTTCTTAAAACCTTCTATGAATGGATTTTATCTATAAAAATTAAAACACTTTTTTTACATCAACCTTTAATAAAATTTATAAAGTTTTAAATAAGAAAATATATTATATCTAATAAAAACCGATGTATTTATTTTCTCTTTTATGGTTTCATCTGTCGAAACTAACAAAGTTTTTTTCTGACTTCGTTGTGGAAAATTAGCATTAAAAATTACTATTTGAATCGAAATATGCCCTATAAATAGGTTATTTTCAACCAATAAAGACAAAAATTTGTCCACACACGTACCTACCTACACATTATGTAGAGATTTTATTTTGGCTATAATGCACTAGTTTCAGCGTAATTCATAAATATTTTTTGATTACATTCAAAGTATATATAAACGATTTTATAAACAGGGGGCAATCTCTTCAATTCGATCCAACAAACCTTCCAATCCAACAATTCGTTTTCTTTAAACAATCATTGATGATGCTTGTTGTTTTTTTTTTTTTTTAAATAACGAATTATAAAAAATATATATTGCTGATTTAATTGCGTTTTATTATAAATCTGCAAAAAATCTTGAATATCGAATAATATTTAACATTTTTACACCCTTTTATTTAACTTCACGTGTCTGTCCGTACTGGAATTTCGCGATCGATTTTTAATTATTCTCCGACCAGTTAGAGGTCTGAAAATTTCATAATTTATGTATTCCCGATGACAATGCATGTTAAAATTGTTCCAGTTTGATCGATTTTATAGAATTGGATTAATTTAGTATTTCAACAATAATGTTATACTTTTTACATAAAACCATGAGTATTTTTATGATTTGTTTTTAAATATAATTTCTACGTGAAGAAAACTTTGAAAAGGGTGTCCTTCAATTTTGATTTTAAAACATGTTTTTTTATTACTATCTTAAAAATTAATTTGTGAAGATTATGTTAAAAGTACCAGAACGTGTCGTGTTGAGTGTGATACGAAAGAAGTGACAGGATAATGAAAATCCATGTTGGATTAATGACTTATCCTTCATCGTCAGACGCTGAAGGAATCTAAACACTTGCGTACGAACCTCAAACAAAATCAATGAAATATATTGTTATTTAAATTTATTTTATTGTTGATTTCTACCCATTGTCATTGTCTTCGGGTGACGGTGTTGGGGATACGAAGCAGCAAGCCCCTCCGGTTTTTCAACATTATAAATATCCCCACCATGCCGCACCCCCGACAGTTCTCTCGCGGCATGGAACGATTAAACATCTAAGACAAGAACACGCCTTTTATAATGTAAACCACTCATTTCAACAGTGGTGACCCCGACGTGATCGAAAATACAATATGCAACAATAACATCTCACATTGTTCAGCAATGAGATTCACCACCCATTCCGAATGTGGCCTTAAGGTTAGACGAGACAGGTGTGTGGAGATATACGCATGTGTTGTGCTACTTTTTTTTTCAAAGGTATTGCACACCCGCACGCCTGTCGCAGGTTATCTCACATTGTGGGATGTCACGATGGTATGAATGAATGAATATAATACGCTTTTCGTATCAATCTGTATATCTGTATATCAATCTGTATATACCTTTAACTGTTTATGACCTTATTTCTAAATCTTCTTCTTCTTCTTCTTCAGCCTGTTTTCATCCATTCTTGGACATAGGCCTTGATCCTCCACAACTCCCTATCTTGGGCACACTGCATCCATCTCCCTCCGGCACATTTCTTGATGTCATCAGACCACAAAATAAATAAATAAATAAATTTTAAAAATAAAAAAATATATTTTGATTCTAATTTTGCTAATTGGTTTTCTTATGCCCTCATACATTATCCTTTCTTTACACATATCCCCACATCACTCTTACACATGCATACACTCCTTGCCCTCACAAATAGACTTGGTTCTGATGAGTTGAATCTTAGTAGTTTTTTTTTTTATAATTTTGTACTTTTGAAATTTTTTTCTTCGAGTTTTAAATTAAAGTTTTTTTTTTGTTTTATTTATTTGTTAATAAAAATACAATTACAGTGTTTTATTTTGTCTAATCCCTTTAGGGGATTTTTGGCTGTGATCTTGAGACTAAATTTTCTAGTAAAACAATAATACCTACACTAAATTTTCCGCCCTACATAGTCCGGAACAACCCGTGCCCACTTTAGATCAACCATCGAGGATTTTTGTGTAATATATATCCTTTGGTTTTCTTTTTGAATTCCTTGATGGATCCGCATTCCTTCAAACTGGCAGGCATGGGGTTCCTTACCTTGGGCAGCAACATATCGTCGGTCCTACGTCCATAGTCATTGTTAAATTTGTTTGATAGTATTATCTCAAAAAATCGCTCTCGCCGTGTGAGGCAATGCATTGATTGCAATATTTTCAGTTATATTGTATTAAATTGTGTTGCAGAAATAAAGAAAAAAAAATAAGGAGATAAAAAACAAATAGCAGAGGAGAAGGAAATTAAAGAACATATTATGAATGAATTAAGAATAAGATCAAAAGAAATCAATATCTTTGCTTTAGACTTTTTGCCCTCCGTAAGTTTAGAAATGTGGCAAGTTATTCTGAGAGATAAAGTACAGATATTTTTTTTTCCACTTCGCAACGGGTTCAACCTATTGAGGTGGCTCATACAGGGTGTCCCAAAAGTCAACGATATGCTAACAAAATATGAAAAAAAAATCACATCGAAAATGGCGTCGCTGTCTGTCTCATTCTAATACAACTAGTACACATGTAAATGGCAATTTCACTGTTAGTGCATAATTGAAGCACTATCTGTTTTACTTCGTACTGAATTAGTTTACAAAGCAATGTTTTGAAATTGGCTCACATTGCTATAAAATAATAAAAAAAAAAATAAACAAAATTGATAAAGTGTTATACTATTTTAAAATCTTCACTAACTGGGTTATATTTTAAAGACAGTTTCCATCGTCAGTGTAGTACGTTTTTTTACAGGATGAAACGTTAAATTTATGTCACGAAAATGTGTAGTCTCTTTACTCAAACAAAATTATTTTTTTATATCTAAAGTAAGCATGCATGGTTTTAATTGCATCTGTGACTAATAGCATGTTTATTCAGGATTATGTAACAAAAATTAAAACTGAGAAATTTGAAATTTTGTAGCCACAGGGCATTAAAATGTGGTCCAGGGTGTTATTTTTCACGGTTTAAAAAAAAAGCTTATTGTTGACTTTTGGGACACCCTGTATAAAAAAAAATATTATAATATTTGTATTTTTATTTGATTCTTTTATTATAATAATGTATTTTGTTTTAAATATAAAAAAAAAAAAATATATAGCCATTGTTTTTTTTTATAAATATATTTACACGTATCAAATGGATACAAACGTGATGTTTTTGTGTGTATGACGTAAACCATAATCTCTATCGATTTCTTACTGATATCATTTAATTTGTGCTCAGTGATTCAATAAAGAGACTTTATAAAAATGCATTCACTTTTGTTAAAAGAAAAATGTACACTAACTTATAAAGTGGGAAGTGTACTGTTGGCTACAACCTCGTATTGTGTGTGGATACACGCATGTGTCGTACTTCATATTACAAGGTTATGCACACCTGCAAGATAGATGGCTGAAGGAAAAAGATGTTGTGATAGTATACAATAGTAAATATTATCTTAATATTTTTTTTAAATAAGAAAAAGGATTACAAATATATTTTCACGCCAAACTGCATATCAGTTTTTTTAACTTAAACTTTTTTCATAATCTTGTTGAATGTATCACCTATAAATTGATATTTATTTTTTGTTGATTTGATTGCTCCGCCATTAGAGTGTGTCCCTATTGACAATGCGGGATATGCGGATTATTCCCATAATGTGTCTGGTGGGACAGGTTTCTACGGTAATAACTTGACAAATATTTCACGGAGAGGGTGGACAGGACACTGCATGATGGAGCATTCCTCAAAGGCTTTTAGCCCTTAATATAGTCTGTCCCCAAAAGGCCTACGACACTCTCTGCCTAACTTATCCACAGACTAAATCATTCATAGGATAGGTCATTGATCGCAAGGTATATGCGAACGCACAAAAGAAAATTACTACAGAAAGGAAATTTGTCTGGAAAAGTTCCGTCGGGAAAATGGGAAAATTATCTATGAGTGGCAGGAGTTGATGTTTGCGTGTATCAAAAAATCAGGAAGTGGTTAAGACAAATCTTATATATTTATTCATTCATACCGTCACGGCATGTCCCACGATGTGCCCCATTGACAACCACGCTGTCCTATCTTAACAAACTGAAAAAAAAGTTATGTATGGTAAAATTAACCGAACTATAGTGACTACAAAACAATCCGTTTTGTGCTGCTAAATATTTAGTGT
This sequence comes from Molanna angustata, assembly GCA_963576475.1. Classification (NCBI taxonomy): domain Eukaryota; kingdom Metazoa; phylum Arthropoda; class Insecta; order Trichoptera; family Molannidae; genus Molanna; species Molanna angustata. The sequence goes on from OY754982.1 coordinate 27,461,607, forward strand.
GTTTAACCAAACAGTACAGTCATAAAGAGATACAATTTTTTTACTAATAATAAAGGTTTGGCTAAAAACGCAGGTAGCCAGTTCGGTGGTAACAATTATTTTTTTCAATGTATGCGTGTTTTGTATATATGAACAACAATCTTATTATTATTTTTTTTTTATTTATTTATTTTGTTGTAACGCCATCTATTGAGAGGATTGGTTTTTAAATTAATAATTTCACCCATAGATGGTTGTAGTAAAAATTCCTTATTTTCAAGCGAAAAGAATTTCAGTATTACAATATATAGAACTTTCAAAATTGAATTGATAGGGATCTCATTAAAAATGCATAATTGGTGAACGTTGCGCAAGCGCATAAAGTGATCACGTAAACCAGCCGATGACAGGTCGTAAGCCCTGTAGGTGCCTTGATTTCCCGGTTCTCCTACAATAAATATTCCAACTTCGTCTCTATTGAGATAATTAAAAATCTGTTAAAAAATATCTTTGACTCCCGACAGGGAAAAAAATCCAATGTTTGCGCATATGCAATAATAAAAATATTCGATTATTAAAATATTGTCTAATTTGGATTAAAGGGTTTATTTTTTGGTACGTATTCTTCAACTATTCAGACAACCGCCATCGACAGTTGAATCTTATGTCATACATACAACTAGTAAAAGACAAAATTGGAAGCGAAGGTCGATGCCTCACACAGTTAATTACTAAAACAAATCTGATATCTCGTAAATAACATTTCTCCAAATTTAATTTAGAGTAATAAATTGAGTATTATTTAAATACATACTAAAAATACTTGGTTTTGGTCCCATTTGGGTTTTATTTAATTATTATTAGACCCAATAAGCAGAACGGGTGGTGGTGAAAGAAGGTCCTTTTTTATCGCTCATGTTTTAAATTGAGATTTAAAATATGGTTGACGCGTCCATAAAAAATAAAAATGTACCATTTATTCGAAAACATATGACGATCGGAATATGTATCAAATTTTAGTGTTGCCTGCATTATGTTATATTATTAGAAATTTGATGTAACAACATAAAAATAATGGCAACTTTGCTTTTATTTCTGACTAGTAACCATTCACAACTTTATTTACGTTTTTATACTACGTAGCATAAAGTTTACTTTATACTCGTGTATAAAGAATATTTGTTATGTTTTATAGCTAAAAAACAACTTCATTTACCAGAAATAATTATCATAACAGACAATATATTGTTGAAATAAAACAAGTTATTCTGTTATACGTATAATTGCAAAGTTTAACTCTTATTTATAGCCACAAAATACTTGTGTGTGTGTGTGTGTGTGTGTGTGTATTAACGACAACATCTAAGCCACTGTGGTCAACATGATAATAGTATAATATTATGAACTATGAAATGAGAGGTCGGGGACGCCCAAGAAAGGGATGGCACGACCATGTGAATGAAATTTTGAAAGACGGAAATGTTAGAAGTGTGAGCAATAGACGAACATGTATGAGACGATGCATGAATTTGGACGAGGCGAGGGATGCGTGCCAGGATAGAAAAATGTGGCGTTCGGTTCTCTATGCCTACCCCGCAAGGGACATGGCGTGATGGTATGTATGTATGTATGTATGACTTATGAACTGTTCATATATTCAATCTTTTTCATATTTTTTTTCTCAAACTATTTTTTTCTTCTTTTTATTTTTGTCATGTATTTACCTTATTACAATGTACACACTGTAATGTACATAAATGTAATATTAAATCTCGCCATTGTGCGAATTATATGAAGGTACATGCAGGATGTTACAAATAAAATACGATTCAAAAACGGTTCTGACTACTTGGAGCTGTCTGTGTATCTCTTGTGGGTTGTGGCCAATGCCATACTCCTCGCTAACAAAACACCCCATAAAGTATTCAAATTTTGTATGAAAATTTTTCAGCATTTTCACGAAATGCGTTTGTTCAATTATTTTTTTATTCAAATATTTTATTATGATACTTGATAATTCTTCATTGCCATTTCATGAAAGTGGCGTGTCTTTTTACCAAGTTTCCCGAGCTTGGTGTCACTTTGAAATATTGAATGTTTAAAAAAATTGAGAAGCACTATTCAGATATCCTTCAAAATCTAATGGGGTCAAGTGAGTATTAGATATACATATTTGCAAAATTTGAAAATAATCGAATGAGTACTTTAGTCTATAATCGATAAGTAAAATAAACACGCCGCGCGCCGTACATAGCATTACAAATAGTACACAACTTTCAGAATACAATCTCACCATGATACCAGTTGTTGATGATATGCATTAAAAAAATAGACTTAAAAATTACGAAATCATAACTTCCCACAATATCCCCTTGATTTAGTCAGGAGTAATAATGTAAACTTTAAAAAAACATCACATTTATCTACCTTTAAGAAATTTATTTCTCGTATGTAATCCGACTAACGAGTATAAGTTAAATTAGTAATATAATGTTTTTAATATGTAATTATGAGGGTTATTAGTAACATTACACCGCCATGTGTTACACACGTGAAACGGCAATCCCTTCCACACAGCGCCAGACGGTTGTGCTGTACCTAATGTTGATGCTTCACATGTCATTTAATACAAACACTAATCACCAGCTTCCTTATGTACCTTTTACGTTCATCTTGTTTATTTGTGTTGGGAGCGGATGAGGTATTTAAACAAAATTATATGCAGTGGCAAAAAAAAAACATAAATGTTCATTTCAAGATACAGTCATAAATTAAATTTCTGTATAACGAATCAAATTATAAAAAAAAAACATTTTTTTTATTTTATTTCAATTTTACATCGCTACTCGGGCAATTGACAGGCACTATGTCAAATATTCTATTAAACACGCATCCAATAACAAGTTGCCACATTCTGGAGAAATACATACCATCACGCCATGTCCCTTACGGGGTAAGCAGAGTGGATCGAGCGCCATACTTCTCTATTTTTGCACACATTTCTGGCTTCCTTTACATCCATGCATCGTCTCATACATGCTCGTCGATTGTTCAAACTTCTTATGATTCCTTCTTTCAAAATATCATTCACATGGTCATGCCATCCCTTTCTGGGGCGACCTCTGCTATTCACTCCATCTCTAGCACCCATGTATATTTTTTTGGTCAGTCGTTCATCGTTCATTCTTTCTATATGTCCAAACCACCATAAAGCACTCACTTTCATTTTACATATAATATCCTTCTTAATTTTGCATCCTATATCGTTCTATTACATACTCTTCTGGAGACATACGATATTATTAAACACAATTAAAAACAATGTGTCCACCGGGAATCGAACTCGATTCCTTTGATTAAAGAGTCTCTAACCCATTGATATGTATGTACAATAGCATGCTTTGAATACCTACACACTTCAAAAATACGTACATAACTATAATTATTGACAAACTTTTTAACATCTCAATAGAGACGAAGTTAGGATATTATAGAAGGACCAGGAACTCAAGGCACCTACAGTGCTTACGATCTGTCATCGCCTGGTTTACGTGATCACTTTATGCGCTTGCGCAACGTTCTCCACTTATGCCTTTATTTAGTTCCCTTATCAATATTCAATGTAATTTTTGAAAGTTCTATATATTTGAATAATGTGTCAACAATTCGCCTGAATAATACGAAATTATACTATTGCCATCTATGAGGTAACGAAGGAACCTTTTTTGTAATACCATCTATTGAGAAATTAGTTTATTTGTAAACAATGAAAGCAACAGTCCTTATAATATCCTAACTTCGTCTCTATTGAGATGTTAAAAAGTTTGTTTATAATAATATCATTTGACTCCTGACAGGGAAAAAAATCCTATGTTTGTATATTTATATCATCTCGACACTTATACAATCATTTGTAAATACTATATTTATATCATCTCGACACTTATACAATCATTTGTAAATACTATATTTATATCATCTCGACACTTATACAATCATTTGTAAATACTATATTTATATCATCTCGACACTTATACAATCATTTGTAAATACTATATTTATATCATCTCGACACTTATACAATCATTTGTAAATACTATATTTATATCATCTCGACACTTATACAATCATTTGTAAATACTATATTTATATCATCTCGACACTTATACAATCATTTGTAAATACTATATTTATATCATCTCGACACTTATACAATCATTTGTAAATACTATATTTATATCATCTCGACACTTATACAATCATTTGTAAATACTATATTTATATCATCTCGACACTTATACAATCATTTGTAAATACTATATTTATATCATCTCGACACTTATACAATCATTTGTAAATACTATATTTATATCATCTCGACACTTATACAATCATTTGTAAATACTATATTTATATCATCTCGACACTTATACAACCATTTGTAAATACTATATTTATATCATCTCGACACTTATACAATCATTTGTAAATACTATGTTTATATCATCTCGACACTTATACAATCATTTGTAAATACTGTATTTATATCATCTCGACACTTATACAATCATTTGTAAATACTATATTTATATCATCTCGACACTTATACAATCATTTGTAAATACTATATTTATATCATCTCGACACTTATACAATCATTTGTAAATACTATATTTATATCATCTCGACACTTATACAATCATTTGTAAATACTATCCCAACCTCACTAGGACTACGCCTGTTTCGAGTCCTAGTGATGTTTAATAATAAATTGACATAGTACCTGTTAGTTGCCGAGAAGCAACAAAAAATAAAAAAATAAAATATATATTACGCTAATATAATAATTAACAAAAATAGAATTACTTCATAACAAAAAAGGATAAGGTAAGGACATGGAGAGTAAATGGGAATCAGGTGTTCGGGGAAAAATATAAAGATATTTATTTCTTGAAAATACAAAGTGAGTTAGACGTCGCAATATCCAGACATAAGCTATGTATTCCATAGTATGTCTAGTTGTACTTCGAACGACTAGCTGAGTAATTCTGTATTATGAATAGGGATGAATAGTGTTGCATCGGAATGGAATTCCATGATTGGATAAATAAGTGAATTTGTTTTTAAGGTACTGTGGCTGGTTTGGATTAAAGAGAATATTGTAAAATAGTGACAGAATGTGTATATAAATATAGAGATTACCAGAACCTTTAGTAATCACTTATTAGTCGTGTTAAAGATATTTCCATTCTCCAAATCGTACTTCGAACGAAGATTACTTTGAGAACACTTCTGAAAAATTCTGTATTGTAAATTTGAGAGTATTTAATTTTTTTTTATTGTAAACCATTTTTTTTAATATTAGGCAACCCACCCTTAGAAGAGTGATTTGTGCCAAATGGAAGAAAAAATAAAAAATAAATTAGTGGATATTATTAAGATAAATTTAGATATTGCGGCATAAATATTAAGAGAGTTAAGTGTTAAGAGATGCGTCATGTTGACTGATAGAGGGACTTTTAAGTTGGGATATATGTCATATTCGTAGTGCATCGGACATTCAAGGAACACGTGATCAAGTGTTTCCAATTCTGCCCCGCATGCACAAGAAGGGTTTTCTTTTATATTTATTTTATATAGGTGAGAAGCGATTGAGCAATGACCCAATCTCATTCTCGAGATATTAGAGATCTCTCTTTTGGACATTTTTTTTGTGAAACCAATGAAAAGATGGAATGTTTAATACCATTATTTATTTATTTATTTAGGTTAAATTTGCACAAAAAACAGCGTTAAGACATAGTAAAATACAATAGTAACATCAAGTTTTAAGGCCTATTACATTTTGGCGTTATGATTAATATAAAATAATACAAGTTTGCAAAAAATCAAAAAAATATGATCATAGGTTGGTATGTAGGTAAGAGCAACATTTCAAGTTAACAATGATTTAAAACATAATATTCAACTAAAAGGAAAAAGAGAAAAAAGAGAATTAATGCCGTCAAGGTTTCCTATAATAAGCAGTTATTGAGTATTTGAATGTTGTGGAGCTGAGGTGGAAGATGTCAAACTCTTAAAATCTGTTATTGTATGTATCGCACATTCTATGAATAGTCATGTTTTGTGCGTAATTGGTGCGATGAATTGGAAGGTTGAATAAATGTGTATGTCTAGTTTTGATAGTAGGAATATTAAATGAAATGGTATGTATTGAGTATTGAGGGGCAGTCGATATTATTATTTATAACGTTGTACAGAAGCATCATATCATTTACTGTGCGTCTATTCTCGAGACTGTCGATTTTATAATGGGTTCTCGCGCAGTCGTAGCTGGGGAACTCGAGGTATGCTTTAGGGTTTAAGTATTTAATGAACAATCTTTGTATTCTTTCAATGCGTTTTTTTATGTTGTGTATCGTGGGGACCAGATTGGGGATGCGTATTCGAGTATTGGTCGAACCATGGTATAATATATAGATATTAGTGTATTTATGTTCTTGAAAGATTTAATTCATATCATCACGGCATAACCCACGACGTGCCGTAACTAGTGACAAGTGTTGGGGTGTGCAATGCCTTTTAAAAGGAAGCACCTAAAGAGGCAGTACATTCAGAAGTGGTGATGAACCTCATTGCTGAACTATGTGCGATGCACACCTGCACACATGTCGCTGGTTGCCCCACACTGTGGGATGTGCCGTGATGGTATGTATATATGTATGTTAATCGTAATCTCCTTTGTTTCATAGTATTGGAGAGTTAAAATGATAGCGAACTCTTTTTGTTATATTAAACGTATCATGGTCAATTTGCTATTCATGTCGTTAACTTTTAGTATGAATCTTCTTCGATAATATGATTTCAGTAAAAGAGTGAAGTGCAGTTTATTATAACATCAACGATGGAGAGATTCAATTATCGTAAAATATTACGACTAACGTTGCATGTTATCCGATTACGCTATATTATCACTGACATTTTTCTACGACAAAGTGCTCTTTATATACACAAACCCTTCAACTTATCCCCTAAAGAAATCTACGGTATAAATTTTTGGTAGATTAAGTTTTGTTTGAGAATTTTTGTGGATATCGTCTATAAAATTTCATTAAAATCATCAGAATATATAATTATAGAATTTGGATTGAAGAAAACTCCATCGTTTTGACATTTCGTCCGTTTCTATAACTTTATAAGATCGTTCCGGCTAAAATAGGTGCGTTTATATTCTATTAAATCCAAGTTATTACTCTATAATGCTGAAATAGGAACGTTCCTACTCCAAGTATATCACGAATTAGTTCAATGCCCGATTCTATAACCACATTTTAGTCGAATCAACTGTCAAAACGTTCCGTAGTTACGTTCACATCTAATTGGAAGCGTACTAGTTATTTTTACAGATATCCGAGATATTTTAGTTAGGAAAATGGAAAAATATTGCGTTATGTTGAAAATAATAAACAAAGAATATTAGTGCAAATCAATTGAAATGTTAGGATAGGCGACACGACATAAATAAACATGGTTGAACTGTGCGCAGTACGCATGCGTAGTCTGCGCCATAGACAATTTGAGTTCAAATTATTATCTGCGACGCTCTCATTTTGTAGATTTTAGTTTAAGAGACAATGTCAACTACAGAATACGAAATTATTCAAATGACCTTAATTTTAAAATTTTAGAACGTTCCTATTTTAGTTCAATAAGTTACTGAATTGGTCTATTATACGACCTAATTCTATGGAAAATGAACTAAAAAAGGATAAAAATGAACGTGAATAACAATCTTTCTAATATGTCTATCTACCTCAAGGTAGACCACATATTAGAAAAATTTAATGAATTGAACTCCTACCTGTTATTGTAACAGTGTGAATATAATAAGAAAATTAATAATAATAGTCTTCTTCTTCTTATCAGCCTAATCCCGTCCAATCCTGGACGAAGGCCTTCTCTATCTCCTCCCAAGCCACTCTATCTTGTGCTCTAAGCACCCAATTGACATCAGCATGACGGCTGATGTCATCCCTCCATCTCATTGGTGGTCTTCCCAACACCTCTGGTTGTCATTCGCGGTCTCCAAGCGAACATTTTTCTTGGCCATCTGTCTTCGATGTACGTGGCCTGCCTACATCCATTTCAGGGTAATATTGCGGTGAACGACATGAACCATTTTTTTTGCCTGATGTAGTCTTTTGGTCATTTTACATCATATATTTCAGGCTTCCCATCATGGCTCTTTGGGTGACCCTTAAGTTTTTCGGCATTTTTCTGGGACATTGTCATAGTCTCCAAGCCAGTTACTGGCAGTTCACAGGTCTCATATCTTCCGTTTCGGGTTGATGGGAATTCAGCGATTTTTGAGAATAATAATATTACGAGCAACTTATATTTAATAATTTAAAATTTGCCTTATTTTCGAGCAACCTGACTAGAACCATTATTTTTTATCAAAAACGCGTAGTAGGCACAGTAAAACAGTATGCAGTTGTTCTTTCAATGATATTATTTCGATATCGATCGCATTAAGTTTTTAGAGTTCTTCGAACTCTTCTTTTATAGTCTATCGTCCTCATTACTAAAAAAAGTAATGAAAGAGGACAAGGAAATCTTTGCTTTACGAGTATTTTTATGTTTAAACCAACAAAATCCATGAACAAAAAATACATAGCCTATTTTGGTAAGTGATTTAGAACATCCTTTTTTGTACTCCGTTTTTCAAATCAAACTGACTTTATCATTTAATCACATCCTCTCTAGAAACTTCTTATGTCTGCGCGAATTCCTCGTCCCTATTCAATTGAAACATCTTAGATGAGATGTCAACAAAAACTCTCAGTTTCGGAGGGTGAGTGGTAATTAATCACCAGGAAAATGTTAGGAAAACCTTCAACAAAAACCAGCGATGAATAATGAAATGAAATGGAAGGCTTGAAAAGATTTGTATTTCAAACGTTTTTTTCTTGTTATCAACCTATTGACTTGAGGAGACAACATTTTTGTTAAAGAAACTTTTATATGCGTGTTTTATTTTCAAAATTTCAAGATAATTCATTTCAAATCATCTGGTTGACCGTGAAACAATATAAAATATATTCATATTGATATAAGTAAAAACTAGGAAATAAATATTGAAAATGACAAATCCATGATGTAGTTTGAATAGAACCGGACCAAGGACTGAACCCTGCGTCACGCCGCTAATTACTGCTTATTCGCGGGACAATTCACCTCCAATTCAAACCTGAAGTTTGACTTGTATAGCAGTTCTAGATCCAGTCGTGTAGTTTTCCTCGAATTCATACGTATATAATTGATCTAACAATCGTTTGATTGGCAAATGCTTTTTCGAAGTCCAGGCAACTAAAGTCTATTGGTTTATGATCATTATTGTCTTTGGTCCACTAATTAAGACACAAGAGGAGATTGGATATGGTGGATCTTCCTGATACAAAGCCGTATTTTTCATTGAACGTTTAAAAGTATGATTGATTACTAAATGTGTATTTTTATAACAAAAAAGCTAATTTTATTTGCTTAAATTAGATATCAATACAAATAGATTTGACTTGTGAAAGACCGAAGAAGGGACACATAAAAACAAAATTCAAAATATACATACGACACGTCATATCTGTAGAATTAAAAGTAATTAAAAATCCTATATTTGTACTCCGATATCACACAGAAACAGGTTTTTTTTAACTCCAATTAAAATCTAATTACTTTGATATTTTTTGTCTCGTTTGTCCCTAAACATTTGGTAAACTCAACACACAGCGTGGACGACAGACAAAATTAATGACAATAACTGTTGTATTATTTAACATCTGCTGTCATCATTTTACCTTCTTTTACCAGATCTTTCTCTCATCTCTTACATTGGCTACTACTTTACACAATCGTTAATTTGCTAAATATTCATTTCACTCAGTTTTACCGCCCGTGTCTCCTGTTTTTCATTTAGTTAATTTGTTAAAATGTTTTTATCGAATATAAGAAGTATGAAAGGTGTACAATATTTAAAAGAAAGGTCTTGGACTTTTTTATTTGAGGGTTAGCAAATTTTTGTGATTAAAGATGGAAGCGCTTCAACGTAATTACGTAAGGTCCAGTTTTAGATGATTGACACAGAGTTGGACGAATCTCAGCACCATTATTTATTGTAGTTATTGGCCTAAATTGTACATCAGCTATAATTGTATTATTAATTGCTGAATGTTCATTTAGTGGACTGACTGGTTATTTGGAAATGGCTGACCACTGCATTCAACATAATCATTTATTTGGTTTCAAATGTTAGAAATTTATTAAAATAATATAAAAGGCAACCTTGTAAATCCCCACTTCTTCAAAGAAGGAGTTATGACACGGGGTTGAAGAATATGTTTATCTGCTTTCGGTATGTTTTTAAGGAGTCGTGGAGAATGTCTGTGAATGTTCATTCAATATTAGATATTACAAAAATGATGAATTCACAATTATTGTATTTATTTATCTACAGTTAGAATCTATTTACCATGTTTTGTTAAATAAAAGGGTTTTATTTTAATCTACAGTTTACTACAATTTTTAAAACGTTCGAATGAGTTTACCAGAAATAAAAATTGTGAAAGATATTTATTATTTACTCTCACTCACTCCGATGGCGCTACAGCCTATATCGAGCCTTGACCTCCTGTAACTTTTGCCTCCAACTTATTCTGTCCTCGGCTGCCGTCCTCCAGCCTGTCACCTGAAGGAGCTGCTCTGCATCCCTCCTAACCTCATCCTCCCACTCGTCTTCTTCCACCTGGATGTCCGTTCAGTATTCTTTTGGCGACGCGTGATTCTGGCATTCTTTGTATGTGTCCAGCCCATCTCAACCTAAGCAGTGTTAAATGCGTTGAGATACTTGGAGCCTGATATATTTCATACAGCTCGTCATTTGTGCGAATACGCCATTGGTCTTCCTCTTTTACTGGTCCACAGATTCGTCGGAGGATATTTCTTTCAAAAAATACTATCTGTCAAAAGTTAACTACTTATTAAGATTGATCCTGTTTTTTTTGTTTTGTTTCTCTAATAATTAACAGTATATATTGTATTTTTCTGTGTAATCCTTGTACAGTGAAGTTAAATGAATCATTATATATAATTTTCTCTACTATCAGTACTTTCTAGTTATGAAGATTTATGTTTGAAGTTTGTCAACTACAGTGCTAATCGGAATTATAATCAGTTGCTGTAAAAGTGTTTAATATATTTTCTGTTTACAAGAAAATAAAAACATCCCCCAACATCATTACACACCCAAGTGACATCTATTAAGAATAAACTGTATTCAACTTTCTTCCTATGTTACGGTGTACTTCCAAATTGTATGAACATAGGTGTAAATCAACAGTGTAAATACAGCCAGCTGTCGACTAGAGGTAGAGTGGTCAAGAACTCAACGCGGTATCGTTCTTGGAAGCAACGTGTGACGAGTTAAAACCAAAGCCGTCCAATCTAATTTTGTGTTTTTATTTTATATTTAACGCACCACATTACACTACCAAGATGGCATCTAATAGTGTGGCGACCAGGAGTCGTCAACCGTCAGACGCTGAGGACAGGGGAAGGAGAATGAATAAACAAGAAACAATTACAATAGCTGAATTGAAAGAATTACTGCTGACAACAATTTACAATCAAGATAAGAAATTTGAAGAAATAATAGACCAAAATAAAAAAATGCTGGATTCTATCAACTGCATAACTAATCAATACGAAGACATCTGCATTAAGCTGAATGAAGCAGAGAAGAATAACAGCGAGTTAACAAAAAAGAACATGGAATATGAAAAACGAATAGTTAAGCTCGAAGAATGTGTCAAATTGCAAGAGAGCCTAAATAAAAAGAACAATTATACCATAAATACTGAACATGAACAGCGTAACAGATCCCACAATGTTGAAATTAAAGGGGTTAATCAGGCCAATAACGAAAAATTACCTGAGATAATACAATCCATCGCTAAAATTTTAGGCTCAGACCTTGACCTGCGTGAGATTGATTACATCGTTCGTGTACGATCCAATTCTATCGCCACACCCAGGCCTATTATAGTCAAATTTATCCGACAAATGGCAAGGGACAATTTCCTGGCACTGATAAGAACGAAGAGAAGAACAATCACCAACAAGGATATTGGCATCGCCGGGACCCCCCGAAACATTCTTATAAATGAACACCTGACACTATACAATAAAGAGATACTTTATAAAGCCCGCTTATTCGCTAAAGACAAGAACATAAAGTATATTTGGGTGAGAAACGGTAAGGTTTTTCTGCGACGAAACGATACATCTCCAAAAATCTTGATTTCTCGGGAGCAGGATTTGGAAAAATTGAACTTGTCATAGAGTTTCTGTTAATCAATTTTGTAATTTGTAGACACTATCTAATTGTTAATAGTCATCATCTCATGTTTGTGCTCATTTTTCTGTCTCTCTTATATATTCCTTTCCCAACCTCGCGATCACTATACCTAATTCCAGCCCTTCTTATCCTATTTTCCTACCTAATGTACATCGACCAACTGTCTGTTATAATTAATCTCTATAATGTTGGTATCAAATTATTGATATTGACTTTTCTATGTTGTTTACAGTTAACCCCAACTCCTATTTTACCTAAGGCCATAGACGTGTCTCTATGTTTACCCGTCTTACTCGTACAAATGGTACTAGAAAACTAGATATATACTACCAAAATGTAAGGGGGCTCCGAACTAAGACAAATGAGGTATACCAGAGTATACTTTGTGGAAATTGTGATGTGTACTGTCTGTCGGAAACTTGGCTGAATAACAACTTTCTAAACTCTGAACTTTTTGATCAAAGATATGTGGTTTTTAGAAGAGACAGAGACTCGTCTGTCTCAACTATGGGTGGAGGAGTTTTGATAGCTGTTAAGTCGAACCTTAATCCAGTTCAGCAATTCTCATGGTCCTCTTCGTCGGAGGACTTATGGGTATCTATCCCATTAAGCCCTGCCACAAAACTACACATATGCTGCTCATATATCGCGCCTGGCATTGATCATTCTGCATGTCTTAAAACACACTTGGATATGGTAGAAGAGATATCCTCCCTTTTCAATGACGATACAATATTGTTAATCGGTGACTATAACCTCCCCTATATCAGCTGGACGCTTGATGGCGACTCCTTGCCTACTGTCGATAACTATGTTAAAAATCCATCTAATACTCACTTCGTCAACTTTCTCTCGTTGACTGGCATGAGACAGTACTGTCTGGTACCTAATACTTCACTCAGAATATTAGATCTTGCTGTCTCAAATCATATATGTGAAGTTGTATCATCTCAATCACACCTGGTCACTCCTGATCCCCACCACAGAACGTTATCCATTACCTTGAATATGTGTATAACAAGAAATAGTCTAATGAAAAATAACTCTAGAGATGTTATTCTCTTTGATAGGGCTGATTATACGAAAATAAAAGGTGATCTATCGGCTTATGATTGGGAAAATGAACTATCTGATCTGGCTCTTGATGAAGGTGTAGATAGATTTTATGAAATATTGTCTAAAGTCATACGTGATAACATACCTATCAAAAAAATAAGATCGGGTCACTCTTTTCCTCACTGGTTCTCTGCTGGGTTAATAAATATTATTAAGGAAAAACATAAATATCACAAAAAATGGAAAAAATCTCTGAATCTCATGGATTATTTATCCTTTTCATTATTAAGAAAACGACAAAAATTGATACAAGGTTATTGTTATGAAAAGTACGTGAAGGATATTGAAAATGATATTAAACATGATCCAAAAACTCTATTTTCCTTTATAAAGACTAAGCGAAATTCAGCTGGTACACCTAAGACGATGTCACACAATAATACTACGCATACGGATCCTAAATCTATATGCAATTTATTTAACGATTTCTTTACCTCAGTACATATTCGAGATGATAGCGCAATGACCAGAACTGAACATCATCTGAACGATTTTGCTTTCTCCTCTTCCATTTTTATTAATAGTATTGAAATAGACACTGCACTCGTTACCAAATATGTTAAATCTATTGATGAAAATAAAGGCCCGGGTTCTGATAATATACCAGGAAAATTTATAAAAAGATGCTCTCCAATGATTTCAATACCAATGTCTATAATATTTAATAAATCCATAAAGGAGGGCTGCTTCCCCGCATTATGGAAGAAAACAATAATTACCCCAATTCATAAAAGTGGTAACCCAAATGAAATAACAAATTACCGTCCTATATCAAAGCTTCCAATATTAAGTAAACTGTTGGAAAAAATAATTATTGACCAGATTCTACCTCTTCTAAATCCTCTAATCATTTCAAACCAACATGGGTTTCGGATTAAAAAATCTATAGAAACAAACTTGCTTGAGTTTACCCATAGTGTTACTAGAGCAATGCACGATAAATTACAGGTGGATACAATTTACAGTGACTTTTCTAAAGCATTCGACAAATTAAATCACAAAATTTTACTACATAAGGTCTGGAACATCGGGATTAGAGGAGATCTCTTTAGGTGGTTTAATTCATATATAAGTAACAGGTCTCAGGCTGTGGCTTTGCACGGTCACAATTCTAACTATAAACCTATTTTTTCCGGAGTACCCCAGGGCTCTCATCTGGGGCCTCTGCTATTCTTAATTTACATTAACGATATAAAATCTTGTCTTAAACATTCCAACATACTGTTGTTCGCAGATGATGCTAAAATATTTAAAGAAATTAAAAGCCCGTCAGATTGTTTGGAGCTCCAAGATGATTTATATAGTTTACAACGTTATTGTGCGGAAAATCAATTGTTCTTAAATGTGGAAAAATGTAATTACATAACATACTCTCGAAACCGTAATAAAATATTATTTAAATATAAAATCAATAATGAAGAACTGAACTATAAATCTGAAATCAGGGATTTAGGTATAATACTGGACGAAAAACTATCTTTCACTAATCATATTGAATACATAACAACTAAAGCATATAAAACCCTCGGATTCATATTTCGAAACACGAAACCTTTTCATAACTCTGACACGCTGCGTATATTATTTAATTCATTTATTAGAAGCTTACTGGAATTTGGATCGGTTGTATGGAATCCAAACTATGAAATACATATTAACGCAATAGAAAATCTTCAAAAAAAATATATAAAGCAATTAAATTTTCGTAATAGACTACATTTCTCAAACAATTCTCAAGCTCTTAAACACCACAACACAAAACAACTGGAGACACGCAGATCAATCCATGATATTTGTTTTCTATATAAAATTATTAACGGTCTGATCGACAGCGCACCCCTTCTAAGCACACTCCGTTTTCACTGTCCACTTAGGAGAAATAGAAACCAGTCTCTCTTTTATATAGAACCTTCTAAAACTAACTATATGCTAAATTCTTATATTAATAGAGCTTGTACTGGGTACAATAGAAATTGTTTGAGCGTTCCGGAGTTGGATATGTTTGCTTCAAGTTTTTATGTATTCAAAAAAAAAATTGTGAATTTGTCGGATGTTTAATCTGTGCTGTTTTATTGTGCACATCTTTAACTTTTTAATTGTGCCCCTTTAACATTAACTTTAACTTAATTTTAATTAACTATTCTTCATACATTGAGACACGTGAGGCAAATCATAATATGAGTTTCTAGTGGTCGATGCTTCCCCCCACTCCCCTTCCTACCTCTCTCCTTTCCCATCCTGTCTTCATAATTGTTAATAAATGTGTACGTACTTAATATATTTAGAATACTATAATTGGCAACATAAAAATTATCTCTGTATATCTGTATAAATCTTTATTGTAATGCTGTTGTATTCTATAAAATAAAAAAAAATAAAAAAAAAAAAAAAATATCCAGCATCTCGGCCATCCTTACTGTCAGTTTCAACGCTTCACAACCATATGCTAGTACATATTATTCACTGATTACATGAAAATTCTTCGAAACACAATTGTTCGAAAATCAGTTATAAGAATGACAATTGTCCGAAAGCAAATTATTCGAACTAACATTTGTTGGAAAACCAATTGACCGAATGTAATATATTTTTGTGTCATTATGTTGCCTCCTTTGACATATTTGTTGCCAGTAAAATATATTCGATGCAGACTATTATTACGTGTTGTATTATTGTTGGGTACTCTCAATATCTTGGATTTTGATGAAACCTCTTGCCTTCCACTTCTCTTGTTTTGACAGCGCGGTGCGTCGCCATGTTGTTTATTCCAAAGATTTTTATTATAATATACCTACTATGTAGATGTAGTACTCCGTGCAAAAAGTGAGTCATGGAATATTGCGCGTTTGACGTTTTGGTTACCAGCATATTTCAGTTTTCCTTACATTTCAATACATCCTAGATAACTTTTCTCTGAATCTAAATAAACAAAGTGTTTTTTACGACAAATAAATCGGAAAACAATTCACATTAGTCGTTATTCTCTATGGAACAACGATGTACTAAAACGTCAAAAATCCCCCGGAAAAATGCCTCACTTCGATTCATACAAAAAACTACGACATCTAGTATATTGTACTAAAAATCAATCGTTTATGTCTTTCACAATGCTACCAAAATGACGTCATAAAAATTCGAACAATTGTAATTTCTGATAATTGTGTGTTCGGAAAATTGTTTTTTTCGAATAATTTTCCTGTCACCTTATTCACTCAGGGATCATTATATTAATGTTTTTATCATATCTCTTTTATTTGTTGCGGTAATTTACTCTTAACAATATTGATAATAATTAAATAAGGCCCCACATAATGGCCGCCATTTGGATAACTTCCCTTACATTATTTCACCGGGAGATCACCACCCACAAGATGGCATTTTTCAATTAACATAAAATTCTTTACGCCATTAGGTGAATATTTCTTGTAATTTATTCGATCGCAAATGTGAAAATTAACATTAAACATTTCTTCTTATTGAATTAAAGGTTGCTTACACCAATAAGTGGTTATGGTCAGTTACACAGCCTGTAATAACATAATCAAATTAAAAACTGTTTTGTAATACGAAATAATATTGCAAGATCCCGCGATTCCTGACTTGCGTCATTTCGTATATTGGACTCATCCAATATTAATATTTATTCTAAGTCATAGTTTAAAGGCTGATTTTTTTCTGGAACGATACCACAGCAGATGACAACGATTGTATAAAATGAATCCTGAGTAATGGTGGCTTAAGGAGATAAAAGCCTTCAGAGTGATGAAAATTTTATCACGTCAGTTATAATATGAAACATTGTAGTGTAAAGTGTGTTTTTTTTATATTCACTGCGGAAGACTATTAGAAATCACGCCTTCCTTTAACAGACATTTTGGTTGGTGAAAACCCCAGGCAGACACCTTTAAAGAAACAACAATTTATTATACTTTAATGATGCTTTACTCAAAAATATTGAAAATTACATATTTGCAACGTATGTATATTTAATTTGAATTTCTAAAAAATTAAAATAGCAAAGAAATTGAAAGAGTAATCAAAAACATTATCATTAAAAATAGATTTTTAATCCATCAAATGATTGAAATTTGAATAATACCTCGACCGATTTCATTTGCCTCTAGCACAATCATTAGCTTATTTGTAATTGCTGTGGCATGATCTTTTGACTTTGAACTGCTATCCTGGGTTCGATTTCCAACAAAGGAAATATGTATTGCTTCTCAATGCTGAAAAAAATGGTAAGATGTAAGAAAATGCCATTTAGCAAGAAATTCTCAAATTTAATGCCCTTTTGCAATTTTAATCAAATACGCATATTTTTTTTTTCAATGTTTGAAACTGTCACTTCATGGTAGAACTCCATAATCACAAAGACTTATGATAAAAAAGAATGTGTAATTTTTCGTTCATTGTATATTATTTTTTTAATCATAATTCTATGTGTGTATTCTTTTTCTTATTTTATGTAGACCTTTGGGTGAGTTTTTATTCAAACTTTTCTGTAGTCATATTCTTTTTCTTCTTATTTTATGTAGACCTTTGGGTGAGTTTTATACAAACTATTTCCTATACACATATTCTTCTTCTTCTTAATTTTCATAGATCTATGGCCGAGTTTTTATACAAACTATATACTGTAGTCTAATTCTTCTTCTAATTATTTTATGTAGTTCTTTGGGTGAGTTTTTATAAAAGATATTTCTTATAGTCTAATTCTTCTTCTTTTTTTTATTTAGACATTTTTAAATCTAATAGTATTCTGATTAATGAAATTGAAAAATAACATAATATAACATTAAAAGTCTATTTTTTATTTGCCTAAGTTACTCACTGGTCGCAAAGGAAGCGATATACAGAATATTTAGCCTTTAAAGTTTTCTAGTTGTTGATTGAAAAGCTGTCTAAAAAAATATCCACATACATACATATAAATAAATATACATACATACTTATAACTTTCTAAAATATTATGGTGGGGAGTAATATCATATTTTCTAATTGTTTTTTTGTAGATGAATAATTGAACAAAGTATAACTTTTTTGCTAAAAAATGCATCATGTAGTATTCTTCATGCTGTCTTTTTTTTTTGTTTAAGGCAATTCACCCTGTAAAGAGTGCTATGTACCAATTATTTCATGTCAGAGGAGAAAAGTTAATTTTATTATAAATTTATGTCATTCAATGAAAGGAATTTTGAAATAACGGACAGTACACGTGAATTATTAAGAGACAAAAGATGTTGGATATTAAGTGGATATTAAGTATTAGTTGGATATAATGAACACATAGAATTTTCAATAATAAAATTGCATTTAAACAACAACTAACTGATTATTGTTCATTATGCTGACTATTTGTGTTTCAAATTTATAAAAATAATAGTTAAATGTGTAGTTCGGCTTTCTCTACCTACCCCGTGAGGGACATTGCGTGGTGGTACTATGTACACATATACAGAGTCATACGCTTTATCAGATTTAATAATTCTACTCTTTAAAGACTGGCTAAAGATATCTTCATTGCAGTTTGAAGTATTCACCAGAGGACTATGCATTTGAATATTCCCATCATGTGTGTCTCTGTCCTCGGATAAGGACCCATCTCATTATCATCGCACGTTTCTCCGTCATGACACTTTACCAAGTCGTGTGTGAATAATTTTTAATATTTTAAGACAAACCTTAATTATGCTTGAGTTGCCAGCGTAATTATAATCTTGCCAGGTTTAATTTTGCAATCGTGGCTTGTGAAAGTTCACGTTAGAGACGTTTCGATATCAATCGACATTATAAATTGAATCATTCCTAGTTGTATAATTTATTTTAATTCTTATTGTCATTTGTCAACGAAGCTGTGAAACAAAAGAGTACATCCAGTATCTGTAAACTGTTTGTCTAATTAAAATTCAATATTGTTTTGAAGGAAACAATTTATAAAATTCAATGCGGATTTGATTGTTTTCAAATTTATCTTCTTTTTCTTTCGATGCCACTCTATCTTGTACTCTAAGCATCCAATTGTCACCAGCATGACGGCTGATGTCATCCCTTCATCTTATTGGCGGTCTTCAATCACCTCTTTCATTGTCATTCGTGGTCTTCAAGCTAATATTATTCTTATACATCTGTCTAGGTACACCGAAGACATACGTAAAGATAAAATAAAGTATTGTTTCAAATTCATATCAAATATTTTTTCATTTTAGGTTTTATGATATAACACTGCTATTTATTTATTCATTTATTTAAAGGACAACATACAGCTTATAATAAATTATATAAAATAAAGATGAATTGAGTTATATTAAAAACAATTACAGGTTGTTCATATTATGGTGAGATATTGTGTGAATGATGTATGAAATTGATCAAACAATATGTATGCAGTATAGTTTGATCATGAGGATGAAATTTTAATTCTGATATATTTTTTTAAATGTGGGGGCGCTTAGCAAGAATATGTCGAACTCTTGTATGTAAATGCCTATTGTATGTATTACAGATTCTGTAGATTGCATGCTGAGGATAGTTAGTGTGCTGAGTGGTTAGTTGAAAAAGCTAACTTTAAAAGCTAACTAACTTTTATGGTTTCTGAGATATATGGAAAAATAAAGTTAAAATTCAAAAGTTGATAACCCCTGATTGAAACAAAAATTCACAATTTATTCTTCAACTATACATACTATCGCTATCGACAGTTGGATCTCATGTGTTACATGCAACTAATTTATGTTATTTGTTTTACTATTTTTTCTGGTTCCTATAATACGCTGTGTGATATTTTTTTTATTTTTTTTGCTTCACATTTTTTGTTTTATTCTATAGTTTTTTTTTTTAGTTATAGGTTTTTGATTGTTTTTAATCTACGATGTTGCAGTCAATATGTGTAAATATCATTTATGTTTTTGAAAGGCCATATATGCCGTAAATAAATATTTAGACTATAGACGACAAAGCATGGTGACTATAAATAAGCCTACAGCGCAATCTTCAGCATTTTGTTAATATTGTCAGATGGTCCCCAGATGACCTTGCAAAGCTCATCGTAATCGGAGGCGTGGATGGTAGAAGATACAGATCCTCTGCTGGTAATCGAACCCAGGATGCCAACACAGAAGTCAAACGACTTATCACGGCTGTCGGCATAGTGTTAATATTATTTAACAGATTTTTAATTATCTCAATAGAGACGAAGTTGGAATATTTACTGTAGGAGAACCGGGAAATCAAGGCACCTACAGGGCTTACGACCTGTCATCGGCTGGTTTACGTGATCACTTTATGCGCTTGCGCAACGTTCACCAATTATGCCTTTTTAATGAGATCCCTATCAATTCAATTTTGGAAGTTCTATATATTGTAATACTGAAATTCTTTTCGCTTGAAAATAAGGAATTTTTACTATAGCCATCTATGGGTGAAATTATGAACAACAATCTTATTTTTTTTTTTTTTTGTTGTAACGCCATCTATTGAGAGAATTGGTTTTTTTTGTAAATAATGAAAGCTACAATTCTTATATCTGAGGTGACAATGCATTTTTCGCATAGAAGTCACCCCTGAATTGCGCCAGACTTATAAGGTCATTTTTGTCTTATTTACCTACTTGTACCAATGTGTAAGTAATCGAATATTTTTATTATTGCATATGCGCAAACATTGGATTTTTTTCCCTGTCGGGAGTCGAAGATATTTTTTAACAGATTTTTAATTATCTCAATAGAGACGAAGTTGGAATATTTACTGTAGGAGAACCGGGAAATCAAGGCACCTACAGGGCTTACGACCTGTCATCGGCTGGTTTACGTGATATTATTATCTACCATTATCTACCCCAATTTTATTTCTGGTAAAGGCTAGGTGGAGGCTAGACATAAGAGCTTTGAGTGAGTTATTAGACCTATTTGTTAAGAATGTAGTGATCTGTGAAGAAGGAAGAATATATAAATCATTCATAGATGATTTGCTGATCCTCGCATTAATAACATCTTCGGGACATCCTGTCTTATACCGATCCACCGACAGCGTAAATTTAAACCCCTTGTAAATATATAAAATATGCATTTAATTAAATAAATAGATTCCATTACAAAAAAATCAAGTAATTATATTCTATTTTTTTTTATTTAATTTTATTTTGCTTCTCGGGCAACTAACAGGAGCTATGTCAAATAATTATTTAACACGCACCCAATAACAAGTTGCCACGTAATGGAAACTTACGATATTTATCGTCTCACAGATCAAGACTGAAAACACAATTAAAAACTGCATGTCCACCGGGAATCACGCATAATTTGTGAACGTTGCGCAAGCGCATAAAGTGATCACGTAAACCAGCCGATAACAGGTCATTAGCCATAAAGGTGCCTTGATTTCCTGGTTCTTCTATAATATCCCAAATTCGTCTCTATTGAGATGTTAAAAATTTTGTCAATAAAAATATCATTTGACTCCCGACAGGGAAAAAAATCCAATGTTTGCGTATTTATTCATTTAATATTGCTTCTCGGGCAACTAACAGGTACTATGTCAAATATTAATTTGACACGCACCCAATAACAAGTTGCCACATTCTGGAGACTTACGACATTAATCGTCTCACAGATCCAGACTGAAAACACAATTAAAAACTGTGTCTCCACCGGGAATCGAACCCGGGACCCTTTGATCAGCAGTCAGATACCTAACCAACTGGGCCACGAAGGCTGACAATTTACAATTAATGAATATTCAAGAATTCGGTGAATATTTGTATTTTCGTTTTCCTACATAACAACAATACAATGCTTCCGAAACATGTCATAATTTGACATAAATTCTGTATTATTTTTATATTGTCTCATTGGACGTTCAACTAGGTGAACCTATTTTAGGACGTCCGACTTTAGAACATGTATATAATTAATTTATAAAATAAAATAAATACTTCTTTGTACTGTGCTATTAGCTGAAAACTGTGGTCAAATTGCAATAAATACACCTATTGGCAATAAATACGTCACATATATTATTAAAATCTACTTTGTGAATGAAAATCTTCACTAAATGGGTCATCCTGGATTTCGAAATGTAATTAATGGTTTGCGTTTACACATTTTGTTACGTCATGAAACCCTAAAACCATTCATCACTTGTTCTGTTATAATTATTGTTGCAGATTCAAGGATTAATCTTGCTGATGTTGAAACTACATCAAGTCTGATATATTTATTACCGACAACAAATTGATTCTTACCATTTCGAAACTGAAATTTAATTGGATTATAAGAATTTTTTTTTTTAAACAATACGCAAAGTTGAATCTCTGATATCTCTTCCTAGCGCATGATTAATAGAAATAGCTGCGATTTTTATCAATCTTTATTTATAGATGGTACATCGAAGGACATTATCTTCTTCCTAGTCTTGGTCGTGTTCATCTTGTTAATCCGTTGATGCCCCTCCGATGATTTTTCTCCAGATGCTTTTGTCCTCAGCTTTTCTTAAAGTTAAAGCTAGAGACCATTTACAATTATTATTTGTTCCTGGAGTCACTGCTTCTATTTATTTATTTCAGGCTCCCTTTTCGCTATGTAACCAGAATAATTTCGAATCTCCAGAAGCTTCTAATTAACAGTCTTGTTTTTATCCTCTTTTATTCTTGGGATACAGAATATTTGTGGCCAACACCTTATACATAAGCTATCTTATTCCTCTCAGAAGAGCGTCACATCCACGACTCAGGAGCATAGGAATATTATCGACCAATCAGATTAGAAATTATGACTAAATTATATATGTGCATTAACAAAAGAATGATAGCGAAAAAACAAAAAAAACATACAACATACTCTCAGTTAATATTTAACAAAAAACACAAATAAGGATTGGGAAAAGACAAGGAGAGGAAATCAGGATCAGGTGTTTAGGGATAAATACTCTTTAGTTTTTTCTTGAAAATACAAAATTAGTTAGACGACGCAATATCCAGACCCGAGAAGCAAAATAAAATTAAATAAAAAAAATAGAATATAATTACTTGATTTTTTTGTAATGGAATCTATTTATTTATTTATTTATGTAGCTTCTCGGGCAACTAACAGGTACTATGTCAAATATTAATTTGACACGCACCCAATAACAAGTTGCCACATTCTGGAGACTTACGACATTAATCGTCTCACAGATCCAGACTGAAAACACAATTAAAAACTGTGTCTCCACCGGGAATCGAACCCGGGACCCTTGGATCAGCAGTCAGATACCTAACCAACTGAGCCACGAAGGCTGACAATTTACAATTAATGAATATTCAAGAATTCGGTGAATATTTGTATTTTCGTTTTCCTACATAACAACAATACAATGCTTCCGAAACATGTCATAATTTGACATATATTCTTTATTATTTTTATATTGTCTCATTGGACGTCCAACTAGGTGAACCTGTTTTAGGACGTCCGACTTTAGAACATGTATATAATTAATTTATAAAATAAAATAAATACTTTTTACTGTGCTATTAGCTGAAAACTGGTCAAATTGCAATAAATACGCCTATTGGCAATAAATACGTCACATATTTTTTTCACTGCTATTTTTTTTTCTATTAATACTACTTTTTTATTTAATGTTTAGGTTGATTTTGAGTCTATATGTACATCATTTTTTTATGTTTGCATACGTTATTGATTTTTTTAAATTTTTGAATTTAATGTTTTTTATTTTTGAATTTACTGTTGTTTTATTTTGGATCCTTATGTATATCTTTTTTTTATGTTTGCTTACATCTATTTTTTAATTATTTTTTATTTTTTGTCTTATTGTTTAGGTTTAAGTTTTTTTTTGTGTTTGCCAAGTGTATACCTAATTGGTTTTTTTATTCTATCTATTGTAATCATCAATATGTGTTTTTATCTATGTATGTAAAAGGCATTTTATGCCGTTTATAAATAAATAAATAAATATATTGTTAAAATCCACTTTGTTAATGAAAATCTTCGCTAAATGGGTCATCCTGGATTTCGAAATGTAATTAATGGTTTGCGTTTACACATTTTGTTACGTCATGAAACCCTAAAACCATTCATCACTTGTTCTGTTATAATTATTGTTGCAGATTCAAGGATTAATCTTGCTGATGTTGAAACTACATCAAGTCTGATATATTTATTACCGACAACAAATTGATTCTTACCATTTCGAAACTGAAATTTAATTGGATTATAAGAATTTTTTTTTTTTAAACAATACGCAAAGTTGAATCTCTGATATCTCTTCCTAGCGCATGATTAATAGAAATAGCTGCGATTTTAATCAATCTTTATTTATAGATGGTACATCGAAGGACATTATCTTCTTCCTAGTCTTGGTCGTGTTCATCTTGTTAATCCGTTGATGCCCCTCCGATGATTTTTCTCCAGATGCTTTTGTCCTCAGCTTTTCTTAAAGTTAAAGCTAGAGACCATTTACAATTATTATTTGTTCCTGGAGTCACTGCTTCTATTTATTTATTTCAGGCTCCCTTTTCGCTATGTAACCAGAATAATTTCGAATCTCCAGAAGCTTCTAATTAACAGTCTTGTTTTTATCCTCTTTTATTCTTGGGATACAGAATATTTGTGGCCAACACCTTATACATAAGCTATCTTATTCCTCTCAGAAGAGCGTCACATCCACGACTCAGGAGCATAGGAATATTATCGACCAATCAGATTAGAAATTATGACTAAATTATATATGTGCATTAACAAAAGAATGATAGCGAAAAAACAAAAAAAACATACAACATACTCTCAGTTAATATTTAACAAAAAACACAAATAAGGATTGGGAAAAGACAAGGAGAGGAAATCAGGATCAGGTGTTTAGGGATAAATACTCTAAATATTAGTTAGACGACGCAATATCCAGACTTAGGCTATTCCATAGTTTTGCTGGCTGTACTACGAACGACTAGCTGAGTAATTCTGTATTATAAATAGGTATGGATAGTGTTGTATCGGAATGAAAGATTGAATAAATAAGTAAATTTGTTTATAAGGTACTGTGGCAGGTTTTGATTAGAGAGAATATTGTGCAATAGTGACAGAATGTGTATATACATAAATATAGATATTACTAGAAACTTTAGTTTCACATATTTATTGTGTTAAATAGGTTTCCATTCTTCCAAATTTTTGTGAGGCTTGTCATGGCATCTGAATTTTCTTTTATATCTCCTTGCTACGTCCACCTTTATTAATTTGTTCTCCTTGCCACATCTATATTCATTTGTTCTCCTTGCTACATCCATATTCATTTGTTCACCTTGCTATATCCACCATTTTTCGTTCTCCTAGCTACGTCCACCTTCATTCGTTCTCTTTGCTACATCCACCATCATTCGTTATCCTTGCAATATTCATAATCATTTGTTCTCCATGATACATCCACCTTCATTCGTTCTCCTTGCTATATCCACCTTCATTCGTTCTCCTTGCTATATCCACCATCATTCGTTCTCCTTGTTACGTCCACCTTCATTCGTTCTCTTTGCTACATCCACAAGAATTCCTTCTTCTTGCTACGTCCACCTTCATTCGTTTTCCTTGCTACATCCACCATCATTCTTTATTCTTGATACATCTCCCTTCATTCGTTTTCCTTGCCATATCCACTATCATTCGTTCTCCTTGATAAATCCACATTCATTCGTTCTCCTTGCTATACCCACCATTATTTGTTCTCCTTGCTACATCCATCTACAGTGTTGAACCGAGGTAGGAATACAAGTTTCGAGGTTTCGTAGTTTTCCATTGAAATTATTGGTTAAAAATACATAAAACAATATTTATTCCTTACGAAATTTCATGCTCTTAATATTGAAAACAATTTGATATTCGCTGTTGACTTTTAAAGTACCTACTTAATATAATTCTGTTTTAAAATAAACCGATATCTTTTTTTATTCGTCGTGGTATTTTCGATAAAGAGACACCATCATATTTCATCGTGCTGAAAGAAAAAAGGCAATAAATCTCTGGAATTGACGGTATTATTATCTATGGTCTTTTAAAATATGTTGTTTTTTTCACCTAATCTGTCGCTCCGGTGGTAAATTAGACAATTTTTGTACATTGTTAGTTCTGTCGTGTGCAATATTAACTCACCACATAAATCATAATATACAAACGAATTATAGGTAGTGATGAAGTAAAATTTATCGTTTTCTACTCCTCACTAACCCAAGGGGATATTGTGGGGAGTTATGATTTCACAATTTTTAAGGCTATTTTTTTTTATTGCAGATTATCTAATAGTATCATGATGAGATTGTATTCTGAAAGTTTCATCACAATGTATCTGTTTGTGTGTGCTATGTTCTGTGTGCTGCATGCTGTGTGCTATGTACGGCGTGTTTATTTTACTTTATCAATTATATATTTATTTATTTGATATCTCACACAAGAATAAACGATAAATGATATTTTTGGTACTGCAATAAAATTTTGTGTATTGGTTTATTTATAATTATTTAGCTGTGAGGCACCGGCTTAGAATAGTGCTTCCACTCTTTTCTATTATTGTTTTCGAGTGTCCCGTAAGAACCGGGTAATCGAAAATACAACAGGCAACAATAACATCTCACATATTTCAGCAATGAGGTTCACCACCCATTCTGAATATAGTGCCTTTTTAGGTGAGACGAGACTGGTGTGTGGGTATACACAGATATGTTGTGCTCCCTTTTATAAGGCAATGCAAACCCGCACACCTTTCGCTGGTTACCCCACATTGTGGGATATGCCGTGATGGTATGAATGAATGACTAAAGTACTCATTCGATTGTTTTCATATTTTGCAAATATGTATATCTAATACTCGCTTACACCCCATTAGATTTTGAAGGATATCTGAACAGTGCTTCTCAATTTTTTTATACGTCAAATATTTCAAAGTGACCCCAAGCTCGGGAAACTTAAAATTGGATTTTTTTATTTTCTTATTGGTAAAAAGACACATTACTTTCATATAATGGCATTAAAGAATTATCAAGTTTTCATAATAAAATTTTTAAATAAAAAAATAATTGAACAAACTCATTTCATGAAAATGCTGAAAATTTTCCACACAAAACTTGAATACTTTATGGAGTAAATTGTTAGTGAAGATTTGAGCGTTTGCCACAACCCTCTCGTTTTTTTTTTATAATTGCACCCACTACGAACAAAACGTTTCACAAATTTATTGCGAAATAATATGGTTTGCAAAAAATATTCGAAATGACAGACAAACAAAATATGCTCTGCAAAAAAAATCTAAACAATTGACAAATAATATGCATTCTGAATAGGTATATATTTTTTACACTCTTTTAACTAACTTAACATATCTGTCCGTAATGGATTTTTCAAATCTATTTTTAATTAACTTCTCCGGCCAGTTGAAGCTCTGAAACTTAGAATTCATCTATTCCCCATGACAGCGCATGTTAAAACGCTGTTTAAAGCTTAATTCATTTGATATTTTGTATACTCGATGACAACGCGTGTTAAAGCTTAATTCATTTGATATTTTGTAGACCAGGGGGGCAAGTCTGATTCGATAGGTGAAATCAAAACCCTCGTGATTACCCATATCAAGGATATAATTATTATATGGAGTTCTACAATATCTTTAGATGTCATAGAACTCCATATGATAATTATATCCATGATATGGGTAATCACTGGGGTTTCGATTTCGCCGGTCGAACCAGACTTGCCCCTCAGATGACAATGCATGTTAAAACGCTGTTTAAAGATAAAATTGAGCTGTTTAAAGAATTCATTCGATATTTTGATAAAATTGAGCAATTTTGTATTCGGTAATGCTATACTTATTGCATAAGACCAGGAGTCTGTACAGACCTGAAAATTATCAACTTCAACATATCAAACAGACGAACAAGACACACCTCAACGTTCTCTTTAATTCAACACCGCTCATAATTCGCCATTATACCACATATAATTATTTTGAATGGTTCAGGTCCATGGACATATTCCGTCCGTGAAGCCACGTTAGACAGGAATAATTAATTGTTTTGTTACCAGCAATGACTACATGTAACATGAAATCAAAGGTGGGCTGATAAAGTTACAATTACTTATGTTATTCTTAATTATTATATTGTTACAAAATATTATCGTACGCTGTCCATTTAAATTAATAATAATAATAAGAGTGTTTTTTTTTTTACTTGTTTATTGTATCGT
The DNA here is from genome assembly GCA_963576475.1 of Molanna angustata. Taxonomy (NCBI): domain Eukaryota; kingdom Metazoa; phylum Arthropoda; class Insecta; order Trichoptera; family Molannidae; genus Molanna; species Molanna angustata. Next base: position 27,490,335 of record OY754982.1, read on the forward strand.
GCAATAAATCTTAATGAGAAAGTCTATTGCGTATATAAATGTTTATTTGTATTGAAATTAAAATGGCAATTACTCAGAATTCAATGACAATAAAATTATTATATTTCTTCGTCGTTCGTTTTTTCATAATTTTACTTTTTTAAATAATGAATATTTCCTTCAAACAAATACATATACATCCTCCAAGGGCGTGCCTAGAACCTTCAAACTAGGCAATCCCTGAAAGAAATTGGGTAATGTCGAAAATTTGAAGTTTTTTTAACATCGTTTTTCATTTGAGCGGCAATGGAAATATTTTAAAATCACATGCCAAAATAATATTACATTTCTGGCACTGTCAAGCATCGTTTCTACATACGGTTCAATTTTTAATATTGTAGTATGGTTTCAATAAAACAGACAAGAAAAAATTAGGTCTTGAATTTTTTAACTTAATATTCATAGGCAAGCCAAGATTTTCGGCTTCGATAAGCAATTCCGCTACTGACATCCTCATACATTCCCTAAATTAAGTATAAATGCTTGTACAAAATTGGTCGTGACAGGATTCGAACTCGTGACCACTGGATTACTACATAAACAACTATCACGAACTTGTACTATTAATACTGTTTTTATTTTGTTAATTTTGACGATATTTATGATATAGAACTCCATCTTATGCATTTTTTTTAAATCAACCCCAAAACTGTAATTAATTTATTTGATTATAAAAAAACAGCTTCGTAAAGTGTCATGCTTCGACCATATTCTGAGAGGTGAAAAATATGCCATCCTGCAGCTTGTCACGAAGGGGAAGATTGAGGGTCGTAGAGGGGTCGGATGATGGCAGCTTTCCCGGCCATGAAACATCCGGGAATGAACCGGTATGAGAACTGTGGAGGAGCTGTTTCGAACTGCACAGGACATCTATGGTGGTCGTCAACATCGGGTTACCTACCTGACATGACACAAGAAGAAGAAAAGAAAAAATATACACTTAAATTAAATATATTTCTCCTTTACTGGAAATCGATTACTAGAACGCTATAGGTATAGGTAAGAATAAATATTATAAAAAGTTAAAAATATTCCAAAAGAATATGTCTAGTTAATAAAAATTTAATTTGGTGTCTTTATATATTATAAGTAACTTCAAATTTTTCTTTATGTTTATAAGTAAAGTTTTACTTACCAATATTAATGATCGTCAATTTAATTTACATTTTAAAGACACTTTGTGGTAAATTTCTCTCTCGGTCTCCCCACGTCCCGTCAAAGGAATCTTCCCTGGATTTTTTTACACTTTTCCTTTAATTATACCGTAGGTCCATTAAGGACATTCTTGAGAAATGTCCTTCCATTCCTCCCGGACATCTCTGGTGGAGAACAATATTTATTATGGCCATTTCTTTATTAAACCCGTATTTTCCCGACGAAAATTTAAGTTTTCCAACAATTTAGCAATTTATATTTTTTACCTCTCGTCTTAAAACGGTGCCATAACCGAATCCCTGGGGAATTTCACGTTACCGTAATAGAAACTGGCAACTTTTGTTTTTAAATTTAGTGAATTGTCGTCACCCAAGTCTGGGAAAATTTACATTCTTAAAAAAATGTATTAAAAATATTTTAATTCTATTGATCAATTTTTAAAAAATTTTATATCGTCAATATATTTATTGAAATAAAATACATAATAACTAAGAGATTTTGTTGATGTAACACGTTGAAAATTGATTTCATGACTATTTATCTTAAATTCTACATTGTTTTTACGATATGTTCACTGTAACATAACTCTGAATTCCTCTTCTATTGTTTTAGAGTTCAGCAAAGGGGCTGTTTTCAATCCCCATTAAAAGAAGACATTATATTTCGTTTAATATAGGTTTTTTACTCCTCACTAACCCAAGGGGATCTAGTGGGGAGTTATTATTTCGCAATTTTCAAGGCTATTTTTTATTGCATATAATCAACTAGTATCATGCTGAGATTGTATTCTGAAAGTTTCATCATAATGTATCTGTGTGTGTGCTATGCCTGTGTGCTTTATATGCACGGCGTGTTTATTTTACTTTATAGATTACAGACTTAAGTACTCATTCGATTCTCTTCAGATTTTGCAAATATCTATATCTAATACTCGCTTAGACCCCATTAGATTTTGAAGGATATGTGAATAGTGCTTCTCATTTTTTTCATCTGTCAAATATTTCAAAGTGACCCCCAAATCAGAAAACTTAAAATTTGATTTTTTATCTTCAATTTGTTAAAAGCATACCACTTTCGAATACTTTGTGTAGTGAGCAGTATAGCGAAGGCCACAACTTACTCGTTTTTGTCTAGTAACATATTGTGTTATCTCGAAATGCGTAAAAAAGATTTATACAATGCCCATTATCGATATCATTTTACTTACATAGAAAAGTGGCTTAATTGTCGCATTACCACCTACAATATCGTTTTATTCCGTCTCGAGGAGTAAATCACCGGATACATTACTAGCATTTATTACATACAACGTGTATGGAAGACATTTTATTTTCAGCAACGTTGCTAAAAAGCACACTTATGTAGTTGTTCCCAAGGACGTATTATAACCATGAATGATGGACGCACATAAATATGAAAAACATATTCCTACCCGGGATTTGCGCGATGAGAATGTCCTATTTTTGATCGGGATTCAAATCGCAATCCAAAAATACACTGTTACCATAAACTTAATTCATATAATATTTAAGACTGATAATTAAAGCACCTTGTATGACATGCAAACGTGATCAATTAACAACATATTGCTTTTCGTTAAATTCTCTTCTCAGTCCAAATTTAAAAGCTTTATTTATTTCCATATTGTTTATTTATTTATATAAACGCCCTATTGTCTGTGTGTAAACTGTGATAAACACTATCAAGTAAAAGGACAATTGTCCTTCTACTTGATAGTGTTTTTACATTAAAGAATTTTAATTTATTTGTTCAAAGGGAATATTATTCGTAAGATGATTGTTTGAAAATAATAAAAAAAATACTAATTCCATCTATTGCAAAGTAACGGAAACATTTTTCTCTCTTATATTATATTGCACTATTACGATACTAACAGATGTCACCAATATAGCGACAAAATAACTTATTTTAAAGAAAAACAAATCGTAGCGATCATGCATTGTGGGTTTTTAGTATTTTCGAATTGTGAATATTTTTTAATGAATATTTCCTAGATAAACAATTACCTGTACATCTTCCTAGATTCCCTAATATAAGTATAAATGCTTGTGCTATAGGTAAACGAAATCGGTCGAGGCAGGATTTGAACTTGTGACCACTGGATTACTAGCCCAGTGCGATAACTGCTCTGCCATCGACCCATCTATGACTTGCTTTAACTAACTATATGAAAAGTTAAATAGGTACTTTTGGTTGTTTTATTGAAATCTAATGCTATCAAACGACGCATTTTGAACTTTTTTTATGAAATCAAAGTATTTAAACTATACCGTTTCCCATACTTTTGAACTTTTTTTATGAAATCAAAGTATTTAAACTATACCGTTTCCCATACTTTTGAACTTTTTTATGAAATCAAAGTATTTAAACTATACCGTTTCCCATACTTTTGAACTTTTTTTATGAAATCAAAGTATTTAAACTATACCGTTTCCCATACTTTTGTTGAAACAACCCAGCATTAGTGATAAGCAAAAGTCTTTCAAGTCTTGCAGTCCCTGGTCTCACGAGACTTGCAAGACCAAGACCAGGGTTAGCAAGACCAACACCAGACTTTGCAAGTCCAAGAGTCTTGCAAGACAAAATGTAAGGGTCTTGCGGTCTTGCAAATTATTTATTTTCAATTAAAATGTTAACACTTATCTACGACATTGTACTACAAATCGGTGTTTTTAGTCATATTTCATTGAGTTTTAACAGGAAAAAATATATTTATTTTGTATAAGTTGCAAGACCAAGGCTGGATATGACTAAACCAAGACCGCACCTTAAATGTCAAGACCAAGACCGGGAGTGCAAGACCAAGAGCACCCCGGTGTTAGTCTTCGTCTTGTATTTGCTCATCACAACTCATACTTTCAAAATTGCATTGATAAGTGAATTCAATAAGAAGGCATAATTGGTACGTTGTGCAAGCGTATAAAATGATGATGTGAACCTGCCGATGACAGGTCGTAAGCTATGTAGGTGCCTTGAGTTCCTGGTTCTTATATAATATTCCAACTTCGTCTCTATTGATATGTTAAAAAATTGTCAAAAAAACATACTAGACCCCATGAAATGTCTCTGAATCATTAAATAAATTATTAGTATTTTTTGCATCGTATGATTTTAGACCATATAAGACAGATCCGTTCAAATGAAAGAACTTATATACTTGGATCGTATATATCTTTCAGTAAAGGGAGGGAAATTTGCGAAAATCTTGTTGAGAAATATGATAATGCACATTATCACACCCTTGCAACCCACACCAGCGCCATCTGGCGGTAAAGGGATGTCAGTGGAGCCAAGTTGTTAGGTCTTGACCAAAGATTTATATTTTGGGGACAGTATAAAAGAACATTGAACAACGAATTATCGAACAACCTTCCAGAACAACCATCTCTTTTTTATGTTTGGTTGAATATTGCATAATGCTTCCGGACCATCGAACGAGTACTGTGTTAAATCCAAATGTAACAAGAAACCAATAGAGAAAAATCCGTGACTACCAGACTTAGGTACATAATTTTGTGTAGTAGCCCATACAAAAATTAAACTTGACAATTTGTCAACATCTCAATAGAGACGAAGTTGGAATACTATAGAAGAACCAGGAACCCAAGGCACCTACATGGCTTACGACCTGTCATATTTCTGGCGCAATTCAGTAGTGACATCTGTGCGAAGAAACACTGCCACCTCATATATAAGGATTATTGCTTTCATTGTTTACAAAAAACACCAACTTCTCAATGGATTGCGTTACAAAACAGGTTTCTTTGTTATATCATAGATGGCGATACTAAAAATGTCCTATTTTCAAGCAATTTTTATACGATTATTAAAATATAAAGAACATTATTTTTTTTTTATTCTTTATAGATTTTTTTTTTTTTAATAAATTAATTAATTTATTTATTTGTTCAACTACTTATTTATTTATAAATTAATTAACATTTTTTTTATTATTTATTACAAAATTAAACAAAGCTAAGCGTTAAATAAAATTTAATTTTGTACGATTAGTCTCAACAGTAATATTTTTTTCTGTTTTTACAAGTTTTTAATTTAAACACAGTTTAAATCATAATAATATACATTTCTTAACATTATTGAATTGTCAATTAAATTAAAATTAACAAAAAAAATGAATTATATAAAATGATTATTTCGATAATAAAAGTTGCAACATAATTACAATTAAGAATTTAATCTTAAATTTAAAAGTGTGTCCTCATTTTTTTAACTAACTTGTCCACTTGTTCGCTCTTATTATGATTACGAACCTTAGTGAGGTCATAATATATGTATAACAAAACGATATATTTCATAAAATAAAGAGGGTAGGTACCAACCTAATAAAATACAAAGAACACAATTTATAAAAACATTTTTTTTTTATTTTCACGGTATAATGGCCATTACTCTAATACTTTCCGCTTTCTTTAAGTTAATTTTAAACGTGTTATATAATGTCCCATTTTAGAGCTGTGAAAAGTGTTATCAAAATGAAATATTACCTTTGTGAGCAAACAAAAGGCAATTGTATCCGAACGAGAAAAACAATCTGTTCCTTTTTTAATACATTATATTCATATTATGTATTATGAAGAAAAGTTATCCACCTCCTACGGTTGACCCAGTTATACCGTAGGTCCAGTCTAATGTAATGATTCAATATCGATAATAACGATAGTGTCGATAATTTTGCTCTCCCAACCCTACAAGTAAACTGTAGCGAAGGAGGGCAGAAGCTGAAGAAGGATTTCAGCCATTTCTTGATATTTTAGCCATGTTTATAAATTTCACTTCCAAGTCTACTGTAGTTTTAAAAGCGATCGATAAAGGATTCGAGTATACGACATCAATAAAATTATCATTCGCTTTTACAATTTGACTTCAAATACAGTTTCTCCGATCGAAAATCGACCATTCGGTAAATCGTAAAATTTAAATTTTTTAACCATCGACCGGTGCACTCTGTGAATTTAAATTCACTCCCGACTGAATGTAAATCCTAAATTGCACTTGCCGTTGTCATTTTAAATTTTCGATTACAAACTTTTAAATCCGACGTCAGATGGCGGTGCGATAGATTTGAATTACGCTGTCGTCGGTACAATCTCAATATATTATGTAGAAATAATCAGTCTGGGAGGAAATTCGATTTTCAAGATAAAATTAACATCACAAGATGAGGCCAAGGAAAAATTTTAACTCGTTTTTAATACAAATATTCGTCAGACGTCATTTACCAACTTATTATTTTTTTTTCTCACAATTGTCGTTATTTTTTTATATTATTTTTTTCGTGTTGAGGCTAATAATGTATGCTGTAAAAATTAAATACAGAATATAAAATATCTTGCATAAATACCCACTCATACATCAATACTAAACACACTCCTCTTTTCCACCTAACCACTCAGCACACCAACTATGCTCAACATGCAACAATCTACAGAATCTGTAATACATACAATAGACATTTCCAAGAGTTCGACATATTCTTACTAAGCGCCCCCAAATTATCTACTTAAAATTTCATCCTCATAATCAAACTCAACACTTTATCTTCTTCTTCGATGGCGCTACAGCCCAAATCGAGCCTTGGCCTCCTTCAACACGCGCCTCCAACCTCTTCTATCCTCAGCCGCCGTTCTCCAGTTAGGGACCTGCAGGAGCTTTTCTGCATCTCTCCGTATGTCGTCCTCCCATCTCAGTCTTGGTCTCCCCATCTTCCGTTTACCTCCCGGGTGACCAAACATGATTTTTTTGGGTAGTCGCGTGTTTGGCATTCTCTGTACATGGCCAGCCCATCTCAACCTAAGCAGTCTTATATGGGTTGAGATATTTGGTGCTTCATAAATTTTGTACAGTTCTTCATTTTTCTTTATGTGCCATTCATCTCCTTCCTTCACAGGACCACATATTCGGCGTAGGACTCTCCTTTCGAAAACATCTAATGCTTCAGCGGATTTCACGGTCAGTGTCAGAGCCTCGCATCCGTAAGTCAACACAGTCCTAATGATTGTTTTATATAATGTCAATTTAGTTTTCCTGTGGACGTTGTGAGACCTGAACACTGGCAATAAGGAGAAATAAGTTTTATTGCCTGCTGATATTCTTTTTTTGATTTCTACTTTCTCTTCATTATTTTCCGTAAGGAGAGATCCCAGATACGTAAATTGGTCAACTGTTTCAAATGAATGGTCGTCTGCCAGCTTTACGCTACCTCTTCTTCTTTGAGATGGGTTTCGACTTTGGGCCATATATTTTGTTTTGCTCTCATTTATTTTCAAGCCCACTTCACATGCAGCAGTTTCCAATGGGGTGAAGACTTCTTTAATAGCTGCCAGGGATCTTCCGATGATATTAAGATCATCTGCGTACCCAACTATTTGGCTTCTCTTGAAACAAATGTTAGCGCTCGTGTCGACGGACGTTTGACGGACAACATGTTCTAGCACTATGTTGAAGAGAGTGGGAGCCAGACTATCCCCTTGTTTTAACCCTTGAGAGATTGTAAACTATTCCTAACTCTTCTTAATATACTACAATGACTCCAGTGACAACCTGTAATTGGCTTTAATATTATTCAAATCATCTTTATTTTATATCATTTATTATACGCTGTATTTTGTCCTCTAAATAAATACTTTAGAGGACACAATAAATAAATAAAGACTTTAAAAAATGTGTTATTGTAACTCTACCCAAAAAACCCGGTACAACCAAATGTGAACAACATAGAACGCTTAGTCTCATATGTCATGCATCTAAAATTCTAACCAATATTATTCTAAAAAGAATCAATCCTAATATAGAGACAATCCTTAGTAAAGATCAATTTGGATTTAGAAGGAGAATGGGAACCAGAGAAGCTATATTATCTTTACGCGTAATTCTCGAAAAAAGAATAAAAAGAAATCAATACACGTATGTTGGCTTTGTGGATCTAGAGAAGGCTTTCGACAAAGTAGAATGGAAGAAACTTTTTGAAATACTAGGTAGGATTGGTGTAAAGTATAGAGACAGACGTATCATCCAAGCTCTTTACAAAAACGAAGCCGCCATAATCAGATGTGGAAAAGAAGAAAAAGAGGCAAATATAAGACAAGGTGTGAGACAAGGCTGCTCTCTCTCTCCAATGCTTTTTAACGGCTATATTCAATGTGCGATAGATGAAATAAGAGAAGTAATGGAACATAGAAGAGGCATCAGAATCCATGGACAAAAGGTAGATATGATCAGATTTGCAGACGACATCGCTCTGATAACGGATAGTGAAGAAGAACTAAAAGAAACCTTAGAAACTATGGAGTTAGTCCTAAACGAAAAGTACAACATGAAAATAAATAAGGATAAAACTAAGGTACTAACTGTAGGCAGGGATGAACGCCAAATGAATCTACTGATGTATGGAGCAGCTCTCAAGAATGTGAAAGAATTTGTGTATCTAGGGAGTAGAATCACATGGGATGGCCGTTCAAGTAGAGAGGTGGACAGTCGCATTCACCAGGCAAAACTCGCCTTCAACAAAAAATCCAAGATGTTCGAGTCCAACAACATGGACCTTAAACTCCGAAAGGAACTAGTGAAGACATTTGTATGGAGTATTTTGTTATATGGTTGTGAGACATGGTGCATAGGTGAAAGAGAACGCAAAAGATTGGATGCCTTCGAGATGTGGACCTATCGCCGAATGCTTGGCATATCTTGGAGGGACCATATAACAAATGATGAGGTTCTCAGCAGAATTAAGGAAACCAGGCACCTGTCAAACACCATATCGAAAAGGCGTGCAAATTGGATAGGCCATGTGTTGCGACACGAGGATCTCCTACATATCATCTTAGAGGGAATGGTTGAGGGTACAACTGGCAGAGGGCGTCCCCGCCGGGAGTATTTAGAACAGGTGTGCCGCGACATGCATTGTACCTCTTACACGGAGATGAAAAGAGTCGCTGAAGACCGAGCGGAGTGGAGGAGGAGATGCATCAATTTAATGCTGCCAACCAATCTTCAAGATTGAAACAAAAGAAGAAGAAATAAATAAATAAATCAATCAATTATAAGCTTGCAAAACTATCATGATAAGTTATATATATTATTTCATAGGTACGTTTATATGTGCGTGATACTGTCTATATATGTGTAGTGTGTGTACTTTTTCTAAAGCTTGTTTATGTTAAAATCCTATTTTAAACTGTTTACGATTTCCTTAGTACTTACATATCACTTCAAAAGAAATATTAGCACCTATACACATTGTGAACACTTGGATTAATCATTCGTCATGTTTTTGGACAAAAGCAAAAATTTTAATATTCCAAATTTCTCCTTCTGCTTTTCACTTGTTTTAAATTTCTATCTAAGGCATATAAGAGGAATACTTTCTAAGGAATAGTAAAAAATACTAACTCCTGCAGCTTGTGATCCGGGTAAGAGGGTACAGTTCCATGGTGCCATGGCTCTGTAACAGTGCTTCAGACAAAGCACTGCCTCACAATTTCGGCCCGCCATGGCGGTCGTTATATTATCAAAAAAGACTAAAGCTGTTATACCTGTCTAATACACTCCTTCCCCATCCTATTTCACATTCCACAAGCTCCTTCTTTCTTTGTTGCTGTGATTTTACATTAAATAATTTTACGTGTTTATCTTTCTGTTTGTGTTTTGTTATAAATTTAATGCACCTACTACTAATCTATTTATGGGCTCACGTTGCTTTGGTTAGTTAGAATAAACCTGCAATTGTATTCAAAATATTGTACATGAAATAAAATAAATAAATAAAGTGGAGATAGACTCGATGGTCACCAACCTTCGCAGAGGAGACAGCACACGTAAATGAGTAGTTTCTATTGAGACATAAAACATTGTTTTAACAATTTTAGATTGTCATTTGGTCCTTCACGAATTTCCTTCCATTATCCTTTATTTGTTATTATCACCATAAGAGGATCTCAGAGAATAAATTTAGAACACTGGGAGGAGGGGTCTTTGGACCCAACATCCCAAAAGGACGATGTTGAGTATCGATTCAATTTACTATCTGTCCTGATTGAGCTGATAACACAGCTTCTTCTAAAAAAATCCTGAATTATGAGGAACCACAGATACCTTAACGGGTAAAAGAAAACCCAGTATTAGGGTTAAAGAAATATATTTTTCATAGGTCAGCTAGTAAAAAAAGGGTCATCGGCAGGAGATGTTCAATGTTCATATTGCCTAGAAATGACATACTTAGTTACCTACATAATTACGGACGTGTAAATATTCTCACTTTATGAATAATTAGGCATTATATAAATGAACAAGTAGACCTGGGCAGACGTTGTTTTGCCATAGACCGCATTCTGTGTAGACCACCTTTGGTATATATCATCTCATTTTTTGAATTTTACCAATCTATAAGTTTCTATCGATCTTTTTGCTATGGTGACGAGACTGTTAATTTAAAGGACTCCATGAGCTACTCTTCGTTCTATGCATTTTTATTCGCTTTATTAGCGTTATAATGCAGAGCAGATGCAGAGGAAAGTCAAAATTTGGCGTTTTATATATTTTTAGATAAGATATAAGTAAAAAAAATATATAAAAAAAATTTGTTGAAAATATTAAAAAAAAAATTATACATCGATAACCACGCCACCTGTCGGGTCCAAAACTATCTTTCAATCTGGTACCAGCCATATAAATTAAGAAATTTTATTGAAATCGGTTGAGCGGTTTCGGAGATTAGCGTGTACGAAAATCGCGTGACAGTAGATTATTATTATGCTAGGCTAATCACCGGAGCTGCGAAATTATCACACATATCCCACCATCTACGAAATCTTCACTGGCTAAAAGTGTCAGAGAGAATCCAGTACAAATTATGTTTGTTGACTTTCAAAGCAATCCATGGCATGGCTCCCACGTATCTTTCAGACTTCTGCATCCCTCTCACCGTAAACGAGCGACAACAAACACTTCGATCAGCCACCACATCCATGATTGGCAAGTTGACTGAAATAAATAGAGTCAACACTTCAACCTTCGGTGATCGTGCTTTTGCTGTGGCTGGACCAGCCTCGTGGAATAAACTACCACTTGAACTGAGGCAAATCGACAACTTAGCACTATTCAGGAAACACCTAAAAACTCACTTCTTCTGCGAGTCTTACAAAAACCTGCAATATATTCAAAGCGCCCTTGAGGTGAGGTTATCACAAAAACGGCGCTATAAAAATCATCCTAATTTATTATTTTTATTATAAACTTCGGCAGAGCTACTTATGAAGTTGATAATATTAGATTTAGACTTTATAAACCTTTTAGATTAAAATTAATTGATTAATTGTATTAATTTATACAATAATACTAAATTATCAGTTATCGTGTTTTTATATTTGTGGTACATTTTAACAAAAATTAACTATATTTTTTTAACTTTGTTTAGACCACGTATCGATTAAATTTGCGACCGGTTTCGGAATTAACCGTTCCCTCCTCAGGCAGAATTTCAACTAAACGCAGAATGTGACTGTGTGCTTAAATGAAAGCTATGTATTTGGATATTGGCGGGAGGTCATTAGGGGCGGGTCTTGTGTAGAATGGCTTTGATTGGTAAGATTGATGGAAAGGGGAAACATATTTAAAAGTTAAATTTACTTGATTATTTATTATATTTATTTTTGAATTAATTGCTTTTTTATTCCAAGTGACTAAATTTACTAAACGTTAACCTACTTAATTAATGTGAAGAACTTATATACTTGATTGAATATTAAATTGGTGGTCATTTAGTACCTATTAAATGTTTCGCGAATCCCGAGAAGATATCATTTTTTAAGTATCTTAACCAATTTTTCTAATTGAACGTACATTAAGATAGATAACGATCTAGTACATTTTTTAGAAAGACATGATAAGAACGTATTAAGATTGTGTCATTAGTATCCCTGCAGATTCTACTTTTTATGTATTTTCTTTTTTTTTGATTATTTTCTATGTATGTAGAAATCAAATCTTCTCTCAACATATCGACGATTTGAAATTTTTATTTTACTGAACACCACCGAGGTAAATTATTAAAAAGAAACGTTTTAAATTTTACCAAGGCAATCGCTTTTTTAATTGTTTGATTCTGCGCAGTAGTTTTTGTTTAGTACCCTATCGAGCATAAAAAGTCCATAGCAACATTTTCAGTATATTCTATCGAAGAGGTAAAAATGCTGTTCAAGCAAAAATAAAACATCTCGATATGTATTTTTTTTTATTTATTTTTATTTGAAGAAGATTAAGTATTGACAGAAAGCGAGAGCCATAACCGGTTTGCAAAAATTTGAAGATGATGAAGACGAAATATGTAGACGAAAAATAGATGAAATAATTGGTGCGAACCGAAAACTCGTGACATTCAGTGGCGTAGGTAGAAAGTTTGGACCCTAATGCTAAAATTAGAAAATGGCCCCCTAACGTTTTTTAGATCCTCAAGCAAAAATGACGTTTAAGGCCCTTTACCTTTAAAAAAACTATGAAATCACCTGACTCAAACAACATTACAAAGTAAATAAGAACATAAATATATTCTTATAAGATTTATTAAAATTTCTTATTAGTTCAGTTTTAAAAAAATATATAAATTATCGAATATTCACCTCAGATATAAGAATTGTAGCTTTCATTATTTACAAAAAACCAATTCTCTCAATAGATGGCGTTACAACAAAATAAATAAAAAATAATAAGATTGTTGTTCATAATTTCACCCATAGATGGCTGTAGTAAAAAATTCCTTATTTTCAAGCGAAAAGAATTTCAGTATTACAATATATAGAACTTTCAAAATTGAATTGATAGGGATCTCATTAAAAAGGCATAATTGGTGAACGTTGCGCAAGCGCATAAAGTGATAACGTAAACCAGCCGATGACAGGTCCTAAGCCCTGTAGGTGCCTTGATTTCCCGGTTCTCCTACAATAAATATTCCAACTTCGTCTCTATTGAGATAATTAAAAATGTGATATAAATTATGTTCTGAAAATAGAAATATGATTATTAAATAATTGATTTGTAACTACTCAAAAGTAAAGTAAAATAAATTTATTATAAAAATATAAAAAAGGATACAGAAGATATCATTACAATAAAAAGTAATGATATCTTCTGTATCATATTTTAAGATATCATAATTTTTTAATTCTCCACAAAAAAAAGAAAACCTTGTGCTTCAAGGATATTAATTTGTAGAATTATTTTTAAGTTATATACATTCATTCATTCATACCATCACGGCATATTCCACAAAGTGGGGTAACCAGCGAAAGGTGTGCGGGTGTGTATACTTACACACCAGTCTCGTCTCACCTAAAAGGCACTACATTCAGAATGGGTGGTGAACCTCATTGCTGAACTATGTGAGATGTTATTGTTGCCTGTTATATTTTCGATTACATACATTATATATAAAAAATAGCCTTTTTTATAGATTGTTTAGACATTTGGGTCCCACGTCAAGGTAGGCACTTATGCTTTGCATGACTCTGATCTTAGGTAACTACGCCACTGGTATCATTGCGAAGAGATTAAATTTATCGAATTCGACCTTTATGATAAAGTGGGTTAAATTCCATCTATGATTTTCACAAAAAAATAATTATCAATACACATCTGCATATTATTTAAATGAAAAAGAAAGTCGTACATTTATTGTGAAAAAAATGGAATTAATTTAATATGTCATGTTCCCAATGAAAGAAAATAGTACACGTGTATAAGTAATACCAACATACGTCAAAATATTTTTGAGTGATGTTTATTTTCATACAGTACATTCTCTTTCTGAGAAAACATTTGTCACATTTTTACTTTACTGGGTTTGGCATGTGTACATTTTTTTTCACATTTGAAAAAACCAAATGTCACAAGCATTTATCGTTTTCGCGTTTCAATGTTTTCACTGTACCATAGAAAAAATACAATATGAGAATAAATAATGTTAAAGGCGAGCCACTTCACGACGAAACGAAAAAGCCATTTTGGCCTCAATAGCTCATTTATAAAGAAATTTCAGTGAAAAAGTTTTTTCGATATTTCTTGTGCAAAGAAGTCGAATGAAATGTGTGAATGATTGAATAATAAAAGTCTTTGTGAGTTGAGAAATCAAAGTAGCCTCGATATTTTTAAAACTTTTTAATGTAATAATAATTTGTTTGTGCATTGTAAACATATACCATTACAATGTCTGCATCTTAGATCATGAAAGAGAGGCGATATATAAGGATGACTACTTCAGTGTGACTGTCTGCCACAAGCTTAGCATTGCAATTATATACCTGTGATCACTTTATGCGTTTGCGCAAAGTTTATCAATAATGCCTTCTTATTAAGTTCCCTTATCAATGTAATTTTTGAAAGCAACACCATTGAAGATTATTATTGAAAAAGAGTGCTATTTTTAATAAATCTGTTTTATTTTTAAGTTATATCATGTAATTTTTAAGAAATCGATTTTATTTTCTAAAAACAAATATAAATTAAGATAAATCAACACATGATTTAGCTTTAAATGTTCTTTTTTTCACTATGAATGCTGAATTATTTTAGCATTTTCTAAATGCTATATGCTAAAATAATTTCCATAATCCTATCTCCTATCCTATATTTTTAATTCTTTATCCCTTCCTTATCAATCCTCTTCTATATTCATTACCCTTCCCTTTCCCTAGCATACACTCACCATCATACTTTTAATAACTCAAGTAGGTACTCAAAATCTATATATTATAATGTAATTAAGTGAGACTTTATAATTGGCTTATTTTTTATATATGTAGGTACATATTTATAATTAAACATAAAATATTATAGCTGTTGAGTTTCCTAATAAATAAAAATAAATAAAGATTTAAACGTCACAACCAAATTGAAAATTTTCATCCTAAATCCTATATTATTGGGTTTAATTAAAAGTAATATTAAAATGGCATTATTTGTTTTTATTTATACGTAAAAAAAACAACATAATTTATTAAATTTAATTAGATTATTTTGAATCGACATTATTTTTTTTAAACCAAAGGTTTGTTCTTAGGTCTGCCAAAACGTTTTATAGGATGATATAAACTAATATAATATCGACATTAGCGTAAGGCATCCTAATGACAGCTTTATTTATTTTTTCAACAAATCCTTATATTAATTATAGAATAAGTATTTTTTTTAATCCTGCCTTTTCGGTAAATAATTGCTGTGTGTTTTATGCAATGTTCGAAACTGTCATTTCATGATAGAACTCCATGATCCACTAGAATTATGAAAAAAATGTATATATAGAACTCAAATAGAAATTAGCCGACCGCCGTGGCACAGTTGGTAAGCCGTTCGGTTTCTGTGCGGGCGTCCTGGGTTCGATTTCCCAGCAGTGGAGAAATTTATTTAAATTAATTTCTCACGCAAATATTGCTTCTCTGGGCTGGAAACACTGGTTAGTTGGAAGAAATTGCCATACGGCAATAAACTCGCCACTTGCGAAGGGTGCAAGGAAGTGTTCACTATTATTATTATTAACTTAAAATTTGTTTTCGAGTGTCCCGTAAGAGCCGGGTAATCGAAAATACAACAAGCAACAATAACATCTGACATAGTTCAGCAATGAGGTTCACCACCCATTCTGAATATAGTGCCTTTTTAGGTGAGACGAGACTGGTGTGTGGGTATACACATATGTGTTGTGCTCCCTTTTATAAGGCAATGCACACCCGCACACCTTTCGATGGTTACCCCACATTGTGGGATATGCCGTGATGGTATGAATGAATGAACTTAAAATTATAAATATTTTTTTCACAGTTCTAGTTGGTTATACGATATTGTTCGGTGCTTTTTTTCTATCACATGTACATTCGAGTTGTTCGTGAAAAAAATGCATAATTCGCGAATAAAATCGAGTTTATCGCAAACGGGAATAATTCAATAATCTACAGATAAACATGGATGTGCTTTATTTCAAATAATTTCATTTCAAATTAAATTCACGAGTTAGTACTATTTCATTGTGCTGGCAACATAAGTCCTGCGTAAATAACTTGAATAAATAAATATACAGCAAAAAATTAAAAATAGTAAATAAAACATAATTCTTTTGATACAAGGCTGTACTATTTTTACTCTTCGGTGTTTGACCTGAAAAAACATTTTGTATTTTCGATGCATTTTGAAAATAGGTATTTTAAAATTGAAATACTTTTCTAAACGAGTGGGTTGTGGCCAACCCTAAACTCTCCACACCATAGTAAGTGTTCATTTTTTCTTCTTGAAATGTTGACAATCTCTAAATGCATTTAATGAAGTACATTTCTATTAGATTCTAAAAAAAATTTAAGATTCCCAGAGGTCAAAAGTTTTCACAATACACCATACACACAAACTCATAGTATGTATTTTCTACATAATACCTGTTGAGAAATTTTAAGTAAAAATTGCATCACTAGCAACATGAGCATGTATGAGACAGTGTATCAATGTTGATGAGGCGATGTATGTGTCAAGATAGAAGAATGCAGTGTTCGATTCTTACTGTCTACCCCTTGAGGAAAAAAGTAGTGGAGAGTAAAAAATACACTTGTCTATAGAGACACATACAATATCAATACGAAGTTGATCACTCAATTTTCCCTTACAGAAGCTGTTTTAATCCTGTTATATACATTTTCATACAAATAAGAAATTTATTTCACATTGATATGGCAAACCATAGATTTTTTTCTTTAAATTTTGACAATCCTTGAATGCATTTTTGATGAGTGTATTTTAGGTGTCAAAATTTCAAACAGTATACAAAAAACTAGATTTTCCAGACCGTGAGAGCATTTTGAAAATTTGGACAGATATAATCATAGAGAAGAAATTAACGGATATCTATGGAAAATCATGTTTATGATCTTTACATATGAAGTCAATATGAAATCAATCGAATAGTTTGGGCTGTAGAAAGGACACAAAAAAACAACGTAAATGATGAAATCATAGAGAAGAAATTAAAAGTCGTCTATGGAAAACTAATCAACTCTAGGTCTATGCACTTCACACATATGATGTAAATATGAAGTCGATCACAAAAAGGATAATTCCGTACACATTACGACGAAACTTACAGTGTGCACTCTCTACATGATACCCGTTGAGAAATTGATATTAAAAAATACGCTTAAAAATTGTGAAATCATGACTCAAACATTTTCCTTTTCCAAATGAGAAATTTTAGCACAAATAGGGACTGGCTGCCTTACTAAAAAAATGCATTTCAAATGGTTTTGGGTACCCATTTTGCACATCTCTGTAAATAAGTGATGATAATGAGAATTCATAGAATGAAACTGTACTTTTAGCTTCACTTACAATTGATTTACTGTCGCTAAAGTGTCAATTATAATAAGTTCACATATATACCTTATACTGTAATCTATCGAACGTATACTTAGGTAATCAAGTACCTATTACCACTGTTGCAGTAAGCAAGCCATGACACGACGAATGCATTAATTCATGTTTTAATAAAGAGATTCGTTATTTTTTAAATAACTTTATGAACATAATATTAAAACTCAAAAACATTTCAATTTGCATATTTAGAGTGAAATGAAATTCATACAGTGTGCGTCCACATTTGCACAGCATATTAATTTTCTATATCATAGTGTATACAAATTGTGCATTTATATTTATGCTAATAAGTGTTCGCACCCAACTAATTCAACTTTAGTCGAGACCCAACCCTACAACAGATTTTTCGAAAAACTTTTTATTTTTTTTAACAAATTCACTATAGTGTATTTAAATTAAATTTGAATATATCTTTGAGAGTCGAAATAAAACAACAAATGCGTTTATTTTATCTTGGCTTCATTTTTGAGCAAACTTCTATGCCTTTCTTCTATAATATATATGTTTTATTTTTCTTTATATATATTTTTTTATATATTTTCTTTATATATTCTCTGCTATCGTTGATATATCTAGATGTTTATAAATTGTATTTCTTTGGTTTATGCTGTGTCATGTAATATTTAATTTTGTAAAGAGCTTTGAGCCGTAAATCAATAAATAAATAAATAAATAATTTCGATATAATACAATTACCGTCTTACTGATGAAGGTAGACTATCCATAATAACTGATAATAGAGCGTGATTAAGCCTTTATTTGGTAGACGTCAAGTTAGGAAGGGCCATGAGGTTTTTTTAACGCTTGATTAACGCGTCACACCAAATATTTCAAAATGGCGGATCTTTCATATATGATCGGACGTATATTTGAGATTGACAGAAAAATTCAATCCTTATAACGTTTTTCCTTATTATTCTTCATCGCGATAGTGTTTAAATTGACTCAACACGGCACAACGCGGTGTTTGTTTTCATTTTTCGATGTCAGTTATCCAAAGATTACATGCATTTATCTATTTTTTGACATCTGTGAAGCCAATGTGGCCATATGAAAAAAATAAAAGAGGGTGTTCGTTAACAATTCGGTGAACTAGTTAGTCATATCTTAGTATACGTTTATAAATAAGATATTTTAATACTGATTTTAACTATTTTCGTCGTGATTTTCTAGTTTATTTTATTTTATTTATTAAACAAATTTCGGTACATAGTATAATATAAATAGAAACAAAAAAAACATACACACATATTACACAGATCATATTACACATTACACCAAAAATCCCACAAGGCTTAGCCTGTATGTGGGTATACCTAAATAAAATTTACAAAGGAAGATGTTGGTTGCGCGTTACAATTAAACAGTTTTTAGACAACGCAAGTTGAAAAATCATAAGTACCTACCTAAATGGTGATAAAGAAAATTATACAAATTGCAAGTAAACAATATTCTGATCACAAAAAAAGCGTTAAATCATAAATTAAAATAAGTATGTACCCACTTATACTAGAAAAAATCATAAAAAGCAATGAAGTAAAATCATAAAAAGAAATCTTGAATGTTGTCATTGTTCTTAAGCCATGTCTTAAGATGACTCACATATTTTGAATGGCAATTTAAAGACTTGAGAGACAATGGCAACATATTATAGTTGCACGTATAGTAAGCTTTTAACGAAATCTAATGATTAAGACCATTTATATATTATGTGAGTAAAGTATTATATATATTATGTTTCAAATGACATATTTTTTTTAAATAAAGTACGAATCTCTATCCGTTTCTGGTAACAATTTCCAATTTTCAATAACGTTCGTCTGTTTTTCAGTTTTATTTACCACGCGGCAACATCAACACCGCCAGTGAACTCTTTATTAAATTTCCCATCACTGGCAACACAGAGCACATAGCGAGGAGTCGGTTATATTATATTATATGGCAACTGCATCACAAATGATTATTATCAGACCGAGTAATGTTCCATCGCAGAGATTTCATCTCTGGTAATATAGTGTGAATACTGGCTAAGGTTTTCTTTGTTGAGACTCGGCTAGGGTCAGATAAACCAACCATAACAAAATACAATTCCAAAGAAAAACTTTTTATTTAAAAGTTCCCAAATTGATACCTGAAAATTTCAGGGGAAAATATTCAGTGGATTATTAAAAAGTATTCGCGCGTTCATTTAATTTAATTAATAGTTTTACAGATAAGTCAATGGCAGAATTGGTGACCCCGATTCCGAATCTTGGCTCGACCGATTTCATTCACCTATGATACAAGCGTGATAGAAATCTATGAATGGAACGTGTGTAGATATTATACAAAGTAAATACATATTTTTCAACCAGTCGATGACAGGTCGTAAGCCCTGTAGGTGTCTTGAGTTCCTGGTTCTTCTGTAATATTCCAACTTCGTCTCTATTGAGATATTAGAAATTTGTCAAAAAAACATCATTTGACTCCCGACAGGGAAAAAATACAATGTTTGCGTATATGCAACCTTTTAATTATTTATTTTTTTATTGAAAAATAATAAAACATAAAATATAACAAAAAAATAATGTTTCTGAGTAACGCTAAGTCTAATATCTAGACTTGTCGGCGTGTTCTCAATACAATATCTAAGTATACTCTAATAATAACAAACTTTGCAGCAAAAAAAAAACACACACACACAAAGGTGGTCTCCCAAACATACACTCCTTCCTATATTATAAAACTTTTCTGTTTATTATTCTATAAATTAATTAAAAATAAAATAAAATCGTGTGAGATCTGTCAATTATATTATCAAGCCCCACCTCATGTATAATTAATTGATATAAGGTGTGGTTTTATATATTCATTACTTTCTCGTGTGTCTTTTTCAGAAAGTAATTGTGATAAAAACAATCTTCAAAAAAACTGTTTCGTGTTTTTTTTCAAATCCTGTCTACTCCCTTTCTATTTTAGCATATTTTTATTATGGCTAGTTTCGGAATTAATTTATTCAATTGTTATTTTTCTTTTCAAAACACCAAAATTTTGGTATTTATTGTAAGCTTTTAATTTTTTTTTTTCAGCTCAATGTGTACACTGGCGGGCTTATCGCAACTTATTCCAACCAACCAAGCTTAATGTTAAATATATAGTACGACTGTATTCATCGGTTAGGGAAATTATCCTTTTTCATCCTCCCAGTTGATTTCCCAGTTTCCTAACCATATCCTTAATCTCATTCCTTGAACCCATTCACTTGATCAATTTTCTATACATATAACTGGCATATTTCTTTGTTAATTGTGTTATTGTATTTTGTAAAAAAAACTGTCCGGTTAAAATAATAATTCAGTTAATGTAAAATGTTAAGAAATGGTAATAAAGTAATCATGTGACAAAAATAGAGAATAAAGAAAGAAAATAAAGATTACAGAAGATATAATATAAAAAAAAAACAAAAAAGATCGAATAAAAGACCAGTTCATAGCAATGAACAAGATCAAGAATCATTTGTCGCTTAAATTTACATAATTAAATTTACATAGTTTTTTTTTAGAGAAGGCAACATCACTTTGAGATACATGAGAGTACATTTAATTTCATAAGCCTGCTGTGGTCTGTGATTCGGAAAAAATGAGTGAAGAGTGCTTAACCTGAAATTTCCTTTTTCTAACAAACATGAATGAAATATACCGAAGTAGCATGTAATTCAAAATAATGAGCACATACAAAGTAATTATTGTTGTAGATTTTAATATAAATTATTAGTATACTTGCTTACTTTCCGAAGGCCATACAACTCCGGTAGAGCTTTAACCTCCTGAACAATAGCTTTCCAAGCCTTCCTGTCAGCTGCAGTGGACTTCCAGTCATCACAAGCATTCAGCACGTTCAGATTTCGGGTAGCATTGTCCATCAATCTCTGCCTTGGTCTTCCCAGGGGTCTCTTGCCCACAGGGTTATTTTGCAGAATACGTTTTGTGGCTCTTTCTTCCCCTGATCTGACAAACTATAAGTATATCATATATCAATAAATAAATAAAAATAAATGAAAAAAATCTTAAAGGTAATCGTCGAAATAGTAAAATAAAATTACAGTGAAGAACGGAAGACAAATAAGGAAATAATAATCGCTTTGAACCAGTCGTATCAAATAGCACATTACTGGTTTAAACCGGTCGTACCGAATAGAACATTGGTGATTTGAACCGTTCGTATCGAATATCACGTTAGTGATTTAAACCAGTCGTATCAAATAGCACATTTGCGGTTCAAACTGGTCGTATCAAATAGCACATTGATGGTTTAAACCGGTCGTATCAAAATAACATATTGGTGGTTTAAACCGGTCGTACCAACTAGCACATTGGTGTTTTAAACTGATCGTATCCAATAGCACATTGGTGGTTTAAACCGGTCGTATCAAAATAGCATATTGGTGGTTTAAACCGGTCGTATCAAAATAGCATATTGGCGGTTTAAACCGGTCGTATCAAAATAGCATATTGGTGGTTTAAACCGGTTGTATCAAATAGCACATCAGTGATGCAAAACGGTACTATTAAGCAGCACATTGGTGGTTTAAACAAAGCGAATTACAATTAAGAAAAATGTGCCACAATGTTAACTAATATTAATAATAACCTTTACATTATTTTGCCAATAAAATGTACTTATATCAGACTTGTTCCTCCCAACTATGCAATTTTTCTTTATAGTATCGAAGTGAAGTATGGAAAATACTTAACTTTCTAGAAACTTCCTAGTACGGATCCCGCAAAATCTGGATGAACTATCTTTCGACCAAAGTTGAGAGTTCTTTGTTTGATAGGTGAACTTATTGAAGTCTGAAATGTCAATGATTTAGATATGTTTCTCCTTTAGATTATGAAATTCTATTTATAATATTATTTTGAATATTTTCTAGTTAAATATTTTATTATTAATATTTTTACAATTAAATAAATCAATATCCAAAGTAGGTAGGTACTTTTGTTCACTGAGATAGTTTTGAAGAAAAATGGTAAATATCCTACGACTTATTGATAATTCAGGGGGACAAGTCCCGTCAAACGGTGGAATCAAAACCCTCATGATAACCCATCTGTGGAATCGTGGAAATATATTTTTTTTATTTTGTTAAGTATACATAATATAAACTGACACATAATACAAAAATTAAAATTATTACAGTTTTTTTTTCAAATAGGCACTGTCCCAATAAAGTTTAAAAACTTGTGCTTGGGACAGGAGCAAATAACATATATTATCTACATTTTACATATTACATTACTTACACAAAACAATACATACACACACATACACATACATACATATACACACACATATACATACATACACACATACTTACATACACACATAAATACATACACACACATACATACATACACACACATAAATACATATATAAATATAATGAATATGAAAAAACTAATAAATAAAAATTTATAGTTATTTTAAAAATTTGATTTTTATTTAAAAGTTATAAAATTTTTGTGTTTTTAATAATGGCAGGTAGTTTTTTTTAAAATATTGTATACCCAGGTATTTATAGTGATATTGGGCGTGCATCTTTTTACATTTCGGTATCATCATATATCCTATGATATGCCGTCTCTGTGTACTGACTAGATTTTCAGCCCGTTTTTCCAAAGGTTTCTGCATGTATTTGTTGTAAAGCAATATTTTTATATAAGTTGTCTACATCAGGTACTTGGAATATATCAAATAATTGTTTTCTAGGAAAATATCTAGGTTTTTTGAGAATGAATTTTTGTGTTGTTCTTAGCGATTTTAATTATTTATGTAGTTCTATAAAATCTTGAGATATAGTAGAACTCAATAATAAAGTTATATGCATGATATGGGTTATCACAAGGGTTTTGATTCCACTGTTTGACGAGACTTGTCCCCAGATTTAACATTTTAGGTACTAAATCGTGCCAAATTAACATCAGTCATCACTTTAGTTGAGTTGATTGGAATATATATAGTATTATAGCATTATACCCGCCTATGGGCTCACTGTTTAAACCACTCAGTATAAATTAAACGAAAAACCCTTGAAAAACAAAAAAAATGATAACAATTAGGTACCAATTGCCTATAGTTATTATTACAAAGAGCAGTGCCTTACATATGATATACTCGTGCAACCATTTTAGCAATAAACTAGTACTTATAAATTAATATTTCTCCACGTGCCGTAATTTCCATTATTAATATTAACGAAAGAGAGGATCATTAAAATATATGCATGAACATTAATTTAGTATAGTACATAGTCTGCATTGTTAGTTATTTCAAAGAAATAATTATGTTTCAGACGTTTTATAGCAAAATTATAGGAGATAGCTTTTTACTCCCCAATCTAAAGGTCGATATATACGAGAAAAATTACTACTACAGAGATATAAAATATTTGAAATAAAAAGTTTTCAAATATCGAAATGCAAAGAAGGAAAACATTCGAGTATGTGAATGAGAACTTTGCCCATTTAAAAATATATTCACTCATACCATCACGGCATAATATTTATTTAGTTATTTTATTTATATTTATTTATTTATTTATTTGTTTATTTATTTATTTATTTATTTGTTTATTTGTTTATCTGTTTATTTATTTATTTATTTAATTAATTATTTATTTATTTATTTAATTATTTATTTATTTATTCATTTGTTTATTTATTTATTTATTTATTTATTTATTTATTTATTTATTTATCTACATATTTATTTATTTATTTAATTATTTATTTATTTATTATTTTTTTATTTATTTGTTTATTTATTTATTTATTTATTTATTTATTTATTTATTTATTTATTTATTTATTTATTTATTTATTTATTTATTTATTTATTTATTTATTTATTTATTTATTTATTTACTTTTTTTTTCATTTATTTAATATTGCTTCTCGGGCAACTAACAGGAAGGTACTATGTATGTTAAATATGTATTTAACACGCTCCCAATAACAAGTTGCCACATTCTGGAGACTTACGATATTAATCGTCTCACAGATCCAGACTGAAAACACTATAAAAAACTGTGTCTCCACCGGGTATCGAACCCGGGACCTTTGGATCAGCAGTCAGATACCCAAACAACTGAGCCACGAAGGCCGATTATCCCATAATCAGCGACAGGTGTACGGGTGTGCATAACGTTTTAAAAGGAACCACGACACATGCATATATCCCCACACACCAGTATCGTCTCTTGTATTTTTGATAACCCGGTTCTACAGGACACCCTAAAACGATGATAATAGAATGAGAGCAGTATGGTGCCTTACATAAAGAAAGCGCAAATAGCAATGAATAACATGTCCAAAAAATATAAGTACCGAAAACTGCGCCAAAGATTCGCCAGCGGCGCAATATACACATTATGTTACTATTGTACAATATTCTCTCTAATACAAACCTGCCACAATACCTTAAAAACAAATTCACTTATTTATCCGATCATGTACTTCCACTCCTCTCATTCTGCTGAACGTACAACACTATCCACCCCTATCTATAATGCAGAATTTTGTCAGCTCTTCGTTCGAAGTATGTACATACAATCAGCACGACTTTGGAACAGTCTAAGTTCGAATATTGCATCACCTAGCTCATTTTTATTTTAAAGATAAAACCAAAGAAGGAATATTTATCCCTGAACACCTGATCCCGCTTTTCCTCTCCTTGTCCTTTTTTTGCTATGAAGTATTTTTGCTATGAAGTATTTTTGCTATGAAGTATTTTTGCTATGAAGTATTTTTGCTATGAAGTATTTTTGCTATGAAGTATTTTTGCTATGAAGTATTTTTGCTATGAAGTATTTTTGCTATGAAGTATTTTTGCTATGAAGTATTTTTGCTATGAAGTATTTTTGCTATGAAGTATTTTCTTTGGTCTGTACTATGTGCTTTATTTTATCGATTATAGACTAAAGTACTTATTCCATTCTGTTAAAGTTTGTATACGCTTAGAGAACATTCGCTTAGAGCCCATTATATTTTGAAAGATATCCGGGGGGCAAGTCTGGTCCAACCGGCGAAATCAAAACCCTCATGATTACCCATATCATGGATATAGCTATCATTTTGAGTTCTATGACATCTAAAGATATTATAGTACTCCATATAATAATTACATCCATGATATGGGTAATCGTGAGGGTTTTGATTTCGCCGGTTGGACCAGACTTGCCCCCCTGATCAGTGGTTCTAAATTGTCTCAAAGTGATATTTCACTGTCAAATATTTCAAAGTGACCCCGAGCTCAGGAAAATTTGATATTTTTATTTTCAAATTGCTAAAAAGGCACATCACCTTCTTAAAATGTCAAAAGTCATTTCATGAAAATGCTGAAAATTTTCCAAACAATAATTGAATAATGTGACTTGGTAGTGAGGCGTTGGCCACAACCTACTCGTTTTAATAGTGTGATAGAGTCGAGTCTATCACAGTGTGGACGAGACTTAATGCTTGTTATGTCGAACATATATAAAAATGTATTCTCATATTCATGTGAAAATTGCATTGTATTATGAAAAGTAACGATAGTAGATACGTGTTTTTGTAATTCAACAAATCTTAGTACCTTTAAAATATTCTCATTTACCAAAACTACTTTACCGTTTCATTTTATAGGTAATTTGAATAATAGTGTTGATCTGTAAATTCGCATTGTTTCAACTCACTCGAAAACCATTATATTATCTTAAAGGTAGTCATTTCAGTTCTACAGTTTCTTTACAATAAGCTCTCCCCATGAATTTTAATTGCAGTGCGTCTGAAAGATTTTTGAATACCTAAGTATCGCAGATCACAGTGTTCCGTTTTTAAATATCGGCATTAGAAACTATCCCACAATGTCATAGTAGATAATATCATGAGGTGAATCACAGAGGGTGATTACAGTACAGCTCTATTTTATACTCACTTGTTCTTCGTCGTTCTACTAACTGTAGTATTGTGACCCCTAGACGAGTCTGAAATTCGTTGTATAATTTATAATGTAAAATGTGTATGCACACATGTGTACTTACACAAGAATTTATTCTGAATTTTTTACAACATTGAAGCGTAATATCTTTTATTATGATGTTGTGGTTACCATACCAAAATCTTTGGGTAACTCCAACCGGTTGTAGATGGTATTCACACAATGTTAACAAAGTACTTCTTCATACATACCCAATATTATGCTCCTTACTCATGATGGGAGTCAGAAGTTCTTGTATGGCAATTCTGAGGACATAACAAAGAACATATGTTTCTGATGGATACACCTACATACCACATGACTTGTCCGTGTAAGACTGTAGAAAAAATTAAGAAATGGCAGAAAAAAGTGTGGAAAATAAAATGATGAGCCAAAGACACGATGAACTTGTTAAAGCTGTGATTCCGAAGATGTCAGCACAAATTCACTGCAAATGCTATTATAGAACGACTTAAGAAATGACGTTAAGTCCATTTTAAAGCGAGATTCTCCATTTGATAATGAAAATGTATATTTAATGGCCTTGGCTTTTTTTTGGCTTTTATAAACGTAAATACTATATTGCAGAATAAAGTCAAAGTCTTTATTTTCTTTCGTGACTGATAATTCTCTTCTCTTTTTATCCATTCTCTAATTATTTTGATTTCTTTATTTCACATATTTCAAAATATCATAGGTCCATGTGGCAATCATGTTAATATTTCCTTAATCAACCCATTTGTTTACCTTGTGTAGTTATTTATCGTACTAAAATTCATCCTATAGCTGATATGTACAAAGGTTTTCATCCTGCAATTAATTGATAATAATAACAATTTTCACTCCGTTATTGATGATTGAGCTATATGTATTATAACTTTCGCCATTCAATTCATAAAACAACCTTGATAATCGGTTATTATAATTTAGTTATTATAAATGTTCACCCTACTATTGATAATAATGTTGATAATGTTAATCCTCCAATCGTTTATTAGTATAATGCCTATATCACGATTAACAATTATAACAATGTTCATCTTACTTTTCAAAATAAAACTAATCAACAAAATAATGTAGATCTTCCAATCATTTATTATTATAATGCCTACATCACGATTCACAATTATAACAATGTTCATCCAATAATTTCTGATAAAACCAATCAATAGAATAATATTGATCCTACAATCTGTCAATGTTCACTTCGCAATTGTTAACAATTATTACAAATTTCATCCTGCGAATATCTAATTACAGTATGAATTGTTCAATTATAATAACAATGTTCAGAATAGAATGAGTATTTTTCGACGAATAATCCATTAAGCGGCTCAGCATTTTGCCGGAAGTGGTTATTTATCAGACAAACTGTATTTCCTGTAAAATATTTCATTTATTTATGTATTATTCTGAAGATTTTATACGAATATTTCTTTATTCAGAAGTATGTCCACATCCATCGCAGAAATGTGAAGTTTTTATGTTACATTTTATACCTGTCATTTGAAACGTGCACAGAATCTACTTATCAAAATAGCCCTCCGACATTGTGTGGAAGTACAGAGCATATCCGACGAGATACAGTACTACTTACTCTTTGTTGAACTTCTATCTTTACTATCCTCGCATTCAAACGTGTACTTAGTTAGTGATACGAGTATGTACATGCCATGTTCTGAAACAATCAAGCTTCATATATCATCACCGAGTTTACAAAGGAATGTGCAGACATTGTATGAGTTTCTCATTTTTACCGACTTCCAAAAACAGAGAAGTATTTTCATGTATGTTTAGCTATAACTTTTTATCGCATTGGCCGATTTACTCTCCACTACTATGGAATAGTGGAGAGTCGTGATTTCACAATTTTGAAGATTATTTTTTACATGAATTTCTCAATGAGTATCATGTAGAGAGTGCATACTTTGAGTTTCATTGTGATGTTGTGGCGGGCTGAACCAACTAGCCTTTCCCCCTCCAGGCGACCCGTCCGTTATAAGGAGCGGTTTGAGCCGCGCGCCGGCTATCTTCTGTAGACTTCGTCATCACCACCATTTTGCCCGAGAAATTATACTCGTAATCTAATTAGTGATAATTATTATTTCTCTGTTTTGTATATACTTTTGTGTACGTAATTAAAACTGTTGTAAGTAATTCATCTTTCAATATTGAAATACCCACTGCTCTTAATCTTTACTGCTAAATATTGTGTCTCTCTATGCTATACGATTACTACCGGTATCGTACAGTATAATTGGGGACGGTTCGTCCATATAACACGTGTGGACAAACCGTGAATCAGGTACACGTCCGATTAGTTCGATCCTAATCCAAACGTGCAGAAGGTTCATTCGTCCGGTAGTTCGATTCTGCCCAAACGAATAAGTGGAACAGGGTATCAAACCCTCGCTGCTTTAATCCACGAGAGCCATACCTCCAATACACCCTTCTTGATAACCTGTACACCCAAAAAAGGTGTACCCCATATTGGTAAAAGGTTTAAACACCATAATGTTTTTGTGTGTATGCCGTATCCTCAATGCAGTACACAAATATGAAAATTTGTGTCCTCTGTGCAGATCAAACTAAATGGCCGATAAACTTAATATTGACCTGATTAGTTTTCCATAGACAACGGATCATTTTTTCTCAATGTTTCTCTATGATTTCATCTGTTAAAACTGAAAAAATGATCTCACGACCTGAAAATTTAAAATATTTAAATTTTGTTAAAGCTATTTATACAATAACAATAATCTTCAAAAAACTGCATTCAAAGTTGGTCAACGTTAAAAGAAAAACATATAACCGTTTGAAAAATTATGTTCATAATAATAGATCTTTGTATGAAAAGGTATATTACAAGAGAATTTTTTTTATGTTTGGTTATGTTCAGTTATTTGATTTCATATTTAGAGTGTAATAATAGCAGGGAAACTTCATTGTGTAGTGGAGAGTTTAGCCTTGGCCACAACCCACTCGTTTCATTAGAAAGGGGGTATCTTCCGATTGGTCCAATTGTAATTTGCTTGAGAACTAATGGTGGAATCCATGAGAAAATAATCTAACTCTTATATTAGTCCGATTATTCAATTTGGTCAAAATCATCAAAAACTGATATTTGCAAAATCGGCGATAATTGTTTACCTAGTAGGGCGTTGTCCGAATTCGATAATTATTTTTTCAATGGAAAGGGATTACTTCTGGAGTGGTTCCATCTGAACTAAACCAAGAGATTTGATGACGGGAATCATGAGAATTCATGAAACTCATCAACTTGCGAAGGATTTGCGTATTATTTTACTGACGAATCGTATGAATGTTAGTATTACTACATACATACTGATGCTGATATTTTTCCATTGACATCAGCGGATACTGATGCTGATTTAAACTACTGAGCATATTGTTAATTATATCTATAATTACACTGACCCACAATGATAGAGACATTGGTAACTGATTCGGGTTTAATTTATTTTACTTATTCAAAGCCTCTAGGGTGACAAGTTTGTATCAGGTCAAGTTTTAATGTTACAGTCATGTTATTATTTGTAAGGAATCTATCCGTCTGCGCCGGAATCAACACGCTCTTTGTCTTCTGTTTAATATTTTGAACGACTCTAATGCTCCATCTTATCTGACCGAAATATTTCAACCTCTGGCCTCTCATGGACTCCCGCTTCGATCTAGAGAAGAGAGAACCCTCGCCATCCCATCACATGCCACGGCTTTCTATTCATCATCCTTTACTGTCCATGCTGCCCGGTTATGGAACAACTTGGCCCTTGACATTAGAACTGAATCAACGTTAGCAACCTTCAAAATTAGATTAAAGCGCGCGCTCCTACTTTCTATTTCTTAACCAACATATGTACTTCCCATTAATTTCCCTATTCCTGTAGTTAGACAAATTTCCTCTCCTTTTTTCCCTTCCCTCCCATAGTGTTGTATAAGGTTTCATCTAAGATTTGTTTAATTGTCATTGGTGTACATAGTTTTATTCTTTTTACTTTTTGTGTATAAATGTTATATGCTTATAGTTTTATGTAGGTTTTCTTTTTTTGTACATAAAAACTTTCACCCATAATTGTAACAGATGGTTGTCTGGAAGAAATTGCCACTACGCAATAAGTCCGCCATTTGTACTGGCAAATAAGTTATGTAAAGTGTTAAATATACGTTACAATTTTACGAGGGGTTGATATCTTGACATGTGTACTGTAAGTTCAAAGGAATAAAAAAGTTTAAATGATTTTTGAGTTGACGTGAAATATATTTACTAAGTTATATTGAAAATAATTATATTTTATAGTAGATACGCTTTAGTCATCAACAGAATTAAAAATACTGTAAAGTATTCTATCGCTGGTTTCTGTTATAACATCTTCAAATCCAAAACCTGACATGCTACATTTTTTTGCTATTGTTTTTTAATTCAGCAGGACAAAATAGGTACATAAATATCAGCTTTTTTCGTGGAAGTAAAATAATAAAAGTTAAAAATTGTTGACCAATGTTATTAAAACCTCGATGTGTTTACCTTATAAGAATGCTTTGTAAATTTAAATAACTACGTTTAATTAAAAGGTAAGATTTTATATTTTAGTAATGCAAACAAAACTGTTGCCTTTCCGTTTCAGATTTGCTTTATGGAAGCATTTTTCCAACAGTCTTAGGAATATTGATTTTTTTTTATTCTGTTTGCAAATTTGTGTATTCAAGACGAGTGGCAATATCATCCCCGCACACAAGCTATGCAAAATGTTAAGTCCTTACCTACATAATACCTATCCTTCAAAGAATACACAATGTTGCTCCAATTTCTGCTCTGCAACTCCAGTTAAACATCAGTTGGTAATATAAAATATATGTCTCTAAAAATAAACAATGTTTTGTCAATTTACCGCATCCAACACAACATCAAAACCCATAAAAACAACTTTGTAAGATATATTATGTCAATTTGCAACTAACAATGAAAAGCCTTATAAATTCAACATTGAATATATTATGTGGATGTACATACTTATATTGAAAAGTAAATCGTTTGTTTATTTATTTATTTATTTAAGACACCAATAGAACATTCCTTGTGTGTTTATATTACAATTTGAACAAACACATGATACAAACGCATAAGGTCTCCAATGCTAAAATGGCAGGCGTTTGTCACTAAATATAAAATTATGTTTGAACAATCATCAATATTTATTTATTTATTTATAGAAGGAGACAGCTGTCCTAAACGCACTGATAGAGCTCGCAGAGATGTCGAGTTTATTAAAGAAAACATTGTACACCATGCAAGCACGTACACAAAAGCATTCTGAGTGTAGTTGTTATTACAATTAGGAATATATAAAAAGTGCTAGAATATCTGGTTGTTCTGCTCGGACAGTGAAAGAAATTTTTTTTAACAAGTCGGGGGAATCCACAAAATTGTTGACCAACTTAAACAAATACATAATATATTTTAAATATAAATACATGTATATTATTTAGACTTCACAAAACGAATTAACGAAACAAAGTTATCCCTAGTATTTTATGTGTGTCAGAAGGCCTCTTTTTCGCATTGCCCGGAGCCCCCAATGGGTCCCCCTAGTGCTGACAACCGATAATAATGGGTGCTATTCTGAAATCTCAACGATTGTGTTCTTATGAATCTAATTGCAATATTCATAATATTATTTGTCAAAGAAATCGTCATACAATAATAGTTGCTATGCATTTATCATAGAATTAAGACGTACCTATAAATGGGCTTAAGACGATCTTGTATGTCTGGGGATTTGAAAGGAATTTCGCAGTCATGTATCCCACTCCGTTGGGAACATTTTAGAGCTTCAATTTCTGTCCTGTTCATTCCCGGAGCGGCTGAAGAAACGACAATTTTATTTTATTTTTAATTTATGATGTAAACAGACAATTAAATTTACTTATTTTACTAACATACATAATATGACATGTGAACCAATTAATTTTACAAATATTATCGTTATTATATTAACAAAAAAAGTAGTTTTGAGGAAGGAAAGTAGGAAAATAGGACAAGGGGAACACACGTACACCACCTAACCGCGAAGCAGTAACCTAGAAATTGAACATTTAAATCCGTTTAAGGAGTTATTGAAAAGGTCTATTTCATTAAAGAACGCGTTATAGTTACAACACGTTCTATATATGTAGGAGTTCTGAGCATAATTAGTACTACAATTAGGTGACCTAAATGTGTGAGTCTTTCTAGTAAGCCTATTTGGTGCATGAAAGTTTAATTTAGATAATAACTCACTACAATCAGTTATACAGTTCACCAACTTGTATAAGTAAGACATGTCAGCTACAGTTCGCCGGGCTTCTAAGGTAGTTAATTTATGATATAGGGCAGATTGTGCGGGATCACCAAAAGAACGTCTGCTTCTATAATCTAAATGTTTTAGGAATTTATTTTGTATATTTTCCAATCTGTACTATCAAACATATTTCATTCCACTGCCCCTCAAAAGCAAACCACAATCGTGGGGCCAGCCGAATCAAGGCTTGGATCTGGATCCCCACGTGGGTCCCCATCAGGGTATTTTTTATTACACTTCAAAGGCTCGATCAAAACACCACCAAATCCAATCAAACCAAAACTAACAAGTGCATTTACAAATGAAACGCACTCAACTAACAAACATAAAAATATATATTTCTCAGAATCCACAGAGAAAAGTACTAAATTTTCATTTTAAAAGTAGAACACAGAGTCGGAAAACAGATTTATGTCTTAGCCGGCGATATTTTTTTGTTTTCTTTTATGTGAACTGGCAACACTCGCTTCTGCAATCGTCCAGTTCATTCTTCCATATCTTTACGGTTCTATGGTTCCTTTCAGTGAACATAGTAACGGTGCAATCGGAAGATATTTTCCCGCCAACCACCCATCATATTGCATATCAATTACATACATACCTTCTTCTTGCTCTCTTGTTATTATGTATTTTTCATCTTTTGTATCACAAATATTCATTGTTATACATAATTATGTCCATCGACTTGCAGTATAAAACCAAAAAAGATGATTCGGGATCTTTTATTATTAAAGATGTTAAGATGATTCGAGATCTTTTATCCAACTGTCGATTCGTTCATGAGAATTCAATTCTCTGAATGAATCGACATTATTAAGCCAAGATGCGTGTACGAAGGAAAATTTTGTATGGCGTAGTGGACTTTTTGCATGCTAATAACACCAACTAGAGGCCTCGCAGCATATATGTTCCCATACATGGATTTACTCAGAATTCGGAGTAGAACATTTTATGTGAGTTTTGTGTGTGTGTCTGTGTGTGTCCCCCTTATAACTTTTGATTCGCTCAATTTACAGAACCCAAATTTTCAGAATATATAGACAGTTATAGGCCTACAAAACTTTTATACTCAGAATTTCGAATTTTTGTTTGAGTCAGGGGTTATCAACTTTTAAAAATTTTATTTATTTTTCCATATATCTCAGAAACCGTAAAAGCTAGAACGCTGAAAATTGGTATAAACATAGACAAATACAAAATCTCAACTCAGTTTTTTTTTTAAAATTCCAAGGTTTCTCAAACATTTTTTATTAAGAAAAATATTTTTTTTATAATAAATTTATGAGTTTAACTGCCTATATTTCCATTTTTTTAAAAATATCGAAAAAAGCCGAAACACCCCAACTATAAAATTTAATTTTCTATAAAAAATTTTAAAATTGTATTAGCATATTGCAAATTTTTTTAACAATTTTTATAAAAATTGAATTTAGTGACGACATTGTTTCATACATTTTGTATGGAAGTAGCCTACACACAATATCTAAGAAGACTTAATAGTTTGATACTAATCTCCAAACATACATACATACCATCATGCTGTTTTCACATTCTGGGTAGGATCAAAGGACTGACCTCCATACTATCCTATCTTGACATACATACCTAGGTACTTACATGTGTTGTATAGAAAACCAAATATCTTAAAATATTAAATAATTTGTATTTATGGGTTTATAGTTTGGTACTTATTCTTCAACTATACATACTATCGCTATCGACAGTTGGATCTCATGTGTTACATGCAACTAGTTATTAAAGATATTAAGATGATTCGGGATATTTTATTATTAAAGATATTAAGATGATTCGGGATCTTTTATTATTATAGATATTAAGATGATTCGGGGTCTTTTATTATTAAAGGTATTAAGATGATTCATATGTTTTCAATCATATCATCTATCGAAATAATAATAATAATAAATATGAAATGAAATTGAAATGATTTATTTTCTATTGTTTACATATCTACATACATATAACAATAACAAAAAAGTAACTATATGGAAATGATGAATGGCACCAAGCTATGGTAGAGATTCTCAAATTATGGAGGCAGAGAGAAGTAAATTATATTCAGATATTTAAAAGGATATGAGCAGATTGTATTCTGCCATTACTTTTCAGCCAGTCTAATACCGGTTTTTTGAAGTTTGTTCCGTCGCGTGAGATATTGTTATATTATGTTGCCAACTTAACAAAATGGCCTTATAAATAGACATTTTTAATAATTTACTACGTCTTATATTATGAGTTGGCATTTAGTTGTTTCCAATAATAACCAAAACCACAGACGAAATTTTACAGAAGAAGTCAGTCTATGGTATCAAAAACACATCATTTACTTTAGAAACTTCATTAATTCAACAGCACCGTTCCCAATAAGTAACATCGACTTTAATAGATGTGTGCGAGTAAAACTTAGACATGGCAGAAGATACTCGAAAGAAGAATTAATGCAGTTGAAATAAAAAATAGATATTTTGGTAATACAAAAAAAAATCAAGTGAATTACGAAATCCATAAAGCGGATGAATAAGAGTAATATGCAAAATAACTGAGGGAACGTTTAGTGAAATGAATGATATCTTTATATAAGTGAGACCTCATAATATTGAAAACCAGACAAACCCGTACCTATTAAACAGTGCATGAATATAAATGAGGCAGTGATCGTTTGATTTTTCTGCCTGCCCCACAAGAATCACTTAAAACTGCAAATTATGAAATGAATCGAATAAAATTCTAAATTAGAAATAGTATAGAAATTATATTATGTTAACCTTAAGTGATATTTTTAGTGCCCAGTGATTGTAACCAAAATAGTTCTTTATTTGAAATGACACCCATAGAATAACGTAGATCTGCAGATAATATATTGTAATATATACCAATGTTGCCATATTATTATAATCTATGGACGGATTTAAATCGCATTTACTGTCATCGTTTCATAACGAAAACTTTTTCAATTTACCGAAGTAAAATTTATTTTTGTAATTTGGTATTCTAATCTAAATTATGGCATGCATATTTATTACAAGTACGACATATTTTACATTCCATAGATATGTACCTACTTTATTTACCTCTAGGCTCAAAATTGTAGGAAAGTTTATTTTAAGCGATAAATAATGCTTTAGCCGCAACTACGTGTACTTACTTGCTTTGTTAATAGGTATAATATATAAAACGACAATTTCTTTCCATAAATTATAACAATGCCTGTCTCATTTCGTACTTGCACTCTGTTGAGCTTGAAATAGCGTGAACTAATCATGATTGTCACAAATTTTTAAATATAGTAGGTACTTACCTACTCCTTTAAACTCTTTAAATGTTCATCCTAGCAATCATATTGCAACCCTATATCATGACATTGGTATTTAATCTAACCGTGTCTTTAAATATTCTTCTATGGAGAACAATATTACTATATAGGTAAAATACTGAAATAAAAATTTACATATTTTATCTATTTTTACATACATGTATCTACGCCGTTAGTGGGGCATTTACATCAAACATATTGATTGGTCGGTATGTACATAGTGTAGGGACAATAAAAACAGCAATATGTGTAAACACAAACAAATACAAAAAGTAAACACCACAAAGGAATGTTAAAAGAAAATACACTATTTATGAAAAAAGAAAATAGAATTGATAAGATAACAATGATAAAAAATAAGAAAATTAATAGAAATAAAGAACAAGAATTCTTTATAGACCAAAAAATAAACAAAGCAAAGCAATAATAACTTGTTTGCTTAGCACAATCATTTACGTTTAATTTTGGGAATGTATGAGGATGAATATATGTACTTGTGAAAGGACACACATTTTTTTTTAAAACTAACGTCGAACCATCTATACCTAAAGGATATCTTTTTTTATTTTGTGGATAGAAAATCCTTATAACACTAACATGCAACCTATGATTTTATAACCAAATGGGGATTTCATTCAACTAACCAGTGTCTCCGTTGAGATGCAGGATTTGCGTGCAAAATAATTGGAAACAATCGAATATTTTTTTAATTGCATGTACGCAAACATTGGAACAAATTTCATATCTGCTAGGAATCGAGCTACGGACGCCTGCATAGTAGCCAAGCGCTCACACAACATTAACATTGGTCGACAAAAAAAAGAGAATATGAAAACCAGAATTAAATGTAAAAGACTGGTTGTGTGGCCAACGCTATACTCCTCAATACCAAATCACTACACAAAGTATTCAAATTTTGTTTGGGAAATTTTCAGCATTTTCATGAAATGAGTTTTAAATATTTTTTTATGAAAACTTTAATTCTTTAATCCCATTTTATGGAAGTGATGTGCCTTTTTACCAATTTGAAAATAAAAATAACAAATTTTAAATTTCCTGAGCTTGGGTCACTTTAATATTTGACGGTTAAAAAAATGAGAGCACTATTCAGATATCCTTCAAAATCTAATGGGACCTAAGCGAGTATTAGATATACAAATTTGCAAAATTAGAAAAGAATCGAATAAGTATTTTAGTCGATAATCGATAAAGTAAAAAAAGCACGCCGTACATGGCACATAGTACACAGCACACACTCACAGATACATCGTGATGAAACTTTCAGAATACAATTTCAACATAAAACTCGTTCTAGTTGATAATCTGCAGTACAAAAATAACCTTAAAAATTTCGAATTCATAACTCCCACTAATCTCCTTGGAGTAGTGAGTAGTAAAATAATAATGTTCAAATATTATTCCAGTTTTTAAGTCATCTTTGAAAAAGAAAAATTGTACCAACTTACATGAAAATGAAAAACCATGTCTTCTTGTTTCTCAGTCTTTTCTACAATTAAGATTGTCGTGTTAAACCTATATTATACCTTTTTAAATACATAGTTCTGTTGGCCTCTAACCTATTTGCATTTAGAATTGTTTCTCTTATAGTCGAATAATTGACCATTACATTGCATATTTAATTTATTCCTAATGAAAGCATTAACTGGTTAAAAACGTGAGATTGTAGTCTGTAATGTGTTTCAAATCGTAAAAGTTTATCTAATAGATTAAATGGTAGAAAACGCTATTAGGGGAAGATTTAAAGTACACTCACCCTTGGTCCTATTACAATACAACTTTTAAAGCATAGACTCATTTGTTAAACCACGAATGCTTTTAAATTTATAATTTTAATTTGATTTATTTGACAAAGTATTTAACTGTATTATAAGAATGGATGTTCGTAAGTATCTTTGTAGGTTTTATTGTTTGTTTTGTATGCACTCCTATACCTACAATTATTAATCCAATAATTGAACACATATTGTTTCGGGAGAAAACTATAAAATAAATTAACACAGGAATTATTCCTAGTTAGGCAGACAAGGGTGGAACACAACCTATGTACTTACCACAAAAAAGGGTGAATTAATATATTATATACTTATTTATAGATATCACTATGTATATCTTGATATGTTTTCTGTGATAAAAAGTGTTTTTCCATATGATGTAGTTAGTAGTTTGTTTCCTGTATGTTATCTATGTTTTCAAATCTGTACTATCTGACTTAATTTACTAAATATTTATGGTCAATCTCTTTCTTAAGTAAAATAATTTTCTTTTTTTTTTCTTTTAAAGGGTGCAGCATTTAGATATATTATTTATTTATATTTTCCTTATTCAGAGCACATATTGTTTTGGAAGAAAACTATAAAATAAACAAAAAATAAATTGGCTGTCTTAAAACAAAAATTATTCCTAGTTAGGTAGACAAAGGTAAATAGTGGAACACAATCTATATATGTACTTACCACAAAAATGGTTGAAATCATATATTACATACTTATTTTTATATATTATTTTTTTATGTATTATTTCAATATTGTTTCAAGGTAATCTGTTTTTCAAAGGAAATAAACAATTATTATTATTATTAATTGCGATGAAACTTTGATGAGTTATTCTGCGCACATCTAGAAAGGCTTATGAGTTCTAAGAAATTATAATTCCCATACACAATCAACTTTGTGTTGATTTCCAGGGTATTTTCATAATGGAAATCACAGCGTTAAAATAACGTTTAATCAGTCAACGCAAAATATATTTATTTATATTTATAAGTACTAAGCTTGCCTCTTCCAAAAAGTAAAATACTCAACTCGATTGATAATTTTACAATGGAAAAATATATTATAAAAAGTAAAAACGATAAAATTTCACATTTATGGAACAACTGTTGATTGCAGACGGTGTCTGGAGTGGATCTATTCTCGAATTATCAGATTTTCCAATGTTGTTAAAGTGCAAGACATCACGAAATTCAAAATGAAATCAATTTTTCGAACAGACAAAGAGAAAAAAAATAATATTTCTGAATTCTGTTAGTGTTGGCGCACTAACATTGATTCGTTTTTCTTTATTTACTATTTGATGCGAATATTCAATTTCAACATAATATTTCAAATCGTACACGTTCTTTTCTTATTCGAATTCGCAAGATGATATTCACATTATGTGAAGATGGCAAAACATATTTGAAAATATCTGATAGACGAACGATTTTGAAATAAATATAAGTTTTGCTATAGTGGAAGTTGTAAAAATTGTTAATTACCAGGTGAAAACTGTTAATGATTTCAACGCATGAAACCGATCGAAGTACGGAAAAACAATAATACGAAGGTTAATCAAAAAAATAATTCCTTCAAAAATAAACCGAATATTTTTTTATTGCATTTATTTATTATTAACAATTCAAAGAGGAAGTTACAAATTCAATTACATACTAGAGCTAGAAGTTAAGTAAATGTGTACATATAAGTGTGTGTGTATTGTTTATTGAAAAGTATGAAATTGCTAGGGTACGATGAACACCTCACTAGGAAGTCCTGTGCCGAGGTGTTCATTTGAACAGTTGTGTGACATAAATAGAACATTACGTGTAAAGTTCTTGAATGTAAAAGTTAATTATATTTGATTAGGTACTAGTTGCATGTAACACATGAGATCCAACTGTCGATAGCGATAGTATGTATAGTTGAAGAATAAGAATCAAACTATAAACCCATAAATCCAAATTATTGAAAATTTTAACACATGTTGGTATGTATGTCAAGATAGGACAGTATGGAGGTCAGTCCTGTTTTCCTACCCGGAATATCAAAACAGCATGATGGTTCTGTATGTATGTTTGGAGATTAAGTACCTATTAAACTATTAAGTCTTCTTACATATTGTGTATAGGCCACTGACATACAAATTGTATGAAGCAATGTCGTCACTAAATTCAATTTTTATAAAAATTGTTAAAAAAAGTTTGAGATGTGCTAATACAATGGAAATATTTTGTATAGAAAATTAAATTATCCAGTTAGGGTGTTTCGGCTTTTTTCGATATTTTTGAAAAATTTGGAAATATAGGCAGTTAAACTCATAAATTTATCATAAAAAAAATATTTTTCTTAATAAAAAATGTTTGAAAAACCCTGGAATTTTTTTGAAAAAACTAATTTGAGATTTAGTATTTGTCTATATTTGTACTAATTTTCAGCGTTCTAGCTTTATGGTTTCTGAGATATATGGAAAAATAAAGTAAAAATTCAAAAGTTGATAACCCCTGACTGAAACAAAAATTCACAATTCTGAGTATAAAAGTTTTGTAGGCCTATAACTGTTTATATATTCTGAAATTTTGGTCTCTGTAAATTAAGCGGATCAAAAGTTATAAGGGGACACACACACACACACAGACACACATACACACAGACACACAAACACACACACACACAAAACTCACACAAAATGTTCTACTTCGAATTCTGAGTAAATCCATGTATTGGAACATATATGCTGCGAGGCCTCTAGTTGGTGTTATTAGCATGCAAAAAGTCCACTACACCATACAAAATTTTCCTTCGTACACGCATCTTGGCTTAATAATGTCGATTCATTAAGAGAATTGAATTCTCATGAACGAATCGACAGTTGGATAATTTTGTTATTGGTATGATCTGAACCGGTGTTATTTATCCATGGTGTTATGTGTTTTTTGTATTTTTGTGACAATGTGTTTTGTGGTAGCAGTTTTAGTGAGGTTGGTAGGCAATTATGTAATTTGATGGCATAGTATTTAAAATTTATATACGCAAACATTGGATTTTTTCCCTGTCGGGATTCAAATGATATTTTTTTAACAAACCTTTTAACATTGTTTACAAATTAATTGATTTCTCAATAGATGGCTTTACAAAAAAGGACGTTTTCGGACCTCCGTTCATCTTCAGCAACGAGGTCACTTAAAGTATTTTTTATTCTTAAAATTTTTTGTAAACTATTAATAACTTACTGTAACAGCATCCGACACTGTGATTAGTAAGAACTAATTAGACTTGAAAAAGTGTTGCTAGTGAAAATTCTCATAGGCAATTCATTATATTTTACGGGACCACTTACATCATAGTTATCCGTCATGTAGACTGTCAATCTACCTTAAGGAGCTGTTTATCTGTAATCCAAACTTAATAAATAAATAAATAAATAAAACTTGACGCAGTTTTATATATTTATTTATTCGTGTCTTATATGTAGTAACAGTACACCTTTATTTATATTTCCTTTTTTTATATACAAATATATAATTATTTAGTTAACAATGATGTTATGGCCAAAATATGATAGGGCTGTGCCACGAGGGCTATTTCATTCCTTACTACATAATGTAAAATTATATTCTAGAAAAATAACAACATGAATTTTACAAAATAAAAAAGTGTAACAACAAAAAAAACACGGTTTGAAATAAAATGAAAAAATCACAATATACAATGGAAGGTTGTAGTAAACACATTTATCTTTTGTGCACACATCCATACCATTTTCACTATCTAGGTTTTGGTTGTCAGTTAATGCTTTTGCTCTCCAATGTTCTAGAAATGTTATATTGGCAGCAGTCAAAATAAAATACAATATTTTTTAACTTATTGTAATGCCATGTTGTTCAAAGCATTGAAAACCGTCAAATATTGATGATTACGATAAGTATTTTTTTTTTTATTTGCAGGTCCGCAACGCAACAGCAGTTTTCATAATGAATCTCTCCTGTTCCGATCTGCTCTTCTGCTGTTTCAATCTTCCACTAGCTGCCTCGACTTTCTGGTGGCGGAGTTGGCTGCACGGTCGTCTTCTCTGTCGTCTGTTTCCACTTCTGCGATACGGTCTGGTCGCCGTGTCACTTTTCACAGTATTGGCCATCACCATCAACAGATATGTCATGATCGGACATCCCAGCCTATATCCCAAGTAAGCTATTTTTCAATTGATTTTAAAGCATATTCTTTTACATCGTGGGAGTTCATAAAAGTAAATTCACGTTGAAAAAACCTTCGACGGTTAAATTACTTAAAGAAATATATTTTACCTGTGTACAATAATGCATATGGCATGACGACATGGGAATATCTCCTGCCAAAAATACTATGCGATATGATTTTTTTATATATATATTAATTTACACAATTTACATTTGGTTATATGTATAATTTTGCACTAAACTGTATGAACAGTTTGTCAGTGCAAGCTCTTCTCGTACATTATAATTATATTGTAATTCAACCATCAATATGTCTACACATATACAGAACATTATTTTTTTTCCATTTAACAATGAGAATTAAGCACAAACAGAACAAAATAAAGTAAATTAAAAACACACCAATGAAAACAAGGTTAATCAGAACAAATATGAAAACATCGAAAGCAATGAAAATTAAGCATGTTAGGTGTAAAATTGTTTTGAAGAGATTTTTATTTTTTCTTGTCTTTCATCATAGTACCCAGTATATATGTTTAGGTAGTTTATTGAATAGTTTCGGTATTATTTTTGCCTTAGTTCTGTCACCGTAAAAGTTATTTGTTTTTGGTATTGTCAGTAAGTTGTTTGTTATTTGTTGAGTTGTATATTTGTGAGTTATCTTTAATTTAAATTCATCCCTGTAAAGTTCTTCCATGGTAAGTAAACCATTAACCTTTTTGTCAACTGGTAAAATATTACATAGTTTAAAGATTTCATTAGTGTTATTTCTGTACGTCTCCAATGTTCTTTTTGTTGCAATTATTTTTAAAATGATGAGCTCTTGCATATATACACTACATGCCCAAAATATTTTACCCATGCACTTAAAGGTACA
Source organism: Molanna angustata (assembly GCA_963576475.1). Lineage (NCBI taxonomy): Eukaryota > Metazoa > Arthropoda > Insecta > Trichoptera > Molannidae > Molanna > Molanna angustata. Next base: position 27,533,504 of record OY754982.1, read on the forward strand.
TGATGAGGTCCGAATACGACAGCTATGTGCTCTAAGAGCATGCTCTTTGAGTTCCTAGGCTGACGTAGGTTGGAACCTGCATCGTATTATGTAAAAAAAATAATAATCGATCGCTGTGGTATATAATTGAAAAAAAAACGTTTAGCTTCAATTCCAGTGTCCTACGTTTTATTCCCAACAGAAAAGAATAATTGAGACGGCTTCTTTATAATATGAACACATATAACGTTAGTAGGTACAAGGTTTTTTTATTTTATTTAACAGTTTGTCAACAGCAAATATTTTTTTTACAAATAAACAATTTACATTTAAGGGGGGGACTGCTGCCAACGTACCTATTTTTCAATTTGATATACCATCATTATTTCTTATCAAATCGTTTGGAAAAAAATAATTTAGATAGTTTGGATATTAATAAACAAAAATATACCTTAACTTTTTGATAATTTTCGGTATAAATTCTTGTAGAAAAATAATGGCCTACCCCGATTTTCAACGTTTATCATATATTTTTAATAAACTATAAGGTGTAGAGTAATATATTTTTTTTAAAGTAAAGAAGACAAAAATATCTAGAAAATTATGATTTGACGTTGCATTAATGCTTCAGGTTTAGTAAATAAACCTAAAAAACATTTATTTTCCATTCAGCGCCATTGCGTAATAAAAGTTTTTTTGGTTTATTTACTTAACCTGATGCGTTAATGCAACGTCATATCATTTTTTTCCAGGTATTTTGTTCTTCTTTAATTTGTAAAAAAAAAATATTGCTCTATACCTTATATTTTTTTATAAATTTAAGATAAATGTCTAAAATCGGAGTATGCTTATTATTTTCCTACAAGAATATATACAGAACATAATCAAAAAGTAAAGGTATATTTCTCTTTATTAATATCCAAACTAACTAGGTTATTTTTTTCAAAATGATTCCTTTAGTAATAATGATGGTATATTAAATTGAAAAAATAGGTACGTTGGCAGCAGTCACCCTCTTAAATAAAACCAATTATAGGCGAACATTATTGAATTAAATTATACACTGGTTAAGATTAGGTATGTATCTCAAAGCTTTTAACTAAATTAATTGAAACTATCCCGTTACTGCATATTACATGCAGTACGCATACCCATCTACGTGTATGTAAAATACATAAATAAATCGAATATTCTTTTTTAATTGCATATACGCAAACATTACATTTTTTCCCTTTCGGGAGTCAAATGATATTTTTATTGACAAACATTTTTTTCAACATCTCAATAGAGACGGAGTTGGGATATTGTAGAAGAACCAGGAACTTGAGACACCTACAGGGCTTACGACCTGTCATCGGCTGGTTTACGTGATCACTTTATGCGCTTGCGCAACGTTCACCAATTATGCCATCTTATTGAGTTCCCTTATCGATGTAATTTTTGAAAGTTCTATATATTTGAATAGTGTGTAACATTTTACCTGAAAATAATGCATTATTACTATTGCCATCCATGGCTCAGTTGGTTAGGTATCTGACTTCTGAGCCAAAGGTCCCGGGCTCGATTCCCGGTGGAGACACAGTTTTTAATTGTGTTTTCAGTCTGGACCTGATAGACGCTGAATACCGTAAGTCTCCAGAATGTGGCAACTTGTTATTGGGTGCATGTTGAATTAATATTTGATAAAGTATGTACCTGTTAGTTTCCCGAGAAGCAATACAAAGTAAAAAAATAAAAAATAAAATAGTTCATCTTTGAGGTGCTGCACTACCCGTTCTGAATGTTGCCTTTTTATGTGAGACGAGACTGGTGTGTGAGGATACACGCATGTATCATGCTTCCTTTAACAGGGTATTGCACGAGCGCACACCTGTCGTTGGTTATCCCACACTGTGGAATGATCCGTGATGGTACATGAATGAACCATTATAGAGGGATTTGGAACCCGTCTCAAATGTTAAAGTTGCACCCAGTATCACAATTAAAATTGTGAAGATTTTCTATAATTATAATCTATATTCAGAAGAAATGTATGTGATATGTTTTGTCAGGTTCTCAACCAAGTCTAGAACCTCAATCTAATTTCCTGTGCCATGGTGCATCCCTTTACAAGAAGCTAAAGATGAAAATTTTCAGAAAGTTTTGTAATTGAGTGCCGCGGGAGCAATGCAGTATTTTCTCACTTCTAACTTTGAATAACAATTTTAAAGGCTTGGTGTATTTCGAACATTCTTCAAAGAAAAACTAAGATGAATTTAATGTGTAAATATATTTTATATAAGACACCAGCAACAGGTGTGCGGGTGTGAATTACTCCATAAAAAGATGTCCGACACATGCGTGTAATATCCACACACTTAAAAGACACTTAGTTCAGAATGGGTGGACAAAAAGGCGTCCTAGTCACTTCGCGTATTATAACCACGATATATACATTAGAATGTCATTTATTTTCTTTGTATAAGATTTGTTACGAAATAAAACATAATAAACTGTAGAAAATATGTTCCTTTGCTGTACCGACGGATTTTTGTTACGGAAAACAAATTGTAGTGTTAATATTACTAATTTAAAGTATGCGGTACCTGCAAGTATCGTCGGTCAAGAAGGGTCATTTATTTTCGAATACCTCTTGCAACTAAGGGTTAAATTAAGTTTTGTTAGTTATGTAAATCATCAACCAAGTAATTATGGAACTCACGTCCATCGTTTTAACCTATACAAATAAGAAATTATATGTATCAAATGACTCTTGAACAATATATCTACTGCGCCCTTCAATTGCTTCTATTTCTCCTCCTTGCTGTCTTTTTATTTATTTTTTTATTTTCATTTCCTTTTTGGGTACCATAAACTGTACACAGTTTACTTTTGGCTTCACGTCGCATGGAGGACTGCCTAATACTAATTAATCCACGTTTAAACATACATGATAAAATTTATAAACCGTTTGATCCAATAATAAAAAACACAATATTTTCAATTGTCCATATTTTTATTACAGTCTGCGAGATGTGAACTCTACTTTGACCTTTAATGCTTGCGCCCTTATTGTCAATTTGATTTTACAGTCGCCTTTCAATGTTTGATTTATTTTAATTCAATTTTTTTTTCCCCTTACAAAGAATTCTCCCTTCCAATTGTTCTCCAACCAGAATCCACTCTTCGTTCAATGCCTTTCTCCATTCTTCGTTTTCTGTTAACTTCTAAGTGCAAAAAACGTTTGAGTTGCACAAATCTAAGAATTACTGTGACGTAATGACTCCGCTTGTAGCTATTTTGTTATTTTTTTATGATGTAAAGCTTTTTAAAAACAACGTCATCATAAATAGGGAGTTATACCTACAGGGTATCTCAAAATAAAGTTTATATTCAGTGGATAGATTTTAAAAAAAGTAAGCCATGTATCGAAAAAATGTTTATCAATTATTAAAGTACACAATTTGGGAATTTATTTCTTAAAAATGATATCGTTCAAATGTAGACCCTCGCGTTCACAGCACTCATTTAATCGAACAGTAAAATTACTTATGACGGCTCGGAAGGTGGACTCAGTGATGGCTACCATTTCGTGACGGATATTTTCTTTCAAATGCGCCAGGGAAGTCGGTTTACTGGCGTAAACTTTAGATTTAAGATAACCCCATAGGAAAAAGTCCATAGGGGTTAAATCAGGCCAATTTATGTCACCTCTCTTGGAGATTAATTTGCCTGGGAAAATTTCACGAACTCGTATTGGACATGTGTGACGTTGCTCCGTCCTGCAGTAACCACTTTCTTTGGTTATAGCCAGGAAAGTTTTGCAGTTCAGGCACCAAGAAGTCATCTAACATGTCCATATAACGCTCTGAATACAAATATAAACATTCTTTTGAGACACCTTATGTAATCAGAAAACTATATTCTAAATAATTTCAGGAAATCTCTGTAACAATTGGGGAAAGATTTTCAAAATATACTATATAGCCTACTATAGCCTCTTAACTGCAATAACATACATTCCATGCAAATTTTCGTGATTTTCAACCATAGGTATCAATGGAGGCCCCTGAGATTATATATTATATTATGTAATTCATATTACGAAGCTTGTGTAAAAACATTGAATTTTCAACCAGTATTGCCTTGGTACGAGATATATTTAATTCAAAAAGGGACAGCAGGTGCATTGTTTCGAAAAAAGTATTCTTCGAAAACATTTCATGGTGAAATTGGTGTTTTCTGATATTTTTTCCGTGTAAACTTTTTGAATTAACAAGCGTGAAATCGGTTGTAGACGCTGCCAACGTTTCTACCCTTGGCGTAAATAATTCATTTTCTCAATATTGGATAAACACAATCCAAGATAATCAAAGTTCTAATATTTATGTAAGTATCCAATGCGTACGAACCGCTTGGCTGTTATTAATGAAGCGAAATATTTCTAGTTTATAAGTTGATTATAAAATTGGATATTATTTTTTAAATATATCGCACCTGCAATTTGATGCACGGCTTACTTAAAAATAGGATAAAGTATGATAAAAGAAAATACATAAATATAAATAACGCCTGGGTTTCTGCAACATGTATAGCACCTTTAAACACGGCATTATTTTTAAGGTAGGTACCTACTATGGAATTTTTAAGCGTTTTTTTTATTGAGAATGAAACAGCTATTTTACTAGGTAATGTTTCCTTACTTAAGAGCATACAACATTCGTATTCTGTATTCGTTCTAAAAATTTTGTTCTATAAATTGACACTTCATGTTTTAAGTTTAATGTTACATGTCTTTTGTCAGCTCCATATAAAATCCTCTCAGCTACGTCAAATACCATTTGCAATCTATCAAGTTGATATTTGAACAGACTAGCGTTACGTTAATCCAACCTTGATAAAACAAATTCGTTTTAACGCGTTTCAAATTTATTTTATATATGTAAAACGGTGACAGGAAAATTATTCGAAAAACAATTATTCGAATGCTCAATTATACGAAAATCAATTTTACGAATGGCAATTATTAGAGAAAAGTTATTTGGGGTTTATTGAAATGTAAGGAAAACTAAAATATGTTGCCAACCAAAACGTAATAGGTACGCGCGTTATTCCATGACTCACTTTTTGCACGGAGTACCTACTACATCTACATAGTAGGTATATTATGTATAATAAAAATCTATGGAATAAACAACATGGCGACGCACCGCGCTGTTAAAGATTAGTTATTAAAAATGTGCAAACATACGTACCCAACAATGATACAACAAGTAATAATAGTCTTCATCGAATATATTTTACTGGCAACAAAATAAATATGTCAAAGGAGGCAACATAATGACAAAAAAATATATTAAATTCGGTCAATTGGTATTCCAACAAATGTTAGTTCGAATTGTCATTCTGGTAACTGATTTTCGATTAGTTGTTGTTGAATTTTGATGTAATCATGTAAAACTAGCTGACCCTCACCGTCTTGTCCGTGCACTTTTTTTTCCATGCCCCTGTGGCTCGCTTTTCTGTGGCATTAGCATAGAATAGTGCTTCCACACTTTTCTATGATCATCGTATGTCATTCTTCCTTTTACAGGGTTATGCACACTCGCATATCTGTCGCTGGTTAACCCACATTGTTGGATATTATGCCATGATGGTGAGTAAGAAATAATTCATATTGTTCTGTATTTGAAAAAACTGTCACGTATGTTTATGTAGGAGCTCGCAATTCTCGATTTACCTCATTTTGTATAGTGGCCCCAAAGATTTCCATATTGTATACTAGATGGAGAATGGAGAACTCCGTATAATGAGCGAGTCATGGTAGTTATATCACACGTTTGATTTATTGGTTGGCAACATATTGCAGTTTTCCATACAATTCAACACTTCTTAGATAACTGTTCTCTAAATCTTAATGAACAAAGTATTTCTTTCGACAAATAAATCCGAAAATAATTCACATTAGTCGTTATTCTTTATAGAAAAACGATATTTTCTGCCCACCTTGTTGTCAAAAGTCATATTATGTACAAAAACTTTTTGTACATAATATGATCAAATACATTGCTCACTGGTGGGCTTATTGCCAATATGCAATTTCTTCCAACCAACTAGATTACAATGAATACAAAGTATAAAAAATATTTTGAATCTACCTCAAAAAAAAATGAAAGAAAAAAAAACACCTTTTCCATTGACATACATTTCGGTGGGTGGACCCCTAAGCAGATACCTTAGTTTCAGACAATATTATAGTTTCTTCGCTACAGCGGGCACAGACAGATGCACAAACAGACAGACACTTTGTTTTATTTATTAGATTTTACTACAAACAATTTATTTTCATAAATAAGTGCGTTGGTTGAATTCAATTGCCTGAAAATAATTTGTTGTAAGTAGTGAAATATGTAATAGGTACGTTTTTTCCACGTAGGTACTTGTGTAATTTCAATTTGAAATGGACGTAATGTAAATGTTATGTAATTTTATGTGAGATATATAACAATTTATCAACCCTTTCGATTGAACCCTCTTCACAGGGGTTTCTGATTAATTTATCGTGTTAACTAATAGTTCTCAAACTGTAGAAATTATTCGGGTTTTATTTTTTTATCTTAAGAGGTTACATTGATATTGGTTTGGCAAAGTTGGGTGCATACAAGCACATTCACACATACCTTCATATTTATCCCTTTTTCTACCTTTCTTTCTTATCCTATTTATTGCCTTGGCCTGAAAACGACACCTAGGTACCTACCGGCTATATGCAGAAAAGAAGAAGTATTACAAAATAGTTCCAATTTTGAAATTAAATAAAGGAATATTGTTCCATGATATAAAGAAAAACTTATACAAAATAAAAAAAATACATATGAAAATACATTCAAGAAAATTTAACCAAAATAATAAACAGTATAACAAATGTAGGTATAAAAGAACAAATAAACATAATTGGTAAGTATTAAATATTAATAAACGAAACATTAAACGAAACAAGATCAGTGGAATCTGACACGTAGGTTATTCCTGTATTTATTAATATTTCCCATATATGGATCCATATCATTAACACATTCATTGCTCAATCTTTGAATTCTGTTTAATGCAGAATTGTGATGCGATAGTGTGCGGGAATTGTCACAATAAAATTGGTTTGCATCGCGCGTCATTATACACATATACAGGGTGGAATATTTTAATGGTTAGGTAGTGAGACGAGAATGGTATGTGTAGATACACGCACGTGTCGTTCTCCCTCTTCAAAGGTAATGCACGCTGTTTAGCCCACATTTGACAAAATGCCATGGTAGTATATATAAATTAATGAAAAAAAAAGAACAAAATTCAAAATTCTATTTTCCCGCCAATCTGCTAAGCAGTTTTTTGGCAGTGAGAAACTTGAGAAACTCTTTTCCGGTTCAAGTGAAAGGAGTGAAAGTAAGGGCAAATAAAACAGCAAACGAATCCCAAAAGGTATTGTGATTGGCCAACCATATTATTCCTTTCGTTCCACAGACCTTACACTTGTTCAACAGTCCTGGGTCTGGGTCCAGCACTAAATTTTGTCGTTTTGGGTTTTCCATTTCAAATATCCTTAAACGTATTTATTGCTTTACATTTTCAACTCACTCAAATAGTGAGTAGATATGAATACTACACTTCGACACTAGACACTTAATGAAGGTATATATGTGTCCACATGTGTACTATTGTCGCTTCCGTATAATAACATAGACAGCAGCGTGCCCCCCCCCCCCTTATAACTTTTGATCCGCTCAATGCACATAGCCTTAAATTTCAAACTATTTAGATAGTTATAGGCCTACAAAACTTTTATACTCAGAATTGTGAATTTTTGTTTCAGTTAGGGGTTATCAACTTTTGAATTTTCACTTAATTTTGCCATATATCTCAGAAAGCATAAAAGCTAGAACGCTGAAAATTTGTACAAACATAGACAAATACAAAATCTCAAATTAGTTTTTTCAAAAAAATTCCAGGGTTTCTCAAACATTTTTTATTAAGAAAATTTTTTTTTTTTTGTTAAATTTATGAGTTTAACTGCCTATATTTCCATTTTTTTTTTAAATATCGAAAAAAGCCGAAACACCCCAACTAGATAATTTAATTTTCTATAAAAAATATTAACATTGTATTAGCACATCTCAAACTTTTTTAACAATTTTTATAAAAATTGAATTTAGTGACGACATTGCTTCATACAATTTGTATGGCAGTCGCCTATACACAATATGTAAGAAGACTTAATAGTTTGATAGGTATAATTTCTAATTTTCGTTTCAGTCAGGGGTTATCAACAAGGAATTTCCGCTTTATTTTTCCACATATATAAAAACCATAAAAGCTAGAACGTTGAAAATAGATATAAGTAAAGACAAATACAAAATCTCAATCGTTTTTATTTAGAAAATTTCCAGGGTTCTCATAGTATATTTTTTACTAAGAAAAACATTTTTTTATGATAAATTTATGTGTTTAACTGCCTATATTTCCAATTTTTTTGAGGATATTGAAAAATAACGAAACACCCCAACTACATAGGTAATTTAATTTTCTATAAAAAATATCTTCATTATAATAGTAGGTACATCTCAAACTTTTTTAAACAATTTTCATAAAAATTGAATTTAGTGACGACATAGTTTCCATACATTTTGTATGGCTGCATATACTACGCAATATTTACGGGGACTCTCAATAGTTTGATACTACATCGCCAAACATACATACATACCATCATGCTGTTTTCATATTCTGGGTAGGAAAAAAGGACTGACCTCCATACTATCCTATCTTGTATAGAAAACAAAATATTCAATAATTTGAATTTATAGGTTTATAGTTTGATACGTATTCTTCACTAAAAGTGATGATAAATGAATCAGTAGTTCGCGTATATATCTCACTCCCGAGGTTCATTAACAAACACGGGGTCATTGAACACCCTGTCACTAAGCACCCCTCTAGGTAAATTCATATTATGAAAAAGAATATTGTTGTACAACCGATACTAGTGGTCAATGACCCCCCCTCACGTGTCTACATGCAGACGGATGAACTTTCTAAGTACCTGTGTTGTTTTTTATTTACTTTCACGTTTCATTTTCAGATCTTTTATTGACCGACTCCCCAAAACGGAGAGGGGTTATCAATTCGATGTCATATATTTTTTTATTATGTTTGTTCACTGCGCTTTTTTTTTTTTGATTATTCTATTTTCATTAGAAAGGAGTTATCTTTCGATTGTATATATTTCAATCTGGTTAAGATCCGATCATGGAATCCATGGGAAAATCATCAAATTTTTCAATTTTCACTTCAGCGTTAGTAATTCTTTACCATTTTATCGGATTGTGATGATTCCTTTGTTAATTGAAAGGGAGTTCTTCAGAGGTGATCACAATTATAAAAGTATCATGAAGTTCTGATCATAGTACTTGCGATAAAAAATCTTCAAACTCTTCAATTTTCAAAGACATCTGTAATCTGTATAACATGTATCGAAAGAAAATATCACCACATACATACTAACAGGCCATTTCCCACGTGGGGTAGGCAGAGAGAACCGAACACAGCATTTTTTCTATCTTTACACATGTTTATTTTGATGTCGGTTTTTTATATGAATGAATATAGTTTAAACATACAACCATCTTCACATATTCTGCTTCTGCCGCAAGAAATATGACATGATATTATGTAAAATACTATCATGTCTTCGTACCTTTCTAAAGATTATATAATTTAAATTCTATTTCAAATCACTTTGATCGTACACTTTAATCATGCACGATTCCTACTCATATACTGCGATTTGAATTAGAAAAGATTTTTGTTTGTAAACTTCTAAAAGCGCCAACCACGATACAGCACAAAGTTTTGCAATCTGAACAAATAAAAGTTTAAACGAGGTTTTGTTGAATCGATTCAGTTAGGTACTGCCTATAATGTCTATTGTAGAAAAGAAATATTATGCAACTTGGATAAAATATATACTAACCAACAGTTTCCATAACCCTTAAGTGGAAAAATATATATACTCAAAAGTTTTTCAATTGAAATTTAAAACGAAATGATTACTTTTTCGAAAAAATTAAAACATGATCTTAGTTCAGCCTTTGATGACATATGGTTTGAAATACAATATCCCTGACCATAAATACTATCCACAAATTGAAATGCGCGCAACGATCCATGGAGTGGCAAATGTTTAGCATAAGTCTGAGTGATAGAATTACAAATACATTAATCAGCTTAGCCATTAAAGTTTGCGGTGGCCGCAACCCCATCATAAGACAGATAGAATTTCGCAGTCTCCTACCCCACTCCATTGAAAATGTTTCAGAGTTTGTAGCCCTATTCATCCCCAGAGCGGTTGCTCATCGAACGAAACAAGGGACTAGGATTCTGGGCTATTGGTCGGTACCCCCTTCAATTGTTACTTATGGAAGAGCCGCGCAGACGCTTCAATGCCTCGCTCTACGGTGACTTGTCACACGCGGCGAAAGTTGAACTTCAGAGTCATCATGTCCGGTATGGCACCCCTCAAATCCGAGAGGAAAGTAAATCAAGCTTCAGATGTGGTTCAGGCTCATTTTTGAATCGCCAAAACAAATACTAAAGGGTAGGGGAAAGTCCCCAGCCAGCGGCTTGTCGATACATGGTCCAATTCTTATTTGCATGGTCCAAACTTCAATTAGGTGGGCCCCCACGTTTGAAGTTGGCCTCTTACAGGTAGTGGTAGCCGAACCGGGAATGAACAAAAACTGTATAACATTCCCAATAGTGTGGGGTAGGTAACTGCGAAATTCCTCTCAATATCTAAGTTTTTGATATAAGTTTGACTCTCTATACCCAGAAAGTCAATCCTCTGTTATTTCTCCCGAACCAATTTTTCCAATGGTTTCAGGTTCTGCGTCGATTCGTTCTAACATCATAGCATTGAAATCGCCCATGACAATTGTTAGCAGAGAGTTCTATCAATAAATGATATTTTCTTTAATAAAGAAAAAGTAATAAAAACATGATATTAAAGAGATGACTGTATTGAAGGCGACGGGATATACTCCAAGGTACTCTTTGGATGCCCATTAGGTACTAGTACACCGTATACATAAAAGTTATATCTTCAACAAAAACGTAGTATTACTCTTCCATTGGTACGATACACTTTTTTTGACAGGTATTTTATAAAGCTTAACTACTGGTCCGATATGTTTTTACGCAATGTTATTACTTATTTTGTGATGTCAGATAAACCATGTTATTTTACGTAACGCTCGATTCAAATACACTCATTCGAGCTCCTACGATTATAATTTTTCAGGACGTGCATTCCCATACAATAGTTTCAAAGTTTTTCTAACTCTCGCACTTCAAGTGCAGTGTCTGCAAGGTTTTAGAGTTCTCCAGACTCTTCTTATGTTCTTTGTGTGTGTTTTTTTTTCAGAGTTTTGCAAGGAGCTGTTGAAGTTTGCATTTGACCCGCCTCCATTGGTTTACCCTGCTCCTTAAATCAAACATTGCCTTGGCAAACATAGTCCTCCCTGAATTTTAAAAACCTTTATAGTATTTTCACTAAAATTTTAAAATACATAAAATTTAAAATGTTATTCATCGCACGTTCAAAGGTCTCTCTTTGAATAATATGTAAATTTGTCTTTATTGTATAATCGCTTTTCTCAAATTCAACTCGTTCCTGTCTCAAAATGTGATTTATGACATCTAATTAGTATGGTAAAGGTCGTTCAATTGTAATATAACTTTAAATATATTTCGATCTCGCAAGTGAAAGTATTTTAACTGCACTAAATTATTTAAACAACCATAAATCAAATGTCACAATGGTAAATCGTTTGACTTTGATTGTGCCGGCGTCTTTTGTTGTATTCCCAGCAGGGGATAATTTATTTTAAATTATTTATCGTGAATTCACTGCTTATCTGGGCAGAAGACACTGGTTTGTTAAAGAAAGTACCTCTTGAAAAGTCTCAACAAGAAGCTCATCACGTGTTTCCGAAGAAATCAGCGGAATTCTACTTCTACTCCTTACTCAGCCCGTTCCCGTCCATTCCTGATCGAATACCTCCTCCGTTTGCCTCCATGTCGTCCTGTCCTGCGCAGTCTGCATCCAGAGCTCACCAGCATATCGCTTGATCTCATCCCTCCATCTCAGCTGTGGTCGCCCTACACCTCTTTTTGTCTCCAAGTCAGCAAAGTATCCACTTATCGCCCGAGTTTCTAGCTACGTGTCCTGCCCATTTTCATTTAGGTGTCGCCACACAGTGGATTATATCAGTTACTTTTGACCTTTCTTTCACCGTTTCATTTCTTATTTTATCTCTTAGTGACAGACCCAGCATGTTTCATTCCTTAGCTCTTTAAGTGACTTCGAGCGAAGAGAGTTACTCGGCACTTAGACATTAAGACAACAAAATTATTAGCGTATAAAACTCTGAAACATTCGGAGGGAAAACAATAAATAATGAAACGATAAGGGGCGAGAACTGTATGTCAAGAGAAGAAAGTAAAGGATCCAAGCTGTCTATATTTTGTGGTTTTGTGTCCACATTCGTCGCCGGATATTTATTACACATTGAATGTACCTTCTTTACGTGTCACTACTGGCAACCCTCGCTTTATGTTTACAACGTACCAATAAACCGCCAATAAATCTGCCAGATGTAGGTACACTACCCACCCGTCAACTGTCAAAGTGTTCGAAAGCCTGGCAACACTGATAACGTTCTTAGTAGATAATAATTTGAAAACAATGCCAAAATAAATTTAACATTTAGAGTATGTTCAATTTAATAGTGCACTTCGTGGTTATGTTGTTATGGTTGCATTTGGTGTTTTTATGCGTTAAAAACAGAATATTTCCTACACTTAGGGATTTTTTATGTTCTTTTATCTATTTTGTAAAAGTTATTCCTGAGAGATCAGTACAAATCATTAAAAAATTAGTGTGTTTTGTTTCTTCTTCTTTTGTCGCTTATTCTAGCTCTTGAGAACAGTACAGTAAATAATACAGTAGGTAATTAAAATAAGTTCTTAATTTTACGCTTCGTATAAAGTAACACTTGTGTAGGATATTAAATATAACTTAATTTATTCTAAGTACAAAGTTGTCATTTATAGTTGTAATGATATTGATATATAGACTTATACAGGATAATACATTAGACATTTATAAAGACTTAAATAGAATTATGCTTTCGACAGTCAGGATGTAAGTCTAGTTTAGTAACGTCTTTACTTTTTGTTTAAAATGTTGAATAGGGTTCTGAAATTTTACATTTATGTACATACATAACTAAATTTTTTTGCCATTTGATCCCCATGTATGAGTAATGATGTTGGCCAGTAGTGGTAGTTATTTTTGAAATTTGTTAGCAGAGGTGTTGTTGTCTTGCGAGGTTGACTCTCAGCTCCATTTCTTCGATAGGATTCAAAATAATTAAAGAAGACAAGTTTCATTCTGTCATACAAATTGTTTTATTCTTTTACAATTTCTTGTTGCAGTCGACCCGCGGTAATCCGATAAACGTTTTGCAAGGAGGCGTCAGATGATCGAATTTGTCGGATTATATAGTTCTGCCACAGACCTATTGTAGTCCGGAACTTTTTGAAAAAGAGTATTTTTTAATCCAACAAATTGCATGTAAAAATGGTAAGATTCTTAGTTAAAACTTGTTCAAGCGGGAGTCTACTGTATTCATTTTTATATATGAGATTAAATCAACTTAATTTGGCGATATGGTAACGTTATTTGACTGACACTTATGCCAACGTCATCATGAAGGGCACTTTTAGTGAAACGTACTCTACGACATATTTTAGATTGATTGTGTTTCTATCAATGAAAAATATTATCACATTTTATAGTTTTTGAATATAATACTGAGAAACATTCAACCATTCTAATTACTAAGTTATTATTTATTTGGAAGACAATTATGAAGTTTAAAAAATAAAACAATTTATTTTTATTCTACATTTAATTTATGTAACTCTGTCGATCGGTATTTCGTCCTGCTATTGACAAAGTATACATATATAGAAATGAATAAAAAAAATTGAACTTTAAAGAAAAATATCATTCAGAAATGAATGTTATTAATACTGCTTATCAATTGAACTTAATGTTTTTTCTTCACCAACAGTTTCGCATATAAAGAATGTAAGCAACTCCATCAAAAAACGCTAGAAAAAAGAACAGCAAAAAAATCATAGCATGAAAAATCACGTCTGGGTCACCACTTTGGGGGTGCCCATGTTTACTTGTCGTTTGGGGTTGAAACAATTAATTAATATAGCAAATATACTCATGTTACGTAGAAGGCATGTAATCGTTATTGTAGTACATGATTAAAAATAATGACGTGGCTTATACTTTGTTTTACGCTTGTCGATTAGAGAAATTAGTACTTGCTACTCATTACCGTCAGTATTTTTACCTTATTTGAGTTCAACTGTTTATCATATAGAACACTAACATCATTATATTAGATGAATATACACATACATACACTTATGAATTGTTAATGACAGATAGTACGCCATAAATGAGCAGATAAATTTATCCCTGCTTCGCTAACAGTTGTTATTCAGTGAAAAAAAATGGCACAGGTACCTCATTCCCTTCTTTTTCAATCCCAAAATTTCCAATATCTCTAGACACTTTCAAATATTTGACGTTCCCTTTAATCATATTAGTTTCCCTTTCGTATCAATACAACTACTTACATGGCCTCGTCAAACTTCAAACAGGTAATTCAATTTCAACGAGATAAAAAAGAAAAAAGTTTATCAATTCCATGACGTGACATGTCTCCTTCGGAGAATTTCCCGCGCAGAAAGAAAGTAATTCGTATTTTGATTCCATTTCCGCTCACGTGACTCCGTTGTGTGTGTTGCCATGCGGAGAAATAATAATAGTAATAATGACGATTTATCCCAAACCTCAACCGATCGGTGTTGGTTTCTCGGGAAATAATAACATTGTTATTTCGAACGTAATGGCGAAGTGGCTATTATTGTGTTTTTCTTTTTCACACCGCCCGCCGTCCATATAGAAAAATAATTCTTCTATATCACTTTATACGATCCTTTGTAATTGATTGCCTCGATTCATCAAAACGTGTTTGTTATATTCCCTTCTACAAAAGGCTCTGATCAAAACATATATTACTTCCAGATAATTAGTTGAAAATGAATGGTACGTTTTGAACCATGTGAAAGGTCAATAAATCTCTTTTTTTAAACGAGGTAAAAAATGTTTTACGCCCGAAAACACTCATTGAGCGAAATAATCGTCCACAACGCGTTATTATGTGTCAGGTTCATCTAAATTTAGTAAGGTTAGTTCAGTTTGGCTTGTAAGTATAGGTTGGGATAGGCTAGGTTCAGTTACTAATACATTATTTGTTTTTAAATAATGCTACAATTAACAAAAATCTCGCAAGATTTAATTACATTTACTTAATATGAGTGATATATTAAAATTGTTTCTATGATTAAATAAGTAGACACCATAGACACATGCACAGCATTCATTTTATTTTACAAATATACACTCATAAATCTAAAACAAGATAGGCGCATCGTTTTAAACTTTTGAAATTGCAAGATATTCCAGCACAACCGTTAAATTGAATCAGAATCATAATTTAAGTCAAGACACTTATAGATTACGCGTCGATGTCACCAGGTGTAAAGAGAGCATACTCAGGTAGGGTATAAAAGTGGAAGAGGATGTCTCCTGCAATTGCGGCGAGATACAGAACACCTCCTCATCTGTCGAGATATGCCAGTGAGGTGCGATGCAGAAGACCTGGGGAGCAAATCTGGTCAGCCGGCGGAATCAAATGTTTACCCATAGCATGGATATAATTATCTTATGGAGCTCTATAACATCTTAAGATAATCTTATGCATGATATGGGTAAACATGGATGGTTTTGATTTCGCTGGTTGACCAGACTTGCCCCTCTGATGATGGTTAGTAACAATGTCATTGCTGCTGCTGTATTCTGGAGTGGGATGGCCTAGTTGTGAAGTACTCGGACCCTTAAAGTATGTATTATAATAATAATAAAATTGAGAGTTGCATTTCTTTGAGGTTTAGACATTATAAATCTATGTTTAAAGCAGTAGATATCCTTAACCCAAAGATTTCATGGTATATCGCACGTTTGATTTCTTGGTTGGCAATATAGTATTGCAGTTTTCCATACATTTCAACAGTTCCTAGATGATAATAATAATAATAAGGACAATTTATAAAGCGCCGTTTAGTGATAACCGTGGTCACCTCAAGGGCGCTTTCAGTGTGCAAAAAATAATTTAAAATTAGTCCTATAGCTAACACATTGAAAATGGTGAAACATAAAACTTGAAAAAATACAATAAGTTAAAATTAAGTTCAAATTAGTCCTATAGCTAACACATTGAAAATGGTGAAATATAAAACTTAAAAAAATACCTAGAAATCACAAATTAATCTTGTTACATAATCCAGATAAAATTAATTATAAAAAATAGTCGATTCAAAGTAAACTGGCATAATATTTAGTACACATAATATTATTGAACGGATGAAGGACAATCTGGATACGACTTGCGGAAAAGATGAGTTTTTAATTTCTTCTTGAATTCATTGATATTTTCGGCACATCTTATATCCATTGGAAGATTGTTCCATAACTTTGGTCCAGAAACGCCAAAAGATCGATATAGGTATTTTGGCTTATTTGTGAGATTGGTTTCTACTAGTTTTTTATTGAATTGGATTAATGAACAAAGTGTTTTTTTTTTTCGACAAATAAACCCGAAAACAGTTCACATTAGTCGTGATTCTCTATAAAAAACGATGCTTTCTGCCCACCTTGTTGTGAAAAGTCCCGCGAAAATAATCCTCACTTATACGTTTATACAAAATTTGCTAACTGCAACATCTAGTATATTATATGAAAATCTATGCCTTAGCCATGTCCGTCAACTACATTAATAAAATAGATACAATAAATGCGAGATTGTATAATACAAAAAGAACTGTACTTAAAGTAGGTACCTACCTATAATATCATAACGACACGAAGCATTAGATAGTCGTTTTTCCATCTCTGTTACTGATGAACCGCGATAAGATAGCGCATTATGCTTATTTAGCCATTTCTTATGTGGAGGTTAAGTATCGCAAAAAATCAGAAAATTTGTATCAGATTATGCCCTTGGCTACAGCCACATTACGATATTCGTCTTTAGGATTGTGCCTGAAACGTTTCTTCGCCAAAACTAATATTTATTTGTCTAAATAATATATCTCTCTCTCTCTCTCTGATTTAAACCGCCAATTAGCAATTTTTTCGACCAGTTTCAAGGCGATCACTTTATCTTCATTCGAAAATATTAAGATTTTAGAAAACTTGTCATTTTTCACGTTTAGTCTCCTTTGCGGTGCGGTGGTTGGCGATCATCGGAGGTATCTAAATCTTGCGTCCTGCGACCCAAAACCTCTGATACTGGAGCCAATAAATTATTTGATGACCTGGTCTTTTCCTGCGTTGCATTCTTCCCTGTATTACTAGTTGTTGGAGTTGATACTTATACCCATTCTTCACATTCGTGGTAACATGGATGTAACTGACATAGATAATAAGTTGAAGATGAGACAGTTTAAATGGTATGGGCACATAAGGCGGAGACCACCAGAACACACAGTAAACAAAATCATTTCAATGAATATCCTTACGCATCCATCAAGAGGAAGACCAAAGAACACCTGGATGATACACTGCGACAGAATCATGGAAAGAAATGGTCTAGGGGAAGGGGACATACAGAATAGAAGATGATTTAAATTGAGGATGAGAATAAGTTGGGACATTGCTATGATGAAGAAGAAGAAGAGGATTGATACTTTCACCATTTCATTACGTGGTCAAAGTGTTGCTTCTTTCTTGTCAACTAACTTATACAGTCAACTTACTCTGCGTGGACCTGGTAGAAGGTAGACGTCGTGGCTGCGTAATGGCCTATGGTGAGAATAATATTATTTTTCAGTCGAAGAGTTTTTGAAGACGAATGTTACCAGACTCGCATGGAACGTTTCTATATGGAGTCTTGTTTATCCTTTATAATAAAATATCCCTTATTCATATTCCCGTTGAATATATTTCTCTCTGTAAGTTAAAGCCTGAGGAGCTAAATACGAACTAGATAAAGCCAGCAGACAGAATCCAGGAGCTTACAAATAATGGGATTATTATAAAAAGGATTGAGAAGGATTTTCGTAACCTCTGATACAATAAAGAAGGTACATCTACCTACTGATTGAATATTGTAAATCTATGCACGTCTCCTCAAAAAATAAGACCAGGAAAGGTTATTATATTTTCTACATTGGATTATGTAAAAACTTCGTCAAATAATTTGTTAAAACAACAACACACAACATAACTTGGGTTTTTATCCATGAATGTTTTTTTCTTATACATGTTACTGCTAAACATGGGTATGAATATAAATACACAAAGACGGGTTTATTGCCATAAGGCTATTTCTTCCAACCAGCAAAGCAACGAGAAGTAGTTCAAAGTTAGATTGGTACAATAAAGGTGGTATTAGACTTACTTACTAATACTAAGAAAGAAAATAATAGTAAGTTTATGTTCCTAGCCAACTTTCATCGTCTTTATCACTGGGGCTATATCACAATGTGGGCCCTGGCCGTTCCAGAACCCTTCTCCAGCCGTCCTTGTCCTCTGACCTGAAGATGGATATAGCCCCGATGGTCGCTAACCACCCAAGAGGAGACGGAACTTAAAGAAGAAGAAGTTCCATTTTGTAGTTCAAAATTTCAGAATTCTCCGGACTCGAGTTCTTTCCGGCCCAATAAGCAGAACGGGTAGTGGTAATGGAGGTTGGTATGTATGTATATTTTCGTGTAACCACAGCATGGCAAGTGATAATACTCAGCATCGATTGATGGTTGAAAGCTCCTTTAAATATACATATTGCCTGTACGACAATATTTCTTAACGTCCAACAGTCCTTTGCTTTATCCTTACAATTTCCCATCACGCCTGGACTATCACATTAGTTTAAGATGGGCTTTGTCTGAACCAACCCGAAATCCTCAAACTAGTCACTTAATGCTACTGTCTACATCTCATTGTGTAATTTATCAATTTAACAGGGCTGTGAAAGTCGTTGAAAAGAATTCCTGCTCTGAGATCTGTGAGAAATACATTTTTCATCGAAATAAATGTATTTTTTAACATCTCAATAAAGACGAAGTTGCAATATTATACCAGGGACATATGGCACCCACAGGGCTTAGGTACAACATGTCATCGGCTGATTTACTTGATAACTTTATGCGCTTGCGCAACGTTTACCAATTATGCCTTGATATTGAGTTCCTTTATCCATGCAAGTTTTGAAAGTTCTATATATTTTAATAATGAGTAACTGAACATTTGAAAATAATTTGAAGTACACCATCGCCATCTATGAAATAACGAAGAAACCTTTTGGTAACTTCGTCTATTGATAACTTGTTTTTTTTAACCATGAAAGCAACAGTCCTTATATATGAGGTGACAATGCTCTCCCACAGACGTCACCCTTGAACTGCATCAGAAATATTATTTCATTTTTGGCTTGTACCAATGTGCATGCATAGCAAATATTTTTTACTTGTACCAATGTGCATGCATAATGAATATTTTTTTTAAAAGACGCATATACGCAAACATTGAATTTTATTTCCTGTCGGGAGTCAATGATATTTTTTTATAAATTTTTAACTTCTCAATAAAGACGAAGTTGGAATATTATAGCAGAACCAGGAGCTCAAGACACCTACAGAGCTTACGGCCTATCGCTGGTCACCCATGTGCCCAGCCAAGTTCCACTTCAGAGTGGCGACTCTATCGGTGACACCGTTTACCTTGCGGTTTACTTGACCTTGATTACCTTGATCTTCGTATAGGGACATCTACATCTTATTCGTTCCTCCAATGTCATTATAAACAAATCGTTAGGTGAACGCAGAACTATAACTGCATTTTACTAAAATGTTCAGGAGAGTCATTTAAAGTTTTCATTTTATCATTTCTAAATAATAGATGGGTCGGTGGCAGAGCGGTTAGCGCGCTGGGCTTGTAATCCAGTGGTCGCGAGTTCGAATCCTGCCTCGACCGATTTCGTTCACCTATAGCACAAGCATTTTTTTGCTTATTTTAGGGAACGTAGGAAGATGTATATGTACTTGTTAAACAAGGACATATTCATTTAAAAAAAAAATAATAACTTTTACGATTTTGGTAATAAAACTTTTATAAAAGTGTGATTACTTCTTAATTCAGCATTAAAAATAGAACGACAGATATTAAAATTTGAAGAAAATCTGAATTTTCTGGATTTTTACTATATTATTTCTTACTATAGCACAAAAAATATGTGTGCAGTACTATTATAAGTTACATGTTGTGACTTAACACCCTTCTGCAACAAAATTTCTTGTAATTCTGAACAACAGAATGTCACTTGAACTACTGTTATTTTATTCTTGGACTATAATAAAACCTCTTTCTACATCTAGGACTTGTTTATGGGGGAAGAGGGGGACTGAAATAGGACTTTGACAGTTCGAAAATTGGTTCAAATTGGTTATGATGCTATTATGTGTCATAGACAACTAGATATTTTTATGCAGAGCAGTGTTAAGTAACATTGTAGCACTTATAATAGCACTGCACGAAAATCAAATGTATATTTTACATATAATACTTCTTCACAATTAATAATTATGAAAAATATATTTGGAATACACTTATAATATTTCTGTACAGCGTAAATTCTACGTTTGCGAACATATTTGCATCAAAAAGTGATTTTGGTTAATAATGCGACTTAACATCCACCCATTGAGCTAATTGGAGCGCTGTATATAGAACATTTGCAGGTAAGAATCTGTGTCGCATTGTGCGAGTAGTACAGCTACTACTGGGGGGGATTGCTCTCTCTTTCTAACTAGTTGTACATATTTGTTTCAATGGAATTATAGGGAGTTATTTGGATGAAAATCAAATAATACTAAAATAAAATTATGTTTTCACTAAAAATTATAAAACCAACAACAACCACACACTTATTTCATAAAAAATATTTATTGATATAATATAATAACAAAGAATACATAATATTGAAATGTTTTAAAACAAGAGATAAAGAATAATAATTTATGTACAAACAAGAGATATGCGTAATGGTCGATCAGGTGAAAATGCGTATTGATTATGATAAATAATTAATTTGATTATTGTACATAGTGTTTGTACATAAATTATTATTGTTTATCTCTTGTTTTAAAACATTTCAATATTATGTATTCTTTGTTATTATATTATATCAATAAATATTTTTTTATGAAATAAGTGTTTGGTAGTTGTTGGTTTTATAATTTTTAATGAAAACATAATTTTATTTTAGTATTGTTTGATTATTACTCCCTATAATTCATTTGAAACAAATATGTACAACTAGTTAGAAAGAGAGAGCAAGCCCCCCCAGTAGTAGCTGTCTCACTCTAACAATGTGACACACTTTTGGTATTGACATATAGCACTCCAATGTGTATAGCTCAATGCATCCACCCAACGTAATATACATGGTACATACACTATCAAATTCAATGATCTTTCATTTACAAAAAGAAACTTCAAAATTAATGTATTTCAAGATAGAAAAATATGAATGATATGTATATATGTAGTAATATCATCTTTTATACAACGCCTGCGTGATGATATGTATGTATGTAGTAATATCATCTTTTATACAACGCCTATACCATAATACGCAACTCCTTCGCAAAATTATGAGTTTCATGATTTCTCATGATTCCTATCATCAAATTTCTTGGCTTAGTTCAGATGGAACCACTCCAGAAGTAATCACTTTGTAATTAAAAATGAATCGTTGAATTTGGACAACATGGTAATGAGTTATCGCTGAAAATACATAAAAAAATCACGTCGAATAGATCTCCTCCGTATTTGGAAGTCGGTTATAAATAAGAGAAGGGGATTATAAAACTTGTAGCTCCACTTTGACTCAATACTCACATCCCTGATGATTACTTATTTTAATTATTTCATGGACGTAACTACCCCAAATTCTTATTCAGCAAATTATACCAAGGGTTTGCTTGATGCTGTAAACACTATCCTTTCCTAGAAAGAAAGGATTCTTAATACTTCTCGTATTATACGGTCTTTATTCAAAGAATTTTGTTGCGAACATTTTTTGGGTAAAATATTGTAGTGGAATAAAGCTACGTAGTATATTATTTATAATGCACATGAATTTTACAAAAAGGGTTTGATAGAAAAAAAAATAACGAAGGTCACAATAGACAAATGAAATAAAGTGAAAGTAAATTTATTAAAATGAAAATATACATCATGATAGATTATAAAAAAATATAAAACAAATTTATTTGAAATTCTTCCCGAAAAGAAGGAAACCTTGTGCTTTGGGGAGGAGTTCACAAAACTTAAAATTACTTAACAAGATGCATAAAATAGAAATAAATGGAAAATAGTAAATATTATTACACTTTATTGTACTTTTGTGCACACGTCCATTCCATTAACACTCCGCTTTGCTGTCAATTAATGTTTTCGCTCTCAAATATACTAGGGATTGTCCTTGTGTTATATTGGTCTAAGTATTGTTCCTTCTTCTTTTTTTTTTATTCTCAGCCACTTCTCCGCTGCTGGATATAGGCCTCCTTCAAATTTTTCCATCTTTTTTGTCCTAGGCGTCTCTGTATCACTTCTTTCCTCGACTGTAACTCTGTCATCAGCCCATCTTTTCTGGAGTCGACCTGCTCCTCTTTTGTCTTCCCAAGGTCTCCATTTCAGAATTCGTGGAGCCCATCTGGTGGTGACAATATTAGTTATACATCATCTTAATATAACTGATTTCAGCATTCAGGATCTTGGTATTCAAGACCACAGTAATATATATGGCTGATATTGCAAAATATTTATTATGAAATGATAAGCAATCAAATTTCTTCACCTAGAGTGAATTTTCCTATATAAATTGGAAAAAATGAATCAATAGCTACACTATAATTTTAATAATATCTTTATACCTTATTTCACAAAATCGATTTGATGTCATAATATCCTTAAATAAAATACTTTAATGTCATGACAACTTCTAAAACTTAATTATTAATAACTATACCTAAACATAAGTATACATAAAATAAAATAGAAGAAATACGCAATTATAATACGTGTCTTTTAATTAAATTGTGTAAAATGTTGATGGGTAGGTACCTACCGGTTTCAAAATAAAGTTTTATTATATTTATAAATTCAATTATATATTCTACTGAATTCCTCTTTTGAAGTACAATCAGTAAGACTATGGAATACTTTTTTTAACAGATTTTTAATTATCTCAATAGAGACGAAGTTGGAATATTTATTGTAGGAGAACCGGGAAATCAAGGCACCTACAGGGCTTACGACCTGTCATCGGCTGGTTTACGTGATCACTTTATGCGCTTGCGCAACGTTCACCAATTATGCCTTTTAATGAGATCCCTATCAATTCAATTTGATAGGGATCTCATTAAAGTTCTATATATTGTAATACTGAAATTCTTTTCGCTTGAAAATAAGGAATTTTTACTACAGCCATCTATGGGTGAAATTATGAACAACAATCTTATTATTTTTATTTATTTTGTTGGAACGCCATCTATTGAGAGAATTGGTTTTTTGTAAATAATGAAAGCTACAATTCTTATATCTGAGGTGACAATGCATTTTTCGCATAGAAGTCACCCCTGAATTGCGCCAGACTTATAAGGTCATTTTTGTCTTATTTACCTACTTGTACCAATGTGTAAGTAATCGAATATTTTTATTATTGCATATGCGCAAACATTGGATTTTTTTTCCCTGTCGGGATATTTAGTGATGATATTACGAAGTCTCAATCGATTCAACTTTTTTTTAAAAAGACGAAAGCTGTTATACCTCTCTAATATCTCGTAATTGACACTACTCCATCCTCTCTTTCTCTCTCCTTCCACAACCTCTATTTCCTACCTTTCTTTGTTGCTGTGATTTTACATTTAATAATGTTACGTGTTTATATAATATGTTATGCTCGTTGCTTTGGTTGGTTGAAGAATTTGTCTTATGGCAAAAAAAACCGCCAATTCAAACCTTACTGTATATGAAGTAAATAAAAAAAACGTAGTTTAATTGTCGCCAAATATCTTGAACCTCTTCGCCGAGAAGGGGGCGATTTGCACGTAAACCAACAAAGCAAAAAGACACAAAATTGCGCTCTGCGAACCCGGAAGCGTGGTTTAAGATATTTGGTGATATTTTTACCAAAAGATCATTAGCATTATCAAAACCTTTCTTACTTCTTACGTCGTTTTTTGGAGCAACACGCATGGGTATAATAAAAGCACCTCAAAATTGTGTTTTTAAGAAAATGTCTATGGCATTTGTTGAGTAAACAACATAAGTACTACGAGTAGATACAGTAGAGTCTTTGTGTATAGTACAACTCTGTGTCGGACATTTGAAAGGCTTCCTGCCATGACAAAGAATAGGCATTTTTCTAAGACAATCCTTCCCTTATTCCCTTGAGATCCATACTGCCAGAGGCACTACCTATTTGTTTATCAGGAGGAAGTCGCTCTTTTAAAATGTGACGTCATCGTCCATCACCATTCTTCTCAAACGGTGGATCAACGAACTATCTACATTTTCACTATTATTTTTTTTTTAGTTTCGGAGGTAGCAATAGTTACTAGCGTCTACAATCCACATTCACCTGTTTCCGGTTTAGTAAGTCAAAGTTTCCGGTTGGCTCTCTGATTGTTTGATCTCTCGTAGTATTAAGTCAAATGAGCTGTGAAATTTTATATTAAATGCGAAAATTAAAAAAAATATATCAAATTAATTTAAAATAATTTATAAAGGAATTCAATTTAAAAAGCAACTCGCTCACGCGAGTCGCTATTATTATAATTATTATAAACAAACTTAAACCTAACCTAAGAATGCAGAAAAAAAAGCTGGGACTAGACGCCACTCAATAGTTATCCTGAATAATATTATACTGTTCGCTTTGAAAGATATCCGCCCATGATTGCCCGATCATGATCCAAAATCACTATTTAAGCGCACTTTACACAGACGAGGATTTTTTCGAGAGTTCAGGTTTTGAACGCGGTGGAAAAAAAATAGAATGTATTCTATTTTTCAACGCGTTTTTTATCGTCTTTCGTAAAACAGAAATCTATAAAATTATTCGTTGCCGAGGAGTCAACATGGCTGCTTCACTGATTCAGTGTGGCCGTAGAATACACTAAATAAGTGTGACTAAGTATGAAGGTAGTTATTAACTCCATTCATTTTTATATATATTCAGTCAATAATATTCTTATGTTCATTCCTTGTAATTACTATTTTATTTGAGTTTTTTTTTATTCATTTATTCTTTGGTTCTTAATGTATGTACTTTCGTGTTTATTTCACCTTTCTTATATGTTAAATGAATAAATAAATAACTTTGTATTTTTCCACAATATTTTTTATACTAACGATCGAACGTTTTCGCCAAGGTGACTTGGCATTATCAAGATCCAAACGAAACTAAAACAAAAATAAGCTAATTTCTACTTCACTCAGCATTTACAACGTTGTCACATGTGTGGGTGGAGCTACATTAATTCCACAGCGTTGCCAAATATGTGGGTGGAGTTACAGTAATTATACAATGTTGCCATTATGTGGAAAAATATTTTGGAAAAATACAAAGTTATTTTTTTTTTTTTTTTAACTTTTCTACGGACAATTCTTGGTAGAACTCCATTTCAAATAATAAATAAATTTGGAATGGTAAAATAAAACCAAAGTTTTCAGTTCTACTAATTTAATGACACTGACTAGTTTCGGTCATCCAGTGACCGAAAATACACTTTGAAATAGTATACACTTTGAAAGTGGTCACTGGATGACCGAAACTAGTCAGTGTCATTAAATTAGTAGAACTGAAAACTTTGGTTTTATTTTACCATTCCAAATTTATTTATTATTTACAAAGTTATTTATTTATTCATTTAAAATGGATTTCCACTCTGTAAACACAAAAACCCTAGAATCATTTTCTTATATGTTTTTATTTTTTTATATATTCTCTGCTACCATTGATATGTATAGATGTTATGAATGTTTATAAATTGTATTTCTTTGGTTAAGTTTATGCTGTGTCATCTAATATTTTGTTTTGTAAAGGGCTTTGAGCCGTGAATGTCTCAATAAATAAATTAAAAAAAACTGTTTCAAAAGAACGTGCTATCTGAAATATAACATAATATTGAAATCACCTGGATCAATGGATGTTCTTAAAATAAATTGTAGAGTCAATATAGCGTCTTACTAATACGATTGCTTTTTTTGTATAAACAGACCTTAGATTATATACCTTATAATTCTATAAATAGCTTACTCATTACGATTCATACGGATCAAAAGATTCATTTATTTATGTTATACGACCTCTTCGCCTTATTTCGATGTTCCAAGTTTACCTATGATATATCCGGCTCTGTATTTGAAAAGACTCTAGGTAGATAACATATTATTATTTAATGTAGAACTTCATCAACCACAACTCTAGTTTATGAAGGATGCCGCAAATATTTATTACATTCTATAAATAATACAAATGTACATACCGTCGCACCATGTCTTTCGCGGGGTAGGCAGAGAGAACCGAACGCCACTTTCATATCTTGGCACACATACATCGCCTTGTCAACATCCATGCACCGTCTCATACATGTTCGTCTGTTGTTCACGCCTCTAACATTTCCGTCTTTCAGAATATCGTTCACATGGACGTGCCATCCCTTCCTTGGGCGGCCCCAACCAATCATTCCATTCCCATCCGCAATGTATATTTTCTCCGTCGGGCGTTCCTCGTTCATTCTTTCCGTGTGCCCAAACCATATTATTATATTCACTTTCATTCTATCAATGACATCTTTCTTCATCTTATATTCTTTCCTTGTGTCATACATCGTTATATATTCTTCTTAACGATCTCATTTCAACTGCATTTATACTGCTTTCGTGCGACTTCTGCCATGTCTAGGTTTCAATTGCATACGTCAAGGTTGGCACTAAGACAGCTTTATGAATGACAACTTTAGCATCCTTTGATAAGTTGCTATCATTCATAACCGGTCACGTGCTCCACTTACTATGTTTCCTGTCATAACTCTTCTTTCGATATCCTTATCAGGCCGTCCATTCCGTTGAAACATACTTCCCATATAGAGATATTTGTCAACTCGATCGACCCATTCGTTCTCTACGTTTATTTAACGTGGTGTATATATGTAATTATAAAATGATGTACATTAATGTAAATAAAATAAATATGAAGATGCTTTCCTTATTCATAGTAGGGTGCTCTAAATTAAAAATTTAAATTAAATTTGTGAGAATATATATAAAAATTCAATTTTAGGATTTGACAAATGATTAAAATTGTCATTTTTTTCTATTTAATAGGAATGACATTAAATAAATAAACTGTTATAAGTTGCATGAATTGCCGGGTCAGCTAATATAATCATTAGCTGACCCGGCGAACTTCGTACCGTCTAACAGTCAAAGAATGTCGTGTTAACTTTTAGCTAAACTTAATTTTGAATTTCAATAACGTAATAAAATGAATACAAAAAAAATATTTATTTCGATAGTTAATTAGGATATAGTAATAATAATAATTTAATATATATATATTGCAATTTTTTTATTTTTATATTGTGTATATTATTAGCTTTTGATTAATTATGATAATAAAGAAGATTAATTTTTGGTTTATATAAGAATCCCCCCCAAAGCAAGAGTACAAACTCTTTTTGGATATTTTTGTGTATGCTATATAAGTATTTGTAATTGATTTATTGTAATTTTTTTGAGATTGGATGGTTGGTTTAGGAGTTCATCGCGAACATACAAACAAATATACGTACATCCATTTTTATATATATATATGCCATTTTATGTATGGGTATATAGGATTTTTGCTGAACAAACCCACTAAGTATCAATTCTATAAAAAAATGTTTTCAATTTTTTTTGTTAGATATCGAATAAATAAATAAATAAAGTATAATGCATA
Organism: Molanna angustata; assembly: GCA_963576475.1. Taxonomy (NCBI): domain Eukaryota; kingdom Metazoa; phylum Arthropoda; class Insecta; order Trichoptera; family Molannidae; genus Molanna; species Molanna angustata. Next base: position 27,561,736 of record OY754982.1, read on the forward strand.
AACCTTCTCCTGAATGAGCTGAACAAATCCCCAAAGTTTCATCGCGATTGGATGGTTGGTTTAGGAGTTCATCGCGAACATACAAACAAATATACGTACATCCATTTTTATATATATAGATAATGCGATTAAACGAAAACATTACCTGTCATCTTTTTGCGTATTATTATGACATATTGAAAGCAATGTTATCAGTATTCAAATTGGATATTCCGCAGATTATTACGGTTAAAATTTATTCTGTATGTTTAAAATTCCTTTTTAAACAATAATATTGTCAATTTATACAGAAAACACATTTAAAATGATTAATTTGTACTTTTTCGTATCAATTTATTTTATATTTTAAATAAAAATTTCCAACGCGAAAATTGATTAAGGAAAAATTATTTCACTGGCGATCCGTTGAAGGACGAAAAAAGATGGCGTACAGTAATTATATTATAATTATGAAATCCTAAAAATAATATATCTCCTAAACTCGATCTCAAAATAAATGTTTTATCAATAGTTTTTTTAAACCTTAATTTTTGATATAGAACAACAATACATACTACATACATACATACATACCATCACGCCATGTCCCTTACGGGGTAAGCAGAGAGAACCGAGCGCCATACTTCTCTATTTTTGCACACATTTCTGGCTTCCTTTACATCCATGTATCGTCTCATACATGCTCGTCGATTGTTCAAACTTTTTATGTTTCCTTCTTTCAAAATATCATTCACATGGTCATGCCATCCCTTTCTGGGGCGACCTCTGCTATTCACTCCATCTCTAGCACCCATGTATATTTTTTTGGTCAGTCGTTCATCGTTCATTCTTTCTGTATGTCCAAACCACCTTAAAGCATTCACTTTCATTTTACATATAATATCCTTCTTTAACTTGCATTCTCTCCTACAACCAAATATAAAATATTTTGAATGAAGCAAATACTTATGTATCTTCTATTTTCATTATATTTTTATATGATTGTACTAATTATTTTACTAGAACCTACCTAGTTTGTAGATTTTACCTCATTTTAGATCAAATATTCCGTTACGCGTAACACCAATTTTGAAACCTGTGTCTTCTTGTATTATGTAAATATGTCGTAACCACAAATGGCTATACTAGATGAGTGCCCTATTTGTGTATGTGAATAAAGAACTGACCTCATTAACAGTTGCCCTGACCTCAGCGAAATAAGTCCTTTGTTTGTTTTAAAACTTTGAGATTTGATAAAGGCTCGTTTCTTGCAAGTTGAAAAGTTCAAATATACCTACATAAAAACGTGATCAATGTTACTACTGGCAACTTGAGAAAAATACAAAACTAGTTTTTACTGTACATATGTATAAAGCGCATTGATGGTTGCAATATTTCATTTTCTTCGTGTTATAAAGAAATATAATTTTGTTTTTGTGGTTTATTATTATTTTTGTATAAGACATAGTGCATCAGTCCGGAAGGTACTTCGGTTACTTAGGAATTGTATTTGGAAAAGACAAATATGAACTTCTGCGTCTAATCTTCAAGGGAAAATTGAGGAAAAACGGGTGTCATGAGGCGGATATTTATGCTCCGCAACATACGAGAGTGGACGCACTGATTTTTTTTTTGTAAATAGTAACAAAATTTCATGTTAAAATTAACCAAACTATAGTGACTACAAAACATTTGGTTTTGTGCAACCAAATGTTTTATGCACACAACCAAAAAGTTCAGTCATAAATAGATAAACCTTTATTACTGATGACAAAGGTTTGGCTAAAACGCAGGTAGCCAATTCGGTTGTCATAATATTTCAATTCAGTGCGGATAAATGAACCGTGGAGGAGCTGTTTCGAGCCACCGAAGACACTAGAACTTAGAATACACCACAACTCACATTACCAAGATCGAAAGAGCTGTCAAAGTTGTCATTAAACGCGAAAATTTTCAACACAGTAAATCATAAGTAGTGTTAAAAATCATACAATTACGTGATCAATCAATCGTCCTTTTCCTCATGACTGAGGATAGCGGCTGTAGTCTGTCGCCACACGTATGGCCCGCCTCCATGCCAATCTGTTTTGGGCTGAACGCAGAGCACCAGTCACCGAAGACCCCATTGTGGACTTAACCAAATCACTCCATCTGGTCGGTGAGCGACCACGAGATCTCCGTCCCTCCACGCTGCCCATCACAACAAGCTTCTCGAGGCAGTCTGGTTTTCTTCTGGCAATGTGTCCAAAGAATTGAAGGATACGTCTGTAACATATCGTCGACAGACGATCCTCAATCCTTAGCTCGTCTAAAATTGACACATTGGTTCTTCTGGCTGTCCATGGCTGTCCATAATTACGTGATTCCTAACCTCAAATGACAAAGGTGTTGATAAAAATTTTCCTGCAACCGATTTCCGTTCAATTTATAAACCAACTCGCTCGTGTAATCTCCATTGTCATGGAGCTATTATACTAACTAAACCTTACTGAAAAATATATAGGATGCAATAAAATACAACGATATAATAGAGTTTTCGTGTTTATATGTTGCGGTTTTTCGTGTTTATAAGTTGTAATTTTCGATTTTTATGTTTATACATTCGTTACGATTTTTCATGTCTATATGTTGTTATTTGCGATTTTTATGTTTATACGTTCGTTGCGATTTTTCATGTTTATATGTTGTTATTTGCGATTTTTATGTTTATACATTCGTTGCGATTTTTCTTGTTCATATGTTGTTATTTTCGATTTTTATGTTTATACATTCGTTGCGATTTTTCAAGTTTATATGTTGTTATTTGCGATTTTAATATTTATACATTCGTTGCTATTTTTTATATTTATATGTTGTGATTTGCGATTTTAATATTTATACATTCGTTGCTATTTTTTATATTTATATGTTTTGATTTGCGATTTTTATGTTTATACATTCGTTATGATTATTAATTTTTTATGATGTATCTCTATAAGCAGAAACACTTGGCAATAATACAGTATAAGCAATGTAAAATCCAATTAAAATTCCGTATCTGATATTGATTTTCAAAATGTCGAATAAACAATAAAATAACAATAAAGATTTTCAACATCTGTTTCCGTTATATTATTATTTTGTGTTAGGTATAAAATGATTATTGTTTTAATCGCTTAACAAATTCGAGGGTGGATCAATTAAAAGGCCTGATATTTTACTTGAGGGCGGGAATTTCGAAAGTTTAAATCGAATATTTTATAAATTATACGAATACCAAAATGTTCTTTGCGATTTAAATTTAATTTAAAATGGTTTTCATATTTATGAACATTCTTCGTTGTGAATTTCAAATATTTCATTTAAAATATTAAATACCTAGAATATTTTTTGTTCATATTTGAAACAGGAATATTGTTTACAGTTTGGGCTGTAACAAAGAAAACACGTATAGAATGTATTATCAACTCTACATAATACTTGTTGAGAAGTTGATGTAAAAAATCGCTTGAAAATAATTGTAAATTCACAACTCCATATTAGAAAAGTGTAAAAATCATATAAAAAAATTTCCTATTCAGAATTTCATAAATTTCTTTCCCCATTAATAAGGGAGTGTAGCAAGGCTTCTTATTATCACCGTGGATCTTTAATTTTTCCATTGACTACTGTGTGAGAGCACTAAATAATGAGATCATTAGGTTGAAACTGGAAGGAATAGACTGTACGTGGTCTAATGTATGCAGATGACAAAGTATTGATGGCAGAAAGTGTGGAAGACTTGGAATGTTTGGTTAAAATAATATTCGATGTATGCATGCAAAATCGACTGAGAATGAATGCAACTAAATCTAAAGTGATGGTATTTGAGAAGAGCGATAGACGAACAGAATGCGAGACATGAGTGGAGAATGTACAATTAGAACAAATGGAAGCATATTTCAGCGTGATGGAAGACTGGAAAAAGATATTAAAAGGAGAGTAACGGCAGGTAATAGAGTGAATGGTGCATTATTAACTGTAATGGCTGACCCAATTATTTTGAAGCAAACAATGCTCGCGGTACACAATGACATCGTCGTACCAACTCTAATGTATGTTTGTGAGACATGGCAGAAGACGCATGAAAGTAGAATTAACGCGGTTGAATTGAGGTCACTAAGATGAATGTGTGGTAAAACGATGTATGATATAATAAGAAATGAGGATATTAGACGAGAATGTATGATTGAAAGAGATATCGTAAGTGAGATGTAAATAAAAGCCCTAAGGTGGTTTGGCCACATAGAAAGAATGAGTGATGACCGTGTGACAAAAAAAAATTATAAAGCTGATAAAAGAGGAACGAAAAATAGAGGTCGACTAAGGAAAAGTTGGCACGATCACATAAATGGAATTTTGAAAGATGGAAACGATAGTAGTAAGAATAACAGAAGAGCGTATATGAGACGATGCATAGACGTGAATGAAGCAGGAATTATTATTCTAATTTTCTCTCTTTTCTTTTTTCTCACATTGTATTTTTTTCCTTATTCCTCAATAAATACCAATAAATATAAATACTACTGTACCAATTCAACTTAGAAACTGCGCGTTGCTCGGGTTGGTTGGAAAATTGCACATAAAGTTTATAAGTAAATAAATAAATAAGAGAGAGGAGTCTGGCGTTCGGTTCTCTCTACCTACCTCAAATAAGGAAATGGCGTGATGTTATGATATGAGTATAATTCTTGCAAATTGAATAATCACAATTCTTTATTTTCATAATTAAAAATTGACTTAAAACTACAATTATTTTTGAATAATGTTTATTTTGGTTTTTAAACTTTCACTTTGAAGTAGTGTTGATCAAAAATGACCTGACATAAATGGTCTATATAAATGGAAATAAATGTATTCATTTGAAATAATCTCTGGCCATAAAGATTTGTTTCCTCTTGTGTTCATAAGTAAGTACCTAGTTGTTTGTTTTCCTTCGTATTGCGTTTGTTTCTTTTTTTGTTATGTTCAAAAGGTTATCAACCCTCGCCTTAGGGTTTTTCTTGCTACCCTTGATACAAAGTTTTTATTTGTTTCTTTCTTTCTTTTCTATATGTCAGTATAAATGATACATGGAATTATTCCAACCTTTTGGCTGCGAAAGATTTTTTTCAAAACATAAATATATCCAATGTTGACCACAATCCGATATGTATCAATTTCTCAATTACCTACTCTTAAGAGGACTACTGTACAAAATAAGTGTATTTATTCTTAGACATTTTAGACCAAGACCCAACGACTGCCAGATTCACGTCATAGTATATAGGCAGATTTTTAATGTGTAAGCAAGGGTGGATCTATTTAAGGGCTTTTAGAGGTTGCGTGGATACAAAAGACCCCCAATCTCCATAGAAAATAAAAGACAATATTGTGAAAAAAAAATATCTGAAATAGATACCTTAAATCATATAATATCTATTATAAAAGCAGGAATCAGCTACCGTAAACCTCTAAGGGTCTTTATATTTTATTTTAGTATGTCTAAAAATATCAACATTCTAAAAAAACATTGTAAATGTTACATGCCATTTGGATGAATGAATTTTGGACATATTTTGTTCTGCAGAGAGGCAATCTAAAAGTAAGATTTTTTCTAGTACTAGTTATGATCAATTTGCACCCATTAGACAGGTTTTTTCACCCATTAGACAGGTCACAGGGAGTGGATGTGTGATGTGGAAGTGTGTTTGCTTTGTGCACTAGCGCAAAAAATAGGCAGGCCCCTAAGAAGTATTAACCAAGGGACCCACAAATTCACGATGCGCCCCTGTGTGTAAGGATACAACTGGAAACAACGATTGGATACTATGAACCGTGATTACTGTTGACTTTTGTAGATAACACCCAGTTATAGTAGGTATGTTATTATGTTATGTTATTAAACGTATTTGTTATCGTTAGAACAATAAACTATTAGAAATCACGTCTTCCATTTTCAGGCACTTTGGTCGGTGCTACCCTCCGACAAACACTTTAAAGTTTAATAAAATGCTATTGTCCTTAGGTGCCATTTACGTTGCTTTTACAGGCGTGGTGAATATTTCTGTCACTCGAACTCTATCAACTTAAACTTTGAAGGTGTATGTCGGGAGGGTACCATCAACCAAAGTATCTGTAAATGGAATACGTGATTTTCAATATAGTCTTCCGAAGTAAATATAAAGCATGTTTAGTGAATTTAAAATGTTGCACAACTTACTTTCTATATTTCTGTTTTATACTAGCGAGTACCCTAGTTTATACTAGCGAGTTCCCTAGTTTATACTAGCGAGTAACCTATTTTATACTAGCGAGTACCCTAGCTTATACTAGCGAGTTCCCTAGTTTATACTAGCGAGTAACCTATTTTATACTAGCGAGTACCCTAGTTTATACTAGCGAGTACCCTTGTTTATGCTAGCCAGTAACCAATTTTATACTAGCGAGTACCCTAGTTTATACTAGCGAGTACCCTATTTTATACTAGTGAGAACTCTAAGAAATAAAGCGAACGCATGTGTGTATTTCTGTGGCTTTGTGTTTGTCCCTTCAGTCTTCTCTTCTTTTTGGATCTATTTTCAAGTACAATTCATGAACGATATTCCTTCTGCTTCCTTCAATTCCCTGTTTCATTTTCTCATTATCAGTTAGTTATTGTTGTTTTTAGGTACAATTAAACTGTTTAACAATTTTACTTAACGCCTCCTCGCGCTGCTTGGGTACGCTTATTATAATTTTCATTTTATTTATTTATATACTTTATGTACAGCAGCCAATGTCTTCCAACCAACCCGAGCAACTTAAAGTCTCAAATTTCAATTCAGTTCATTGATATTTAGTGTCAAAAAAAATACAATTCTTCAAACTTTGCGTGAGCAACTCTGTAGAAGTTCATTTTTAAAAAATTAAAATATAACAAACTTTGTAATACTTCTATTTTACAAATTGCGAATAAACATGGCACTTTCGAGCTTGCGCTTATCATCAGTAACCTTTTATTACTATAAAGATATATATTTTGATATGTATATTTTTTTTTATATTTCGAAAAATCCTGACAAAATCCTGACCATAACAAAAAAAGAAAGGAAGGAAGGAGTGAACCGAAGGATGTCCAAAGAATATTCAGGAACTAATGAAGGTGTCACTAAGAAAATGGGTCATATAATACATTGTGACCAAACGTTATTTGATGGTCTAAAAATTATCGATTACAATTTTTGCATAAATATTTTTTTTACTTGTGGCATCAAAATTATTTAAAATAATGTGCTTCGGTGAAATATGGGTCTATATCACTGGGATGCATACATTTATGAAAAGCTTTCACTTCCACAAGACACTTATTTATATTAATATAGTTTTTGGCTATAACTTTTGACTCTGAACCCAGTGTTTTGCAAATCATTTAAATATATAGGTATTGCAGAAGTATTTTGATATTCGGCTCCATTTTTTGTTCTTCTTACCGTTATGCCTGATGTCCTAGAGTACCTATACTATCAAATGTTGATTTACAATTAATTCATCTAACTTTTTTTATATAACAACTTTATTTCTGTCTTCGTGTATACCTCTTAATATAAGAAATCCTACCCCAAGGATCAAAATTCTATCAGATGCGAACAATAACCCGGATTTTTCGGAAAAAATAAACTATTTACGACCACTTTTTTCTTACTTTACGCATTATACCTACCTACTATTCCTCCACAAACGTTATAACGTCTTTCCCGTATCGTATATAATAACATTATTATATAAAAAAATATTACATACCCCCACCACTTGAGTCTATTATGAATACAGTTTAGCTTCTAGGTATCTATTATACTAAATTATACAAAATTAAATTGCTTGTAAATAACAGCTTTTATTTGTGGGAACTTGTTCGTTGTAGGGGCTCATCGCTCTGCACACAAATATACCTTCGAAAATACTATGTATTACAGTAAAAATATTTGGTGTTTTTCAAAATAGGCTTAATAGAAAGACACATACATTTAGGCCACCTACAACTACAATTATAATTGTAGTACAAATTATGCTCAGAACTCCTACATATATATAGAACGTGTTGTAACTACAACGCGTTCTTTAATGAAATAGACCTTTTCAATAACTCCTTAAACGGATTTAAATGTTCAATTTCTAGGTTACTGCTTCGCGGTTAGGTGGTGTACGTATGTTCTCCTTTTTTCTATTTTCCTACTTTCCTGTCTCAGAACTACTTCTTTTTGTTAATATAATAACGATAATATTTGTAAACTTAATAATTGGTTAACATGTCTTATTATGTATATTAGTAAAATAAGTAAATTTAACAGTCTGTTTACATAATAAATTAAAAAATAAAATAAAAATACTAATTATTTGTGGCTATGTGATACATTAAGTTGTTCTTAGGTTCCATTTTCAAATTTATACACCTAGCTTATTCACAATAGATTCATGTTGACTTTCGGAATACGTTACGAAATTGGTGAAATTCCTATTTCATAGAATCAATGATTTTGTCAGTATTAAGTAGTTAAAGATAATTTTTTTTAAGAATGAATATGTCCTCATCAAGTACTTATATGCTTGTACTATAGGTGAACGAAATCGGTCGTGGCAGTATTCTCAAGGGTACTTTAGACGAACGAGGTTTACAACGCTTAAAAGAGCATTCAAAATACAGGTTACTCCAAACATTTTACACGAGTGTTATTTTCTCCATTATTTGCGACCCTTATTATTGCAATTAAGAAAATTTTAAATATGTGATTTATGTGAAAAATTTATTTTTCTACGTTGACTCGTCGGCAACGAATGATTTTACAGATTTCTATTTTACGACAAAGGGTAAAGGCGTTTGTTTAAAAAGAGAGCACCATAATTTTTTTTGCGATAAAGAAAAAATAGATGGTGTTCTATTTTTAAACGCGTTTTGTATCGTTTGTCGTAAAATAGAAATCTATAAAATTATTCGTTGCCAACGACGGATAACCTAGTCTTCACACCATTTTTGAAAAACCTAACCTACACAAGTTTGATAAAAAATAGGTTGGTTAGGTTTGTTTGTAGTTATAATTGCGACTGGCGTGAGCCAGATGCATTATATATTAAAAAAGTAACTAAAATAGTATAGCTACGTCCACCACCACCCGCTCCGCATATGGGGACTGAAACGGCCCCTTCACAGAACGCTAGTAAGAATGACAAAGAATGCATGGCACGAAGAGTAGCTCTAGAAGCTCCTCTAGACTCGTGGTCTCGGCACAATTGTGCAAAAAATAACAATCAACGTTGGTGAAGATAATATTCACAGACATGGATTGTAACTAAAATATTAAAAAAAGTAACTAAATTGGTATTTTTACCAAACTTTTATAGGTTATGTTTTACAAAAATGGTGTGAAGACTAGACTATCCGCCGACGATCGACGATGAGTTGCCGTTTGTTTTGTGCATAGATTTTTATTCTATGAAAATCTATGGTTTTGTGAAGTTTACTGAAAGTTTACTTCTATATTATCTGTGGTTTTGTGTTGACTTTTGACGTATGACGTTCGCGGTATCTTTTTGTACAATGACGTATTATATAATTTATTTACTTTTGTACAATGATGTATTTATATATCATTGTTTTTATATATTTGGCATCTCTCGACCAGAGAGTAATGTTTTAAAACAAAAACAAAAATGAGTGAGTCCAAAAAAATGGAGTCGTGTCCAATTCAAGTCCAATACCGGGTAGTCAAAATGCAAATTCAAACGAAGAAAACGAAAGAAAGATAACGATTCACATAATGGCATAGGTACAAGGGTGCGTACTGTCTCCATGGCTGTTCAACTTGTACATTGATTTCTGCATAAGAGCCCTTAAGGATGAAAGCAAGGGTCTGAAATTGAGTACTGTAATAGTGCGAGATTTGAAGTATGCAGACGATAAAGTTCTATTAGCAGAAAGTATGGAAGAGTTACAGCGTCTTGTTAGTATGGTATACGAAGGATGCATAGAGAACGGACTGAGGAAGATTGCCAGCAAAACAAAGGTTATAGTGTTTGAAAAGAGTGATGGATTGATAAGGAGATCGAAAGAAGAGTTATGGCAGGAAACAGAGTGAATGGAGCACTTAGAAGAGTTATGAATGATAGCAACATATCAAAGGATGCCAAAGTTGACATTCATAACGCTATATTAGTGCCAACCTTGACGTATGTAAGTGAAACCTGGATATGGCAGAAGTCGTACGAAAGCAGTATGAATAAATATTTTGGACTCTGTGAATTGAGCGGATCAAAAGTTATAAGGGGGGGGGATACACACAGACACACAGGCACACTAAATGTTCTACTCCGATTTTCTGAGTAAATCCATACAAAGAACACATATGCTGCGAAGCTAAAAAATTGGTGTTTTTTAACTTCAAAGTTGGAAAAACTGTGAAAAATATAGACGTGGCATATAAATCTCGCGTATTTTGGCTTGAAATTTGATCGATATGTTAAGAGAAATAAAATCTCTTGAACGAATCGACAGTTGGATTAATATTTCAAGTTATCGTAAAAATGGTACATTACATTATGAAAGGAATCATTTATTGACTGAAATAAAATCATTCTTCCTGGAATATTATTTAAGTTATAAGAGAACATATAAAAATAACTAATCCGATATCAGACCTTGGCTATAATAATCCATTATTCTTTGCTGAATTGAATTTCTCAAACCATATTCCGCTCATATGTTTACTTCCGATGCTGAAACAATAATATGACTTTGAGAGTATAAAAATATTTTCCTTGTAAAGTGTATCTACTATCGGCGTGGACCTATCGAGAAGGTGGTGTATAATCATATGACAATAATAATTCAGGGTAATATAAACCACCCCTTATCCCCATATACCCCAGGGCTCAAAATCACAAATCAAAATACACGGCTTACAGGACGGAACTCAAAATATACACTATTCAATAATAATGGTATATTTCATGCTCTTCTTACTTAAAACTACTTATATTTAGTGGCCGACGATCATTCGGCCGAAAAAAATGCCTTTGGCTTCGGTTTCGGCCCAAAATAAGTCAAAGTTATGGACGAAGCCGAAATATTCAGAGGTGACATCTGTGCGAAGAAACACTGTCACATTATGTATAAGGATTGTTGCTTTCATTGTTTATAAAAAAAAACAACCTATCAATAGTTGGCCTTACAAATAAGGTTTCTTCGTTATTTCATAGATGGCGATAGTAAAAATGTCTTATTTTCAAACGAATTGTATCTCATTTTTAAAATATAAAGAACTTTCAAAAATTGCATTGATAAGGAAATTCAATAATAAGGCAGTATTGGTGAACGTTGCGCAAGCGCATAAACTGGCCACGTAAACCAGCCGATGACAGGTCGTAAGCCCTGTAGGTGCCTTGAATTCCTGGTCCTTCTATAAGAATGTTTGAATGAATCGAGAATGTTTTCATTCGGTATTGAAATATCAATACCTATTCATTTATTCAATTGTCAAAGTGTTCTGTTGGTTGGAAGAAGTTGTTTAATGACAATAATATATGACCGCCAATGTACACTATATTTTTTTTATCATGTACAACAAGAAGAAGAAGCGCTGAATCCGATCGTTTAAAATTCATTGGTGGTTTTAAAAACGATCGGTTTTATGTTCTTCTCGTAAACACAAAAGAATAAATATATTATTATTATTTTATCCGGTTTTTTGTGTACCGAAGTATTTTTTACAATTTTCTTACAATAACTTCTTCTTTCTCTAGTTTAAGGCCTTATTTTTCTTAAGCTTACAATTACATTATAACAAAAAATTTTACCAAATATTTGCGTTGATTCTCTTGATATACTTGAAAATTCGTGTTTGAGAGAATACATAATTAATTGAATAACTTCATAATAATTAATTATTTATTGTTGCATAATTTTATTTTTTACTCCTCACTACCCCAAGGGAATATAGTGATATAGTGGGGAGGTATGATTTCGCAATTTTTAAGGCTATTTTTTATTGCAGATTATCAACTAGTATCACGCTTAGATTGTATCTAAGCGTGATATTAGTTGTCTGTGTGTTTGTGCTATGTACTATGTATGGTGTGTTCTCCTTTATCGATTATAGACTAAAGTACTCATTCAATTGTTTTCAAATTTTGCAAATTTCTATATCTAATACTCGCTTAGACCCCGTTAGATTTTGAAGGATATCTGCAGGCCAAGTCAGTAAAAAAGTCGAGATCCGACAACGTATCGCCACTCTTCTCGCCATGTTTACGCCCGTGACGACAATTCGTAGTCACTAAGCGCTGTCGAGTTCGTAAATGCATTTATTAGTATTTGTCGCCGTTAGGCTGGCTTGCGGTACATTTTTGAATTATCATTTATGGCAATACACAATATGTTCCCCATGATTTGAATAAATGTCAAATTTGTTTAGATAAATTTGTTAAATAAATATAATATGGTCATATTTTAAGCACGAAAGCAAGTTATAATTCGATTAAATTAAGTTTCATTTTTGTTTATTGAATGTTTTGAGAGTAATTTTAAAAATTATTATTAATTATATTTCGATCAATTTATCAAGTGTGATGACAGCAGCGTGTTATATTTTTACTAAAAACTACGCCGAATTTTCTTTTAAGTGTTAAAATACATCAGTGATAAAATAGCTTACAAGAATACTTTCTCAAAATCAAAAATTATTTCAAATCTATACCTACGGAAAACATTTACGGACGCATATTTCCAATAAATATGTAACCATATAAAACTTTTGTTACGCGGTAATTAACAATAAAAGAATTACGCGGAATATTTAAGGGGTTTGAAGAATCTCTTAAACGGCGTTGTTTTACCCGTTTATATAATTATTCTCAAAATAAATATGATATTCGGCATTGTTTGCGTAAAAAATGACAATCAATTCAACATGGCGGCGTTAGATCTTGTCACTCGACTCAATGTCGACCCAATCTCGCCGTCAAATAAGTGGGCGAGAACGATTCGACGCGTTATCTGCTTAGTGACTACCAAAACTGTCAAAATATCGATTAGTCGATATTTTGACAGTTAATCTCGACATTTATCGGTCGAGATCTACTAGACTTAGCCTGCTGATCAGTCTTCTCATTTTTTTAACTGTCAAATATTTCAAAGAAACCCCAAGCTCAAAAAACTTTAAATATTTGTTTTCTAATTGATTAAAAGTCACATCACTTTCATAAAAATGGCATTGAAGATTTATCAAGTTTTCGTAATAAAATATTTAAATCAAAAATAATTAAACAAACTCATTTCATGAAAATGCTGAAAATTTTCCGAAGAAAATTTTAATACTCCGTGGAGTGACTAGGTAGTGAGAAGTTTAGCGTTGTCCACAACCCACTCATTTAATCTAGTACCATTTACATAATTTCCCCCGGTGTTTTATTATTAGAATTCAAATAAAAAATATTATTGTCGAATAATTTTATTACACCGTGATTTTCGAAGTGCTTTCAATCAAAATAATATGATTTTGCTTTATAAGCGAAATCTTTCTTTGTAGCAATCATCGTTGATTGTTTGTATATTGAAAACTTATCATTTCACTGATTTTTGATCAACTGTGTAAAGCCATAGAAACTCATTATAAATCAAGGTTGATTTTGGAAAAAAAAAATCTTTTTCTTCGTCTTTTAATAGATCAATAATGTTTGACAGCAGTTATCAATTATTAAGTTACGTCACAATCTTGGTGATATTACTAGAAAAGAAGGGCCAATGTCAGCAAAGCGAGAAGAAATAGCACGTTATACAGATATGTAAAATAGACATGGCATAGTGAAAAAACATCGTTATTTTTTAGGTGTTGTGGTGATTGGAGGTTATAAATTATGTTTTTAAAATAAGTAACGTAACAAATATAATGACATTTTCATATATTTAGGACCAACGAGGTAAACTTCTATAATTCATATTTTTAGGTTAGGTCTAATTAGATTTGATCCATAGATTTTTATTATAATATACTAGATGTCGTAGTTAGCAAATTTTGTATGAATCGAAGTGAGTCATTTTTCCGGGGGATTTTTGACGTTTTGGTTCCAGACCACATCGTTTTTCTATAGAGAATAACGACTAATGTGAATTGTTTTCGGATTTATTTGTCTAAAAAAACATTTTAATAATTAAGGTTTAGAGAAAAGTTATCTAGGATGTGTTGAAATGTAAGGAAAACTGAAATATGATGCCAACCAAAACGTCAAACGCGCGATATTCCATGACTCACTTTTTGCCCGGAGTAGGTACTACATCTAGTATATTATAATAAAAATCTATGATTTGATCATTATAAAGTAAATCATGTTTCGTTAAAATATTTCTACAGATTGAGTAGAAGTTATATTAATTTATTTCACATACTTATTATGTTAAAAAATATCCTTAAGCCTTTTGGGACATATCATGTAACTTGAAAACACGTTTTATAACATGAAAAAGAACAAATAACAAAATAGAGCTGGAACGCTGGGGCTTTGTTCTATGTCGAGCCCTGCGGCAAAATCTGTCCCTCGTACTCCCACTTTCAGCACTTGCTGTGTACTACACTAGGGGATGATGACAATTTATGTATGTGGCTCTATGTACTTACACATCGATCTGTTTGTTTACCCTATTTCCTACCCTTTTTATATTTTCCTCTTTCTTCATCATTTTTATATCTCTTCAAATTTACTCTCTACTGATAAGCTGCGTTGAAAGTATTGAATCTATGGATACTCCATATTCTTTAAACAGTCAGTAGCTAGGAGCTTCATTTTGAATATTAATTTCTAAGTTGAACATTTGAAATACTGATGTTTAAGAAAATAATCTAAATAATCAATTCATAACAACATACACGACAAAACTACTAACATAGGACTCAATAAGTGGACCATGGGCTATACAATCATTCTATATTATAACAGCTTACAATGATTTAGTAATTAATATGATGTAACTAGTCTACCACCTCGGAACAGGCCTGGCCTAGTGAGGTGGTCCAAACCAACGCAATTTGTTTGTTATATTGCTTATATAAAATAATTTAGTATTTGGTATATGTAATAAGAAATATACATATATATATACACATACCAACATTACATGTCCTTGGAGGGATAGACCAAAAAAACGAACGCAAAACTATGCGATCCTGGTAAACATCCAATACCTGTTCAGCCTCAATATTCTTCCTGGTTTTAGTCTTAGCCTTGCATTTACTAATTACTACTAGCCTCTTCAAAAAACTCAAAACATACATCTCAGCCGCCAATATAAACGTGAAATATATCTGCTGTGATCCTTTTAAGAAATAATCTAGGTGGGACTCAACTTTAAAATGAAAATATATGTACATTGTCGCTTTGATCGATCATAAACATATCGATGTGACCCACTTTCATCGCTAATATACTCATTGTGCTTTGAGACAACTTTGTCACACAAAGCCTTGATTAATAGTTACAATATCGAGGCAAGATCGATTATGTGACCAGTGTTGGTACAATATCGGAATATAATACACATTTATGAAAAAACTTAATACTTATCTTAAGTATTAGCCAAAGCTCCATTCATCTTCGTAATTCATTATGTTCCTTCAAATCAACATTGTGGAATATGCCGAAATTTTCTAACACATCCCTTCTGTCTTTCTTTCCCTTGGATCTTAGATCTTGTTTTGTATATATCTTTCAATTATCCTCCTCTTGTGACAAGTGTAAAAATAATTTCACTCCAACTCGACATTGACGTGATAAATAATTTGGCATAATTCCGTTTGCTTAGTGGTAAAAGGGAAGTTGGAATATCATTCAAAAGGAAATTCTTAGGTCTAGCTACTATTTTATAGCAAAATCAAGTTTACAATAATATTTGTCATTACCTTTTCCAAGAAATATGAAACGAAGGATCTAACTACCTACTTCTAATCGATTAAATTTTACTATCGTACAATTTAGACAGAAGTAAATAAAAATATTCTATAGCTCGCAGATCTAACAAACAAACCACTGTTGTGAGTCTTGCATAACAATGTCTACCTAGTGAGTATTTTATTCAAACTTTTTATCTGAGAAAAACAAAAACCATAGACACACCACAGGTTACCGAGTCTCGGCATAGTTAATGGGACAGTGTATAATACTTCGCCATGAGGAAATTGAGTTATAAAAACAGTAAAAGTCTACGCGTTAAATAAATCAAACTCAGCGTGAAAGATTTAACCCTCGCTACTCATAAAATTACTTTCGCGGCTCATTTAACTTTACTTCATCTTGAAACCTTAAACCAGCAAAGCAGTACAAATACTAAACAATAAATAGACAACTATACATTAGTAAAATAATTATACACACCCACAAACATAGACGGGAATACCAGATAGCTAGCCATAAAAAGAACCACATTCGCACACCATAATTTTAAACCTCTTCTTGACCCTAAGATGTACAATATTACTAGTATCAATAATCAGGTAATACTACTAGAAGTGTTACCTATCGGACGTCCTAAAACAGGTTCACCTAGTTGGACGTCCAATGATACAATACAAATATGGTTAAGTTATTGATACTAGCATTATTACCTATCGGACGCCCTAAAACAGGTTCACCTAGTTGGATGTCCAATGAGACAATATAAAAAGTAATACAGCGTAGAATAATGGAAAAAAGTATCAACTAACTTTTAACTGTTACCTATCATTAAATTTACGGTATACTAGAATAATGAGCGTATTTTGGATATTTATTTTGTTTTTGTTATAGATACTTAACGCTGTAATGTAAAGTCACTATGTATCGTTACTAAATAAATAAATGAATACATGATTTTGCTATTTGTTATTAAAATATTGAATAGTAGCATATGTAGATGAATAGACATTCATACATACATAAGTCCACATGCTGTGTCGAAGTTTCGATCGTTCTAATAGCCTAAGAGATAGCAACGTTAAAAACAATTCAATTTTTAATGGCTGTTTTTTTTATATTCCCTTCCTTATTTATTTCCCCCTTTCTATAGATGAAATTTGCAGATTTTAGTATCCTTTGTTTCTTTGTTAGTCCTTTTAGTGCTCTTATACCATCCATTTGATTACAATGAAACTTGGTGATTTAATTCAGCGCACACCCGGGAAGATTTCTTAAAAAAAAACATTTTTTTTATTTTTTTTACATTTTTCAGTAACAACGGATCACAAACGGATGGATTTTATAGGTACAAATAACATCCAAGTACATATTATATTGAAATATTATTTATATCTGCAATTTACACCTATAAAGAGGATGCGCACTGGTAAACGCAACCACTCCCAGGTGCCAGACCTACCTTTTTCATACCTATATTCAATAAGAAAGAAAATATCAAAAACCAGTCATTAAATAATAATTTGCAATCTTTCGGACTATAACGGTTTACTTGAAGCAATGTTATTTGGCGGCAAAATCCAATTTAGTGCCTGAAATCCTAATGTTATGAAATTGACCCAAAATTTCCTCCAGCCCATCCGATAGTATACATATCGACAAATAACTAAGTTGGTATCTGACGTTTTGTACAGATACCAAACTAAGCAAAAAGAAAACAAATTTGCACTCTGCGCATCCCACGTAATTTCTATAGTTAAATAACGATAACTATACATAATTCCTCATTTGAAAAGATTCACTCATTTATTTACTATGATCTGTGAGCCTTTTTGTTTCAATAAATTATTAAAATAACAATATAACTTTGTTTATTTCCACTTATTTATTTTTATTCCACAACTTCTTCTTCTTCTTCGATGGCGCTACAGCCCAAATCGAGCCTTGGCCTCCTTCAACACGCGCCTCCAACCTCCTCTATCCTCAGCCGCCGTTCTCCAGTTAGGGACCTGCAGGAGCTTTTCTGCATCTCTCCGTATGTCGTCCTCCCATCTCAGTCTTGGTCTCCCCATCTTCCGTTTACCTCCCGGGTGACCAAACATGATTTTTTGGGTAGTCGCGTGTTTGGCATTCTCTGTACATGGCCAGCCCATCTCAACCTAAGCAGTCTTATATGGGTTGAGATCTTTGGTGCTTCATAAATTTTGTACAGTTCTTCATTTTTCTTTATGCGCCATTCATCTCCTTCCTTCACAGGACCACATATTCGGCGTAGGACTCTCCTTTCGAAAACATCTAATGCTTCAGCGGATTTCACGGTCAGTGTCAGAGCCTCGCATCCGTAAGTCAACACAGTCCTAATGATTGTTTTATATAATGTCAATTTAGTTTTTCTGTGGACATTGCGAGACCTGAACACTGGCAATAAGGAGAAATAAGTTTTATTGCCTGCTGATATTCGTTTTTTGATTTCTACTTCCTCTTCATTATTTTCCGTAAGGAGAGATCCCAGATACGTAAATTGGTCAACTGTTTCAAATGAATGGTCGTCTGCCAGCTTTACGCTACCTCTTCTTCTTTGAGATGGGTTTCGACTTTGGGCCATATATTTTGTTTTGCTCTCATTTATTTTCAAGCCCACTTCACATGCAGCAGTTTCCAATGGGGTGAAGACTTCTTTAATAGCTGCCAGGGATCTTCCGATGATATTAAGATCATCTGCGTACCCAACTACTTGGCTGCTCTTGAAACAAATGTTAGCGCTCGTGTCGACGGACGTTTGACGGACAACATGTTCTAGCACTATGTTGAAGAGAGTGGGAGCCAGACTATCCCCTTGTTTTAACCCTTGAGAGATTGTAAACGCCTCACTAAGTTCCCCTCCCACCTTGACCTGGCTTCTTGTGTTGGTCATTGTTACTATGACAAGCCTAACTAGTTTAGAAGGGATCTGGAAATGAAGCAGAATTTCGTACAATTTCCTTCTGTCAATGCTGTCATAAGCTTGTTTAAAGTCGACAAATAATTGGTGTATATCAATGTCGAACTCCCAACACTTTCCCAGAATTTGACGTACCGTGAATAACTGATCAGTCGTTGATCTGTTTGCTCTAAAACCTGCCTGATATTCTCCTAGAATATTCTCCGCATATGGCTCTATTCTTTGTTTAAGTATGACTTGGGTTTAAACTCACCTGAAGAAGAGAACGGTAGTTCTTGAAACTAGTTGTGGAATAAAAATAAATAAGTGGAAATAAACAAAGTTATATTGTTATTTTAATAATTTATTAAAATGAATTTCCACAATGTAAACGCCTCTACCTTAGAATATAGGACTTTTTGTTTCACTTTGAAATCTATCAGGAAAATGAAAACAAAGTTGTACAACCATAAATGTATCCAATACATACAAAAATCGATGGATAGTGAGGAATTTATCTAGGGATTTATCGTGTCCATTGCATAGCATTATTGAAAAAGCTTTCAGAATGTTAAATTTTATTTTAAGAGTATTCTAAATCATTTAAATCCATAACAACCCTAAAAACACTTTATTTTAGCTACGTCCGGAGCATTCTTGATTTTGCCTCGGTTACGTGGAGCCGCTTCTATATTAGGTACTTATATAGATAGGATAGAGAATATTCAAAACAAATTTTTGAAGCACTTAAACTATAGATGTAAATTATCATTCGATAACTATCGCCTCTCTGCACAACATCATAAATTAATGACTTTAGAAAATCGAAGGACATTAACTGATATGTTATCCAACTGTCGATTTGTTCAGGAGAACTTTGTTCTCTTAACATATCGACAATGTATCAAGCCAGAATACGCGAGAATTGTATGGAGAGGTCTACTTTTTTCACGGCTTTTCCAACTTTGAAGTAAAAAAAAACCAACTTAGAGGCTTCGCAGCATATATGTTTCAGAATTCGGAGTAGAACATTTCGTGTGTCTGTGTGTGTGTGTGTGTGTGTGTGTGTGTCTGTGTGTCTGTGTGTCTGTGTGTGTGTCCGTCCCCCCCTTATAACTTTTGATCCGCTGAATTCACAGAGCCTAAAATTTCAGAATATATAAACAGTTACAGGCCTACAAAACTTTTATACTCGGAATTTTGAATTTTTGTTTCAGTCAGGGGTTATCAACTTTTGAATTTTTATTTTATTTTTCCATATATCTCAGAAACCATAAACGTTAGAACGCTGAAAATTGGTACAAACATAGACAAATACAAAATCTCAAATTTCGTTTTTTCAAAAAAATTCCAGGGTTTCTCAAACATTTTTTATTAAGAAAAATATTTTTTTTATGATAAATTTATGAGTTTAACTGCCTATATTTCCAAAACTTTTACAAATATCGAAAAAAGCCGAAACACCCCAACTAGATAATTTAATTTTCTATAAAAAATATTAACATTGTAGTAGAAGATCTCAATTTTTTTTTAACAATTTTTTTAAAAATTGAATTTAGTGACGACATCGCTTCATACATTTTGTATGGCAGTCGCCTATACACAATATGTAAGAAGACTTAATAGTTTGATACTTCATCTCCAAACATACATACATACCATCATGCTATTTGCATATTCTGGGTAGGAAAAAGGATCTTCCTCCATACTATCCTATCTTGACATACATACCTACATATGTTGTATAAAAAACAAAATATCGGAAAATATTCAATAATTTGTATCTATGGGTTTATAGTTTGGTACATATTCTTCAACTATACATACTATCGCTATCGACAGTTGGATCTCATGTGTTACATGCAACTAGTTTACAGAATACATTTATTCACAGAACTTGTAACAATTTCAATGTGTTCTTTAAGAATATAGACCTCTATAATACGTCAATTTTTAGATTCAAATCATCAGTAATAAAGTCCCAGAATGCCTCTGTGTCTTCTGGTGAGTAATGTTTTTGCAAGCTCTCCTCTTTCTTTTGCCGTTCAATTCCTAATATCCTTTCCATTCTTTCCCCTATATTATAACAGATATTACAACTAACACAATATTTATTATTTCTGTAAACTTAATTGGTCCACTAATGGAGTGTTATATTATTAATGTATATTTTGTTATATGACTGTATGTTTACAAAATTAAATAAAAAATAAAATAATATAAAATAGCGGCATTTATCGTTTCTCAGGTAAATGATTAATACCGGTATCATGTTTTCGCAGACGACCTTCAGTTGTATATTCATTTCAGTCCTTCTGACATTGCCAATGACAGTCTTTCTATGAACAAAAATCTTAATTTTATATCTTCGTGGTAATAGGAGCGTGGTCTCCTTATGAACCCTACTAAATCTCAAGCAATTGTTATTGATAGCCCTCGTCTGCTGGCCTCCCTTAAAAATTTGCAACTCCCATCTCTTTATATCGATAATCAATGTGTTTCATATACCAGGGTCGTGAAAGACCTTGAGTTCTACATTGATTATAATATGTCAGCAAATCCACTTTCTTTGCCATACGCCTCCTAATAAACTTGAGAATTTCCTTCCACTTCATTGTAAAATATACCTCACTTATACTGTTGCTTGACTATGCTGATGTTTGCTATTTGGATGCAAACGAGGAACATCTCAACAAACCTGAACACATCTCTGCTTTCTTATCCTTTTACTTCCTTATCTTCTTTATTGTCGGCGTGTGAAAGAAAACTCGACAGGTTTAAGAATATTCAAATAGATTAATTACCATCAAAATATTTTGAAGGTAAAGTAGGATTACGTTTTAATATAATAATATAAACTTGGAAATTGAGAGTTTATTAATATATATATTATCTACATAACAAAGAAAGTTTAATCCAACCGAAGAATTATTTAAACACAATAAGATAATTTAGCCATTCTTTGTCTGAAAATGTTCTTATAAATTTATTACCGCCAACTAAATATAGGCCACATCCAAAAATTTCAACCTAAAATACGATTTTAAAACGATTCAGAGATAATTATATTTCCTTCCTTTGTTACTGGTTTATATTGTCTTGGTATATACAATTCATTTTATAAAGGTTCTCAATTAGGTCCTTTTGTTCAGCAGGAAGTTTCATTACATGGTTAAACGAGTGGGTTGTGGCCAACACTAAACTCTCCACACCACAAATATTGACAATGAAATATTTTATTCATTCTAAATTTTACTACCAAGAATATAAATTTTCTAACGATAGTATATTTTCATGTTAAGATAGACAAACTATTAATGCAGTATGGTGAAGAATTCTAATGTTGTATGAAATATTTTAATAAAAGCAGATAAATTTTGTTTTAAAGGACGTTAGAGCATTTTGACAATTTTGACACGTAATATCATATGAAGAAATTTTTGTTATTTATGAAAAGCTAATCAGTTCGATGTTCAAGCTCTTTACATTATAACATGAAATCAAATTACTGAACTTTTCCATACATAAGAAATTTATCTTATTATATACATTTTTATTCATACTAAATTTTACTACCAGGAAAATAAATTTTCTATCGACAGTATATTTTTATGTTAAGATAGACAAACTATTATTGCAGTATGGTGTAGAATGCTTATGTTGTATGAAATATTTTAATAAAAGCAGATAAATTTTGTTTTAAAGGACGCGAAAGCATTTTCCAAATTTTGACAGGTGATATCATATGAAGAAATTTTTTGTTATTTATGGAAAGCTAATCAGTTCTATGTTCAAGCTCTTTACATTATAACATGAAATCAAATTACTGAACTTTTCCATACATAGAAATTTATCTAATTACATTTTTATTCATACTAAATGTTACTACCAGGAATATAAATTTACTT
Organism: Molanna angustata; assembly: GCA_963576475.1. Lineage (NCBI taxonomy): Eukaryota > Metazoa > Arthropoda > Insecta > Trichoptera > Molannidae > Molanna > Molanna angustata. Next base: position 27,584,452 of record OY754982.1, read on the forward strand.
CCGATAGTATATTTTTATGTTAAGATAGACAAACTATTAATGCAGTATAGTGAAGAATGCTTATGTTGTATGAAATATTTTAAAAAAAGCAGATAAATTTTGTTTTAAAGAACGCGAGAGCATTTTTCAAATTTTGACAGGTGATATCATATGAAGAATTTTTTTGTTATTTATGGAAAGCTAATCAGTTCTATGTTCAAGCTCTTTACATTATATCATGAAATCAAATTACTACACGTTTCCATACATAGAAATTTATCTAATTACATTTTTATTCATACTAAATGTTACTATCAGGAATATAAATTTTCTTCCGATAGTATATTTTTATGATAAGATAGACAAACTTTTAATGCAGTATGGTGTAGAATGCTTATGTTGTATGAAATATTTTAAAAAAAGCAGATAAATTTTGTTCTAAAGAACGCGAGAGCATTTTCCAAATTTTGACAGGTGATATCATATGAAGATTTTTTTTGTTATTTATGGAAAGCTAATCAGTTCTATGTTCAAGCTCTTTACATTATAACATGAAATCAAATTACTGAACTTTTCCATACATAGAAATTTATCTAATTACATTTTTATTCATACTAAATGTTACTACCAGGAATATAAATTTTCTTCCGATAGTATATTTTTATGTTAAGATAAACAAAATATTAATGCAGTATAGTGAAGAATGCTTATGTTGTATGAAATATTTTAAAAAAAGCAGATAAATTTTGTTTTAAAGAACGCGAGAGCATTTTCAAAATTTTGACACGTGATATTATATGAAGATTTTTTTTGTTATTTATGGAAAGCTAATCAGTTCTATGTTCAAGCTCTTTACATTATAACATGAAATCAAATTACTGAACTTTTCCATACATAGAAATTTATCTAATTACATTATTATTCATACTAAATGTTACTATCAGGAATATAAATTTTCTTCCGATAGTATATTTTTATGTTAAGATAAACAAACTATTAATGCAGTATAGTGAAGAATGCTTATATTGTATGAAATATTTTAAAAAAAGCAGATAAATTTTGTTCTAAAGAACGCGAGAGCATTTTCCAAATTTTGACAGGTGATATCATATGAAGATTTTTTTTGTTATTTATGGAAAGCTAATCAGTTCTATGTTCAAGCTCTTTACATTATAACATGAAATCAAATTACTAAACGTTTCCATACATAGAAATTTATCTAATTACATTTTTATTCATACTAAATGTTACTACCAGGAATATAAATTTTCTTCCGATAGTATATTTTTATGTTAAGATAGACAAACTATTAATGCAGTATAGTGAAGACTGCTTATGTTGTATGAAATATTTTAAAAAAAGCAGATAAATTTTGTTTCAAAGAGCGTTAGAGCATTTTGACAATGTTTACACGTGATATCATATGAAGAAATTATATGATATCTATGAAAAGCTAATCAGTTCTAAGTTCAAGCTATTAATATTCTTCTATCAATATGAAATCAATGAACTGATCATTGCCAAATATAAAAAAATTCTCTTGTTACATATAAGTTTCATACAAATATCCATTAAATAAAATATAATTTTTGAAACCGTTGAATATTTTTCTTTTAACATTGACCAACTTTGAATACAATTTTATGAAGATTCTTGGTGTTGTATAAATAGTTGAAACCAAATTAAAATATCTCTAATTTCCAGGTCGTGAGAGCATTTTTTCAGTTTTAATAGATGAAATCATAAAGAAACATTGGGAAAAAATGAACCGTTGTCTATGGAAAACTAATCAGCTCTAAGTTTATGGACTTAACACATGTGATATCAATATGAAGTCAATCGGACTTATAGTTTGGGCTGCAGAGAGGACACAAAAAAAAAACAACGTAAATGATGAATTCATAGAGAAGAAATCAAAAGTTGTCTATGGAAAACTAATCAGCTCTAGGTCTTTGCACTTTACACATATGATGTTAATATGAAGTCGATCAGACTTATAGTTTGGGCTGTAGAGAGGACACAAAAAAGATAAATGCTACGGCGTACGGCGTACGGCGTACGGCGTACAGCGTATACGCCATACACACAAACACATCACGACGAAACTCATAGTGTGCATTCTCTACATGATACCCATTGAGAAATTGATGTAAAAAAAATACGCTTAAATTTTGCGAAATCATGACTCTCCCCTATTCCATAGTGTGGAGAGTAAAAAATGTTAACTATAACTAGAATATTATTTACCGCGTGTATTTTATCGTAGCTTAGTTAGAAAATTTGTTACCTAAAACGTATATAAGGTAACAAACAATGTTTTCAAACATCTGAAAATAAAATATTATATCTTAGTAATATTATATGTTATTGAAATAAATGAACCGCACAAATGACTGTGTTCCTCCCTCGAACACGAGATTTGATCTCAACTGAGGGATGAATAGATATTAAATAATTTAATTTTAAGATACTGTTTATAATTCTTTTTATTATTAATGTATAATTGTTATTTTATTAAATAAATAAAAATATAAAATAAAAATGCCATGTGGTTACTCCCAAATCCTTAGATGGAAACTTCATAAAGTGGTTATCGTGCCTAGTATACTTTTATAGTAAGTACTGAAATAATGTCTGTAGATACCTTATAACTAGTAAATCCGAAAAAAATGAGGTTTCACTTTTTAGGGCTTTCTTCGCGTTGAAATGAAGAATAAAATAATATTTCACGTCAATCCTTGCTTACTTTCGTAATGCCAACAAAGAGTATAATATATAATACATAAGGATAACTGCCAATGTCAAACGCAGTTGTATTATTTTCGCCAAACATCTTGAATGAACTTCCGGTTGCGCAGAGCGCAAATTTGTGTCTTTTTGCTTCGTTGATTTACGTGCAAATCGTCCCCCTTCTTAGGCTAAAAGTTCAAGTTATTTGGCGACAACTATATTATACAGCAAACAAATTTTATTTACGTTATGCAACATAACATTATCTGTTGTGAAACGATATAAATGGCATAATCAAACTCGAAATAAAGCATTGTCATCGATAATATACAAAGGTAATAGACATAACAGAACATTTCTAATATAGGTAATATCAAAGAGATTATGAAATTAGACAACGTCGCATAAAATCCAAACTTTTGGTTACAATAGGTTTGTTATGTATGTATGTAGTTATTATTGCGATGTATTTATGATAGAAATGTTCTGTTTTGACTTAGTGTTGATTTGTCACTTTTCTGTTTTGCCGTGTAACGAAATATCGTGTTCTGATTAGACTTCAACGATTTATCACAGAACCTATACAAATTCAGAAAGTTTCAGAGTTTCAACTAGTCGTGAAGTTAGTTAAAAAATCAATTGCAAAATTCCAGTTCGGACAGACAGGTGAAGTTAGATAAAAGGCTTTAAAAATTAATTTATTTATGAGATAACAATAAATCAAATAAGTTTTAAGTTCCATTAGGAGCCTAAATTTAATGGGTACCTATACAAACTAGTTTCAATCAAAATTGTTTCAATGTTGGCTATCTTCAGAGTGTGAACGATTCGTTTTCGCGTCAATGAAAATGAATAGTGAAATTTAAAATATAATTTACCTAACAAAAACATATTATACATGACGGTTTTAATGCCGTTCAGAAATTTCCAAAGCATCTTGAAAACTTTAAAAAATGGTAAATAATACTTTGAACGAAATCTTATAATGAAGAATGAAAGAAAAAATTGGAAGAGGCAGAAAAAAATTTCAAATCAGGAATATGGCGAGTATCATGTATAGAAATAAATTTAGGGCGTTAATGTAAAAAAAACTCGAGAAAAGTATAAGGAAGGAATTTTAATACTTTTAAAAGAAACATTTATATCATTAAAACATTTCAATGATTAACAAACTGTAAAATTAATAAAACTTTCGCATTGTACGATATTCGATGTAGGTGTTTAAAGTAAAATTCCACATTATAAGTACCTACCATACCTAAATATGTTCCAACATTGCTTTGATTTATTTATTTTCTCTTTTCAGACTTTATCGACGGCGCTACCTAGGACTTATGGTTGGAAGCACATGGGCCTGCGGATTCGGAGCTTTAGCAGCCACGTGGTTCGACTCCTGGGGAAGGTTTGGCCTGGACCGTCAGATCGGATCTTGCTCCATTCTTCCGGATCACAGCGGCAGATCACCCAAGGAGTTTCTCTTCGTCGTGGCTTTTGTCCTCCCCTGCCTCGCAATTGTCATCTGCTACGCCAGGATATTTTACATTGTCAGAAAGACTGCACTCCAATCCAGAGGAAACAAACCAAATGGGAAAAAGTATATCCCAAACACTCCGAGCTGTCAAAATAGCAACAATGCGCATTCCGCCATATCGCTTGAAAACAGTATGCAGATGAAGCCGGTAGGAAAAATGAAAAAAAGCTTATTTCTTACTCCCGAAGACTCCGCGCTGGGTTCCATGTCAACTGGTACAACGGGAGGAGAAAAATCTCTCAGTTTTGCCATGGACAAATCCTCTCCGTCAGCAGACAAAAGTGAATTGTACATCGAATCCTCCATCATCCTGAAGGAGAACGGAATAAACGAAATCAATAGCAACTACAACAAAGACAACCATAAAGATAGACGAACCTCCGAATTGTTCAAGGGAAATCAAAACGTTCACGACTCCAATTTGCTCTCACCTCCGAAAATTATCTGTAAAGGTTATACCGATAAGAAATCTAAAAAAATTATCATGGAACCATCCAGCTCGTCCGGTATAGACACGTACGACGAACCCGACAACACATCCGTCAGATCTAATACTCCCACGTCCATAGACTCTTCCCCCGTTCACAGCGGGGGTAAGAGGAAATCTAAAGGAAATAGATTTACCAGCATGCAGTCCCTGTCGAGAGTAACGTCCGTTTTTAAATCCGATAAGCGTAATGGAAAACGACGTCGTTACAACGCTCCTCTTCCGATTTCTAATGGATGTCCGGGAAAGATGACGACTAAGGACAAAAAATTACTAAAGATGATTCTTGTTATATTCATATCCTTCCTCGTCTGCTATCTTCCAATAACAATTACGAAAATATTTCGAGAATCCATGGACATCCGCACCCTTAATATCGCCGGCTACATTCTTATCTACCTGACGACCTGCATCAACCCTATAATCTACGTGGTCATGTCATCGGAGTACCGCCAGGCCTACAAGAATCTTCTAATGTGCCGAGGATTCAGCCAAGAGGCTTCCAGAAGACATTGACAATGCAGCACTAAAAGATGAGGAAGCAAAAATGGCTCTCGAAAGCGACATTGGTCTGTGGCAAGCAGCGCGTTGCAAGATGTACATCTATGAAAGTAGTGTGAATTGATTATATTCATATAAGACAGACTCATACAATAAAAATACACACGAGACATTTTTTGACTATTTGATATTATGATTATATCAGAATAAAATAAAACAATATTTAAAACTGACATGGCCTTATTTGGTACTTTGATTGATGTAGTATGCATAAATAATACCTACGTCACTATTTAAATTTGTAATAAAAATGTTTTGATCAAAAGATCTCAAATGTACTTGTTAAGATAGCTCGTAGTTTTGTAATGTTATTCTATATTTTGAAAATGTCACTGCCATACTATTCTTACGAAAAAAATAATATCATTAGAAATGTTAGAATAAAACGCAGTCAATTTTTAAAACTCCTCATTGGAGTAAAAATAAATCTTAGTTTATATTATAATGCTGTTAGACAAAGACATACAGTTAATGTAAAAAAACATTCAAAATGTCATTCCGCCATTTATAAATTTTGCTTTAAGTATTTTTAAGAATTTCTCTTTCGAATTTCGAATACTATTATAAGTGGATCATTTTTGTATATTACCTATTGCATGTAAATTCAACACTTTTTTGTAAAAAAAAACAATTCACACAAACATTTATGTCTAATAATATTGTTATCTAAATAGTACCTACCTATCTGTTAAAAATAAGTTGAAAATTATTTTCAATTTGAATTTAACCTGCTTTCCCATACCTTGAAGGTCATGATGTAGCCTGATCATGCAATCCTTTTTCTTTTAAATATTTTCTAGGTAAAAATAAAAAGTCCACATTATAATATATTAAATAGGTAGTAGGTAAAAAATACTACATTGTCATTATCATTCGTGTGGATACATCAATGTGATAGTAAAATAAAGGACCACAAACTGCAGACTGCAGATTGAGAATGGTTATGGCTTTCTTCTTCTTTACACTTTTAATGCTATATCATAAATTATGTTCAATACCTACTTAATACGGCAAGACCAAAAATAAAGTAGTAAGATAAATAATTAGGGTTGTGGTTAAAAATAAATACAATTGACTGATGTGTATGAAGGTAAATCGCATAATATTATTGTGATAACCCACTAGAATGAATGGACTGATTTATACTAATAATATAAATCAACAATGTAATACTTAGATTAAGCTTAACAACTAACGTAATGTAAGCGTGTACAAATATTATTAAAGTGTTTTATATTTAAACAAAGCCCTAAGAAACAAGATAATATACATATAGGTATAATTGAATTAAAACAATAACGATATAGTTATTTATTTATTATTTTTTGTAACTATTTAAGAACAAACCAACCATATATAAAAAAAAACAATTTATATTTGAGTATTTTTATAGTAATATTTTTATTATGTTGTTAAATACTTATTTTTATTTACGTAATTACAAATTTGTTTCATATTTATTAATATTTTATGGCATTTTGATAAGATGTGTCAAATGCATTACATACCTATAATATAAAATTAATATTGTGTACCTTAATAATTATTATTAGATTCATAAGAACTTAGATTTATTAATGTGAAATAAATACAATATCGAGTGTTATTTTAGAGAGAATAAGTGAGAGAGAGAATGATGATTTTTTTAGTAATAGTACTTATATTATATATACCAAATTTGCATAAAATACAATAAATACCAACATAAACATTTTCCACTGTATAAACATTCCTTTTTTAAACAATTTAAACCAAATGGATGGACCAACAGTTAATTTATTCGTTTTTAAAAATATTATGTACAAAATGAATTTATTGTTCAGATGTTTACTTTTGAGCAATTGATGTGTATAAAAAAACTCGAAAATAAAAATAGATAATTCACAACTAATGTTTTTTTTTATTTAAAATTTAACATCGCGAATTAAATTAAAATTATCAGAACAAATATTTTAGTATAAAGATACCAATTTTCAGTTTATATTATCATTCACGTGTTTATTGAATTGATGCATACATATTTCAAACATTTTTATATTTAAATACCTATTTCGTTATAAGTATTTTGAGATGAAACGAATGTATGAAAATTATTATGAATATGGACACAGTTAAATTGTTTTTTGAATAGATGTCACAAAATAAATGTATGTAAATGTAGATATTAGAAAATTTCATACATTTTATATACCTAAATATATATTTTACGTTTTTTTTATTATAAGATGTGGGTATTTACCCATAATAATTTAAAATTAGCGTTGGTAAAATATGTAGATTAAATTTGATATTTAAAAGGATTTTCAAGTAATTGAATAATTATTGTGATACTTTCAATATATTGTTAATTTGTACTTTTATACTTATACACATATAATATTGTTTAGTAAAAAGTGATAAAATATAATGCCAACGATATAATATCATTAAACAATTAGTTTTTTTATATATATAAATAATATTATTAAATACATTATTTTTTCTCTATTAATCAAAAATTTTAAATAGTAGGTACACATCAAATTTAAAAATGAAAATTATAATCTTATTTGTAATGTAACGATTTTTATTATTAAATACTGCGTAATTGTATTACTCTCCTAAATCCAAGCAATACTAATTTTTGGTTTCACAGCATCTCTTTACGAGTTTATTTGCTTAATTAATTTTAGTCTCCTATAAATTCAAAAAATATTTATTTTGATACTTACATAAGTAATTACTTATCCTTTTTTGATTATAAATTGTAAAAAAAAACATTATTATTTTACCAGACTAATGATCCACAACTTAAAAAAAATTTAATGTGCTATATTATATTTATAATATTTTCTTGTAAACTAATATAACTATACCAAAGAATTCCTACTAATTTATTCAAATGTATATGTTGTTCATTCTACTCGATTTTTATAATGTAAAAATACATCACTTTGTTGCCAGTCTTTTTTTTATTAAAAAAGAGTAAGTATATTATTCTTAATACCATACATGTGTTGTTTTATAAATCGGATCTTTCTTCTGTAATATAAGATATATAAGAAAAATTAATATGAATTACATTTGCTCCTGAAAATAAATAATGTAGCTTATTTTCAATTGCTTAAATTGTATTTAATTGAAAAAATGATATTATGAAACAAATTCGCTACTCTAATCAAAATGAAATACCTAAGTACATCAATATTATTATATATCTGTGTTAATAAAATAATTATGTATAACTTTTTCGTCTTATTTACAACAAAACCTTACTGAAATTATTGCCAATTCCAATATACATATTTAAGTGTTTTAAATAAATTGTTGACCTTCGTAGTCCAGAATATTCAACATTCGACTCCTGAAATTCACGTTTTATCCCTATTGTTTTTCACAGTAATTTAGTGTGAAGATTGACAATCAATTAAATGCGAGAACTTGTTATTGAATACTTGGCGGTGTGCATGAATTGACACCTTATTCAATTGAGATAAAAAATGTCACATGCCTATTCATCATCATCATAATCAATATTTTGTTTAAATTAAATATTATTTCATAGAATTAATCATTATCATTAAAAATTTACCGTTTTGAGTCACGTAAATAAATGATGAAGTAAATTGTATACTAATACAATTACATTTATATTATTAACATGTAGTGAATGTTATCCCAGGTTATTGGATATGCCATAGAAGTATGGATATGAATATACATACCTATTAACATTTGTAAGAAGGTTGCATAGTTGCATAGGCTTGTAATATTAGTGGGTCATGTATTTTTGTAAGTTTTTTTATGGCAACATTTCCATGGAACATTTCCATAGACTAAACATGATAAAATCATAGACGCTATAATAAAAGAACCAAAGAGTAATAAGAACACTGTCAAAATAATAAAAATGTCCATTTTTGACAGATTGATATATTTTATTTTGAACGCTAAATAACAATTTATATTGTTGTTTGTTTTCAACAAATTTATATTTAAAATGTTGTTCCTTTGAAATCATTGTCTTCAGTTCTAACGTTGCGTTTCATCCTTTGTTCTATCAGCTGATTTGTGTTGTCCTAATTTTAGGTTATACAAAAAAATCTTAAATTAAATGTTTTCCGCAACATAAATTTGTATGAATATGCATAATGACTTTAGTTAATCCAGAAAATGTGTTTAACAATGTTGTGGTTGTGGATGATTCCAAAATTGAAACAATATCGGAAACAAACACAATTCGATATTGTAGGACATGTATGATAGAAATAAAAAACGAATATGGAGTATCTCATCGAGTTGATACATCTTACCGTTTTGCCATACAATCCAAGGAACTGTGGCAATATGATGTCAAAACTATGCTTTTGTACCTAACATCTCTTAAGGTAAATTTTTATTCACTTTGTATTTATTGACCTGTAAAATCACATCGAATTTTTAGCAGTGTTTTGCACGTTCAATATGTTTTCTAGTTTACATTTAATCCCATTCTAATTTCGAAATAAACTGGCTTTATTTAAGTACTTTGTTAACAGACCAAGAGCCAGCAACAGCCAGTCTGGTATATATGTTGATTTTTTTTTTGTGTTCGTAAGGATACCCCGGCAGGTAGCAATGATTGGCTTATATGAAACATGAGTAGTGGTTGTTTTGGTAGATATGAGGAAGCAAAGATACGGAAAATTGGTGCTCAGTTACTTCATTTAAGGCTGATGTTTTGTAGGGACTACTATTAGAAGTCACCCCATCCATTGACAGACACTTTAGATGGTGGAAACTCCCTACCAGACACCTTCAAATATGAAGGTTTTATAGGATAGTTTATGTCATTTTATAAAAGCTGAATTTTACGTATGTATGTTTTAGCAAGCAACTATTTAATTATTTTTTCCTAAAAAGACTAGACAGTTTCTATGGTTCCAATGCCCTTACAGACAGTAATTAATAAAAAGGTAAAACTAATAACTCTTACAAAATATAGTGTATTATTTACCATTTTGTACTTTATAACAACATAGTTGGTTTACTTAATGAATTCAAAAATATTTTCAGGATGGTTCGGAATGAAAATTGAAATAATGTTAGTACTCAACACTGATGTCAAAGTACATGTTGTTATCAAAGGGATTTAAATTTGGAAAAGCAAATGATTTTGGTGGCATATAAATGTGTCATTAATATCAGATTTATATTTGACCATTGAATGTTTTTCCATTACCATCGTAACATGGTTTAAAATATAAATCGGATATTTATGACACATTGATAAAGCAGCAAAAGCATTTGCTTTTCAAAATTTAAATCTCTTTGATGAAAAAATGTACTTTTTGACATCAGTGTTGAATACTGTCACTATATCAATTTTCATTCCGAACCATATAAGTAATAGGTCTTTGTTGTTCCAAAGTATAAATTGATAACTAATACATTATTATATTTTTTAAGAGTAATTAGTTTTACCTTTTCATTAATTTTTACACATTTTTTTACAAAAAAATGAATATATCCTTGTTAAACAAGTACATATACATCTTTCAACATTCCCTAAACTAAGCATAAATGCTTGTGCTATAGGTGAACGAAATCGGTCAAGGCAGGATTTGAACTCGCGACCACTGCCAAAAATCAGCCTTTATACTATGACTAAGTCTGGCTGTTGCTGGCTCTCAGTCTATATAAACTGTTGGTTTTATCTCTGTTGCAGTATTAATTTTCAAGTAATCATTTAAAAAATTGAAAAATGCAAATAGCTCTTAATTAAAATTAAAAATGCAAAATATGTCTATCTAACTAGGAATATGTGGGTGCTCCCTGATTGGCGTCATTCCATCACTTTACCTATGTCTATCTAACTAGGAATATGTGGGTGCTCCCTGATTGGCGTCATTCCATCACTTTACCTATGTCTATCTAACTAGGAATATGTGGGTGCTCCCTGATTGGCGTCATTCCATCACTTTACCTATGTCTATCTAACTAGGAATATGTGGGTGCTCCCTGATTGGCGTCATTCCATCACTTTACCTATGTCTATCTAACTAGGAATATGTGGGTGCTCCCTGATTGGCGTCATTCCATCACTTTACCTATGTCTATCTAACTAGGAATATGTGGGTGCTCCCTGATTGGCGTCATTCCATCACTTTACCTATGTCTATCTAACTAGGAATATGTGGGTGCTCCCTGATTGGCGTCATTCCATCACTTTACCTATGTCTATCTAACTAGGAATATGTGGGTGCTCCCTGATTGGCGTCATTCCATCACTTTACCTATGTCTATCTAACTAGGAATAATTCCTGTTTTAAGACTGACTTAAATTAAAAAAAAAACTTAAATTCAACTTAAGAGATAAAAATGTACATATTCATATACATTCACACTTATGGACAAAGAAATTTTCATTTCCTTGGAGTAAAAATTTTCAATTTGCTTCCAATTGAATTGAAGAAAACCAAAAATATAAATAACTTTAAATGTAGATTGAAAAAATGGGTAAAAAAAACAGACAAGACGTAAATAAATAAACTACTTTACGTTAACATGCAATGACACATACACGCACACCTAAACCATATACTTATATAATTATAAGCTGCTTCAGAACAGGTTTTTAAGTATCTTTTTTATAAAAAAAATTGTCTTGTTAAACTTTGATGTGTACCTATATATATTATTTCTTACGTTACAAATAAAAAAATTAAAATATATACATACATACCCATGCATACACACATACATAATATATATACATACATACACATGCACACAAATATACCCACATTCAACAACAGATGGCAAGTTGAGATTTCATAAAATTCAATAATTTTATTTGACCTTATAAAGTGAAATTATGGATTCATATTTTGTTTTGCTATATAAATCTTCTTTTTACAGATTGAACAAGACGACGGTTTCTCCCAAGAGATTTGTTCAAACTGTATTCAAAACATAATATTCAGTTTTTCATTTCGGCTGCAGTGCATAAACGCTGATTCAGAACTAAGGAAACATTCGACTAATACCACGGATTTAGCTAATTACCAAGACTGTTCACTCGACACCTCTACAAATATATCAGATGATTCCATAAGGGAGTTTTTAATAGTCAAACAAGATGACAACAAATTATGCTATTTGAAGGATGAGGATAAAACCAATGAACCAAGTTTGATCAACGTAACAGAAGAGTGTTTTCCCGATGCAACTGGAAATAACAACTTCATTTCGACTTTTCAAGAACCGGAGGATAGCCACGGTATATCTATATCCCTCGATCAATCCCAAAACGTTTATACTTTGGAAAAAGATCACTTCTTTCAATCGACTATTGAAAACCCGGTGGTAATCGACGCTAACAATGTAGAACTCAGTTCTGTTATCAAACAAGAGTTTGTTCTTCCTGATTACGCACAATCTAACTTACAAAAAATTAAAAAGGACGAAGATACGTTAGATAATACAGATAATAAAAAATGTATCGAGGTACCAACAAAAAAACGTGGTTCATCAAAATCTAGAAAAAAGAAAGAATCGTTGCAGGAAAACGGATCGAAAAATAACAACAGTGATTCAACATTGAAATGCGTTTGTTATGTCTGCGGTAAACACTTCCGCTACAATGAATTTTTGAGGAAACACATCGCACGGCACTCCAATACTAAACCATTTAACTGCCAAATTTGCAATAAAGCTTTTCATTTGAACGGTAGGTTGATAATTGTGTTATTTTCATTTTTTTTATTTTACTTCACTTATAATATTATGTACTATTCAATTTGTCAAGCATAAGTATACAATGACATACACATTTTTCAAAATATTTGTTATTATTCGTTTGTTTCTTACCACATTTTTTTCACTTTTGAATATTTACTCTTCAAAGAACAGAATGCTCACATTTACAATGATTTTTATAATTTCATAAAATAATGTATGTATAGCTATATAATTTATCTATCATTTTATTGTCCTCTTGCTGCGTCAGTTCCCTTCTGACGTTGGCGATAACCATGACAAAGATTTCCCTATTCTATGCTGCCAGGAACAGATCCTCTACTCATCCCGGTTCATTCCCTATTGTTACACAACCAGGACATTTGCTTTTGATCAACACCTCCATCTCTGTATCTTTTTTTAGAGTATCAGTTGGAAGAGGTGATACTCATCTCCGTGCAGTAATATTACCCAAATACAAGACTGTTTCCGCAATCTTTAGATGAAATAAAAAATATAATAATAATAAAAATGTTTATTTGAACCCACTATTGTTGTAAAATTACAATGTTTTTATTTTTTAATTATATTTGAACAATAATCAAAAGCATAAAGGCTATTACTCAGCTGCACACTACCAGGTTTCCCTGGAGAGCTGCTCGTTTTCAGCAATGCATTGGGACAGCACAAGACATAGAAAGAACAGACTACATAACCTATAAAAATTAAAATAGAATAGAAAGGGAAATAAAAAAATAATAATAAATATGAAAATTATATTATTAATGCTTAACATTTCAGATGATTTATACAAGCATATGAATCGTCATTCTTCAAACAAATTTATATGCAATGTGTGTGGTGTAACATTCTCCAGAAAAGATTCCCTCAAAATCCATAACAACATACATCTTGGTATTAAGCCGCACGCGTGTCCACATTGTTCAAAAAGGTAAAGATAACTTTATAAATAACAATTGCATCAAAATTCTCAATTTTAATATTTACAAACATAAAGTATTTCATTTTATAAAATATTCATGTCATATTTTTATTATATTTTGAAAGAATAAAAGAGAATTGCAAATAACAGATGGGCATGTATGCGCAGATCTATAAATGTAAGTGAGGCGATGAATTTGTGCAAAGACAGAAGTGTATGGCCCTCGTTCTATTATTTAATTTTTGTGCAAAAAAGTTGTTTTATTCACATTAAACAATCTTATCTAACCACTCCAATCAAAACAATAAACAACAGATTGATCACAGCAATATGGTAAAAAATTAAAGGAAGCGAAAGGAATATTGTACAAGAATTATTTCACAAGTATAATTTCCTATTTTTTTCTTAAATATCTTTCCAGACTAAGACAATGTAACATCATCTATAAAGTCATTCCATAGTCTAGCTGATTGCACTTGAAAATAAGAACTTTAAAATAAGAACTTTAAACTTCAATAGATTGAATGGGAATGGCGAGTCTAGTGTGTTCAGCAAATCAAAGATTCAATTGCTCATTATAAATTTAATCATCATAGGCCCGGTATTACAGTCGGCCCTCAACTCATTGAGTTTGTTAAACTCAAGATTAATGTTAAGGGGAGATTTAATCCATTTACGTATTACAGTGGAATATGATATGTCAGTTACTAAATCTTCAATTATAGACATATTTTACTTTTTCTGTGGTTATTATCTGTCAAATTTTAAATAACCTCAAATAATACCAACTACAAAATGGGACGCTACAACTTGAAATACTATTGTTTTATTATTCAACATGGTAAATTTAATTTTTTTCACCAAAATAATGCTTTTAAATGCCCATGTTCGTTTCAATATGGCTGTCAGTTTGTTTTGTTGTGTGGCGCCACCGTCGATACAACTAACGCCTCTAGTGATAGAAACTGAAACTACACGCGTTGCCTAGCAAATGACAGTTGACTCACTGTTTAGTACTTAATCCGCCAGAAACGTTGAGTTAAATATTTGTCGTTTTAGTGACGTATTTGAGGGAAGATTAGGTCTAAACGGACACTGTAATACGCTATATTTTTGTAAAACTTGAGTTTAGTTCTTAAACTCAGACTGTAATACCGGGCCATAGTTGCCAGTTAATTGACAAATTTAAAACGCTTTTAAACAATATATGACCCAACTTCCTCGTTTGAATCATAGGTACAATTAATTATTAATTAATATTTGTAAAATATTTTTTTGCCAAGTGTAGTATCGAAAGTGCATGGTAATGTTCTTTTTTGCAGATTTTTAAACTCGTACAATCTACAAAATCACATACGAATCCACTCAAAAGAATCTCCGTTTGTTTGTGAAATATGTAAGAGAGCATTTAAACAGAAGACTTCGCTTGTACGCCATACTAAAATACACAACAATAAATAAAATGAACTATAAGAAAATATCTTCAAATGCATCATTGACAAATGGAAATGGAAATCATTTTTAAATTAAGTTACTTACTAATTTTTAGTACTTCAACCGCATAATATTGCTATCAACAAATGCACATTTATCTAGGCACCGTGCTTGTCTAATCTTATCATTTCAAAGTTGAAATAACCATTCATAATGTAATCATCCTGCTGTTATTATTTCAAAAAAACATTTTATTTCTTGATTATTATGGATGGGTGGATGGCAGAGCGGTTAGCGCGCTGGGTTAGTAATCCAGTGGTCGCAAGTTCGAATCCTGCCTCGACCGATCTCGTTCACCTATAGGACAAGCATTTATGCTTAGTTTAGGGAACGTAGGAAGATGTATATGTACTTGTTTAACAAGGACATATTCATTTTTTTATTAAAAAAAAAAAAAAAATTTGATTAATATATATGTAAATATATTTTACTATGGTTTCAAAACCATAAAAACTTGAGTCTGGTCAATGTTCCTCCATTTGAGATTATAAGAGCTATCAAAGTAATAAATAAAACCATCAAATATAAGTCATTAATCAAACCTATATTTTGTGCTTCCGTTTTTTTTTATCTAAATTTATACAAAAAAAACTTTTGTCTCCATCGATAAATTATATTATATTGTTTTCTTTTGAGTTTTTCTTTATGGTAAAAATGGTATTGTCTACTATTAGAATCACAAAGATATTATAGAACTAACAACAACTAAAGATATTATAGAACTCCATATAACAATTATATCCATGATATGGGTAATCACTAGGGTTTTGATTTCGCCGGTCGGACCAGACTTGCCCCTCTGAATTAGTGAAAATTACATGATTATCAATCTTCTATATATTAAAGAATTTGTTTAATTTTTGTGATGTTTTTATGACTACTATCAAATATTAATTAGAATACAATACATTTAGTTGATCATTCAAAGACTATTTTTTGTACTTTTATAAATTATTATTAAAATATTTTACCGTCATACTCTGATTTTTTTTAAATTGTATATAATTTTTTTATTGAATTGATTGGTCTTTTATTTGTGTATACTTTCTTTAAAATTTATTCATTAGCGAACATTCCCAGATGAAAATGTGAGTACATATTCTAGTCAGATAATGATTTTGTTTTATTTAAAATATGAATCATCAAAAATATGTATGAATAAGTGTTTTTATTGAAGAATTGTATATACATATAAATACTTCAATCTTAGTCAATACAATCTGTGGCGCTACACCCCAGTATGAGTCTTGACCTAATCTAATCTGATATGTGAGATCTGACACAAGATACTTAGTTTTTTCGTCCATTTATCGTCCTTTGCTGCTTCTGCAAGGGATATGAATGCCTCCTCCAGTGCTCTTTTAGTTCTTGCCATCATGTCATCAGCATAGGCTAGCAGTTGTATGGATTTATGAATCGTGCCGCTGGCGTTAATTCCAGAGTCTCATTACTTACTTACTTTACGTGTCCGGCTGGTTCAAACCCTGCCACTCCGATATGCGGCGACTACTATCGCCTTGTTGTTTGGAGTCCCATTATATCAGTTGACATTTAATCTTGGTCAGCCATATTTAATTAATGCAAAGAAAGATATAATTACAATGTACTTTTTAATGTAAGAATTTTTGAAAATCTCATAGAAAAAAGTAATGGTGTTGTGTTTGAATCCTGCCTCGACCGATTTCGTTCACCTTTAGCACAAGCATTTATGCTTAGTTTAGGGAATGTAGGAAGATGTATATGTACTTGTTTAATAAGGACATATTCATTTTTTTTTTAATGAATATGTCCTTTCAAATATATTTTTCACCTGGTATTGTAATAACTTTAAAGTAAGCCTTTTCCAAACAAGATATGGAAAAAATTGTTTTGGTTTTAGTATTGTATTAATTGTAATCTTAATTTCTGTTCAAAGTTAGATAAATATGTGTATGAATGAATGAACGAAAATATGAATGTAAACTGTTAAACTGTCTAAACTGTTGTCTGTGATAGTGTAAAGTATATTTTAATTTTAAATGTTGCACCGCTTACAGCTAAATAAATGTATTAGATAATAATAGTTCTACTTTGTTCCCTTTTATATCTGTGAAAGCCGCTTATTGTGATCATGAATAATGTTATCAAACTGTTTTTGTCAAGTTATAAATGATCTGTATGTTATTTATCCTCACACAAATATTATAATTCATTAATCCATTTGTTTTCAAGACTTTCCCAGCGTTATTAGTGGCCTACAATAGTAAGATTTACAAATGCATTTGATGTTTATATGAAATAAAAAAATAGAGATAAAATTAAAATCACAGTAAACTATAAAAGTAGCAAAATGTAGAACATAATTTTTATTCCACACAAATGTATTTCTTTTATTTAATATTTTTTTTAAATTCATTTAAAAAATGTAACTGATTTTGGCTATATATGTAAATGTTGTTAGTTATGGGCTATTGTTAAATAAAAGGTACGTACCATTGAATTAATAATCTGTGATTAAATTTAATGTTTTCATTACAATTATCAAAAAAAAATAGTTTATTGCATGTAAAGTAAATTTTATGTACAAACGAAAATAAAAATCATATAGTTAATAATAATGATTAAAACAAATTCTTGAATTTGTATAATTTTATCACGATTTAAAAACAATCAATAACGTTGTTGTCTACCATATAAGACAGCGACGTTATTGATTGTGAGTTTCAAATGTCCCACCAACAGGTCACAGTGATGGTTCAGTCTTCACATTCATCTGTTAATGGAAGGTTCTACACTACACTCCTGAAATGCATGTAGTGCCCAATATACAAAACTAGATAAAAATAAAGTTATCAATTATTTTTAAATTGTGAAAATCAATTCTTGTTAAAAATGTGTCATCTTGTGATGAGGAAATAAGGAATATTTTAAAAATAAAACAACAAATTATCAAGTTGTCATGTTATTATTCAGTCTTGTATTTCCAATCCACCAAAACTGTACACTGTTTTCTATTTTTGTCCTTTCTATTTCCTCTGTTCCGTTATTTCCGTTAGTTGTTTTTAGCCCATCCATGATCATATTTTCTTTGTCCTCTTCTCTCTTTGCATTATTTTCGTGGAAAGCATTGTCATTTATATTAAATGTGTCTTCACTGTGGTATATATGATGTTGTCCAGAGCTAGTAGCCAATATCGGTCTGCACGGATGTAAGGATACCCCATTGCAACAATCATTATGAAGGGGATACTAAAAAATACATAAATAAAACAATATATGAAACTGAAATATTACTAAATACAACCGGAATGAAAATGAGTAACTTAATTCCCAACTAGCAGAGTTCTGGGATTCATCGAAGAGACCAAGCTACTATTATGATGACCCAATTAATGAAGCAGTACAATATATCAAAATGATCGTAGTGCAGTAACTATGAACATCCCAATCCTATTTATAATAAATAGATAAAGTGAAAAAAGTTAAAAAAAATAAAAATATAACAAACTTTGTAATACTTATACTTTACAACTTACGACTAAGTTATAGCGCTTTCGAGCTTGCGCTCATCATCAGTAACCTTTTATTACTAACTTAAAAACTAAAGACAATCTACTTAACTACTGTGGAAGAGGTGGAGGTAACGGAAGGGAGTGGAGGGTGTTGGTGACAGTAGGTGGGGCTAATAATTTTAGAAGGGGAGAATTCACTGCCGGATATTGTATGTTAAGGATTTGATTTTTTGGTACTGTATTAATTTCAATTGTCTCCAATCTGTCTAATTTCTTCATTTATAGATTACTTCCACATCTTCATAATTGAATGAATGTCCTGTTAATCTGGAATGGTTAGCCATGTCTTTATAGAAAAGTTTTTAATGGCCTTGATGTGTTCTTTTACTCTTGTTTTGATTTTTCTGCCACTCTGTCCGATGTATTGGTTATTACAATTATGGCAATTGATTTTACAAATGCCGCTATTGTTCAAAGTAACTTAGTCGCAAGTTGTAAAGTAGAAGTATTAAGATTGTTTTTTTTTTTTTTTTAAATGAACTTCTACAGAGTTGCTCACGCAAAGTTTGAAGAGTTGAAAAAAGTAATAATGTATTGCCGACCACCATGGCACAGTTGGTAAGCCGTATGGTTTCTGTGCGGGCGTCCTGGGTTCGATTCCCAGCAGAGGAGAAATTTATTTTAATTTATTTCTCATGCAAATATTGCTTCTCTGGGCTGGAAACACTGGTTAGTTGGAAGAAATTGCCATGGTGCAAGGAAGTGTTCATTAGTATGATAATGAACTCAAAATGAAAGAACAAATTAATAGAAACAAGACTATATTGCACATTTTTACTTTTGTATCAGAGATAACTGAGGGGTACAATTATCTATCCTGACACTGCCTGACACACAACATCACCTCATTTGCATACATGATAATATTGTTCAAGCTCCTCACATGGTCAAGCAATGTTTTCCTTAATCAACTTCTCCTTTTACTCCATTTATCTTTCAGATTTATATATGTTTGTCAATCATTTTCGTTTATTCTTACCATGTGGACAAACATCAATATTTTCACATTCACTCTTTAAATTATTTATTGTTCTCATTTCTAACTCTATCTCTAACCTAAATAGAGAATACCACAAAATATGTTTACCAGCGACTGAAGATAAGTACTATCCATGTATTCTGTTGATATCTCATGTGACATATCCCAGACACTGACTATCCCTCCAGTTCCTCCACTGACCAAGTATCTACCGCACTTTGATATGTCAAAATATATTCTTTGGTTGGTGTTAACTTCTCTCTGCAATATCTTGAGAGGTCTCTTGTAAAACCGAACGTCCCAAACTAGTAAACTACAATCTTTCCTTGCTCCTGATATTAATTTACTTCCATCTGGCATAAACTGTAAATGTGTCACTCCACCTAAAAATTGAATATGACCCATTTTATAATTAGGTTTATTGAAATTGAGAGAATTGATGATTAAAATTAGGATCGCACTTGTTGATTGTTCTTTTTGCACCATGGTGCCGAGATTGCTAATCTAGAGGGCTCCATGAGCTACTCTTCGTGCCATGCATTGTTTTTTTTTGTCATTCATTCTAGCGTTCTGCGAAGGGGCCGTTGACAGTCCCCATATGCGGAGCGGGTGGTGGTGGGAGTAGCGACATTAAAATTAGGAGATCTGGGGGGCAAGTCTAGTTCGATCGGCGAAATCAAAACCCTTATGATAACCCATATATCATGGATATAATTATCATATGGAGTTCTATGACATCTAAAGATATTATGGAGCTCCATATAATAATTATATCCATGATATGGGTAATCGTGAGGGATTTATTTTCGCCGGTTGGACTAGACTTGCCCCCCTGTTGAGTTAAATATCATTAGGTATTTATTCAAACTGGTAGACTTAATGAATCAAATGACATCGCTTTGCCCTATGTAACAATGTCTGATCTGCAAAAATGTAATTTTACAGGATAGCGAAATGAAAAAAATATGTGTACTTTCTTTATAAAATTTACATTTTCAAAGGAAATTTTCTGAAGTTTTGCACATATTGCATCCTAATTTTTATTGTTGAAATGGGTCTTAAGAATTCTAAGAAAATTAACTCGGCTTTGAGATATTCCACATCGCCGTTGTTAATTGGACTTTCATCAAACTGCAATGTCAGATGTAATCTAATCATATCTGAAACTATTTGAGATATTCCACATCGCCGTTGTTAATTGGACTTTCATCAAACTGCAATGTCAGATGTAATCAAATCATATCTGAAACTATTTGCCTTTTACATTCCATGTTGAAATGGAGGATATGCTAATTGTGGATATGGTAATTAAAGAGAAAAGAAATTGGCATTTGTTTAAATTATTTTTACTTCCACATTCACTTAATTAATTGAATGATTTAAAAATATCATAAATAAATCCATTTTAAATATTCAGTCGAACGTTCAAATAACATTGTTCTAACTACCAAAGTCGACATTACTATTGGGAAAGTTGATTAACTATGCTTACAAGTATATAACGAATACTTGTAGGCTAAGGCGCAATCTCAGTAATATGGATGGAAGTGGTAGATGCACACACAGCACAAGGGTGATTTCCCATCTAACGATGTCGGATTTTATTATTATTATTATTGATGTGACAAGCAGGCAGCATAAAGCTGATGTGCTTGAATGAGTCCACAGTGTCACTGTAATACATCTAGTCCTGTTCCAACCATCCATCACTCTATTACTTTGGAAGTGTTTATGTGGTTTCTGAGTGAACACACTTCTATTCAACTTCTGGCTATGGCCACGCAAGTGCTCATTTTGATTGCGAGTGTACCTATATATGGGGCAGTTAATTTTAATATACATCATTACTATATGAACTCCTTAGTACAGATCCGACGTTGTTATTTTGTAAAATCAACGAAATATTATCGTATCAAATATCGTATTTTTATCTTTGTGGTAAATTTTAAAAAAAATTGACTAAATTTTCATAACTTTGTTTACACCATGTGTAAACAATTTAATATTCAATCAAGTACAAAAGTTCTACACATTAATAAAGTAGGTTTACGCTTAGATAGCTTAGAGTCACTTGAAATAAAAAAAGCAATTAATTCAAAAAGTAATATAATAAATAATCGAGTAAATTTAACTTACAGCCCACTTTTAAATATGTTTCCCCTTTCCATCAATCTTACCAATCAAAGCCATTCTACACAAGACCCGCCCCTAATGACCTCCCACCAATATCCAAATACAAAGCCTTCTTTTAAGCACACAGTCACATTCTGCGTTTAGTTGAAATTCTGCCTGAGGAGGGAACGGTTAGTTCAGAAACCGGTCGCAAATTCAATTCTCACGTGGTGTAAACAAAGTTATAAAAAGTAAGAAATATTATGAAATTATAAGTTTATTTTTACAATACCTAGATATAAAATTTTATGCAATAAAAGCATTTTTGCCAAAATGCAGATCCAAATTATTACTAGGACATGACGATATATTTATCAAAATTAAAACTATACATGCAGATCCCGCCACCTATAGACTCGCTCAGTATAAGAGTGTCATACAAAATAAGTGTAAAAGTGTCGTTTACTTAAAAAAATAAAAATCTAAGTTTCTTGTGATTTATATAAAAAATTCATTTGTGTGGCATAGTGTGTGAATATATAATCATCAATAACACAAATATCGCAGGTAGTCCAATTTTAAACATCTTTCCAATAACTTTTGAACATATGATAGTCACCCCCACCCTTCCCCTTTACAGCATGCCTACCCTCCATAATTTTAATTACAGCATAGTTAGTTTGTAAATGATCAAAGGAGAGGAACTCTCCGAAACCGGTTGTGGCATCGAAGGAGCTATGTGATTTTAAAATTCATTAAATTTGTTGTTAACTCAAGTTTCGTTTGAATATATTTTTTTAAGCAGTGTTTCAACTGTATTTTTAATTTTTCAATATTAATAAATATTATTTATATTTTAAATTTAGTTGCATTTTATTATATTGTACTTAATTTTATAATCAAAAGAAAAAAAAGGGATTTGCAATAAATAGTTTTTAAATCGCAAATCTCGCGGATACGCGGATTGAAATTTTTATGGGAGATTGAATTCCTTATTGGTGACCATCACATCAAACTAATCCTGATCTTGTGCCAACCTAATTAGTGATGCCCCATCCGGAATCCCGTACCACTGCCTGAGATTTTTAAGCCACAACATTATTTTATTCCGTCTTCCTTCCACTAAAAGTTGTAGAAGGGCATATTTATCACCACGGAATATGTGGCAAAAGTATGCGCCATTGCGTCTCTTGAAAGTGACTCTTTCTCCATCATATTTAAAACTCTTTCATTGGAGACTTTATCAACCTATGAGATACGCATCACCTTCTGTATAGCCACATCTCGAATGCTTTTGAGAGTCCAACCTTCCACTCCATACAACAGTAGCTTTAAACCAAGGTTTAATGGAATGAAACTGTCCTGATCATGATCAGTCTGTCATCAACATAAAAGACTGAAAAAGGACAGTGCAAAGTCAGAAATGATGAAAGGGACTGGAATCAACAACAATTAGAATTTTCTAGATCAACAATTAGTGTAAAATACAACAATTAGAATTTTCTAGATCATGTACCTATGTAAAATAAATTTATTTAGATAAAATTTATACAAAAACACTCATACCAGAATGATGTTTCATCTTTCCTATACTCTTTGTACTTCCTTGGTTTATGTCATAAAGACTTATTTCAGTTTTCCACGAACCAACAGCAATAACCATGTTTGAAACTGGCGAAACAGCTAAACTGGAAGCTGAACTATTCAATTTTTGATTTACATACTCTCGTCCTGGTCTGAAACCAAAATTATGCGTATTAATGGAACTAATAAAAAAATAATCACAGGGACACAGAATTGCAGAAGCGTGCAGAGGGAGCCAAGGCACAATCTGGGCTGAAGTGTCATCAAAGATGACCTAGATAATGTCCTCCAGTCCTTCAGCTATTATAGTATAAGATAAAGATGGAAGGAAAAATCAAAATAAAGTAACTGTGACCTGTTAGTCGAATATATATTATTTTTAATTGCATATATGCAAACATTGGATTTTTTCCCTGTCGGGAGTCTTATGATGTTTTTATTGACAATAACATCTTAATAGAGACGAAGTTGGGATATTATAGAAGAACCAGGAACTCAGGCACCTACAGGCAGAGGTGAGAAAAACAGCTTATTTTTTTAAACGTTATAGATGTTTCGTTAATTTTAAATAATGTTATTTTTAAAGGCTTAAAAAGCTTAAAGGCTTATTTATATTTGTACTGTATATATACAAGTACAATATACCTTAATCTAAAAAAAATTAACACATTAACATGCAATGAAAAAAATAGGTATGTTTTTGAAATAAATATAATGTACTTTTATTTTTTTTGCTTCCTCTAGAAAGTATTTAAAATGTAGTATAAAACCTTTGACGAAAATACAGTAGAAATATTATACAATACATACACAAGTTTAAAAATTATGTTGATAATAATTTTGTACGCTCGAATCATCTAACAAAGCCGACAACGCACAATAAACCAACCCGATAGGCGTTTTAAACGATACTAAAGAAACCAAAAATAAACGTTTACAAAAATCAGTAATAATAATAACTTATAACGTTGAACGAAACAAGACGATTTGAAACTGATCATTCGTCACAATGATGTCAACAGATGTCTAGCGACCGACAACGCTGCACGCCGATCAGCTAATCATAAATCACAATCATCTCGCAACGTTGTCGTTAAATTAATACATCTTTGTTATGATTATAAAATAAGCTTTTAACGAAAAACAGCTTTTAACGAAATCATCATCGGAAAATTATGATTCATGATTGAAATCGTTGTAACACTCGCAACGTTCAAGGAATATGGTTTAAAATTTATTACGTTTGATTGATTATTTTTTTAAACGAATATTTTAATCAGCTTTCGTTTAAACGATCATCTCTACCTACAGGGCTTGCAACCTGTCATAGATGGCAATAACACCATCATTTCTCAATAGATGGCGTTACAAAAAAGGTTTCTTCGTTACCTCATAGATGGCAATAGTATAATTTCGTATTATTCAGGTGAAATGTTTATACATTACTCAAAAATTACATTGATAAGGGAACTCAATAAAGGCATAATTGGTGAATGTTAAAGTGATCACGTAAATCAGCCGATGACAGATCGTTAGCCCTGTAGGTGCCTTGAGTTCCTGGTTCTTCTATAATATCCCAACTCCGTCTCTATTGAGATGTTATTGTCAATAAAAATACCTGTTAGTGTCAAATGTTTTTAAACACTTTCTGTAACCACCGTGAATCTGGTCTCCGTTTGCAGAGAAACAAACGGAAATGGCGGCTTCCACTTCATCCACGGAGTTGAAGCCTCGATATGAACATCTCAAAGCACCGTCAAATGCGTCCCACATTTGAATCGGAGCATTTTGCCTCGTAGTAAGCCAACTGAAAATAAAACTTAATTATTATTAATTCATTTCTAGTTGAGTAAATTGAGTTGCAATTTATCAAAAATTGTATTAAATCGGTTAATAAGAATAAAACATGTTTGATTTGAATTAGAAACATTAATTTTTAATCTATATTTCCAATGACTCTCATATGCCATATTCAGCGTTCTTGAGGTGAGATATTCAAGAAAATGGCACTATACAATTCTTTCAAATATATTATTATATTACTAAGACAGTTCAGATTGTCCTCGCAGTCTGCCAGTAGCGCAGTACATTTTTCTTTACATATTTTTCGTACATATCAATATATTTTGGCATATATAAAGCTTTTCTGAGAAAAAATGAATTATTTCCCTCCCAATTAGGATTCTTAAATATAAAAAAACAATGATGAGATGCAGCGCTAATGCATTTAAAAGAACATAATACATGTTAGAATACTATAATTGGCACTGTAAGAATTATCATATTTTTGTATTTTTTTGTTATTATAAATAAACACTTCCTTGCACCCTGCCCAAGTGTGCCCTGCCTGCGAGTTTATTGCCAATTTCTTCCAACTAAAAAGTTTCCAGCCCAGAGAAGCAATATTTGCGAGAGAAATGAATTTAAATAAATCTCTCCTCTGCTGGGGATCGAACCCATGTTGTATTCTATTAAAAATTAAAATAAATATAATATTTACCAACAACTTTCTGGAACTAAACTATTCATGCCGGGATACCAACAAAAATCATAAATTAATCCACATTCAGGGACTTTAATAACTGAGTCCAACAAGTCAATAGAACGGTCCGATGAGACTTCATCCCCCTGATATAAGTCCCGAGGCAATTCCAGGACATGCACACCTCCATTGTTTACTACCGCCAGGCAGCATGTACCGTCGGGAGACCACTTACAACCTCTTAAATAAGTCTGTATATCGTGAGTTTTCACTGATGGATACCACGAAGATTTACTTAACTCAATAAGCAAAGAATTCTCAAATATTCTTGGGATAAATTCTTCTACATGACAAGTATGTTGTTCTACACATTTCTCGGTTACAGCGTGAGATTCTAGGTCATCGCCGGGTTCTTCAGTTGCTGTATTGGCTATAATATCCATTTTTTCCATAGCAGCTTCCTTGTAATTTAATAGATTCGATTCGGTCATTTTAATAGTAAATCTACTAAAATATACGATTAGTAATTAAATATATTCGACTAATTATTTCTGTACTTTGAAAATTACAAATGTTATTTTCCCACCCGCTCTTTTTGACAGTTCCGTGCGTGTTGACTATTGACTTACTTTTTTGACATTCAATATACAGCTATTACATTGCAACTTTTGCAGTCAAGCCTATCTTTTTTTAATAATACACATTGGTGTTCCAATTTTTCTTCGTACACAGATACAATTATTATTTACTAGTTACATGTAATACATGAGATCCAAGTGTCGATGGCGATAGTATTTATTTATTTATTTTATGTAGCTTATCGGGCAACTAACAGGTACTTTGTCAAATAATTATTTAACACGCACCCAATAACAAGTTGCTACGTTCTGGAGACTTACTATATTAATCGGTTCACAGATCCAGACTGAAAACACAATTGAAAACTGTGTCTCCACCGGGAATCGAACCCGGAACCCTTGGATCAGCAATCAGATACCTAACTAACTGAGCCACGAAGGTCGACAATGCATAACGGAAGAATACGTACCAAACTATAAACACTAATTAATGAATGTATTAAGATATTTTGTTTTCTTTTTATAAAATGTTGGTATACAAGTCTGTTTTTCCTACCCAGAATATGAAATCAGCATTTTGTATGTTTGTAGATAAAGTAGGTATCAAACTATAGAGTGAGATATTGTGTAGTGTTTACTGCCTTACAAATCGTTTGAAACGATATCGTCACTAAATTTGTACACATGTACATAAATTATATAAATAAATAAATAAATAAATTCAATTTTTATAAAAATTGTTAAAAAAAGTTTGAGATGTACTACATAATACAATTTTGTTATTTTTTATAGCAAATTAAATTGTCTAGTTGGAGTGTTTCGGCTTTTCTCGATATTTTCAAAAACTTTGGAAATATGGGCAGTTAAACACATAAATTTATCATAAAAAATGGGGGGGGCACCCAGACACACCCACAGACACATTAAATGTTCTACTCCGAATAAATGAGTAAATCCGTATATGGAACATATATGCTGCGAAGCTGTGAAGCCTCTAAGTTTGTGTTTTTTTACTTCAAAGTTGGAAAAACCGTGAAAAATATAGACCCTGCATACAAATCTCGCGTATCTTGGCTTGATACTGTGTCGATATGTTAAGAGAAATAAATTCTCTTGAACAAATCGACAGTTGGAATCATAGAATTATAATGTACAGAAGCCGCGTCTAGTACAAATTTCGAATTCAAATGTATGCCAAGTTTTTTTTACATGTGTGTGTGTGAGGCGGTAGATCGGTTGGTCTACGTTTTATGTAGGTGTGCGTGTCGGTAGATGTACGTATACTAGAAATTCTTCTGTTTCCTCGTAGTTTTAGTTGGCATACATTCATTGCGCTGACTAGGTATCTGTATCATATATAATCTAAGGTTGGAATATTGTAAAATCTCTTGAAATATGTCAAATTTGAATTCACCATTCTGACGTAAACGAACTAAAATCAGCTGTCGACCAAGGTTATAGTGAATTATGAAATATTTTTTCCAACATATAATTCTATATATGCGAAAAATATTTAGTCGAGATTAATTTTAGTATTTAACGTGTCTAAAAATTATTATATTCGGCATTCATATTTTAGAAAAAAAAACATTTAAATATTTACCATACCATTATTATTAATTGGAATGGGATTTTTATAGTCCCTCCACTGCGACCATTATGTGCTAATAGCATACCATCACGCCGTTTCC
Organism: Molanna angustata; assembly: GCA_963576475.1. NCBI lineage: Eukaryota > Metazoa > Arthropoda > Insecta > Trichoptera > Molannidae > Molanna > Molanna angustata. The sequence goes on from OY754982.1 coordinate 27,612,852, forward strand.
TTATTTAAGTAGACAGAGTAAACCAACCGCCAAACCTCCATCTCATTTTAATTTTAAAAATATTCCAATACGTTTAAAGTTCACATTATTGTACTTGGCATCAAAATACATTTTTTTCTATCCATCCTAATTCTTTTTCTATTCCAATAATAACATCGAACTTTTTTTAATAACTGTGTAATAGTGCCGAGTCAGTACACTCTTTCGTTTGAAGTTGGGAATTGACGTTTTTCCAACTGTCGATTCGTTCATGAAAATTCAATTCTCTTAATGAATCGACATTATTAAGCCAAGATGCGTGTACGAAGGAAAATTTTGTATGGTGTCGTGGACTTTTTGCATGCTAATAACACCAACTAGAGGCCTCGCAGCATATATGTTCCAATACATGGATTTACTCAGAATTCGGAGTAGAACATTTTGTGTGAGTTTTGTGTGTGTGTGTGTGTCTGTGTGTGTCCCCCCCCCCTTATAACTTTTGATACGCTCAATTTACAGAGCCCAAAATTTCAGAATATATAAACAGTTATAGGCCTACAAAACTTTTATACTCATAATTGTGAATTTTTGTTTCAGTCAGGGGTTATCAACTTTTGAATTTTTACTTTATTTTTCCATATATCTCAGAAACCATAAAAGCTAGAACGCTGAAAATTGTTACAAATATAGACAAACACAAAATCTCAAATAAGTTTTTTCAAAAAAATTCCAGGGTTTCTCAAACATTTTTTATTAAGAAAAATATTTTTTTATGATAAATTTATGAGTTTAACTGCCTATATTTCCAAATTTTTCAAAAATATCGAAAAAAGCCGAAACACCTCAACTAGATAATTTAATTTTCTATAAAAAATATTTCCATCGAATTAGCACATGTCATCTCAAACTTTTTTTAACAATTTTTATAAAAATTGAATTTAGTGACGACATTGCTTCATACAATTTGTATGTCAGTCGCCTATACACAATATGTAAGAAGACTTAATAGTTTGATAGGTACTTAATCTCCAAACATACATACTGAACCATCATGGTGTTTTCATATTCCGGGTAGGAAAACAGGACTGACCTCCATACTGTCCTATCTTGACATACATACCAACATGTGATAAAATTTTCAATAATTTGGATTTATGGGTTTATAGTTTGATTCTTATTCTTCAACTATACATACTATCGCTATCGACAGTTGGATCTCATGTGTTACATGCAACTAGTTATATTACAACTTCATTTTTTATACTGCTCTGTATAAAGTAAATTATATAAGACTCGCAACCAACTCAAGACTTCTCTAAGATTCTTCGTTTTGTTTAAACCTTGGAGGAGTAAATATGAGTTTTAACCTTCCAAAGTTTTCTTACGTCATATATTATTATAGTGTCTAAAAACGTGTTTTTTTATATCTGCACTAAATTATTAAACTTACATAGTTTGTCGCACGTAGTTAAGAATTTTGTTTTGCCACTGACTTTACTAATATATTTTTTTAAAAAAAAATTATGGTAACATTTTAAATTGTTGTTGACAACATCCATATCTTCTTTATCTGTATTATCTATGGATAAATATATAAAATGGCAGAGAAACAACCCGCCATCATTCAAGAAGGTAAAATTTATAGCCTTGAAATAATTGTATTTTAATTTATTATTTAAATTCATTGTCTTCTTTGTGACTTTCATACTTGATTCTTATATCTTTGCCATTTTTTCTTCCGATTTATTGCATATAACGAGAGATTTGATGATTTTTCATTCAACTAATTTGGGGCGAAATCTATTGCAGGGCAGACAACTGTAGATGACATACCTTTGATTTCTTTAGAAGAAAGCTTATTGAGTTTGGAAAAACTGGATCGCGCTTCTCCCGAGATATGGCCTGAACAAAGTAAGACATCAATCATATTGGAATAAAATATTTTTTTTTTATTGGAACTCGATTACGAAAACGATATGACATTGCTGTCAATTTCTGTTGGTTGAGTTGGCAACTCTACTTGTTTTTTTTTATGTGCGATTTGTCATTGATCGTTAAACGGTATTTATAAATTTAAATTTTATAAGTTTTAACTGATATGAGCAGCGATAAAAATAATAATCAATCCGAGGATAGTAATGATGAATGTTCAATGGATTCCTTTGCAGTCCCTGGGTTGTCTGAATACGTCACACTTCAATCTCCAAACCATTCGCCACCTTCATGGAGTCGAGGTATGACAGCGGAAGACATTAGTCTCATGCACCGTAAGTACTTCTTACCTTTACTCTTTTATTTATAAACTTTCTTATAATAATGTGCATATGAATGAAAGTATTAAGCAAAAAATCGAAAATGGAATAACCCAACATGGATGTATTTGTAAGTGGTATGATTCCACAAGTATGAAGTGGTCAATTTATTGTATTGAAAAATATCATTCACTGACAATATAAATAATATGAGACCTACATTGCCCTGTTTTTTTTTGCTGAAATATGTTTACAGCTAGACATAGACGTTTGTATGATGAGATTTTTTTTTATTGTAATTGGCTAACATCTCACATAGTTCAGCAATGAGGTTCCACCACCCATTCTGAATGTAGTGCCTTTTTTGGTGAAACGAGACTGGCGTGTGGGTATACATAGATGTGTTGTTCTCCCTTTTATAAGGCAATACACACCCGCACACCTTTCGCTGGTTACCCCACATTGTGGGATATGCCGTGATGGCATGAATCAATGAATGAATGAATGGCTGCCATAAAAACCAGAGTATAGTTATCATAAAACAATTAAAGTCATGTGGGTGCGGAGATCGCAAATTTGTGTCTGCTTGGTTGGTATATGTGCAAACCGCCCCCATCCACGCCGAAAAGGCTCAAGACGTTTGGTGGCATCTATATTTTGTCAAATTACATTTTTCGCATGTAATTTGTTACATTTTAACTCAATGAAAACGTTTTTTTGACAAATCAATTCCAAATAATTGACATTATGCCGAATACACAGACATCTTCAATGACTCAATTGATATTTATAAAAGATACCTTTACATTGTACTTGTGAGGGAGACCGAGCATTGAATTGTTTTCTTCACAAGTTTGTTTTTTTTAATGTAGGCTGTTTGTGTATGTGTACTTGTTTTAATGTAGGCTGTTTGTGTATGTATACTTGTTTTAATGTAGGCTGTTTGTGTATGTATACTTGTTTTAATGTAGGCTGTTTGTGTATGTATACTTGTTTTAATGTAGGCTGTTTGTGTATGTATACTTGTTTTAATGTAGGCTGTTTGTGTATGTATACTTGTTTTAATGTAGGCTGTTTGTGTATGTATACTTGTTTTAATGTAGGCTGTTTGTGTATGTATACTTGTTTTAATGTTGGCTGTTTGTGTATGTATACTTGTTTTTGAATTCTGTTTAGGTGTATATTATTTATTTTGTCTATCAACGGCTAAATAGCCTTTTACAAGTACATACAAAATAAAATAGTACAAACACGTTTAATACATACAATGATATTATAAAAAGAAAACAAAAAGAGATTTATACATGTACGAAATACCTATCAGAATATTTTCTGCGTATATTGAAATAAAATTTAAAAAATTAAAATTAATATTTGTGAAATGTGAGCCTGCCCAATTCTCAATGTAAATGCATTATATTAGTTGATTATAAAAAGTTTTTATTTCAGTTTGTGAGCAGGGGAGTACAATGCTACACAAACCATATTATATATACTAAATTATACATAAAAATAATAACAAATCGATATACACAGTTTTAAACCACATTGACATGTTAAGTCCATTGTGTCATATTATATAACCATGTATTTTTATCCTTTACAGAATTAGGCTCACTCTCAACTAGCAATTTAATATTAGAAGTAAAGAAACTTCACGATCTGGCATATAAACTGGGAGTAGAGGAAGCCAAAGAAATGACTCGAGGAAAGTACCTCAACGTATTCACATCCAGAAGACAACGATTGGATTATTAATAATAACATCATTATGCTAGAAAATATATTTTATTTTAATTCTAAGCTGTCTTTAATAGACAAATATCAATATTTATTATTTTATTGTGATACACACATGTCGTAATATAATTCAAAAGATTGTATAAAAATGTGATACATAGCAGTAACTTTTAACCCTCTGGACTCTGTTGGCCCATTTATCGGCTAAATAAATCTCATTATTATGTCAACCCCCGTAGTATGTGGCTTCTGTGTTGGCGTCCTTTTTTTAACACGGCTACCACGGACACCAGCCATTAGGATTTGGGTCCATTATACTCTTCCGAAGAAGCGCACTACGCAGCGTTGGGAGGGTTTCCATCTATCCAAGAAAATATTGATACGAATCTTAGAAAGACCCAGGTTGTAAGAATGTAGAAATACAGAATTCCGAAGATCGTTTCACAGCCACGCTTCTGTGTTGATAAAAGAGTTCCAAGAAGTGACTGTTTCGTGTTTAATATTTACCGTGAATGGGTATTGAGATTGAGTAAAACGAGTCTTGGGTTCTTGAACCATAGCATGTGACCTGTATTCAATTATGTATTTATAAAATAAATTTCCAGCTAAGGTGAAAAATTTATTATCATTAATATTTTTTTTCCAATTAATAGGAATAAAAAAATGTAGAATTATTAGACTAGTCTAATTTTACCTCTATAATTACATAGTCTCGATCACTAAAATCTAAAGTATAAAATAACATACATACATACATACCATCACGCCATATCCCTTACGGGGTAAGCAGAGGGAACCGAGCGCCATACTCCTCTATTTTTGTATACATTCCTAGCTTCCTTTACATCCATGCATCGTCTCATACATGCTTGTCGATTATTCAAGCTTCTAATATTTCCTTCTTTCAAAATATCATTCACATGGTCATGCCATCCCTTTCTGGGGCGGCCCCTACTATTCACTCCATCTCTTACACCCATGTATATTTTTTTGGTCAGTCGTTCATCATTCATTCTTTCAATATGTCCAAACCACCTCAAGGAATTCACTTTCATTTTATTTATAATACTCTTCTTCATCTTGCATTCCCTCCTTATGTCCTCATTTTTTATTCTAACATATATTGTTCTATTACATACTCTTCTTAGTGATCTCATTTCCACAGCATTTATTCTACTTTCACTATTTATTATAACATTATTTTTAATAATATCTTAATATGTAAAAATCTCTCGTTACGATGTTCGTAGATGCTATTCTCCAAAACCGCTCAACCAAACTCAATGAAATTTTGCAAATGTATATGGTTGGTTCCAACTTGAAAATTTCTCACAACTACAAAGTTACTAAAATGTACAGGATCACAGTGCAGAATTATAGTCCAGAAACTCGGTGTTCAGAGGGTTAAGTCAATCATCAGGCGATAACATTGTATAAGTGTTCAAAATATTTACAAAATTAACATTAATAACAAAAAGTTAATTTAGTTTTGTGGTTACTTGTTCATTATATCTTTTTTCCGCTAAAGGCAAATATCCCAAAGTATTAAACATGTGATTAATTTAGGTATATTTTTATTTACTTAAAAATTGTATAACTTTATTTCAAAAATATATGATTCTGAATTATATATATTTGGATCAATAAAATGATTCAATATTTATATACTTTTGTTAATATTTGTCCAACACCTTATTACTTTCAAATATGTACAATACAAGTATTGGCTTGAGAAATTGCAAATTATTTTTAAAGCAACGTGCAAATTTAATGTATGAATTTTTAAAAATATGTCACATAACACCTCTCCTAAATAAAAGAGGTTGGAGGCGCTTGTTGAAGAATGCCAGGCCTCGATTTGAGCTGTAGCGCCATCGAAGAAGAAGAAATATTGTGGAATAATTTACCCCCTAACATGGGTGAAGCTCATAGTATTGACACTTTCAGTAAATTATTGGAAAATATTATTTACACTAAATTTCTAATATTTTTGATTGGAAATCAAATATACTGCATATAATATATAAGAAAAATCACACTACATCAAGATACTTGTGATTTTAATTTAAAATTGCACTTTTTGGTTAAGTTGGTATGATTGCATTTGGTGTTGTTATACATAAAAAAAAAACAGGATATTCCCTACAATTAGGTATTTTTTTTCTTTTGTGTTATTTGCAAAAGATATTTCTGATAAATCTGCTCAACTTTTTAGAGATTTTGTTTATAATTATTATAATCATAGAAGTCATGTATCATATTCAGATTATGATTTTTTTAAATTTCTTATGGTTGAGTTTTAAATTTGAGATTAGAAGAACTTAATTTGGAGATATGGCAACATTATTCAGTCTATTTGACTGACAGTCGTACCAACATTAAAATGAAGTGCACTTTTAGGTAAAACGCAGTATAGAGTGCAATCTCACTAATGAAGGCACAATATTTTGGATTATTGGTTAAATTTGTATATGTGAATGTTAGTATTTACATAATTGTTTATTAATGAAATACAAATTATGTAAACGTTTTTTTTAAATAATCAATAGTAATGCATTACTAAGATAGTATTGTACTTTTTCATTATGTTAATGATTAAACAATACCATTCCTAATTTTTATGACAATTTATTTAAGTATATAAAACTATCAAAAACATGGATTGATAAGGAACTCAATAAAAAGGCATATTAGGCGAATGTTGCGCAACCGCTTAAAGTGATCACATAAAAGAGCCGATGACAGGCGTATATGCAACTATAAAAATATTCAATTTACCATTCTTAATCTTGTATTATTAAACACAGTATAATTTTTTTTTTGTTTTTTTATTAAGAAAAAAAAAACTACATAATGTAATGTTGAAAAGCAGAAATCTCTAAATGAAAATGACTATACTTCACATTTGAGTTCAATGAATTATTATTTAGGTCAGATATATATAAGATTTTGGATCTAATCTCTGTCTATGAATCTTAATCGCAGACTGGTATTGGGCATGGATATTAGCTTCATTATTGGAACCACTTCTCCATAGTTATATTCCACCTTATATTTATCAATTATCTGAAAAATAAAACAAAATATATTATAATACATCTTTAACAACTTGTAATATTTGTACCTTAATAGTATGTTTCGACGAAACCAAAAAGTTATTTATGAACGACGAGTGAAAAGATGAAACTTGTATAATGATATTAAAGTTAAACATGTAAAATATTGTCTTATCCAAGGTGAGATATAGGATCAATGTTATAGTTGTCTAGTCCATTTTACTAATATATGTTGAACTGAAGTGGGGCAGACTCCACAGTGATATGTTGTAAACCAAATATATCTCTCGGTATTTTTTAATCAAACATGTTTAACTACGGTTCTACAAATATATTTTCACTAGAAGTCACTAAACAGACTGAGGACGGACGTTGGGAGAACGTTGAATAACCTGTCTACATGGGGCTTCCTGCAACAGGGAATACCAACGACATGTGACTGTGGAGAGCAGCAGACCACCGCACATCTGTGCAGCTGCCCCTCAAGTCCAGTAAACTGCACCATGCACGATCTTGTGGTGGGCAATGATTGTGCTATTGACGTTGCTAGGCACTGGCAGAAAATTATTTAAATGCGTTGCTGACACGAAAGAAGAAGAAGATATATATTTTCCTTGTATCAGGATGAAACTCCGACAAAGAATGATAAGATACTATGTGTGGTCTGTTTTATTGTATGGATGTGAGACGTGGACCTTGAAAGTCAGTATGATGAACAGACTGGAAGCATTTGAAATATGGCTCCATCGATGAATGCTCAGAATTCCCTGGACAGATATGGTATCCAATACAGAAGTACTGAGACGAGCTAGAGCAAATAGGGAGTTGTTGTCTACCATCAAGGTCTGAAAAATCTCGTACCTGGGTTATGTGCTGTGTGGACAGAAATATCGCTCTTCAACAGCTCATCATGGAGGGCAAGATTAGTGTGGAGGAACTGATCCAAGCAGCCCAGGACAGGGAGGCATTCGTCGACGTTGGGGGGACCCACCAGGGCACTTAAAGAAGAAGTATCAGACAACCGTTTTGGCTAACTAGACCATTATCAACTATATAGAACCATAGTCAATTTAGTTTGATTTAATAATACCTAGTATAATATAGTTTTTCATCTTAGATACCACCAATATTGACAATTTAAAAACAAATATGTCTCCATAGATTCCTGGGACAAGAAGGCCTTATACCACAAATGCATTCAGCAGAATTTGGCATTACAAACGAATATGGGCGTCCCTTTTGGTTTTATTAATCTGTGGGAAAGTAAACAGATTATAATAATATTATGACATTTTACCTTAGCTGTGAGCGTATAAAGCATAACCTCGGCCAGCCCCTGTCCAATACACTTCCTGGAGCCGTATCCAAATGGTAGAGAGGCCAGGGGATGTAAATAATTGAAGTCTGTCTTCAACCACCTCTCCGGATAAAACCTCTTTGAGTCATCAAAGTTTTCTTCTTTTAATCCAGACACTTGCATCGCCATTACCATTGTTGTACCATGAGGAATCCTACAATTGGGTTTGTTGTATTTTTATTTTGTATGCATCATTGATTTTGTCTGTTTATTATTATTTATTGCTCAAGATCGGGTGGAATGCCAATAAATTAATAATTATGAATTGTATTCAAATGTTCTATTTGAAATGCAACATTATACCTTAAGGGCGCGCGGTAGGGTTGGACTGCTTGTTAGTTTTTATATCAGATCGGACGACACTGAATCGTAATATACGCCACTTGCATACATATTTATATTAGATCCCGATCAAAAAGTTTATAGTGTGCGAATACCCTTTGATTACTTTAAAAATCCACAAACAATTGTTTCACTAAATGTGTCATAAAAATATTATAGTGATGACTTTAACTCACTTGTAACTGTCGAGTATGATATTCTTTGGTAGTATGCGTGTTATGACAGGAAATGGCGGGACCAGTCTGAAATTTAATTATTATCTTTATAGAAACGCCAATATAATTTTTTTTTACATGTATGCTTTTGTATAATTTCACTTTGGATTTTAAATAAGTGTTGTGATAACACATTATGTCCAATTCTGATTCGTCTAAATTTATCCGTCTGAATTTTAGTACATGAGAAATGTAAAAAAGTTGCTTGCATTTATACGGGACTCATTACGTCACAGCGTGATTAAAATCCTTTTATCCGCAGTCGCCCGTTGGTTACAGACGTTTTCGTACTCTGAAACGAATCAGAATGGGACATATTATATGAGTAAAAAATAAGTTAAAAAGAAAATAATGTACAAAAGCCTTAAACTTTTTAGGCCACATTAATTGTCTGATGAAATAGATATAAATTGACCTGAAAGAAACAGCGGAAAGAGGCAGTGGTTTACTGCTTAGCTGAAATGACCCCTTTAAAAGAAGAAAGAAAGGAAGCTAAGGATTTATGCCAAGATTTGATGGACCTGGCATAGGGCAGATGTCTTGGCTGCCTAACATCCTAGAATGGATTGTAGTGAGGAGTTTGGAAGTCGTTTCGGGTGGCACAGGACTAGAGGCCTTCGTTCAAGTGATTGCCAACGTCTGGGAAACTTGATATGGCACGTGCAGAAGCAGATTGAATTGAATGGCAATTGGTTTTCTTTAAAAATCTGCATAGCAACATGATGTTTGTAAAAGTTCAATACATAGTTAATTTCTAAATACTGTTCAAATTGTACTTATTTAACAGTTACCTTAAGCTTTCTTTGATACAAGCTTGTAAGTATGGTAGCTTCTTTATATTTTCATAAGTCACTTTATTTCCTTTAGCCTTGCTGTCCTGGATTTCTTGAAACAATTTATTCTGGGCCCTTTGACTTTTCGAAAGATGATAAAGAAGAAAACTCATTGCGCTTGTTGTCTGAAAATTGTATTTTTAATTATATGTAATATCCTCAAATATAATTTAACAAATTGAAAGGCTATTCAACTGCACTAAGTTAAATACATGTTTTTTTTTCAGCTTTTCGTAAACCCTGTCAAATGAGCTATAGTTTCCAGCAAATAACTTGAGAATGTTCATTGTTGAAGGGGGCAGTTTGCGCATACTCCAACCACGTTCCCCACGTGACATACTCAAGTTATTTGCCGCTAACTGTAACTTTCATTTCGAGATTGGATAAAACTTGTTTCAAAACACATATTATATGGGGTTCCAAAAGATATCAGGGAAGTCAATGGTAATGTTTCAAAAATTTGAGAAAAAATCTATTACAAATTTATATAATGGTTTTCATAATAATGAACTTAATGAATACTATATGATTCACATCACTCATATTTTGTGTGGGTTTCCAAATTAAAAAATAAACTTACTGAATTAACTCCAACAATTAGCATATCCATAAGCGCAGTCAGTATATCGTCTGACTTCATATTTTCACTCAATAAAAGTGTTTTTATAAATGCTCGAGGTTCCGAACCTACAAATATAATATTATATTTAAACAAATACTAAAAACTTACATGTTTTATGGACAAAATACAAATTCAAGAAAACTTGCCAGAAACAGTTGGTTTTTTAGTTTTCTCTTGTGTATTGTATACAAGTAATTTATCCTGGTGTCGTTTGTTTTGTAATTCAATTTCTGTTTTCTTTATGTACTGTCCTATAAGGCTGAAATGATATCAATTAATAAATTAGTATCATGATAATTTGAGTTATGATTGGCTATGCTTGGCCTCCTCAAGGAATCGTTTCCATTGCACCATATCCATGGCTTTTTCTCTCCAATTCCGCACACCGGCTATCTGAAGGTCCTTCTCAACTCCATCCATCCATCGTAGTTTCGTCCTTCCCACACCTCTTCTTCCCTCCGGACATGATGTGAGGATTTTTTTTTGGTGTCTGGTCATCTTCCATACGATGCACGTGTCCTAACCAGCGGAGCCTCCCTATTTTTATAGTTTGGACGATATTTGGTTCCTTGAATAGGCTCTGTAGTTTGTGGTTGTACCTGAATCTCCACGTGCCTTGATCGCAGAGGGTACCGAAAATTTTTCTCAAAATATTTCTTTCAAAAACCAGTAACTCATCCATATCCTTTTTTAGCAAGAACCCAACACTCAGAGCCGTATGTTAGTACAGGTCGTAAAAGAGTTTTGTAGACGAGGATTTTAGTGTTTCTTGACAGGACACGTGATCTAAAGTACCTCTGTAGTCCAAAGTAACACTTGTTAGCTGTGGCAAGTCTTTTCTTGATCTCAACACTAGTTTCATTACCATTTGTTACGACCGAACCTAAGTAAATGTGTCCATAAACTCGATATTGTGGGTACCTGCTCTTACCGAAGTTTCTGGGGGATGGTGTGGTTGGGCACCTCTAGTTGCCATCATATATATCATTTCTAGTAACTTATCCAAATTTTCCAATATTGTCTGGGTCTGAACTTTTTCTTTGTCCAATCTTGGCGTTAAAATCGGCCATTTTGTGGAATATTCAAATGAAAATAAAATTAGGTCAAAATATTATTTTACCTGTCAAGAGAGTTGCAGTTGAGAACAAGTTTCTTATAGCTGGGTGTTTCTATAACTTTCCACATCTGCATACCCATCTCGCACGAAGCCAACGCTGTAGTTGTGTTACTGAGAGCCTCCTCCAACCACAGCGCATCACCTTGAGGTGACTCGTACCCCTCAACTAGACCCATGTTCTCACTTAGTAGCATATATCCTGTACCATTAATAAAATAATAAGTGTTTTCTTCTTAGAGAAAACATTGAAAGACAGAGTTAGCTACTAGGAAAAAATATAACAAATATTTTATGATCGCTTATATCACGTAAACCAGCCAATGGCAGGTCGTAAGCCCTGTGGGCGCCTCCAACTCTATTGAGATAACAAGTTTGTCCAAAAAATACATTGTTTGTACTTTGTCAGCTGAACTTTATCATTACAAACAGCTAAACACAAGGATATATATATTTAATGATGTGTAAGTATACTTATTGTAAAACAACTTGAACCAGTCACATGCGCAGATCTCAAATTTGTGTACTTTTGCTTGATTGGTACATGTGTGAACCGCCCCCCATCACGGTAAAAAGGTGGAATCTATGCATTTCTGTAAAATTTTCACTTATCTACTGTTCTCAAAATGATCATCATTTTTATTTAAATTTCATCTTTCTGATTATCATGTTTACCAAATACTGATTTGGTTATTATACCTTTATTAAAATATAAATTCGAGGTCTAAAATCTTACATTATCCCCCCCAAGTCAAATTGAAAACGCTGTTCGTTATCGCCAAGCGCTAATTTTTTTTTGTATGGGATTTGACGTTTGTTGTTTGTTATTGTAGAAAAAATTTCTACAACAAACGTCAAATCACATACAAAAAAAAATAGCGCTTGGCGAAAACGAACAGCGTTTTCAATTTGACTCAGGGCCTATGTATATGTTAATATTTTTGAATTTGGCATTCTTTGTTTTATATATTTAAATTTTCCTAGAAAGTTTGGAAATGAAATTATTAGATTGACTATTATCTACAATTTATGTGCAATCTTCTATTAAAACCATGTACTATAAAATGAATGATTAAAACTTCAGCATGGAACAACTCAGTTAAACATTATCAATTTTTCAAATTTCCAAACAATGAGATGTTTTTTCTATGAAATAGTGAAAAAATAATGAAAACCGTCACCCATGCAATCAATACTCCATCTAAACAATAGCTTTTCAACTCCTCCGTCCATCTCATCGTGACGATTTATCAATTTAGGGACCGTACTAATCATATCCTCACTGCACTTTTCTACATCTGTACTTATATTGGTCAGGGCATGTTTCAGGCTTCCTTCCATCAATGTGCGTTGCGTACTCCATTCTTCACCAGTACTGAAAATTGTTTAATTCACACATTTTTTTATGATAAACACAAAATAACTGTAAATTATATTAAACCGGAGAATTCATTTATCAAGTTATAACAAAATCAATAATATTTATTTATCAACATAGTGAAGCAGTTTATGCTTCTCTCTCTCCCTGCGTCGTTTTCCACATAACTGAGGTTCGTGATCCCCATACATACCAAACTATAAACAACACAAATTAATAAATATTTGAAGATATTTTATTTTCTATATAAAACATGTAGGTATGTTTGTCAGGATAGGATAGTATGGAGGTCAGTCTGTTTTTCCTACACAGAATATGAAAACAGCATGATGGTACCTATGTATGTATGTTTGGAGATTTAAGTATCAAACTATTAAGTCTTCTTACATATTGTGTATAGGCGACTACCCATACAAATTGTATAAAGTAATGTCGTCACTAAATTCAATTTTTATAAAAATTGTTAAAAAAAAATTGGGATTTACTTCTACAATATTACTATTTTTTATAGAAAATTAAATTATCTAGTTGGGGTGTTTCGGCTTTTTTCGATATTTTTAAAATATTTGGAAATATAGGCAGTTAAACTCATAAATTTATCATAAAAAAAATATTTTTCTAAATAAAAAATATTTGAAAAACCCTGTAAATTTTTTGAAAAAACAAATTTGATATTTTGTATTTTTCTATGTTTATACCAAATTTCAGCGTTCTAGCTTTTATGCTTTCTGAGATACATGGAAAAATAAACCAAAATTTCAAAAGTTGATAACCCCTGACTTAAACAAAAATTTACAATTCTGAGTATAAAAGTTTTGTAGGCCTATAACTTTTTATATATTCTGAAATTTTGGGCTCTGTAAATTGAGCGGATCAAAAGTTATAAGGGGGGGACAGACAGACACACAAAACTCACATAAAATGTTCTACTCCGAATTCTTAGTAAATCCATGTATAGGTGTTATTAGCATGCAAAAAGTCCACTACGCCATACAAAATTTTCCTTCGTACACGCATCTTGGCTTAATAATGTCGATTCATTCAGAGAATTGAATTCTCATGAACGAATCAACAGTTGGATTAATAAAAAAAATAACACTTGTTCATAAGAAAATCCAGAATTATAAATGTATATTACCCCGTATTCAGTAACTATTATAACTAAAATAGGAACATACTAAAATTGTAGATTTTAGAATTACGGTCTTATTTCAGCGTTGTAAAATATCAACTTGGACTAAATTGAATAGGACTATATTGGCCGGAACGTTCTTAAAAGGTTACTGAATTAGACGTATTTTGAATAATTATGAAAATTTCATAATTATTCATAATACATCTGATTCAGTAACTTTTTAAGAAAGTTCCGGCCAAAATATTCCATTTAGTCCTATTCCATTTAGTCCAAGTTGATATTTTATAACGCTGAAATAAGACCGTAAATATAAAATCTACAATTTTAGAACGTTCCTAATTTAGTTACAATAGTTACTGAATACGGGGTATTAATAGAAATCACTTTGCAAAAGTAATTTTTATATAAAATCAAAAGAATTTCTTTCAAATGAAAATCAATGTCAGCCACCAATAATTATTGAAATGAACTATAAATGTTAATATCTTACAGTGAATAAATTCCCGGAAAGTCAAAGTTTCTGTTCTTCAAACGATAGTGTTCCAAAGAATCAAATGCCGATCTGATGGGCTGCGGTCCCTCTTGATCAAAAACACTTTGCATGTGCTCGGGGCGACTGATAAGAACTACATCGCCTCCGAATGGACCCACAACTCTCACCAGAGGACCATACTTATCAAACAGAAAGGATAGCAGTTTGATTTTTTCGTTTAGTTTGAAGTAAGCTCCTATGATAAACAACCAAATAAATATTTATAATAAATTATTTTTAAACAACTCATTGTGAAATTATGTAATTATTTAACACCAAAAATTGTGTACATAGATTTTTTACTCCTTACTTCAAATCTAGTTTATATATCTATACAATATATGGCATAAGCCATTTAAGTGTAAAAATACTAAAAATAATTACAAACAGATAAAAATAATATGAAAATAAAAACAGACAAGAAATATGACACAGTACAAACAGTATAAAATAGTTCACACAAAGAAACAAATGTATTAAACTTCAATAAAATAACAAAAAAAAAAGATAAAAGGGAAAAACCAATGTGGTATTAGATGATCTGCAAAGTTGGCAGCTATCAATATAGGAAAGAACCATAATTTTTATTTTTGAAAACCGACAAGCTATCCCCGAAAATATCTGCATCGGTATAGAATTCATTTCCTAATCTATGCAATCTCTGCATCGGTGAGTTAAATAAGTAGTTTCTTAAAGCTGCTACTTTATAAAACAGCACCGCTTGGTCTTATCCATAATTTAACCTTATTAACAAATGATATTCATTTGACCCTACAGCAAGGTACAATAAAAACCATGTTAACGGGAAATATTTTAAGGCAAATAAAACTAAACTAGAATTAATATATTTTTTAACTATTGGTTTTGTTGGATGAGTCTAATTTTACTTTTTACTATCTTAATTGGCGACTTGATAATGCACAATACTCAAAATTGCTAGAAGCCGAAGTTTTGACTATGTACTAAGAAATTTTATATACCGTTTATATTGGTTTATATATTATAAACCATCAAAATATTGATGCAAATTGTGGAGTCATTATTTTACCGAACACTATGATCAGGTTTGACTGTATAAACAATTAAATTTATCCAAATTCACATGCATCCATACTTCTGATAGACAACTTCTGCTTTAGTCAAACTGAAGGTGCTTTTTTTGCGAATGTTGGTGCGAATGTTTGGTCGGAAACTACATAATTTAAATATTGAGGTGTCAAAATTCCTATTTAAACTGGCAGATGTATTCCAAATAAATTAGATATATTGTATGCTTCATAGTTTTACAATATGCAGATAAAAAAATGATATTTTGAAAACAATTTTGCGTGACACTTAATAAGAAATTTTATATACATAAGTAACCAAAGATAAAATGTATTTCATTATTTTTAAAAATAATGTATTTTTATACCAGCACTTAAAACATTAATCATAAAACTTCTTGTTAACTGCGTACCAGCAGCTGGTATATATTTCCAGAAGTTGGCAATAAACTTAAGTGTCTGAGGTCCTGGGACATCATCAAATGGAAGAACACCCAACTTGCCGTCTTTGATTTTCTTTGGTATCATTGACTCGGATAATTTCTTAATACCCGATTCATATAACGGTGAAACACTCATGGACTGTTGAATTTCATTCAAAGGATTGGAGTACAAATCATCAAATGTTTTCTTGTCAACAATAGGTATATCTTTATTGGCTTTGCGGGATTTTAAGTTGTCACCCACTACCTGAGGATTTACACCCGACGAGTATTTTGAATTGTGTGTTATATAACATTTCAAAGTTGAATGTTTTTTATAATAATTTTTTAGTTTTAACATTTTCGATTCATTGAAGTGTCAGAAAAATACTAAACGAATTGTTTAATATTTGCTTAATGCATACTTCCTTTGTTCACAGATTCTATTTTTATTTTGGTAAGTAAGTACCCTTCATACTTTTGAAATAATTTTCATGATAGACAGCTTTTAGATGGAAGATTTGGATCCATTTCGAATTATTGGTGATTTTGTACAGTATTTCGAAATTCTAAAAAAGGTATTATTAAATTATTTATAAAGATGAACCATTTTTAACATATTAGATTTTACTTACACCTCCAAGGATTTTACTTATATTTGCCGCCAAAATATGTATTGCCTTACACAAAAAAATACAATTCGCATACTTTTTTATATATAAACGAACTATGATTATTTCTTCACCATTTTACTTTCAATGGAAAGACAAAATTAATTTGTATGTATGTAGTCTAATTATCATTTTTTTGACAATAATTAAAAGATTTTCAATAAATCTGTCATTATCATCGTGCATATATTTTATGTAACTAGGAACACTGGTTTCATTGTCGCAAATGATTTTGAGGGACATGCCGTAGTTTAGGATCTCGAATGTGATTTTACAATTTTGCCAAAGGCTTTCGGGTAAATAAATTACCTGCAACATATAAAAATAAGTTACGTTGAATTAAAATGACCAGGTGAGCGGATCAAAATTTTGCTTATCTACTAAATTTTGCCTATACAAAGTGTCATTTTCGTCTAACCCTATTTTTCGATACTATCTTTGTAATATTGTTATTTGTTGTGTTTTCAGAGCTAAAACGGAGCTTGGCGATGTCACGCCACATAATATTAAGCAGCTGAAGAAATTAAACACAGTAGTTTTCCCTGTTTCATATAATGACAAATTTTACAAGGATGTCTTGGAGGCTGGCGAATTGGCTAAGTTGGCTTACTACAATGATATCGTAGTAGGCGCTGTCTGCTGTCGGATAGACACTTCAGAGAACTCTCGTAGATTATATATAATGACACTAGGATGTTTATATCCATACAGAAGACTGGGAATCGGCACACTAATGGTAGAACATGTCCTAAAATATGTCAAGCAGGATGGAAACTTTGACAGCATTTTTCTGTAAGTTTTCATTGTCATTTATAAAGTGTATCGTCAGTTCCTTATTAATTAAGCATTATATTATTTTTCAAATCTAAATATAGTTCAGTATTCTTAGTATCATTTCAAAGATATCACACAAATACACAGATTGAGGATCCAATTTCAAAATCTTAGAAGTCCAAAGTTTTTCACCCTTTTTGATTTTTATTTTTTACTATTGAATTGTGTGCTTCCCATTTTTGTGATTTTTTAGTCATAAATGTGCCACTTTTCTAAACTAAAAAATATTATTCAGCATTTGAAACAAATACCCTCATTATCCAAATATCAAATTATTCGGTGGAATATGAAGTGGAAAGAGAAAGTTTATTTAAGGAAGATGTATGATACGACTTGCTTGTGTGAATCTGTGATCAGAGATTTATCGGTTTTTGTTAAATTTCTACTCCACGGTAGATTAGGAATAGATTCACTTATTAAGTATCAATACACAAATCAAGGAAAACTATTTATAAATGTTAATCAAAGGTAGCAATCCATTAATCATCTTATTAGAAACTGAATATTTTTTTAATACGGCAATAGCGTCAGTTTATGGTATATCATAGATTTTTATTAAAATATACTAGATGTCGTAGTTAGCAAATTTTGTGTGAATCGAAGTGAGTCATTTTTCCGGGGGAATTTTTGACGTTTTGGTTCCAGACCACATCGTTTTTCTATAGAAGATAACAACTAATGTGAAATGTTTTCGGATTTATTTGTCTAAAAACATTTTAATTATTAAGGTTACAAGGACAGTTATCTAGGATGTGTTGAAATGTAAAGAAAACTGAAATATGTTGCCAACCAAAACGTCAAACGCGCAATATTCCATTACTCACTTTTTGCACGGAGTACTACATCTATCCACCGAAGCATTAGATGTTTTCGAAAGGAGAGTCCTTCACCGAGAGATGAATGGCGCATAAAGAAAAATGAAGAACTGTACAAAATTGATAAAGCCCCAAAGATCTCAACCCATATAAGACTGCTTAGGTTGAGATGGGCTGACCATTTACAGAGTGCTAAGGGGTGGAGGAGCCCCCCGTGATGATTGGTCGGCACGACCCGCTCGGTCTCATCATCAGGAGATAGGTGCAGCTGACGCTGCTCCTGGTGTGGAAATCGAAGAACTGAAAGTACTACAGGCATGGCGAAGGCTCCCTGTGGCAGTCTGTTTGTGGAGCTGTCGGGAGGGTAACCCTCGCCATGATTTACGGGCCTTCACGAGTGTGGTTGGACTCTTAGTGGCAGTGGTATGAAATATGCATGGTGGTAGTTCTTGTTTTCGTCCGACGAGCAGCCGCTCCGGGGATGAACAGAACACTTAGTTCTATAACGTTCCCTATGGAGTGGGGTAGGTGACTGCGACTTTCCCTCTGGCCATGTACAGAGAATGCCAAACACGCGACTACCCAAAAAAATTATGGTTGGTCACCCGGGAGGTAAACGGAAGATGGGGAGACCAAGACAGATGCTGAGGATAGAAGAGGTTGGAGGCGCTTGTTGAAGGAAGCCAAGGCTCGATTTGGGCTGTAGTGCCATCGAAGAAGAATATATCATGTTTTCAGTCACTAGATTTAACGTTATATGTCCTCTTAAGGGCCTCATATATATTGAAAATTATAATCAAATTTACAAGTAGCTGAGCAGCTTATATGTTGAAGATATCAATTGCTTAGTAACAGATGTTAATAATAGATTTTTTTTTATTTCAGACACGTTCAAGTAAATAACGAAAGTGCAATAGATTTCTACAAAAAGTTTGGATTTGAAATTGTTGAAACTAAAAAACACTATTATAAACGTATTGAGCCAGCCGACGCTCACGTCCTGCAGAAGACACTCAGAACTATGACTGGTCTCAGCAACGGCCCCGCTCCGCATCCTAAACTCAACGGTCATCAGTGATGAGAGAACTGACACCCACCCCATCATGTTTCATCTCAATCCATGTTCCGTATATATCTTGTCAGATTCTGAGTGTATAATACATTATTACAAACAAAATATCCTTAATATTGTTTCCAAAAGAACGACATTTATATATATATGTCAATGATGTCTTCATAGTCAATTTATTGTTAATAAAATTTAATATAAAAACTGTAATAATTGAGAAACTTTTGTGTCATAATATGATATGTTATCATTATATTATGTATTGTACTTTCAAGCCAAATTGTTCCTTATTTATCTAACAATTTTGCATTGGACAGTATATTATTATTATTATTAAATGTCGGGCTGAAAACTATATCAAATGTACATCAAAAGCTTCAACAAGTTTTGTTCAACAAACGGTAACACCCTGCATAACATTTACTTCATATATTAAATTTAGTTCAAAGGCATAGGTATAAGCTGATTTATCTGAATTTGGGTACTGTTCCAAAAACTGCCTGAATCTGCAAATGGTTTTTTTTTACAATTTCGTACCCTTTTGTTCTTGCCATAATTTCTAAAATAATAAACAATGATTTGATGTAGGTATCATTTTTATGATTGATTCTCCAAATTGACATTCATTCTAAATGAAATTAACATTTTTTAAATACTTATAACATCGAAGAAAAAATTAAATATTGATCCGAACCTGATTGAAGTTTTTGATATTCATATTTTTAGGTTAACATTTTTGTTGTAATCCAGAATATCGATTGAAGCCTTTGTAAATACATAATTATCTATCGTGTAAACGTAACTATAATGTGTACTTCTATAGCGTGTAATATAATTATTTCCAATGATTACTAAATTAAAATTAATATTTGTTGATATTATGGTCGTGCGAATTTCGTGCTGTAATAATTAACCAACTTAGACTGTCGTGAACGCAACTAAGAAAATTGTGGTATCAAACAAGTCGTTTCACCGAATTAATCGGAAGATGTTTGTGATACGTAGATGTTAAATAAATTTATGTCAAAACTAATTTGCCTAATGGATTTGTGTACTTTTTTTACCTTCATTATTTTGCACATATAAAAAATACAATCAGAAATTTGATAAAAAAAAGAGATTTTATATTAATGTTTGTTAGAATCTTTTTAAAACAATTTTAAACTGTATAAGATTTTTTTTGTCTATTTTTAGATTCTTTTATTTTTGCTCCTTGTTTGGAATATTAAAAAATGTGTTATTTGAATAATGAATAATTTTGTTTTTTTTTTTTGTTTCATACTGTGATGATTTTTACTCTCCACTTCTGTGGCATATTCTCCACTTGTCTGCATTCGTGGCTCAGTTGGATAAAACCATAGATTTTTATTATAATATACTAGATGTACTACTCTGTGCAAGAAGTGAGTCATGGAATATCGCGCGTTTGATGTTTTGGTTGGCAACATATTTCAGTTTTCCTTACATTTCAACACATCCTAGATAAATGTTCTCTAAATAATTAATAATTAAAATGTTTTTTAGACAAATAAATCCGAAAACAATTAAAATTAGTCGTTATTTTCTATAGAAAAACGATGTGGTCTGGAACCAAAACGTCAAAAATCCCCCCTGAAAAATGACTCACATTTGATTCATACAAAATTTGCAAACTACGACATCTAGTATATTATATGAAAACCTATGGATAAAACATATGATTCCTGAGCAAAAGGTCCCGGGTTCGATTCCTGGTGTAGACACTGTTTTGAATTGTGTTTTCAGTCTGGATCTGTGAGACAGTAAATATCACAAGTCTCCAGAATGTGGCAACTTATTATTAGGTGTGTGTTGCCCCGTTAATATACTGTTAGATGCCCCGAGAAGCTATACAAAATAAAATAAATATATTTTTTTTTAAGTAATTATTCGTCCAAAGCGATTATTCAACAAATAATATGAAAAATGCATTTGTTCACTTAATACTTAAAATCAAACCAATAGGGCAAATGCACTGTTGGTATATGAATAATTAAATCATCAATAACTCAATGAATTATATGGAATCAGCAAAATCACCTCAAACTATTGTTTTACTCGTAACAACATGGTTAGTTAAAATTTCCTGCTAGCTGCGTGTCGGTAATAAATTTATTTATTTTTCTAGTGCTTATATTGATAATGTAATGAAATAATCTACAAAATTCTCAACATGTGGGGTAGTTGAACAATATATTGCACCAGGCTCTAATACAGTATCTGGCCTTGGCCAAATTGAAAGTACGTAATTTGTGTTATACATATATTTAATTAAAATTGAATATTTCATATTTTACATGTATTTATTGTTTGTATTATATTTATTCTTTACTTTTATTGTAAAATGAATACTTTGAAACAATAAAAACAGCTGAATTTCATTTTTATATTACTTTACTCCGACTTTTTTATATATATATATATATATATATTTTTTTTTATAAACAACATGTCTTGTCAAATTTTGTTCACTCGAGATTTTACACTTTGAAATGATCACAGTGGAAATTGGATATGAACATAAATATTTACAAACTTTTTATCGCATCAATTGTAATTTATATATAGACAATGACCGGTATCGTTCTGTTAAATACCATCGTCAGAGTGTGGGAAAATTTAGGTAACCGGAGTGTGATATTTAATTTCATTTCATTTGAACAGAATTCATTCCAGAAATGTGTTCAGTGTTCATATTTCAAAGTAAATTTTCCATAAAGAAATCTTTAACAAATTTGATTTTTTTGAAAACCAAAAAGATATTTACACAAAAAATACCGATTTTTTTTGCTACTTTAGTTTATCATGAATTGATTGATTAATCCATTAGTTTTATCCTTATCACTGCTGTTTAATTCAAAATTTGTTTTACGACACCTTTGAAGAATTTGGCAAAAATTTGACTCTCATTATGAAAAACAATGAAGAAACTTTTGCTTGTTTATTAATGTCAATTTAAAAATAATAATTTGCTCAAATTATTATGACCTAATATACTTTCATTAGGAGGAACTCATCTCAATGTGGATGGACAATATCAGTCTATTTATAAAAAGGACCTAAGATGTTTTTGAAATAAATATAAATGTGTCTCATAACAAGATTATTTATTTCATGATTATAAAAGAACACTTTATTTTTAAAAAGATCTTTTGTTTTAGATTTCTCTGAATTTGACTACGATTGACAAAATACTATTTGATTTTTTTATCAATTCAAATTTCTTTTTTTTTTCATGTTGTTTATATTCAACACCATTGATTGACATATATCGCGTGCATGCCTTTTGTTTTGTGATTGAACTAAATTATAAAATTTATTTACGGCGAAAATATTACAGTTAATCAATGTTTAAATTGAGGTAACTAATATTAACGAATATCTTGTGTTTACTTTTATTCGCAATGTATAAATTATGGGAAACTAGTGCATCAAAAATATTGTTAATCTTAAAACAATCTAAATAACGAAATCACAGCCAAATTAATCACTTTTCTATGTTGGAAAATTCAGTTTTTATGTCAAATCTTCTGTATGATTTCTCTAGATAATTTGTAAAATATATCTGTCCAATTATTATTTTATCTTTTGAAAATTTCACCTTATCTATGGATTCCATTCCTAATTCAAATTATATGACAAATCTTCTATAGCACAATCCCTGCTAATTTTAAGAAGAGACCGCCAACTTAAATAATCTCTTGAGGCAACCCTAAAGCATGATTATTGTACATGACAAGTATATATTTTTCTTGAAATCCTTATTTATATACAGGTTTCTAAGAAGGATCAGTGCTAGAGCGGAGATTGCATTGACTTAATTATCCAGTGATGGGATAAAGGTATGATAATGAAGTGATGGAGAGTTCAAACGCCACACTACATCGACCGATCTCATTCGTCTATAGCACAAACGTTTATGTTTAATTTACGGAATGTGTGAGGATGTATATATAAGTATTTTTCACAAGGACAAATTCATATATATAAGTATTTTTCACAAGGACAAATTCATTCGTTTAAAAAATAAATGTCGAATACAGATAAAGAGACTCAGATTGCATTACAAGACAGAATACTTTTGAAATATTTGAATAAATAATAAAGCAATTGAATCAAAGTATATGAAGCATTTGTATAAATGTAGGAAATCTATTCTATCGACAATCTGGCATATGTGTATTGGTCACTGTTGTACCAAAAGTCATATTGGGTGTAGTGAATAGTGACTCTTGCGACTGCAGGTAGGAGGAGGAGACATGTATTTTTCAATTGCAAAAGGTATCCATCAAAAGTGTTTTACTATAAAATAGGTTCACTTAACACTCCTAACAAGAGTGGAGACAATATTGTGCAATATCAATCAAGCAACATTAAACTTGTTTTCAAAATTCATAAACAATAATGGAATTTTCGTGTGATTGTTTGTTAAATACTTGACTCCTTAATGCTGCTGCAAATATAGATTATGTAACTGCCTAAGAACACTTCCATAAGCAGTTAAAATTGGCTAAATTTCATCGTTTCAACAGTTAAACCTGGTTGTGTTGCTATGTACTAGTTGCATGTAACACATGAGATCCAACTGTCGATAGCGATAGTATATATAGTTGAAGAATAAGTACCAAACTATAAATCCAAATTATTGAATATTTCAAGATATTTTGTTTTCTATACAACACATGTAGGAATGTATGTCAAGATAGGACATTATGGAGGTCAGTCCTTTTCTCCTACCCGGAATATAAAAACAGCATGATGGTATGTATGTATGTTTAGAGATTAAGTATCAAACTATTAAGTCTTCTTAGATATTGTGTATAGGCAACTGCCATACAAATTGTATGAAGCAATGTCTTCACTAAATTCAATTTTTATAAAAATTGTTAAAAAAAAATTGAGTTGTGAGAAAATTAAATTATCTAGTTGATATGTTTCGGCTTTTTTCGATATTTTTAAAAACTTTGTAAATATAGGCAGTTAAACACATAAATTTATCATAAAAAAAATTCTTAATAAAAAATGTTTGAGAAACTCATTTTTCAAAAAGATTTTTTTTGAAAAATTCTATGTACCAATTTTCAGCATTTTAGCTTTTATGGTTTCCGAGATATATAGAAAAATAAAGTAAAAATTCAAAAGTTGATAACCCCTGACTGCAACAAAAATTCAGAATTCTGAGTATAAAAGTTTTGTAGGCCTATAACTATTTATATATTCTGAAATTTTGGGCTCTGTAAATTGAGCAGATCAAAAGTTATAGGGGACACACACACAGACACACGAAATGTTCTACTCCGAATTCTGAGTAAATCCGTATATGGAACATATATACTGCGAAGCCTCTATGTTGGTGTTTTTTGACTTCAAAGTTGGAAAAGCCGTGAAAAAAGTAGACCCTGCATACAATTCTCGCGTATCCTGGCTGGAAACATTGTCGATATGTTAAGAGAACAAAGTTCTTTTGAACAAATCGACAGTTGGATATGAATATTTTATTTCATTTCAATAAAAAATGAAGTTGATAACTCTTTCAAAGTACTTATTTGAATACTACTGTTGCAATACTAATTAATTAATTGTTCCTCCACAGCTAGCATCAATATTTTTATAAATGTTATACTGTATAATTATAAAATTTCTTATAAAAGTCAAAATCTGACCTTCGGTCGGACACTTGTCATGTGGCTTTCAATAATATATGAACTAACTCAACCTAAATAGAAAATTCTCACTTCCTCAATATTTAACTACCTAAAACAATGAATACATCTTTATCTTAAGGCCGCACAGGCACTGAGAATTTTTAACGAGTTGTACTGCCATACATTTTGTACGACAAGACTAGCTTGAAACAGGAATGACGTAAGCAACAATATGAATCATACCTTTTTAAAACTCTAGACAAATTTAAAAATCTAAAACATTCAGTGTTTATTTTATCTTTTTGTACATAATATAAAAAAATATATTGCACACTGGCGGGCTTATTATCATTAGGCAATTTCTTCCAACCAACCAGATAAACCTACATCATATTTAACAATATTATTGCTGACAAATTAAACGGATAACGCAAATTTTAGGGACACTTTTGTAACTCTTTTTTATCGAGAGAATTTTCAAATATTATGATTCTGGAATCGTCAAGCTGTTCACAATACTATAATTTATACCAGTCTTTAGTTTCCAATATGATAATGTCAGTATTGGCTGAAGAAATGCCAATACAACTTATCACATTTGAGTGCATGTGTTACCTTAAAACATTAATGCGAAGTAATTTGTACCCCACATCTGTGTCAAAATCTTTTCTCTCTGAATATTTATAAAAATAATTCTTAGCAGACTGCAGTGGAACAGTGCTATTTCAGTGACTTCTGCGCTTGCGCAGAAGAGAGAGAAATTTACTTAAAGTATTTCTCATACTGTTTTTACTTCTCTGGGCTGGAAACACTAGTCAGTTGAAAGAAATTGCCACTCACACGGAACGTATAAGGAAGTGTTTATGGCATGGTAAATTATTTTGCATTTAGGAACAATTAAAACTAAAAATAATTATTTTGTATTTATTTTAAATTACATAATATAATATAATATATATTATAAATTTATATAAACAATAACATGTCTTCAACATTTCTAATACATAATATCTAAAAAGTCTTACTATCACAAAGTACAGTATAATATGACAATTGAATTTTAACAGTAATAAATTATTTGATTTAATCATTTTAATTCTCATGGGATATAAAATTTATTGGCGAAATACAGTATGTGATTCTTGTATAATTTAAATGTATTTATTTTATCGAGTATATATAGTTATACATAATAAGTATGTGTTATTTTTTCTCACATAGTTCAAAACAAAAGTATTATAAAATTAAAAATCATTCAGTCTTTCTATGCAGTCTAAACATCATATTATACAAAATATAACTACATTTAAAAGCATATTTTGTACAGAAAAAATCACATACAAATATGTATGTATATTTCAAAGATCAATGTTACCCTTCATAGCACTATGACGCAATGTTGTCAGATCTAGCTTCACTGTTAGAATACAATGAATCACTTTAATCATTCCGTTCACATAAAAAGGTAATGTATTAGCAAAACTCCACTTGCATTCATTAAGAAACCGTGTAGATGAGTGTGAACATCAACATTGTGCTAAGATTTTCAAGGAGTTGATTATTTTTATATACATTTGGGATATCCTTTTAAATATTATTGTTAATTATGTGATTCAATAAGAATCTGCAGTGCTTTTGTTTTTTAAAACTTATATATCAATGTAGTTTTTTCTCACACAAAAATAATAAAATTAATGGTGGACCAGAATGGTGCACTGGAATGGATATGTTCCAAGAACATTCTCGTGCTTTTTTTTTATTTAAATAAATATTTTTATTTTATCTAGTGCTTTATAGCAAGCTTTGAATGTGAATAAAACTACTTTTAAACAGTAGTATTGATTTCTTCAGTCTTTCTGTGTAGTATCATAAAATCAGTCTTAAAAGATATATGGCAAAATATTTAGTAATGTAAATAAAGTTATCATTCAAAATAGTATTGAAAGAATGAAACTTTATTTTGCAATATTTTGTATTGTGTAATGTGCCAGAAAAGTGAACAAAAATAAATAAAACACAGAAATATACAAAGATTTTTTTTATTGTTGTTGACCTATTAATACATATATTTATGAGCGATCTCTTGTAATATAAAATAGTGCTGCTCTTTCCCCACCATTACCCATTTTCCACATATAGGTAATTGATACCCTTGTAGGACTATGAAGGAACAAAAGAAGAAATCAGAGAACTCTAAAACTTTGCAGACACAGCATCGCTATCAATTAAAATGAATTGTAAGGAAACAGTAAAATTGAAAGAACTAATGCATGAGTTATTTTAGATAAAATAAATAGGTATCATTGAAGTAATAAACTATGGATAGTAAAACAAGCAAAAAAGTCTCATCATAAACTTAAAGTGACAGAAAGTTTCAAAAGCTATAAAATTACAATTCTTTGTTGTTACTTGTAAGATGTTTCTTTAATTTATAAATAGTATGTGAGAAATGTGAAAAAAAGATGTGTATTAAAGATATTGATCATAATACATTTTGTGTTTATGTGATTTGCTATTTGTTATGAAATACAAAAAAAAACACATCATGTATTTCGCCAGAAATAGAGGTGCTTCAATCGGAGGAAAAATTTTGTGAAGTGCAAACACACATCAATATTATATAATAAGAAATATCACGTGATTAACAATATATAATAAATAATATAGATAGTGATAACTTGCAAGAGTTACGATGAATATTAAATTCATACCATAGTGATCAATTAACATTTATGTGATTAAAAGCAAAAATGTGCAATTGCAAAAGTATGCAACAGTAATAAAACTTGTATTGAGGACAAGAAATTAAATGGAAAATAATGTTTTGAATTTCACATGTACAAAACGTTGTATATTGACTAATTAACAGATTTTATGATTTGTATAAAATATTTTTAATTGAGGAGGTTAAAAATATCTATGTATCTCTCAAAAAATAGAGATTATAACAGCTAAAACAAAAAAAAATAACAGCTTATGGATAAAATTTTAAAATAGACATTCAAATAATAAGAATTCTCTAGATTATTAATAATGTAGATCACCTACATTATGCTACATTATTAATAATGTAGTCTAGATTAATAATGTTGAGAAATTTGAGACGTCATCATTATATTACAAATAAAGTCGATAAATCAAAATATTTTCTTTTTAAATTTAGGGCCAAACTTACTATTTGCAACTATACTATAAAGCTTAACGTCCACAGAGGCGCAACGGACGGATCAGATTTTCGTCTCCTATGAAAATGTTGTCATTGCCAATGATCCAATGCATGCGCTTCTATTCCTATATAGAATACTAAAATCCATCTGATGTGCTGCGTCCGCTGCGCTTATGGGGACGCTTACCCTTATACAACGCTTACGCAGTTTCGGCCATACAAAAAATTGGGTAAGCGTCGGATTAAACTCAAATGACAAATGGTAAGCAAGACCTTTAATTTTTAGATTATTTAATTCACTTACTGATATCATTACATAACCTTTAAAAAAGATAATAATATTTAAGCTCTCAATTACAAGCATCTGGTTTTCAAATATCAGAAATTCCACCTGCAATGCTTAAATTTGACTCTAAAATATTCTTGATATTAATTCCATCCATTTTGCAGGGTCTCCAAACTTTCCAGCCTTACGAACATACTGATTGCTCTGGTAAGTTCCAGTAACCATTTCATTCATTTGTTAGTTATTATCTTCTCTCCTTCTTCTTTCTCAGCCATCTCTCCACTGCTGGATGTAGGCCTCTTCTAAGAGCTTCCACTCGTCTTTTTTTGGGGCTTTTTGAACCCATCTGCTTCCAGCGACAGAGACAATATCATCGGCCCACCTTTTCTGGGGCCGGCCTATTCCCCTTTTCATATCCCATGGTCTCCAATTTAGAATTAGTTAGTTGTTATACTTAAGTTAAATTTTCTGTGTATCATACTTGTCATTAAGCTTTACCCAGCAAGTAAATAAAACTGAGTTATTATCATTCTGTGTTTTTATCCAACTTATAACAACAACAAGCCATTAGCTGTCACGGGCCTCATTGATGACATTGGTCATTAGCTGTCAGGGGCCTCATTGATGACATTGGTCATTAGCTGTCGCGGGCCTCATTGATGACATTGGTCATTAGCTGTCGCGGGCCTCATTGATGACATTGGTCATTAGCTGTCGCGGGCCTCATTGATGACATTGGTCATTAGCTGTCGCGGGCCTCATTGATGACATTGGTCATTAGCTGTCACTGGCCGGATCAATGACAGTGGAGGTTAGATTTGGCTCGCGAGCGTAGTTAAGAGACCCCTGATCTAAGGGATATTTCTCTATGAATTTAAGAAAAATTAAAAAGAATTATCAATGAAATCAACTTGGGCTTCAATATAGGCCTTAAAAAAACATAAATATCAAACTTTTCTAATAGGTATATAATATATTAAAACAAATTTAAACAAGTCAACATGTCAATCAAATTTCTCAGTTGCATGCGAGTCATATCAAATACATCTACACACCTGATGAAATTGAAATATAATCTCTTCTCTATGGTTTTGAAATGTCAAATCGCGTCGGGAATTGATTTGTTTTATGTAAATATGTGTCTGTTTTGATGTTTATTGAAGTAGTTGTTAATTAGTAATTAGCACACATTATTTTGATTGTGTGCCTAATGTAGAACGGAAACTATCATCACCCAGTTCATAAGTATAATAAAATTGTAAACTGCTAGCCCTAGAACGGGGTTTCCTAGTTAAGCAGCAGTAATCTACTTATTTGTATCATTGTAAAATATCATGTGATAAAAAATTAACATCTTTTACCAGAGTTTGAACAAGGTTTACTACTAGTACAAATCAATGGAGATATTTTTTTAGAAATACTCAAAATTAATTTGAAGTGCATGCCTGCATATATATTTTTTTTTAAATGAATATGGCCTTGTTAAACAAGTACATATACAACTTCCTACGTTCCCTAAAATAAGCATATAAATGCTTATGCTATAGGTGAACGAAATCGGTCGAGGCAGGATTCGAACTCGCGACCACTGGATTACTAGCCCAGCGCGC
Source organism: Molanna angustata (assembly GCA_963576475.1). Lineage (NCBI taxonomy): Eukaryota > Metazoa > Arthropoda > Insecta > Trichoptera > Molannidae > Molanna > Molanna angustata. The sequence goes on from OY754982.1 coordinate 27,642,989, forward strand.
TAATTGCTCTGCCATCGATTTTTAAAATCCATTATGTTTTCCTCTTTTAACCAAATCCTTCGACTCCGATGGCCTCAATATTGAAATGATACGTCTGCTTTTGCCTCCAATTCTGCCCATTATTACACACATTATTAACCACTCACTGACCGTTGGTATCTTTCCATCGGCATGGAAAATCGCACATGTCATACCCCTCCCTAAGATTTCAACACCTACTCAACTAAAAGACTATCGTCCAATCTCGATTTTACCAATATTGTCTTAAGTTACTGAAAGGATAGTATTCAATCAATTCAATGCATGGCTTTGTTCTAATTCTCTCCTTGATCCACTGCAATCTGGTTTCAAAGCAGGTCATAGTACCACAACTGTACTAGTTAAGATTACGGATGACATTAGACGTGCTATGAACAATAAACAACTTACAATTCTCACACTACTCGACTTCAGTAGCGCGTTTAATTCCGTTGATTTTGACATTCTTCTTGCTAAGTTGTCCTCGCTAAACATAGCTCAGCCAGTATTGGAGTGGTTCACCAGTTATCTTGGCAACCGTAAACAATGCATTAAGACAGCTAACTCTACTTCTGATTATGCCACCTTGCTGTCTGGAGTTCCGCAAGGTGGAGTTTTATCTCCACTGTTATTTTCCGTATTTATTAACTCTATCACTACAAACCTCAGATGTAAATATCATCTTTTTGCAGACGATCTTCAATTATATTTCCATTTTAATATCTCTGATATTAACAATGCAGTCCTTCACATGAATGAAGATCTTAAATTGATCTCTTCTTGGTCATCGGATCATGGTCTTCTTGTTAATCCTACTAAGTCCCAGGCAATTATAATCGGTAGTCCTCGTCTGCTGTCATCTATAAGGAATTTGCAACTCCCACTGCTGTATATCAATAACCAATGCATTCCTTATACCAGGGTTGTAAAAGATCTTGGAATCTTCATCGATGATGACCTTTCGTGGCATGAACAGGTATCGCATGTTAGTAAATCTATTTTCTTTGCCCTACATTCACTTAATAAACTTAAAAATTTCCTTCCATTCCGTTGTAAAATAATTCTTGCTCAATCACTTCTTCTTCCATTGCTTGATTATGCCGATGTATGCTACTTGGATGCAAATGAAGTGCATCTCAATAAACTTGAACGTCTTCAGAATATATGTATCAGATTCATCTTTGGGTTGAAAAAATTTGATCGCATATCACCTTACCGCAATCTTCTTTGTTGGCCCAGGATACGCCAGCGGCGCAATATACACATTTTGTCACTATTGTACAATATTCTCTCGAACCCAAACCTGCCACAGTACCTCAAAAGCAAATTCACTTATTTATCCAGTCATGGACTTCCACTCCGATCTGCTGAATGTACAACACTTTCCATACCTATCCATAATACAGAATTTCTCAGCTCTTCGTTCGAAGTACAATCAGCAAGATTATGGAATAGCCTTAGTCCGGATATTGCGTCGTCTAACTCACTTAGTATTTTCAAGAAAAAACTAAAGAAGGAATATTTATCCTTGAACACCTGATCCCGATTTCCTCTCCTGTCCTTACCATATCCTTTTTCTTGCTATGAATTATAATTTTTTTTTTGTTTTAATAGTATTTAAGTGTTATACGTATTTTCTTTGATTTCTTATACACAATGTTGTCATACTTTGTAATCTGGTTGGTTGGAAGAAATTGCCTAATGGCAATAAGCCCGCCAGTGTACAATTATATTTGTTTATATTATGTACAAAAAGATGTATAAATAAATAAATAAATAACTATTCACATGATATTTTTAAAATTATGCAATGGTATCTAACCTTTTATATATTTCATACCTAGTTACAATATTTGTAACTGAATCATTGATATATTTAAATTGATACATACATATGTAATACATATACTCTGTTTATATACAAATATCAAAATAGGAATAAATATATAAGAAACAAAGGCAAATTTAGTTTGTTTTTATGAGCTCATCAATATCAATTGTATAAATATAAATATTATATTTCCAATACATATAATTAATCAATAAACTGCCATGATACATAATATTTATACCACTATACTAAAAATAATATTTTAAGAATATATATTTATTTAAATTCCAATTTGGAATTTACAAAACATAACCTCAAATGAGCGAATTCGTGGGTCATGGTGGCCCTAGACAAAACTAGTCACTAAATAATTAAATATAATATTTTACAAAAAATGGAAATATTTTTTTAAGAAAAAAATCATGAGATATGTTTAGAAAGAATCTAAATCATTTATTTATAACATAAAAAACAATATCAACTGTAAATTTAGAACCTATGAATATTTTCTATCACAATATTTATCTAAAATACTGACTAAGCTATTTATAGTTTTATTCCATTATTATATATAACATTGATTATGTAATTAATTGTCTTTAGTTTCCATCTAAAGTACTAATCAGTAATGAGAATAGTTTGATGGCAATCAAATTAAATATTTAAATAAATTCAACTTTTCTTGTATTGTATTGTCATATAGCCATTGGACATGAGCATAACTAGAAATTAATCTAAATCTGCAACGCATCTGTATTGTCCTATACAGTCAAATCCTATGACAGTAAAATCTGGGGGACCAAAAAATTAGGTTGTACTAAAATTTTGTTTTATACTCTATATTGAATATGCTATCCTGTTACACAATACATAAGACCACAAACAATGTAGCAGATCAAAATTTGTGACTAGTATCTAAATAAGAGTATGGTGTAGTGTAATAATTGTTCTATTTTCAAATTTACATGTTTTCACAACACACGTTTAGGTAGATTTTACAATAATGTTGTATTTTTTTTGAGTATATAATTTGATTTAGTAAATCTAGGAAAGGCCACCTAATTTTTTATAACCTTTCTATTTAAATATAAAAATATTCAATTTATAAACATCCAACAAAACATAATTCAAATTCAATGGTTCAAACGTCAAAATGAGTAATTAGGTAGAGTTGCTACGTATTTCTGACAAAAGGTTCAAGTTATTTAACACATTTATTGACGAAAAATAATGAAAAAGCTGGCAAACCTGGGGGGGTGCGAGTCCGGTCAAACGGCGGAATGAAAACTCTCCATATAGATATATATTTTTTTATAATTTTCTATAAAGAATACTATTGCTACATAGGTTTTTAACGTGGGTTACCACCACGATATGGGTTACCATGGATTGGGACTCGCCCAGCAGAATAATCTCCAAATAGGCAACAAATAAATGTGTCTTATAAATAACAAAGGAATTAAATTTACTATACACAAATAATTACTTATATACAGACATTTCAGTGGAACGGATTAAAGTATTTTTTTTATTTACATTTGGTCTGTTAATAGTAAATATGTACCTATATTTTTCTTAACATTACTTATCTTCAAAATATCTTTTGCTCGTCATCATTACAATAATCATGTGATTGTGGATGATTATTTTATTAATATAATAATAACAGAAAACATATCTCCTAGAATACTTTCATATTGGATAATGGTCAGAGTAATATTGATTATTGATAAAAATACTGAATTTAGCATACTTATACGATACGCACATTATGTTAGGCCTTAAACTTATTTAATTCTGATAATTTTACTCTCAAGTTTCTATGTGATAATAGAATATTAACTAAACTGACTTCAACCATATTTGTGACATTAATATTTTGGATAGTGTTTTTTTCACAATATGTAGATATATTAAAGAAATGGAAAAAAACAGGGTTTTTAATTTTATGTTAAGTTAACAATTTCTGTATAAAGATTTGTATTGTATATTTCCATTATACAAATTCAAATACCAGTCTATTTTTGAATAATCGTGTCCAAGATTTCCGCTTTATTTCAGTAACACTTAATATGAAGCATTATGAAATTATGTTGATTAATGTACTATTCTTATGAGAATTGAAATTTTGAATGAATTAAATAAAAAATAAAGTATACCATTTATAAATAATATTCATTGCATAAGAAAAATTTCAAGATTGGTCGTACAGAAAGTAAAAATATGAGCTTAACTAGCCAATGACTAATGAGAAAAGGCATTAAAAAAGAAGAAAAAAAAAGCAATACTAATTATATAAAATGAAGTTTCATGTAAATGTGTTAATTTTGCACAGGATTGTTGTGCTGTTTATTTTTTTCAATCTAATATTGTTAAATTTAATCTTGTAATTAACTATCTAATATAAATTTTAAATGACTAATTTCAGCATTAAATGCTGCCACAATTCATAGCACATAAATCAATTATTCTGCAATATACATAAAAAAATCACAGCACTATTCATGAAGATAAATCTAAAACCTTGAAGGAATTAAGATCTAAAATTGTAAAAAAGGTGTGTAGAACATAACAACATCATAGACATGTTTTAAATATATAGCAACATCAATAAATAACTAGAAGTAAAAAAAGACAATTTTCATGTGAGCCACTGGACATTCCATATTTGAAAATAAAACCTTATATACACATTCCACATTAATTTGATCAAAAATTGATACACATTGGGTACTTGCACACTGCAGACTAATTTTAATCTCTCAATAGTTTTGTTGTGTTAGACTGCTGCTAGTTTTTATATCGGCCGACACTGAATCTTTATAATATGAGCACTTGCACACATCTTCATAATGATTAAGAGCTCAATCAAACTATCGGCCGATTAAAAAGTCTGTAGTGTGCGAATTCCTTAAATAATAGAAATAAAAAAAGGGTCATAAGAATAAATTATATTAGGTAAATTTTAACCTACTTTATTATAATAACTATTTTATGCACAGTTTAATATATATTTTGTATATTTTTAAAAAACTTCACTTTGAATAAATATTTATATTACCTATTATATACAATGGAATAGAATAAGATGTTTTAAGATGAAACATTATATTTATATATAATTATCATTGTTTCCATTATGACATTTTTATTATTTGTTAAAACAAATTTATCGTAAGAAAAAATGTTTTTCTCAGTAAAATATGTTTGAGAAACTCTGGAACTCCAGCATTTATGGTTTTTGAGATAGGTATATAGAAAAATAAAGTGAAAATTCAAAAGTAGGAAAATAACAAAAATTCATATTTTTAAGTATAAAAGTCTTGTAGGCTTAAAATTTTCTATACTTTTTGAAGTGGCTTTGTGAATCAAGCAGATCAAAAGTTACAAGGGGGGACAGACACACATGTTCTATACCGAATTCTGAGTAAATCCATGTATGGAACATAATATGCTGCAAAGCATCTAAGTTGGTGTTTTTTGACTTCAAGTAGAAAAAACCATAAAAAATATAGACTTGACATACAAATCTCAAATATCTTGGATTGAAACTTTGTTAATAAGTTATTCTCTTGAACAAATCGATAGTTGGATAACAATGATACACAGATATGATGTCAATGAATGTACTGTTGACAATTATTTATTTTGATTCTAAATTTATTGAGTTATTTATTATGTTTAAAAATCTAAAGATAAATGATAAATACATTAAATAATTTACTCTCAACAGCGAAAAATTTTCCACCTTGCTTTTTGTAATTATTTGTTAAAATTTGATCACACAAGAAGGCAATTTAAAGGAAAATTATATAAAAATAGTGCCATCGAACGAGGAGAGATTCTCTAGTACAAAAAATTAACTTTAGACAAGTTATTGTAAATGAATATGTTTTATTTATAATATTATTAACTATAAATGGAGGGTATAATTTTGATTAGAATGGATGGAAACTCATATTGCACGTGGACATATTATTTTCAATTTTAGAATGATTTTTTTATTACAAATATTTACAAACCTACACAACAAAAGCGTAGATAAATTACTCTAAAATTTGATTTAGTTATCAGTGTCCAATCAAACATTCGGGATTAGCTTCTACCACCTTCGTCCAAAAATACTTGGATTTTTTTATTTTATAATACTTCTCGGGCAACTAACAGGTACTATGTCAAATATTAATTTAACACGCATCCAAAAACAAGTTGCCACATTCTGGAGACTTACGATATTAATCGTCTCACAGATCCAGACTGAAAAATACAATTAAAATCTGTGTCGCCACTGGGAATCGAACCCGGGATCTTTGGATCAGCAATTGGATACCAAACCAACTGAGCCATGAAGGCTTATTTTTGGTGAAATCCAAAGTTTTCTTTCAGCCGCTAAAAACAGTTGAACAACAAAGACTGAATAACTTGTAAGAAAGTGTGCTTATTCGAATAACTTTCATTATTTAGACAGTTAAACCTGGTCATTTTTTACGTATAATAATTATTTTATTTCATTTCAATAAAAAATGAAGTTGATGAAAAATTGTATGAATGCAAATTGTATTACTACAACTGCATAAATAATAAATAGTTCGTCCACAGTTCAATATTTTATATGTTTTTTAAACGGTATTTTATAAAATTTCTTATAAAGATCAAACCCTCCGGTTCGGCCAAATTTTAAGGCTAAAGCCAAACATTCGGCATGGGCCGAATTCTAACTTTCAACCGGACATTAGAGATTATATTAGTATTTAATAAAAAAAATTGCACAATCCCGTCACATATTAAAATAAAATACAAGTCAATAAAATACCTCTCTGCGTGAAGTAATATTAAGTGGAGCCAACATAATAACATCATTTTTTGCACCGCTCAGTTGGCAGAATTTACAGATGAAAATAGATACAGAATAATATCATTAAGTATCACTATAACATTATAATCTTTGTTTTAATTTTTGAGTGTTCTGTATTAACACTATCAGTTAGTTGTTATATTATTGCGTTCATAACAAGATAATTTAAAAATTACTTGTTAAATCGTTTATATAAAGAAAGTGTTATACAGAAAAACACAATCCGTCATAAAGATTTATAAAAAAAAAAAACTTTAACAACCTACTCTAATATAAAATAATCTAATATACAAACATATTTTTAGAAAATAAATACAAATGAAACATAAATTATTCAATTATCTCATGAAAAAAAATATTAAATACTATGTTATAGGCCTTTTTTATTATAAAATATTTCTTATCAAAAAGGTTATATAAATTAATAGAAAAAAAACATCAAATCTTATATAATCAAAAATGAATTAACAATTTATAGAAAACTTCAGGATATTTCCCTTTTAGGGTAGACAAAGAGAACCATGCACCACACTTTTCTACCCTGACATACATTTACAGCCTCGTTCACATTCACACACTGTCTCGTCTGCTCTCGGTGCATCTTCTACCGTGTCATTTAAATGCCATTTTATATATATTTCTTTTTCCCCTATTATGTGTCAGTGGAAATTTATGTTTTCGTAATTTTCAAACTTATTTTTCAATTGTAATGATTATGTATTCGAGGTGGAAGTATAATATCATGTTTGTAATTAAACGAAATAAGTCTATTCTGTCTAATATAGCAGTCTTTTATTTGGGCCGATTCTCAAGATGACAATAAGTTACATTGAATTGGGATAACATTTCGCTTGATTGGGCCCTAACTCTAGTCCTCTCAATTAAACAGAATCCAACGACCATCATATTTAACTTATGTATATAAAAATATTATGCATCTCAAAATTAAAATTTAAAAAAAGAAAACAAATATATATATATATATATATATATATATATATATATATATATATATATATATATATATATATATATATATATATATATATATATATATATATATATATGTTAAATCTAAGGTTTTATATATGTTAAATCTAAGGTTATATATATATATATATATATATATATATATATATATATATATATATATATATATATATATATATATATATATATATATATATATATATATATATATATATATATATATATATATATATATATATATATATATATATATATATATATATATATATATATATATATATATATATATATATATATATATATATATATATATATATATATATATATATATATATATATATATATATATATATCCATTTCAAATTTGTCTAAATAACAATAAATCATATATTTCAATAATGGCAACAACAACTTATAAGTTTAGCACATAGATTTTTATTATAATATATACCAGATGGAGTCAACACATCCTAGATAACTATTCTCTAAATCTTAATAAACAAAGTGTTTTTTTAGACAAATAAATCAGAAAACAATTCACATTAGTCGTTATTCTCTATAGAAAAACGATGTGATCTGCCAACGAAAACATCAAAAATCCCCCGGAAAAATGCCTCACTTTGATTCATACAAAATTTGATAACTACAACATCTAGTATATTATAATAAAAATCTATGATTTAGCAATACCAACAGAACAATTTTCTGCATAAAGATGTCTCTGTTTAAATTTAACATCAACTGTATGAAATTTCATTTATATTTTTCAATGAGTTATATTATTATGGGAATGGTTTAAGAAAAACAATCACATAAGATGGACAACGCCATAAAACACAAGATCGAAAGGAATGAGAAAAAGTTTATACTGAATGAGACTTAGGACTGCTCAGCAGTGAACAAAAAGATGTTCAAATAAAGAATAGTAGTGTTTCATAAAAGTGCACTTCCTGATTAAGTTGGTATGATTGCATTTGGTGTTGTTATATGTTAAAAACAGGATGTTCCCTACCAATTTAGGATTTTTATTTATTTTGTACTATGTGTAAAAGTTGTTTGTGATAGATATACACAAATTGTTAAAAAAAAGTTTGTTTTGTTTAAAATAACTATAGAAAACATGTATAATTTTAACATATTAAACTGTTTTCTTTTAAAATTTCTTATTAAGTTTTAAATATGAGATTAGAGGAACTTAATTTGAAAATATGGCAACATTATTTAGTTTATTTGACTGACAGTCTTACTACCATGAAGTGCACTTTTAAGTGAAACGCAGAATACAACCACATACCATAGATAACAGAAGATAACGGTTTTCCCGTCATTTTTCTAACTGCTCCCGACACTCACTTCACACTGAACAAGAATAGGAAATCTTTTCTTGCTTATTATCACTCCATAGTAAAATCAATTTTTGTACAGTGTTAATTTCAAATGTGACATATTTACCTATGTTTTTTGTACATTATAAGTATGAGTAATTAATATTGTTTTTAATCACAATAAACAAATAATATAAATCTAGTAATGATCAATCAGAATAATTATACTTTTGATTGATCGCTGTCTGGTGTTTGAGAAGACAAAGTTGTCTCAGAGGTTTTATTCAAAGACTCCATATCGAGAAGCTCCTTTAGTCTTTTTACGCAAAGAAGGGAACCATTGTAGGCTTCACTAGACATCTGGAAATATACAATTACATATCACACACCTGCTTGTTTTATAAAAAAAGAGTAATGCTAATTTCATAATAATATATTATAAAATAACGGCGAAAAATAATAACTAATAAATTTAATTGAATAGACCTTAATTAAAGAAAACTTGTTAAAGTGAGAGGTGAATGTTAAGTGAACTGGGTTAATCCAACAAGTTTAGGAATCTCTGATCTAAACTAAGAAAGCAGTTAAGAAAAAATAAAACAAAATGAGAAATAGTTTTAGTAATATTAAAGATTTTTATAGTGCATTTTAATGATTCAGAATCATGACATCTCTAACAAACCTTGGAATGCTCTATAAACAATGCTGTTTTCAATTAATTTAAAGAAAGTGCAGAACATCTGAAAGCAATCAATTCCAAAATTTGAGGTTAAAATTTGAACCAAAATGATCTTCTTCTTCTTCTTTTCCCTCGCCTTATTCCCATTATTTGGGGTCGGCTCTCCTAGTCCGCATGCGCCAGGTTGCTCTCTCCTGTGTTTCGTCATGAGTCACATTCCGCGTCTTCATGTCGCTGTGAACCGTGGACATCCATGTTGCAGGCGGTCGTTTCAGGTGTCGCTTTTCGGTCACTATATGCAGAGCCTTATTTACAATGTGGGAGTCATCTCTCCTGCACATATGCCCCTACCACCGCATTCTACCCTCCCTCATCTTTTCGGCTATGGGAGCTACCTTGAAGCTGCCTCGGACGTATTCGTTCCTGACCTTGTCCAGCAATGTCACACCGCCGGCCCACCTCAATATTTTCATTTCAGTGACGTGGAGTCTCTGCTCCTCCTGCTTTCTAGAAGCCCAACATTCTGATCCATAGAGCAAAGATGGTCTCACACAGGTCTTATATACTCTGCCTTTAGTCTGGACTGGCATTCTTCTGTCGCACAGTACCCCTGTTAGGGACCTCCATTTTAACCAGCCAGCCCCCCTAGACAACATGTCATTAAAGCTAAGCGTTATATCGCTTAGCGATAGAAATGTATGAAATTGGTGGCTGTCACGTGATGTCATAGCCACCAATTCCATACATTTACTATCGCTTAGCGATATAACGCTTAGCTTAAATGGCATGTTGTCTAGGGGGGCTGTATGGATTCTATGCTCTATATCACTTTCGATTTTTTCGTCCTTTGTGAGGACGGAGCCTAGATATGTGAACTGCTCTGCTTGTTTTATTGGAGTATCATCTAATTTTAGTGTGGTTATGGGCTGTGTATCTTAGTGTGGTTATGGGCTGTGTATCTCCGGAAAAATTACAATACATGTATTCTGTTTTACTTCTGCTAATTCGCAGTCCGTTTTTTTCTTCTAGTGCTATTTGCCACTGATTCAGTGATTGCTGTAGATCTTGGATGGTATCACGAATTAGCACCATGTCGTCTGCATATAAGAACTTCAAATACTATAAAAAATGAAATCTACAATACAACCTCAGATTTCTTACCAATGAAAAGTTGAGGAATCCATGAGGCAAGCCGTCGAGAATGTCAAGTCCGATGGGATGGTCCAAATTCTTCATCTTCTTTGCAAACATTACGCAGTCGTCCAGACAAGGATCCAAATGGACAGTCTAAAAAAATATCAATAAAATATGAGGAATAAAATAAAAAAGAAAGTAACTCTGTGGATGTATCTTGTGACAAGAACATTCATAAAATTTAAAACAATAAATCACAGTATTGCTAATATAACTAATAATCTCATGTTTATGTGAATAAAATATCTACCAAGATTCTCATTGGAGGCATTTTCTTGAGTATTTCATCATCAGCCCAGTAAGGAGACAAGTATGGATCTTTTGGAACTGTGAAAACAAATTCATCCGATGGACTTCTGGCAATTAGTGAATCCAAATTTGACTGTATTGAACCACTGAAACAATCAAAACACAACAATCAAAAATTATATCTGTTTAATCTGATTTACTTTCAGATTGTCCGAATTTCCCATAATCCAAAAGGAATAATACAAAAATTCAAAAAAAATATATTTGAATATAGTGTGGGGGATGCGAGGTAGCCTATATATACCCCCATGAATCATAACCTGAGTCAGTTCTCATTTAGCGTTCTCGCAGGCTAGTCACTTTAATAAACATCATCATGTAACTGAATGCAGCAGTTTTCATTTCGTCCACCTATATAACCGAAATTTTAAAGAAAACATAATAAACCATTTTAGTTCACAATCTATCGGTATACGATTGACAGCTTTACTTTTGCACACCAGAAAATGCTCACCATCTAAAAACCAAAATTCGTAAATGTATCGAAGATATCGGTGTTTGGATGTCAGCAAACAAACTTAAGTTAAATCTATCAAAGACAGAACTACTCTGGACAGAAACGCGCAAACGAAGCCATTCAATAGACACTTCCCCACTAACTTTCGAAGAATCAGATATTCATCCCAAATCCTGTGTTAAACTTCTTGGAGTTAAAAAAGATTCTAATCTAAGCTTTTCAAACCAAATTAACACAGTTACTTCTTCTGCTTTCTTTCAACTAAGACGATTAAAGTCAATCTGAAGGAGTATCCCTATTGAAGCCATGAAATCTTTAGTAAACGCCTTTGTTGTCTCCCGTTTGGATTATTGTAACGGTATATATGCGAATTTACCAAAGAAAGAAATGAATAAAATTCAGTCAGTTTTCAATGCTGCAGCTAGGCTCATCACTGGAGCCTCCAAATTTTCTCACATCTCTCACCATCTTCGAAATCTACATTGACTTAAAGTCCCCGAAACAATTGAATATAAGCTTTGTCTCATGATCTTTAAAGCACTTGGTATGGCTCCTACTTACCTCTCCCGAACTGTGCATTCCGCTTTCAATAAATGACAGACAATCATCACTTCGTTCAGCTTTTTCATCCATGGTTGGGAAATTAGTTGAAATAAACAGAGTGCACACAACTAATTTCGGTGATCGTGTGTTTGCTGTAGCAGGACCAAATGCATGGAATAAGCTCCCACACACCCTCAGACAAACCGAAAATATATCTTCGTTCAGAAAAAACTCAAAACGCACTTTTTTCGCAAATCTTACCAGAGCTAAAATGATAAAACGTAATCAATTTTCAGGTCCCTTGAGGTGAGATATTTCACAAAAACGGCGCTATACAAATTATCCAAATTTATTATTATTATAAACTAACTTAGGTAGGAAATCAAAGACTCAATAGAAGAGGGTTGGGAAAATGAGAAGAGGTGTTATTTTCGAGATTGTAACAACTTTCAGTGAAAATTTAAACATACAACCACAACGATAAGAAATAACAAAATATAATATAAAATTTATTCTTTCAGTATTTTGGGGAATTCAAAACAGTCAAAACAACATGTTAATTATAGTTGAATTTATATGGAGAGACAGATCATAGAATGGACTTATTCAGATTAAGTAGAAAGATAAAAAAAAACTTACATGCTATCACTTTTTTCAATCTTTTTGTTTGGTGTTGAAGATGTGAAATTAGATATAGTATTTGACATTACACCAACGATGCTACCAGCTGCTTCACTTATCCTGAAAATAATTTTAAATGTCTATCAACCATTGTCGAAATATAGAAGTATAAAATTATAACCTTTATTTATCAACATTTTCTTTAACAGCTTAAGGCAACTGTGAGGCTGATGTACGTAGCTGGTAAAATAAGTCATATGACACTTCTCCTTAATGAACTCCACTGGTTTGTGTCCATAAGGAGTATACTTGTTGGTGTTCAGGCTTTAATGACTTAGCTCCGTATAACATTCAAGAAATATGCTAAAAGACTGTGCCGTCAGAAAGAAATTTTAAATTGTATGGATCACAGTGTACCACATTTTTTGGAAGTTATATATTTATTATATTCATTCAAACTAGTCTGAGGATGTGTTCCCTTTTCTATGAGCCAGGTCGTTTTTTTATAGCTTGTAGGTTGCTGACCTCGCATACAACCCTCCTCCTTTTTCATCCGGGTTAGGTACCAGCATCGGCGGAGCAGACACAGAAGTAAAAAAATGCTGAGGACCTCAGAAATGAGAACACTGAGAATGATAGCAGGCAATACCTCGAGAGACCGAATGAGGAACACCAGAATAAAGGAAATATGTGAGGTTGATGATATCATCAGATGGAGAGGGACGGGTATGGTCACATTCAAAATATGTACAGCACCAGACTTAATCATATTGTGTTGTACAATCTGCCTCATGGAACCCGCCCTCGCAATAAACTGCCTAAAATATGGAAGGATAAATGAGAGTCCACTTCAAAGGAGGAGCAGACCTCTAAAACAGACCCAAGAGTCTACATAAAGGAAGAAGATAAATGGGTGAAGACAGTGCAGTTGGCACGCTGGATTAGTAAGCCAGTGGTCGCGACTCGAATCCTGCCACAACCGATTTCGTTCACCTTAAGCACAAGCATTTATGAATACTTGTTTCCAGGACATATTCATTCTTTTTTTTTTTTAAAAAAAAGAACATTCAAACTAGGTGACAAACCATTTGATAACAAGCAATTAATACTAACGCCATCTACTGAGAAATTGTGCAACTATGAAAGATATATTGTGTGACCAGCACTGTTTTTATTACATACATGTCTCAAATGAATAACACAAAAACTAACAACAAATTGTAAACCTCATAGATATCTGATCTTCTAAGTATCTCTAATGAAAAACATATTTCTGCTTTGTTGATATATAATCAATCACATAAAAAAATAAGGTCTTTTATTTGTGTATATCTTTCCTTATTTATTTAGTCAAAATTAATTTACTTCATTCGGTTTCATACAGGGCTTTGATATATAGAAAGGCATCAAAAGTGTTTACTGTATTTGTTTAATAAAAGAAATCTAAACCTTGTGTGTATTCCCTTATAAGATTTAGTGGTTGTCTCGTAGCATGTGCTCTCGTCAGGAACTAGAGTAGCCTCAAGGGTGTGACCAGATCCAGACGATATCACCTCAATGTCGATGGACTTTCTCCTCAGCACTGGTATCTTGTGACCCTCGGAGTCTGTGTCACTCTCCAACACATATTTCTCTAGAAACTCTGACACGTATTGCTGGGAGCGGTCCTCGTTTGTTGGCGTTACTATAATTGATCAATTTTACCAGTAAAATATAATAAGGGCTAAATTTTTTGATACATCTTCCTATGACTGCCTACTGTGTAAATGTGTGTAAATATGGCATACCACGCAGACCGCAGGCCACCCGCACCCGCAGACTGCCCTGCTACCTGCTCATATGACGAAAATTGTTTAATTGCTGCTGACAGGAGAGAAGAAAAATACATCTCCCTCTGGTTAAACATATTTTTATAACAGATAAAAGCATCTACATAACACATGAGAAGTATTTTTGAAAAGATACAAATACATGGTGTATCATTCGAAGCAGGGTGGTAGGAGACCTTAATACCAATCAATTTAACCCACATTTATGTTCAGCAATATTGGGTGGTTCAAAAGTTATTTAGGCTTGTGTGAATTTGAATAAAAATTTTATTTCAATTTCTACATCACTGTAGCTAAACTATTAGGTCTACGATCATGATTTTTTTAGAATAGTTCAATAGTGATCATTATTTTAAACAATACCGCTGCACTGTCAGCACACAATAATTTAAAAAAAAGATCTCTCAAGTCTCAATTTTCCACTAACTTTCAAGGGCTCTAAAAAGTAATTTCACAAGTTATCTTAAAAACTACTACCATTCATAGAGAGCTAGTCCTGTAAATTTCATTCGGCTTGTGTTAGAGGATCATGTTGTAAAGTTCAGTTAAATTATATGAGTACTAAAACTCAACATCTCTTCATAAGTATATATATATACAAATCATCATAATATGATTTGTATATATCTTTATATATATAATTATTCTGTACGTGTGTATGTCACTGAACTCTTCCTAAACGGCAGAACCGATTTTGATAAAAAAAAATTTGTGTCTTCCTGTGAGTCCCTGAATGGTTTAGATTCACAAAATGGAATTTTAAACATTAATATAATAAAAGAAAAATTAAAGGTTAGGGATATTTTTACGACTCAACCATAGATAAATTCTTATCATTCTTTCCATACCCATAGAAAATGCAGATAAATCAAGTTATAAAAATATTTACCTTTGTTTATACTTTGTTAAAATAGTAGATCTCGATGAAAAAATGATTTATAAAATTAAGTAAATGTAATAAGATGCCAATATTATTTATTTTTTCTTCAAGTTGGTTTCCATGATGCATTTATGACCATTGAAAAAAATGACAAAGGTAAATATTTTTGTAACTTGATTTATCTGCGCTTTCTATGGTTATAAATGACCTAAAAACATAGAAGACGTCAGAAAATTTGTCGTGTAAATAGACACTTTTGGCGGGAAAACGCTTTTCCCGCCAATTCCGGTCGTAAAAATAGTGGCACCGAAAATAAAAACACGATTTTTTATAACTACAAATTATAATAGGTGGCGCTAATGTCGAATTGGCAAAATTTAGTTTTTTCCATCAAACAACACTAAGAAATCTGTCATTTGCGTCGTAGTTTTGGTTTTTTGACATTTAAATTTCGTTTTGCTCTGTTTCGATATTTTTCATATTGCAATTATATACATGTGCATGTAATTTTAAATTCTGTTCATTTTTTCGTTACTATTCATATTTCAATTCGTTTGTTTCTGTGTCCGGACCATCTATGCTATATTGCAATTATATACGAAATGACAATCAATCTAACCTCAAAGTGTTTAGCGGCTTATCGAACAAGAAAATTTAAGTTTGCTCAGCGAATAATAACATCCATATGATTCAAATATATGTTATATCTTTTTTTGTTTCACAAATAGTTCGGGCAGGACAACATCTGTCGGGTCCGCTTTTTTTTTTTTTTTTTGCGGGTGGCAGTTCTCAGGAGAACACACTTAGGCCGGTTGGCCCTTTGTGATACCACAGTAAAAGATTTGGGCTGTCCTCCCCCTCACTCATCCACCCTGAACCAGCCTGATTGGCCAATAAATGTCATAATGTCTCCTATATCGGCAGACGCTATGTCAATCAGATCATTATAGAAGAAACTTCCCAAGGACTTTCTTCTATTTCTAGAGAGAGCATCGAGGGAGATCGCGATCCACTTCCACGCCGGCGACGCTATAGAGCTCATTGGCCCTGTTCACCACCGGACGCAGCCGCAACATCGGACAAACACAAAATATCCACCATCCATCGGGTTCAACCACTGCCCCCGAGAATCCAACCACACACGTCAGGGCCTCCGATTGGTCTCGAAATCGGCCGCTAAGAACACTCCGTTTCAAGTCGGAGGGGCTTGTACCCCGACCCCTCGGTCCTCGTGTTGGCGTCCGAAGGTTCCGCGGGCTAACACCGGGGGCATCCGACGCAATCATCACCTGTCAGATTTGACGTCTAGTTGTCAACACAGGATGTCTGACCCGACGTCTGCGCCGGCGTTGTGCCCGAACCACACAACAACATTCGCCACAGTTGACGAGTAACTGCCGAGCGAGACTAGAGGCGTCCGTCCTGCTCTTCTCTAAGTATAGAATGACGAGGGCACAACAGCGTCGGCCGCCCACCCCCGCCTTTACTGCCTGGGCCCTTAGAGCCGCAACCTAGGCTTATATCCCGACGCATCGGTCCTCGTGTTGGCGTCCGAAGGTTCCGCGGGCTAACACCGGGGGCATCCGACGCAATCATCACCTGTCAGATATGACGTCTAGTTGTCAACACAGGATGTCTGACCCGACGTCTGCGCCGGCGGTGTGCCCGAACCACACAACAACATTCGCCACAGTTGACGAGTCACTGCCGAGCGAGACTAAAGGCGTTCGTCCTGCTCTTCTCTAAGTATAGAATGACGAGGGCACAACAGCGTCGGCCGCCCACCCCCGCCTTTACTGCCTGGGCCCTTAGAGCCGCAACCTAGGCCCAAGAGAGAGCAGGACAGTGACAGAGGAAATGGACCACAGTCTCTTCCTCTTCTTCGTCTTGGCATGCTCTGCAGTAATCGTATGCCTCCAGCCCCAGCCTTCTGGCATGCTTACCTATGAGCCAGTGTCCCGTTAATACCGATACGATTCTGGCTAGTAAATCCCTTCTGAACGTGAGTAGTTCTCTGGTTCTTCTGAGGTCATATTTTGGCCATGTTTGCCTGGCAATGGAGCATGTGCTTTCTTCCAACCATCTCTGATTAGCACAGGCTGTCGTCGTCTCACTTACCCGAAGTTTACATGTTGCCATGGGGACTCCAGGTCTATGTTTGATTGTATCTGAAGATAGCAGGGTACCTGCTCTGGCGAGTTCATCTGCCCTGCAATTCCCTGCTATATTGCTGTGTCGGGTCCGCTTATATATATATATATATATATATATATATATATATATATATATATATATATATATATATATATATATATATATATATATATATATATATATATATATATATATATATATATATATATATATATATATATATATATATATATATATATATATATATATATATATATATATATATATATATATATATATATATATATATATATATATATATATATATATATATATATATATATATATATATATATATATATATATATATATATATATATATATATATATATACTTATGAAGAGATGAAACAAAAAACTATATTAAACTATATTATAGTTTACTTGTTTTTCGGTGGGAGAAAGAACTTAATGAGATGATAATACATTGAAATGAAACACAGAACTTACAATAGTTAATGTGCAAAATTATATTGGTTAATTCCCTAGATATGTATCTTTATGTATGTGATAACTTTGTGTAAAAAAGTTAAATGTGTTACCTACCGAGAGTTCTGTGTTCACTGGATAATGATGCTGCACTGAGTGTGTCAGAAAGATGATCACTAGTTGGTGACTTATGTGCTTGAAGCTCCACCAGATCACTCTCTGATATTTCCTCGAATGAAGAATTATCTGATACACCCATTATGCCGTTCGGGCCATCTGAAAAATGGAGAAAAAAATGAACGCAAAATAATGGGATAAAAGACGTCGTATTTTCTTGAGATGATCAAATACAAAAGAGAAAGGCAATTGTGGTTTCACTGGATTCATGAATCCAGGCCCATGAGCACAGGCGATCAGAGTACCAGCCAGAACAGGCGAACCACATAGGCTTACGACCATGTATGCGGGATTAAGGGGCCCCTTTATGACTCAAGTCACGCTCACCACTCACCCACCAATCTCTGACTGATTACGCAACCAAATCCAATAGGATAATGCTGCTTTTACCACCCTATCAAAAAGTTCTTTTATTTTACCTCTTGGGAGACCCAGGTCTATAAAATAGGAATATAACGATTTTGCGGGCAGGCTTCTCACCCCCACCTCTATAGCATATATATATTTGTGCTAAAGCCATTTTGAACTGTTTTATCTGCCAGTTCCTTGTACTTGTTTAGTTTGCATTGGTGGTCTTTTGGAATATTTGTGTCCCATGGAAGTCAGCTCTTTTCAATGAAAGAGAAAGCTAAAGATAGCTCTTTTCTTAGGCCTGACTTGACAATTTTCTCCACATAAATAATTATGTGAAGAAAATTGTCAAGTCAGGCCTAAGAGACGAGATGCAGATCTCCTTTAGAAGGTTATATCTCTCTGTTCTCATATCCATTAGGATATTCCAGTCATCTGACTAAACAATCAAACGTTAACACGTACAAACCTACAACCGGATTTGATATCCTGAACACAACAATCTCATTTCCAACATGTTTTCTGCCATCTCCATGTCTCACTAGTGTATATTATGGTTGGAACGACTATTCAACATAATAAAACTTCGAAAGAAACATATATTCAAATAGTACATTAAAAATACTTTTTTACCTATTGTCGGACTGACTTTGAGAAAATCTTTATCAGATGATGGCATATCTGCTGTGGAATTCTGCTTTGATCTATTTGAGGATTTTCCATTGACATCATCAGTCGGTGGACAAGCATAAGCTGTAAATATACAAAGATTTATAAAAAGTAACTGGAACCAGTCTTCAGACCTTTGTTTTTCTTTGAAACTGTTGATTGTCAAATATTTTTTTATGCAATATAATTAATACTTAAACATTTTTTTCAATGAATAAACAAATCCAGGATAATGTAACAAGCTAAGAATATATGTACAGTTTTTTTTTTAATAATTGTAGATGTCAAATCATTGGGGCTTACACTATGGGAGATAAAAACATTGATATAATATGCTATGCAGATGACGCTGTCCTAATTGCTAATTCCGAAGAAGATTTTCAGAGACTGGTGTATAGATTCCATTTATCCTCTCAATGATTTAACATGAAAATCTCAGTAGACAAAACAAAAAGCATGGTCACCTCAAGGCATCCAGTACGATGCAAACTTGCAATCGAAAATAAAACCATAGAACAAGTGATGCGATTTAAGTACTTGGGTGTCGAAGTGTCCAGCAGCAATAACCTCTTTGACGAAGTAAGAGAGCAAACGAATAAGGCCGCCGTCGTGGCTGGATGCTTGAAAAATGCTGTATGGAGAAACAGAGACATGCTGAAGGAGAGTAAGGTAAGGATCTATAAGACCTGTGTAAGGCCGATCATGACATACGGCATAGAAACAAGAACTGACACCGCCAGAACAAAAAACCTCCTAAGAACCACTGAGATGAAGACTACGACCCATCCCAGGCGTAGCACTTCTTGACAGAGTAAGGAACTCAGAGATAAGAAGAATCTGTGATGTCGAAGATGTTGTGCGATGGGGAGATGGGGAAAGCGGGTTCGGATCGAGTGGTGAGGATGGCAGCGGATGGGGAAATAACAAATGGCAGACCCCCTGGAACGATGGAAGGATAGCTGGACGTCCACTTCACAATAGCAAGCTCCGAGAATAACAGGACACAGTCCTAACTAAAGCAGAAGAAGAAGTTTTTTTTTTTGTCAAAAGAGGAGTAATGGGCACCGAAACAAATTGCAAATATTACAAATTCAATTGGTCAAATAAAAAATTATTGAAAAGTTAAATAATATAGTTCAAAGGTTTTTAAAATTCATCTTCTTTGTACCAATAACTAACTAGTTTCTGATTATCATACTATAGATATTATGTATCGGGTACCTATAGTGGGAAGATATGAAAACAGCTGAGTTCGGTTACATGATGTTTATTAATGCGACTGGCCCGAGAGAATGTTAAATTAGAACTGAATAAGGTTTTGATTGGTGGGGGTATATATAAGCTACTTCGTATACCCCCACAGGAGTCCCCCCTGAATAATATACTTGGGGGTTCACATACTTAAATACTACACATAGGATAACACAAGAAAAATAATAAAAAGTAATGTTCATATTTTCGGCGAGTGCGGCCCTGGTGAGTAGGTATGATGAAATCTAAGTCCTGGTCTGGTTTCGTTATCTTGAAGTAGTACATAGTTTGATATCTCATACCTATTACATATTGTTTAATAATCACACAGTGCTCCGGAATGTCTGATGTCAGCGAAAATGAAACTTGAAACTTCTCTGTAGCAAGAAATCCTATCAACCTTATCTTGCAACGGGGTGGTACCATTACTAAAGACTAGGTATCGAGAAATTTCCTTCGAGCAGCTTGTCCTGTCGATGAGGCGATGTGAACGGTTTCGGTTTGTCGTGTCGATGAGACAAGGATGAGGGGTTTCGGCTTGTCATGTCGACGAGACACGGATGAGCGGCTTTGGCTTGTCGTGGTGGCGTTGAGACAAGAGCGAGCGGCTTGGGCTTGTAGAGGCGATGAGACGAAAGCGAGCAGCTTGGGCTTGACGTAGAGGCGATGAGACAAGAGCGAGCGGCTTCGGCGTGTCATGACGTTGAGACAGAGGCAAGCAGCTTTGGGTTGTCGTGGTCAAGCGGATCTAGCTTGACGAGATGCAGGAAAGTTCGCAGGCGGGAGTTGCTGGTAACGTGGTAGACGTGACGGTGGAGCAGTAGTCACTTCTCTTGGATGGCTTCTCTGGGAGGTCGATGTTAGCAGAAATCATTGAAGGCATGTTGTCGCTGAAGATTGCTACGTCTATATCCAGAATTGGTACTCGCTGGAGATTGAAGTACCGTTCCTTCACGTAAACAATCTGTGATGATGCATTTCGCGGTTTTATAGTTCTTGTGGGCGTCAGCAGTTATGAGTTCTCACGTCAAAACAAAGTACCTAGGTATCAGCAGTATCGAATTCTCACAGCGGTGTTATCGCTTGATGTTTATTTTTGCAAGCTTGCACTGTGATGAACGTGTAGGACGGATTCGTTATCTAGTCCACGGTTCACGAAGGCTCACATTACGAAATTTCTAAACATCAACACTGTTCCCACTATAGGTATATATCACGTTGGGGTCACCAGTTATAGATATTATGTATCGGGTACCTATAGTGGGAAGATATGAAAACAGCTGAGTTCGGTTACATGATGTTTATTAATGCGACTGGCCCGAGAGAATGTTAAATTAGAACTGAATAAGGTTTTGATTGGTGGGGGTATATATAAGCTACTTCATATACCCCCACAATACACTATCCATTTTCACTTTTTAACAAATAAAAACATAACATACCTTTAAGACACCTCATCATAAAGCCAAACGGCAGCAAGGGATCCATGAGGCAGAGCAGTCTGGCCGGGCTGGGTACAAAGTTGACCAGAAGAGGAGCGTAGATAAGCATGATACCGTGTGGCATGGGGAGGCCTGCGCTGGCCGTCTTTAGACAAGTTGCCATGTTCAGATTGGCCCCAGCGCTGTCCCCAACCATCACTATACGTTCACCTGCACATATAATACGAGAATTGAAAAAGTTTTGTTTTCCAATATAGTCACCCAGGTGTAGATCTATGTTCCAACTGTTGTCCGTGCAATTCTTCAAAGTGTTAAATTAACTGTCTGCAAATAAAATTTGAAAACAAAAACATCAATTATCCTCATCAAAAGTTATTTTTGATGAGGATGAAATACACCAAATGATATATTAATGTATCCTGATTTCATTTCTTGCCACACATACGAGGTAAACAATTGTACTGTTACAAGTTATTTTAAAAAACATCGTAACTTCATAACATATTAATGGTAAATATCAGTTTAAAAACGATTGCTTTTAAAACATTGTATTTTATTTTAGAGAGCATGTTTAATCCATATAGTATTATTTTAGAGAGCATGTTTAATCCATATAGTATTATTTTAGAGAGCATGTTTAATCCATATAGTATTATTTTAGAGAGCATGTTTAATCCATATAGTATTATTTTAGAGAGCATGTTTAATCCATATAGTATTATTTTAGAGAGCATGTTTAATCCATATAGTATTATTTTAGAGAGCATGTTTAATCCATATAGTATTATTTTAGAGAGCATGTTTAATCCATATAGTATTATTTTAGAGAGCATGTTTAATCCATATAGTATTATTTTAGAGAGCATGTTTAATCCATATAGTATTATTTTAGAGAGCATGTTTAATCCATATAGTATTATTTTAGAGAGCATGTTTAATCCATATAGTATTATTTTAGAGAGCATGTTTAATCCATATAGTATTATTTTAGAGAGCATGTTTAATCCATATAGTATTATTTTAGAGAGCATGTTTAATCCATATAGTATTATTTTAGAGAGCATGTTTAATCCATATAGTATTATTTTAGAGAGCATGTTTAATCCATATAGTATTATTTTAGAGAGCATGTTTAATCCATATAGTTTTATTTTAGAGAGCATGTTTAATCCATATAGTATTATTTTAGAGAGCATGTTTAATCCATATAGTATTATTTTAGAGAGCATGTTTAATCCATATAGTATTATTTCGGAATATAAAAATAAATGAAAACTTTTCATTTACAAAATGTCTGAAGTTGAAAGTATAATATTATTAAAATAATATCTCTCATGTAAAATTCAGATTTTGGACTTACTGTAGTTTACATCTGGTATACAGATTTTTCTATCTGGTTCAGCGGAGAATTTATTTCTTGTTCAATAATATGATATGATTATGTTATGTTTAGAGATATTTATGCACTGCAGTTCGATAACTATAGACACCTTGTATATATGCCAAAAGGAAATAATGCACTTACGTTTAATAGGCTTGCATATTATTGGGCAGAGGGTACTCTTCTCCTAAAATGTGAGCGTGCGTTTTTAACGGTGTTGAAGCCATTAAAAACTGTGTTGAAATATTTGTAAACTGCGATGTTATTGAAAAATTATGTGGTAAAGATAGTGAAGACTATGCGGTGAAGATAGCTGTCAGAATTAGTGGGTTTTATAAAATCAGCGACGGTCACAATGACGCTGAAAAAATTGTATGCGTTTTTTCTAAACAAAAAGCGGGAAGTCTTTTGTTTTTAGGGTTGCTAACTCACAGGCTATATATAGTTCATTGTATTGTAGAGGCAAAAAATATTTTTAATACACAGTAGGTAGGTACATTAGTGGATTATTTTTAACAGGGGTATAAGAAGCAGTGAGGAGCGTGGATGACGATGATGAAAGTGCGTGAACACTATTGGATATTTGATTGTTTATTTTTTTAACTCACCAGTAGTACCCAGCATGTCGGCGTGTTTCATAGCCCAACAGTAGGCATAGAAGACTTCCTGAAGAGCTCGAGGGTAGGGGGCCTGGGGTGCTAGGCTGTAGTCAACGGAGAGGAGGGGAACATCGAGGCGGGCTGCCCAGTCTCGAAGATAAACCTCGTGGGAGCGACTGCTCTGAGCTACGAAGCCACCCCCGTGACAGTGCAGCAGAAGACATCGCGACCTTGGCTCACCACCCGTACCCTCTCCAATCTACAATTTTAAAATTAATATTATGATATAAGCGCTAATAACTAAAGACCTGAATTATTTGTATTTGCGATAAACCCGCATCTTGGCTGTTGATATCTCAAGAGAAATAAATTCTCTTGAACAATTCGACAGTTTGAAAATAACACCCTTTTTCATTCTATATTCCTGATTCAATATTTTTTTAAAAATCCTTTTTTCAAACTTTATGTACACAAATTAATGCATGGTGGTGCATAATAAATTGGGCCGTCTATGTATGGAGAATTTTATTTTTTAACATATCTTAGCCAAAAGGGTCTCAAAAATTGCGCATAAATATTTAAATTGGAACTGTATTTTTATTTCCAGATTCAATAATACTTTTGGCCCTCTACTGATACTTGAAGCTGGGTCTTGTAGGATATTTTTTGGAAAATATTAATTACTTTGAAATTTCTTGATTTTTCCAAATTCAATAATCAACGTTGCATTGCGGGTAGAGAATTTAATTGTTAACAACAAACATCCGATCAAATTAATTGACTTGACTGATCTGTCTCCCGAAATTGACCAGCATTTACTCCCTTTCAAAACAACGAATGGTGCGCGACACACTAGAACAACACGTACTAATGCACTAAAAATGACTTATTTAGTATAACAACTGCACTCTATGTATTGCAACAACCATAAATAATTATTTTCATATTATTAAACTTGAGGCAGAAATATTAAAAAAATGACAGAAAACTATGACCTCTGTCCAAAACTAGTATAGAATATATTTTTAATATTTTTTAGATTAAGAGTATCTAAATAAGCAACTTTTAAGACTCCTTTCATATGTTGATTCGAAAAAAAAATGTACGGCCCAGCCTAGTGCACGATGGTGGGTTTCAAAAGTAATTAGCGTATATGGTATATAACTAGCGATGCGCGATTCCGAGATGTTTTAACAATTGAA
The DNA here is from genome assembly GCA_963576475.1 of Molanna angustata. Lineage (NCBI taxonomy): Eukaryota > Metazoa > Arthropoda > Insecta > Trichoptera > Molannidae > Molanna > Molanna angustata. The sequence continues at coordinate 27,668,213 of OY754982.1, forward strand.
TCGCAGTCGTCAAAATATACAATCGAGTCAACCATCGACTCGCTTTTTTACAAAACAATTGAGATGTTTTTCGATTGTTTTGAGTCAGCGGAATCGCAAATCGCTCTCGATTGTTTTCATTCAGTTTGGTTACTCAGTCGATTGCATGCATCGAGCCGAGGTGTACGTAACGAAAGAATCGGACTCGAGTCAGACGAATCGCCGTGCGCTTTGTTAACCACGAATATGATACATTGTATTTTTAATTAGAGTTTTATTTTCATTTTATTTATTTTAATTTCATTTTTATTTTATTTATGTTAATTTCAATAAAATTTCACAAAAATTTAAAAAATAAATTGTGTAGGTAATAAAAAGCAGATTCATCAAAAAGCCCTATATTTATTTATTCCCATGGTAACTTCTATCTAAGTATAAGGATAGTTATAAATATCGGCTAATCATTTTGAAAATTACTTGGGTTGCGCAGAAATTTTGACAGACCAATTTCGAGTTTTATGTTTGATTGGTAAATACGCAAACCGCCCCTCACCATCTTGAAAATCTTTTAATTTAATTGCCGATATTTGTACACATGATTTTCTCAAGTTATTTGCAGAAAACTACAACTAAAGTATGCATTTTATTCCCGTCGCTCCGTCTAATATTTTCGATTGTTCTTGATGACTTGCATCACACTATCACAGTCGCAACGCAAGTCGAAAACAGAAACACTCGAATGAAGGTGCCATTCGAGATGAGAATCATAGAGATGTCCGGACAATCGAAAACAATCGAGATATTCAAACAATCGAAACAATCGACAAAAACCTCTCGGCATCACGCATCGTTATATAATAACCAACAAGTACAACATTACTGATGAGTGACTGCTGAATACTCAACTTATCATTTCTTCTCGTTTCAAATTGCTGATGAGACTGAGAGTTAAATATTTTACTCACCATTCCTTCTCTTTTAACTTTGCTGATGAGTCTGATATTGAGAGTCTGAGGACCAATGTGAGCATCAGGAGGGGGTATTGTTATGACAGTACCGTCTTCTTTAGTAAACTCCATAGTTTCGGGTGGTATCGATATCAGACGATTAACTGCTACTGATGACGACACTAACGTTGGAAGTTTCTGCATTATTTCTGATACATGAAAAAAAAAACAAATAAAATTGAATAAATACTTATTTAAAAATAAATTGGTTAAGATACATGAATTGTATTCACAACATTTAATTCTACTTTCACCCAGTTCTAAAATAATAAGGTAAGCCAATACAGAGATGAGTAAATCAGGAAGAATAGTAATTATAAAAGGAGGTTTAATTGTAATTGACATTCTAGTTTGGAAACATAACTTATTTATTTATTTTATTTTGCAAAGGACAGTACATGCATACAATTATTTACAATTATTAAAAGTAAATAAGTAAAAATATAAATATGACATGTACCTCTTATGTACTATACCTAATATCAAAAGAAGACAGTAAAAAAGTGTGAATTAGTGAGGGTGTGCGCATAAGAGAGAGTAACAATATGAATGTGTGTGTACATATTATATATTAATGATTGTTAACAGCTGTTGTACTTCCAAGTGAAATGAAATGAGGTTTAATAATTATAAAATGAAGCATAAAACAATTTAATACCAAAAAAAAATGAACTCACCGCTCTCAGCCAAAAACCAAAAGGCTTTGCAGAATTCGATATCAGCAAACTGCGATATGTTGACGATCCTCCTGGCCCTCAATTCAGGATCAATTATATACTTGCCCCCAGCCCATACTGAGTTCATGATGTTCCCTCGGTTGTAGTAAGCTTCCGAGAAGCCAGCCATGCATATTGAGATGCCCTTCAGTACGTGACGAAGTGATGGGTGAAACTGTAATAAAGATACAACAATATCAAATTAAATACTGTAATAAAGATACAACAATATCATATTAAATACTGTAATAAAGATACAACAATATCAAATTAAATACTGTAATAAAGATACAACAATATCAAATTAAATACTGTAATAAAGATACAACAATATCATATTAAATACTGTAGTAAAGATACAACAATATCAAATTAAATACTGTAATAAAGATACAACAATATCATATTAAATACTGTAATAAAGATACGACAATATCAAATTAAATACTGTAATAAAGATACAACAATATCAAATACCTCATAATAGAAATGAAATTCATAGTAAAACAAATGAATTGTTGCCAAAAATTAACTCTCCACTACATAAAATACACATTTTTTTTCTTGAAAGGTTGACAATCCCTGCATTTTTTGTAGAGTATATTTCTATTGAATTAAAAATTTAAACTAAATGAAATTTTAATTTTCCAGACTGTGAGAGCATTTCAAAAGTTTTAACATATTAAATCATAATTTTTTTGACAAATTTTTAACATCTCAATAGACGAGAAGTTGGAATATTATAGGAGAAACAGGAACTCAAGGCACCTACAGGGCTTACGACCTCTCATCGGCTGGTTTAAGTGATCACTTTATGCACTTGCGCAATGTTCATCAATTATGCCTTTTTATTGAGTTCCCTTATCAATGCAATTTTGAATGTTCTATATATTTTAATGATGAGAAACTGATCGTTTGAAAATAAGCTGTTTTTACCATTGCCATCTATGAATTAACGAAGAAACCTTTGTGTAACACCATCTATTGAGAAATTGTTTTTTTGGAATTGAGTATACGCAATATTAAAAAAATATTTAATTAAACCATAAAGAAGCAATCAATGGTTATCTATGAAAAACTAATCCGCTTCAAGTCTATGTATGTAATTTACACATATGATATCAATATGAAGACGATTAGACTAAAGGCCCCCATTCACAATCGTGCCATCCTTCCAAATGGCTTGCCATCACTCCAAAATGCACTCGTGAATTTCAAATCCCGCGCAGCCCAATTGGCCTGACACACCAAAATGGAATTCCAAACGATCGAAACTCTGTAGTACCGCTAAAACGGCGCGGCGCATCCTGTCGGCACAGCATGCTCGTGAGTGTGAAAACCAGCGGTACATTGCGCCGGTGACAGGAAAATTATTCGAAAAACAATTATTCGAATGCTCAATTTTACGAAAATCAATTTTACGAATGGCAATTATTCGAATCACATTTTTTCGAAAAACAATTTTCCGAACACACAATTATCAGAATTTACAATTGTTCGAATTTTTATGACATCATGTTGGTAGTATTGTGAGAGGAATAAACCATAGATTTTTATTATAATATAGGTACTAGATGTCGTAGTTAGCAAATTTTGTATGAATCGAAAACAAATGACTCACTTTTTGCACGGAGTACTACATCTACATAGTATATTATGTATAATAAAAATCTATGGAATAAACAACATGGCGACGCACCGCGCTGTCAGATATCCTAGGATGTACACCTATTTTTTGAAACCTAAACCTACAAAACTTTGGTAAAAATATGGTGGTTAGGTTTGTTTGTAGTTATAATTGCGACTGGCGTGAGCCAGTTGCATTATATATTGAAAAAAGTAACTATAATATTAAAATAAAATAACTAAACTGGTGTGAATACTAGATAAACATAAACTGGTGTACAAACTAGGCTATCCCGCGCTGTCAAACATCAGTTATTAAAAATGTGCAAGCATACGTACCCAACAATAATACAACAAGTAATAATAGTCTTCATCGAATATATTTTACTGGCAACAAATATGTCAAAGGAGGCAACATAATGACACAAAAATATATTAAATTCGGTTAATTGGTTTTCCAACAAATGTTAGTTCGAATAATTTGCTTTCGGACAATTGTCATTCTGATAACTGATTTTTGAAAAATTGTTATTCGTACAATTGCGCATTCGAACAATTGTGTTTCGAAGAATTTTCATGTAATCCATTGCGCCATCTCATTGCGCCGAGCTGTTTGACACTCTCGTGAATGCGAAAATACAACATTTTCTCTTTGTTTTTTTTATTTATATATAAACGAACCGCTAAAAAGCAGTTGTATAAAACTTATCATCAGAATTATAACTCAGTTTTACTTGAAAATTAAAAAAAAAAAACTTATTAATGCGAAAGCGTCGACCGCTTGCGTATATTAATTTTGATGGCTCGATGGCGCGCCCGTGAGTGTGATGAAAATTTTACAATGCTCCAAATGGAGCCGGTCCATATGGAACGACGCCGAATGGCACGATCGTGAATGAGCTGCTTAACACTTAGAGAGTACACAAAGAAGATACAAAAATATCACAAAGTAAAGTGTGCACACTCTACGTGATATCCATTGAGAAATTGGTCAAAAAAAATTGTCAAATTAATATACATAAGATGGTATTACATCAAGAACTGGATATGGACAAACTAAATTTAATATATGTAATTAAAAAAATATTTGAATTGTATATACCTGAAATCCTAGACACCTTCCATAGAAGCAATACTGATTAATTGTCTCCGATTGTGCAAACAGTTCCTGCGGAGAGTGAGGCATTGAGGGGAATAGTTCTCCGTTGTCTGCCCATCCTAACATGGTGTGGAGATGTTGGATACATGTGCCCAAAGATGCCAGCAACTGACTGCATGATTCCACTTCCCTTAAAAAATTCAATTAAAAATAATTATGAAAAGAAAAATATGAAAAAAAATAATTATGCAAATAGAGCTCGACAAGTGAGAGAATGTGGGTGATTTTTATACAGCATGGTTGCAAAGGTCAGCACAAAAGATTCGTGAAAATACGGGTGACGTCATCTGCATTATTTCGCTTGGTGAGCTCTACAACACAATGTTGAGAACCATTTAATTGTAGTCACAAATATTTTGATTCATTAAAAGAATAAATGTGTTGTATCATGAATAAATCAGTTTATTTTAACAATTACTCAAAGAAATAATTGTTTTGGATCATGAATAAATCAGTTTACTTTAACACTTATTCAAAGGAATAATTGTTTTGGATCATGAATAATTCAGTTTCATTTAATACTTATTCAAAGGAATGATTGTTTTGGATCATGAATAAATCAGTTTACTTTAACAATTACTCAAAGAAATAATTGTTTTGGATCATGGATAAATCAGTTTAATTTAATTCTTATTCAAAGGAATAATTGTTTTGGATCATGAATAAATCAGTTTAATTTAATACTTATTCAAAGGAATAATTGTTTTGGATCATGAATAAATCAGTTTAATTTAATACTTATTCAAAGGAATAATTGTTTTGTTCAAGAAGTAAAGGATAAACACAAATTCAGTTTTTTATTCAACCAAACCACATCAAAATTGATGTAAAAAAATATGCTTAAAAATTGTGAAATCATGACTCTCCACTATTCCATAGTGTGGAGAGTAAAAACAGTGAAAATTAGCTAGCCATTACATTTCTATTGTAGGCCATAGAGATGTCATCACTATTTTTACTGAATGCAAAGACATGAAAAATGTAGCACGAATTTGAAAAGACATAATTTACCGTGAAGAAAGTATTTCTCAATTATTTTATCTTCTGTGCAATGTTTTCCATCTTTGATATATATTATTTATCAAAGATGTCCCAATAAATCACATTAAATAAAACAGTCAACAAGAACAATCTTGTTATCGTCACAAAATATGTGATAGATTGACAAATTACACATTGACTGACAACATTCACCCACCAAGGGTTGTTATAATCTTTTATTTTTTTTATTTTATTTTATAGAATACAACGGCAATACAATAAAGATTTATACAAATATACAGAGATAGTTTTTATGTTGCCCAATTATAGTATTCTAAATATATTAAGTACATACACATTTATTAACAATTATGAAGACAGGTTGGAAAGGAGAGAGGTAGGGAGGGGAGTGGGGGGAAGCATCGACCACTAGAAACTCATATTATGATTTGCCTCACGTGTCTCAATTTATGAAGAATAGTAAATTAAGTTAAAGTTAAAGGGGCACAATTAAAAAGTTAAAGATGTGCACAATAAAACAGAGCACAGATTAAACATTTGACAAATTCACAATTTTTTTTTTAATACATAAAAACTTGAAGCAAACATATCCAATTCCGGATCCCTCAAACAAATTCTATTGTACCCAGTACAAGCTCTATTAATATAAGAATTTAGCATATAGTTAGTTTTAGAAGGTTCTATTCCATTCCATTAATTGATAATTAATTCCGTGTTGCGTTAATATTATTTAATATGATTTTTTACTGATGACTATAGATTGCAATCCAGCAGTATACAGCACATTTTTACTGATGACTATAGATTGCAATCCAGCAGTATACAGCACATTTTTACTGATGACTATAGATTGCAATCCAGCAGTATACAGCACATTTTTACTGATGACTATAGATTGCAATCCAGCAGTATACAGCACATTTTTACTGATGACTATAGATTGCAATCCAGCAGTATACAGCACATTTTTGGGCTTGCTGGAACCAGCAAAATGCGCTGGATCCACAGCTGCAGATCTGCAATTAACTAATTAATTTTCGAAATAATGGCGTAAAATTGTAACATCTCTTACATAGAATCTTCATTTTTTTCTTCATCTTTGTAAAGAGATTATAATACGAGTATATGAGTAAGACATTTGACGATTTACCAATATTGAGAAATGTGCTGCTTAATGTACAATAATATTTTAATCAATGTAATAATTTTACACGACAAAATAGAGACAATTCAGGATAATCTGACTTATTCGTACAATCTTCAATTGACTAAAATATACTTATAAATACAAAAAAAAGTTGTCTTATACGAATGAGAATATTTGAATTTTTATTAAAAATAAAAAAGTTGCTGGATCCAGCACGAATGCTGGATACACAAATCAACTGCCCAATTGATGCCACAACTGGACAGTTGATTTATGTTTTTTTTTCGTTAATCCACAATAAGTTTTAAAATTGACAAAGACCGTTTTTTCAATATTAAAGTATATAGTAAAGAATATGTTTTATTTTTTATATTAATTAAAAATTATTTGCTTACCAATTAATAAATTACTTTTATCAACAATTCCTATATGATATGAGGACATCCCCGATATAAATACTATCATGGTATTTTGTAAACAATTCTACTACGTCTTACAAATTAATGTATACATTACTACAAATACACGTATATAATTACATGTATAATTATTTACACTATAAGTAAGCACTGTATGTACACTATAATGTTGTTTAATTGCTTATAATTGTTATTAAATTACATGTTTTGTAAATATATAAATCTATAGTATAAAAACATAATTCATACTAATAAGATTTTCGAAAAGATAATTACTTACATAAAAGAAAAACAATAAAAATGAAGAAAAAAACAACTGTCGTTCTCTTCATTTTTGAAAAGATTGATTTAGTTGCATGTAACACATGAGATCCAACTGTCGGTGGCGATAGTATGAATAATATGTACCAAACTATAAACACTTAAAATCAAATTAATAAATATTTTAAGATATTTTGTTTTCTATACAACACATGTAGGTATGTACAGACGGTGGCCAAATTAATACAATCAAAGAAAAAAAATGCAAAAATAATTGTATTTTTAGCTGTTATCCAGCAAAATCGAATCACATCAGTATATTTTTAATTGTGGCAACTCCCTTCATTATTGTTATCGTACTTGCAACACTTTTTAAGCATCAACATGAAGTTTGTCACATACAAGATACGATAATGTCAGTTTAGTATTGGTCTTCACAGAGTGTGCGGGTGTTAATGGAATATTTTGCCCATTGATTTTGTGTTTATTTGAGACAGTGTTTGAATGTTTCTTACATTTTTTTTTAAATAACAGGTAAACCTAATATTTATTACTAAATATTTATCACAATTATACTACTTATCAAATTATTACGATTTTGATAAATTATTTTCTAAATGTATGCTGAATTTCAGAATTTTTTGGTTTATTTTAGAAATGGGAAGATCTTGTGACCTCACTCCAAGAAAAAAATCTAAAATTGCAACCCTTCTTGGTCACTGTGAATACAGTCAACGAGAAATTGCCACACTTACCAATGTTTCTCAATATTCTGTGCACAAAATAAGTAGGCAAATGAAAGGAAATGTACCCCTTGAACCATCTCGAATAGGAAAATGTGGACGAAAGCGCATTACTACTCCGCGAACAGAAAGAAAAATCAGAAATGTTGCTCTAGAAAATAGACAGAAGCCTCGAAAAGTAATAAAATCTATTTTGCAGACCACAGGAGTCAATATATCTGATCGTACATTGAGACGAAGATTGGTGGAAATGGACCTCAAATGTTATCGCCCAGTGAAAAAGCCAAAACTAACACCTGAAATGCGTAAAAAGCGACTAGAATGGGCACTAAAACACCAAAATTGGAACGAAGACGATTGGAGCAAGGTATTAGAATGTAAAATAAGTTTTTATGAAACTTTCTGTATTAAATAAAATTGACTAGTGAAAACTTCTCGTGTTCTTTCAGGTTTGTTTTTCTGATGAATCCTCAATCCAAATACTGCAGGACAAATCTCAATATGTGAGAAGAAGGCCAGGTGAAAAATATAATGAGGAATGTGTGGTCCAAAGAGTGAAGCACCCTCATTCAATAATGATCTGGTCAGTGATTAGTGGGATGGGTATGGGAAGGCTGTATATTGTGAATGGCACAATGCGCCAGGACCAGTATATATAGAAGTTTTAAAAGGGAGACTAAAGCCTCAAGTGGCCGAATGGTTTCCAAATGGAAAATATGTATTTATGCATGATTCTGCACCCTGCCACAAAGCGAAAACATAAAGGTATTAGATTGGCCAGGAAATTCACCGGATCTAAATCCAATTGAAAACGTTTGGGAGGCTCTGAAAAGGGCAATTGTAAAAAAAGGTGTCATCACCAACAAAAGACAACTAATAGAAAACATAATTGAGGCATGGCACAACACACCAGAATTAAAAAATATCTCAATTAAATGTATCTCCAGCATGCCCAGAAGAATATCAGCAGTAATTAAAGCTAAGGGAGGATTTACTAAATATTGATCATTTTACCATAAAACGTATTTTATTATCAATAAACTATTATATATTCATAGTAAATGCATTTTATTTTATAAAAATATATTAAATCTCCCATAATATTCTAGAAAGATCGAAATAAAATAAAAAAATAATAATTTTCAATGATTCGAAGTCTAAAAACTGCTATAAATTCATTTGATTGTATTAATTTGGCCACCGTCTGTATGTCAGGATAGGAGAGTATGGAGGTCAGTCTGTTTTCCTACCCAGAATATGAAAACAGCATGATGTATGTTTGTATTAAGCAGTTATCAAACTATTGAGTGAGATATTGTGTAGTGTTTACTGCCTTACAAATCGTATGAAACAATGTCAAAAGATTAACAGAAGAGCATACTTATTTGTAGCCCACCTTTGATTTTTATGTTACATACATGTACTCACTGCTGGTAACAAAACAATGAATTATTCCTGTCTAATGTCGCTCCTGAAAAGGGTCCTGGACATACAGAATATGTCCACGGACCTAATCCTTTCCAAATTATTATATGTGGTAAGGCATGGGTACAATGGGGAATTCTGAGCGGCGTTGGTGTTTTTTTTTTGTCTAAAAAGAACGTTGAGGTGTGTCTTGTTCGTCTGTTTGGTATGTTGAAGTTAATAATTTTCAGAAGGTCTGTACAGTCAATATTGGAGTTTATTATGTCATAAACGTACATTTAGTATTAATAATGTTTATTAATACTAAATGTACCTTTGATTCTCGTTATTTCAGAGTAAGCACTAAGGAATCTGTGATATCGAAGATGTTGTGCGATGGGGATGAGCACGAAGACGATTCTGGAGAGATCATGTGGGGAGGGCCGGTTCGGATAGTGGTAAGGATAGCAGCGGACGAGGAAATAACAAATAGCAGACCCCCTGGAAGACCACCCAAACGATGGAGGGATAACTGGATGTCCAACTCACAAAAGCAGACTCCGAGAATAAAAGGACACAGTCCTAACTAAAGTGGAATAAGAAGAAGTAGAATATTTATTCAAAATATTATTAAAATTTTAATTATTCCACTTCATGTTTTATTTGACTGTGACCATTTACGTACAATGCACATTTATGAGCAGAAATTTATAATTTATTAACATATGTACATAAATTACGTCAAATATAGGTTTGTAATAACTTCCATATGATATCGTTTATAAATTGACTGTCATTATTTAATTGATATGTAATTTTATATGATGGGAAGGTCAATAACATGTTTATTTCTTATTGTTTGAACAAATAATTCAAGTTCAGCGACTGATAAGGCTCAGGTATTAGGATAAAATTTAGGAGATTAGAATTACACATCAGATGAAGAGTTTATATTATTATCATCACTGGCGCAGCGGTCCATTGTGGACTTTGGAGTCTTAAAAAATTTAAGTTTACGCAATATCGTTAGGCAAACATTTACAAGTGAAAACTCATTCATATTTCATAATAGTATTAATACTAGTTGAATGTAACACATGAGATCCAATTGTCGATGGCAATAGTATGTATAGTTAAATCAAGCATTGAATGTACCACAAGATTGAAATGTGAGACATTCTCTTCATTCTGCTTATATTAATTATGCGATGCAAAATTAAGATTTTGATTTAAAGGTCATTTTAAAAGCATATGTTCTCTATGTTGATTTATTTTGTGTGTTATATAGTTGAGAAATAATTTGTTAAGATAAATTAATTGAGGCCACAATAGATTAAAACCCAAATTTTCTTTATCTATACTGAGAAAATAATGTGTATAACTCAAATGCGTATAGTAATATTATTTTGTTTGATAAAAAAATTAACAGATTACATTAACAGCATAATTAATTGATGTAACATGTACCATATTACATATATTTATAAGTTGAAAGATAATACAATGTTTCTCAATTTCAATTCATATTGAAAATGTAACACTGATGTTGACTTATGCAAATGCAATAGACAAAAAACAAAATAAAACCGATAAAAGAAAAAAAAATAGAAGATAACTGATAACAAGACTACTTTTTAAAGAGTCAGGATATTATAAGCAGAATGAAAGTAAACACACTGCGATGATTTGAAGAAAGACTGACAATGTAAAATTATAAAGCATATATTTTATTTAGTATAATTATGTAAGAAGCTGAAGACAAATGATGAACATGTATGAATTATTATTACTATTATTAACGGGAGTGGGACTATCATAGACGCTGCACTGCTGCTGCATAAGCTTACGATGTATCAATGTTGACAAAACAAATGCATGCCAAGACAGAAAATTTCGAGTATTTATATGGGTAAGTATATAAATTTCAATATAAGAATATGTTTCACTATTACGGATATCAGACTCAAGTCACAAAGACTGCCATTAGTAACAAGAAAGAGTCTGTGGGATGGCAAATTCAATGTGATCAAAGCCTGGGTAACCAGATGGGAGGTGACCTCGGATAAAAGCACCTGGCTTCAACCAATCTCAAAAGATATGATCGGCTTTAAAAAGTCCGCATGGGCAATGGCAGATGTGTGGATTTCTTCTTTAAATACGGATGGCTGACTCCCCGAGTATGGTTGTGGGGCGGATATGCAGACAGTGAGTCATATTGTATCTGAGTGTGCTCACAGGGCATTATCAGGGCAATTTATTAGATATCAAGCTGCTGAGTGAGATGGCGCTTAAGTAGGTACCTGAAGACCAGTAACATAAACCTCTAATAAGCAGTACTGCGTTAATAATCTAACCCTGACAAGCAGTACTGCGTTAATAATCTAACCCTGACAAGCAGTACTACTGCGTTAATAATCTAACCCTGACAAGCAGTACTGCGTTAATAATCTAACCCTGACAAGCAGTACTGCGTTAATAATCTAACCCTGACAAGCAGTACTACTGCGTTAATAATCTAACCCTAACAAGCAGTACTATGCAAACAATATACCTGAGGTGATGTACTGAATTATGACTATAAACAATAAATAAATAATAAATATCATTTAAAACGTGATATATTTTAAAAAATAATAACATCAACAGCGGAGTAGAATAATTTGTCACAAAATTAAAATTGATCATTGGCACAAAGTACAATTATGTTATGCTGACATGGATCAATCAATGCAATGAAAACGGCAACATATAGCAGCTGATCACATTGAGAATTAAAAATATTAATAGTAAGATAACAAATTGTATTCATTTAAATAACCAATGCAATGTTTTCAAATTGATACGATGTTCATGTTTGGAAAAAAATATGACATCAGATCTGACGAATCATTATGAGATAAATTATCAAATTCAATATTTAATACAATAAAATAAGAGTACTTTATCATTTAATTCTAATAATTTAAACATAATACCTTCTATTTTTATAGATTGTATTATTCTAAAAATAAAACAATAATATCTAAAGTAAAATCAATGATGGTGTTAGTGTGGGTGTGTGTGTGTTTGTCTCACTTTGTCTAGAAAAATAAGATCATCTAAAAATCCAATATATGTGCGTGCATGTACCAGTATAGCCGACGCAGTGTCACTGAAAAAAGTGTGATAAAAATGTTTAATTATTAAATATATTTCAATAATTAATTTTTTCATAGTAAATTTTCAAAATTACATCTGTCAAAAAGGAGTGCTTTTTGTATTCAAATATCTGTTAACTTAAAAGTTATAAGTACATATTTACATGAATAAAATATATTTTCAAGAATTACTTAGCGTTTTAATGATGATTATTTTGTATAATAATATTTTTAAGGCTACGACTATTTACACGACTCAACCATAGACGAAAACCAAAAATAACCACAGAAAACGCAGATAAATCAAGTTATAAAAATATTTACCTTTGTTTATACTTTGTTATAATTGCAGATCTCGATGAAAAAATGATTTATAAAATTAAGTAAATGTAATAAGATGACAATATTATTTATTTTTTCTTCAAGTTGGTTTCCATGATGCATTTTTATGACCATTGAAAAAATGACAAAGGTAAATATTTTTGTATTTAGATTTATCTGCGCTTTCTATGGTTATAAATGACCTAAAAACATAGACGACGTCAGAAAATTTGTTGTGTAAATAGACACTTTTTGGCGGGAAAACGCTTTTCCCGCCAATTCCGGTCGTAAAAATAGTGGCACCGTATTTTTAAAGCATTTTGTACATACATCGCTGCCATTTTAATAGTTTTCCACACAATATTTGATTTTCCTTCCAAATGAAAATGTTCTTTACAGTAATAACCTTTAAAATAAATGTGATTATGAAATAATAAAATGACACACAAGACATTTTAGCAAGTTTTGAGATATATATTATAAAAGTCTGTTAATTATTAATAACAATATAGGGATAGTAAACATTTATAATTTGTCATATAATATTTGATTTTTCTGACAATTGTCATTTTCGTTTTTAAGGCTTCGAACGAACCAATGTAGGTACCTACATATTCGAAAAATATGTACCAAACCAACAAAATACTGATTTCCTGTGGGAAAATTATCTAACTATTTTAGGAAAATTGTCTAACTACATTATCTAACACATTCAATATACAAACTATTTCCAATAGTTTAATTCTTCTTCTTCTTTAATGTAGACCTTTGGGTAAGTTCTTATAAAAACTATTTCCTATAGTCTAATTCTTCTTTTTTTATGTAGACTTTTGGGTCAGTTCGTATACAAATTATTTTCTATAGTCTAATTCTTCTTCTTCTTTTATGTAGACTTTTGGGTCAGTATTAAGTCTAATTATGGAGAAATATTATAAACTATATGCACACTTGATGAAAAACAAATGGGAAGTGGCCAACACTAGACTATTTTCAATGCTTTTGTTCAATCAAATTTTAAACCATTTCCTATACACATTTTCTGTTTTATATACACAATAAGTGAGGTCATTATTACAATATTTAGTATTAAAAAATACAAAAATAAAAGATAATAAAAAATCATGAAAAAAGGATTTTTAATCTGTGAGTTTGAAATATTAACCACTTATTAGATACAAATTCAGCATCATTAATAATTTATTGATTTTATAAAATAATCTAAAATAATTTTCATCATAATACAAACAAATGTTTGCTATCATTTGATGAATCATTTTTATGACATTTTCCTTCGTTCATTTTTGTTATTTAAAAATCAAAGTTCAGGTTTCATATGCACATGAGTCTACAGAAATGTAAAATATAAATAAACATAATCAAGTCTTGAATTGAACTGTTACTCAGAGACGTTGTGCATTGATCTTTAAACAAGTCAAACGGGTTATTTATTGAAATTGATTTTAATAATTTCATTAGTACTGCGGTAATATATTTAAAGACACAAAATAATTATCATCAGAACAAGATGGCTCCGAAGAAAAACTTTTGGTATATTATCAAATTATGTCAGAATCAAAACACAGAAGACACAATGACACCATTTGTCTGAATAGTCTCAAATTCATATCAAAATTAAATTAACAAACTATTAAAGATGATTATCGACGAAGTTTTTATTTGGTAGAATTCCATTATAAGTTTTATCTATAATTAAAAGTAAAGACTTTTTGATTTTACATTAATTTTTTATTCTAATATATAAGCTAGTTAATGCCCTAACAAGGCGAAATAGGCCTATCGTGCAGAATAAAAAATTAATGTAGAATCAAAAAGTCTTTACTTTTAATTATAGATAAAACATTAAAGATGATGTTTGTAACTAGATGGATGGTGGTAGCGTTTGAGTCCTGCCACAACTGACTTTGTTCGCTTATAGTACAAGCATTTATGCTTAGTTTAGAACGTATGAGGATGTATATGTATAAATTAGATAATTCAATTTTCTATAAAAAGTACATACGCTCGTTTGCGAGAACAATGACATAAGTCAAAAATCTGATTTTTGAGTTAATAATGCAGAAATGTTGTGTTAATCAATATTGATGTCGTCTCCAATTCTCAGTACAATATCTCTATAAGTACGAAAGAAACAGCATATATGTCATTGTTTCACTGTCATATATTTACTGATATATTGATAAACAAAACATTTTTGCATTGTTTTTTGACTTATGTCGTTGTTCTCGCAAACGAGTACAATTTTCATAAAAATTGAATTTAGTGACGACAATATTTCATACAATTTGTATGGCAGTGTATACGGAGATTCAATAGTTTGATATTTA
Source organism: Molanna angustata (assembly GCA_963576475.1). Classification (NCBI taxonomy): domain Eukaryota; kingdom Metazoa; phylum Arthropoda; class Insecta; order Trichoptera; family Molannidae; genus Molanna; species Molanna angustata. Next base: position 27,683,479 of record OY754982.1, read on the forward strand.
ATCTCCATACATACATACATACCATCATGCTGTTTACATATTCAGGCTAGAAAAAAGGACTGACCTCCACATTATCCTATCTTGACATACATGTTTTGTATAAAAAATTAAATATGTTAATATATTCAATAATTTGGTTTTAAGTGTTAATAGTTTGGTATGTATTCTTCAACTTTACATAATAGCGCCATCGAAAGTTGGATCTCATGCGTTACATGCAACTAGTTTAAAAATATTCATTTTATTAATAATGTGTATTTTATAGCGCCATTTAATGATTCAAGATCATTTCAAGGGCGCTGATAGTTTAGTTTTATGCTGCTCTACAAAACTGCTTTCAGTTCTTTAGTGAAAGTGCTCTTACTTTGAGCACTGCGGACATCTGGAGGCAGTTCATTCCACTTAATAGGACCGCTCACACCAAAGCATCAGTCTTAGTAAGCTGCTTTGTTGACTCTGTCCAACTCCCTTTAAGGAGTTGTTACTAGTTGGTGCTAGGTTGTTCAAAGACATTAAACACCGTCAAACAAATTTTGTAATCAACTCGCTCTGAACACTTCAACCAGCGTAATTTGTTTAGTAGAGGGGTTATATAACATTGTTTTTCAGCACCAAAAATAAGACTTGTTACTGCATTAAACAGCCTCTGTAATCTAAGTTTATACTTCGACAATCCAGCATAAATACCTTTCCACTAATCAAGCCGAGCCACGACGAATGCATTTATGTCTCATTTTTATATTTTACGAAACGAGCTGTAAATGAATAGTTAAAATAACCACACAGGTAAAATCTACTTTGTATATTGGATGAATTTAATATTGGTACTTACTTCATGTAAAAGTATTTCCTGAACAAAAGTGAATCCCTGGCAACACAGACCTGCCTATTGAGTTTCACTCCGTGGTTTATACAAGAGTCCACGACAGATACAAAGCTACGGTATCCATTACCGGGAATGGTCTCGTCATAATCGAACGATGGTGCCAACTGAAAAAAAAGGAAACAGATCATGATTCAGATGGTAAAAAATACTTAGTTTATTATTTCTCTGAACTTAACCTACTTAATATCATTTAAAGAATCGGCGGATATTTTGTAGAAGTTAATATTAACTTTTTATGACTAAATACTTTGCTATTTACCCTTTTTTTATGAGTCACTTTGGGACAGTCGATGGAAAGACGGCTCTTACGAAACACAGCGAATTGACTCATAAAAAAAGAGGTAAATAGCAAAGTATTAAGTCAAAAAAGGTCAACCTACTTATCAAAGAAACTAACAAATATAGATGTTACATCACAGCCTTGCAAGAGATGCGATGGACAGGAAACTGAATCATAGAGTAGAGCGACTGCACAGTGCTCTATAGCTATCACCCGAAAGACAATACATTTGGAACTGGTTTCTTAGTTCATAATCACACCACACCTTATCCTGGATTTCAAGCCTATCAGTCTTAAAATAGCTACTTTACGAATCAAAGGTGGGTTCTTTAACTACACAATAATCAACTGTCATGCACCAACAGAGGATAATTCGAATGATGACAAGGACTTCTACGACAGGTTAACTGCTGTATGGAATAGGAGTTCGAGACACAAAGTGAAAATCGTTCTTGGAGATATGAATGCCAACGTGGGGCGAGAACACATATATGAAGCAACAACAGGCCAATATAGCTTGCAATGCCCAAAGTAATGATAATGGCATAAGACTAATAAACTTTACCGCGAAATACAACATGACCGTTGGAAGTACCATCATTCAGAGGAAAGACATCCACAAGGAACATAGAAATCATCCGATGGACATACAGTCAATCAGATTGAACACTTGCTCAGTCAATCAGATTGAACACAGACACTGATCTGACCTAACGAATGTGAGATTATAAAGAGGTGCAAACGTTGACTCTTACCACTAGTATGTGCTTGACTCCGAGCCAGAATATCAAAGGCTAAAAGAGGGTCAACAACAAAAGTTGCATGATACAACCTCGACAGACTCACAGATAACGATATACGGGGACAATACAGAACCGACTACCAAAACTTCCAATAAGAATCTAGAAATCACAGTGGAACAATATTGACAACCATGTAAGAAGGCTGTAATATCAAGCACAAATGACACAGAAGCTTGATGAAGAGTGTCAGCTGTCAACTAACAGAAATAATAATGACCCAATGAACCAGAAAATGATCCAGTGCAGCAGACTTCGCGGTACCACACAAGGAATATAAACAACTAAGACGGGATGAAAAGAAAACCCACAGACAGTTTTTATAAGAATATGTGTGAATCTATAAGTAATGGGTGTAAGACAGTTTATATAAGAAGATGTGTGGATATATAAGTAATAGGTGTAAGACAGTTTGTATGAGAAGATGTGTGAATCTATAAGTAATGGGTGTAAGACAGTTTATATAAGAAGATGTGTGCATATATAAGTAATAGGTGTAAGACAGTTTGTATGAGAAGATGTGTGAATCTATAAGTAATAGGTGTAAGACAGTTTATATAAGAAGATGTGTGGATATATAAGTAATAGGTGTAAGACAGTTTGTATGAGAAGATGTGTGAATCTATAAGTAATGGGTGTAAGACAGTTTATATAAGAAGATGTGTGGATATATAAGTAATAGGTGTCAGACAGTTTGTATGAGAAGATGTGTGGATATATAAGTAATAGGTGTCAGACAGTTTGTATGAGAAGATGTGTGAATCTATAAGTAATGGGTGTAAGACAGTTTATATAAGAAGATGTGTGGATATATAAGTAATAGGTGTAAGACAGTTTGTATGAGAAGATGTGTGAATCTATAAGTAATGGGTGTAAAACAGTTTACATAAGAAGATGTGTGGATATATAAGTAATAGGTGTAAGACAGTTTGTATGAGAAGATGTGTGAATCTATAAGTAATGGGTGTAAGACAGTTTATATAAGAATATGTGTGGATATATAAGTAATAGGTGTAAGACAGTTTGTATGAGAAGATGTGTGAATCTATAAGTAATGGGTGTAAGACAGTTTATATAAGAAGATGTGTGGATATATAAGTAATAGATGTAAGACAGTTTATATAAGAAGATGTGTGGATATATAAGTAATGGTTACATGAAAATTCTTCGAAACACAATTGTTCGAATTGTACGAATAACAATTTTTCGAAAATCAGTTATCAGAATGACAATTGTCCGAAAGCAAATTATTCGAACTAACATTTGTTGGAATACCAATTGACCGAATTTAATATATTTTTGTGTCATTATGTTGCCTCCTTCGACATATTTGTTGCCAGTAAAATATATTCGATGAAGACTATTACTACTTGTTGTATTATTGTTGGGTACCTACGTATGTTTGCACATTTATAATAACTGATGTTTGACAGCGCGGTGCGTCGCCATGTTGTTTATTCCATAGATTTTTATTATACATAATATACTATGTAGATGTAGTACTCCGTGCAAAAAGTGATTCATGGAATATCGCGCGTTTGAAATTTTGGTTGGCAACAAATTTCAGTTTTCCTTGCATTTCAACACATCCTAAATAACATTTCATACAAAATTTGCTAACTACGACACCTAGTATATTATAATAAAAATCTATGGTTTATTCCACTCACAATACTACCAACATGACGTCATAAAAATTCGAACAATTGTAATTTCTGATAATTGTGTGTTCGGAAAGTTGTTTTTCGAAAAAATGTGATTCGAATAATTGCCATTCGTAAAATTGATTTTCGTAAAATTGAGCATTCGAATAATTGTTTTTCGAATAATTTTCCTGTCACCAAACCAGTTTGTGTGAGTAGATGTGTGGATCTAGAAGTAATAATGGGTATAAGACAATCTGTATAAGGGTGACAGGAAAATTATTCGAAAAACAATTATTCGAATGCTCAATTTTACGAAAATCAATTTTACGAATGGCAATTATTCGAATCACATTTTTTCCAAAAACAATTTTCCGAACACACAATTATCAGAAATTACAATTGTTCGAATTTCTATGACGTCATGTTGGTAGCATTGTGAGAGAAATAAACCATAGATTTTTATTATAATATACTAGTTGCCGTAGTTTTTTGTATGAATCGAAGTGAGGCATTTTTCCGGGGAATTTTTGACGTTTTAGTACATCGTTTTTCCATAGAGAATAACGACTAATGTGAATTGTTTTCCGATTTATTTGTCGTAAAAAACACTTTGTTTATTTAGGTTTAGAGAAAAGTTATCAAAGATGTGTTGAAATGTAAGGAAAACTGAAATATGTTGTCAACCTAAACTTCAAACGCGCTATATTCCATGACTCACTTTTTGCACGGAGACTACATCTACATAGTATGTATATTATAATACAAATCTATGGAATAAACAACATGGCGACGCACCGCGCTGTCAAAACAAGAGAATTGGAAGGCAAGAGGTTTCATCAAAATCCATGATATTGAGAGTACCCAACAATAATACAGCAAGTAATAATAGTCTACATTGAATATATTTTACTGGCAACAAATATGTCAAAGGAGGCAACATAATGACACAAAAATATATTAAATTCGGTCAATTGGTTTTCCAACAAATGTTAGTTCGAATAATTTGCTTTCGGACAATTGTCATTCTTATAACTGATTTTCGAAAAACTGTTATTCGTACAATTGCGCATTCGAACAATTGTTTCGAAGAATTTTCATGTAATCCTGTATAAGATGTGTGGATCTAGAAGTAATGGGTGTAAACCAGTCTGTGTGAGAAGATGTGTGGATCTAGAAGTAATAGGTGTAAGACAGTCTGTATAAGATGTGTGGATTTATAGGCTGGCCAATCTTGACTTTGGTATGACTCATCGCAAAAATATGTCGATCGAACAAAAATACTTCTGCTTTTAATGTATCTATTTCTTATTCTCTGTATATAAAAAAACAAAGACGGAAGATGAAAGTAAGTCGCAGTGAAAAAACCAAACTCCCATATAAAACGTTGAAACCGTACGTCTTTTATAAATCATACACTTATTTCGAAGATACCACGTGACGTTTGTGAATGTGAATGACGTTTTAAAGAAATATTTCAAATCTTCGTCTATAGGGTGACAATTTGTCCTAGTGCGTATTTTTAAACAACAAAAACATTATTTTAACAAATAGAATGTATGAAATTTGTTTCATACACACCACAACCATTTATTTGTCATTGATATTTTATTATTTATTAAATATGATGTGTTTAACATGACCTGTTTTACTTTTGAAAAATTGTTTATATTGTGTATAGTCCTCAGTTGCAACATCAAATCACAGTAAACCTTCAACATACTCGAACCAGTTGCTTCTCGGACTCCTCCATTAACACAGCAGCCCTACTATAGAACAATCTTGACCGAATTCTGTGTTTCACCTTCTCTTATTATAAGATCGAAAAAATATATTATTAATTTATCAGATTGCAAACCTTCCCAAAGGCTACGTAGTGCACTACTTCGGAAGCGTAGAATGGACCCAATTCCTTATAGCTGCCCTTACGCAGACATGTTAAGTAAGGTAAGAATTAATAATTACATTCTTTGTTGTCTTAAATGATGTAATAAGTGAAAATGGAAAGATGATCAAAGTTAAATAAAAAAATTGGGTCCATTGTAAACAAAATGATGGTCACCGTATTGGCATCCAAATTACATGTACAAACATACGACTTACGACGGGTCGCATAGTTTTTTGATGACGTGATACTAAAGTCAAGCGTGGCCGGCCTATAGAAGTAATGGGTGTAAGACAGTCTATATGAGAAGATGTGTGGATCTAGAAGTAATGGGTGTAAACCAGTCTGTGTGAGAATATGATGTGTGGATCTAGAAGTAATGGGTGTAAGACAGTCTATATAAGAAAATGTGTGGATCTATAAGTAATGGGTGTAAGACAATCTATATAAGAAGATGTGTGTATCTAGAAGTAATGGGTGTAAGACAGTCTTTATAAGATGGGTGGATCTAAAAGTAATAGGTGTAAGACAGTCTGTACAAGATGTGTGGATCTAGAAGTAATGGGTGTAAGACAGTCTATATAAGAAAATGTGTGGATCTATAAGTAATGGGTGTAAGACAATCTATATAAGAAGATGTGTGTATCTAGAAGTAATGGGTGTAAGACAGTCTTTATAAGATGGGTGGATCTAAAAGTAATAGGTGTAAGACAGTCTGCACAAGATGTGTGGATCTAGAAGTAATGGGTGTAAACCAGTCTGTGTGAGAATAAGACATGTGGATCTAGAAGTAATGGGTGTAAGACAGTCTATATAAGAAAATGTGTGGATCTATAAGTAATGGGTGTAAGACAATCTATATAAGAAGATGTGTGTATCTAGAAGTAATGGGTGTAAGACAGTCTTTATAAGATGGGTGGATCTAAAAGTAATAGGTGTAAGACAGTCTGTACAAGATGTGTGGATCTAAAAGTAATGGGTGTAAGACAGTCTGTGTGAGAATATTTGTCGATCTAGAAGTTATGAATGAAATACAAGACAGAATTGACTGAAATTTGGTTCTCTCTACCTTCCCTTTACAGGTCAGAGATTGATGGTATGGATGTTACAGATTTCATTTAAATATGAATGTTTTCAAAGAAATATGTACATTTCTTTCATTATTAGAATTGAGAGAATATATCCTTATAACAAGTACTTACATACTCATACATTCCCTCTAAACTAAGCATAAATGCTGTAAGTGAACGAAATCGGTTGCGCCAGAATTCAAATGACTCACAACCACTATATTACTAACCCAGCGCACTAAATCTGCTCACGTTACACCCCTACTCACGGCGTTCAAAAGCCAAGAAACCTCACATGAGATAATCATGAAAATATTGTATTGTAAAAACTTCCTTGGACCTTGTACAGTGGCGTTTATTTCCAAACGACAATGTTTTCATCACTTCCACCCCAGACAAGAATGAATTGTTTTGAGAAATGATTTTTAATAAATTAATGATCTTTAGCTGGAAATCAAATCCAGGACACGATCACTGAAGTCATACATCTTAGTGCTGTATCAATGGGGTCAACTCTTCTTCCAAATGATTTTTTTTTAATTGATCAGCTGTTAATGTAAAACAAACATAAACAGAAAACAAACATAAGAAATGAATAGGAGCTATCACTAAACATACCTTTCTGATATTATCAACTAGGGGGCTGACTGTGTGTATATTTTCAATTAAACTTTTAAAGCCAGCATGCAGTCTTTGGCCACTTTCTGTATCATCATTTCTAAAGAATTCAGCATTGTTGTGGCACAAATCCTTTAAGGAATCATACATGGCGGATGAATAATGATAGTTATCCTTGGCACTTGGACAACACGTAGCGGCACTCACGGGCATTGAATTATTCGACATTTTTTTTATTATCTTCTCCGAAAAAGCGAGAAAACGTCGAAAAAAATTAAATCCAACTGTCATCGATTTAAAACAACAAAAATCGAAATAAAATAAATAGAGTAAATACACTAACAAATAAATAAACGACGAACTATTATCAATATCAACCCGTGTCCAATACGTTTTAAGTTTTAATTCAATTAAATATTATTCCATCGTAATGAGAACAATGCACCACTCGTAACAAAAAACGACAATCATATGTCGTTAACATTGTGACCATTGTGACGAGACTGGATAATACAAATTTACAACCGCGGTTGATATATTTATTTTTAAACACGCACAATAATAATGAGCTAATGACGATTTAAAATGTCAATATAAATATATACACATAAAGATAAGCCAATCTTAAGAACTGTCAACGAGTATTCAAATACGTCACAGTTGAAAAATCACTCAAATTTAAAAAAAATGAGAATTACGTATCATTTTCTTGTAAAATAAAATATTTCATTTTGATTTTTCTCCCACAATTCGTTTTCCGACTTTACAAGTTGACACCGATTTTTTTTTCTTTTTTTCGTATTAATAATAATTTTGACGTTTGTAAGTAAATATAATAGTTTAGTCCTTAGATCATTTAGTCTGAAAGATGAAAATTGCATGACATATTTATAAATATTGGCTACGGTCTTCATAAGGTATTCTTGGAACAATTTTCTAGTTTCTTGTTTAGACAAAATTATTTTTTTTATATTTTGATGCGTCCGGATTTGCAGTGACCAAAAGTCGAGCCTGCTTACGCTACGGTCGCTTCTCAATTCGGTACCGACCGCCGCCGTACCACGTGACCGAGCCGGACAAGCCAGACAGCCAATGAGAACGCGAGGCAGACAGCCAATGAGAACCCGCCGGCGATCGTCTTGTACCGGCTCGGCGACGGACCGGTGGTCCGGTTAAGAACAGGCCGTTTTCCGCTCCGTAGTCAGTTAGCAGTTAGCAGTTAGCAGTCAGCAGTCGTCGGGAATCGTCATTCGAAGCAGAATCAACACATTCGCCGCCAGAGAAGAACCAGTCTACACCCACCAGAGGAACACGAACGCTGGCCGCGGCCTGCTGGCCGCGGCCCGGTGTGCTTTATATCTCGGCCACCTCGTTCACGTTCGCCCTCTCCACTACTGAGGACCCTGGTGCAGGATGGCACATGTCTCGACCAGCTGACACGGAAGATTCCAGGACTCACCGGTTGCACCAAGGGCGGTGCACGCTCCGGAGCCCTGGCCCTGCTGCTGGCCGGGCCTAACCTCCGGCCTTGGCCTCCCTCCTCCGTCATCATCCACGCCAGGTTGACCGTCGCCTGGGACTGAGACGGATGTCTAGTCCCAGCCTCATCATCAACGTCGGACCGTCCACTGCAGACGAGTGGGACGAACCCCAGAGGCACCAGACCTGCGAACCCGTGGCCTGCCCGCTAGACGCCTGCCGCCGCCGCCGCCGCCGCCTGCTGCCGCCGCCGCCGCCCGCCGCCGCCTCTAGCCTGGCCGCCACCACCGCTTCGCCGTCTGGCCTGGGCCGTCACCGCTGTCTCAGGCGTGTGGGACACGCCATCATCATCATCCGACCCATCGCACCGTTTGCGACGTCCCTGGCCAGCATGATGGACATGCAGTAGTGTTAAGTGGCTTTAGTGTATTACTTTGACCTTTCTCATATGTTTATTTGCTGTGCTCAATATGTTTATTTTATGTTTCTTGTCTGCTTCTTCTTCAAATTAATAAATTGCGACACGTCAACATTCACTGGTGTTTCACTGCTCTGCCCCTTTGGTTGTAGGGAACGGCTATGGCCTCATATTACGCCTTGCTTGCTTTCCCCGCATATCAATTTCTACGATAAATTTATTAAGCAATAAATATTTTCTGAATGAAATGAAATTGGTTTAAAATGCATCGTTTTTGGAACGAATGTCTTCTAAGTTATCTAATTTTCATTCGCAGACATGCCTTACGGACTTATTTTTGTACCTAAAAAATCATAACACAAACACACTGCTTGCTTTAAACAAAGCCGGTTTAGCGGGAACGAAAATTTCAAACCAATTACTATATATACAAACCTTAGCCTAACTTGTAATAGAGTTATGAAGCAAAATTTCAATGATGAAAATAATAGAAAAATGCGTGCTTATATTATTTATTTGATTCGGTATAAGTACATATTGAAAAAAAATAAAATATTTAAATTAGGTGTCTTCTAAATAATATTTTGATTAGTAATATTTTTAACATTCTCTGATATTGATATAGCCAATATAGCAATGGTATTTTGCACAACATCTGTGTAGATAAACAAATCATACTTACTTACTATAAAACATTCTTTAAATACATCTGATACCGTCATCGCAAGAACGCTAAAAGACGAGCTCACATTAATGTCAAAATTTCTTATACATGTGGGGACATACATATATTGTTACTTATATCGCGTCACCACATCTTTTGGCGACACCAAAGATTTCTACGGGATTCCCCGCATCTCTGGTAGTAACAATGATACCGGCCCGCCTCGGCCCCATGTCCGCGAGAGAGATCCACCGTCCTATTAGAGTAGGTTGTGGCTAAATTTCTCCGCGGAACCTACCCCGACCGTCAGCGGAATTCTGGGGAAATTTATTTTAATTTTTTTTACATGGCAATTTTTTATATAAACGATTCGAACTTTTTTTCAAAAAAAGGAGAGTCTGACAGCTACCGACAGCTGGTCAGCTGACTTTTTAATCCAAGACTGCCGGACACTCTCCGGCACAAAAAAAAACAAACCAACTTGATAACTGAAGAACCCTTGGGATTCCGCCAGAGAATCCCAACAGGCCCTGACGCAACAGAGGTGCAACTGCCCCAAAAAAATTGAACACTTAAGGTACCTCCGCCACGCGGTAAATTTTTTTGTAAATCTTTTGGCAGCACTTTGTAACTGTAGAGGCCTCTTCAGACTGCAGCCGAAGGATAGAAGCAGCTTCTCAGGCCGTAGTGCGCCTCGTAACTTGCAATTTTTTTATTTTTTACACCTGACTTTATCTTATAACTGACTCGAGGCGCCAACGGCCTGGGAAGTGTCTGCCCTAGCGCAAGCCAGGGCCCCTCTTTTGTAACCGTGTGGAGGGGAGGATTACCATAGCCTGTCGCGCCCTTGACCCAGAATTTCTCGTCTGCAATCGCTTTTCTGTTCTCTTTTTTTCCTCTTGTTCTGGATCGAGGACCTATACCTGAGGACGTCACCCACCTGTAGCTTCCTGCTGGTCTACGACGGGGTGATCTGCTGAGCGTCTCCCTCAGCAGACGGTCGAAGAGGAAAGGACCGCGTTCTTGGGGTGAGTGCCTTCTCGATCCAAGACCGAAGCTGGTCACACTTTACATAACTAGGACGCCCTGCGTCCAGAGGACTGACGGCCCTCTCTGCTACCGCAGAGAGAGAGCTGGTGTCAGATTGTCGCCCAACTTAGTGGCCTTTTGAACGAGCGTGTTCAAACGAACTACACGCATCTTTTTTTCCTCTTGTTCTGGATCGAGGACCTATACCTGAGGACGTCACCCACCTGTAGCTTCCTGCTGGTCTACGACGGGGTGATCTGCTGAGCGTTTCCCTCAGCAGACGGTCGAAGAGGAAAGGACCGCGTTCTTGGGGTGAGTGCCTTCAATTCTCTCTCGATCCAAGACCGAAGCTGGTCACACTTTACATAACTAGGACGCCCTGCGTCCAGAGGACTGACGGCCCTCTCTGCTACCGCAGAGAGAGAGCTGGTGTCAGATTGTCGCCCAACTTAGTGGCCTTTTGAACGAGCGTGTTCAAACGAACTACACGCACCCTGAGATCGATCTCTCTCAAGCCGGCAAAGATATATTTTGAAAAAGACTTATAAGCATAATGTACCATTGTGCCTTTTTGGAAATTTACTGCCTCACTAGACAAGTCTGTTCTGAGGCAATACAGTGATAACATAGTATATATCAGTATATATCCTAGTTTTGAACTGATGGTATTGCGAGAACGTATGTTTTATAGGTGCTATTTTATCTTATTAAGCTTGTAGAACCAACAGTATATAAATAAAACAAGAACTGTATTTTAAAAGTGTTTATTATTGTTATAAGACAATACATAGCATGATTTCATAACTTTAATTCTTGCATGGTCTCTATGTTACTATCATATAAAATAAAAGTTTTACTACTGTATAAATTTTTAACAATGGGTATCTTAATTGAGCTCTTAATTGTAAACTAAGAGTACAAGAAAAAAGGGAAACCAGAATTGTGTTCTCAAGGGTGTGTTTGTGTCTAGACAATTGTCAAAATTGTGTTATCACAAATGTATAATATGCCCTGTGTGAACTTGACAATCAGCTGGTTTACATATTGAATTGACATTTCATTGTATCGTAGACATTGTAGTTTGGTATGTAATGTATTGATCGGTTGCAAATAACAGAAACGTTACAAACGTTACAAATAACGTGAAAAGAAATAACAGAGGCGTACGATTTCACTGATGATGGTGTGTATTTATACCTGGCAATGAATAAAGCCATTCTTTAACAAGCTAAATCTGAAATCGATAATTGCTAGATTTTAATCATATCACAGTTAACAGTCTCCGAAATAAAATTGATATAATATATTGTGAAACTTTGATGTTTGACAATTGAGTAAGCCATAGAAGATCATAGAATAAAGATATATATTCTGTAGGAGATTTTACTTACCAGAGACTACAATATATGGTAATAAATTACAATTGTTTACGGCCGGGATAATAAACGAAAGAAAACTAAAAAAAAAAAAAAATACATATATTTATTTGTTTATTTGTATATACAAACAAAATAAGAAAGATAAATTTACGACTTAAGAATACTATATTTTTTTAAAACAATAATAACAATTTTATTTCATCGACGATAATTATTATGTGTTTAAATTTTATTTCATCGACAATTATATTTTGTATTTTAATTCAACTTGTATATTTGAGCATTTCTGTTATATTTGGATATTATTGTATTTTTTAAATTTTATATATTTGACGCGCTATTGCGAGATTTTTTTATGCAAATAATTTTTATCCTGCTCAAATTTTTTACTTGTTTTTAAATTGTTTTGTTCATGCGACACCTACTTTTAGGATTTTTTTTATTTTTTTATTCTGATGTACCATATGTAACTAAATTCCTTACGTAACCGCGCACCTTGCTCATCTTGGGGGAGCTCGATTCGGGGTGTGTGTGTTTGGATCGAGAGGAACTTGGAGGCGCTCACGGTCCGGTCGCGGACGGAGCGATGCAGACTCGCGGAAGGGGGGGTTTACCGGCGGTTTCGGGTACATTTGCCACCGCGCGTTCTCCTCCCGGGAGCGGCTCTCGTGCCGTCTCTCCCCCGCAGTACGGTCAGAACGACGCGGAGTACGGCGGCGGTACGCCATTTAACAGGGATCGCGCGTCCCACGTAGTGCATAGCCCACATGAGCCCCGCGCTGACACTGCACATTTTTCACCACGTGAAGCCGTGGAAAAACAGCTTCTGGCGCCCAACTATAGAATCTACGTGCCATCAGGCAACACTAAACTTGAGGAGACCTTCTCGGGGAACTTGGCCGAGGACCCCGAACAGTTCTTAGCAGCTTGCGACCGCCACTTCGCCCATGGTGAAGAGAGCGAAACCCTAAAGTGCCAGAAGGCGGCACATCAACTGCGGGGGCGAGCACGTACCTGGTGGTCACAGTACCAGCAGGGCCTATGGACCTGGGACCGGTTCAAGAGCCTCCTGCGCCAGAGCTTCGGGACCGAGTCTGTCCGCTCGGCCCTTCTAGCCCACCTGCACGCCGGCACACAATCTGAAGGACAAAGCGCCCTGCTGTATCTCGTGCAGAAGCAGGACATATTCCGCCGACTCTACCCCGGAGAGGAGATGGACGAGGGGTTAGTCGAGTGGATCGTAGAGTTGATGACGCCTCGAAATCGAGAGATATTTTAAATATGGGCCATGGCTGGCGCACCTTATGAACGACTCTTGGGGAAGGCCGAGCGGATGGGCTCGCGCCCATTTGAGTTGGACCTACGCGACACGCAGCCAATTTGCGAAGTGTCAGGAAGACGACCGGCCGCGGATGACTACCGGTCCCCACTTAGGTATCGTGACTCGCGGCCAAGCCGAGAATGCTGGCGTCAGGAGCACCCGCGGGGTCGTCGCGTGGATAATGAGCCACCGCGGTCTTGGCGCACTCCGGCTAACCCAGAACGACCCCGCGCGGGACCGGAGAATCGTCCTCCGAGGGAGTGTCGGTTCTGCGGGGACATGCACCCCGTTGGTCAGTGCCCGGTGCTAAGGAGATTGGAAGAGGAGACGGCACGTCCAAAAAACGCGCAGCGTCCGGCCGGTGCACAGCAGCCCCCGACCGACCGGAGCTACTAGAAGATGTTGGGGCATCTGATCGCTCTGGGACCACCATGAACCCAGGGCTAAACTTGACGACGTGTCTTATCGATCGGCCCACTGGCGCTCTGCCACCCCGGACCGGAGGGGCCGAGTGCCACGTTATCGCCCGGCATGCAAACCTTCCCCGTATACGCGTGGAACTGGGGGATTTAGAGTACAAAGCACTTATTGACACTGCGGCTTCCCACAACCTTATAAGGAGCACCTTGGTCCCCCGGGAGGCGATGGTTTCCAGGGCTGACCTTTCGTCGCTGGAACTTGCCCACTCTGGCACGACCATGAAGGTGCAGGGAGAGGTGACATTGGAGTGGTCCACCAGGGGCCTACGAACCGTCTCAACTTTTCTCGTCGCGGACGGTTTGCGCGAGGAGGTCATTCTCGGCCAGCCGTGGCTTACCGAAGAGGAGGCCTGCGTAGATTTTTGCAGAAGATGCGTGAATTTCGGTAGGAAGGAGCGGACGAGCGTCCACCTGATCCCTGAACGGGCATGCCCGACCCCAAATTCCGTAGTATTACCGTCGTGCAGCGTGATACCGGCTCTTCATCGGGACAGGCTTCGGGGAGTCTTGGAGGACTTCCGTGAGGTATTCCTTCCATTTAGCGGCCCTGCTAGAGTGCCTGAACTTAAATTACGGTTACTTGATGCCCGTCCGATAAGCGTTCGCCCCCATCGTCTGTCGGATGAGAAGAAGCGGGAACTTTACGTTCAGCTGGAGGGAATGCTCGCTGATGGCGTTATCGAGATCAGCCAGTCACCATATAACTTTCCCATAGTAATGGCTGCTCGGAAGGGAAAGGATGGTCGGCGTTTCTGCGTGGATTACCGGCACCTGAACGCAGTCACGGTGCCTGAAGCCTCTCCCCTGCCAGTGATAAGTGACACGCTCAAGGACTTGAGCGGAGCGAAGATATTTACCACCATCGATTTAAAGAAGGGTTATTGGCAGGTCCCGATGGCTCCAGAATCTCGCCCGCTGACGGCTTTTACGACGCCGGACGGTGCCCGCTACCAGTTTAGGGTGATGCCTTTTGGCTTGGCTGGTGCGCCGTCCAGTTTCCAGAGAACGATGATGCAAGTGCTGGCAGGATTCGTTCGCGAATTCTGCATGGTTTACTTGGATGACATTATCGTTTTCTCGGGAACGTGGGGGGAGCACTGCCGTCACCTGCGGCTGGTGCTGGAACGCCTGGCGATGTACGGCCTGCGTTGTGCCCTCGAGAAATGCACCGTTGGAGCGAGCTCCCTCCAGTATTTAGGACACGTAGTGACCGCCACCGGGACTCGTCCGCAAGAGGTGCACGAACGTGCCATTCAAGAGGCACCGACACCGGCAAGTCGTAGGGGAGTGCGGGGCTTCCTGGGGACCTGTAACTGGCTTAGGGAGTACGTCCCGCGCTTCGCTGAGCTGGCCGCCCCACTCACTGACTTGCTGCAGACAAAAAAACCATTCAAATGGACGACCCAGGCGCAGAGGGCCATGGATGACATAAATGTGTCGGCCGCTCGAACTTACCCGTCCGGACTTTAGCCGACCAATTTGTCTCCAAACGGACGCTAGCAAGCTGGGAGTGGCGGCTGTGCTGTTCCACCCGAGAGAGGATGGATCGCGGGACGTTATTTCTTACGCTAGTTCTCGGTTTAGTCCGGCGGAGCAACGCTACCACTCAAACGAGCAAGAGGCCCTAGCGGCCGTCTGGGCGGTGAAACGATACCGCCCGTTCTTGGAGGGCCGTCGTTTCACGCTGTACACGGACAATCGCGCCCTCGCTTGGCTCAACGATGGTAAGGACAAGAAGGCCAAGCTAACGAGATGGGCCCTGCTCCTCCAGGAGTTCGCCTTCGATGTGGTGCACTGCCCCGGGACGGAGAATCAGCTCCCTGATGCCTTGTCGAGGCATCCGATGGACGTTCCGTTGGGCGATTTGTCGGAAGACGTGGACCGCGCCATGTACCCCTGCGTGGGGTCGAACCCTCACAATGTTGGCCGCCAGGCTGCGGTTATGTGTATAGAACCCGAGGGCTCTACCTCGCCTTCACTGGTTCCCGATATCGGGCCGGACGTGTCCGGAGAGCCTTCATTTGCGCTCGCTGCCAGAGCGGCACAGCGGACGGACGGAGCCGTACAGGCGTTGGTGCAACGCTGGGAGCGTTTGCACGAAAACCAAGCAGAACCGGGAGGGTTGAGCGACAGGCGGTTTATGAGGGACCATGAGGTACAGGAGGGTCTCCTGTGGAGGACATCGGTGAGCCGACCTCGCCGCCTGGTAATACCCTTGTCCTTCGTTCCGCGCGTACTGGCGGAGTACCATGACTCTGACGTCGCCGGTCACCCGGGTGCCGAGGAAACAGGAAGAGCGATAAGGGAAGTTTTCTTCTGGAGGCGCCTACAGGAAGATGTACGCGACCACGTCAGGGGCTGCCTGGTATGCGCCACCACAAAGGCGGGGCCCAACCGCCAGCGAGCCCCACAGGGGGGGATTAGGCCAACCAAGCCATTCAACCTGATAGCTGCGGACTTAATGGGCCCATATCCTAGGACGGAAAAAGGAAAGCGATTCATTTTTGTGGTGACCGATCTCTATACTCGGTGGGTGGAGGCCTTTGCAGTGAGGACCAGCCGTGCTTCTACCCTGGTCCAGCTCCTGGAGAGGGAGGTTTACCCTCGCTATGGCCATCCAAAGGCCATTCTGACCGACAACGGACCCCAATTTGGACACCAGCTCTGGACGGATGCCGTCGCGCGGTGGCAGTGCCAGCACTGGACCACCGCTATCTACCATGCAAGGGCGAACCCCACCGAGCGGAGAAACCAAGAGTTAAAGAAGGGACTTCGGGTGGCCCTCCAGCGCCACCCGCATCATACGTGGGACACCCACCTGCCAACCATTCTCGCGAGTCTCCGGAATAGGAGGAATGAAGCCACAAACGTCACGCCCAGCCAGGCGCTCTTCGGTTACTCTCTGGCTAGACCTGGAGAGTGGCAGCTGACGGAGCCGGCTGATGCTCCGCCCTCAGATGCCGCGGCTCGAGAGAGAGTCGCCATGGACGAAGGCATAAGGGCTCACCAGCAGGGTTACCAAGAGAGGTATATGGGGCCCACGGAGCCGCGCCCGATGTTTCTGCCGGGACAGAAGGTCCTTATCAGGGAACATCCTCGAGCGAGTGCCTCCGGAGACAGGCATCCCGGTTTCGCCCCTAAGTGGGGTGGACCATGCACGGTCCTCATGGCTGTTGGCCGGGGGAGCGTCTTCTGGGTGGAACGGAGTGGCAGGCCTGTGAAGGTGCACGCTGACGACATGAAAGCGGCACCGACGTCGGGGGTCGCCAGACCTGAACATCATCTGCGACACTCCGCGGAGCGAGGACCGTCACCCATTGCTCACCAAGGAGAGACGGATGAGTCCTCCTCCGAGAACTCCGACCTTGAACCCCCGGACGTCCTAGCGGATTTGGACGACCCACTGGCGGAGACGGACCACATTCCCGCGTTGACTTCTCGGCCCTCGGCCTCGGCCTCCGGACTTGACCGCCCGCGTAGGGTTCCGCGTTTACCTAGTCGCTTTCGGGAGGACTGACCTTTTTCCTTCTTTCTGGGACGCTGGATTTCTCTCGAAAAGGGTGGGGCGATTGATACCGGCCCGCCTCGGCCCCATGTCCGCGAGAGAGATCCACCGTCCTATTAGAGTAGGTTGTGGCTAAATTTCTCCGCGGAACCTACCCCGACCGTCAGCGGAATTCTGGGGAAATTTATTTTAATTTTTTTTACATGGCAATTTTTTATATAAACGATTCGAACTTTTTTTCAAAAAAAGGAGAGTCTGACAGCTACCGACAGCTGGTCAGCTGACTTTTTAATCCATGACTGCCGGACACTCTCCGGCACAAAAAAAAACAAACCAACTTGATAACTGAAGAACCCTTGGGATTCCGCCAGAGAATCCCAACAGGCCCTGACGCAACAGAGGTGCAACTGCCCCAAAAAAATTGAACACTTAAGGTACCTCCGCCACGCGGTAAATTTTTTTGTAAATCTTTTGGCAGCACTTTGTAACTGTAGAGGCCTCTTCAGACTGCAGCCGAAGGATAGAAGCAGCTTCTCAGGCCGTAGTGCGCCTCGTAACTTGCATTTTTTTTTATTTTTTACACCTGACTTTATCTTATAACTGACTCGAGGCGCCAACGGCCTGGGAAGTGTCTGCCCTAGCGCAAGCCAGGGCCCCTCTTTTGTAACCGTGTGGAGGGGAGGATTACCATAGCCTGTCGCGCCCTTGACCCAGAATTTCTCGTCTGCAATCGCTTTTCTGTTCTCTTTTTTTTCTCTTGTTCTGGATCGAGGACCTATACCTGAGGACGTCACCCACCTGTAGCTTCCTGCTGGTCTACGACGGGGTGATCTGCTGAGCGTCTCCCTCAGCAGACGGTCGAAGAGGAAAGGACCGCGTTCTTGGGGTGAGTGCCTTCAATTGTCTCTCGATCCAAGACCGAAGCTGGTCACACTTTACATAACTAGGACGCCCTGCGTCCAGAGGACTGACGGCCCTCTCTGCTACCGCAGAGAGAGAGCTGGTGTCAACAAGACCGACATAAGTACATCACGGAACCTTCAGGCAGTCGGAGGAACGATGACATCATCGCCAGTTCCAGCCGTCTTCCAGTCAGCCTGAGCAGAGTCAGTCTTGTCCGGTCAAGAGTCGCACGCACCCGCCGCGCACATCGTGGTAACGAATATAATTATTTACCCATTCCTTTACGAACTAGTTAACACCCTTCACCCCACCTATCTCCATATACATATAATAAAATATTTATTTCACCTAATATTCACATAATTTAATAATTCACATGTAAATAATAATATCCATTGTCAACTGTCAGAACGGTTATGTCACATAATTAAAATAAAATAAATAATATTGTTGATCAATTAAGCCGTCGTAAGCGGTGTGCAGATTTGGCGCCGAATTCAAACAAAATATAACGCGAAAAGGAGAGGTCGCGTGAAAGTGAATTATGTGAATTTACGTACTTTTTGAAAATAAATTATGTATACATACATATTTTACTAACCATTTGTCCGGTAAAATTCGAACTGACGCGATACACTTATGTTGATAAAAATGATCAAAAAGACAAGGAACGTTCATGTGACGCGAACTATACATTCAACTTTTACATTTAAAAGATTAATCGGTATTGTCAAAACTGATATAATCAAAATGACATACTTCAGTTTAGTACAATCTATCTTAACTTATATGGTATGATTGCATGGGGTGGAGTATTAGACAGTCATATTGCACCATTGGAAATTGTACAAAAAATGATTACAAAATAAAATGTACAACAAACCTCTCAGATATCCCACTAAACAATTGTTTGAAGAATGTAGAATATTTAATCTGAGAAAACTTTATCTGCTGCAATGTCTTAAGTTTATCCACAAAAAAAAACAGAAAAATTCATATTTAATTCACAAAATCGCACTAGTGATCGCCTCAATATTGTATACAAAGTTCCAATCTGCAATAAGAGATCAACGCAAAGACATTCTATGTACAAGACATTGTATGTAGCTCCTAGATCATTCAATATGCTACCAATGCTTCTTAAGTCACTAAATAATCAGTCAGCATTTGTTAATCGTCTCAAGTCATGGCTTATTGATAATGAGAACATGCAGGATTTCCTTTTATAATACTTTAATTATTGTTATTTTTTTTGTTGTTTATATCAATACTCTATTTATTGTTTTTGTTTCTTTATTTTCTCTTTGTAATGGTTGGATTTTTTGGACCAGTGTTGTGTATTTGTTTTATGTTTGCATTGTCATTTTTAAATATATTTATCACTTATCACATGTGCATTGACAAAAAACTGTTTGCATGTAGATAGCACACAATCAACATTTTTATTTATAATTCTATTAAGGTATACCCACAAACAGGCTAAACCTGGTGGGATTTTTGGTATTTGTAATAGATGTATGTATGTATGTATATGTATGTTACAGTTAATATGTATTTTATACTCTGTACCAAAATTTGTTAAATAAATAAATAAATAAATTTGAAAATCGCCATTTTGAAATATAATCGTTCAAGAGGTTGGCTTTCTTCAAGATGACTCTTTCTTAATATTAGGTCCTTACATATGAAATTGGCGTTTTGCCGTACTGGGAACTTTGATCTCAAATATCTTCTCTTTGGTTAGGAATTCGAAATTCAAATTTATACATCTATTTACTCATATATTTGTGTTTCGAAAATTATAATTCATTTGTTTTTTCCTCAATTGTTTTTTACTTTTACGTCACTCAGTATATAAAATGGAAAACTTGAAATATCGCGTTATTTACGAATATGAGTTCCACCGTGGCACCAGTTCTACAGAAATGGCTCTAATGATTAATGATGTGTATGGCGACGGTGCCGCAAAAGAAAACACAGTGCATTTTTGATTCCAACGTTTTCGTTCTGGAAATTTCGACCTGCAGAACAAGCCCCGTGGACGGCCGGAGACCAAAGTTGATTATGAAGAATTGAAGGCTATTGTGGAAGCGGATCCATCGCAAACCACGTCCGAGTTAGCTGCAGACTGCGGTGTTAGTGATAAAACTGTTTCAATCCACTTGAAGCAAATTGGGAAGGTGAAAAAGCTTGAAAGGTGGGTACCTCACGAATTGAGTAAAGCAAATCAACAAACGCGCGTTGACTGCTGCGTTGCATTACTCAACCGGCATAATAATGAAGGGATTTTTAATCATATCATTACCTGTGATGAAAAGTGGATCCTATACGATAAACGGAAGCGCTCATCGCAATGGCTGAACCCTGCCGAACCAGCCAAACCATGCCCCAAGCGAAAATTGACTCCAAAAAAGTTACTTGGGAGCGTTTGGTGGACTAGTGCTGGTGTCGTTCACTACAGCTTTCTTAAATCTGGCCAGACGATTACGGCAGATGTCTTTTGTCAGCAACTGCAAACCATGATGGAAAAGCTAGCTGCTAAACAACTCAGGATGGTTAATCGTTCTAGGCCACTGCTGCTTCATGATAACGCTAAACCACATACTGTACAACAGACGGCTACCAAATTAGAGGAGCTTCAATTGGAATGTCTAAGACATCCACCGTACTCTCCGGACCTTGCCCCAACAGATTACCATTTTTTACAAAATTTGGATAACTTCTTGCAAGGGAAAAAAATCAACTCCGATGGGGCAGTCCAAACCGCCTTCAAAGATTTTATTGATTCCCGTCCGAATGGTTTTTTTAGTAAAGAGATCGGTGAAATACCTATGAGATGGCAAAAGTGCATAGATAGCAATGGTACATAGTTTGATTAAATAAATATATTATATTTAAAAAAAATCGACTTTATGTTCCTCCCATACAAAACGCCAATTTCATATGTTAGGACCTAATATTGTTGTTACAATATTATATATTATACAAGTAAGCACTCCGCATAACTGGCAATACTATACTCGCTTGCTAACTTTTCCATAGATAAATTGTCTTTCCGGAATTGGCTGCCATTCGAGGTAAGTGTCGTTTTAGCCACATGGCTTTCGTTTTTATTAATAAATACCATTTTAAAGGATTATTTTAGTTGCTAATACAACTTAAAAAGGTAAATTACGATTATTTAATATATCTGATTGTTATTTTCTGTCGCTTTTCTATAAATAATGCGATGTGGTTACGCATGTTCTGAACATGGTTATATTGCTATTTCAGATGCCGTCAGTCACATTAAAAGACGTTGAACAGGACAAGGTGGTGAAGGAAATTGCCGCTTTCTTGAAAAAGTAAGTGTACTTCAAATTTCATTAATTCGTAACAAATGTCATGTCTTGTTTACTTCGAAGTAAATGTCAGGCTATGTTCCTCTCATCATCATACAAGTTAGCCTCAATTTATATTACAATGCACAACAATTTTTAAACCAATCTGCCTTTTGAAATGTACTGTTCAAATAACTAATTTGATCGGTTCGTTGATTATTTGAAGTCGATTTCACTCCCTAGGATTTTTTTTTAGGTTAGTAGACAAAATTCTGATAGTTCAATATTCACAGATTCAATTACTATTTCTATCTTATCTGTTAGATGAATGGCTCAGTATTAAGGACTGTTCTAAAATCCATATTTGAAATCAAAATTAGTTTTTCATTTTGTCATTATTTTATAGATATGTCAGTGAACAGCAAATGTTTTCAACAACTTAATATTGGCGCTATCCAAAAGGTATTTTTAGGCTTTTCAAGGAGTTCAGTTATCAGCAAACATCTTAAAGATTATGTGGGATATGCAGAACACAAATCGTAGGTGTTTAGTTTGGCTGGTAAACATTTATCGGTAATTATTTACAAGTGGTATAAGTCTTCAATTTTGCTGAAATTTTTTCTATAGATAGATAAAAATATACAGATTACGGGAAAAATAGTAATTTTCCCGGGAAACGCCTAGAAAAATTAAAAAAAAAAATTACATTACGAAAAATGTATGAAGTTTCCCAAGCAAATAGTTGCTTTTCTGACATCTATGGAAGAATATTCAAACTAATTGTTAGTATAGAAACACGCCGCGAAAATCTGAACTAAATGAAAATTCTATGAAATATCGAAAATTAATAAAGTTTAAATAATTACCCATTTATCAATACCTAGTAATGGTTAATTAATTCGCCACTAGGGTATATCAGTAGATAGATGAACGTGTATATATTATGGATAAAATAAAAACATTTGGTGGTAAGGCTTTAAAACAATATCAAAAAATAATTGCAAAAATTTATGAAGGAATCCATAGTAAAAATGGTTGGTTTTCTGACTACTCATGTTTTCGAAATTCACCACTAGACTTGAACACTAGCGCAATACAATATAATATTACAAAATAATATTTAAATAATATTCACATTTTCATTTCTTGAAAAATTTACGACTCGTTTTGATAATTAATGCAACTCGCTCACGCGAATCGTAATGACAACTACATACAAACCTAACCAACCTATTCTTATCAAAAGTTCGGTTTGAATAGGTTGGTAAGGTTAGTATGTAGCTATTGCGACTTGCGCGAGTGAGTAGCATCATATACTGTATTATAATTTTTATAACACACGGGTGTGAATGTGGCAAATTGCGATTGTATTATTGTTTATAATTTGCTTTCAAAACGTTGGTTGTTTGGAAGCAGAATTGCCACCTAGCCGTGAGTTTCGGAAATTCAAATAGTGTCAGAAAACTAACAAATTGTAATGGATTCCTCCATACATTTTTCATAAGTTTATTTATTTTTTTATAATCTTTTAAAACCTTACCGCCAAAAGTTTTTATTTTTCCCGTAATATATACCTACGCGTTTATCTATCTATTGATATAAAAATTAGGCTAGGGATATTTTTACGACTCAACCATAGATAAATTCTTATCATTCTTTCCATACCCATAGAAAACGCAGATAAATCAAGTTATAAAAATATTTACCTTTGTTTATACTTTGTTATAATTGTAGATCTCAATGAAAAAATGATTTATAAAATTAAGTAAATGTAATAAGATGCCAATATTATTTATTATCTTCAAGTTGGTTTCCATGATGTATTTTTATGACCATTGAAAAAATGACAAAGGTAAATATTTTTGTATTTTGATTTATCTGCGCTTTCTATGGTTATAAATGACCTAAAAACATAGACGACGTCAGAAAATTTGTTGTGTAAATAGACACTTTTTGGCGGGAAAACGCTTTTCCCGCCAATTCCGGTCGTAAAAATAGTGGCACCGTAAAAATTATTGCAATTGGCCAGGGACAGTACTTGTAAACAATTACCGCTGCTAGTTAATATTTTCTTGCACCCTATACATGTTCGGTTCTTATTTAATTAATTACTATTTCTGCCTGATAAAAGAGGAATGAAAAGTAGAGGTCGGCCAAGAAAGAGTTGGCACGATCACATAAATGGGATTTTGAAAGATGGAGATGTTAGAAGTAAGAATAATAGAAGAGCGTGTATGAGACGATGTATGGACGTGAATGAAGCGAGGAATGTATGTCAAGAGAGAGGAGTCTGGCGTTCGGTTCTCTCTGCCTACCCCTAATAGGGAAATGGCGTGATGGTATGGTATGGTACTATTTCTGCCAACTGTCATCTAATAATTTTCAAAATTCTCTCATTTAACTTGCCAACACACAATGAATAAAAAACTTTTTTATTTACCATAACATTTATTCATACCATACTATCACGGCATGTCTCACATTGTGGGGTAAACAGCATTACCTTATAAAAGGAAACATGACACTTGCGTGTAACCCTACACTAGTCTTATCTCACACATAAACGCACTACATCCAGAAAGGGTGGTGAACCTCATTCTTGAACAATGTGAGATGTTATTTTGCCTTTTATATTTTTTTTAATTACCCGGCTCTTACGGGACACCCGAAAACGATGGTAGAAAAGAGTGGAAGCATTATTCTAAGCCGGTGCCTCACAGATAATTCCTTTTTACCAAAGCAAATTAATTATTTATTGTTATATTGCCAAAAGTTCAACTGCTCGGATTGTTTTGAAACAAAGCCTCGCATATTTTCTTTTTCTGTTCCATCTTGTTATGTGTGACCCTTTTCTTTAACATTTTTTTAAATTTACGAAACTTTTGTTTTCAGGTCTGGCAAACTCCCAGTCCCTGAATTTGTGGACCTGGTGAAGACTGGTCGCTTTAAGGAGTTGGCTCCGTACGATGCAGACTGGTACTATGTAAGGTGCGCCTCTCTCGTCAGACACATATACATCAGGTCACCGCTCGGTGTCAAGACTGTCACCAAGATCTTTGGTGGACGCAAACGCAACGGAGTGACTCCGGCCCACTTCTGCAGGTCTTCAGCCGGCATCGCCAGGAAGGCTCTCCAGAGCTTGGAGGCCCTGAAGCTGATCGAGAAGGTGCCCGAGGGTGGCAGGAGGCTGACCAAGCAGGGCAGGAGGGATCTGGACCGTATTGCGGCACAAGTCAAGGCCAAGGCACGAGCGCGCAAGGATACACAAGGACCCATCGTTTTGTAAATTAAAAATGCAACAATAAAACTTTAAAATAAGATTTGATTCTTTTATTGCTCTTCCTGACCAATATGGTGGTGGATGCTTGGAACAGTTCACCAGAGGAAGTTGTGTCTGCTGGTACATCAGCCAATTCAAGAATAAGTTGGATGCATATTATACAAAGAAGTATGCGATACAGGTCCATAGCTGCCTGCCTGTTTAATAATATGCTTAGCCATCAACACATGAAAAACATTTCATATACATCCATGTCTTTGATAATAAACTGTATTTAAACTTTTTTACAAAATAATCAAAAGAGAATATTTTATCATAGTATGTAATTATAGTTTAGGGTTGAGAGGTACTGAAGGGACAAATTACATATCGACGCTTGAAAGGAAAAATCGACTAAGCGACAGTTTGGGCGATATTGAGTTATATACATCATTGGATTCGCCAAAAAATCCCGCGTCGATTGGCCTTACTCTCATGCTTCTGTGACGACTTTTGATGTCGCTTAGATATATTTCATTTTGAGCTTTTTTACTAGTTTTCGGCGACCAAGCGACTAACTTTCTTATCTTTTTAAAAAATAATGCATTTAGGATTTTTTCCATAACAGTTTTTGTATTTAGTAAATTTTACATGATTTTGATAAATACTTTTTTGGCTTTTGTTCGTCTTATCCCGATCTCACGAAAAAAAATAATTTAGGTTAGTTAGTTTTACCCCTCAAAAAATTGTGTTTTTTTCTTATTTACGCATTTTTACCATTCCTTGAATATTTTATGTTTGGCGTTTAGATATTTTTATCAGTTTTCATATACTAAAAACATGTCTATTAGTAATTTATTCCTGATTCTATAAAATATCAAATATGTTGCTTAGGATAATATGACCTGTTTTTTTTGTTATATCATTGTCGCTTAGATATCTTTTGCGAGAACAAATTTTAATTATAATGGTAGTTGTGCCTCCCGTGCATAGTGTTAAGAGTGATGTTAAGTTAGATTCCACCGATACAGCAAAAATGGCAGAGAAAGCAGCTCATGAGATTGAGAAAAATGAAAGCTATGATCGCTTCTTCGCTCATAAAAATATTCATAAGTGATTCCAGCACACTATTTGTGAGTTTTGACCTGGAAAAGGTCTTGAATACTCCTCATGGCGAATCTATGCTATTATATTATTCGCGTAAATTAGCGGTATACAACTTGTGTTTTTACGAGAATGGTACACGCAAAGTATTTTGTTTCTATTGGGACGAAAGCAATGGGAAAAGAGAAGCCAATGAAATCGCCAGTATTCTACAAAAATACATTAAGTCTGTAGATGAGAGAGGCGACATTAAAAACTTACTCCTTTACTGTGACTGCTGCCAGGCCAAAATCGGAACCGGATAGTTTTAGCGATGATACACTCAACTTTACAAATATGTCAAAATCTTGAAACAATTCAAGTAAATTATTTACTGACTGGTCACACATACATGCCCGTTGATAGTGTCCATGCAGTAATAGAAGCAAACTTCAAGAAAACTATCATTATGCACCGTCGCAGTGGTACACTGTGTTTGCCAACAAAGAAAGGACCCTTTTCCATATGAGGTTGAAAAAGCAAGTTATGAAGATTTTTATAAATGGGACTCTTTTGCTGATAAATGTTTCAAGGGTAATTTGACGGGAAAAATTGGCAAAATTAGGATTGCTACATTCAAGAAAAATAAGCCTACAAAAATTTATGTAAAATATACAATGAACAAATCTGCAGAGTCCAGTGAAATCGAAGTTCAGTCGAAAACTAAACTATCTCTTATGCCATGCTATCGATCTCTTCTACCAATATCAAAACCAAAATATGACGATTTAATTAAACTTTTTAAGGACAAAGTTATCCCCGCTCATTTCTTACATGAGTACCACCATTCCAAATTCTTTAACATTAAAAGACACATTGCCTGAATCAGACGTCGAAGATGTGGAAACTGATAAGACTTAATTTATTTCAAGACTGACATTTTGCTATCAATAATATTTTTCTTCGGTGCATTCCAATTTTAAAAATTGTTGAACTGTTTTGAATTAGAATTTAAAAACATATTTTTTCCTATACTTATATAAACTTGGGTACTTAGTCTAATGTCATGTTTAATGTGAATGTGTGATCTCAATTTATTACCAAAAATACGATTTACTATTTTTTTTAAGTTTATATGTAGGTACCTGACATTGTGTCGTTATTTTTATAATAATTTATATTCCTCCAAGATAATTTATCTGCCTATTTTCCTGTTATAATTCCGATACAAAAAGTATCTACCTATACATACTTTGTTCTATTATAAAGTATATGATATACCTACGTTATGTTAATGATAAGTTCACGAATCCATTCACGAAGAATTATTTTTTAACTTACTTATGTACAAATTCAAATTGCATTATTTTGTGAATATTAGTCGTTTAAATACATGTTATAATTAATTCGTTTTAAATACATATTATATTAAACAAAAAAATACAAAGGTGTAAGAGATGGAGTGAATATCAGGGGTTGCCCTAGAAAAGGATGGCATGAATGATATCTTAAAATACGGAAATGTAAGAAGCCTGAATAATCAACGACCATTTATTTGTAAATTATGTTTGTATGTATGGTATGTTATTTACAGGGCTTATAACTAAATACATACATAGCGGTATAATGAGTAGGTACTAGATATTATACTTCGTTACTAATATTTACAATTTCAATTATTTTTTTTGATATAATGTCTTTTATAGCGAGTACCTATATATAATAAATAATACACAGGTATTTTTTCCTTTGTTATAGTTTATGTCGATTTTTTATTTAAAAATAAACAATTTTTTCGTTAATGTTAGGAAAATAACTTTGTGGCGACATTATAAATTATTTATAACATCTTATAAAATTCAACCATATAACATCTTATAGAATTCAACCATCATTTTGACATAGACACGGGATTACAGATTATGCATACAGGTTATTCAAATTTAAAATTAGCAGATTTAGAAATTTTAGAAATAAGAAAAAGTGTAAATAATAAACAAAGTATAATAAATAACCAATTAAACTTCCCAAACAACCCGATTCTAAATACATTTCCGATTAATTAATAAAATATGAAATATTTTTATAACTAACAAAAAAAAAAAATTTGAACCACCCAGTGTCACTTATGTTTACTGTTCCGCCCCACTACTTCTAAAATTGACTCCTCCCACAACTTAATACCTAACAGCAGTCTATGTTTTATTTTTAATTTTTAGTACGTAAGTCTTCCTGAAGAACAAAACATTTAAAGTTTTTGAAATCGGTAGAAGTTAGTACTCATAGTTAAGTGGTGTAAACTACGTTAAGTTTATATTATAAATAAACATTTTTTTGTTTATAAAACAGGTATTTTTTTTATTTTTGTCCGATTTAAGATTCTTTGGAAATTTGTTATTTATCTTTTATAAACAAAATTATAAAAATATTTTGGTCGAAACATACCTACAACTTGTATCTTGGTTAAAAATTCCCAGTTGGATACAGTTTATTCTAGAAGCATAAGCAACATAACCCTGAACATAAGAACGTGCTATTGTTGTTTAGTCATTTTTTCCGCACTTTAATTCTGAAAAAATATCTTTATAAGACTTTATTCCTATTTAATATAAAGTATTTCATGTTGGTTGGTAATTTTTTCCGCACTTTAATTCTGAAAAAATATCTATATAAGACATTATTCCTATTTAATATAAAGTATTTCTTGTTGGTTGGTAATTTTTTCCTGTTTGAAATTTTAATGAAAAAATTACTAAGCGACATAAACTTATTAATTAGCCAACTAATCGGAAATCTATCAATAGCAAATGATAAAGGGTCTAAACATTTTTTAAATTTCGTTGGAATTATGCGAATACAATAAATAGGTGATTTACAATGATTTTTTTTCAAAATTACTAACTTTAAATGGCTCTCCTGTAAAATTGCCTACATGTCGCTTAGTCGATTTTTCCTTTCAAGCGTCGATATAATTATTCAGATTACATAAGGATCAACCATTTTTTAATTATACATCTAGAATCGTATACCAAGTACAGTAGTCCTCGTTCATCGTGGGGATATGTTCTGAACAAAATCACGATTAACGGGGGATTTGAATATGCTAAAAAATTCCTCATTTATAAAATACATATTAAATAATAATGTCAATCTTATTCTGCATTGCAAAAAAAAATTAGATTTACTTATATGGATTATCACGTAAAATTTGTCTAAACTGTCATATAATACGCAACAATTGCGCTTTACAGGACTCACAATCTTGGTCGTTTTCTTCTAAAAACTTTGATGATTATGTTCGGGCGGGATGCCAAAAAAAATATTGTGTTATAACGAATCCACAGTCACGAGGGTTTCTGTATTATATACTCTTTTTACTTTGAGTACAAGGTTTACAAATTGCGTCTGAAGTAAGTCAAAATACTTACTTTCTGTGTCCGGTAACTTTTAGTGACTGTCCGGTTGTGAAAGGATCTGTCTACAATTGATGTTGTTTCCAGGGGGCGCCAGATTTCATTGTTAAACCATTTTGTATTTCATGCTAATATATTTTTCGCATTATATCTTCTTCTATGTTATAGTATTATTTTCTCGTCGGTTTGCAATCGTACGTGGAGGCTCCTTTCATGCCCCCCAAAATAATATGACAATATACAGAAATTGAACGTCAAGAAAGGATATTGGTTTTCTGCCTCTCATAAATAAGGAAATGACAATAGTTTGGATGAGGTAATAAAAAATATTTAATGAACAGAATAAAGTAAAATTTCAGACAAATAAAACGGTTGAATAAAAGAAAAAAATATGTGTTAATATTTATTTTATAAAGATTAACATTTCACATAATATTGTTTAGTTGAAATAAATATTGTACATGTTATGTATTTGCGACGACATGCAACAAGTATTTGTACATAAAATTAAACTACAAAGATTACCTTTGTTTTATAATTGGACAAATCGATACCTCCTACGTAAACTACCGTAAGCCACATTTTTACAATTTTGAGTTTTTTATTCGTTTTTATTCCTCCAAGGTTTTTTACATATTTGGGTTCCTTTTGGATCGATCTATCAAAAACACAAATAAAAAAAAATTCAAATCGTCCTACAAATACGTTTTTTACAAACTTAAAATATAATATCTAAAATTTGGAACGACGTGTAGTACGGTATAAACACATACAATTGTTTACGCGGAAAAAACGCAGAGAATTCTGTGGCGCTAGTGTAGCATTTTTCCGAAAGTATTGACTCTGTTGAAACTATTTAAATCGTAAATTTTAAATAATATTTTTTTATAACTCATAATCAATATAAATGCAATATGTTAAGATTTGTGTTTTGTGAACATTTGAAACTTTAAACTGCTCTCCTCTAAATTTGACTTTTTGCACTTACGGTAGTTTACGTAGGAGGTATCGAAATGTGAATTTTGCCATAACATACAATGAATGCTACAGCTACTGGCTGGGTGAAAAAAATATTTAAATAGAGTAATAAATCATTAATAGAAATATTTAAATCTGACAAAATGGGGTGTATTATTAGGCACATGAAAAATTATAGTGATAGAGTTTATAATTACTATCTTTAAATTTGTGTATCATTTATAAGTGAAACTAAGATTATTTTGCAATCCATCAATTATGTCTGAGGTTATTTATTTCTAAGCTATCTAAATAGGATAAGTATATTAAAACACATTGATATTTCGTAATACATTAATGAGCAATGACACAACCCCGATAGTTAAATTATTATTACTCATGAAAATAATATAAAAAAACTGAGAAATAATTGTGCTAAAATAGTTTTAATTTTTAATATGAGCATTTGAAATGCATCTCTCAATAAAAAAAATATCCCACAAATCTAAAATTAAGTCATATTTGTGAAAACTGTGGGTCCATAAAGAACTATTGACAACAATTAAGTATTTATTTTTTATTTCACTAATAAGTTGAATAAGGTACACTAGCAAATTAATTTATTGGCTACCAATATTTCAAAATGACTAGAATATTTATTGGTAAATATTTTAACAAAATTTATTGAATGAATATGTAAATTAACCACAGTTGAAAGTGTTTCTATGATTTTATTATTTGATCTTACATATTTGGCGCTATCTCATAATGACACATAATAGTTTACACTATTTTTAATTAAAATATATCTGCTGGAAATGGCTTTGACTAGACAACTCGATAAACTTCTCAAATACACATAAATCAGCTGATAACAGGTTGTAAGTCCTGAAGGTGTTAAATTTTCAAGCTTCTGTGGGAAAATATATGATTTATGGTATGATATTGTCTTTTAAAAGTACCCCTTATTTAAAAGGGTTTTGAATTGATTTATATTATTTATAAACTGTGATTAATTGAATTTAAATAATAATTAACAATCACAAGACAATAGTTTTGATTAAACTTTATTAAATGTGTTGTAAATTATTAGACATTCTCCGAATTATATGATTCTATACATTCGTAATAACTTTTCCCTCCAAACACATACCCTAAAATTAATTTACTACATTAATTTCAATTTTCTAATATTATATCTTAAATAAATGTATTTCTATTAATATTTCACGCTTCGGGTGACAATTCTTGACCAAATCACAATAATAATTCTTACATATTTATAATGCTTAGCATCAGCGTTTTATTTGCTCCTCATCGAGCAATCAGATATGTTCGAGTAACAGTCACCCAAAGAACTTGTCGCAACTATCAATGACTTCAGTCAATTCTACAGCAATTTTGTCAACATTCGTAACATCTAAATATATTCTAAGGGGTTTTATACATTTTTTAAGGATACTTATTAAGACACACCGTAGTCAGCAGTCCATTGCTTTGGTTTTGCCGCAATCCAAATTATCAAATACAATTGCATGTTGATACAGACATTAAAACTAATGGTTTATGGGTTCAATTTGTGCATACAATATGACGTAACTTATCGACTAATGATGGGTTTCTTCATATTTTGTTACGCGACGTCCTACGTAGGCGATTCAAAGCGAATTCGAAGCGGCGCGGCACGAAAAAAACAAACAGTCGGTAACTATGGTAGTGTCCTACGTTACCGACCGCGAGTTGGTTTCGATGCGGCGCGATGCGAAGCGAACGCGATCAGTTGGTTTGATATATTTTCGCGCGAATTGATAGCGGCGCCATTGTTTTTTGACATGTCAGGAAAAGAAATTTTAATTTCTGACCATGAACGTCCCATATTATGGGACAAATTATTATCGAGCCGCGAATTTTAGGATTTGGCAAAAATAAATGGGACTACAAGTAAACACATTTATTTATTATTGCTATTTTACAATAGGATGTTGTTCAAAACACACAAAATTTTCTCTCGCTTGCACGAATGTCAAATTTTGGTATGTTCCCGGAAAGATGTAAATTCAGTCTCATTTAATTCAAGATCACGTAATTCTTAAGTACACAATATTAGTTTCACTTCTCTGCCGTACATACTTCTTGAGTATTTTATATACGTACATCCATGACAGTAGCTGGCAGCTGAGGGAATGATTCGCGCACACGTAGGACAGAGCCGCCGCGTCGCATCGCATTGAATTCGCTTGTATCCGCACCGCATCGCTTCGCAATCGCGTTCGCTTTGAATCGCCTACGTAGGACGTAGCGTTATAATTTTCTAAATATGTTCCTAACATAACTTTAGGAACGAAATATTGTGGTAGTTAAACATTTTCTAACAATAATGATTTAATATAAAATTTAAAAAAACCCAAAAGTTCTAAACATTTATAAAGGTAAATGTCCACAGATCGACATTGGACAAATCGTAGAAAATGGATTTATCTGTGGCAATCCACTGCACCATAGATTTTCATATAATATACTAGATGTCGCAGTTAGCAAATTTTGTGTGAATCGAAGTGAGGATTTTTTCCGTGGAACTTTTGACAAGGTGGGCAGACCACATCATTTTTTCTATAGAGAATAACGACTAATGTGAATTGTTTTCGGATTTATTTGTCGAAAAAATGGCTTTCCTCATTAAGATTTAGAGAACAGTTATCTAGGAAGTGTTGAAATGGAAAACTGCAATATGTTGCCAACCAAGACCAAGACGCGCGATATACCATGACTCCACTCATTGCACGGAATACTCCATCTAGTATATTATATGAAAATCTATGCACTGCACCAATCGGATTTATCAACAATTTTCCATAGAAAAAACATCACCACATAAAATGCATACACAAAAATGAGGGATTGAATCGAATTTTTCAATCTGATGAGTGAGTTCCATACTATTTATTTATTTAATAAACAGAGACACCAACAGAACACTGAACAACACAAACAAAAAAAAAACATGAAACAAAAACATAGAATCTCCAGTGCTCCAATAACAGGTATCTCCCGCATGGCTATTGTGCATAGTTAGGTAGGTACAATCAACGTCTCCTGACCATTCAAATTATAAAAAAAGACATTACTTACTGCACAGTTAAAAAGAAAGTTTAAAATACACATATATGTACATATATGTAGGAAAACAAAAAGGATAAAACAAAAAAAAGAAGGAATAATTGAACCGAGACAAAAAAAATAGATTTTGGCCCATCATATTTTAAGGGATAAAAATAAGCAATTTATCAAAGATCAATGCCTATCAGTGGACACAATTGTATGAATTCCTATACAAAGAATATTAAAATCTGTCTGATCCATATGAAGCAGATATGTGGACGCTGCTAGACTTGACATGAAAAAAAAAACATTCAGTCAAATTTTTAATATGGTTGTTAAAAACCAATATAAACTAAAATACCTTTCAGAATAAAATAGCGAAATCTTAAAATTTATTTACAACTGATACATGAGACATAGTAATGGAGAACATTTTTAATGAACTCAAAATGACAAAACATTGTTATTTAAGAAAATTAATAGTTCAGTAAGAAACACTATTTTTTTATACATAATCATAAATAAATCAACTACATATATATTAATTTAAAATGAATAAAATCCATTGTATGAAGGTATATTGTGAGGTAAATAAAATTTTAAAATGAGATTCTATACACGTTTTATTGACAACATTGTTGAAAAAAATTGTGAATTTTCTACACAAAAAGTGACAATTTCAAACATTGCATAAAATCAATTGCAGGATACATAGTTTCTATAAAAGCTAAATTTTTGTAATGTTGCTATTATACAAATACTTATTTATTATGTATATAAGATTATAAAAACAACTCATATACCATTATATACATAATGAATGGGAGATATAAATTTAAAAGACAACACTTGAAAAATTTAACAAATTATAAATTATGCAATACATGGATGGTGGCAAATGTAAGTTTTTTTTTTGTAGTTGGTATAACAATGTAAATTATTTAAAAATTTCAACACATTTATTTTTATACGCAACAATTTTATACCATATTAATATTATTCAATAAAAAACAATGAGGAATGTACATATAATATGAAATATTGAATTTTTAACACTGTATAATAAATATTGTGTCATAATTTTCAATAAATAAACACATAATTATATAATAATCTTTGTAAGATTTGTAATTAGGAGGGAATAAACATATATTCTATAAAAGACTGCGCAATCAGACTTACTATCTCTAACTAGGCCTATAACATGTAATGGTCTCATGTGTGATCACCTGTAGGCTTTTAGAAATAATTTATAATATAATGCTAATATGCCAATAATTTTTTGAATTTTTGGGAAAATATAATACACTTTTGTAAGAAAAAATTGGATGACTCAAGTCTGAGGCAGAGAAACAAAGTCTCATCAACTTGCATGTATTCCTTCATAGTATTTCAGGCTTCTTATATTCCCATTTTTTCGAAATATATCTATGAAATAATCAATATTCAAAGATAGGCAAAAACACATAGATTGTCTGGCAAACATCTTGAATAATGGCATCTCTGCATGGTGTCAATATATATGCCGAAACCTATAGTACCCCGGGTCCCTAGTGGAGGTATGCAAAGATAACCAAATACCACACATTCTTATCCTG
Source organism: Molanna angustata (assembly GCA_963576475.1). Classification (NCBI taxonomy): domain Eukaryota; kingdom Metazoa; phylum Arthropoda; class Insecta; order Trichoptera; family Molannidae; genus Molanna; species Molanna angustata. The sequence continues at coordinate 27,718,567 of OY754982.1, forward strand.
ATATACATCCATTGCCTCTGCTATATGTTCTTCCTGCTTCAAGCAATTCCCTATTTTTTTTTTGATTAACCTTTCCTTCTGATTCCATTTCTTTCGTCATCATACATTCTTCCAATATGATCAACAATTTTTAATTGTACTAATGACTCCCTTTGTTCAACACATTTGTCTTATTTCTTCATTCCTAAAAAAACATCAGAATGTTAAATTTGACTTGTGTCTTAGTGACTTCATTTTCGCCGCAATAACCACAGATTTAAAATTAAATACATAAATAAAATTAACTATAAATAGCAAATAATTCACATTAGATTAAATAAGTGGTAATTTAACAATCCACACTAAATAATATATTTTACAATAGGAGCAGACTAGATTATTCTAATTCGAAATAACTACAATACCCGTAATACACATTTTATAATATTATTAAGTTAAATTATTGACTAGGTTGAATATTTAAATTATCCGATACGTCAAATATATAGTCGGATATATCAAATATATGACCCAATATAGCAAATATATTTCCCAATTTAGTATATTGGATTTAGATAATTATGTAATATACATTATGTTGTGCTTTAAGTAGAATTATTTAAAAAATATTGAATATTGTGCCATTGACACCGAAAAAATATATAGATCACATTTCATGTTCACATTTCACATATCTTGGTGTTGACAATGTTTGTTTATTCAAACACACCAAATTAATTTTACATGTGATGATGGAAAATAGAAAGCAGAAATTGTCTTGTACTTAAATTATGTCATGCGTAATTTAAGTATTATTTTATCACATAAAATCACACAAGATCAAGTAATTTCTGGTTTTAAAGTGTAGTGCATACATAAAATTAGCTCAATAAATAGCATTAATTTTAAAATTTCAAACCAAAGTTATGTCGATTGGAAATTGTTCCATAAATGATTGAATAAATTTTGCACATTATATGTTGACATCAGTTATTTAGAGAACAAATGGAAAGATTATGTTCAACATCAGCATACAAGCAAAACCTTAGATTACATCAATAAAAGTTACCTGTAGTGTCATCTATGGATTGACATTGATGATTTGTTAACCCGTAATTCAATTCATATTAGATATGAGCACTGTGAGTTTGTGCGATGCGCTGCCACTTAGTGGAGTATGCTATTTCACTCGCGGCCCACCCATTTTGGTTCTTCAAGTCCAGTCAAGGTGAACTTTTGCGATCTCTAATTGTTACAATATGATAGTTTTTCATCGCAAGTGTGATATTTTATTATTCAAGAGTGTGAAACTTTAAAATTAACAATTACGACCATTTGTCCTCCATTCCTTTATCAAAGTTTTATTTGATACCGATAATGTAGTTTTTATTTATTTATTTTTTAAATTGATCCCATTCTTCAGCGGTGGAATTGGCCATCGGCGCTCATTTTTGATTCAAATTGCAGATTTTGCTTTTATCAATCAATATTATTTGAAAAATAATTTCAAATATTTTGACACAATCAACAAAATAACTGTACAAAAAATTGTGAATAGGCATGATAAAAAAATAAATATTTAGCAATGGATCAATTCAATGAATCAATCTGAAGACACTCAAAAATAGCTAGTTGATTTTTCTGTTTCAATAGCAATCTTTCTACGTTTATACATTATATCAGTTGCCATTTCCAGACAAATGTCAAGCCATTTTTAATAAAAACTATACAAATTGATTTTAAATTTAAAAACATCGCTCACTAGTTTTTGGAAAATCAATCTTTCAGACCACGATTTTTTTGTGAATCGATATTCAGGCTCCGTTTCGAATAAATTCAAAACATCTTTTTAACTCAATTCAAATTCGCCTATCCCAAATCCGTAGGTATTATAATATATTCTTACGATTCGCGGTGCAACCTGACAATTGGTAAAGGGCACGATGTCATGTCTTCATTATCGCCCTGATTCATTTTTCACATAACATGACATATTGCCATATTTTGTATTATTATTTTAATAAATATAATACTATTCACTCATTCACTCTTTTAAAATGAAAATAAATACATTTTTTTAAAATCTTTAAACCAATTTATTTTAAAATCATAATTTCTGTGATTCTTTCTTACTGTCATCACACCTATTTCAGTGATTCTTTCTTAATGTCATCACACCTATTCATAAAAAGAATTTTAAATAAATAATAATTTATCACAAATTAGACTACAACTTTTACGATAAAAATATTTAGTTTTTTATCAAAATGACAATATTAGTGCATAACATTATATAAGAATAAATTATATCACATTTCAGTAAAACCGGTAATTGTATGGAATATATTTTGCATAAAAATAATGCATAATTTCGCTATGTCATTTCCCACTTAATATGTTGTTATGTCGGAAGTCTAGAAAATATAATACCATCTCATAAATTTTGACAAATATGAATGACACAGTCATAATAATTTATTAATGAATTTTACTTTTTGTAATAAAGAATAATTCTTGTTTATGGACAAGAAAATCTGTTCATTTTTTAGACATGCTCAACAGTGACAACCATTAATAAATAAATAAATATAATAAATTATGATCAAATAATTGTAAATTTCTCTATTATCCATTACAATATATTATTTTTAAATTCAGATTCTTAGCAAAACATATATTCAAGGTTTTACTGAATATAGTTTTGTAAAATATGAGATCAAGATTATTTTATGCGATAAATTCATAAAATAAAATATTTTGACTAGAATTTGTTATTTAATAAATTATGTACCTAAATAATATTATATACAATACACATAATATACAAATAAAACATTTCCCTGTTTGGTAAATAAACATCATTATAATATTTGTTATTAAATCCAAAAATTATAAAAATCAAGATAGATAGAATCATTTAAATATATTAAATTATAAACTGCTTCAGAACAGGTTTTTAACCTAGTGAAGCAGCTTACACTTTGCATCTAGTTTTAAGTATTTATTTGTATTAGTATTAATTTACATTCTATTGTATCTTGATGTACATATAACTAGTTGCATGTAACACATGAGATCCAACTGTCGATAGCGATAGTATGTATAGTTGAAGAATATGTACCAAACTATAAACCCATAAATACAAATTATTGAATATTGTCAGATATTTTGTTTTCTATACAACATAATATGTAGGTATGTATGTCAAGATAGGATAGTATGGAGGAAGGTCCTTTTTTCCTACCCAGAATATGAAAATAGCATGATGGTTTGTATGTATGTTTGAAGATGAAGTATCAAACTATTAAGTCTTCTTAAATATTGTGTATAGGCGACTGCCATACAAAATGTATGAAGCAATGTCGTCACTAAATTCAATTTTTAAAAAAATTGTTAAAAAAAATTGAGATCTTCTACTACAATGCTAATATTTTTTATAGAAAATTAAATTATCTAGTTGGGGTGTTTCGGCTTTTTTCGATAATTGTAAAAGTTTTGGAAAAATAGGCAGTTAAACTCATAAATTTATGATAAAAAAAATACTTTTCTTAATAAAAAATGTTTGAGAAACCCTGGAATTTTTTTGAAAAAACTAATTTGAGATTTTGTATTTGTCTATGTTTGTACCAATTTTCAGCGTTCTAACTTTTATGGTTTCTGAGATATATGGAAAAATAAAATAAAAATTCAAAAGTTGATAACCCCTGACTGAAACAAAAATTCAAAATTTTGAGTAAAAAAGTTTTGTAGGCCTATAACTGTGCATATATTCTGAAATTTTGGGCTCTGTAAATTGAGCGGATCAAAAGTTATAAGGGGGGGACGGACACACACAGACACACACACAGACACACGAAATGTTCTACTCCGAATTCTGAGTAAATCCGTCTATGGAACATATATGCTGCGAAGCCTCTAAGTTGGTGTTTTTTGACTTCAAAGTTGGAAAAGCCGTGAAAAAAGTAGACCTCTCCATACAATTCTCGCGTATTCTGGCATGAAACATTGTCGATATGTTAAGAGAACAAAGTTCTCCTGAACAAATCGACAGTTGGAAAAATGTATTCAATGTTATTTTACAATAACTAAAATATATAAATGAATTTTGAAATGATTTACATATTCTTTGTTCTGATAAAACCAAGCAGACTTTAAAATATTAAAACACACTAAGTAATTTGTTTAGTTCCACTATTTATTTTGTTTTTTTATTACAACTGAATCCCATCCCTACTTCCAGCTCTGCACCACCTATGACCATACCGACACCAAACTTTTCCTCCCAGACGCATAAATCTTTACCCACCTGAGGAAGGTAACGGTCGGTTCCCGAAACATGTGTCGTGATAAAAAACATAAAACAAATAGTGGAATTAAACAAAGTTAGTGCCAAATATCTTGAGCCATTTTGCTGATAAGGGGAGCGATTTGCACATATACCAACCAAGCAAAAAGACAAATTTGCGCTCTGCGCACCCAGAAGTCTGACTCAAGTTGTTTTACAATAATTATATCTAGAGCTTTATTTAATATTTTAAATAATGAATTGCCACAAAGTTGAAGCTTGCTCATTTCACTATTTTAAGTATGACTTTCTTGACTTTCAAAAGGCATTCATTTACAAAATTAAGACTGAGAAATAATCAAGTCACTTGCAAACATAATTGAGTAGCAAATATTGATAATAAACTTGAGTATAATTACAGTTTGATTCAAAGCATAGAAACAAAAATAACTACATTTAAACCAAATTGGCAGAAAGAAATGCTTTGGAATGATAAGAGATCAAATAAAGTAATTGACACAAGTTGAAGAATTGCAATTAAAGAGCAGCTTGTTGCTTCAGCCAATCTCGAAGGTCTCTTGTCCTTTCTACGAGACTTGTAGCAACACCGCTTGGCATAGAAGCCTAAAAACAGAAAAATACAACATAATGCACTGAATATTATAATAAACAAATTATTAAATTAACTAAAAAACTAAAACAATTGGTTTGTATCAGTCAACATTTTTTTAAAGATGGATGGATAGATTTCGGAAGTATAATGGATTTGGGTCCAATATACTCTTTCGAAGAAGCGCACTACGTAGCATTAGGGAGGGTTTGCAATCTGCTCAGGGAAATATTAATTCGGGTTCATTATACTCTTCCGAAGAAGCGCACTACGTAGCATTAGGGAGGGTTTGCAATCTGCTCAGGGAAATATTAATTCGGGTTTTAAAAAGATCCGGGTTGTTGAAACACATAATTCGTAAGATCGTTCCAGAGCCGGGCTGCTGTGTTAATAAGAGAGTTCGAGAAGCGACTGGTTCGTGCAAATTGAAGGCTTATTCTATATAAGTGTACCATTTTATTCTTCATGAAAGGTTAACAATGCCTGAATGCATGATGGATTTTAGTATTCATTGTATATGAATTCATACAAGTGTGTCGACTAATCAATCGGCATTGTATATAGCGCGCGCGTTTTGCTAGGGCCAAAAATCTGATCTGTCTGCTGCGCCTGTATGGACGCTAGCCTTAATGAAGCACGTTTCTTTTGTATACATCGTTTGAATGAAAATTGAAAAACTCAATTTTACAGAATGCGAGAATTTTTTGATAATTTTAACAAAGGGATGTCTATGGAAAACTAATCAGCTCTAAATTGATGCACTTTACATGTGTATGATATCAATATGAAGTCAATTGGACTTATAGTTTGGGCTGTACAGTGTCATACGCACAAACACATCTCAATTAAACTCACTTAAATTGAGAAATCATAACTCTCCACTACTCCAGACAGAAAAATTAGTCATAATGAATGAAATGAAGCCATGTTTAACTGAAAAATTTATCATAATGCAATGTCTTTCTCACCTGGACAGGCACGGGGAGCTGAGGCCTTCCAATTGAAAGAGGAGTCTGTAGCTGTCTGAAGAGTTGGAGTCTGTGCGGGGGCTCCTGTTGTCTTGCTCCTACAACTGCCCCTCCACTCTCCAATCCCGCACTCATACACACAGAGTTGGGCAGACTCTGCAGGTTGGGAATGTGGCTGGCCGCGATCGGCAGCTGCCAACCAACGTCTGTGTAAAGAAGCTGACCTATTGGAAATACTGAAAAAAATACACAGTCGTGAAAATATATTTAAATTATAGATATTATGAAATATTCTGTTTGCATTGCCATCAGAGAAAATGATAATTACTATTTGAAACTTGACTATAATACAACTTTTGGGCAGTTTGGGCTATATAAAAAACTGGGTAAGCGTAGACAAAAACCTAAATTTCACAAATAAGAACATAGAGATATCAGCAGTTTTCAATCAATCGATTGACACAGCTTCCAAACTGTAGAATTCCATAATAATTATTATAAATATGAACACATATATATTCCACAACAAATTTATTTGACTTCCGATGACCGCTTCGGCTTACAAGGCCATAATCAACCAGTTGTGGAATAAATATGTGTTCATATTTATCATAATTAAGACCATAGACGTTAGAGACGTGATAACAATATTTGGTTTTTGGTATGTTATATGGCATAGATTCATGATATTGTAGAGGTCTATCTTGTATTCGGATTCAATTAATTCTCCAATTTTTATTACTGTATTCTAATGGTTAGTGCAAACCACACATAGAAGTGCAATAAATACAGTAGAAATAAGATTATAGAGTATGTATTAGAACAATGTATGATAAAATAAAGAATGTGACCATAAGGAGAGAATGCAAAACAAAGAAGGATATTATAAGTAAGCGTTGAAGTAGTTTGGGCATATTAAAAGGATGAACGGTTGGCAAAAAAATATATAAAGGTGTATGGAATGCAGTGAATAGTAGGAGTGGCTCTAAAAATAAATGGCTTAACCATGTGAATGATAAATTAAATGAAGGAAACATAAGAAGCTTGAAAAATGTACAAGACAATCTATGAATGTAAAAGAAGCCATGAATGTTGTATTGATTCATGAGCAATAAACCACAGGTACTATGTCAAATATTAATTTAACACACATCCAATAACAAGGCGTCACATTTCGGAGACTTGTGATATTTATCGTCTCACAAATTCAAACTTAAAACAGTCAAAAAGTGTCTCCGCCGGTAATTTAACCAACAGAGCCACGAAGGCTGACATGTTTGCTCCTACTTGAGATACATCAAATTTATTCAAAAAAGTGTTTACCTTTAGAAACATTCAGTTGCTGTTGTGCGTTGAGAACCTGCCATATGTCTTTGATCTCAGTGTTGAGTGTCTGCAGACTGGATATAATCTCAGCCTCGTGGTCTCTCTCTGTGCTACCTCTGCCGAGATGGTTTCCATCGCTGTGTGCCTCTGTACTGCTGAAGCCTGAACTGTGAGATGATATGTCACTTAGCGTTGTATCCTATAACAAATATTTTATTTCTCGATTAATGATAAATTAATTATCATAAACAAGTAAATTTACCGTATCAAACAGAATAATTGAAACAAGATAAATACCACCACAGTGGCATAGTGGAAGCCGTACAGCTTTTGTGTTGGCATCCTGGCTTCAATAGCCGGTATAGAAGTTTATTAAAATTTATTTCTTGCTTTTTTGGCTGGAAACTTATTTTAGCTGCCATTTGGCAATAAACTTGCCACTTGTAGAGGGTACAAGGAAGTTTTCTTTATTATCTGAAACATCATTGATTGACGAAACGAAAATAGTAATTATAAAAAATACTCTGAAATATCTGTATATGAAGTCAAGCATTCGTTAGACTCTTAATTATTGTTGTTGAGTGATGGTGATTTGGTTATATTATGCATATTTGTAAGATGTACCTATTTAATTAATTTTTTTTCCGGTATTTTTTTTTTTTAGTTTCTGTTCTAATTTTTGTGTTGACATAAGTTAAGTTTGCAGTTTGGTGGGAAAATATAAATGTCATTACTTTTTATTAAAAAAATAAATAAATTAACAAAAAAAACAATACCAAGCAGTGTAAAATCATTGCTTAAGGCCAAAAGGAGGTTATATATTAAATATAAATTGTAATACTGAATGAAATATAAAAACAATACCAAGCAGTGTAAAATCATTGCTTAAGGCCAAAAGGAGGTTATATATTAAATATAAATTGTAATACTGAATGAAATATAAAAACAATACCAAGCAGTGTAAAATCATTGCTTAAGGCCAAAAGGAGGTTATATATTAAATATAAATTGTAATACTGAATGAAATATAAAAACAATACCAAGCAGTGTAAAATCATTGCTTAAGGCCAAAAGGAGGTTATATATTAAATATAAATTGTAATACTGAATGAAATATAAAAACAATACCAAGCAGTGTAAAATCATTGCTTAAGGCCAAAAGGAGGTTATATATTAAATATAAATTGTAATACTGAATGAAATATAAAAACAATACCAAGCAGTGTAAAATCATTGCTTAAGGCCAAAAGGAGGTTATATATTAAATATAAATTGTAATACTGAATGAAATATAAAAACAATACCAAGCAGTGTAAAATCATTGCTTAAGGCCAAAAGGAGGTTATATATTAAATATAAATTGTAATACTGAATGAAATATAAAAACAATACCAAGCAGTGTAAAATCATTGCTTAAGGCCAAAAGGAGGTTATATATTAAATATAAATTGTAATACTGAATGAAATATAAAAACAATACCAAGCAGTGTAAAATCATTGCTTAAGGCCAAAAGGAGGTTATATATTAAATATAAATTGTAATACTGAATGAAATATAAAAACAATACCAAGCAGTGTAAAATCATTGCTTAAGGCCAAAAGGAGGTTATATATTAAATATAAATTGTAATACTGAATGAAATATAAAAAACTTTTTATCTTCGGATAAAGATATATATATTCCCATAAGATACACAGATGCGTAGTCTAACTAAAGATATATATATTCCCATAAGATACACAGATGCGTAGTCTAACTAAAGATATATATATTCCCATAAGATACACAGATGCGTAGTCTAACTAAAGATATATATATTCCCATAAGATACACAGATGCGTAGTCTAACTAAAGATATATATATTCCCATAAGATACACAGATGCGTAGTCTAACTAAAGATATATATATTCCCATAAGATACACAGATGCGTAGTCTAACTAAAGATATATATATTCCCATAAGATACACAGATGCGTAGTCTAACTAAAGATATATATATTCCCATAAGATACACAGATGCGTAGTCTAACTAAAGATATATATATTCCCATAAGATACACAGATGCGTAGTCTAACTAAAGATATATATATTCCCATAAGATACACAGATGCGTAGTCTAACTAAAAAAATCAAAACCGATGTCAAACCTATGCATTTGCGACTAAATAATACAGAATAAGCAATTTTTTTTATTTCATATTGCTTCTGGGTAACTGAAAGATACTATGTCAAATATTAATTTAACATGCACCCAATAACAAGTTGCCACATTCTAGAGATAAGCGATATTAATCGTCTCACAGATCCAAACTGAAAACTGACTGTTTCTACCGGGAACCTTTGGATCAGCATTCAGATAACTAACTAACTGAACCATGAAGGCCGACCATAAGGAAGTTTAATATATCTTACTAGTGGTATTTAATATATAAAAACTACACAAGCTTTATGAAGATGTGCAGAACACACTGTAAGAAATTAATAAAACTGTATTAGACAAACAAATTCATTAAATAAATTATGTAATAGACAATGGAAGGACCTTATTATCCTCTCTCTGTTTGGGAGAATTGGACTCTGTGATAGTGTCCTTCCCCTCTCTCTCCGTTTGCAGCTTTCTCAGTGACTTCTCAATGTGACGCAGACGAATCACCTTCTCTCCGAGGATGGACTTTGTTCTGTGTAATGATACCTCCATGTCTGTCAATTCACACTCATCCTGGAATTTTATCAATACCATGATTCTAGAATACCATCAACCATATTTCTGATCACAAATACCTACACATAAAAAATAACTTTATTAACATAAGGTTGAATAAGAGTGATATAGAATAAACATTACATAAAGAGGGATGCTGTGCAGCTTCTCAGCCACTCAGCACCCCTAGACAACGTGTCATTTAGCTCAAGAAAAGATAACTCAATGTATGGAAATGACAGTTACCAGTCACGTGACAACTGTCACTTCCATACATTGAGTTATCTTTCTCGTTTCTTTTCTTGAGCTAAATGACATGTGGGGCTGGACAGGCAGGGTTGGAGGAAAGGTTGCAGGATGATTTAGGCTGAAGCACCATCAGAGAGAAAGAAAATAAATATTAGTTTAAGTTTAATTATCAAAGGCACAGATTGGTATTGGTCTATCAAAAATCATAATCCTCTCTTATCCTATTGTTTTCCTATCATTGCTATCAACTGTTATTATATTCAATCTTTTTTTTTGCTATTCTTCTGTTATCTTTACTAACTATATATTTTAATTTTTGTCATATCATAACCACATTGCCATAATACACATTGATCCGAATGCACAGTCCTAGGTAACTAAATACTAACTCCTAACCTCATTGAAGTATTTAGTATTCTCAAGTTAGCAATTGCATTGCAGAGACATCACTAACTAAATACTACGCCAAAATTATGGTTGACGGCATAGCATTTTACATTATTGCGTATGAAGAAAAGAGTTTTCTATGGGTTTAGACTGATGTTTAAAATGATTTTTTGTCATAACAACGATTCCAGTGAATTTTTAGCATCTCGTGTAGATCACTGAATAATCTGTTTGGTATTTGATTTGACAAAATTACCAAATACATATTTGACAAAATCGCTAAAATCATTATCCATCGAAAACATCTTGTATTTTATTATTAAATCACTCGTTAGGATCCTCGCGATCAACCTTACTTTTTGACAGTTTGCAAATTTTATTTTACGTCGATGCGCATGCGCTAAATATTTAGATATGTCTGTAATGCAATTCCTATACAAAAAATTCGTAGCATCTTCCAGTTAGGAAGCCACGTGATCTCCTAACATAAGTGAGTGACTGTGCAATAAAAACATGGTTAGTATTTAGAATTTAGTATTTAGGTAGGACTCTGCATTCGGACCATTGTGTTGTATATTAATATCAACTCTGGCTGGTTGGAAAAAATTGCCTTTCGGCAATAAACTCACCATAGTACAAATTATAAATAAATCATCAGAATGCTGATACATTTAACAAATAAACAGGAAAACAAATTTGAGGTGGTCCAATGATATAAGACGAGTGGCTGGAGGCGGTTGGATGTGGTCTGCCCAGGATAGAGAGCTATGGAGGACTGAGACCTAGGTCCAGTACTGGACATAGTCTCAGTGATATGATGATGAAAACTAAACCTAGGATTTAATTCTATGTTATCATCAATTTTCACTGAGAATTGTCCGTTGACAAGAAAACAAATTAATTGACAGTACCTGCCACGGTTGTGGAGATCGTTTTCTTTGTTTGAGACTATCGGAGCGACGTCTCAGGGCGACTTTGGCTCTTCTGACTCCTTCCCTCTCCACCAAAGCACGGTGTCGTAGGAATCCTAACTCCCCTCCTCCACCTAATTTAGTCAAAAAGTGAATTTTAGTTGATCATAATTTTATATATACATTTAGTTGATCATAAAAAGAATACATATACATCCTTATCCATATATATTATCATATTTTTAATCTATAAAAAAGAATACATATACATCCTTATCCATATATATTATCATATTTTTAATCTATAAAAAAGATTACATATACATCCTTATCCTTATCCATATATATTATCATATTTTTAATCTATAAAAAAGAATACAAATACATCCTTATCCATATATATTATCATATTTTTAATCTATAAAAAAGAATACATATACATCCTTATCCATATATATTATCATATTTTTAATCTATAAAAAAGAATACATATACATCCTTATCCATATATATTATCATATTTTTAATCTATAAAAAAGATTACATATACATCCTTATCCATATATATTATCATATTTTTAATCTATAAAAAAGATTACATATACATCCTTATCCATATATATTATCATATTTTTAATCTATAAAAAAGAATACATATACATCCTTATCCATATATATTATCATATTTTTAATCTATAAAAAAGAATACATATACATCCTTATCCATATATATTATCATATTTTTAATCTATAAAAAAGATTACATATACATCCTTATCCTTATCCATATATATTATCATATTTTTAATCTATAAAAAAGAATACAAATACATCCTTATCCATATATATTATCATATTTTTAATCTATAAAAAAGAATACATATACATCCTTATCCATATATATTATCATATTTTTAATCTATAAAAAAGAATACATATACATCCTTATCCATATATATTATCATATTTTTAATCTATAAAAAAGAATACATATACATCCTTATCCATATATATTATCATATTTTTAATCTATAAAAAAGAATACATATACATCCTTATCCATATATATTATCATATTTTTAATCTATAAAAAAGAATACATATACATCCTTATCCATATATATTATCATATTTTTAATCTATAAAAAAGAATACATATACATCCTTATCCATATATATTATCATATTTTTAATCTATAAAAAAGAATACATATACATCCTTATCCATATATATTATCATATTTTTAATCTATAAAAAAGAATACATATACATCCTTATCCATATATATTATCATATTTTTAATCTATAAAAAAGAATACATATACATCCTTATCCATATATATTATCATATTTTTAATCTATAAAAAAGAATACATATACATCCTTATCCATATATATTATCATATTTTTAATCTATAAAAAAGAATACAAATACATCCTTATCCATATATATTATCATATTTTTAATCTATAAAAAAGATTACATATACATCCTTATCCTTATCCATATATATTATCATATTTTAATCTATAAAAAAGAATACATATACATCCTTATCCATATATATTATCATATTTTTAATCTATAAAAAAGAATACATATACATCCTTATCCATATATATTATCATATTTTTAATCTATAAAAAAGAATACAAATACATCCTTATCCATATATATTATCATATTTTTAATCTATAAAAAAGAATACATATACATCCTTATCCATATATATTATCATATTTTTAATCTATAAAAAAGAATACAAATACATCCTTATCCATATATATTATCATATTTTTAATCTATAAAAAAGAATACATATACATCCTTATCCATATATATTATCATATTTTTAATCTATAAAAAAGAATACATATACATCCTTATCCATATATATTATCATATTTTTAATCTATAAAAAAGAATACAAATACATCCTTATCCATATATATTATCATATTTTTAATCTATAAAAAAGATTACATATACATCCTTATCCTTATCCATATATATTATCATATTTTAATCTATAAAAAAGAATACATATACATCCTTATCCATATATATTATCATATTTTTAATCTATAAAAAAGAATACATATACATCCTTATCCATATATATTATCATATTTTTAATCTATAAAAAAGAATACATATACATCCTTATCCATATATATTATCATATTTTTAATCTATAAAAAAGAATACATATACATCCTTATCCTTATCCATATATATTATCATATTTTAATCTATAAAAAAGAATACATATACATCCTTATCCATATATATTATCATATTTTTAATCTATAAAAAAGAATACATATACATCCTTATCCATATATATTATCATATTTTTAATCTATAAAAAAGAATACATATACATCCTTATCCATATATATTATCATATTTTTAATCTATAAAAAAGAATACATATACATCCTTATCCATATATATTATCATATTTTTAATCTATAAAAAAGAATACATATACATCCTTATCCATATATATTATCATATTTTTAATCTATAAAAAAGAATACATATACATCCTTATCCATATATATTATCATATTTTTAATCTATAAAAAAGAATACATATACATCCTTATCCATATATATTATCATATTTTTAATCTATAAAAAAGAATACATATACATCCTTATCCATATATATTATCATATTTTTAATCTATAAAAAAGAATACAAATACATCCTTATCCATATATATTATCATATTTTTAATCTATAAAAAAGATTACATATACATCCTTATCCTTATCCATATATATTATCATATTTTAATCTATAAAAAAGAATACATATACATCCTTATCCATATATATTATCATATTTTTAATCTATAAAAAAGAATACATATACATCCTTATCCATATATATTATCATATTTTTAATCTATAAAAAAGAATACAAATACATCCTTATCCATATATATTATCATATTTTTAATCTATAAAAAAGAATACATATACATCCTTATCCATATATATTATCATATTTTTAATCTATAAAAAAGAATACAAATACATCCTTATCCATATATATTATCATATTTTTAATCTATAAAAAAGAATACATATACATCCTTATCCATATATATTATCATATTTTTAATCTATAAAAAAGAATACATATACATCCTTATCCATATATATTATCATATTTTTAATCTATAAAAAAGAATACAAATACATCCTTATCCATATATATTATCATATTTTTAATCTATAAAAAAGAATACATATACATCCTTATCCATATATATTATCATATTTTTAATCTATAAAAAAGAATACAAATACATCCTTATCCATATATATTATCATATTTTTAATCTATAAAAAAGATTACATATACATCCTTATCCTTATCCATATATATTATCATATTTTAATCTATAAAAAAGAATACATATACATCCTTATCCATATATATTATCATATTTTTAATCTATAAAAAAGAATAAATATACATCCTTATCCATATATATTATCATATTTTTAATCTATAAAAAAGAATACAAATACATCCTTATCCATATATATTATCATATTTTTAATCTATAAAAAAGAATACATATACATCCTTATCCATATATATTATCATATTTTTAATCTATAAAAAAGAATACAAATACATCCTTATCCATATATATTATCATATTTTTAATCTATAAAAAAGAATACATATACATCCTTATCCATATATATTATCATATTTTTAATCTATAAAAAAGAATACATATACATCCTTATCCATATATATTATCATATTTTTAATCTATAAAAAAGATTACATATACATCCTTATCCTTATCCATATATATTATCATATTTTAATCTATAAAAAAGAATACATATACATCCTTATCCATATATATTATCATATTTTTAATCTATAAAAAAGAATACATATACATCCTTATCCATATATATTATCATATTTTTAATCTATAAAAAAGAATACATATACATCCTTATCCATATATATTATCATATTTTTAATCTATAAAAAAGAATACAAATACATCCTTATCCATATATATTATCATATTTTTAATCTATAAAAAAGAATACATATACATCCTTATCCATATATATTATCATATTTTTAATCTATAAAAAAGAATACAAATACATCCTTATCCATATATATTATCATATTTTTAATCTATAAAAAAGATTACATATACATCCTTATCCTTATCCATATATATTATCATATTTTAATCTATAAAAAAGAATACATATACATCCTTATCCATATATATTATCATATTTTTAATCTATAAAAAAGAATACATATACATCCTTATCCATATATATTATCATATTTTTAATCTATAAAAAAGAATACAAATACATCCTTATCCATATATATTATCATATTTTTAATCTATAAAAAAGAATACATATACATCCTTATCCATATATATTATCATATTTTTAATCTATAAAAAAGAATACAAATACATCCTTATCCATATATATTATCATATTTTTAATCTATAAAAAAGAATACATATACATCCTTATCCATATATATTATCATATTTTTAATCTATAAAAAAGAATACATATACATCCTTATCCATATATATTATCATATTTTTAATCTATAAAAAAGATTACATATACATCCTTATCCTTATCCATATATATTATCATATTTTAATCTATAAAAAAGAATACATATACATCCTTATCCATATATATTATCATATTTTTAATCTATAAAAAAGAATACATATACATCCTTATCCATATATATTATCATATTTTTAATCTATAAAAAAGAATACATATACATCCTTATCCATATATATTATCATATTTTTAATCTATAAAAAAGAATACAAATACATCCTTATCCATATATATTATCATATTTTTAATCTATAAAAAAGAATACATATACATCCTTATCCATATATATTATCATATTTTTAATCTATAAAAAAGAATACAAATACATCCTTATCCATATATATTATCATATTTTTAATCTATAAAAAAGATTACATATACATCCTTATCCTTATCCATATATATTATCATATTTTAATCTATAAAAAAGAATACATATACATCCTTATCCATATATATTATCATATTTTTAATCTATAAAAAAGAATACATATACATCCTTATCCATATATATTATCATATTTTTAATCTATAAAAAAGAATACAAATACATCCTTATCCATATATATTATCATATTTTTAATCTATAAAAAAGAATACATATACATCCTTATCCATATATATTATCATATTTTTAATCTATAAAAAAGAATACAAATACATCCTTATCCATATATATTATCATATTTTTAATCTATAAAAAAGATTACATATACATCCTTATCCTTATCCATATATATTATCATATTTTAATCTATAAAAAAGAATACATATACATCCTTATCCATATATATTATCATATTTTTAATCTATAAAAAAGAATACATATACATCCTTATCCATATATATTATCATATTTTTAATCTATAAAAAAGAATACAAATACATCCTTATCCATATATATTATCATATTTTTAATCTATAAAAAAGAATACATATACATCCTTATCCATATATATATTATCATATTTTTAATCTATAAAAAAGAATACATATACATCCTTATCCATATATATTATCATATTTTTAATCTATAAAAAAGAATACATCCTTATCCATATACATTATCATATTTTTAATCTATAAAAAAGAATACATATACATCCTTATCCATATATATTATCATATTTTTAATCTATAAAAAAGATTACATATACATCCTTATCCTTATCCATATATATTATCATATTTTTAATCTATAAAAAAGAATACAAATACATCCTTATCCATATATATTATCATATTTTTAATCTATAAAAAAGAATACATCCTTATCCATATACATTATCATATTTTTAATCTATAAAAAAGAATACATATACATCCTTATCCATATATATTATCATATTTTTAATCTATAAAAAAGATTACATATACATCCTTATCCTTATCCATATATATTATCATATTTTTAATCTATAAAAAAGAATACAAATACATCCTTATCCATATATATTATCATATTTTTAATCTATAAAAAAGAATACATATACATCCTTATCCATATATATATTATCATATTTTTAATCTATAAAAAAGAATACATATACATCCTTATCCATATATATTATCATATTTTTAATCTATAAAAAAGAATACATCCTTATCCATATACATTATCATATTTTTAATCTATAAAAAAGAATACATATACATCCTTATCCTTATCCATATATATTATCATATTTTTAATCTATAAAAAAGAATACAAATACATCCTTATCCATATATATTATCATATTTTTAATCTATAAAAAAGAATACATCCTTATCCATATACATTATCATATTTTTAATCTATAAAAAAGAATACATATACATCCTTATCCATATATATTATCATATTTTTAATCTATAAAAAAGATTACATATACATCCTTATCCTTATCCATATATATTATCATATTTTTAATCTATAAAAAAGAATACAAATACATCCTTATCCATATATATTATCATATTTTTAATCTATAAAAAAGAATACATATACATCCTTATCCATATATATTATCATATTTTTAATCTATAAAAAAGAATACAAATACATCCTTATCCATATATATTATCATATTTTTAATCTATAAAAAAGAATACATATACATCCTTATCCATATATATTATCATATTTTTAATCTATAAAAAAGAATACAAATACATCCTTATCCATATATATTATCATATTTTTAATCTATAAAAAAGAATACATATACATCCTTATCCATATATATTATCATATTTTTAATCTATAAAAAAGAATACATATACATCCTTATCCATATATATTATCATATTTTTAATCTATAAAAAAGAATACATCCTTATCCATATACATTATCATATTTTTAATCTATAAAAAAGAATACATATACATCCTTATCCATATATATTATCATATTTTTAATCTATAAAAAAGAATACAAATACATCCTTATCCATATATATTATCATATTTTTAATCTATAAAAAAGAATACATATACATCCTTATCCATATATATTATCATATTTTTAATCTATAAAAAAGAATACATATACATCCTTATCCATATATATTATCATATTTTTAATCTATAAAAAAGAATACATCCTTATCCATATACATTATCATATTTTTAATCTATAAAAAAGAATACATCCTTATCCATATATATTATCATATTTTTAATCTATAAAAAAGAATACATATACATCCTTATCCATATATATTATCATATTTTTAATCTATAAAAAAGAATACATCCTTATCCATATACATTATCATATTTTTAATCTATAAAAAAGAATACATATACATCCTTATCCATATATATTATCATATTTTTAATCTATAAAAAAGAATACATATACATCCTTATCCATATATATTATCATATTTTTAATCTATAAAAAAGAATACATATACATCCTTATCCATATATATTATCATATTTTTAATCTATAAAAAAGAATACATCCTTATCCATATACATTATCATATTTTTAATCTATAAAAAAGAATACATATACATCCTTATCCATATATATTATCATATTTTTAATCTATAAAAAAGAATACATATACATCCTTATCCATATATATTATCATATTTTTAATCTATAAAAAAGAATACATATACATCCTTATCCATATATATTATCATATTTTTAATCTATAAAAAAGAATACATATACATCCTTATCCATATATATTATCATATTTTTAATCTATAAAAAAGAATACATCCTTATCCATATACATTATCATATTTTTAATCTATAAAAAAGAATACATCCTTATCCATATATATTATCATATTTTTAATCTATAAAAAAGAATACATATACATCCTTATCCATATATATTATCATATTTTTAATCTATAAAAAAGAATACATCCTTATCCATATACATTATCATATTTTTAATCTATAAAAAAGAATACATATACATCCTTATCCATATATATTATCATATTTTTAATCTATAAAAAAGAATACATATACATCCTTATCCATATATATTATCATATTTTTAATCTATAAAAAAGAATACATATACATCCTTATCCATATATATTATCATATTTTTAATCTATAAAAAAGAATACATCCTTATCCATATACATTATCATATTTTTAATCTATAAAAAAGAATACATCCTTATCCATATATATTATCATATTTTTAATCTATAAAAAAGAATACATATACATCCTTATCCATATATATTATCATATTTTTAATCTATAAAAAAGAATACATCCTTATCCATATACATTATCATATTTTTAATCTATAAAAAAGAATACATATACATCCTTATCCATATATATTATCATATTTTTAATCTATAAAAAAGAATACATATACATCCTTATCCATATATATTATCATATTTTTAATCTATAAAAAAGAATACATATACATCCTTATCCATATATATTATCATATTTTTAATCTATAAAAAAGAATACATCCTTATCCATATACATTATCATATTTTTAATCTATAAAAAAGAATACATATACATCCTTATCCATATATATTATCATATTTTTAATCTATAAAAAAGAATACATATACATCCTTATCCATATATATTATCATATTTTTAATCTATAAAAAAGAATACATCCTTATCCATATACATTATCATATTTTTAATCTATAAAAAAGAATACATATACATCCTTATCCATATATATTATCATATTTTTAATCTATAAAAAAGATTACATATACATCCTTATCCTTATCCATATATATTATCATATTTTAATCTATAAAAAAGAATACATATACATCCTTATCCATATATATTATCATATTTTTAATCTATAAAAAAGAATACATATACATCCTTATCCATATATATTATCATATTTTTAATCTAAAAAAAAAGAATACATATACATCCTTATCCATATATATTATCATATTTTTAATCTATAAAAAATAATACATATACATCCTTATCCATATATATTATCATATTTTTCTTGTTTAACCTGAATACGGGCAAGTTTTTTTATTTTATTTCATAGAATACAACAGCAACAAAAAAATTTATACAAAAATAAAATGATTATTTTTATAGTGCCAATTATATTAATCTAATATGTATGTATTACAAGATATTTTATAAAATTTTAACAATTTCAAAAGCAGGATGGGAAGGGAGAAAAGTAGGGGGAGTGGAGGGAGATAAATTCACATTATTTTTTTAAAAGATATCAACCCGGAGCAAACATATCCAACTCCGGATCACTCAATTTCTTTTGTTCCCGGTACCAGTTTTTAGTGAGATAAACAATGATCATAATAGAAAATTAAGATGGGAAGGAAATTTATAATGGTAATTACCTGAATCAGGAAAAGGATATCTGAGACGATAAGCCGTGGTGTCTGCATTGAGGGTAACATCGGGGAACTGTTCTTCCAATTCTTCCAGTTTACGCAACTGCTGTCGAAGATTCTCCAGAGGGCTGCTGGCATGGTCGTGTCTAATAAAATACAAATCAAAAAATGAACACTGATTTCCTACATTTCTTTACACACAAATAGGAAATTAAAAGGTACCGGTTGACAGAGATTTGATTGAACTTAATAACAACCTAGCCAGCTTATTTTCTTACATAAAGAATGCTCACTTTATAATTATCATTCAATTCATTTGTTTATATTTTCAATAGAAAAATAAAGGAACAATATTTATCAGTAAACACCTGTTTTTTTTATTTTTTAATACTTTTATTTTATTTTTTACTCCTCACTACCCCAAGTTGGGTGTTACGAATTTGCAATTTTTAAGGTTATTTTTTTATTGCAGGTTATCAACTAGTATCATGCTGAGATTGTATTCTGAAAGTTTCATCACAATGTATCTGTGTGAGTGTGTGCTGTGTACTATGTGCTATGTACGTAGTGTTTATTCTACTAATTCAATTCTTTTCAAATTTGTATATCTAATACTCGCTTAGACCCCATTAGATTTTGAAGAATATCTGAACAGTGCTTCTCAAAATTTTTTTGACTGTCAAATATTTCAAAGTGACCCCAAGCTCAGGAAACTAAAAATTTGATATTTTTATTTTCAAATTTCTAAAAAGGCACATCACTTTCATAAAATGGCATTGAATTATTATCAACTTTTCATAATAAAATCAAAAACAATTAAACAAACTCATTTCATAAAAATGCTGAAAATTTTCCAAACAAAATTTGAATACTTCGCCCCCAAGTCAAATTGAAAACGCTGTTCGTTTTCGCCAAGCGCTAATTTTTTTTGTATGGGATTTGACGTTTGTTGTTTGTTATTGTAGAAAAAATTTCTACAACAAACGTCAAATCCCATACAAAAAAAATTAGCGCTTGGCGAAAACGAACAGCGTTTTCAATTTGACTTGGGGGCTTCGTGAAGTAACTTGGTTGTGAGGAGTATAACGTCGGCCACAACCCACTCATTTTATTTTGCTATTAATCTTTTTACTGTTATACATATATTATGTTGTCTTACTTTGTAATCTGGTTGGTTGGAAGAAATTAATAAATAAGCCAGTGTGCAATATATTTGTTTATATTATGTAAGTACAAAAATCAGATAAATAAATACACAAATGAATGTAATAATATAGTTACTATAACATAAAGAGCCATCTTTTAGACTATTCAGTCCCAGTATTACAGTCGGCCCTCAACTCATTGAGTTTGTTAAACTCAAGAGTAATTGTTAAGGGGAGATTGAATCCATTTCCATATTACAGTACAATATGACATGTCAGTTACTAAATCTTCAATTATAGACATATTTTACTTTTTCTGTGGTTATTATCTGTCAAATTTTAAATAACCTCAAATAATACAAACTACAAAACGGGACGCCACGACTTGAAATACTATTGTTTTATTATCCAACAAGGTAAATTTAATTTTTTTCACCAAAATAATGCTTTTAAATGTTTCAATATGGCTGTCAGTTTGTTTTGTTGTGTGGCGCCACCGTCGATACAACTAACGCCTCTAGTGATAGAACACTGAAACTACACTAGTTGCCTAACGCCTCTAGTGTTAGAAACTGAAACTACACGCGTTGCTTAGCAAATGACAGTTGACTCACCGTTAAGTACTTAATCTGGCAGAAACATTGAGTTAAATATTTGTCGTTTTAGTGACGTATTTGAGGGAAGATTAGGCCTAAACGGACACTGTAATACGCTATATTTTTGTAAAACTTGAGTTTAGCTCTTAAACTGAGACTGTAATACCGACCCTTAGACATTTAGATCTACCATTTAGTATTCCAAATTGCAGTACATTATGGTGTCATGAAATTTTATTAAACTAAAATACACTTACTTGGATGTAACTGTGTAATTCAATCTCGACGTCGAAGCCGATTTCAATCTTGTGAATAATTTCTTCCGGTTGCGTCCTATAAAAATAAACATGCCACTTGTATTATAAGTTTGATTGAAATAATGATAATATGTATATTATATAAATTAACAAAAACAAATTGAGTATTCTTACCAACAAGGGACTCCCTAACTTGCGCATGATCACTGAGCCCCGTGTCTGATGAGTCTTGATAATCTGTCACAGCTGCAAAATAATTCAGTCATCAAAATTAAAATCATTCATATAAAATTATTAAATAACCATAGAATAATAATAAAACTATAGAATACTCATTGTTCAGTGTTAGAACTGTTGGAACAAAACCTTTCCTCACTTTATTCCTTTCCCCACCCATCCGGGCCTGACCATGTCAAGGCTGTATCGAAGTCAGTCTGCGTCCGAGTGCGCTCCAGTCGACACGTCGTGCGTGTGACATAATCTCGTGGATTATCGCAGCGAAGCATATTTTTGGAGCATATTGCCGGCCGCGAAGCATCGAGTGTTTTTCCCGACGGCAATTGGAATTGGTACCTTCCGGGCTGTTCCTGGAAGGTCTGAAGACTCGTCGAACCTCAAGACAGCAGAGGAAGAGAGTGTCATCTGAAAACCGGCGACGGAAGACAGGTCAGTCCTTATTCCTTTCGTCACAATCCCGCGACACTCATTCCCATACAAAAGTGTCCTCGCTGAAAAAGTGAAGCCGTTTTATTGGCCGGCTCGTGTCAATATATGTATGACTCTGCTGGTAGACATTGTTCGTATAGTACTACTCGTTATGACTGCGTAAATAATTTTGCAAGCAGTTAAAAAATTCCCTATTTGGAGAACGTATCATGCAGACGGCCAAATAATTACTGAATGCTCGTAGCAAAATGTTGACCAAATTAGTCAACATAAAGCAGTTGCATTTACTGCAGGCTAAAGAGTATTCTATACTATATTATTCTATGTAAATAACTTAATTCCTATTGTTATCATACACTTAATAGTGTAAATCTGCCAGAATAGGAAAAACGACTATAGTAGGGCAAAAATAAGAATTATAGGCTAATGTAATCTGATTCTTGAGTCACAAGGCAAAAATAAAAAATATAGGCTAATGTAATCTGATTCTTGAGTCACAAGGCAAAAATAAAAAATATAGGCTAATGTAATCTGATTCTTGAGTCACAAGGTAAAAACAAGAAATATAGGCTAATGTAATCGGATTCTTAAGTCACAAGGCGAAAATAAAAAAATAGGCTAATGTAACCTGATTCTTGAGTCATTATTATAAAAAAGAAAAAACTTTGGTTAACGGAGGGCCTTTTTTGAAAATTGCATTTAAAAATTTTAAGTTTTTTCGAAAAAAAAATCATAAAATGCAAGTTTGGTCGAATATATGCTGCAATGTATAATATATAAGTTGCAAAATGTATTTCATCCTTGTTCTGTAGAGATTTTAGAAAATATAAGTGAAAAAATGATTCTGATATGATGAAAATTGTCAAAGTTATGATTTTTTTAGTGTCTCCGCCTAAAAGCTCCGAAACAACAAAAATGTTTTTTTTTACAAATTTTGAAAAATCATATCTCAAAAAGTATTCAAGATATCAACATAATATTTCAGATTGTTAATAAGGACGGCAAATGGTATGAATAAAAAAAAATCATGACATTCTGAGACTATGGGTGTCATTTTTATTTTTTTCTGGATGAATTGTAATGGATTTACCCACTCATCTCTGGAGTGGCGTCCCTCAATACCTACTGAATACACTCGACGCTGTCCAAAGGCGTGCTATACGTCTATTTGATAATCCATCACTGACTGATGGATTGCAATCACTAGAACACAGACGCAAAGTCGGTATTTTAAGTTTATTCTATAGATACTACCACGGGAATTGCTCAGAAGAACTTGCATCTTTGGTCCCTCCTCCACCCACTCGCAACAGAGTCACTCGCTTTACTCAATCGCAGCACCCATTCACAGTGGACCTTCAACATATACGAACAAGTCGCTTCTCGAACTCCTTTATTAATACAGCAGCCCGACTGTGGAACGATCTTCCGAATTCTGTGTTTCCACCTTCGTACAACCCGGCCGTCTTTTTAAAATCCGAATTAATAAACTCTTTTCTAGATTGCAAACCCCTCCCAACGCTACGTAGTGCGCTTCTTCGGAAGAGTAAAATGGACCCAATTCCTAATAGCTGGTGTCCCCTACGTTACATGTTAAAAAAAAAAAGGTGAAAAAAAAAAACAAAATGAAAACAGTGAATCATTGCGCTAATACTAAATAACACAATATATATTACAATAAATTCTCAAGTTTTTATTTTAATAGTGTTAATCCATTTTGAAATTATAAAATAAAAAAAAACATTTTTACACAGATTTGATTTATAACAACCAAAGTTTTCAACGAGACTATTCAACATTCAAATTTTAAATCAGTTTGATTCTTGCTTCAACACAATTTAGGGAATGTATGAGGATGTATATTTACTTGTTTCAAGGACATATTATTCATTTCTTTTAAAAACTAAATTGAATTTGTATTCATAAATCTTATTTGTGAATACAAATTTAATTTACAAGTGAAATTGTTATTATTAATAATGTTTTTGATAAAACACTCACTAGTTTCAACATAATCGGATGTTGATTTGATAGCACCTTTCCTCAGAACTCCCTTACCCCTCGTCTCTCCGTTGTCTTTATACTTTTCCTTGTGTATCTCTACCACGTGCACCCTCTTGGCGTGTTTACTGTTGGACACCGTGTGACTGTCGCTCTGGCTCAGGGATATGTCGTTCAATCCGATGCTGTTGTCGTTGTCGCAGTGCCCTCCGTACGACTTGTCCCCCTTCATCGAGGCAAACTTTCCCAAAGGGGACTTGTCTCGGAAGTTCGGGGACTTGACTCTCGAATGGTCCGAGGAGCTCCTAGCGGTCACGTTCAAGTGGTGGTTGCTTATAGTCGACAGGGGCTGCTGAGGCGTTGACTCGCTCAGAGACAAATTGACGTCCCTGTGATGGTGGATGTGAACTATATGTGCGTTGTTATTGTCGGGTATCGGAGGCTTGGAATGGACAATGTTCTCGTTGTTGTTTGTCATCTTGAACTCACCGTTGACAGAATTGTTGTTGTTGGTGAGGATCCGTTTGCGGGGATCATTTTTTAAAGCCTCGTTTCCTTCGCTGGACCTAAGTAATAAAAATATTTAAAAAAAATAAACAAGAAATATTACTTTAATAGGGTATTTTTTAGTACTATACAACTTTTTTGTTTGAATCCCCTTTTATCACAGATTTTCATTTATCACGGTAATGTTCAGAAAGCATTCCCCGCAATGAAATACCTGTATATCGTATGGAAAAATAAATCAGTTTTAAATTTAACTTTTATTTCTAGACACTGAGTATCGGTCACTTACTGATAACCTTCAGAGGAATGTTGATTAAATACTATACACAGTTCTGTACACATTTTTTGCAAGCAGCCTTTCTTTTTGACGATTCATTAAATTTATTTTTTGTATTAAAAGATTGATGAATAAATAATAAAGAGAATATATAAAGCATTTTTAAATAATCAATTTTAAATAAAAAAGTATAAACAGTACTTGTCCAATGCTGGTGCAGTCTTGTGTGAATGAGATTTCTCAGTTTCAGATCCAGTTGTTAAACTTTGTTCCCTTCTTTTGTTTCTTCTTTCAATTGAGATCTGTAAAAATAATGTTATATTACATTATACAAAATAAAGAAGTATCCTATTGTAATAAAGTCATTTCCTTCTAAACCATAGGTATTATGTCCTATTCTGATTCGTCTAAATTTATCCGTATGAATTTTAGTATATGAGAAATGTCAAAAAGTTGACTGCATTTATACGGGACTCATTACGTCACACCGCGTGGATAAAATCCTTTAATCCACGGTCTCCTGTTGGTTTAGACGTTTTCGTACTCTGAAACTAATCAAAATAGGACATACTGAATAATATTCCCAGTAGGTACGCAGTTTCCAATAATAATAATAACGAAATATAATGGCGTTTTATGATACAATATCACCCCAAGGGTATTTTTACTTAATTAATACTAAGAAACAATAAGTCACAAGTCATTTATTTAGTGTCAAGACCATCGCCTCCAGATGTACCAGGGGGTGTTTTAATACATTTTAAAAAGGACTATTTATGTACACTAAAATCACAAAAATAGCAAACAGCATTTTAGACTATTACAATTCCTGAGACATAATGGTACTTTGAGAAAAAGTCAATCTCAATTGCAGTACCTTTCTGATGACACATTGCTAAGATGCAGTACTTGAATGTAATTTAAAGAGCATTGAGGATCAACACTGTGTTTCATGTCCGGATTTGTCTCAAAAATGTGATAACTTTTTACTAATACATTAATATTATAAAAGTTGCCTGTTAGTTGGCCAAAACATGCAAATTAACTTGGAAATGTTCAAATTAACTTGGAAAATAAAAATACAAACCTTAACATCGTTCTTCAACCTTGCATACTTCTCCTTCAGGCAGCGGTACTTGTCTTCCAACAGTCTTTTATCACAGCGCAACCTCTCAAAGGCCACCTCGTCACGGGGGGAAAGGGGTGACGAGTGCGGAGGCGGAGACACCACAGACGCTGGACGTTCCCTTTCCATGCGGAGCCGCTCTCTCAGAGCGCTGAGGTGAGCAGCTTGCTGGCTGCGTACCAATTCCACCTGTGAATTTTAACATGATCTTATAGCAATGAGCCCCAAGCACAAAAATTGATGAATACTCCTTCAAAACTGTCAGTAAGTTGGTGTATCTTGGTACAATAGTGACAAATGACAACAGTGCCTCTACCGAAATCAAACGTAGAAGAGTAGCCTCAAACCGGCGCTACTTTGAGTTGCAAACACATGAAATCTTGTCACCTTACTAGAAAAACCAAGGTCTTGATGTATAAAACTCTTATTCAATATGAATATCTGTACTAATGTGTGGTTCGGAATGCTGAACAATCAGAAAGGCTGACGAGAAAACTCTCGAAACTTTTGAAAGAAGGTGCTGCAGAGGATATATGAGACAATTTGAGACATTATAGAGTGGATAAGATTTAACCAGGATCTCTATGATATTTACAAAGATCCCCTCATCTCCAGAGAGATAATGATTGGGAGACTTATATGGGCTGAACCCGTAACATACAAAAAACGGTGCCACTATTTTTATGACCGGAATTGGCGGGAAAAGCGTTTTCCCGCCAAAAAGTGTCTATTTACACGACAAATTTTCTGACGTCGTCTATGTTTTTAGGTCATTTATAACCATAGAAAGCGCAGATAAATCAAGTAACAAAAATATTTACCTTTGTCATTTTTTCAATGGTCATAAATGCATCATGGAAACCAACTTGAAGAAAAAATAAATAATATTGGCATCTTATTACATTTACTTAATTTTATAAATCATTTTTTCATCGAGATCTACAATTATAACAAAGTATAAACAAAGGTAAATATTTTTATAACTTGATTTATCTGCGTTTTCTATGGGTATGGAAAGAATGATAAGAATTTATCTATGGTTGAGTCGTAAAAATATCCCTAGCCTAATTTTTATATCAATAGATAGATAAACGCGTAGGTATATATTACGGGAAAAATAAAAAATAAAAATATCCCTAGCCTACAAAAAATTGCTAATGGAGACATTCCAAAAGAGATTTTGAAGAAGGAAATATGGAAAGCTGAAGCTTCAGTGGTTGGATGGTATAATAAAGAAGGCACATGGTATAGGTGTCCATAAATAACTTAATATAAGTGCTGTGGAGACGAGGCCAAGACCAGACCTGGGTTGTAGAGCCATGGACGATGATGATATAGCAATGAGCTCCATAATTTAAAACTAGTATTTTCAACACAAAATTAAGAGTGAAAATTAAACACAAATATGTGAACCTACCTCACTTCTGTAGTCTTTTTTGAGTTCATCGCACATGGCCTCGTGTTCACTCTTCATCTTATCCAATATGGATTTTTTTTCGTTTGCCAGTCTTATTTTCTCTGCTTCTAAATTTTCAGCATATTGCAAGCCTAATTCGTTTATAGCTTTTATATTATCTGAAATAAATATAAATTAATTATGTTTTGTATTCCATAAAATTATCTTTATTGAAGTTACACTTGGTCAATACAGGACAGATCATTGTGGCGCCAAAGGATTAGGAGAGCAAAGAAAAAGAAGAAAGAAGAATAAGAAGTTACACTTGGTCATACGTCTTAATTCCGTATCTTGTCTAAACGTACCAACTATTAAACATTTAAATGATCTTAAATTGTGCGTAGAGTGTAAATTTGATTTTTACTTGGATGGTATATGTGCAATCCGCCCCCCCCCCCCCCCCCACACACAAACACACAGCAAAAAGACTCGAGAAATTTGACGGAAACTATATCATGAATAAGAATTTTAACTTCTTTTGATATATTAAAATCATTCATCGTTTATCCAATACAATTACATGTTGACTTTCTCTGATCAGTAATATTCTACTTTCATTTTGCAAACCGATGTTCTTGAATGTCCCATAAACAACAGATATCCAAACTTATATACTGACCTAACTAAGGTTGGAGTTCCAATGCCAACAAATATGAGGACATTGAAGAGGTACAACTCCAGGGAGGTGAATATATTGACTAAGAAATTCATTAGCATAAAAATCTAGGCCTGTACACAAAATTGAATTAAAATATACAAATAATAACTAGTTGCATGTAACACATGAGATCCAACTGTCGATAGCGATACTATGTATAGTTGAAGAATAAGAATCAAACTATAAACCCATAAATCCAAATTATTGAAAATTTTAACACATGTTGTTATGTATGTCAAGATAGGACAGTATGGAGGTCAGTCCTCTTTTCCTACCCGGAATATTAAAACAGCATGATGGTTCTGTATGTATGTTTGGATATTAAGTACCTATCAAACTATTAAGTTTTCTTACATATTGTGTATAAGCGACTGCCATACAAATTGTATGAAGCAATGTCGTCACTAAATTCAATTTTTATAAAAATTGTAAAAAAAATTTGGGATGTGCTAATACAATGTTAATATTTTTTATAGAAAATTAAATTATCTAGTTATGGTGTTTCGGCTTTTTTCGATATTTTTAAAAAAATTGGAAATATAGGCAGTTAAACTCATAAATTTATCATAAAAAAAATATTTTTCTTAATAAAAAATGTTTGTGAAACCCTGGAATTTTTTTGAAAAAACTAATTTGAGATTTTGTATTTGTCTATGTTTATACCAATTTTCAGCGTTCTAGCTTTTATGGTTTCTGAGATATATGGAAAAATTACCAAAATTTCAAAAGTTGATAACCCCTGATTGAAACAAAAATTCACAATTCTGAGTATAAAAGTTTTGTAAGCCTATAACTGTTTATATATTCAGAAAATTTGGGCTCTGTAAATTGAGCGGATCAAAAGTTATAAGGGGGGACAGACAGACACACACACACAGACACACAAAACTCACATAATATGTTCTACTCCGAATTCTGAGTAAATCCATGTATGGGAACATATGTGCTGCGAGGCCTCTAGTTGGTGTTATTAGCATGCAAAAAGTCCACTACACCATACAAAATTTTCCTTCGTACACACATCTTGGCTTAATAATGTCGATTCATTCAGAGAATTGAATTCTCATGAACGAATCGACAGTTGGATAACTTAAATTTAGGCAATTTAAGTTAAAAACTAATATGGCTGAGAACACTCTTTAGGGTGAAGATCCATCAAAATTATATATATTAAAAAAAAGTTCTTCTTTCCCACCTAATTGTGAAATTAAAAATAAAATAAGTTCATAGATAAAAGTCAAACTAACCATGTTCCATATTATTATATAATTTCTGTAAGTTATTTTTATTCTCTTGTTTCAGTCTTTCAATATTATCACTATGTTCTTTATTCAATAACTCCTTTACATGCTCCATGTCTTCCGACAATCTGGTTCTCTCTTCTTCTATCATACTCTCTTTGGAAGCGTTGAACTCTGCCAGTATCTCATCCAGGCTCTGTTGCATGGACTTCTCGTGGTTATGTTTCGTCTCTTGAATCATCTGCGTGCAGAAATATAAAGTATAAATAAAACCTTAACCTTAACTTAACTTTAATAAAAACTAGTTACATGTAACACATGAGATCCAACTGTCGATAGTGATAGTATGTACAGTTGAAGAATAAGTACCAAACTATAAACCCATAAATACAAATTATTCAATATTTTAAGATATTTGGTTTTCTATACAACACATGTAAGTACCTAGGTATGTATGTCAAGATAGGATAGTATGGAGGTCAGTCCTTTGATCCTACCCAGAATGAGAAAACAGCATGATGGTATGTATGTATGTTTGGAGATTAGTATCAAATTATTAAGTCTTCTTAGATATTGTGAGTAGGCTACTTCCATACAAATGGTATGAAGCAATGTCGTCACTAAATTTAATTTTTATAAAAATTGTTAAAAAAAATTTGAGATGTGCTAATACAATGTTAATATTTTTTATAGAAAATTAAATTTTCTAGTTGGGGTCTTTCGGCTTTTTTTCGATATTTTAAAAAAAAATTGGAAATATAGGCAGTTAAACTCATAAATTTATCATAAAAAAATATTTTTCTTAATAAAAAATGTTTGAGAAACCCTGGAATTTTTAAAAAAAAGAGACTTTATATTTGTCTATGTTTATACCAATTTTCAGCGTTCTAGCTTTTACGGTTTCTGAGATATATGGAAAAATAGATCAAAATTTCAAAAGTTGATGACCCCTGACTGAAACAAAAATTCACAATTCTGAGTATAAAAGTTTTGTAGGCCTATAACTGTTTATATATTCTAAAAATTTGGACTCTGTAAATTGAGCGGATCAAAAGTTATAAGGGGTGACGGACACACAGACACACAAAACTCACATAAAATGTTCTACTCCGAATTCTGAGTAAATCCATGTATGGGAACATATATGCTGCGAGGCCTCTAGTTGGTGTTATTAGCATGCAAAAAGTCCACTACACCATACAAAATTTTCCTTCGTACACGCATCTTGGCTTAATAATGTCGATTCATTAAGAGAATTGAATTCTCATGAACGAATCGACAGTTGTAATATAAATATTACATATATGAAGAGTATCATGAAGAGTTTATGAATGTGATGAGCATTACAGAATTGAGCTACCAGCGCCCTTGGAATGATTTTACATCATTAAACGGCACTATATAAATTACTTATTATTATTATTATCAGCTGTGAGGCACCGGCTTAGAATAGTGCTTCCACTCTTTTAAATCATTGTTTTCGAGTGTCCCGTAAGAGCCGGGTAATCGAAAATACAACAGGCAACAATAACATCTCACATAGTTCAGCAATGAGGTTCACCACCCATTCTGAATGTAGTGCCTTTTTTGGTGAAACGAGACTGGTATGTGGGTATACATAGATGTGTTGTTCTCCCTTTTATACTGCACACCCGCACACCTTTCGCTGGTTACCCCACATTGTGGGATATGCCGTGATGGTATGAATGAATGAATGAAAGAGTATCTAAAGCTTTAGAAGAATCCAGTAGGATTGCTACAATTATGAACATATTGCTCATATTGCATTGGCTGGCATATTATACCGGAAATCTGTCCGTAAACATAAAGATATTTATAAAACGAGTGGGTTGTGGCCAACGCCAAATTCCTCACTAACAAGTCACTCCACAAAGTATTCAAATTTTGTATGAAAATTTTTCAGCATTTTCATGAAATGTGTTTGTTCAATTATTTTTTTATTTAAATATTTTATTATGAAAAATTGAAAATTCTTGAATGCCATTTTATGAATGTGATGAACCTTTTTACCAATTTGAAAATAAAAATTTCAAATATTAAGTTTCCTGAGCTTGGGGTCACTTTGAAATATTTGATAGTAAAAAAAAATGAGAAACACTATTCAGATATCCTTCAAAGTCTAATGGGGTTGCGAGTATCAGATATACAAATTAGCAAAATTTGAAAAGAATCGAACGAGTACTTTAGTCTATAATCGATAAAGTAAAATAAACACGCCGTACATAGCACCTAGCATGCAGCACATAGCACACACACACACACACACACAAAGATACATTGTGATGAAACTTTCAGAATACAATCTCAGCATGATACTATTTGATAATCTGCAATAAAAAAAATACCCTTAAAAATTGCGAAATCATAACTCCCCATTATATCTCTTTAGGTTAGTGAGAAGTAAAAATACCTTTTGCAGTTCAACTTTATTTTTTGCATGTTCTTTTTCCAAATTCGTCTTCAAATCTGCTATATCGTTTTGATGTTCCTCTTCAATCTTATACTTAATTTCCTTCAACTCGGCTTCCATTCTCAACCTCATACTATTGATTTCTTTCTCCTTCATAATGGCCAGTTCCTGATCTAATCTTCTGGAATCCTTCCACACCTTGTCCGAGTCACTGCAGGACGACATCTTATCCAGAGACTTTCTCCTCAGCTCTATCGAATCCATTCTCTTTTTCATCAGTTCAGAGTCCCTTCTCTTCGCCGTGTATCCATTTGTTGTTTTGACTTGCGCTTTGGGTGCTTCGTTCGAAGAAGTCGTTTCAAAGTTGACGCTTTCCTTATCCGGTGAACCAATAGAAGCTTCAGAGTCCAAACTTTCCATTAAATTGATCGAAAGTTTGTTTCTCGAAGGTGGAGGTTTGGTGCTGAAAGAAAAATAATAATAAAATCCAAATTAAAAAATTCTGTTTCAACATGAATCATAAAAGTCAATATATGAATATAAGTGGAGAAATTTAAAGTTTTTAAAAGTATTTTCGGTCTGGATCTGTGAGATGATAAATAACATAGGTCTCCAGAATGCGGCAACTTGTAATTGGATGCGTGTTAAATTAATATTTGACATAGTACCTGTTAGCAAGTCTTGAGGCTTTATTAAGACTTCAATGTTTCACGAAGCCAACAATTAGAGTCTTTGGAATAACTTTTTTAAACGGTGATATATAAATTATGGATATAAAAATAACAATACCTTTTGATGCCACTAATCTCAGATTCACTGTCCGTATCAGGTGAAGAAGGTTTCAAGATATCACTAAGCTTTTCAAAGGGCTTTTGAAAGAGGCTGGGTTTGATGAAGTCTCCGGGAAGCGGTCTGATCAGTTTTCTCGTTGGAGAATTTGTGATGGAAGATACATCCTTGAGAGATCTATTGTCATCTGAACCCATTTCCAAATTTTTCGTCAAACCTGTATAAAAACAATGGATATCATTTTACCATCTATGTCTATCACTTTATTGACTGACATACAGTAAGTATAAAATAATGAATTTATTGCAAGAACAATAAAAAATCTCACAATTTATTGTATCATGAAATGGTGCTTTAAAAATTTGTATTATTTCTTTTTTAAATTCACATTAGTGATGCCTACTTACAAAAAATAATAAAATATATTACATACCTATTCCGGCCATGGGAAAGTTCACTTTAATATTATCGTCACTTTTCAATGGCCTCAGTTTTCTTATCTTCATCATATTAGGAACTTCTGTGTTCAGTCCTGAGATATCAGAATTTCTTCTGACGAGTGCTGCATTCGGATTTGCGGATTCTTTCATTTCATTGTCGGCTCTATTGACTGCTATCACAGATTCTTGTTTACCGTGCAACATATCGGAGGAACTATTTGAACTTGGACTAGGCGAATAGTCATATTGAAAATCAGCTTCCTTTTGTTCTAGATTGAACCTAAAAATGAACAACATTTTTGTCACTACAAAGTTCTTTTATTTAAGAATACATAATTTTATTTTATTGAGATGATGTAGTTATGATAAGTCTGCATTGGGGTCTTTAGTGAATGGTGCTCTATGTTCTGCCCAGGGAGCCTAGTCAACACGTAAATATAGCGATGAAAAAAAAAATGATAACTCAAAAGTGACAGTTGCCGTCACTTAACAATTGT
Source organism: Molanna angustata (assembly GCA_963576475.1). Lineage (NCBI taxonomy): Eukaryota > Metazoa > Arthropoda > Insecta > Trichoptera > Molannidae > Molanna > Molanna angustata. The sequence continues at coordinate 27,753,582 of OY754982.1, forward strand.
CATTTCCAAACAACTTTAGAGTTATTTTATCTTTTCTTTTCCATTGCTAAATTGACAGGTTGACAAGGCTCCCAGGAACAGATTAGCACGGTGGCGGACCACACAAAGAGATATTGATTACACCAACAAAGATGGGAGAGATTTACAATTTACTATAAAAAAAACTATAGACCAATCACACAACACAATTCAAAATTATTCTATAAAATATGAAAAGGAGTGGACCATGTTTTAAAAAAGTAAGGAAATGAAATATTAATTGAAAAGAAAACTAGAAAGAAAAAATAATTGATTATTAAAGAATAAATGATAATTATCTACGATGTATATTTTTGTACACTGACCAGGTGTAGTAAAACCTTTGAATCATAGTTTATTTATTTAATAATTTATGGCATAAACTATCATTTACAAACATAAATTTAAAGAAAACACATATTAATAACAAAATCACAGCGAAGAAAACAATAATAAGCTCAGTTGTCATACCTAACACTTTTTCTGTCCTCTTCAGACACTGCTGTGTCACTCTTAGCTCCTTCACTCTTGTCCACTACCATCAGTTTATATCCAGTCTCTCCAAAACTTCTCTCTCGCAATATTCCCTTTGGATTCTCATAAGACATCTTGCCTTCGGAATTGTCAATTCTATTGGATTTCAAAAAAACGGATCCTCCACCTTAAATATATAAATAACTTATAAATTGTATGCAAGATAAATAAATCTAAGTATATATTATTATGTACAAAAAGAGTTTTTTTATTGTTTTGGTTTTATACGTCTCAATATATATTTAATTCACATAAATTGGTATGTGTCATGAACACGTTGGAAGATATTGCCATAAGGCAATAAGCCCGCCATTGTGCGCATGTGTACAAAATGTTTATAATAAATAAATAAATCAAGTTCAACGGAGAGGTGACAACGCTCAAAAACATGTAAAATAACATTCAAAACATGTGAAAGAACATTCAAAACATGTGTAATAATATTCAATTTTAAAGAAAAGAAATTGCCTAATGGCATAATGCATTATGTTTGTTTATATTATGTACAAAAAGTGAAATATCACAGTGAATACTTTAAATTTTACTTATTTCAAAATCCTTGAGCAATTTTATAGATTTTTACATTTCTACGAACTTAAAAACATCTCACATAGTTCAGAAATGAGGTTTTCCACTCATTCTGAATGCTGTGCCCCTTTAAGTGAGACGAGACTGATGTTTGGGAATAAACACATGTGTCGCGCTACCTTTTGTAAGGTAATGCACATCTATTGCTGGTTACCCCACATTGTGGGTAATGACATGATGGAATGTCTATGTCAACAAACATAAATTTTGTCACCTTTTTATAATAGTAAAACTTGAAATTAACACTCTCGTTACCAAATGTAGGACTAATTCTATAACATTTATATGAAAATAGAACACTATGATTTTGTTAAATTCCATGAAAGTTTTATTTCTATTATATATTTTTTCAAATAATTATTTAACACGCACCCAATAACAAGTTGCCACATTCAGGAGACTTACGATATTTATCGTCTCACAGATCCAGACTGAAAACACAATTAAAAACTGTGTCTCCACCAGGAATCGAACCCGGGATCCTTGGATCAGCAGTCAGATACCTAACCAACTGAGCCACAAAGGCCGACAAATAGTAGTAAAAGATAGTAAAAATTATAGTGATGTATGAGATGATGCATGGATGTAAAGGAAGCCAGGAATGTATGCAAAAATAGAGGCGTATGGCGCACTGTTCTCTCTGCCTGCCCTGTAAGAGAAATGGCGTGATGGTATCGCATCATGTAGGGATGAAAGCGAGATCAAAAGTCCCAAACCAAATGTAAAATTTAAATGGTAGTTCTATATTCAACATAGATGGAATATTATGTCTAAAAAAAAGTTCCAACAGTCTAAGACAGTCATGGGCAAAGTATGGCCTGTGGGCCAAGTGCGGCCCTTCGGGGTAGTCGATCCGGCCCGTGACATGGTTTCGAATAACTCCTAAAATTACACCTAAAATAGGAAAAAAAATTAGCCACCACTTAGGTTCACTACTGCGAATCAGCTCATCCGTTTCTACCAGGTTATGAACAATTTTTAGAAGCTCAGTCACAGTTTCATCTGTCACATAAGCCATACTCTTCTAAAGAATAATCAATTTTTGTAACTATTTATCTAATAAAGTTGTGTGTGATGCAAAAATCAAAAATAAAGTTTATCACTTATGAAAATTTGTTTTGTTCATTTTGTTTTTTGGCCCACCTAGATAATTTTTTATTTTACCTGGCTCTCCCCTTAAAAAGTTTGCCCATCACTGGTCTAAGACATATGTATCTGATACATATGTATAATAGCAGGTTTATAAAAGTGAAAACAGCAAAATGCATAAAAAGACTTACCGCTTAATGTGATGCCTCTTTTGGGTATCTCTGAACCCGTGGAATCTCTGTTCATCGAGTCCGTACGTCCGCTGGGATTAAAGCTGAGATCGATTATTTCAGGAGTATGTTTCACAATCTTTATCGAGCTGTTTCCAAACGTCGTGGACTGGGTGCTCCACTTGGCGTCGGTCACGTTCCTCCTTTCGTGGCTTCCTTCGCTGTCTGAATTGTCGAAATGATCCAAATTGTAATCTTTCTGATGGTACGGCATAGTTTTGTATTTACCGACCGTGGTTAGAGTCGTTCTGGGAAAAGTGTTGGAATCCCCGGGCCGTTTGGCTTCAATCGATCTACGGTCGGCGAGACCCAGAACGGGAGGCAGGGGTTTCTTTCCCAAGGGGGTCAGAAGGCCCAGTTTGTTGGGGCCGGACTTGCTGTGGGACGGAAACAAATCGGGCGGCACTTTTATTTTGCGTTCTGCGCCCATTTCCTCCTCCAGACTGCTCTCCAAAGATGAATCCTGGTTTTCCATTTTATCCTTAGTTTCACATTTATCCGTTGGAATTTGTTTGGCGTCTTCTTCATATGTGACCAAATCCTGGAAGTAAAATTTAAAAATATCATCAACAGTTTAAAACCAAGGTGTACAATAAATTCAATAGGTTTGTGTAGTAAATAATAATTATAGTACGAATGATACTTAGTGATACAACTTAATCTTGGTATAATTTAAATATCTAACTCCTGATACTATAAAGGTGCAAGTTTGATTCCAAATTCCACTATATTGAATCCAATATTTTAATTGCCTTATTAAATAAATAAATGAATAATCTAAAGTCTTCTGTGGTTAAAACAAAATAATTTCTTTTGTTCAAAATAATGGAGCAATTACGAATACAACCTCGTATATTACAAAGTGAATGAAATGAAATAAACTATTGATATTATTGTATAAAAGTCATTGGATGCTTAAAAATAACAATAAAAAATCAATACTGAGTAATTACTGATACTTTAATCAAATTATTTTTGTTTGATAAACATTCATTAATAAAATGAAGGATAAAGTAAATGAATATATATGTAAGTTATAATACCATTGACTAAATAAAAAGGGATATTTCTGTACCAATATGTAAAGTAATAATAATCAAAATTAATCAATGGAATAAAAGCAAGAATATTTTATTTCAACCAAATAATAATATGGATTTCCACCCAGAATATTATAAGTAGGAAAATAAAATATTATTGCAAACCTTAGGAAAGAAAATTTAGTGAATTCGATTCCTATATCTATTTTACTAATCAAAATATTTTTGCAAATGAGTATTAAAAAAAGATTTACATACACATTGGTACAAGCAAGTAAACAAGCCAAAAATTAACTTATAATTCTGGCGCGGTTCATGAGTGACATCTGTGCGAAAGCATTGTCACCTCATGTATAAGGAGTGTTGCTTTCATTGTTTAAAAACCAATTCACAACAGATGGCGTTATGAAAAAGTTTCTTCGTCACTTCATAGATGGCGATGGTGTTTCAGCTTATTTTCAAACGAAAATATTTGAGTTCCTGGCTCTCCTATAATATTCCAACTTCATCTCTATTGAGATATTGAAAATTTGTCATAAAAGAAAAAATAACTTTTGATTGATGTTTTCTTATTCACCCGCCTATTGTTATTAGTACTCAATAATAGTGAAACGTATTTGTTTGTTTGCTTGATGTTCAATAAATAGTTTTTATTTTTAAATAAAATTAACATTCAAAATATCTTTCACATGGTGATGACAATCTTTCTTTAGACGATCCTTACCTATCACTCCATCATATCACCATATATGAACCTATATCTATTTCAGCCAGTCGTTCATCTTTCTATTTGTCCAAACAACTTGTAGTTGAATTATTTTAACGCAACATTGATTAACGTTCAAGTTTTCAAAATTTGTGACACAAACATAAAATATTCATATTAAAATCCTAGATCGATTCATTGAAACAAAAAACAAATATAAATTATGTAAAGGTAAATAAAACTGTATTATCTTGCAAAAAAAAATGTTTCCAGAATGAATAATGTTTTACAACAAATAATAAAATTAATACATCTTTTCTACCTCATTAAAGATGACAAGATGATTATAATAATTATACTTGAAGACATCTTAAGACAAATATTTGTAAACAAACACTGTTGCCATAACAACAAAACAATCACAACTATATATCCAAAGATAAAAGTGGATTAAGCAGAAATTACATTCAATACTTTTGCATCAAAATTACATTAAGTACCTATGCATCAAAACTACTTTACCTATGTATGCATCTAAATATTATATTATTAAAAGGTGGAATCGTGAATAAAATGTATCATTGTATCATATCAAATATATCAATTTATCCAATTTAGGTAATCTGTACTTATTATAAAAATGGAGTTTTACGGACAGGAATATCAATAAGGAAACATGCGAAATAACCTAAAAAATATAAGTCAAATATTGCCAACATAAATGTTCTTATGTTGCTGACAAATATCTAAATAGTGTCATACTGTATGTTACCTATTTTAATTTTATTACATATAAAAAAAAATTGCTGTGTTATTCCTTTTTTCTTTTATTGACTGCATCATTTTGAAAATAATCATCGTAATGTGTGTACGCCAAAAATGGCAGTGTCCATGGATTGAAATCTTTTTTTATTGACAAACTTTTTTGACTCCGGACAGGGAAAATAATCCAATGCTTGCGTATATGCAATTAAAAAAATATTTGATTTGGATTGAAATCGTTTTTCAAATAAACAACGTCATTTGGATGTATATAAAGTTGAAAATATGAATCTTAAACCTATTTTAATTCAATAAAATTCAATTTTGCCCTCAAGAAACATAAACGTTTTTCTTGATTAGCAATAATTGAAAAAGTGGACCCTTTCACCTTTGTTTCTATATGCCTCATTCGTACTTACATAAGTCAAAATTATTTTGTTATTTTTTTACTTGATATTTTTTTTACATATTTTTTGATTCTGCTGTTATAATTATACTTTTTGACTGGTAGATATTGCCTCAAGGCAATAAATTCTTCACACTTTTTCTATCTCCTTGGCGCTTTTGTCCCGTTTCTATCGGGGTACGCTTTGACCATGATCCTGGAGTTGGCGAGTCTGGTTATTACATTGAAGCGACTGCCATCTGACCTTCGCAACCCTTAGAAAGGTGAACCAGACAAATTGGATCATGGCTACACATAGCTAATGATATAAATCCGCACATAGAAGTTTTGAAAATCCAGAGGTGCGTGCCCTGCCCGAATTCGAACCGTCGACCTCACGCATGTGAGACGACAAACTTACGGCTCGGCTATCACCGCTCTTCTCCACACTATGTTCACATTTAAAGTTTTTTACCATTTTAGCAACTTAAAACATATTCATAATTTGATAGACATTCATGATTTATGTACAAATGAATTGTCAACAAACCTGAATTGATACACAAGTATCATCGAGAATAGAATCGCCCCGTTCAGAAGAAAGTTTAGCTTTTATAACCAAGTTCTTGTAGACCTGATCCAGCGGGTGATCCCACTGAGTGACACGAGTCTCAGAGTTGTAGAAGTAATGACTCTTCAATTTATCATCATAACTGCAAAGTGCAAGAAAACATTTATCTTATAAAAATTAATTTTTGGCGATTAAGACAGCGTTTAAATTATAAACTCTATTATAGCGACTGACATCGCGTTGTCATTTATCATAATCAGATCCCCAGGACTACAGACCACTCCCATCAGTGGGCACATCAGCAAGTAGCTGTCATCCTGGGTTGCGCCGCATTCGCATCGGATGTCATCTGATGCAGACAGGTACCCCCAACTTTGCAGGTTTTTTTACATCTGGTGACGCCAACCCTGAGTCTATTAAGGGTCTTCCATAGAGCGTATGGTATATATCTTGAACTTTTAGCCGAGAAGGGGGATGCTTTTCATGTACACCAACAAAGCAAAAAGACACAAATTTGAGCTCTGCGCAGCCGGAAGTTCGTTCAAGATGTTTGACGTAAATTATACCAATGATATATATCTTGAACTTTTAGCTGAGAAGGGGGGCGATTTGCACGTAAACCAACGAAGCAAAAAGACACAAATTTGAGCTCTGCGCAACCGGAAGCTCGTTCAAGATGTTTGGCGAAAATTATACCTATGATATATTTTATTTACCTAGGGTTGGTTGTGAGAAGTAAAAAGATAGGAAAATAAAATAGAAAATAGTGTAAGTAAAACTTACTATGCTTTCCATGGGGCAGGTAAAGCCTGCATCAATCCATCTCTAGCGAGAGGCAGAAGATGACTTTCTGTGACAGGATCAATTCCAATCTGCTGGGCATATTCGCTTATTTCTAAATTAAAAATAAATCAACAAATTAATTAAAATATATTTAATTAATGCATTTCAAGAATTAAAAGTTTCAACTGTTGAAAATATCCACAAAAAAATCTCATTGTTCCAAATTCATAAAGATGTTCTTACAAATTCAAACCAAAATTGTCATTTACAATCAAAAAATTGTACTGATTTATTTATTTATTTTTTTTGTTAATTGATTCTTGTTTTTGTGTAGCTTCATTTTTTTTTAGTAGATATACAATGTTTACGTGATCACTTTATACGCTCGCGCAACGTTCACCAATTATGCCTTCTTATTATATAATGTTAATCATGAAAATCTTTTCGCTTGAGAATAAGCTGAAACACCTTCGCCATCTATGAAGTGACTGAGAAACTTTTTTTGTAACGCCATCTATTGAGAAATTGTTTTGTAAACAATGAAATCAACAGTCCTTATACATGAGGTGACAATGTGATCAATGTAAACAATGAAATCAACAGTCCTTATACATGAGGTGACAATGTGATCACATAAACCAGCCTATCGCAGGTTGTAAGCCCTGTAAATACCTTCATTTCCAGATTCTCTTATAATATTCCAACTTCGTCTTTTTCAATTTCTAAGGTAAGTAAATTATAAATTATTATTGATGGATTTTAAAATTTTTAATAATAATTCTAATTGACTAAGTGCCTTTACACACGATCCGGTTGCCGGGTAGCTGGCACCGGGTAATTGCATGGGCATGCATGCCGGTGCGTGTGAAAGCTACCATGCGTGCCAGTTACCCGGCACTGACCCGGCGCCGGCTACCCGGCAACCGGGTCGTGTGAAAAGGGACAAATGGTATCGGTCCAAACACAAAGAATGTTATCTACATATATATGGTAATCAAAAATACAATTCAGTAATGGGTTATTCAAAGTGTCTACAATCGTATTCGAATTTCAAAATCGTCCATATAAATTTCACTCAATAATGGGGAAATTTGATTTCTCATCGGCAAAGAGTCCTTGATTTCATAATATTGAAATCAAGGACTCTCGATCGTTAAATTTAAAGTAGTTTTGATCCATACATAATATACATACATACCATCACACCATGTCCCTCGCGGGGTAGGCAGAGAGAACCGAAAGCCACTTATTTTTATCTTGACACACAGTCATTGTCTCGTCGACATTCATACATCATCTTATACATGTCCGTCTGTTATTCATGCTTCTGATTTTTCCATCTTTCAAAATATCGTTCACATGGACATGCCATCCCTTTCTTGGCCGGCCCCGACCTCTCATTCCATTCCTGTCCGCAATGTATATTTTCTTCGTCAGGCGTTCCTCATTTATAGTCCCCATGTGGCCAAACCATCTCAATGTGTTGACTTTCATTCTATTAATGACATCTTTCTACATAATATTGTCATATTATTTTTTTACTATCTAATTGGTTTATATTTTGAGATTTTAGTTAACAATTCAATAAATCAATCACTTCGGAGACCAGTACGTTCATGAACAAATTTTTTACATCAAAGGATACTAGTAGGCAGTTAGGTGGAGTAGACACATTTTTCAGCTTAATACATAATTCAATTGTATTTTTTACACTGTATTTGGGTTTAAAGTTTATGGTTTTCACTATTTATTTATTAAACAATGCAATGTTTTCACTATTTCTTTATTTAACAGTGCAATGTTTTCACTATTTCTTTATTTAACAATGCAATGTTTTCACTATTTCTTTATTTAACAATGCAATGTTTTCACTATTTCTTTATTTAACAATGCAATATTTTCACTATTTCTTTATTTAACAATGCAATGTTTTCACTATTTCTTTATTTAACAATGCAATGTTTTCACTATTTCTTTATTTAACAATGCAATGTTTTCACTAATTCTTTATTTAACAATGCAATGTTTATACTATTTCTTTATTTAACAACGCAATGTTTTCATTATTTCTTTATTGCAATGTTCACTGGCAGTGCACTCAGATATGACACAACTGGCCTAGCTGGATTGTTAGATTTATGTAATTTTATGAGACCATATAGTCGTGGATCTTTGGGATTCATAACGAGTAGATTCTTCTTTTAATTTTTGGTGAAGGCATTATTGTTTAAATATTATTAGGGATGGATTATTGGGAGGGATTATTGTTTAAACATTATTGTTTAAATATTATTAGGGATGAATTATTAGGGAGGGATTATTGTTGCAACTGTCAAGTTTAATGTCAAAATTTTTCTCTCTGTTTTAAATATTAAAATTATAGTGTTTAATTTAAGTGTTTTGCTAATATTTTGTGCAAATATCAATTGTTTGAGTGTGTTTTACTGAGTGTGTAGAAAATAAATCAAAACCCAACCACTACTGAAGTGTTTTGTATTAAAACAAGTGGTCCCCTGGTACAACAAGGTGTAACTACCAAATAACACAATGAACAACATGTCTGATTTTGTGTGTGGAATTGATCCCTTACATAAAACACAATATAAATGTGACAGCTGCCAGGTGGAGACATGCATCAAGTGTTCTAGGCTCACTGCCACAGAGATAAAATGCATGCAACTGTCGACAAGAGTTCTCAAATTCTTTTGTGAGAAATGTCAAAAGGGCCTCTCAGAGGTACCTTTACTAATAAAAAAAATATGTGAACTGCAACAAGATGTCGACAAAATGAAGTCAGGCCCCATCTTGTCCAGCTCTGAGAATATCTATGAAGAGCTAGCAGACAGGGCAAACAATATAATTATTTACGATGTTCCTGAGACAGATAACAAGGACACTAGTCAGAAAATAGCACACGATAAAAGCGAGGCAAGCAAAATAATAAATAGCATTGTGGAGGTGCCAATTCAAAATATTCTGGTTTTCCGCATTGGGAAGCCAAATAACGAGAACAAAAAACCGCGACCATTAAAAGTTGTCTTACCATCCAAAATCAAAGCTATTGAAGTTCTCAAAAATAAGAAAAAATATAAAAAACCTGGGAATATACAGAGTGACTTGACACCTAAACAAAGAGAGCACCTGATGAATCTCAGGGAGGAGTTGAAAAGGCGTATAGAGATGGGAGAGACAGATATTACTATAAAATACCACAAAGGCTGTCCTCGGATAACTAAGTTGTTAAAAAACTAGTTAATAACCAACTTGTCACTTTACCTTTGATATATACGAACCTGGCATCTCTAACGGCTAAATTTGATTTGTTACTTTTAGAATTAAACAGGCACAACCCGCTTGTGGTTGTTGTCTCTGAAACATGGTTGAGAAAGGACATTCCTGATACTCTGATTAATATAACTGGATATAACCTATTTAGATGTGACCGTCTAGACAGTAAGCGAGGGGGTGGAGTTGCAGTATATATAGCTGAGAAGTTCAACAATATACCTATCAAAACATGTGTAAAACAGCAAAATAATTTTGGATTTACTGAATGTTTGTGGGTGGAAATTACCCTGGCAAATCTCATTTTTACTGTGGGAGGCGTGTACAGGCCACCATCATCAAACATCAATGATGACAATGCGCTATACAATAATATTAGATCATTTACTGATTCCACAAAGACTTTGGTGATCTTAGGAGACTTCAACCTTCCAGAAATAGAATGGCCATTAGATAACTTACACCGGTTTCATTCCTCAGCAGGTTTATTTATAGAAATGTATACAGATACAAATCTACATCAACTAGTGGATCAACCCACTCGACACAGGAATAATCAGACACCTGCCACTCTGGATCTTATTTTGACAAATGAAGAAAATTTGATAAATGAGATACTTTATGAGCCGTGTATTGGTAAGAGTGATCACTTAACGCTGATTGCTTCTCTGCAGGTTTACCTTACAACCTCCAAACGGTCTACTAACTATACACCTAGAAAAAACTATAATTTAACGAACTACAAAGCTGTTGACGAGGAAATTGTAACTCATGGACTGAATTATCAAAAATCTGAGAGTATTAACGATTCTTGGAACCTATTTAAGTCTAATATCATGTTTGTTGTAGATAAACATACTCCTCTTGTCAGAAAGGGTGCTAAGATCAACTTTAAAAAACCCTGGATAAACCACGAAACACTCACACTTATTAAAGAAAAGAGGAAACTATGGGATAATTATAAGAGGACTGGGTTATTGGCTGACTACAACACATATAAACATCACAACAATAGACTGACAGACTTCATCTAAAGTAATAATAGAAATATATTTGAGGAAAATATCATTAATACGGGGACCAAAGCTTTCTACGGGTATGTTGGCAGACAGCTCTCTTCAAATGTGTCTTTACCACCGATGATCACGGACAGTAAGGGAAACAATATCACCGATCAGAAGATGATCTCCAATATATTTGCAGAGGAGTTTAAGAAAGCCTTTACTAGAGAACCGGATGGTCCATTACCACATATAGATGAGATACCTAGAGTGGGAAATTCCTTGTGTGACATTCACTTCTCAGAGGAAGAGGTAAAAAACACCATTCTAAATCTAAATGCGGACTCAGCTATGGGTCCTGATAATATACCGGCTGTTGTCCTGAAAAGGTGTGCAACTTCTCTGTGTCCACTCGTAACACAGATGATGAGGGATTCCTTCGATAAAGGATGTCTGCCTAAAGACTGGAAAAAAGCCCTAATTACTCCTATTTATAAAAAAGGAAACAGAGTTAATGCAGGAAACTACCGACCCATAAATTTAACTTGTATATTGTGTAAGTGCATGGAAAAAATTATTGTGAAGCAGCTGCGTAACTTCTTACTTAGTAATGGTATTGTCGGGCCAGAGCAGCATGGATTTGTGCCTGGGAAGTCAGTTGTGACCAATCTGCTACTCTGTTTGAACTACTGGTCTTCCAAATTCGACAACCAAATACCCATAGATGTTATATATTTAGATTTCCAAAAAGCATTTGATACTGTCCCAATAAGACGATTGCTTCTCAAATTAGAACATCTGGGAATTCGAGGCAAACTATACAAATGGATCGAAAGTTTTCTCACCGACAGATGTTTTCAGGTGAGAGTTGGGAATGACCTATCGGACACTAAGCCAGTATTGAGTTCTGTCCCGCAAGGATCGGTTCTCGGACCCATCCTCTTCATATTGTATATTCTAGACTTGCCGCTGACTCTTAATTCTCCTGTAAAACTATTTGCAGACGACACAAAGTTGTTTGGCAATCCACTAAGAGATCATGTAAAACTGCAAGAGGATCTAAATAGCATATTTACTTGGACACAGAAATGGATGCTCAAGCTGAACAAAGATAAGTGCAATGTTTTACACATCGGCACCAAAAACCCGAGGATCACATACAGTCTTGATGGAACATATTTAAAGTCGGTAAATGAACAAAAAGACTTAGGCATCACTATCTCTTGCGATCTGAAATGGGAGAAGCATTTGATATCAATTGTAAAAAAGGCCAATAGCTTAACATACTTAATTAGAAAAACCTTCAGCCACTTGCCACATGATTTGTTAATTACAATATATAAAACTTATGTGAGACCAGTTTTGGAATATGGTTACCAAGTTTGGAATCCTTACTTTGAGAAAGATATAAGCATGCTGGAAAGGGTGCAGAGAAGGTTTACCAAACTGGGAAATGGCCTCAGATGCTTAACATATGAAGAACGTCTGAATGTGTTGGGCCTCACTACTCTTGAGGAACGGAGAAAGAGAGGGGATCTCATAGAAACCTACAAAATACTAAACGAACACTATGACTGCCCTGAATTGAAGCTGATGTTCTGCCTCAACCAAAATACTAATTTAAGAGGTCATAGTTTGAAGCTAGATAAACACAGTTTCAGGCAGAACCCCTGGAAGCATTTCTTGACCAATAGAGTTGTGGATGCGTGGAACAGTTTGCCACCGGAACTTGTTGTTGCACAAAGTGTTAATGTGTTCAAAAATAGACTTGACAGACTGAACAAGTGAAAACTGTTGTGAGATCAGACATATCAGCATAGCTGCCTGTCTGATAACATTTAATAATAATAATAATAATAATTATATTACTATTTTGATTTACTCTTGAGTCATTAGATAGTACATTGCGTTTTTCATTTAGTATAACTTCCTCTAGCTTGTTAATGTAATGTTTATCTCTTATCACTATAGAATTTCCCTTATCGGTTTTCGTGACTATTAAGTTATTGTCTTTTACCTTTTGATTTATTTTAGATATTGCACTCCTTATTTTTATGGGTTTTCTTTGAAGAACCGAGGAATTATTTTGTTAACAATTCGGCACACTTAAATTTCATTGCAGTGATTTATGTATTGCTTATATTCTTGTTGTTATAATATGAATAAAAAATAGATTACCTATATTTTTATTCATATTGAGGTGAGATATTCACGAAAACGGCGCTATATAAATCATCCAAATTTATTATTATTATATTTTCAAATGTTTGAATGTTAACTTTGTGGTTCATATTTAACAAATTAAATTTAAAGATATAACTTTGTATTAACCACGTTTTTTGGTTGAAACGATGCGACCGGTTTCGGAACTAACCGTTCCCTCATCAGGCTAACTTTCAACTGAAAGTTAGCCTGATGAGGGAACGGTTAGTTCCGAAACCGGTCGCATCGTTTCAACCAAAAAAAGTGGTTAATACAAAGTTATATCTTTAAATTTAATTTATTATTATTATATTATTGTGTACCTATATTATATTTTGGACCCATTTCTAACAAACCAACTTCATCTTTCTCAAATGTGGTTGATGTGAGATTAATACCAAGAGTTTATAAAAATTTTCGTTCATTATTAACAAAAAAAATTGGAGGTGTAAAACTTTCATAAACAATTGAAAATATGATTACGTGATTTTCTAAAAAAAAAGAATGTGAAAAATATTGTTCCTATATTTCATTTGAAGCTTGACTGATTCGCATAATATATTTGCTTTTAAACTGAAGTATTAGACAGTTTAAAGTATCGTACATTTTCGGTACTTTTTTAGGCAAGAACTGATTACTTTTTGGCCAGAAAAAAATTAAAACATTAACGAATATGAAATATTGAACGATATACGTAATATGCCTCACATCTTTATCAATAATAATGTTAAAAACTTTTATTAAATTTGGGTGTGTAATACCTTCAAACGATGGCTGACTGTTTTCGTCGAAAACCTCGCGACAAACCAGCGCTGTCGGAGTTGAAGTCATTGCGAATTAACATTATTCCAAGTCGGCAATATTCAATTCAATTCCAGCTTCCATTTCACTATAATAAAAAGTACTCAATACCCGATAACACAAAATATACACAACACGAATGTCAAACGCCAAAATCGGTCAACGACAAATAACCATAAACAACGAATGAACTGGAATGAACGAATATAAAAGGTTATTGCAACACTTTCATTCTCAGTATTTGCACCCCTAAAAATATTTTTTTTTAAGCAATCTTTTCTATGAAACAATTAAGCGGTTTATATTTGAAGTAGCCCTTAAAAAATAAATAGAATTTATAAAGCGCCACTCAGATCACTCTAAAGGCGCTGTAGTTTATTTGTTGGCTCTACGAAACAAGGAAGTCTACCGAAGATGCAATGCTCTGAGCCACTGAGCTCCACGTATGTCAAGGGGCAATTTATTCCAATAAGACCCGATCACACTGAAACCGCGATGATAGTAAGTCGCCTTATTGACTCTGTCCAATTCTCTTAAAGAGTTGGTACTCTGTGATCCAGATGATCTCAATGTAAGCTGTCTTCCCAATGGAAATTTTTTTTTGGCACAGTTCTTGAATTTAGTGTGGAGCCAAGTCGTTCAGAGCTTTAAGGCATATCTTATGGATCATTTGTTCTAGACATTTCAACCAGCGCAGTTCGTTAAGAAGAGGTGTTATGTGACATCTTAAATTTTGTCGGTTCCATACATCAACCTCATAGGTGCGTCAATTCTTAATTTGGTAATGGATGAAATTTCACTTCTAAAATGATGGTATTAGATTATTTTTGTTACGAATAGTAATAATTTCAATCCTGAAGCAAACGATAAAAATATAAAATGATTATTAAGTCAGGTGATGATTGGCACCCAATGTGGGGCACCACTTGTCCTGATTGATATAAAAAGTGGGATGTCACTTCCCACCCAAACCCTTACTGGAAAAGAAGTCTAGGCTGATTTTCAACAATACATTCTTTTTTAGAGAATAGTGCCTTTTCACACGATCCGGTTGCCGGGTAACTGGCAGTGAAGTGTATGGGCACGCATGGCAGCTTTCATACGCACCGGCATGCATGCCCATACAATTCGCTGCCGGTTATCCGACAACCGGATCGTGTGAAAAGGCACTTATTTTTCATGTCAAAAATTTCTGTGAAGAAGCTTTCAGAACAATAAGTAGAGGACCTAAGATTGGGTTACCGCTTAGATGATTTTTCTCTTCGTATCAATGAGATTTGAAGACATATTGAGAGATGCTCCATATAAAAAGATGCCGTCTCGGATTTAGATACTTTGGTACATTTTAATATTGATATTTGTGTCCCCTACATAGACATGTTAAAAAAAATTGTTATCATTCCTGATGTAAACAAAGTGTATTTGATTTATTTTGAGTTTTAACTTATATAAAAAAAACGCAATCTTTAAAAAAATTATTTTAATATTTGTGACAAGGTATAATCAAATTAATTACTTATAAAATTACAACTAACACATTTGTTAAACATTAATTTTTAACAAATTGAAGAAGGAAACACATTTAAACCATTATTATTCTGAATTCTTACAATCCCTCAATAATTCATTGAGATAACACTGCCATCTTTTCCAGACCCAATAAACCATTCTTTCAAAATGGCTGAACCAAATCAACCCATTCACTTTGTTTATAATAAAAATTAGTATTAGCTGATAAATTGAAGTATCTTTATTTGATCAAAAATGACATTATAAGGTTTACCAAGTAATTATCAACTTACATATTCGTAAAATATTAACTTAACATTCTTAACCTGACCTAAAACATAATTTGTTATATTACAGTTAAAATAAAATAATAAAAAAAATCTTTTTGTGTTATTTTGGTTTGATGATCAAACATTTTCATTAAAACTATTTGTCATTTTCAAAGTCAACATATTTTTGTTATATAATTCTAATGTTTCTGCGGTAAGTGGAAATAAATATATAAAATTAACAAATAAAATAGAAAAGTACATAAATATATTTTTTTATGAGAAACCATTTCTCATTTCAATGCGAAATAACCAGAAGTCTTGGTAAAAATGGTCTGTAATACCTAATAAATGAAAAAAAAAATAATAAGACTGAATTTCAAATAATGAAATTATATGTTCTTAAAACAAGAACACATTATACATCTTTATACAATCCCTTGAGTAAACACATTGTTGCTCTGCCATTGACACATTACACACATTTAGATAGATGCATTTTATTTCTTATGGTTTAGTTGGAAGGTTTTCAAAATAATATTGTAAAAGGACTTATTGAAAAAAAAAAAACATAAAATGTTATGTACTTCTTACATATCTTTGGAAAATAAAAATATATATCGTGAATATCGAGGACAATATCAATCATATTTATATGACACAAATTTTTCTTAATTCATGGTTAAAAATGGGACCAAGTATGTCGGTGAATTCATTAAAAGTGGAATAATCATTGGACGTTTCGTTACATTTGAAATCTATCTGAATAAGTTTATCTTTTCTCTTAACATAGGCCAACAGGTCAAACTTCACCAAAGGGAAATTAGGCATTTGGTTACGATAGAGAGAGTCAATCATTTTGTTGGAAATCAAAGTCTCCCATTCCAGAGAGGACGAGTTGTAAGTGACACTCTTGGCAAACTGATTCCGCGAAGTCCACAAGTTGTAGGATATGCTGCAAGTGTATTTGATGCCAATGTCACACAGGGTGCCGTCTTTCCTGAAATTGATGTCTTTGTTGGTAGTGAAGTTGGCCTTGAGTACATTGTTTAGAACTTCATCAACCAACGCCATCAATTTGTTGAACACTAGAAAAGTATCATTTTCTAGCAATATTCCCACGTTCCTGGTGATGATTTCCGATTTTAGAGTCAGCTTCTTTTCATTGTTGACAACCATAATGCCCAATAGTTTGCATATCAGGCCTTCCTGGGTTTTGTTTTTTTGAAATGTCTCGAAAATCTTCATCGCTTTGAGGCAACTACCTTGAAAAGTGAATTTCTTGGCTGGAGGAATATGAGAGCTGCAGTTGAATCCCAAATCAATGGGATCTTGAATACAAATGCTGGAATTTATATGCAAAGGTTTAAGAGATCTTTTCTTCACACACTGTCCATAACGCTCTAGTTGATAAGGTAGGTTATGTAAATCCTTGAAATAACTGTCCGGTATGATGAGTCCGCAGAATGGAGAGATGACAATTCCACTGAAAACAAACTCCGAATAAAAAGTGAAAAATCCTTCGACTAAAATTGATACGTTGGATGTGTTTTCGTTTCTGGAAAACTTCTCGATGGAGGCATTCAGTTCGCAGAGAAGAGATCCGTTCTTAGAGTGTAATTGTTTCAAAAGCATATGCACGGGTGGAAGAATGGGCTTCGATAAACGTTGCAAATAAAATATAATGAGAAGTATGAGGTCGCTGACCTTGAATTGGAAATGATCGACAATCTTGTTACACTTGGCCCAATATATAATAAAGATGAATAAGGGCTTCAGTCGGGGGTCTACTGCTATGCAAAATTTGTACAAGTCACTCTTCGTCATGTAAGCAGGCTTGAAGCAAGCATGTACGCGATAGTTGGTCGGAGTGTAATTAAACTTGATAATTCCAGTGGTCGAATAGCTTTTAATATTGTTGAAGAGTGTGTTTTTGGATACAGCTTCCACTGCTAAATTGGTCATTATGGATATTTTTTGTTTATATTTCAACTTAAACTGTTGAGAGAAACTTTGTTGTAAGTCATCCTTCACTTCGATATATAAGTCTATGGGACTCCCTTTAATACCCAGCCCGGCGAATACTGGTCCATGAAAGAGAACTTTGCAATCTGTGAAATAATAAACAATATTCTCAAATATGGAATCATTAACTTTGTGGTACATTTTAACAATAGTTTTAATGAACTTGTATAAACCACATTATCTATTGAACTTATGCTAAATTTGCCATAAGAACGAACAGTTAGTTCCAAGACCGGTCGCATAATGTGCTTTGTACAAAGTTATTAAAAATATAGTCATAAATAATAAACCATTTACATACCAACAAATACATTCTCTCCTACCTAGTCAATAGAAGCCATTCTTTTGACTAGGCAGGAGAGCTGATCGAGGATTAAAAAAAAAGAAAAATTTAATACCTACTTGTTTGTAACAATATTCAGGTTCTGAGAAATAATTTAGTTCAAGAAAAATATTGATTTTACGATTTAAATTAAGTACCAAAACAATTTGAATAGTTTGAAACATACAACTTCAAATTAATGTCTATTTAAACGGGAAAAGTATGTACCAAGAGAATAATATGGTGCTCTGTCTGCCCTTTGAGGGACACGGCATGATGGTGTGCATACCAAAAATAAAACAATTGTAAATTTTACATCGTATCAAGTTCTTTGACAGAGATATTCATAAAATTTTGATAGGCTTATTTGATACCATGTGTGAATAAAATAAAAACCACAAGGCTATACTCACCAGGAAAGTCATACTGTAACACTTGTCTCAAGTCGTCCACCAAACATTTTATTTTATTTGTATCAAAAACATTGTGGTAAATCTCCCTCATCAAAATATTAATTTGTTGGTCAAAGTCACCCACGATTTCTACTCCCTTTAAACTCGGCAGCCAAGCATCGCAAGAGTCCTGCTCAATCAACTCAGTTATAACATTGCTCTTTCTAAATTCCTTCTTGCCGCTATCCGGGGTTTCATTCTTCTCAAGCGAGTCATACTTTCTGTTTGGCTTCATATGATCCAGTCTCGGCTCAGTTCGATCTTCAAACTTTGGGTTTCTGCCAACGTTGGTTGATTTCCTCAGGGGACTCCTCGAACGGAAATTATCACCGAAGCCTATCGATGGAGGCGGTGGAGGTGTGTGCGGTGAATTGGATCGTCTCGAATGAGGTTTCGCTCTAGCATTTGAATTCACAAAGTCCTGATTCGTAAAGGCATTTGTCATTCCAAAAGCTGGTCCCTTAGTGGCATTTTGCTCTTTTGCAAATTTGTCCCGGGCGTTCATGTTTCTATTGTCCAAGTGTGAGAATTGACTCAGCATACGAGAACTTTCGATTCTACTATCGCTCATCCCAAAGCGTACCTCTGCAGGTTGATGTTTATCATCCCATACATTAAACATAGAATGTCTGTCTTTCAGTTTGTCATCAAATATGTTTCCTGTAGAATTCATCTTTAGCTGCGGACGATTGACTGGTGCCGATGGGAAATATCTGTCTTGTACAGATGAATTTGCAAAGTCACCATATTGAGTGGGTCCAGCTGAAAAATTGTTATCTTCCATGCGGTTCAAAGAACCACTATAATTACCTTTCGAGAACAGTAATTGTTCTTGCCTGTTATTCTCTGGAACTCTCGATGAATATACATTCACCTGATTATCAAAGCTTTGTTGATGAGATTGATACGGATCTTCGCTTTGAAATGCTTTGGGTGCATCACATTTGGATGCTTCAAAATCTTTTTTAAAATCATTGAATTGATAAGGAGAGTGAAAATTGTCGTGTTGATATTGTGTTTGAGATGGATGATGTCTCGGAATATCGTCTCCTCTAGAGGAGGGAACATTGTATCTGTTATAATTTTCGAAGTGTTCCTCAATCGGAACATTGGGTCCAAAATTTGAATCAGCATTACTCTCAACTTGATGTGATCTCAAATCTAAAAAAAAATGTAACAAACACTATTATTTTCATTTTGTATGTGACATAGTAATGCATTTTGAATATTGGCAACATTGCTTTTGATATGTTATAATCAATAATTATAATATTATGTCGTTAATGTTACTAAAACTTGGATGTTTTTCACGGCTCTATCTGGGTATTTGTTTTCATATTTTTAATATTTTATGAAATTATTTAACTATATGTACAATTAATCATTATTATTGTATGAAGATATTTAGTTTTTTTACAAATATATTCTGTTCTTAACGGTATTTTGATGATAGATATGTCAAAGTCATATTAATGTTATACCTATTTTATATTTTCGTTTGAATATTATACGTAATGTTAAATTATTTAGTTTTATGTAAGTTATTATCATTATATTATCGTGTGACATTATTATATTGTGATATATTCCGTTCTTGAGAGTCAAGATGATATAATTCTTCGTATGTAAAGTGAGGTTATAATATATATTTTGTGATTGAAACGTCAAGATTCTATAAAATTAGGTTATAAATATATATTTCAGCTATTAGGATTTGGGTCCATTTTACTCTTCCGAAGAAGCGCACTACGTAGCGTTGGGAGGGGTTTGCAATCTAGAAAAGAGTTTATTAATTCGGATTTTAAAAAGACGGCCGGGTTGTACGAAGGTGGAAACACAGAATTCGGAAGATCGTTCCACAGTCGGGCTGCTGTATTAATAAAGGAGTTCGAGAAGCGACTTGTTCGTATATGTTGAAGGTCCACTGTGAATGGGTGCTGCGATTGAGTAAAGCGAGTGACTCTGTTGCGAGTGGGTGGAGGAGGACCAAAGATGCAAGTTCTTCTGAGCAATTCCCGTGGTAGTATCTATAGAATAAACTTAAAATACCGACTCTGCGTCTGTGTTCTAGTGATTGCAATCCATATACTAACGAATTTAGATCCTTTTGTTTTTCCTTTATCATTTCCTTCAGGAGATTTTGGATGGACTGTAGGTATGCAACATGATTCTTTTTTGCAACTAATTATCATCATATTATGGTTACACTTTTTTAAATTTTAATTTTTTTTCTACTCTTCATTTTAGAGGTAAACTTTTTCAACAAAATAATATAAGATTCATGCATATCGCTTGTTTGCGAGAACAACGACATAAGCCGAAAATCTGATTTTTTAGTTAATAATGCAGAAATTTTGTGTTGATCAATATTCATGAAAGAGAAATAGCATATGTATCGTTGTTTCACTGTAATATTGATAAACACAACATTTCTGCATTATTAACTAAAAAATTGGGACTTATGTCGTTGTCCTCACAAACGAGCGACATATAATTTGTGAATCAAAAGGCCCCCATTCACGATCGTGCCATCCTTCCAAATGGCTTGCCATCACTCCAAAATGCGCTTGTGAATGTCAAATCCTGTGCAGCCCAATTGGCCTGACACACCAAAATGGAATTCCAAACTATCGAAACTCTGCAGTACTGCGAAAACGGTGCGGCGCATCCTGTCGGCACGGCATGCTCGTGAGTGTGAAAACCAGCGGTACATTGCGCCATCTCATTGCACCGAGCTGTTTGACACTCTCGTGAATGCGAAAATAAAACATTTTCTCTTTGTTTCTTTCTATTTATATATAAATAAACAAACCGCTAAATAGCAGTTGTATAAAACTCATCATCAGAATTATAACTCATTTTTACTTGAAAAAAAAATAGAACTTATTAATGCGAAAGCGCCGACCGCTTGCGTATGCTAATTTTGATGGCTTGATGGCGTGCCCGTGAGTGAAAAAATTTTACAATGCTCCAAATGGAGCCAGCCCATATGGAACGACGCCGAATGGCACGATCGTGAATGGGCTGCTTAATTGTTCATCTTATATTAGGAACAATCAGCGACATCTCAAATTTGAATGATATCAAGGGGTGCAAGATTATGTAAAAAGTTTAGCAACTGACCTAAGCATGCTTTGTTTTAATTGCACCTGTAACTAATAGCATGCTTATGATTACGTAACAAAAATAAAACTGAGAACTTTGAAAATTTGTAGCCACAGGACTTAAAAATGTGGTCTAGGGTGTCGATTTTCCCTATTTTTAAAACAAATATTCTGTTGCAAAAACTAAACAAATTTCAAATGAAATTCAAAAACTTTTGAATTTTTTATAGAAAAGATGCCACCTACCTTTGGGCAACTCATCGGTGATTTGAATTCTTTTGCCATTGACATAACAAACTTGAGAAGTGGAGGAACATAAAAGTTTTTTTGAGGATCTGCTGTCGTAGAACTTCACCACGACAATGTCTGTGCCTTTTAGAAAATATATATCCTCCAAAGGGCCAATTTTTTCAAAGAACTTTTCAAGGTTCGTAAACACTTCTTTGTCTCTAGCAAAATTACAATCTGAGGAATATCCAAAAACAATTATAGTAATTGCATCAAATGGGAGATAAATTTGTGTATAAAAAAAAATATTTAATGCAAAAATCTCTCCTTCTGTACTGAAAGCTTAGTGCATACATACTTTACTTAATTTTTGTGTGGTTTTATATCAGACTTTGTCTCGGTTTCAGCGCTGAAAGCCATTTCACCGCCTCTGTCATAATTTGTATTTTTAAACACTTAACATGTTATATAAGTGATAGTAAAATACATTTGAATAGTTGATAAGAAAAAATAATAACAATCTTAGAATGTAACACAATAGATTATGAAATTCTCTGACTAACTAATGTAGATATAGCAAGACAAAAAATGATGAAAACAACATCATTCCTTTGAAAATAATAAATATAGAGGTATAGGTTTCTTGCGTGGTTGATAGATGCACAAACCGTCCCCGTCTCAACACAAATTATTATGAATGAAATTATTATAGATGTAAATAACATATTTTCTAGATTCAGGATCTGAAACATTTTTGATTGGCTTTAAAACTGCAGCAAAAATAAGTCACCGCATAATTTTCAGAAATACCCATTATGAAGATCTTTAGTTAGTCAGACGCTCTATAGGTGGAAGGCACCTTCAAATAATGTATTCTTTTCTATTTCTTACCAGTTTCATATAAATATTGCACTTTTAAAATAATTAATCACACAAATAGTTAATTCATAATCTTCGTTTCCTCAGCAATTGTCCCACATGATGGAAGGGTCTGCGTCTTATGCTTCTACTGTCCTCGATTCTGTGCATCTTCTGGAGTAGCTACGTTGCTTAGCATATCCTGCCTAACCACTTCTTTCCATCTACACTTTGGTCTCCCTCTAGATCTTTTACCCGGTACATTTAAGTTTTGGACTACGTTCCCTATATATTCCGGTGGTCTTGTACAAACATGTCGGTACCATCTCAGTCTGATTTCTTGGAACTTCTCGGATATATCGGGCACTTCTAGGCCTTCTCCTCCTATATAGGTGTTTCTTATTTTATATAGCCTAGTCACCCCGCGTTTCCCTAAAACACATTTGCATTGTCTGATTTCTGATCCATATATGGGTCGTATCATTGATTTTATAGACTAGACCCTTCATTTTCACTGGCATATTTATTTCGCATGTAACACCTGTTACTTCACGCCATTTCATCCATGCAGCGGAAATTCTATGCTGAATGTTATGACTGATATCACCTGTTTGGTGGATTATATTCCCAAGGTACTTATATTCACGGCATCTCTCTATGCTGGATGTTATGACTGATATCACCTGTTTGGTGGATTATATTCCCAAGTGTATGTGCTGTCCGCTGATGGTTAATGGCCTAGAGTTATGGTTCGTCTCATCGCACACCATGTACTTGGTTTTGTTTATGCTTAGTTTCAATCCACCAACATATAGTTGGGTCTTCCATGCTGACAGACCTTCCTCCATTTTTTCTCGACTTTCAGCGCAGATAGCAACATCATCAGCGTATACAAACGTCCATTGAGTCATTTTTTGGGCCTCAGTTGTAAGGGTGTCTAGTAGCAAACTATACAGGTATGGGCTAAGTGCCGATACCTGATGGACTCCTTCAGTGACACCTATTGGCTCAGTAGCTCCTATCACCGTTCTCATTGCTGATCTAGCATCCTGATACATGTCCCTTACTATTTCGACGTAGGCTTCTGGAACATTATTCTTTCAAAGGCTCCACCATATTGTCTCTCTTGGGACTTTATCAAATGTCTTCTCCATATCCAGGAAAGCTATATACAGCTCTTTGTTTTTCAGAGTATAAATTGTTGAATCAGAGAATTAGTCAGCAGCTTGAAATCTTTATCCATACAGTTCATATTACCCTGTCTTGTGATACGTGTAGTCTACTCATCCCATCGGTCTAAAAATATGAATCTTCTGTCCAATTACTTTTTTTATGTTCGTTCGTTCTGTGTTCATTCAACTACCCATAATAGTTGTTGTTGGGTCATATTTAATTTTATGTTCGTTCGTTCTGTGTTCATTCAACTACCCATAATAGTTGTTGTTGGGTCATATTTAATTTTATGTTCGTTTGTGCAGTTAGATATTGATCCACAAACATTTATAATCTATTGAAATTGGCAGACTGGTTAGTTGGAAGAGATTGTCATGTGGCAATAAACTTACCACTTGCACAGACTGCAAGAAAGTAGCAAGTATACTATCATTATAGGACGAAGTATAAAATCTTATTGATTGGGATATGCCTTCCGGTCTCACAATGTGTGTGCATCTAGGTATATGCTGTTCCAATTGAATTTGAAGTTCCGCACAAGTGCACCAAGATACTTCGCCATTTTTTTGGATGTCTTATTACATCAGCTAGAGTTCACTTTCCCCTTTTACATACTACAGTATATCTTGTTTTACGTTGTCTCTGTAGATACAAGAACAAGGCGAAGATTTCTCATGTGTGCAGTTTTTTTTAATTTATTTATGGAAAAACAAGAGTTATAATAAGTTTAGTAGATTACTTTTTCTACATATTCCACATGTAGTTGTACACACTTTGTCCGACATAAATCTGATGAATGGATCCTGAAGTCCCTGAAGGGGAATTCTGGAATATCTGCAAAACACCCATCTACAGTGCCTATAACTTCTCCATTTGTCCAATAACACTCTCCAGTCTATACATTTGTGAATAAATGGAAGTAAATTGGAAGAGGGAACGAAATCCGGTGATTAGGGGTGAATGCACTGCCATGGCACAGTTGGTAAGCCGTTTGGATTCTGTGCGGGCATCCTGGGTTCAATCCCCAGCAGAGGAAAAATTTATTTAAATTCATTTATCACGCAAATATTGCTTCTCTGGACTCGAAACACTGGTTAGTTAGAAGAAATTTCCATATGGCAACAAAATTGCCACTTGCGCAGGGTGCCAAGAAGTGTTTATTATTTTTTTATAATGTTTCAACAATTTGTACTTCAATTATTTCATTTCATTTCAATTTGAAGTATAAATTTTTGAAACATTCAGCCGAATCACCAGATTTGGATTTTTATGCCACCTTGTATTCCATTTATTCTCAAATCTAAAGGAATTATAAATCTTTGGAAGTATGTGTATTTTTTTTCTTTTGCAGTGCTGGTCTTTTTCTTGAGGAGACCATAGTCTACACTAGGCTGCGGTGCCAGTGATGATGATGATTCAGAAGACTAGGGTACTATTAGCCATATATTGGTTTGCCCTTTAAATCTTTAAATAGTCAGTAAAATGGCCTCTAGAAAACGTAAGCCAAGCAATACACTTTTTCAACACACTTAATTGACTGTTTTTTTTTAGTGCAAAGCCATCAGCACCACCCAATCACTGTTTTATTTTTGGAGTGTTGCGGTAGACCCATGTTTCATCTGTAGTAACAAATACTCGTCAAAAATCAATTGGACCCTTCTTTAAGTCCATGTTTGCATTTGTTTCACCAAAGTTTTTTTGATTCTTAACTCTCGGTGTAAAATGTGCCAAACCTTTTCTTTTGATATACCTACAGCTTCAGTAAACTCATACAATTTTGGTCACTGATCATTTAATACCATATTGTGCTTCTCCTTAATATTTTCTTCAGTGGTAGTAATTAAAATAAATCAAATTTAACAAATAGGTGTCTTGAACTACTTTTCGAGACATCTCTGGCAAACAACTAAATGTCATGTGTGCCGTGGAATTCTTTGAATAGTAAAGCAGATCTAAAGAGAAACAAGCAAAGTAATGTTTCAGCAGTTGAAGATTATCTTGATAGCATTATTGATGATTTATCCTTAAACTGCACAGAATCCGGACAGTTAAATTATAACTTCAAATTGCCTAACAAGTTATTCCAAAGGGATTCTTTATACAGATTGGTACCTACTTAAAGAATCTTTAAAAACCGTCACTTTCTTCTCGTTCTTGATTATATAAAACCATGTTTATGGTGTCAGCATACAATTCCGAAATTCCAAAATACGTATTACCATGTTTATGATGCCAAAATAAATTGTCAAGTTTCCTTTGATCCATCCGAAATTCCGTACGTGTGACATAATCTGGCATATAAACAAAAACTTAATTATTATTATTATCTTACGACACTTTTTGTAAAAATGTATATACGGATGGAGATTACTTACCAAATACAAAAACGGATCGAGCCTTTTTATCTTTCTGATGTTCCAATTTCGCATTGTCCTTATGAATCTTCAAATGCATATGTTCATGCCTCGTATATAGCCGAAATGAATCGGAACAAACCTGACAATAAAACATACTTGCACCCGAAGCTGTAGACCCTCTTACAATTTCACACACGCCTAAAATATAAACCAATCATATATTTAAAAGTACGTCCCTTGGCTCATGGATCCATGTTTAGGTGTCTGATTCCTGATACCAGTAGTTACATTCTCAGCGAGATCACAGCACTCGACAGTGATGTTAGATCTGATTCCTTAGACGAAAATTCCAGTTGGTGGAAACTTGTAAGATGATACTCATCTGACAAGGAACTGTTAGTTGACTAAGAAGCACAAAAAAAAACTCATCAATTGAGGATTGATTTTTTTTTCAAGATATATCACTATATTGCGTCTCTGTTCATTCTTTGTTGTTTTTCTCAAGAACACAACCAAAATATAGACAGTCTTCGAAGAATCTGTCTTTTGGTTGTGAGATAGCTTAAAGATGTTAATCACACACCAAAATTCCATCATCATCACACACAGCTTTGCAATTAGGTATTTTTTTTTAATTTCCATTTAACAAATATTGGATGGATAACACCAATTATTTTAGTTTTTTTAATTTATTCTTTATTTTTAATTGATCTTGATGCTGTATGCAAATTCATTTGTATAACTTCATATTTTGGCCATGTTCTAAGATTTCACAAATATAAGATCCTTCAGCTAGTCAACGACAGGATAGTTGAGGATAGGAAATAAGGGACTCTCCTGGCTCCGAAGCTTTCGTGAGTGGACCGGTTGGAGGAGTATGGAGGAGCTGTGATGCACAGCCCAAGATCAAGAGGCTGTCTCCCAAGCGATTGTGAACGTCAGGGTTACTTGACACAACACAAGAAGAGGACACATCATATTGCTTCTGATCACTTCTATACAATACGCTCTTTAACCTTAATTCACCGCAGTACCATAAAACCAAATTTACCTATTTATCTAATCACGGCCTATCGCTTCAATCTGCTGAACGTACTACATTAACTATCCTCATTCACGACACTGAATTTTTCAGCTCTTCCTTTGAAGTACGTTCAGCAAGACTCTGGAATAATTTGTAAAACTCGCTTTCCATTTTCAAGAAAAGACTAAAGCAGGGTTATCTCTCCGAAAATACCTGATCCCTCTCCTTTTCCTTCCTTCCCTTTGCTACGTAATATTTATCCCTAAACACCTGATCTCGATTTCCTCTTCTTGTTCCTTCCCAATCCTTTTTTTTTTGCTATGATGTTTTTTTTTTATTTATCTTGGTGTTATGTATATTTTCTTTGTTCTTTTGTAGATTTAATTTTTTTTTATGTACATGTATAATGCTGTCACTCTGTAATCTGGTTGGTTGGAAGAAATTGCCTAATGGCAATAAGCCCGCCAGTGTGCATTATATTTGTTTATATTATGTACAAAAAGTTAAATAAACAAATAAATATATCTCGATGTATTTATGTGAAGATTACTTCAAGCAGATTGGAGGTAACTTTGGTAATGTAAGTTGATCCATTTATGTATTTATCGTATGGGTAAAATTTTTACACACCACATCATTAGAGGTCATACAGTATAAAGTTTAGACACAAATATAACGGAAATTAGCACAAGTAGGCTTGTTTGTTAATGTTCAAGATGACTTCTGTCGCTAAGTCACTAAACAAGAAGTCCCTGAAATCTTCCGTGTACACCATGAAGCCACACTCGGACAGTGCTCTATTGTCTGTCTCTCCACCTTTTATGTGTCAGCACATTTGCCATGTCTCGTTCAGATTCTGTTTAATGCTGTCCTAACTTTACGTGGCTGATCGAATGCAGGCAGTTTTGTGAATATAAAGAGCAAGCTTTGGTTTACCAGGTCTGAAGCTTCCTCTCATCTGGCTCTCAATGGTGTTAAAATTAGTGTCATGTAGATTTTTGGCTGTTTTTAGCGGGGGATTTCTTGATCTGACTCCGTTGCTGGTTAAAAGGTATTCCAGATTTGGGAAACTCGGCAGCTATAATATCAGTTACAATATCAGTGATCCATGTCATTGATATTATATCTTCAGAAGGATGATACTCAATTGCAAAACTGGAAATCCTTCTGATCTGCAAGGGATATTTGAAATTTCCATATCAAGGTATGTCTTCTTTACATCTGTTCATTATTGATCATCTTTATTGATGATTTATCCAGATCTCTTATATCACATGTTCTTCTTTTCAAATACAACTGTGGTATATTGATGTTGCGCCTTGTATCAGACAATAGGTATAGCGTGTTAACGATTTCATACGAATAAAGTATTCGGGAATCTTCGGGGGTAATATAAGGCAAAGTGGGTGGTTAGTGGGGGTCATTCTTGTTATACTATAGGCTCTCACGTAGTGATTAAAAATCGAAAACTAATTATTGTGCTTCACTCATATATATATATATATATATATATTTGCTGTAATTACAATAAACTATGATGAGTGTTAAACGCGTGTTATTTATTATATCTGTGTACAAAAACTACCAGATCTAGACTGGAATAAGTGATCATCTCAAACTATACAAATACAGGATGTCTGCCATCAGATTTGGTACTTCAAAAAATAAAATTAAGTTAATGTATGAGTACAAAGTTATTTATATATTTTCTTACATAAGAATACTGCGGATTTTAGTTTTTAAAAATCACTCCACTCAAATAGAGTCCTTCTCGCTGCAAACATTTTTGCAATCTATCCATCATGTTGGCCAAAACTGGTTTGCAAAGTACTGGACTGATAGCTACAATCTTGCATCGGATATTTTCTTGCAGGGCCCCTATTGTTGATGGTGTCTTGCTGTGTACTCAAGACTTGAGATATCCCTATAGTAAAAATTCGCAAGGGTTCAGATCTGGTGATCTGGAGGGCCAGGCTATGTTGCCAAATCAATTATCCAGGAAAAAGCTCTCTCACTTTAGTTATTGAGTCCCAAGCGGTGTGTGCCGTGGCGCAATCCTGCTGAAAATGGGTTTCTGCTACTGTAGCCATCATGATAATGCAGCTACGGAATAAAAAAATTGTCCAGCATCGCGCGATATTGTTGTGCGTTAACAGTTTCACCTCGCCAAAAAAATAAGGTCCAATATGCCATTTCCAGAAATGGCGCACCAAACTGTGGTCTTCGGGCTGTGGAGAGGCTTTTCGTGGACTTCTTTTGGATTGCTCACACTCCAATAATGCATATTCTGTTTATTAGCGTACCTCCCCCAATGTGAAAATGCACCTTGTCACTAAAAATGATGTTACATAAACGCATAGGCTTAGAAAATCGTTCTAGAATGACTAGCATAATTTTGCCTTATTATGTAGTTATCTTCTTTCAAATGTTGGATGATTTTGAGCTTGTATGGATTGAACTTTAATTGTTTTTGAATAATTTTGTGAACTGACATTTTCACACCCGTTGATGCTGCAATCTTTCGGACAGACTTATGCGAATTTTCCTTCTCACAAGTTCTGTGTTTTCAGGAGTAGTAACAGATGTTGAAGGTCCAGGCCGAGGCTCATTTCTGACTTATCTAGTTTCTCTAAACTTCGGTATCCATGCCCATATCAATCGGTTTGACGGGCCATCTTTGATTGGTTGGATATTAAAGTGAGAACAAAACCTACACCTCGTCACATTGATCGAATTATTGTTCGCGAAATACGCTTCAACCGCTAAAGCGCGGTGCCCTCCTGTCCATACCTGCAACACACGCGTAAAGTGATACCCCCTCCCACCTTATTAGCTCGATTCAAAGTGTAAAATCTGCCGGTGGACACCCTGTATTAAAGGCTTAATATTGCTTGGGTTGGTTGTTAACGATGCATGAATTAATATGTGCTTTTAGTAAAAAGTTCGCAATTTTACACTTCCACCAGCTAATGTCTAATTTTGTTTAGTTTTTCATTTTGCAGATATTTCTTTTAAAGCTGAATTTCTATCTCGTCACTCCTATATAACAAATATTTCATACATTTCTGGAATTTAGATTCATTTTTACCTATTTAGTAATATCTATATGAAAAAAATTAGGCACTCGTAGCTAATAGAGTTGTATAAATCTTTTTAAGCGCTGATACATAGTGTGGAATCGTTGACTCCTGTGCCAACATCGTAGGTTTGGTTCATTGCAGAGGACAAGTTTATTAAAAAACATGCCTCATGCAATGCTAACTTGCCTAGGCTGAAACGATTAGTTCATTAGTTCATCATCATCCGTGGTTTCACAACCCAGATCAGGTCTTGGTTTCCGTTAGAGGTCGCCTTCATGCTATCGGTTTCGTGCAGCGCCACGTCAGTTCTGGACACCTATGTTATAAGCATCCTTCATAAATCTGCCCAACCACAGTAGCTTCGGCCTTTAGCTCTTTTTCCCCCTGGTGCACCATTCAAAATCGCTTTTGAAATGTCTCCATAAACCATTTTTTGTACATGTCCGACACACCTAACTCTTCCAATCATTATCTTACAGGAGATGATGTGAAAATATTGGTTAGTTGGAATAATTGCTACAACACCAAATTCGCTACTGGTAATGAATGCAAAGAAGTGTTCAACTCTTACAACATGTCTCGTTTATCTTTTGCCGACCGCCGTGGCACAGTTGGTAAGTCGTTCGGTTTCTGGGCAGCAGGCGGCCTGGGTTTGATTCCCAGCAGAGGAGAAATTGATTTAAATTCATTTCTCACGCAAATATTGGTTCTCTGGGCTGGAAACACTGGTTATTTGGAAGAAATTGCCATACGGCAATAAACTCGCCATTTGCGCAGGGTGCAAGGAAGTGTTTATTATTATTATTATACATACAGCGCTATTTATTGCTGCAGGATTACTCCAAACATCCTCATATTTGATGCCCCATGAATATTATATAAAAAGGCACATTTATACTAAAACTGTGAACAATGCAAGAACATTATTGATAATCTCCAATTCTTTGAAGCTTGATAAAATGTGGTTCAAAATAATGCATATATGAATTCTGTGACAACATCCTGGGCGGAATTCCCCAGCAGAGAAGAAATTAATGAAAATGCATTCATAATCTCTGCATGTGGTTGGGGCAACAAGTTGTGTGGAACAACAATTACTTGAGAAGGCGTAATGATGATGGCTGGAAACATCGGATAGTTGGAAAAAATTACCATTCACAATGAACTCTCCGCTTGCACAATGTGCAAGGAAGTAATGATACTGTAACTCGTTTCTTAAATGTAGCATGGAACAAATCATGCAGTGTCTTAAGTGTACTTTATAGTCTACTCACTATGTGACATTTTATCAGCTCCATCCCAAGTACAATTGACATATAAATCAAACTGATGTTAGAACTATGTTACATATTTAATTGTCTCAGTTGAAGCACTGCCTATTTTCGAGATTTGTAAATCAAGCGATATTTGATTGGTCCAAGTGAACATCTTTTTCTTCTTCCATTAGATCTATGTTTTGCAGGAATTCAGTCCTGGTTTTGTGATCAGGACGTCCAACTCTGTCTCCATCTTTTCGGAGATATTCCCGGTTGTCGTCGATCCTCTGGAATTTCACGCATTGCAGATTTGGGAAGTTTTTTGGGATTGATCCTCCCCACGTATTCCCTCAAGTAGCGTCTTCATTGCCTGCTCCATCTTAGAATGTCCTCTACATCACAGTTTGTGCAAATCTCCTCATTGGGTCTTGTCTCCAATAGTCCATGAAGCGAAGTGACAAAGGGCCCCTCTTAATTTACAAATCCATACAAAATATAAATAGCTAAATACGACAGATACGTAAGCAATAAAAGAATTTGGTATGAATGCCATTACAATAAACAGCGTAAACAATTTTATATTGCAAACCTGTATTTTTATACCTGCCAAGTTTCCCACACTGCCTTACCTGGCATTGGATATCGGTAATATGTCCCAAATTATTTCCTTATAATCTAAAGATATACATTTTCCAAGAACTCTGTTTGTCGAAATAATGAACAAGTACATTCATTATTTACATTTTAAACTCATATATTGTTTTCTTTTCTTTGTAGTGTCATTACTGTGAATTGTGACTAACTTCTTCTGAATAACAAAATATTTAAATGCCACAACCTTAAGTCCTCACTTTAATGTCTCCATCCTATTATTCCTCAAGACTAAACACTGTTTGCTAGTGTAAGTGCTTCTCAATTGATGATGGAAGAAGTTTTAAGGATAAGCTACCAACATAAATTCTCTCCGTTTTGTTAATTTCAGCCATAATGGTATCCCTGTGAAAATTTTTGAGCAGTCTCGCCTGTAAGACTATCATTGACTTCAGCAGTACAGCATTTTACGATGATAGCATCATCAGCACAAACACAAGTATCCAAACACCTTCGTTTTCTATTCAATAACTGTCAGTAATACATAGTATAACATCAAAATTTTTTTATATTTGGGAATAGTTTAGTTATCACAAAACATCTTGAAAAATCATGTGGGCTGCGCAATACGCAAATTTGGATTTTTTGCTTGATTGGTAGTTGCGCAAACCATTCTCCTCACCCCAAGATACTTGCCGATACCTTTAGACCATCATCCTTTGTTATTATGTCACTGCTGTTTACTCTACGAATTTAACACTCAAATATTCACCACTGGTGGATGTAGGATTCATCAATTTTCTCCAATAATCTTCTTTGAGCTTTTCGTACCCATCCACTAATCGCGACGGGAACAAGATCATCGACCAAACTTTTTCGAGGCCAACCTATTCCTCTCTCCATATTAAGTAACTTAATAATACATACATGCAATTTGCGGTATTAAATATAGAATTATAGGTTTTGTAAACGATCACACAAACATTAATGAAGATTCTGTAGTGTAAATTGCGCGTAGGTATTCATATTTCATGCTAGCATCTATTTCCATAATCGAATCAATTACCTCGATCATGTTAATATGCCGTCTCCATAATCCCTGAATTTGTTTTCACCTATTCGTTATACCGTTTAAAAAATGTTCATACAAACAATAATAGTGGTGGAAATTAATTGTAACAAATGAGGTAACTTACAAATTTGATGCAGCCTTTTCTTATTTCAACTGGATAACCCAATGTTCGTCAATTATACTTACATAAAGCAAATAATACTAGTTTTTAAGACAAGCTTACTAATTATTACGATTATAACAATTAGAAAGATACAAAATCAAAATAACAATGCTCACAATTAAAATTTTTATATAAAATGTGATAAATGAGATAAATATCTATTTCTATTTTCTATTTCCGTCCATCTTCTCCATAGATAAATTTGATAAAAATGTGAAATGTCAAGCATTATAAAAAAAACATTATAGTTTTTTATGAAGCAGATATATAAACCACATTTTACATATTTATATTTATTCCTCCAAGATAAATATATTTTCTCTTCTTCCGAAAGTTACATCAAAGCTTACTTTGGAAAAGATCGTAAGCTCATAAGATGCTGCCATTCCCCAAAATTGTGAAACTAAACCTTTTATTTTACTGAGCATAGGCACAGGCATGAATGCCCAAATATTTCTTAAGTATTGTTATGCCCGAGAGTAAATTTTGACGAAAAACAATATTTTTCACTTTTTTTTCACGGCAACATTCCCGGAAAGATACTAGAGCTGGTTGTTTTGCGGGCGAGCAACGAGACATGCAGCTAGCAGCTAGCACGCGCTCTCTTGGTATTCAACTCTGGTGGGAGACGGACGGTTTATTGTGACGCCGTCATCGGTCGACATGTGCTCCCGATGGCGGCCATATTTTCGACGACGCAGGAGGTCTGCGTGACAGGACACGTCACGCGCATGGACGCTGCCGGTGCTACGGAGCCAAGATGAGGGCATCAACAGGGCAGAGGCGTGGAGGCAGGGCTCAGTGTTGGGCCACCGCAGCAGGGAGCGCGGTGGCTCGCAGATTGCACCACGAGGAGCTTTCCGTGTCGTCTGGGGCGTCGGTTCACCTCCGGTGAGACTCCCAGCTGGCTTGCCACCTCTGTCGAGATGCGCCGTCATAGCGTTGCCGTGTGACACGGAGCCAGCCATGGGTGATTGTCTGGCAGAGGAGATGAGAAAACTACGCCGGTTACGACAAGGACCTGCCAGCCTGACGCAGAGGCTGGGCCCCGCCGGACTTTCAGCCACCACGTGGAAGACAGTGACATGCCTGGAGAAAGGATGTCGCTGTACCCTGGGGCTGCACCTTCTGGTCGGCGTCTCTTCGTGCTCGGTTGTGTTTGAGAGTTGGATTGTTATTCTTCGTTTTGTTTTGCTGTTTTGTTTTTTCTTTATACTCTGTTGCTTGTTGTGTTTGTTTTTTTTATTATTTAACTGTCATGGACGAACAATACTGATATTTTGAATAAATGCGCCGTACTTAAAGAATTTTCATAGTGTCACTGACGCGACCTCTCCTGTTCGCGTTGTTTTGTTTGAATTCGACGCCATATCAGACCACAAACAAACATTTGTGAAAAATTGTGAGAATAAATAAAAACATATTTTGACAGTAAAAGATAACCTCAAAAATGTGACATTACAAGTGACAGTGACAGACAGTCGAAATTAGAAACGCGTCGTGTCAGCACGGACCGTGCTCACGGAACGGCCGAAGGATGAACGTCTGCATCCCTCGTGGCCAGAGCAGCTGCAAGCACCAAAGTGTGTCGGTTAGGCTCGCTCCACATCAGTAGCCATGGACGTGACACCTGGAGTGCCGAAATGGATCGGCGCACCACCATTCGGCGAGAGAGCCGCTTTCCTGGACCGAAGCGGGTGCTGAGTTTGGAAAGTGTTCCAAACGCTGTTGGGTCGTGCTGTACCCTGAAGCAACGGCCTGCATCTCCTTGAGACTCGCGCCGCGGCCGTTCGCTCCCGCCAGTCACCCAACCGGCATATGCTGGTGTCTGGGACCCGAGGTTGCTGTCGCCGATAGCCTTGCCCCTTCGCCCATCGACGACGGTCCGTTCCGGCATTGGCGGTGCATCAGCACGCCCATGGCCGAGAAGAGGAAATTATGTGTGTCCCAAAACGACAATATTTGTGACATTTTTTTTCTCCGTGTGACAATAATTCAGCTGTGTGTGATTTTTATTTAATTATTTTGACGTGTGACGTCCAATATTGACTCGACAATTTTATTTATTTTAATTATTTATTTTATAAGAAATTTTATTTATTTTATTTGTGACATGACCGTGCTGTCTGACGTTTGTGCGCTGACAATTGACATTTGTGTATCGTCAGACTACGGTTTCAATTATCGTTTAGTTTTTTTTATTCATCTCGTTCAGCGAATATGTGTGGACACTCAAATTGCATTCGGACATTGACTTTAAAAAGTGAGCTCAACCTCCAAGCCTCTTGGGAGGAGGGTATCATCACCATCATTTGTCTTCTTTTCTTCCTCACATTGGCTTTGATGTTTCCTCGTGGTCGGAGAGAGGGCTCATCAGTATAATAGTTGTAAAAATTCATTGTATTGTCCGCGAACGAAGTTGAATCATAAAAAGTTGATTGGCTGGGCTATCGGGCGGCCTTGGTATTTTAATTGTATAAAGTAGTGATTAAGTTCTTTTCAAATCCTCTACCTATCTTCGGGGGTGAATATAAGTACTAATAATACAATTTATTTTAGATACAAATAACTACGGGGGTGAATTCAAGTTAGTTTTTAATTTATAAAAAAGTAATTTAGTGTTAAAAATTACTTTTCAGCGGGTGCTAATATGTTTAATTTGTCCTCTTCAGCAATTGTTCTTCATCTGTATATCTACCAATTTTATAAATGTTTTAATTTACTCGCGGCACATATAACTTCTTTCCCGCCATATTTAATTATGTACTATCTAGCAGGCATTAATACACATTTATCCACGCTCTTCCTTGCTATATGATTTAACAATTTTGGCGCTTGTAGTTAAAGTTTAAACAATTTGGCGCGTTCTAACGTAGTGTCTTTTTAACGTTTTTAACAATTTGGCGCTATCTGTCATGAACCATTCAACGTTGATATTTCCATAGGTATTGTGATCGATATATTTCCATGCGTTATGATATCAAAGAAACCCAATAACCATTATTTTACTTCGGCCTAATGTGTTTCTTCTATTAATTCTAGGAACGGATTATAGCGGCCCCCCAGCCCTTGTTCATATGTTTTAGCATTGTCTTTTATATTGAAAATAAATTTGAAATGCAAAATGCATTAGGCAGATTCCTGGAATCTTGGTTGTCACACGGCGGTACGGGTTGGTTCTTCAGTTTAACCACCCCCCCTCCCCTACTCCATGTTTCACGGGCGCTGGGTCGCCCTGCTGTGTCCAGTCAGTTGTCATTCGGTAGGAGTCAGTGGTTGGTCGGTAGTTGTAGAGACCCGCGTGCGAGAGTGCGAGTTTGCTAGGCTATCGGACGGCCTTAGCATTTTTTTTAAATTGTATAAAGTAGTGATTAAGTTCTTTTCAGGTTCTCTACCTATCATCGGGGGTGAATTTAAGATAGTTTTAAGTTATTTTTAATTAATAAAAAGGGATATGTAGTGTAAGTGTTTCCTCTACAGTCCCGTTACGAGAGCAGCAGTTTGGTAAGATCTTTCCAGTTACATATATATTATTTTTACCATGCCTGTATTGTATGTATTTGTCTTTTCAGGCACATCGCAGCCGATTATGTTTTATTAGATTTTTATTTTCAGAGGCAGAGTTTAATGTTTATTTTTATTATTTTTTTCAGCCTCTTTAGTTATCAATTTCGCGTCCCAACATGGGACTAATATATTTCTTCCCAGCCTCCTTATATCAATTTCGCGTCCCAACGTGGGACGAGTATTTTTCTCCGCCTTCTCTAGATATCAATTTGGCTCCTAACGTGGGACAAGTACTCTTCTCCGCCTTTCTCTAGATGTCAACGTAATAGGTTTTAACGTAATTAATTTTGGCAATAATTATTAACGTTTCTTATAACAAGTTGCATGTAACACATGAGATTCAACTGTCGATGGCGATAGTATGTATAACTGAAGAATTCGTACCAAACTATAAGCACTTAAACATAAATTTATAAATATTTTAAGATATTATGTTTTCTATATAAAACATGTAGGTATGTATGTCAGGATATGGTAGTATGGAGGTCAGTCTGTTTTTCCTGCCCATAATATGATAACAGCATGATGTACATATGTTTGTTGATTAGGTATCTAACTATTGAGTGAGATATTTACTGTGTAGCCTTACAAATTGTATGAAACGATGTCATCAATAAATATTTTTTTATAAAAATTGTTAAGAAAAGTTTGAGATGTACTTCTACAATGTTTATATTTTTTATAGAAAATTAAATTACCTAGTTGGGTTTCGTAATTTTTTTTTAAACACGTGTTTCGACTTTTTCCGATATTTTAAAAACTTTAGAAATCAAGACAGTTAAACACATAAATTTATCATAAAAATAATGTTCTTAAAACCTTTTGAGAAACTCTGGAACTTATTACTTTGAAAAAATGTGATTTTGTATTATTTGTCTTTATTTATACTTACCAATTTTCAGCGTTCTAGCTTATATGGTTTTTAGATACATGGATAAATAATGTAAAAATTCAAAAGTTGATAACCCCTGACTGAAACATAAATTCAAAATTCTGAGTATAAAAGCTTTGTGGCCCTATAACTATCTATATATTCTGAAATTTTGGGCTCTGTGAATTGAGCGGATACACACGATAAGGCATAATACACACACAGACATACTAAATGTTCTACTCCGAATAATTCTGAGTAAATCCATGGATAGAACATATATGCCGCGAAGCCTCAATGTTGGTGTTTTTTGACTTCAAAGTTGAAAAACTGCAAAAAATATAGACCTGGCGTACAAGTCTCGCATGTCTTGGCTTGATACTTTGTCGATATGTTAAGAGAAATAAATTCTCCTCAACAAATCGACAGTTGGATTGTAGAGCCAAACATCTTGAACAAGCTTCTAGCTGCGCAGAGCGCAAATTTGTGTCTTTTTGCTTCGTTGGTTTACGTCATAGAAAAGAGAACTTATTGTTTACGTGCAAATCGTCCCCCTACTCAGCTAATAGTTCAAGTTATTTGGCGACAACTATACCCGAAGTAAAAAATAATTTCAGGTTATGAAAAAAACTCTTAACGGATTGATAAATGGCAATAATTTTCTGAATTTTACAGCGGGGTCAGCTGACTCGCGAATACCTATCAACGATCTTGTGATTGTGGTTCTCCGCCATTCTGAAATTATTATCCTGTCTTAAATAGCCGTGAGTACATTTATTTCTGTTATAAAATTGTGTTTACGCCTAAATTATACAGTTTTATGTAGTTTCATTGAATTCAAATATCCTTTTTTGATTGAATTATAATATGTTTATGTCAAATATTTAACAAACATCTTTTGTCAATTTGACTTAATGCGGATAGACGAGTCAATCGCCAATATATTGCGTATTCGTATGTTACACCCTCGTAATCTTGTTATTTTTGTGTTACATATTGACTTTTTCCATTTTGCGTCCGTAATTTCCCAATAAAAGTATTTCTATTTCGTTTTTATCGATTTAAGCAAAGGCGTATCCTCCTATCATGTGACACTTGAGTTTTGAAGGATTTCAAATATTTTTTATGTCAGTCTATTTATTTTGTTTTCTATATAATTTATTAATTATCCTATGATGCCTCCTCGAGTTTGCATAGATTATGAAATATATTTATTTTAGATATGTAATCATTGAATTTTTTAATCGTTTTCGATCTTTTATTTTATAATGATCAAAGTGTCATCCAATATGTATTAGGATCATATGATCTTAAGTATTTCAAATTATAAGAAAAATAATCATTCAGTTATATTTATTAGAAAATCAGATAATATGAATAAAGTGGATGTTCTTCATTATTTGCACTTTG
The DNA here is from genome assembly GCA_963576475.1 of Molanna angustata. Lineage (NCBI taxonomy): Eukaryota > Metazoa > Arthropoda > Insecta > Trichoptera > Molannidae > Molanna > Molanna angustata. The sequence goes on from OY754982.1 coordinate 27,792,908, forward strand.
AGAAGATTTTTTCTTTAATTTTGTAACAAATTTATATAATTCTCTTGATGTATGTCTCGCAGAAAATGTGTATGATCTATCACTTGCACAAAATTTGTAAACTCCTATCATTTCCGACCACCGTGGCACAGTTGGTAAGCCGCTTGGTTTCAGTGAGGCCGTCCTGGGTTCGATCCCCAGCAGAGAAATTTATTTAAATTCATTTCTCATGCTAATGTTGCTTCCCTGGGCTGGAAACACTGGTTAGTTTGAGGAAATTGCCATATGGCAATAAATTCGCCACTTGCGCAGGGTGCAAGGAAGTGTTAATTATTATTATTTTCACACTTTGTATGAGTGCAATATTATAAGATCTTCAAATTTAAAATATAATATTTTTTTCATTATGTAATTCTTTATATTTCCATATTAAAGTATCAATGGTGATGTATTTCAGATATTGTTTTTAAAAAAATATTTTTTAATAATTCAGCATGGGATGTTTCTCTTTTAAATTGATATGTAACTTAACTTATATATATATATTATTATAAAATAAAGCTATATAATATACAACTTGTTATTGGGTGCGTGTTAAATTAATACTTGTACCTGTTAGTTGCCCTAGGAGTTGTATAAGATAAAACATTTTAATATAAGAATACATATATTAATTGGTAGGTAATTTGAATTATGTAAAAAAATGAGTAAATTAATTAAGACACAAACATTTTGAAAAATCACATTGACTGCACGGAACTAAAACTTGGGTATTTTTTGCAGTCATTGATAGACGCGCTAACTGTCCCCCATTTTTCTGAAAATTTCAAGATATTCACCCACAAGTCTGCTTGGTAAAATGCTGAAAATTTGCAGAAAAGAAGTTTAAAAATTTTATTTGATCAATAATAATGAATAAATTGTAAATCAAAATAGTGTTTTTTTATCGTTTGTGCACAGTGATATATTGAATAATGAAAAATAATTATGGCATTCAACTTTGCAATAAACCTAATTTGTTTAGTAATTATAGCTAGACATCTAGGAAAATCACGTTGGTGTGCAGAAGACAAAGGTTTTCTGCTTGTTCGGTTTGATCACGTCCATCCTTTACGCCAAAAAAATTCATAATGTTTGGGAATACAACCGTTACGTTTAGATACTTATATTTTATATATTTTCTTACAGATAACATACCAGTGAACCACATTCACAATGTCTCGTAATTTAGCGAAGATTGCTCACGAGGACAAGGAGTCCAAGTTTGGATATGTCTTCGCAGTCTCCGGTCCTGGTAAGATATTGTATCGCATTACATTACACTAGGCTAGGTTTGATGATTACATTAAAAAAGTACCACATTTGGAACTCCCATTAATGTTTCTCGAAAATTTGTACTCATTTTTCAGTAAATCTAATGATATGGCAAGGTTTTGTATTTGTTATTTTGGAAATTCGTAGAGGAAGAAGCTAATGCTAAAAAAATTGTAATCATTGTTAACATTTAAAAAAAAATATTAGGGAATATTGAATCAATAATTTTAACCACAAACAATACATTTATATACGCTATTTGATTGTAATCTGTTTAAAATTGTCTTTTCTCTAACTTATATAACTTTTTTAACTTCTTATGTGTATTTTTTTTACTTAAATTTTTTAACCAAATTTTCTTATATTTATGTAATTTTTACTTGTGTAACTTACGTGTGTAATTAAATAAGAGCTCATGTAATTGTTGTGTGCATCCATAATTGGACGTCCAGCACTCATAATAATAACCAATATTGTTTTCTTTTTATGAAAATTGTAGATAAGCTGGATGTCTGTCGATGTACCCTTTTAATAAAATAAATAAAATAAAACAAGCAGGTATTTCGTGGTGCGATTTCTCTTCGTTTACACAATTATTATATACGTTTACGTGATTGTTTCTATGTGGTTATAGTTACATAATTTCTATGCGGGCATAGGTATGGTTGGTCTCTTTTTTTTTTGCTGTATGTGCAAACCGCTCTTCTTCACGATGAAAAAGCTCAAGAAGTTCTACTTTTTGTTTTTTTATTTTGTTATGAGAAATAAAGAATTTGTCTATTTATGTGTAGTGACGTCATATTAGTTTAATACATATTTCTAAACAAGATGTTATATTCAGTATACAATCTTATTAATGGACTATGGAACACCTTAAGTGATGATATTACAACGACTCAATTGATTCAACTTAAAAAAAGACTAAAGTTGTTATGCGTCTCTAATAATTCGTACGTGACACTACTTTTCCATCCTTTCTCTCCTCGCACAACCTCTATCTCCCCTTTCTCTCCTCGCACAACCTCTATCTCCCCTTTCTCTCCTCGCACAACCTCTATCTCCCCTTTCTCTCCTCGCACAACCTCTATCTCCCCTTTCTCTCCTCGCACAACCTCTATCTCCCCTTTCTCTCCTCGCACAACCTCTATCTCCCCTTTCTCTCCTCGCACAACCTCTATCTCCCCTTTCTCTCCTCGCACAACCTCTATCTCCCCTTTTCTTTGTTGTTTTTATTTTACATTTAATAATGTTAGGTGTTTGTTTTTTTGTTAAATATTTAATATATCTACCACTACACTATTTATGGCCTCACAATGCTTTAGTTGGTTGGAAGAAATCACCTTGTGGCAATAAACCTACCATTTTATACATTATTGTACTTACATGAAATAAAAACAATAAATGTATGTTTCTAGTGGTTACCGCGGAGAAGATGTCCGGATCAGCTATGTACGAGCTGGTAAGAGTCGGGTACTATGAACTTGTAGGAGAGATCATTCGTCTTGAGGGAGACATGGCCACCATTCAGGTTTGTTTATTTCATAATTGATTATTATTAAGTACCTGATTACCAAGATAGACATTATTTATACACGGCTCTTCAGACATATACTGCAATTTAACCTCATCTAAAGCATTCAAAAAATAAGTAACCATTTGCCAAATATAGCAAATCTATCATAAGTTATGCACGGTATTTTTTACAATGGCCTTATTTTAAAATAAATATATATGTATACATATGGCTCTTTCGTACCGTTATAATCATGTTTCTTTGACAACTTGGCTCTTCTCACTTGACATACTGCCGACTCCTATCATAGTGTAATTTTTTTTAATATTTTTAATGCCCTTTTTGATAGTGCAAATGGGCCTGTCCTCTCCTTTTACTATGTAATCTGATTGGTAGATATTGCCTAATGGCAATAAACAATCAATGTATTTATACTATGTACATAAAGATAAATGAATTGCTGGCCTTCGTGGCTCTGTTGGTTGGGTATCTACATAATTGCTGATCCAAGGGCCCCGGTTCGATTCCAGGTGGAGACACAGTTTTTAATTATGTCTTCGGCCTGTGAGACGATTAATATCTCCAGAATGTGGCAACTTGTTATTGGGTACGTGTTCAATTAATATTTTACATAGTACCTGTTAGTTGCCCGAGAAGCAATTAAAAAAAATTGATTCTATGATAATTATATTTTAATATTATTGTAATGTAATGTCACTAATTCTATGATCCACTGGATTTGAAAAGAACGTATGAAAGTTCTCTTGAAAAAAAAAATTATAATGATATAATTTTACCAGGTATACGAGGAAACTTCCGGTGTGACGGTAGGAGATCCCGTGCTGCGTACTGGAAAGCCACTCTCCGTTGAGCTCGGTCCCGGTATTTTGGGAAGTATCTTTGATGGTATTCAGAGACCCCTGAAGGACATCAACGAACTTACCAACTCTATTTACATTCCAAAGGGTGTCAACGTACCAGCTCTCTCCCGTACAATATCTTGGGAATTTAATCCGCTCAACATCAGGGTATGTGTAATTTTCTTTGTATTTAATTTTTTTTTTTGAATGAATATGGAAACCCACAGATCATATGCATTCCCTATATAAGGCTTTATTGGCGAAGGAAATCGGTTGAGGCAAAATTCAAACCCGCATCCATTGGATTACTATACTAAAATCCAGTACGTTAGCTGCTCTTCCACCGACCAATAAAATTGAGGTTTCACGTTGAACAATTTACTATTCCAAATTTGAATGTTTTTTTTTTGAAAATTATCTATATTTTTAACTTTGTTTATACCACCTATCGATTGAATTTGCAACCGGTTTCGGAACTAACCGTTCACTCCTCAGGCAGAATTTCAACTAAATGCAGAATATGACTGTGTGCTTAAAAGAAGGCTATGCATTTGAATATTGGTGGGAGGTCATTAGGGGCGGGTCTTGTGTATAGTTGCTTTGATTGGTAAGATTAGTGGAAAGGGGAAACATATTTAAAAGCGAGCTGTAAGTTAAATTTACTTGATTATTTATTAAATTACTTTTTGAATTAATTGCTTTATTTATTTCAAGTGACTCTAAATTATCTAAGCGTAAACCTACTTTATAAATGTGTAGAACTTTTTTTTCTTCTTCTTCAATGGCTCTACAGCCCATATCGAGCCTTAGCCTCCAGCAACTTCCTCCTCCAACCTCTCCTGTCACCTGCTGCGACCCTCCAGTTTGGCACATTCAAAAGCTGGGATGCGTCCCTCCCAATATCATCTTCCCATCGCAGCCTCGGTCTCCCGACCTTTCTTTTGCCACCTGGGTGCCTCTCTAAGACTCTTTTGGTACCCATGCTGATGGCATTCTCTGAACATGCCCGGCCCATCTTAGCCTGCTTAGTCTTATATGTTCAGACAGTTTGGGTGCTTTGTAGATGCTGTACAACTCATCGTTGTATCTAATTCTCCATGTTTGTCCATCATTCACGGGTCCCAGGATTTTACGCAGCACTCTTCTCTCAAAGATGTCCAGCATCTCCGTAGACCTTATTGTCAGTGTCCAAGCGTCACACCCATATGACACAACAGTCCTGAAGATTGTTTTATATAGGGTTACTTGGAACTTTTTTACCTGATTGAATATTAAATTGGTGGTCATTTAGTATTAAATGTTCCGCGAATTCCGAGAAGTTATCATTTTTTAAACATCTGATATGTTCTTTAACTCTAGTCTCGAATTTACGTCCCGTTTTTCCGATATTTATTTATTTACCTTTTATCGCACCATATTTATAATGACAACAATAAGTAGATTACTGCTGCCCAACTAGGAAATCCTGTTCTAGGGCTAGCAGTTTATTATACGCAATTATGAACCAGGTGATTGTTCCCGTTCCACACTAAAAACCGGACAACCGGATCCCAATGTCCGCCATAATGCCTGTCATAAATGCAATCTCTGACGCGATTTTTATTTCAGAGCCATAGATAGAGAAGAAATATATATGGCGGAACAGTTCTCACAAGTCAACTCATACACCCCGGAGTTATCCATTTTTTTGCCTTTGTCTTTACCATTTATCAGTTGTTTTCCATGTTGTAAATCATTTTTGGGTAATGAATATTTATGAATGTATTTCAGTGCCCATTTATCAAATATTTCACTCTTATTCCAGGTTGGATCACATATCACTGGAGGTGATCTTTACGGTATTGTTCACGAGAATACATTGGTGAAACACAAGATGATAATGCCACCAAAGGCTAAAGGAACAGTCACATACATTGCACAGTCAGGAAACTATACCGTTGATGTAAGTATATATATATATATATCATCGACAAATATACTACTATTATGTGTTTATATATATGCGTGACGAGAAGATAGTGCATGATTGTATTCATGCATTTACAAAAAAATGTGACTTAACTATAATGAGAACGCATTTTTGACAATGAATCATATGTTCAAATAGATGAAGAAAAAAAAGACATTTTCAGGGTAAGGGATAGAGGTAAAAACACTATTGAGTTATGCCAGTGGTCAGCCAAGTGCGGTTCTTTGGACCCTTAGTGCGATTCTGGGATAAATATTGATGAGCAGGTGTGCATTTCAGGTTTCAGAAATTAAAACGACAGAGCGACCGTGGCTCCACACTACATTCAAGAACTGTTTCAAAAGAATGGAAGCCTGCTTACATTGAGATCATCTGGATCACAGAGTACCAATCTTTTAAAAGGATTGGACAGAGTCAATAAGGCAGCTTACTATGATTGCGGTTTCAGTGTGAACGGACCTTTAAAGTGGAATAAATTGCTCCTTGACATACGTGGAGCTCAGAGCATTCGACACCTTCGGTATACTTCTTAAGACTGCCTTGTTTCTGTGAGCTAACAAATAACCTATAGTGCCCTTAGAGTGATCTTGTATCACTAAGCGGCGCTTTATAAATTCTTCTTATTATTATTTTATTCTCGTGTCATGTCAGGTTCCTCCATGTTGAAGACCACCATAGAGAAAGCCTTCCTGTCCTGTGCAGTGCGAAACAGCTTTTCCACAGTTCTCATATCGGTCATTTCCTGGATGTCTCGAAACCAGGAAAGTTGTCTTCTTCCGACCCCTCTACAACCCTCGATTTTCTCCTTCATGACAAGCTGCTAAATTTAAAGGTTGAGATTTGATGATCGTTTTTCAGGATATTGTGTTGGAGACAGAGTTTGACGGAGAAAAGAGCAAATATACCATGTTACAAGTTTGGCCTGTCAGACAGCCCCGACCTGTCACTGAGAAACTTCCCGCCAACCATCCACTCCTAACTGGACAGAGAGTACTTGACTCACTATTCCCGTAAGTATTTAATGTCACCTAAAACAAATTATCATCTTCTGATGAACTTATTTATCTATTTTATGAGACACTCACAGAGAAATTGATGATACAATATTCATTACATATACATAAACAACATGTTATCATGTCAAGTCTCTAATTAAGAGTGCCGGCTGCATGCACTAATAATGAGAAAAAGACATCCAGGCATCCAGGGGTTGTAATCCGGCTTCAATTTCATACCAGCCGGATCCGTACGGATCTGACAGGAATGGTCATATCAAAACTATTTTATTTATTCCAAAATCAACTGTATAAAATATGATCAAGTGAGTGTATTAAATAGCTTATAAATAAAAATGTTTGTTTATTATAAAATCTACATTATTTACACTTCTATAATTATGACAGTCATCATGAATCAATGGCATAATATTATAACACTAACAAGTTAAAAACATTTTAATTTTTAATATAATAATAATAAAAAATCACTTATGATTTTAAAAAATGAATTGTAGAAAACAGCTTACTACCTAGTACTAGTGTTACTTGTGTCATCTGCCAATCGACTTCTTACAGAATTCAAATATAACCAACGGCCAACAAGGTCCTTTTTTGCTTCTATGAAATAGATTTCATTTATATCTTTTAATTAACCGATTATCTGATCTGTTTAATTGGTGCCGGATCCGGTAGACGTCAGATGATGCCGGATTAACGGATCCTGTTTTCTGGATTGCAATCCCTACACAACGTGCATCTCGCTTTGCACAAACCAAATTGAAAAAGTCTCGATGTGAGGAATACTAGTTACTTAGTCGTTGTATGCGAAAAAATGACATTTGCACATTTGTAAGAGAATTGTCACAATAAAAAGGGAATGTTTGTTTTCAATTATTTTTTTTGTAGGGACAAGATCTGCAGCATTACAATGTTAAAAGAAATATGATTTAAGTTTATAATATTTTAAGTTTCCCTAATTGTATTTGTTCAATTTACTTTCTAGCTGTGTGCAGGGTGGTACTACTGCTATTCCCGGAGCTTTCGGTTGTGGTAAAACTGTAATTTCTCAGGCCCTTTCCAAGTACTCCAATTCTGATGTCATCGTTTACGTAGGATGTGGAGAGAGAGGTTTGTTATTTATTCATCTATTTTTTTAAATTTCTATCATTATTTCAGCATCAATTAATATGGTTATCAGTGGTTTTATATTAAATAAAAGAAATTTTTAATTGGTGGAATTAAAAATGACAATATGAAGTAGGGTTGTTGCTAATGATGCCAACTGATGTTGATTTTAATTATTTTCTTAAAAAATGATGCAAAAAGTGAATTTATTTCCAAAAGTTGCACAGTTTTCCTTTAGTATTGAAACAAATGATTATCTTTTAATAAAAAAAAGCAATCTTATATGTACTAATTTATTAAAAACTCGCAAGCAAAAATAACACATGCCATAAGCCCTGCCTCTGCAGTCGTGACAGAACTCGAACATCAGGATAAATAATCAGCATCGACCAATGCGGATGCTGATGTTCGCAACAACCCTGATAGGAAGTTTTAGAAAAAATAAAATATGTTTTTATTTAATTTTAAGCAGGATTTAAATTACTCTAGAATTAATTTGTTATAATAGTTACAATAACCACTGAAAAATCTAGAATCTGTAATATTGCATTCACAAATAATTCTCCAATAAGTGTCTTTTTTTTTTCTATGAGCTTACAATTTTGTTCTATCATGATTCACAATACGAAAAATATTAAGTAAATCATCAGAATTTATGTTTATCGTAATAAGCAACATGTCCATTAAAGTTGTTATCAAAAATTATGTTAATCTATTTTAAAATCTGTTAGATAAATTTCAATAAAATCTCAACATGACAATACTTAAATATATTGATAATCCAATATCAATATTTAAGTATAGCTGTTTGTTACTATTCATTCGTAAAACTTATTAACTGTTGAAATCTAACTATATTTAAGTAAATGTAAAATATGTCATTTCAATATCTTCATGGTCAGGGCTCTTATTTCTTGATTGTGAAATAAATGACATAAAATATAACAGCTTTGATGTTTTTATGTACTCGCTTTCAAATTTCAATATTTATAAATTGACATTCTTATTAATATTTCCTTATATTGTTGTAACATTATATAACTAAAAAACAGTATAAACTCTTAAATTATTGACTATTCATAATAACAATATAACAATAACATTGCTATGTTACTGTTTGATCTGACAAAATTACAATTCATTCATGTTTAACATTTGACAATGTTGCGAGGGTAAGGCGTATGAGTTTGTATGAAGCTAAATAAAAAGTTTTATAACATATGACCTAACCTTCCACCGACTCCCCAACGGCAGTCATGAGACTCTCAGTTTTTAATTTTACAATCAATCTCAGAGCGAGAGGCCATAATTTTTGTTATATCTAAAGGCAAATTATAAGAATATCAAACATTTAAGTTAAAATTTAAAAGAAGAATGCTATTGTCTGTGTTATGAGTAGGTTGACATGAGATAAAACACCAATTTCAATACTAAATTTATTTACATTGCATGCTGGACAAAATTACATAAAAACTATTTAAGCAATTTACAAGATATGAGATATTAAATGACAGGTATTTCAGAACATATAAGTTTTTTTTATAATAAAGCTTAGGCGTGGCTGAGAGGTCGTAGATTTTCCTAATAACAGGTGTGCAGTAAGTTACTTCAATTTTCATCCATCATCAGTATTGTAATTGTAGAAAGCAGCAGGTATATCAAATTTTCAAAGTGGTATTTCGGAAAATCCGTATGTTAACAGAACATCAGCCGTAGTATGCATGAAAGTGACACCAGAAGGGTCACATTGATGATACATAGTACATTATATGAAATCAATCGGGGTCCAGCATTCAATGGTTAAAATTGTTCAAATCCATTGCCACGTCATGACTGACGGGCACTTGTACGACACAAAATACAAAACATAATAAAACAAAGGCATAAAGTATTGGGAGACGGGAGATCGGGAAGGATACTGATGGCATGGTATCCTGTAAAAATTCAAGCGGGGTTAGAGACCATCACGCCAGTTTCCTACCAAAAATTACATACACAATGCATAGTAGTGTGTGGGACTCACCTTCCCGAGCTTATCCAGACGTTATCCCGCCTCCCAGCATGTCTAACCTCTCATCTTTACTCTTCCTAAGAGATTAGATCACATGGTGTCGTCGGTACGCATGTCGAAAAGCAAAAGAAAGTGAAAACGTCAGATTTTTTTCTATGCATCCTGGGAGTGCGTTCGAGAATGCTCGTCTGGACTCGCAAAAGCGCGTTCCGCACACCACCAAACTGACAAGTGAGGGACATGACGTTAGTGAAATAACGTCATAATGTTTTGAATAAAAAAATACAACTTTTCTTATAGTGTTTGTGCTTTATTTTCATCTTTTGTTTCATGAATATCATTATTTAGATATTCATAATGAAAAACCATAGGGAAAACTGGAGCAATAATGAGTTACCTTAAATTAATATTGCCATTCTCAAATGTAACGCGGCATCATCGACCATCGGCAACATTTGGGAATTATTGGAAATGTTGGGTCCCTATAATCTTCTTATATTGCTGTTAAAACAACCTGGGACCGTGTTTATCTTATATTGCCATTATATAGCATTATTGCCTTATATATGTTATTATAATTAGTAATTTTTAGTAATGTTGTTATACACTGTTTCAAACCTAATATAAATTATTATGAATAAGACTGTTAATGTTTTTTTTGTTTAATGGTTTGAATGTATTCTCATATTCCAGGAAATGAGATGTCAGAAGTATTGAGAGATTTCCCCGAGCTATCTGTGGAGATTGACGGTATGACAGAATCCATCATGAAGCGTACTGCCCTGGTAGCCAATACATCCAACATGCCTGTAGCTGCTCGTGAAGCCTCCATCTATACTGGTATGCCATTGTTTTTATCTTAACGTGTTATTTTTTTATTGTCAAGTTTTGATTCTGAATTCATTTCTTTTACATTTTTTATTCACTGTATTTTGTGAATTTATTGTTGTTTTATGAACGTGAATTAATTTCACATCTCCAAAGGACCATGCTCAGTTTTGCTAAGGGAGAACAAGCCAACTGAAAGCACCCTTGAGGTGACCACGGTTGCTAAACGGCACTTTAAAAATTGTCATTATTATTGATAGTCCCTAAAAAAGATCAAGAAGTATTTTAGTAAATTAATTAATAAAAGATTTTTAATTTAGGTATATAATATTCTTTAGGTGTCATGTTTTTCTTAGAAAAGTCTTTTTATTTTTATACGCACAATTTGTTTTTTAGGTATTACCTTGTCGGAGTACTTCCGTGATATGGGTTACAACGTATCCATGATGGCTGATTCTACTTCACGTTGGGCCGAGGCTCTTCGTGAGATCTCTGGTCGTCTGGCTGAGATGCCGGCTGATTCAGGTTATCCCGCCTACCTGGGAGCACGTCTTGCCTCCTTCTACGAGAGAGCTGGAAGAGTCAAATGTCTGGGTAACCCAGACAGGGAAGGTACATTACATAAATATATATGTATATTACAACTTTGTTTCTGTTGAGATATAGTTAAACTTGGTTATAACGAGGAAATATTCAGTATTTCATCGATTAATAACTTTTTTGAAACCAAATTCTTGTGAAAAGTAATTTTTTTTATTTATTTAAAAAAAGGCAACGTACAATAATATTTTTTTAACAATATAATAAATTAGAATAACAACATAAAATAAGCCCACCATTGATTTCATGTCACATGTATGTACTCACTGCTGGTAACAAAATAGTGAATTATTCCTGTCTAATGTGGCTCCTGTGCCCCGTTCCACCATTGTACTTTTCACTTTTCGCTTTGCGATTTGAGAATTTCGCAAAGTGCAAAGCGTTCGCGTTCCACGAAAAAAAAATGGTCACTTTGCGGCGTCGCCAAACATTTACAAAGTCTTTTCAATTGACGCTAGCGACACCTAGTGATAACTTAGTAGTACCGAGTGTTTCGCGCGTAGCGTACACGATCATTTTTGACACTGTTCGTTCTTGTCTGTTCTGTGATTTCGTTGTTGTTGTTAGGAAATGAGCCGGAAGACAATATTAAGAAAAAAATAGCCGTGTTGGAGATTATTAATGAAAAGAAAGGAGTTATTTTTGTAGTAATTAGTGACACTATCACTAATACAGTGAAACAACAGGTGCTTCACTGAATTATTTGTTGTTGAGGAGACAATCATTTGCTTCTCTTAGTGCTGTTCTGTACCTTAAAATATGTGTAAATGAGTAGTGAAATAATCATATAAACTTCGAAAAAGCGGACATAATAATCACATAAACATAGTTTAAATTACCTAAAAAAATCAGAATAAATCGTGTACTTAATCAAGACATATTCACATTGAGTGCTATTTATGCCGAAAGTATTCGAGGAACTGCGTGGGTAAAATATTTTCGAAATTTATCCTTTCTCTATAATTTCTTACAACCCCGTCTTCCTCATCCCTTTCTAACAATAATTTATGCAAAATTTTATTATAAATTTACTCAAAAATTCTAAACAAACAACTTTTACTTTCACAATTCGACGAATGGCAAATTTGAAATGTCAAAATATTCTTTTCAATTCATTCGCAAGGTTTGCAAAGTTTTTTATGAAAAGTAGCGATGGTGGAACAGAACGGCTTATTTGCTTTGCAATAGGCGTCTACTTTTCGCTTTGCACATTGCAACTTTTACTTTGCGAAAAAATGTAATGGTGGAACGAAAACAAGCCGACGAATTGCAAAGTGCAAAGCGCAAAGTTGAAATGTACGATGGTGGAACGGGGCACTGGACATACATAATATCCCAAGTAACAATTTTCGACGCTATCAGTCCTGACAGACGATATTTTGTCTTAAAATTGCATTATGTCGCACTTTTTAAAGCAAAACGGTAAAATTTTGCCTTTTTTAAAAGCACAATTGTCTCAAAATCGTTCACCTTAAAAAAAAGCAATTCTAAGCCACCAAAATAATATTAAGGCAAATGACCCGTAAAAGCACTTTCAAGTTGCTTTGTTTCACTCTCAAAGTGTAGTATAAAACCGCTTGAGGAGTAATAATAGTAATAAAGCACATCACTCTAAAAATTACCTTAAACATGCTTTACGATGCATGTTATAAAGCAAACTTACGCAAATTTGCCTTTTTTTAAAGCACTATAGTCTCAAAGTCGTTTACCCTTAAAAAAAGCAATTTCAAAACCAACAGAATAGTATTAAGACAAATGACCTTTAAAGCGGTCTTAAACGACCCTTTATATTATCTATTAGATCTGTCTGTAAGAGCGATCGGAGCTGTCGAAGAGAAAACGTTCTTAGAATACCCTCGACATTGCTTTCAAATACCGGTAAAAAGGTGTCGTAAGGGTACTTTGCTTTTAAATTGCATTGCGTACCCCAAAATACAGGTAATCTCTCTTAAAATTGTCTTTGTTGTCATACTAATACACTTGATTGTAATTTTATTGTTATCGCCATTTTTATTATTGATTATTTAAATAATAATGACGATAATGAATTATATTTTTTATTTTTCTGGTAATAATAACCCAAAAAAAAAACATTTTATTGAATTTTTAGTTTAGAGCATATAAAAAAATAATACATATTATCAATATAGTGGGAGGTACATACATATTTTAATTAAAATTTCTTTAAATATTAAGAATTTTCGAGGCGCTTTAATTTTACAGAGGTATTATGATAAACAATAACAATAAACTTGTCTTCCCATTAAAAAAATGGAATTCTATTCCTCAAAAAACACATTTTATCTCACGCGTAAAATGTAGTCCATTTTAATTTAACATTTCTCTTGAGTTGTGTTTTTGTGGAACCATGTTATTGTGAAGTACTAAAATATAATGTAAGATAAAATTTGTTACTGGTTTTATTTTACTCTGCTTCGCCCGACAAAAATATTCAAAATTGCTTTAGATTTGCCTTAGAATTACCTTAATATTGGCTTAAGTTGGGTTCTAGGACCAGCGCATAACAGGTATTCTAAGGGCGATGTGTCTCAAAAAGCCAAAGGCTTTTCGTCTTGATAGAGTATATTAAGAGTGGGCCTTTTAATACAACAGGAGGTTCTGTAGCCAGGCTACAGGAGGCATTTCGTGGTAAAACGCTTTTACTCTTAGGATTATCCTACGATAATTTTAAGGGCATTCAAGGAGTAAAATTGTTACTTGGGATGTCCACGGACCTGATCCTTTCCAAATTATTATACGTGGTAAGGCATTGGTACAATGGTGAATTCTGAGCAGCGGAGTTGGTGTTTTTTTGTCTAAAAAGAACATTGAGGTGTGCATTGTTCGCCTGTTTGGTATTTTGAAGTTAATAATTTTCAGAACCTCTGTACATAAATCTAAAAATGCATTGGGGGATAATTATTTTGTATGATCTGTCCTATTGTTTTTGGTCTCCATTACCTATTCATCCTATATTGTGTATTGCTTAAATGAGCCATCTGACAAACTATGAAAAATGCTTCTTTTTACTTTTAGAAAGAATTTACGTTTTATTATCTTGCCACCTTTTCATGCATTCAACTCTTTCGTTATTTTTGTTGCATATAATTTGTTTGTGTGAGTTTTTTTTTTAATATTAACCAGTTACAAATTGGCCTTCGATTATTAAAATAAATGTCATTTAACAAATGAAAATATTCTTGGTTCGGGAGATATTGGGTATCATTTGCGATATCGAACTTGATGCGAAAAAAGTTGTAATTTAAAAAAAAATATGGCTTGTTGAATGAATGAACATGGTTGGTTTATAGGTAGACTTTTAAGCATATCCTAATTTCCTACATATTTGTACCTAACTCTGATATAATGAGTAATGGTTATAACCAGTAAATTTAGTTAGTCCCTTTGTGCTCGTTATAATCAAGTTCTATTTTATAAAGTTTGTTAAAAATATCATTGACTCCCACCAGAGAAAAAATGTTATGTTTGGATCATTAAATATTTGATTTACATATATACTGTTACAAATATGTAAACAAAAATTAACTAATCATTCTGGCGCAGTTCAGGGGAGGCATCCACCTATGTAACAGCGATACCAACTCATATAAATGGATTTCATTGTTTACGAATTGAAAAATTATTGTTATAAGCCAATCGGCTCGTTTAGTAATTAGTATAAATAAAAAAATAAATATATATTTCTATTAAATAGGAAAACAATATACTATTTTGTATGATTAAATAGCAATGAGAATACTTTATTTCAAATAAATAGATGAAAAGATTAATTTTAATGTATAGTTCGATTTTTTTTAAATCAAACTGAGCTGTTGTTGATACTATACGATTCGTATATAGAATTTTTAAAATTTGGATTAAGGAAAGTTAATAACATAGGTGCAAGCTTTACATTAACCAATGACAGGTCGTAAGCCCTCTAGATGCCTAATTTCCTGGTTCTGCTATAAATATATATTCCATGTATTGAGATATTAAGTGTGTTGTGGCTTGTCTGTCCAGGTTCCGTGTCTATTGTGGGTGCCGTATCTCCCCCCGGAGGTGACTTCTCAGATCCCGTTACATCAGCCACCCTCGGTATTGTGCAGGTCTTCTGGGGTCTGGACAAGAAACTTGCACAGAGGAAACACTTCCCCTCAATCAACTGGCTCATTTCCTACAGGTATGTTTAATAATATTCAACAGTTAAGTGCAAAGATTACATTCAAAGCCACTGTGTATTTAGTAGAAATGGAACAACGCAATGGCATTAGAAAAGTTGAAACAAAGTAAATAAAACAATACATATTTGTCTCAATGCCTTAAAAGTTTAACTGTATAGAAATAGAGTATCTTAATATTGAATTTGATTATTATACTTTTGAGAGAGTAAAAAGCTATCTAGAAAAATGCTTTTATTTTTTTATTATTTAACAAATATATTCGTGGATTGATTTTACAGGTTGTCATGACAAACTCAAGAAGATTGACTAACCAAACAGCAAATTGGGGTGAAAAATATTCCCAAGTCAATCAATTTCACTTTACTAAATATTACCAAGTCAATCAATTTCACTTTACTAAATATTCCCAAGTCAATCAATTTCACTTTACTAAATATTCCCAAGTCAATCAATTTCACTTTACTAAATATTCCCAAGTCAATCAATTTCACTTTACTAAATATTCCCAAGTCAATCAATTTCACTTTACTAAATATTACCAAGTCAATCAATTTCACTTTACTAAATATTCCCAAGTCAATCAATTTCACTTTACTAAATATTACCAAGTCAATCAATTTCACTTTACTAAATATTCTCAAGTCAATCAATTTCACTTTACTAAATATTCCCAAGTCAATCAATTTCACTTTACTAAATATTACCAAGTCAATCAATTTCACTTTACTAAATATTCCCAAGTCAATCAATTTCACTTTACTAAATATTCCCAAGTCAATCAATTTCACTTTACTAAATATTCCCAAGTCAATCAATTTCACTTTACTAAATATTCCCGAGTCAATCAATTTCACTTTACTAAATATTCCCAAGTCAATCAATTTCACTTTACTAAATATTCCCAAGTCAATCAATTTCACTTTACTAAATATTACCAAGTCAATCAATTTCACTTTACTAAATATTCCCAAGTCAATCAATTTCACTTTACTAAATGTTCCCAAGTCAATCAATTTCACTTTACTAAATATTACCAAGTCAATCAATTTCACTTTACTAAATATTCCCAAGTCAATCAATTTCACTTTACTAAATATTACCAAGTCAATCAATTTCACTTTACTAAATATTCCCAAATCAATCAATTTCACTTTACTAAATATTCCCAAGTCAATCAATTTCACTTTACTAAATATTACCATGTCAATCAATTTCACTTTACTAAATATTCCCAAGTCAATCAATTTCACTTTACTCAATGGGTTTTAAATATTCAAAGTCTAATTGAAAACGTCAATAACCTTTTATTATTTTCGGTAATTTGTTTGTTAAGTTCTTATTCTTCTTCGTTTAGTAGACCTGTTGGTCTGCAATTCAAAATCTGTGCCTCCTGAGATGATGAAGTCTAGCTATCCTTGGGGGGCTCTTCCTGGTAGACGGTGACCAGAAGGGATTTCATTTGATGCTATATACGCAAGTCTATCACTGTCCATTCTGGCTTCGTAGTCCCTTCAATGTCTTCTGGATCTACTCCATGGAACGATATACTCTATTTCACTTTTTTTTTTTTCATATTTCAACATTGCGAGCACGATCTCGGAGAGTTTTTCCAGTGATTGACCTTAGAACCTTCATCATTTCCGTTGTCCTTAAGAGCCCCTTGGTTCATATCGCGTTTTCACAGCATGCATCATGATCTGTTGTGTGCATGTCTTATATATAATTTACGTTGTTGTCATTACGCATGTGTTTATTTTTCCAGACCATATTTTTTAGACATCCAGATACGACAGATGCTTTATTGACTTGTTCCCATTACTTCGGTGTATAGGTCGTTATAACTGCAGATCTCTACTCCTAAATATATGAAACTCATTACTGTTTATTAACAAATTGAATAAATACTGTTTTAATGATTCTAGAGTTTTTGTGTTTACAGAGTGGAAATCCATTTTAAATGAATAACTTTGTATTTTTCCACAATATTTTTTATATTAACGACCGAACGTTTTCGCCAAGGTGACTTGGCATTTTCAAGGTCCAAACGAAACTTTCGTTTGGACCTTGTTTCGTTTAGTTTGGACCTTGAAAATGCCAAGTCACCTTGGCGAAAACGTTCTGTCGTTAATATAAAAAATATTGTGAAAAATACTGTTTTTTTTTTCAGTAAATACATGCGAGCTCTTGATGACTTTTATGACAAGAACTTCCAGGAGTTTGTACCTCTGAGGACCAAGGTTAGTGTTTGTTTCATTTTTCCTTAAAATATGGATTGCTCAGAATACAAGGTCTCGTTAAGAATTAATTTTAAACATTTTCTTTTATTACATTTTGAAAAAATCACCTTGAACTATGTGTTCAATTTGGTTTTTTGTTTTTCCTCTTGACATATTATATCCATATCTTTTAAAATGTATTCAATATTCTTTGCTTTTTTCTTTCTTATCTAATTTATTTATAATAATTATTAAAAATGCCGATTGCCTCAGAATAAATATACAATTACAATATAAATAATTTGTTTGTATTGTAATTGTAATATAGTAGTTGTTCATATACATCAACATTTCACTTTAGTTCTTTTCTGGTTTTCAATTCCCTTAGTTTTTATTTATAAATATTTATTAACAGGTGAAGGAAATCCTACAAGAAGAAGAAGATTTATCAGAAATTGTACAATTGGTTGGTAAAGCGTCCCTAGCAGAAACAGACAAAATTACACTGGAAGTTGCCAAGTTATTGAAGGACGATTTCTTACAACAAAACAGGTACTTACCTACTTAAAAATATATTTTTTATTTGTTACTACTAACACTAATGTCATCTGTCATGTCATGGGGCTTCTCCCCCTTTCTAGTCTTCTTAGTCTCGGATTAATATTACGTATAGATTGTGGTTGCCATTGTTGTTCACCATTCTGACGATGCTCGTTTGAAGTGCAATACCGGTAAATGGGAGTCGCATTAGCAATAATAAGTAAATAAAATGTCACTATATATTCAAAACACTCATAATATTACAAGCTATTAGCTGTGAGGCACCGGTTTAGAATAGTGCTTCCACTCTTTTCTATTATTGTTTTCGAGTGTCCCGTAAGAGCCGGGTAATCGAAAATACAACAGGCAACTATAACATCTCACATAGTTCAGCAATGAGGTTCACCACCCATTCTGAATATAGTGCCATTTTTAGGTGAGACGAGACTGGTGTGTGGGTATACACAGATATGTTTTTTATAAGGAATGCACACCCGCACACCTTTCGCTGGTTACCCCACATTGTGGGATATGCCGTGATGGTATGAATGAATATTACTTTTTTTTTTTATTTTATTTTTTATTCAAATTGAAGCTAACAATGTATGAAGTAAAAATAAATACAGAATATATAATAACTTGCCTTAATACCCACTCCATACATCAATTATAAGCTTACAATACTATCAAAGTAACATAATATTATATAGGTACATTTACATGTATCCGTATTCTCATGGTATCACTGTGTTTATATGTGTAGTAAGTATATGTGTGAGAGTGAATGTGTAATGTATGTGAGTGTGTGTATGTGTGAGTGGTGCGTATGTGAGGTTGCAAGCATATGTATGGTGCGTAATGATTAGGCCTATTAAATAAGTGTTTTTAACTTTTGACGAAATGAATTTCTATTATCGTTGAATAGGTCCAAGTTAAGCGTGTTCTCGTGTTTTATATATGTGTTAATAATTCTGTTGATGGTTGTATTTGTCGCGGCGTTAGTCCTGTAATTTTTGGGTCGAAAAAGAGTAGTGTGCCTAGAGCGACGAACCGGTACATTGAAGTGTATATATGATAATAAATCTGGACAATCAATATGATTATTTAAAATGTTATACAGAAATTGAATGTCATAACAATTACGTCTAGATACAAGACAATGTAGATAGGGATGGTGCAACAATATTATTATAAGCCAAGCGTTTCATAAACTTTCTCTGCACTCGTTCTATATTGTTGATATGCACTTGATACTGGGGATTCCAGATAACGGAGCCATACTCCAGCGTACTTCTGATCAACGAATTGAACAGTACAGAAAAAGTTTTTGAATTTTTAAAATCCCTGCTTATTCTAAATATAAAACCCAGTTTTTTATAGGAAATAGTTGTTATTTTTTCTATATGTTGTTTAAAACTTAGTTTGCAGTCCAGATATATTCCGAGGTCTCGACACAGGGATTTTTTAACTATTTGTTCATTATTCAAATAATAGTCGAAAGTAAGTTTATTAATTTTTCTAGTATATGATATGATAAAGCATTTTGAAATATTGAGGTTTAAAAAGTTAGTCACACAATATAAGGCCAGCCGATCTAAATCTTCTTGGAGTTCATAGCAGTCTGATATTGTTTTGATACATTTATAAATTTTCATGTCGTCTGAGCATTTTCCTATATCGTTAATGTAAATATTAAATAGTAGCGGACCCAAATGAGATCCCTGCGGTACTCCGGAACATATCCGGGTAGCATTTTCAGACATACATCCGTTTACAGCCGTTATCTGTGTGCGATTAGATATATAGGATTTGATCCATCTTAACAAATCTCCATGGATGCCAATTAATAGGAGTTTTTGTTGCAGAATGTCATGGTTAACACGGTCAAATGCTTTTGAGTAGTCAGTGTAGACTGTATCGATTTGATATCCATCGTCCATATTCTCATTGAGATAATGGGTAAATACAGCTAGATTTGTTACAACTGATCGCTTTTTCATGAAACCGTGTTGTTTATACGTAACCAAAGACGAAAAAGATACATAAAGTTGGTCGTAAACGATCTTTTCTAAAATTTTACTAAGTATAGGTAATTTTGATATGGGCCTGTAGTTTTCTACATCTTTTTCGTCTCCGGCTTTGTATATCGGTGTTATTAGTGCTATTTTCCACCTTGTTGGAAAAATGCCTTGTCTGAGTGATTTCTTAAATAAATCGTAGATTGGTATCATTAGAGCATTAGCGCATTTATTAACGAATATTCCCGGTAATCCATCGACCCCTGCACCTTTTCTGGGATCTGTTGTACTAAGATATTTTAGTACTGTCTCACAATCAATGTTGATTGGACAATTCAATTGAGCAATATCTTCTATATCACGTGTGTGTGTTGTGGTAGATGAATCAAAAACTGTTGCAAAATATTTCGAGAAGAGGTTGGCGGTTTCATATGAATTTTCCGATTTATTAGATTGATAAGTTACAGAATCTGGAATAGTATGTGTTTTACCTTTTGATTTTACGTATGACCAAAAATTTTTGACATTGTGATGAATACTCGACTCTACGGAAGTGATATATTGTTTATATACCTCTTTAGTCAACCTCTTATGCCTCTTCCGGAGGAGTTCGTAAGTTGCTCGGTCAAGGGGATTATTATTCTTTTTGGACAACCTTAAATAAAAAAGTTTTTCATTTGTCATTTTTATTAGTGGTGGTGTGTACCAAATTGGATGGTGAGAGGCTTTTTTTGTTCTATTTGGTATAAAAACGTCTATAATGGAGTCAACTATGTTATAGAATATATCAGTTGATGCATTGATGCAAGACGTGTTCAAGACAGGACTCCAATCTGTTGATAAAAGTATCTCATTAATTAATGTGTAATCTGCTTTATGGAACTGTTTTGTTGAAAGTGGTTTCAAGGTTTTATCATTTATGTGAGGTATATTAATATTTAGTAATAATGCTCTATGGTGTGGGTCCTCACTGACAAGTGGATCATCTGCAACTGATACCGAGACAGGTATATTGCTAAGAATAAGGTCAAGCATACGGTTGTATGTATTAAATATGGTATTCATTTGTTTTAGATTTGAATAAGCTAGACAATTTATCATTATTATAGAACTCTGATCTAAGTTATCCAATATATCGTCCACTGTTCCCCAATTTATGTTAGGCATGTTGTAATCTCCGATAATTAGGAAGTCATCATCAGGAAAATTCAGTGTCAATTCATTTATTTTGTCCGTATGCTCAGTGACAAGGTTTAATCTTTCAGCAGTTGTCAATTTGGGTCCCGTTCCTGGGATATACGTACAACAGAGATGAATTTTATTCATTCTTTTTAATTCGAGCGTTAACCAGATATCTTCTGCAGCTGTACACCAATCATCCCTCAGAGTGACTTTGTATGTTTTTCTTAGAGCAATTGCCACACCTCCTCCTCGGGTTTGGTTTGAAATATTTCTATTTCTTTTGTAGACATTATAGCGTGTGTCAAATAGTTTGTTGTCATGTATATTGTCTACCAGCCAAGTTTCACTTATAAAAATTAAATCGTAATCATTAGACAGTACATTGAAATAAAATTCGGCTGTTTTTGTTCTAATTCCGCGAGTATTTTGATAATATATGTTGATTGAGTCTATCATTGTAGAAACGTATATCCTATTGACAATTGTAATTTTGTATTAAAATATCCATTTTTAGACTTAAGTTACATTCAAATGAATAACAATCACCTATATCGAGATATTCAATGCAATTGGATCTATTATATGATAAGAATATTATAGGCCGGCCACGCTTGACTTTAGTATGACGTCATCAAAAAACTATGCGACCCGTCGTAAGTCGTATGTTTTTACATGTAATTTGGATGCCAATACGGTGACCATCATTTTGTTTACAATGGACCCAATTTTTTTATTTAACTTTGATCATCTTTCCATTTTCACTTATTACATCATTTAAGACAATAAAGAATGTAATTATTAATTCTTACCTTACTTAACATGTCTGCGTAAGGGCAGCTATAAGGAATTAGGTCCATTCTACGCTTCCGAAGTAGTGCACTACGTAGCCTTTGGGAAGGTTTGCAATCTGATAAATTAATAATATATTTTTTCGATCTTATAATAAGAGAAGGTGAAACACAGAATTCGGTCAAGATTGTTCTATAGTAGGGCTGCTGTGTTAATGGAGGAGTCCGAGAAGCAACTGGTTCGAGTATGTTGAAGGTTTACTGTGATTTGATGTTGCAACTGAGGACTTTACACAATATAAACAATTTTTCAAAAGTAAAACAGGTCATGTTAAACACATCATATTTAATAAATAATAAAATATCAATGACAAATAAATGGTTGTGGTGTGTATGAAACAAATTTCATACATTCTATTTGTTAAAATAATGTTTTTGTTGTTTAAAAATACGCACTAGGACAAATTGTCACCCTATAGACGAAGATTTGAAATATTTCTTTAAAACGTCATTCACATTCACAAACGTCACGTGGTATCTTCGAAATAAGTGTATGATTTATAAAAGACGTACGTTTCAACATTTTATATGGGAGTTTGGTTTTTTCACTGCGACTTACTTTCATCTTCCGTCTTTGTTTTTTTATATACAGAGAATAAGAAATAGATACATTAAAAGCAG
This sequence comes from Molanna angustata, assembly GCA_963576475.1. NCBI lineage: Eukaryota > Metazoa > Arthropoda > Insecta > Trichoptera > Molannidae > Molanna > Molanna angustata. The sequence continues at coordinate 27,815,714 of OY754982.1, forward strand.
AAGTATTTTTGTTCGATCGACATAGTTTTGCGATGAGTCATACCAAAGTCAAGATTGGCCAGCCTATACATATGCATTCACATACTGATTGTTGTAAAATGTTGGTCTAAGTGAGTCTTGTATGCGTATTGTGTAATTTGTGAGAATGTATGTATATTTCTGTGTGTATTGTGGCAGTGGTAAGTAGAATTTAAATAATAATATAAATGAGTATTTCATTGACGTTCGAGGTCCTCTAGTTGATCTACGCTGTAGATATGTATCGGTCTTGAGGTGGTGTCCTTCCGAATCATGATCTTTGAGTTTCTTATCCATAAAAAATTGTAGTTATTTTGTTTTTTGAATTCTTTGGCGGCTCTCAGTATGTGTTTCGATTTGAATGTTAGATGGTCGTTAATGAAAAAGCGAATCTTCTCTCCTGGTATATTGATCATGTTTGTGTCGATGCCTTTCTTCTTTTTGACTGCTGCCAATATTTCATCTTTTTTGTTCTTAGAGTCAAACTTAACAACAATATTGTTACTCTTCCGAGTCAAAATATTTCTGCTGCCGGCTGTTCTATATGTCTCGATTATATCTTTGTCACTAAGTGTACACCCCAACGATTTTCCAATATCCAAAACAACTCTTTTAATATTCTCTTGGTTTGATTCTGGCAGGCCGTGGATTTCTATATTATTTACCAGTGAACGTTGCTCAGACTCTAATAGTTCTCTGTTATTTTTATCTGTTTTTTGTTTCAAAATGTTTACTGTTTTCGTTAGTGTAGCTAACTCGGATTCTAATCTGTCAACTTTATGAATTTTACTCTCCAAAGCCTCGAACCTAACAGAAAATTGATCAAGTTTTGAGTTTGTAAAGTCAATGGATTTTTTAAATTGTGTTATTTCATCTTTTAACTCTGACTTGATCTTGTACTTGTATGCTTATGGATTTAAATGCAGACAGTTCAGAGGTAATCTTTTTTAGTTCTGCCATCACAGAATCTATGGTGTTATTAGAGTTAGTAGGGTCGGATTTGCACGTAACGCAGCGCCAGATTTTCCTTTTCTCTATGTTTGATTTTCGGAAAGTAGTCTCAGAGGTACCCCCGCATTCATAATGTAATAACTTTTTGCACGATGTACAGGTTACCCCGTCAGTTACAGTTTGTTGGCATTTAAAGCAATCCATATTAATTGTTAATTGATTTTTTGTTATGTACATATATAGTGTAGGTATGTGGGTAGGGCTCAACAGAGCTCTATTTAGTATGAGAAAAAGCTTATTTTCATAGATAACTTTAGAACCTTGTAAGATATAACATTGATCTTTCTATCTTACAAGGCTTTCTAATGGTATATAAATAAACAACACATACCCATCACCAAAAGCGGCACTTCACCAAAATGACACTTTTCAGATATAAACTGGTATAACTTTATTGATTTTGTTTAATTTCGAATACTAAAAATGCAGTTTTGTAGCACTTTTCAAATGGACTGCAAAAAAATAAAAAAATAAAATTCCTTGGAAAAACTTTGAAAATTTTCACTACGGAAAAATCATTTTCCTTCCTCAGCGTTAGGAGTTAGAGTAGCGCCTCCGCGACGTTTTTTCTGCGGGTTGATATCCTCTATATTTTACAAACAAAATTTTATCACTTTGATAATCGGGAAGAGCAGCGTTTTCAATTTTCTCACAGTTTTCCGATGATTATTCACTTTTTCCACGACAGCCTTTCCAATTCAATTAATTTTACAAAAAAAAGTTTATCACACTGTAAAGCAGAAAAATTGCTATCGAATGATATATATAAGTAATGAATTGCACAGATTTTTCACTGCAAAAAGTTAAATACTATTGGAGAGAAAGATAGAGCACGTCAATTCAAGTTGTATTATATTTTATTTTATTGATATTACAAGATAACAATTTTTTTCATAAAGATCTTTTTTGTAGAAATTTAATGTTCTTTTGTATTTTTCTATTCCGAATGATTTCTTATAATTTTCAATAGGTCTGATGCCATTCTCTTCCAAATAAATCACTTAGATAAAAAATATGCAACTTTTTGTTTTAAAATCTTTCACATTTGTAGCTAACCACCTTGGTACAGTTGGTAAGCCATTTGGCTTCTGTGCGGGCGTCTTGGGTTCGATCCCCAGCAGAGGAGATATTGATTTAAATTCATTTCTCACACAAATATTTATTCCCTGGGCTGGAAACACTGGTTAGTTGGAAGAAATTTCCATATGGCAATAAACTCGTCACTTACGCAGGGTGCAAGGAAGTGTTTATTATTATTATTATTATGTTTTATTTGAATGTTGTTTTTCTTTTCAGTTACTCAGCTTACGATCGTTTCTGTCCCTTCTACAAGACCGTTGGTATGCTCCGAAATATGATTGCTTTCTATGACATGTCCCGTCATGCAGTTGAATCAACGGCCCAGTCAGAAAATAAAATCACGTGGAATGTCATCAGGGACTCAATGGGAAATATTTTATATCAACTCAGCTCTATGAAATTCAAGGTAATTAGACTATTTTTATTTTCTACTTCAATTACAAAACGAGGCGCTAAGTATTTTTAAGCTCAACAGTTGTTTTCACTCTCCACTTCAAAAAATACAACAATACACAGATTGATTATGGCAATGGGGAAAGGAAAAAGAGAATTGAATGACTTGTAAGGAATTACCTGATAAATTTATATTCTTTTTCTTCATTAAAAGAAACACCAAAAGAATATAGGAATACACATAAAACATAAAGACAGTTTGAATGAGGATAGTATTTCCAATGCTCCAATAACAGGTGTTTACAACATACATAAATCATAATTGATTAAGAATAAAAATTAAATCAGGTAACTATAACATTCACAGTGTAGTGTATTGTTAAAAACATGCTTCAGAAAAAATATTATTAAGAAACAATCCACTATGCAGAAGGGAAAACATTTCATAATGATTGTTGACTTGCTTGTTGAAATACTTCCAGGTTTCTCAGTGAAACATTGGCATGGATGTGAATTTTTTCTATAACATCGGTATCGACCATACTATTTAGTATCTTGTAAAGTAATATGAGCTCTTATGTTGCTCTTCTATCTGATATTCTTTCAATTAAAGTACTTTAGACGCTCAGAATACGACATATGTATATTGTTTTATTTAGTTGTTTTATAATATTTGTGTGTATTTAATAAGAATTGTTCCTTTATTACAGGACCCAGTGAAAGATGGTGAAGCAAAGATCAAGGCGGACTTTGAACAACTACACGAAGACATCCAACAGGCTTTCCGCAATCTTGAGGACTAAACAACAGTCACATTATTTTGTTCTGTATATATTACTATCATATTTATATTTATAATACATATTATACCTTTGGAACTCAGTGCCTCATTCTATCATCTAAGAGCTCAAACAAAAATCTGCACATTGATATTTAAAATCACCGAGAGGCACATATTTATATTATATTATATTAATGTACTATTTTTACATTATTTGTTCATTCATGTTGTTGTTGATGATACATTATTCATTAATTAAATTATGTAATTATTATTATTATTCATAATATTTTATCCTAGTTCTAACTGTTCAAAACATACAACAAAAGTATTATGTTTAAATATATTTTTCTGTGGTGCATGATGTCCCATGCTTTGACTTTTTAATGTTATATAATGAGGAATTATTATATAATGTGGCTTTCTAATGTATATTGTGATGTAGTGTGAATATATATCTGTCTGTCTGTCTCTTCACCGTTAGCTTATTGTGTACATTAATCAAAGTACACAAAACATACGCATATAAGTATCACATTAGGGAGACGTGAAATTGACGATTGTATGAACGTTAAATGTTGACGTTGTTTTGCTCGGACATTTCAATGAGTAAATTTCAGACAATACATATGTGTTATATTTAAATTAATATGAAAAAATAATTATGTAGCAGCTTGTGTATTATATTACTAATGCGGAATTACGTAGATTCTAATTCAACGTTATATTTTTGTCCCTTGTTGCATTCCAGATTATACTTAAGTGTTTGAACGTATCCTGAAAAGAGGTTCTTTTTTCCTCTGTTATATATGTATTTATTTTTCAACAATCTTTCTTGTAATGTTAATCTGAATACCGTATTTCCTAAACCTTTCAGTTAGTGAGTGTGACGAGCATGGGAACAACTCAATCTAACTTACGAGGAGTTAATATGAACATATTGGTGCATTTGACATTAGTTTGCAAGCAAAACATACAATAATATTGAAAAAAGTGAATTTCACTGACACCTATGGATAATTTGTTACAATCGATTTCAATTCACAACACAATTTTAATAGTATAACGAAATATGTGTGCTATATGACAATTTTTCAACCTCAAATGCTAAAATATTGTTCCCGTATAATTCACTAACTTACATTCTAAAATAGTCTTTATATTTCTATGTATTAACTTTTTCAAAATGCTAACTAAGTACATAATTGTATTTGTATCTTGCTGTTTAGGAAATGCAAAGTATTCAATGAGGCTAGTTCTGATGAATTAGAATCTGTAAGGTTTTAAGTATATTATTTTTTTTATCCAAGTTGTGAAATGAATTTGAACACAAATATTAAAGATATTGTTATAAATTTTGTCAGATGAAATGGCCATTGTTTAATTATTTCCTTTGTATTATATACCTACATCCTAATATTATTTTTAGAATATATTGATGTTAAGATTCAAATATCTATTTTCCTTTTGTTTTTAATGTACAGGCCTACATTTAAAATGATATTCTAGATGTCTGCAAATATTTTATTTGTATAAATATTATAGTTATAGATTGTTTGAAAAAAGAATGTATGCTGTACTATGTTATATAAATACAGTATATTAAACAACTTCATTTGTATTATTTTTACTCCTCACTAACCCAAGGGGATTTAGTGGGAAGTTATGATTTTGCAATTTTTAAGGCTGTTTTTTTATTGCAGATTATCAACTAGTATCATGCTGAGATTGTATTCAGAAAGTTTTATCACAATGTATCTGTGTGCGTGTGCTATGTACGGAAAGTTTTTTTTTTTTTAAATGAATATGTTCTTGTCAAACAAGTACATATACATCTTCCAACATTCCCTAAATTAAGCATAAATGCTTGTGCTATAGGTGAACAAAATCGGTCGAGGCAGAACTCGAACTCGCGACTACTAGATTACTAGCCCAGTGCGCTAACCGCTCTGCCATCGACCCATCTATGTTTATTTTACTTTATCAATTATTGACTAAAGTACTTATTCAATTATTTTAAGATTTTGCAAATATGTATAGGTATCTAATACTCGCTTAGACCCCATTAGATTTTGGGGGATATCTGAATAGTGCTTCTCAATTTTTTTGAACGTCAAATATTTTTAAAGTGACCCCAAGCTCAGGAAACTTAAAATTTGAAATTTTAATTTTCAAATTGGTAAAAAGACACATCACTTCCATAAAATGGCATTGAAGAATTATCAAGTTTTCAAAATAAAATATTTAAATAAAAAAATAATTGAACAAACTCATTTCATGTAAGTGCTGAAAATTTTCCATACAAAATTTGAATACTTTATGGAGTGACTTGTTAGTGAGGAGTTTAGTGTTGGCCACAACCCACTCATTTTACATATGTACATACCTATCATCATGCCATGTCCATCGACATTCATGCATTATATCAAATATCATTGTCTGTTTTTGAATGACAAATGTAGTTGTCTATGAAAAAATAATCAGTAAGGTGAGTTGGGGGAAGATCGAAAACGGGGTAAGATCGATAATTTGAATTTACTCCAAAGTCCTGCAACATTATTAGTTGTCGATGGTTCGGTTTGTTACGTCATTTATTCACATACCATCATTCAGTTCAAGCTAGTTCCGCGCGCTAAGTGGACGTGTGATATGATCAATTTACTCAGCAGAGGTATTTTCGTGCCAAATTGTGAGATATTCGGTCTTACCCCATATTGAATAACTCAGCTAATATTCGATTTTTTATTGATATTTTTTTATCGTGCAGTTTGTTTTTGAATTTGTGAAAATATTTGCAATGTTTTATTTATCTAAGTATAAAAGTTTTCATTTTAAACCTTATTCCGGTCTTAACCCATCAAAAATTCAAGGGGGAAGTTCAGAATACTTAATTTCCGATCTTTCCCCATTTTGACTATCCATAGTAAAATCCAGACCTTCCCAAACATTCTTAAAAAAATATTCTTATTTAGGTAGGTACCTACTTAGTAATAAAGTATAATAATAATAAAATATTTATTAAGACGAATAAAAGTTTACATTTAATAATTATATTCCTATTTAATAGATAAATTAAAAGTATAATTTATAATTGTTGAATCGGAATGAAAATAACATAAAAAATATGACCAAAGATCATTTATAAATAATAATATTCTAAACTTTTGCACTTTTAAACAGATTTTTCATCCTTTGCATTCTATGACACTTGATTTTTAGAAATTAATTAATAAAAATAAAATAAAAGACAACATTGTAAACATCCAGGTATCTACCAAATTTATCCACACTCCTTCAAACTTACATAGACTAACCCACATATTTATAATATTTATGTAATTAGGGTCAGATGAGTAGAAATAAGCATTTAAACGAAAGCTGATTACTAGTTGCATGTAAAACATGAGATCCAACTGTCGATAGCGATAGTACGTATAGTTGAAGAATAAGTACCAAACTATAAACCCATAAATACCTAATTATTTAAGATATTTGGTTTTCTATATAACACATGTACCTAGGTATGTATGTCAAGATTGGATAGTATGGAGGTCAGTCCTTTTTTCCTACCCAGAATATGAAAACAGCATGATGGTATGTATGTATGTTTGGAGATTAGTATCAAACTATTAAGTCTTCTTAGATATTGTGTGTAGGCTACTATCATACAAATTGTATGAAGCAATGTCGTCACTAAATTCAATTTTTATAAAAATTGTTAAAAAAAATTGAGATGTGCTAATACAATGTTAATAATTTTTATAGAAAATTAAATTATCTAGTTGGGGTGTTTCGGCTTTTTTCGATATTTAAAAAAAAATGGAAATATAGGCAGTTAAACTCATAAATTTATAATAAAAAAAATATTTTTCTTAATAAAAAATGTTTGAGAAACACTGGAATTTTTTTAAAAAAATTAATTTGAGATTTTGTATTCGTCTATGTTTATACCAATTTTCAGCGTTCTAGCTTTTATGGTTTCTGAGATATATGGAAAAATAAACCAAAATTTCAAAAGTTGGTAACCCCTGACTGAAACAAAAATTCACAATTCTGAGTATAAAAGTTTTGTAGGCCTATAACTGTTTATATATTCTGAAAATTTGGGCTTTGTAAATTGAGCGGATCAAAAGTTATAAAGGGGGGACGGACACACACTACACACACACACAAAACTCACATAAAATGTTCTACTCCGAATTCTGAGTAAATCCATGTATGGGAACATATATGCTGCGAGGCCTCTAATTGGTGTTATTAGCATGCAAAAAGTCCACTACGCCATACAAAATTTTCCTTCGTACACGCATCTTGGCTTAATAATGTCGATTCATTCAGAGAATTGAATTCTCATGAACGAATTGACAGTTGGAAAATATTCATTTAAAAAATAATCAATCGAATTCTATTAATATAAAACTATCTTCGTTTAAAGTTGCGAGTGCAATAACGATTTCTGATAATATCGTTTTTTTTATGTTAACTGAAGATATTGTGATATTAAATTTTGTTTCAATAAGCAGTATTTTTTATATTCAAGTTAATGAATAAAAAAAACAGAATTTTACATATTTAAGTTAATGTTCAAAACCTAAATACCTAATATAAATTGAAAGTCAAATTCATTAAAGTTCATGGTAATATAATATGTATTTTGGGAAAGATTGAAAGGATGATAACAGTTTGAGAACTGGAGACGTATATTCATGAATGCGGGGTAAGATCGAAATATCGAAAAACTATTATTTGAATTTATGCCAGTTTGAGAATAATTTTGGTTAAAGAAATATTTGATTTGGTTAATAGGGGAACAAAGAAATTATATTAAAATAATTATAATACTTTATAATGTTTATTAAAGATTTTAGAAGATATTCCGATCTTACCCCACAGAAAATTAAAATAAAGTTATTTATTAAAACCTTTTTTTAAAGAAAGTATAACCGCTATGATGCTCTAAATATTTTTATATTGGAGAAAATTTTGTTTTCTTGGCTTAAATAACATTTTTTGTTAACTAACTCTGATAGATTATGTGTGAAAAAATATACAGAAACTTCACGCACTTTGCTAAAAAACCTTCCAGTCTTCCCCCAACTCACCTTACTTTATGCAATGTATACATTATGATATCAATTATTTATTTGTTTTTTGTCACAAAAAAATTGTAAACCGCTAGCCCTAAAAAAGGATTTCCTAGTTTGGCATCAATAATCTACTTATTGTTGTCATTGTAAATATCATAAAATATGGTGTGATAAAAAATAAATAAATATAAGGTTGATTAATTTTATACTTTACAGCAGAGAACTCATAATCCAGAATGCCTTATATATTATGTAATATAATAAAAATCAAGATAATATTATAATTTTCATAGCACTGTTTAATGATTTATAATCATTCCAAACATGCTGATAATCTTGTGTAGCTTTTCAAAACAAAGCTGTTTTCAGTCCAAAATAACTCTTATTATCTTACTTACCTAATTCTAATGAGAATTTATTAGCTATTTGTTCTCAAATTAAACTTTAAACACTAGAAAACAGACTCTTTTATACACGCTGTAACATCGTACCTTCATGGTGAAACATGAGGAGCAGGGCGGTAGGGGACCTCAATACCTATCGATAAAACATCTATGTATGTTCAGCGATATTGGGTGGTTCAAAACTTAAGTTCAAGTTCAACATTAGATGGGATTTGAAAACGATGATTAAAATATATAAATAAAAAAAAAAAAAAAAATTTGGACTCGACCTATTTCTTCACACAGCGCTATGTGTCAAAATGACTGTAACATAGAAGTTTATTCGAAATATTTAAAATTACTTACCGATGAATTCCTGCACAAGAATTTGATTCTTAAAGGAGCAATTTGCAACTGCACACTGCACCATTTTCGATTAAAATAAATTTTTATTTCTATAACCGTTCACCACAACACGCCGCGAGCGACTAACTTTGGCGATAAAATGGTGAGTCGTGTCCCCGCCCCCTTATCACCAAATGTTGTACGTATCACCATTCGTAACTATCAGTCTATACTTTAGTATATAAGGTCTTTGGGTACTACCAGTACTACTGTATTATAATCATAGGTTTTCATATAATACACAAGATGTCGTAGTTAGCAAATTTTGTATGAATCGAATGTGAGTCATTTTTTAAGGGGGGGATTTTCGACGTTTTGGTTCCAGACCACATCGTTTTTTTTATAGAAAATAACGACTAATGTGAATTGTTTTCGGATTTGTTTGTCTAAAAAACATTTTAATTATTAATAATTTAGAGAACATTTATCTAGGATGTGTTGAAATGTAAGGAAAACTGAAATATGTTGCCAACCAAAACGTCAAACGCGCGATATTCCGTGACTCACTTTTGGCACAGAGTACTACATTTAGGTATATTATAATAAAAATCTATGAAAAAAACTGTATTCTATGCATAGAAAAGATTTTTTTATTATTCTACGAAATACATAGAAAAAGAAATTACATTGACATTATTTTTCTTTGACAGTGCTTTTTCCGCTTATTCTTTCCATTATTTATCAAGAAGAATTTGATATTTTGTTTAAAGTAAATTTACTCATGGAAGTATTATTTATTAATATGCTTATGTAGTACGCTGTATGCATAATTTTGTGAAGGTTCTGATTTCATAACATCTCGTGCCTTCATTTTCCCTTTTTAAATGTAATTTGTTTGTTTAGTGCTCGTATTTATTTGTGTTGAAATTTTGCTTTTCAAAAATACGTACTAAAGCTATCAAATTACAGATTCTAGCCATTTGATGTCACGAACAGTAAGTGCAAATGATTATATCAGTATAGTTTTTTTTTATTATATTAATATAAATCCATATTGTTAATGCTACGTTTTTTTAGGATGACGTAAAATTAAGTAAAACACTTTCTTATTTACTCCGGCATGGAGCTAAAAAGGAAGGATTTTATATAGAGTAAGTTGGTCATATTTGTAATATAAATGGTATTGAAAAAATGCTTCAAATTAATGTCAAAATGAATTGCTCATTTTATACCTAATTAATTTTTATTAACAGTAACAAGAAATATTATTAATAAAAAAATCTATTGTTTGGTTATGTGCACGACAAAAAAAGTATGATACTTAAAGGTACCTAATTAGAATAACTTTGTTGTTTTTTAATTTTCATTTATTCATACCATCACAACTTTCGAAAATGTAGGGTAACCAGCGACAGGTGTGCGGGTGTCTAATCCCTTATAAAAAGGAAGCACGATACATTCATGTATTCCCTCACACCAGTTTCATCTCGTCTAAAAAGGCACTACATTCAGAATGGGTGGTGAACCTCATTGCTGAACTATGTGAGATGTTATTTTGCTCGTTAGTAAATTTACATGTCCCGCTGGTTCATACCCTGCCACTCCAATATGTGGCGACCACCATCGCCTGTCATATGCCATTTTTCCTATATTTTGGATAACCCGACTCTTATGAATATAAAAGCCCATGGCTCAATACTTAATTATGTAAACCATAAAAAAATTCTTGTGCACATTTATCAACCAGTTACTTCCTTGTGTGCCAGTGTTCAGCTCCTTGTGTGTTACTATGTATATTTATTTATTTTATTAAATTTGTTTCAGTCCCGAGGGATATGTTGTCGTTAGTGACATTTTGAATTACAAGAGTCTCTCAGGTGTAACTTTGACAGACATTATTACAGTTGTGGAAAACAATGACAAGAAGAGGTTCAAGTTGACCGAAAAGGATGGAAAACTTGTAATTAAAGCGCAGCAAGGACATTCACTTTGTGATGTTGAAACTGAACACTTACATCACATTACAAAGGTAATTATAAAATTTTAACACCCAAAATATGTAACAGTATTGTATCAGATATCTTGGATTCAGTCCAACCGAGTGAATGAGTGGATATAATTTTGGAAGCTGGTTAATTTAGAGAGGGAGAGAAGTGTGTTTGATCTGAGATAAATGGTGTTTGCACTTAGGAATAGATGTTTTCTTACGTCCTCATACTTTATTTTTACACATGTTCTTTTTCACATGTATACACACCCTCACCCACACAAATACACTTAAACCTTGAAATGTATTAAAAAAATTATTTAGCAAAAATTTATTGCATAGTTATGTTAGGATTACCTCAGGCTCTCACCTAGTGATAGTTTGAATATGAAAGTAAAAAAAAAAAAATAAAAAACCATCAATTTATTTTTCATCACTCCTAACACTATCTATATCTATTCATCATTGGTCTCTTTGTATTTACCTTTCACTCTTACACTTGGGTTGGGATACTTGGGTTCGACGGACATATGGATGGGATAGACACGGGTCGGGACACTTGGGTGCGACGGACACTTGGATGTGACGGACACTTGGGTGTGACGGACACTTGGGTGTGATGGACATTTGGGTGTGACGGACACTTGGGTGCGGCGGACACTTGGATGGGACGGTCACTTGGGTCGGGATACTTGGGTACGACGGACACTTGGATGTGACGGACACTTGGGTGTGATGGACATTAATTTGGGTGTGACGGACACTTGGGTGCGGCGGACACTTGGATGGGACGGTCACTTGGGTCGGGATACTTGGGTGCGACGGACACTTGGGTGTGATGGACATTAATTTGGGTGTGACGGACACTTGGGTGCGGCGGACACTTGGATGGGACGGTCACTTGGGTCGGGATACTTGGGTGCGACGGACACTTGGATGAGACAGACACTTGGGTGTGATCATTTGGATGAGACGGACACTTGGGTCCGGGGCACTTGGGTGTGAGCCCACTTGGTCGCGACATATGCTTAGAAATGAAGTGTTTTGTACTGATTTTTGTAATTCTCTTTATAGGTATGTAGTTGATATTCATATATTTCGATACACAGACATTTAAAATATAAAGAGATATCAGATTAAAAGTATCAATTATTTTCTCATTACAAATTTACCTACATATATTATTCTTGTTTATTTAATAGGCACAATTTAATTAAAAAACAATTTAATTTCTTAAAAACTATACTGAAATATATTGTTTATAGTAAATTTGAATAAAATCAATATTTGCTTTCTCATTACAAATATATCTCTTATATTCATATTTATTTTACCAACCTATTTTAATCAAAAGGTTGGATGGAATAGGTTAGTTAGGTTTGTATGTAGTCATTATTGTGACTCGTGTGAGCGAGTTGCATTATATATTGTATTATAGCGCCATCTATCAGTTTTTTTAATTGATTAAATCATGACCAAATGGGCTCGTACCCAAGTATCTGTCGCACCTAATTGTCCCACAGCTATGTCTCCTAGACCAATATACTCACACACACACAAGTCACAACATGATACAAACATATTATGATCTCCAATGGTCCAGCGAAAGGCAACGGAAGAGTAGAATGGATACAAAGCTGGTGTAGCCTACGTAGGCACATAAAAAAATCCACTACCAAATATTTTATCATCGTTTAGAATGTTGAATTAGTAAGAATTAGATATAACAATTATAGAATGAAAATTAAAAACTTTCATTTCCACATTTTTATATTTGTTAAAAAAAGGACGATCATTTAATCTGATAAAAGCGTTTTTGAAATATTTAATTTAATTTTATCATATAAGATTATTTCTAATGTGAGTAATTATTAAAATAATTACTCACTTTAGAAATAATCTTATTCCGTCTCGGCACTCTGATGATGTTGAAGGCTTTTTAAAACTAGTTCAAAAGACCTTCACCATGAAATGAAAGTGTTTTGAAAATGAACTTCTACAAAGTAACCCTAAAGAGTTCTTTGTTTCTAGGCAAGCGAAGAACCTGTCGTAGTTCACGGGACTTATATGAAAAATTGGAATTCGATTAAGAAGGAAGGTTTGAAACGTATGAAAAGAAACCATATTCATTTTGCATCTGGTTTACCAAAAGACAGGGATGTTGTCAGTGGCATAAGAAATACATGCGAAGTTTACATATATATTGATCTACCGAGGGCATTGACTGATGGTATCAAATTCCACAAGTCAGAAAACGGAGTTATACTAACACCAGGTGACGACAACGGTGTTTTGGACAAGAAATATTTTAAGAATGTGATTACAGCAAACGGAGGTAATTTATTTTCTTATTTAAATTTACAAAATCTATTTCTCTAGAGTAGAATATTTTTTATTGGTGAGAAATCAGACGTATTTTAAATTTAAATGGACACTATTGATCATAACAAAATTGCTGACTGACTTATATACATTTGAAGCTGTTCCCGCCTATCTGACAATGATTTTTTGTCATGGACGACAAGAATTGTCCTGTGTTTTGCCAGCGCCACACCCTCAGAATAAAAAAATCGTGTCATGTCTCGCCCACATATGAGTTTGTATGACACTGCTCACACTTGTGTGTCAGGCACAACAATCTTTCCTCGCCTACGCTCCTCGACTGTTCATAGTCATATCACGGTAGCGTTCACTTGATGTAGAGTGTCAAATATTGGCTCCACCTGTGTACTTGTAAAAAATCACACATCACAAATCTAATGTACACACAACAAGTGGGAACGGGTTCTTACTCTTGACTTCAAATCTGATCCTAATTTTGGATTTATGCTAGAATATATCTTTGTAATGGAGAATTAAGCAGTCTGTAGGTAGGTTTTTAATCGCAATTGTAGATAATTTGAATGAATAAGAATAAGTCAGCTGGATGCGGCAGAAGATGGATGATAGGAAAATAAATTCTTCATACATTTTTCCCATGTTACCAGATCATCTTAGCATGTTCACTTTCATTCTATTAATGACATCTTACATGACCTTTCTTACATTGTGTTCTCATTTGTCATATTAAAAATTCCTGGCACACATTGTCATATTAAAAATTCTTCTTGACAATCTCATTTCAACTGCATTCATTCTACTTTAATGCAATTTCTGCCATGTCAAAGTTTCGCTTGCATACATCAAGGTTGACACTACGATTGCGTTGTAGATTGCAATTTTGGCTTTCTTTCTTATATATATCCTTGAAAAACAAGTATATATACATCCTTATATATTCCCTAAAATAAGCACAAATGCTTGTACGTCAGTTGAAGGCGAGAATCAAACCTTCATCCTATGGATTACTAATCCAGCGCGCTAGCCGCTCTGCCACCAACCCACCTATGTACACATATTCAAATTTACAATTTAACTTTTCATTGTTGTTTTAAGATGTGGATATTAAAAAAAATATCAATCTCAATTATTTTTTGTTTTGTTTCAGGTGGTATTCAGCTGTTTGATTAATATAACTTTGATCATTTAATATAATATATAAAAATGTCTCACATGAAGGTAGTACCCCTCAAGGCTAAACATGGCCAGAGGAACTCCCATAACAGTCCCCATGCAATCTTCAAACCAAAGGGGCAGAGATTCAAATTAAAAATGAGGAAAAAAAATAAAATGAAAGCACAAGAGAAACAATTTCCGCAGTTTTTGCAGTTTGATCTGCCCGGTGATTTTGATCATCAGATTGCGGAGTTGATGGTTAATATAAGGCTTAAACCGCAGGACATACAAAATTTTAGGTATTTGTGTGGCGATTTAGAGAGAACACTGCAATCTATTTTTCCAGGTATTATCAATCTTCTTGTGAATTATGGAGTCAAATTAAGCAAACATCAAAAAGTTTTAAGTTAAAATTTTAAACTTCATTTATGGTGTAACAAAAGTTATATTGAGTTCAAATGAAATGTAAGTTGCACCATCATTAAAAGGACAGTTAGAGTTATTTGGGATACCAGAACAATAATGATCAAATTCCTTGAAAATCATATCATCATAATATGCTTTTGCTGTGGCCGGACCAGTCTCGTGGAATAAACTACCACCTGAACTGAGGCAAATCGACAACTTAGCACTATTCAGGAAACACCTAAAAACTCACTTCTTCCGCGAGTCTTACAATAACCCCTAATATATTCAAAGCGCCCTTGAGGTGAGGTTATCACAAAAACGGCGCTATAAAAATAATCCAAATTTATTATTATTATTATTTATTATGATATGGTATCATTTTTATTATATTGCCACACCATTTTTGCCTATGCTAGTTTTGACCTTTTCTTAAATGTTTACCGAGTTCTTTTGTTTACGAGGTACCTTTGCATGGTATATAGGTATCGGCAAATATCCTGCTGTTATCATTGAAGTATAACAATATAATATGGGCGGCGCATGTGTCCTATCATACCAACCCGAGAACTGCTCACGTGTTTAGACTTGTTTGCTTTTCGTAAGCTAAACAAACAATCTGTGCTCTCCATTTGTCACTTGATGCTCGTAAAGGTTTAAAAAAATTGTTTATTCAGTTTTACCTTATTGAAAAACATTATAAAAATATTTTTTGTATTATATTTTAAAAATTAGTGATAAATTGCAAATCTCACGACGAAACCCAAGCATGAAGTGGTTAAACACTGAATGTGTTACACATCATCATATTTATAGCGCTGTTTAATGATTCAAGATCATTCCAAGAGTGCTGTTAATTCAGTTTGGTGCTGCTACGAAACAAAGCTGTTTTCAGTCCTTTAGTGAAAGTGCTCTTACTATGATATTCATATATTCTGTGGTAGAAGCCCATTTATGGTTTTAAAAATAAAATGATTCGTACATTGATATCATTTTTAACAATTTATTTGTTAAATAAAAAACAATTGTATTTTTTTCAGGATGTGTGGTTCATCCATTTGGATCAGTCGTTACCGGTTTGGCCATTCAGGGAAGTGACATTGATTGTTTTGTGGAGCTCAGCGAAGAGAACAAGAGGAGAATCCACTATTATTCTAATCCCCAAGCCCAGAAGGATATCATTTTCAAATCGAAAAAACTTTTCATGTCGTGCTATCGTATATTCACCAACATCGTCGGTATTCCCTTTGCCCGTGTGCCCATCATAAAACTCAGCCACATCGCTAGTGGTTACGATGCCGACATCAATTTCACAAATCCCTACGGCGTGTACAACTGCAAAATGTTGAAGTTTTTGTTTACTCTAGACAGCCGATTGATACCCTTCTTTGTGTTTATCAAGTTCTGGGCCAAAAGGATGGACATTGTCGGGCCGAATAAATTGTCCAATTACAGCATTGTCATGATGGGGATATATTATTTGCAGCAGTTGCCCAAACCTATTTTGCCACCACTGTCGGTGCTGCAAAGAAACTCGCAATATGATTATTATGTGAACGATTGGAATTGCGGTTTTGACTTTAGTACGGAGAGCATTCCAAAAACTCAGAACACGGACGATCTCTTGACTCTGTTGGAAGGTTTCTTTCAGTTTTACGCTTCATTCGTGTTTGACAACGTAGTGATTTGTCCGTTTGTTGGTTCGGTTGTGAAATCAGACAATTTCGTTAACAATACATCACTTCCCGATGAATATTCCTTGTACTTTGCTAACATAGCTAGTGGTATGGAACAACTGACCACCAAAATTTTGAACGTTCAGGATCCTATCGAACAGAATAGGAATGTTACAGTTAACGCTTCCGTCAAATTGAAAAATACTTTTCAAAAATGTTGTTCCGATGCGTGTGATACTATAAAAGAGGCTCGAAATAAAAACATATTCGACGATTTAGTCCCGGCATTGTTAAGTAGATGTTGAACAACAAATAAATTAAAATGTCGTTACAGCCTGTTACATAATAATCCAATGCAACTTGTAAGTTTATATAAAAGTTCTTTGAAAAGTAATGCTTTTGACACCAACTTAAGTAAAAGTCCATTTGAAACGTTTAAATGTTTGATTTTTAACAAACTATTGGGAAAGGATGTATCTTGTCATATTAATATATGCATTAGATATTTTTTATTTTCAATAACACTGAAGATGGTCAGCTAATGACTTATGACCGATACTTCTTTCCGTGCCATGGCAGATCCTCTCGACGTCGTTTATTACTCTGACATAGGCTTCTCTCTCCTAAGCTGATCGGAAGGGCTCCTCCACTCTATGAATTTCAATCCATACCGATGACTAGTCAGTGTTAAAAATTAAAAATAATCATTTCAAATATTTTTTACTTTCTACTCTGTTAGAAATGAAAGATGTTGAAACAAAAGTGGAACGACTTACCACTTTGTCACGGCGTTCTATTTATCTATAATAAAAACTCAATCCAAAATATTTTAATGTTGCCGCTTCTCAAATATTCTATAATTTACCAAAGACAACTTTGTGGTAGAGCTTTGATCATATATGTTTAAGTTATCTGCGCTCTCAGAATGATACTGATTTATAAAATGGCTTATTATTATTTTGTTGTTGTATGAAACAAAACAAATTTAAAGTGATTTGAAAGACTTCTTTTGTCAATTATTATGTTACTGACTGTATGAGAGATAATTTAAAGATGACAAATTATATTGAGTATTTTTTTTTGTTTAAGGCAATCCTCTCTGGACTGTGTTCAGATTCAACGCTCAACGTCGAATATACCTGATGTTGCAGATTATGGCATTTTTCACACCAATCTCACTGAATGCATCGGGTGTTTTAAATGTCAAATGTCATACATACATGTCTCTTTTTAGGTTATTTTTTATTGAAAGACAACAATTGGGCAGTGGTGGAAATAATGATCTCTGACCTTTTATTGGAAATTATTGAATGATATTTTAATAAATTAACCTCTTTGTTAATGCATATTGTCATCATAAACAATGTCAACTGACATAATAGATACCACAGAAACAAATAGAAGTCATCATTCCACAGATCAAATAAAAGTCAACAGATACTATAACTGTCAGAGCGTTTTTCACCCGACAATTTTACCGAGCGTTTGGTGCATGCACTCGACGCTCAGTCTGAACACCACAGAGTGTCTTTCGAGCGTCTGTTTCCGGTCATTATGAACGGCTTAGAGCGTCACTAAGTGCACTCGGCGTTCATTGTGAACGTAGCCCTGCAGAGTGATTTATGATTGCAATTTTGACAGCGTCATTTGTAGATATGTAAATAGAGCTTTTACAAATTTATAGATAGCTATTTTTTAAATTGAACAGTTTTCAAGTGTTACTCAATTTTCTTTTTTGGTATCGATTTTATTATATTGGTAGTGATTCTGAAAATGATTTTTATGGCAACAGTTTCAGTGAGAATATAATTTTTATTAGCTAGCTTGTGGATTTATTAATATTTTTTAACTTTCTCAAAAGTTAACATCATTGATTAAGATTTTTGTGTATTTAAAACTAAATATACCTATTTTATTTCCTTTTGAAATATAAAATACTACTTTAATTATTTTGATGACTTTTTATAATATCTTCCATGAATAATTAAAAATTTATATATTGTTTTTGTGCAATTAATTTTTTGGTTTGATATTTTTTTTTAGTTATACAAAACTCATAAAACATATTATTTTTTTTGAAAAATGTGTTTTATTGAAATACTTATAGTATAAGAGATAGCAACATTTACAATGAATCATTTTTTTATGGCTGTTATCCGAGACTGGATTTCGTACCCAGTCCATAGATTGCAGGTCATACTTAGGAAAATAACAGTTCATTTTTTATGTTAACCACGTGGGTGAGGCTGTCCCGTCCCTCGCGCAACAAAGCTCCTCGCTCTTGTAGCTCTCAGCTATTTTTAGATATATTATCTTCACAAAACCTTGACTTTTTTCCGCGGCACACCAACTGATGACCATGGTACACCAGTGTGCCGCGGCACACGCTTTGTGGAACAATGTCATATACTATTATATTAATTACAAAATATACCTACATCATTCTTAGTACAATACACAAATCTTTCTCAGAGATTATTTACACTTAAATTCAGGTTTTGGATGAGTCTTGAAACTTTCTCTCACGCAGATAATAACCATATTCAATCTATGAGGATAATTAAAAGCATGGTTTTCAATAGTCAAATTTAAAATGATCATAGATTTCTCTCACATCTATAAGCACAGTCAATCTGGGATTGTGATTATTGATTTTGATCATGGATCGCGATCCAGATTGACTGTAAAGGCTGCCTTACAAATAATAGATGATCATCATTTAGTGTTGATAACTTGACAAATTAAATAAAACAATAATTATCGGTGTTAATATTTTTAGTTTTAATTCACTTTGTTTGAAGCACATATCAGGTACTTGATATGACTGGTTTCTGCTTATAGTCAGTTGTCATCCATCCTGATTTGTGGTTTAAGAGTGAATTTTTGAAAATCAAATTGATTATCATATTTAGTTAAGTCGCTAATTCATCATATTATTAATGAAGGTATGATACTAATATTATTAGTGGCATTTTGATCAAAGCAAATTGTTTGAATAGTACTCTAAAAACTAATTTTTATCTACCCATTGTTTTACAAATTTGCTTTTAGATCACGCACATATTAATTAAATATGTTTCAAATAGTATATTTACAAAACTATAAATTGCTTGGATGGAATTATTGCATTAAGGTAAGGTAGCGATTGAAACAATCATGTGGAAAAATATATTTCGTAATTGGTCGTAATATTATTTAATTGAAAAAAAAATTACATGATATTGAGTTAGTAGGTACCTGCATATAATATTAAGTCAATGAAAATATATAAAAATAAAGTTTTATAGTAGGTATATTATATTAGGGGAACACAAAATTTTTGGGATTGGAACTGTACAAACATTTGGCCATTTGATATGCAGATTCACATTCTTCTGAAGTATTTTCTCCTGAAACAAAAAATGTTGCTTTTCAGTAAATTTACATTTGTAGATATTAGTGTGCTGTCAAATTTTATATCTTCTTCTTCGTTTCCTCAATGCTGAGGGTCGTGATCTATGGGGCCGCTAATGGACAGAACTAGTCGCCTCCAGTCCTCTGCCCTCCGCAGCTCGCACCGCCAAACAAAGGTCGTTCCCAGTAATCTCCTTAATTTGGTCATACCATCGCGCAGGAGATCTGCCTCTACTTCTTTTGCCTGGTACACTTCCTGTGATAATACTTTTTTGCCAATGTGACCAAAGAAACTCAATACCCGGCGGCTGCATACTGTAGACAATCTTTCTTTTATTTTGAGCTCTTTAAGGACCGAGTCATTTGTTCTTCTTGTATTAATTTTATATAGTAAGATATTATTGCAACAGTTTATTTTATTTTTATTCAAACCTTACAAACATACAGACATACAAACAAATATTGGAACAAATTCAATGTTAACAATATATCGTAGACCAATTTTGTTTGTGGATAATACATGATTTATTTAAGCTGCACAGTTTAAAATAAACACTATTAAAAATTAGTATTAGGTACTCAAAATTTAGAAATAAAGGTAGTGGAATTCATAGTCAAACTGAACAAAGCAGGAATCGGCTACCGTAATCCTCCAAGTGTCTCTGAAATGGCATTTTCATATTTTATTTTAGTAAATCTAAAAATATCACCATTCTTAATAAAACGTCATGAATGTTACATGCCCTTTGGATGAATGAATTTTGGACATAGTTAGTTCTGCAGAGAGACAATCTGAAAGTAAGATTTGTTCTATTATTACGAGAGGCACAATTCATGGGAAGACTCCCAAAAGAAAACTCTATAGAGTCAACGGCACCACCAATAATGTGTATCTAGGTACCTACGTCATGTCTGCAATGGTACATCTATTTTCTAATGTTATTTTATGATGACGAGCGGAAAGGATTCTATCATTAAAGACAAAAATTTACTTTGAACTTTCTCTTATCTTTCTACATAGGTCACATACTAGGGGTTCCAAACAACTGAAGCATATTCAAGATAGGGTTTATGAGAATTTCTTCCTCTTCGTTTCCTTACTGCTAAGGGTCATGATCTTTGGACAGAATAAATCGTCTCCAGTCCAGACATCTGCTCTCCGCAACTTGAAACGCCGAATAACAGTCATCTCTTTAATCTGGTCACACTGTCACGCAGGAGATCTGTTTCTTCTTTTACCTGGTATACTTACTATGAAAATACTTATTTCCAGGTTACTGGGCTCTCTAGACAATGATAATTTAAGAGGATATATTTTAATTGTGTAAACAAGTTGCTCTATATATTTTCATTTGTATATAATATGACTGATGTATCTTTTTTATTTATTTAATTTACATTGAAGGGCTTTATACAAGTAGTAAAATATAAAAAACAATAAACCAAAGAACAAGAGAGTAGGAAAAAAGTGGACAGCCAAGACTTTGTAATCCATAAAATGCAACAACAAATTTTTTAACAATCTATAGCTCCATTGCAAAGACCTGTTTATACTTATTATAATATCTTACCAATAGATCTGCATTGGTCCAAAGATACTCTAGCACCTGCCTTCATTTCTTCTGGAAGCATAATGTCTATTTGTTTCTTTGAGGCTTCGTAATTAAATTTACCATTTTTCGTCTGAAATGTTAAAGTCAAAACATGATTTCAGTAGGTATATATTTTTAGGTAAGCTCCATTCTCTAGTACCAGCTACTTATGTAGGTCCAGGATGAACCAACCATATGAGCAAGAAAATCACATTGGGCCTAAAAAAAGCCCCATTAATATATTCATATTAATGGGGCTTTTTATAATGATGTATCTTCCTGTATGAAAGTTGTCAGAATAATTAAAGTATAATTTAAAACTGTAAAGTCGATCGTTGAGGTTGAGATCTCCATATTCAAACCGGCACGATATGTCAAATTTGCCGGTCATTTAATTTGACCGATAATGTAGCCATATAAAAAATAAGGAAGAATCGTGTTCCTTTTGTAAATAACAAACACCATTGTTTTATAAATAAATTTATAAAACATATTTGTAATAGGAATATTAAATAGAAAAAGGAGACAGGGAAGAAAATAATGATTCGATATAGAATAATGTTTGTTGAGTTGGTAAAGATACGATTGATTTGACCGTTTTTTGCACCGAAGATTTTGTTCACAGATACGGTTTAATTTTTCGATCAATTTGGAAGATGTAGGTATTTAAGTTATATAGAAAAAACTTTTTTTTAAAGAACAAATACGTCCTTGTAATAATAAGTACATGTACATCCTCATACATTCCATATATTAAGCATAACATAATGATTCAATTATGCTAATTACAATACTCTTTCAGCTACATAATATATATTATGATGAAACCTCGATTCAGTTATGCTAATTATGAATACTAGTGTGATCGCAAACACACTACTATAGGTAGGTATTTATATTTTTTTTAAGGTGAATAGTAAATATCTGTTTTGAAGGTAAGTTTACGTTTCGTTACGTTTTCGTTCGGATCTAAATATGGTTTTATATAGGTAATGAGAACTTGGTGATTTTTTGGTAACTTACTGTCTGGGCCATTGTATAAACACAGGATATGTAACACTTCACGTTTTCGTCGTTTGGTATATCTCCTTTCTTTATGTTAGCCACCTGATCTGAAAAAATTATCATCCAATGATTTTTTTTCAAATAATATGTTTTTATTCTTATGTGTATTTATTATATGTTCGATGTTATACTTTCAAAAACTTTCTAATAATTATCCAGTTAGAATCCAATAGATTCTGGAGGAAACCACCATTGTAGGGGTAATTAGTATGTTACCCTCGCAATTGTGATCTAATGGGATTCTCTTTATAGTGTCATATGTAAACTCTGACTATCGCTCGAGAGTTTATTTCGCCATCTCCAGCGATTTCAAACAGAGCTTCCTCGGTATTATTCCCTTCCCTTTCTATTCTCGAATATTGCGAAGCTACATATAAGATCTGATTCCTGTTGATACTCCGTTTTCCTTCGATTTTACCTTTGAAGGGATTTGCACCTACTATATTTATGGTTTCGTTACTAATTTTATTAATAAAACTGTTAGTTATTGTGGATCGAAAGTAGGTAAGTATATAAAATCAGTTATTAAAATTTCAAGTGATGCAAATCAAGTTATTAAATAGTTAATCAATAAATCAATCATTATTTTATACAATTTCATATGAACTCTATAATAATTACAGATTTTAACTTACCATTGGTTACTTTCGACTTTGGCAGGCAGACATTTTTCATAAGCTTTATCGCGCTATTCAGTTGAGACTTGGTCATCTGTAATATATTTTTTTTTAAATAAATCCAAATCTATAGATTTTACCTTTTTTAAATACTTAAATAAATGTTATTGATTTTTAATATAAGAGTATTTTATAACAGTAGTTTTTTTTAAATAATCCTTAACTGGACAGTGCATTTATACGCCCACCTCCACCCGCTTCGCATATGGGGACTGAAAACGGCCCCGTCATAGAACGCTAGTAAGAATGACAAAGACTGACAAAGAATGCATGTCACGAAAAGTAGCTCTAGAAGCTCCTCTAGACTCGTGGTCTCGGCATAATAGTGCAAAAAATAACAATCAACGTCGGTGAAAATAATATTAACAGACATGGATTGTAAAAATGAGAGTTGACCAAGGATACTCTGGAATTTCTATTTTTTATTCAGGGCACTTCAGCCATGGCAAAAGAATTTGAAGGCTGTAAACTTCTTCTTCAACAGAGCAATTATAATAGTTTTACAGAAGCGCTGTTCAGGTAGATTTACATAAACGGCGTTGTATAAGTAAGCCAGTATAATATAGATATCATTATTATATATGTAAGCTAGTTTTAATTATTATTGTTTTTTTTGAATCGTAGAAAAAAATGGTAGGTATCTTTGATTAATATATTTGCGGGAGTGCCAAATGCAGTAAAATGAGTAGTTTTTCTGAAGTAATTTATTTATTTTATTAATTTTATTTTTTATATAATTTTATACAAAAAATGTATACCTACGTTGATACATAGATTTTCATATATTATACCGTTGATACTATCTCTATAGAGTTAATTAAGAACTCGTGTTCGAGAGGAGCATCGTCCTATTATTTCAATATTCGTAGATGAACGAATATTTATGTATTAATAGTTAACACTGATTTCCTCTGATTGTATAATATTTTTGACTATTAATAGCATCTGGAAACATTTAGACACTTGGTTTTAACGAAAAAGAATCGTAGAATAATTTCGTTTTGTAACTCTTAAAATAAGATAAACATGCCTTTAATAAACAATTAATTTACTGAGAAAACAATAGATACACAAAAAAATGTTTAATAGCTTCCAAACGACATAGAAAGATACAAAAATCATTCATTTAACTTATTCCGTTAATTCTCATCTCAGATTTGTGAAAACCAGACTTTTGTGAGCACCATTTTCTATACGAGTATACCTACATTCCGATTGGAAATATTTGTACATCAATGTTCGAGGGAATTATTTTCATCTATTTGATATACTCCATAATAGCAACAGTTTTACTGTTAGTAGGTATTTACGGAATTAACTTGATCCGTCTGATATAGGTACTCTCTAATATCAATAGTTCTATCATTAGTATTAACGGAATTAACTTGACTCATTTGATACACTTCCTAAAAGCAATAATTTTAATATTAGTATCTACGGAATTAACTTGATCCATTTGATACACTTCCTAAAAGCAATAATTTTAATATTAGTATCTACGGAATTAACTTGATCCATTTGATTCACTTCCTAAAGGCAATAATTTTAATATTAGTATTTACGGAATTAACTTGATCCGTCTGATATACTCTCTAATATCATCCTATCAGCGGAGACTTTATAATATATTTATTTATATTGGCTGTTTAATTATTATCTTAAATGTAAAACTGTTATGTATAGCTGTTAGTCTCCCAAAAAATTGTAAATAAATAAATAAATAAATATCAATAATTCTATTATTTGTAGGTATTTACGGAATCAACTCGATCCATATTAATTTGATATACTCCCTAATATACATAGTTATCGGAAAACAACTTGAGCCCCTCACATGGGTTCGTAGTGCGCTAATTTGTGTCTTTTTAGTCGTTTGGTATATGTTCAAAACGTCCCCTCCACAGTGAAAAAGGCTCAAAAAGTTCAACTGAAACTATAGCAATAATTTTACTATTAGTAGTTAAGGAATTAACTTCGTGGCAAATTTTATATATTAAAATTTACTTAAATTACAAATTCTAACTTATCGTGGTTTACAAGTAAGTGGAACCTGTCGGGCTTTGTGGTTCATTTATATCTGACTTCTGAGCCAGAGGTCCTGGGTTCGATTCTTGTTGGAGAGAGACACAGTTTTAATTGTGTTTTCAGACTGGATCTGTGAGACGATAAATACCACAAGGGTCCAGAATGTGGCAAGTTGTTATTGGGTGTATGTTAAATTAATATTTAACATAACACCTGTTATTTGCCCGAGAATCAAAATAGCAATCATTTTAAAATAATTATCAGGCAGTATTTTAAGCGAGGATCAAAATATCTTACAGTTTCTCCATACTCCAATAATCCAACGGTCATTATTAACACAGTAAGGTATTTCACAAACTTCACATTGATGATCATTTTTTCACCAAAAACTTGCGACTAATCTTAAAAATTGATACAATTTGCGATCACCGTAGACTCAAGACTAAAGACTGGTAATATCTGTCACAGTCTGCCTTTTATATTTGCTTTGATTCCACGATTAAATAATTTAATTGATAGTTGGTAATGTCTAATATCGTGTTTTAAACATTCATAAAGTAAACATCACCGTGTCGAGAAATTATACACAACATGTCAAAATCAACTAAACACATCATTATAACAAAATGAATGGGTTGTTTAAACGTTTATTTTATTGAACGGTTGATAATACTTGAAATGCATTTTTATGAAGGGAAAAAAACTCAATATTCCAGAACGTGGCCAACGTGCTAGCATTTTTAATATTTTGATAGACGATATCGTAGAGAAAAAATAATAGCAGTATGAAGCCTATTGAGCTTATAATTTGGGCTACACAGAAGAGACAAAATTTCACAGTAGGTACACCATAAGCGAAACTCATTGTATGCACTCTCAATATGACACATGTTGAGAAATTGATGTAAACAAAAATTCGTTTAAAATATGTGAATGCATCTTTTTTCTTCAGTCTATTTTCGTTTACTCCTGAACGAAGGCCTCTTATATTTGACTCCACGTTGTCCTGTCCTGTGCACTCTGTATCCAGGACGTGTCAGTATATCGTTGTACATCATCCTTCCACCTCAGATGCGGTCTCCCCACACCTCTTTTTGTCGTACGAGGTCTCCAAGTCAGCACACTCTTAATCCACTTAACGTGCGTCCTAGCTTCTGGCTACGTGTCCCGTCCATTTCCTTTTCAGAATCTCCACACGGTGGATTATATCAGTTACTTTTGATCTTTCTTTCACAGTTTCATTTCTTATTTTATCTCTTACTGACAGACCCAGCATGGTTCTTTCCATAGCTGTTTGGGTGACTTTTTGGGTGATTTAGTTTAGAAAGAGTTACTGTTTCCAGGTCATATATAGCAACCGGCATCAAACGCGCTTCATACACTTTCCTTTTCAGGTTAATGGGTGTTATCCGGTTTTTCAAGATACCCAGGGGCTTGCCTAGAACCTTCGGACTAGGCAAACCCTGAAAGAAAATTGGGAAATGTCGAATATTTAATGTTTTTTAGCATCGTTGTTCATTTGAGTGGCCACGAATATATTTTAAAATCACATGCAAAAATAATATTTACATTTGTGGCCCTGTCAAGTATCGTATCTACAAACGGTTCAATTTCTTGTAGTTTGGTTTTAATAAAACAAAAAAATATAAGGTCTTGAATTTCTTAACAAAATATTCACAGGCAAGCCAAGATTTTCAGCTTCTATAAGCAATTCCGCTACTGCAAGATACATACCATTTTTAGTGAAACCATGAAGCAAGATAAACGGCCTTCGTGGCTCAGTTGATTGGGTATTTGACTGTTGATCCAAAGGTCCCGGGTTCGATTCTGGAGTCTGGATCTGTGAGACGATTAATATCGTTAGTTTACAGAATGTGGCAACTTGTTATTGGGTGTGTGTTAAATTAATATTTGACATAGTGCCTGTTAGTTGTCCAAGAAACAATATAAAATAAAATGAAAATGCCATTTATCGTCGACATGGAATTGTGAATAACAACTATGTACACAAATGCAAACTTTTCCCGCGCTAATTGACAACTCATCAGAACAAGAGCCCGTGACCACCAGACTTACGTCATAGTATAAAGGCTGATTACTTTTCTGTGTAAGGATACTACAACGGGTAACAACGATTCTATACTATGAAACCTAAGCACTGGTGGCTTTCGCATAGTTTAATAAATTATTTTGTTTGTAATTTGTAGTTTCTTATTGTGCCATACACGTTGCATTCACAGGCGTAGTGAACATTAATGTAACTCGGATTATCAGCTTTATACTATCCTTCTTTATCTTGCATTCTCTCCTTATGTCTTCATTTTTTATTCTGTTATATATCGTTCTATTCATAGTTCTATTACATATTTTTTTAGTGATTCTACAAATATACTTTCATGCATCTTTTACCACGTCCATGTTACACTGGCATACGTTAGAGTAGGCACTACAATTGCATTATGTACGGCAATTTTGGCTTCCTTTATTGGACATTACTGGTCTGAGTGCTCCGTTTATTCTGTTACCTGCCATAGCTCTTCTTTCAATATCTTTATCAGGTCTTCCATTCCGTTCAAACATACTCCCCAAATGTAAATATTACTTTACTTGTTAGCCATGCGTTATTTAGTTTTTCGAATACTAATTAATATCTTATACCGTGCTGTAGAAAATACGTTGACACTTATTTTTTTTATCTGGCAACCTATCGTCGACGAAGTAGGCAATATATTTAGTAAGTACAATTTATTTGTAAATTAAGTTTTCACTATGAGAAAATTATTAGTTTTGCAGTCTATTTTTGTATTTGATGTAACTGCTAAATTGTATAGTAAAAATTTTAGTACAATTACAAAATTTCATACATTTTCTTTGAATTTGTTAAATAAAGATTGCAAATTTAAATAGTATGGTTATTGCAGGCTATATAGTACATTTTGAAAATAATTTCCCCAGTACCCTCAAAAGATACGTCTTTGAAATAAAGAACAGTCTGATGGTACATCTTATTCTATTGCATGTGCTTTTTGAAAATTGAATTAGTTTAATACTTTTCTTGTAAAATAAGTTTTAGTAAAACCTTTTTTTATTTTTATATTGAAGTAACTAAATAACTACAATGACTATGGAGTATATTTTTACCTTTTTTTAACTGAAAGGGAATATGAAAGTCTACCGGTTGAGTTTTTTAAAATTATAATATTTTAATTACTGTTCTTGCTATTTACAAAAAAATATCTAAATTTTACGTTTTCTTCACGAATTAGGTGATATAAAATATTTTTTCATGTTTCATACATTAGAAGGTAAATTAGTGTGCATTTTTGTGTACATCCGTATACCCAGGGTATACAAGCATCAATCAACTGTCTTGATCTAGCAATATTGCTTCGTGTTTCATACATTAGAAGTTAATTTAGTGTGCATTTTTGTGTACATCCGTATACCCAGGGTATACCAGCATCAATCAACTATCTTGATCTAGCAATATTGCTTCGTGTTTCATACATTAGAAGGTAATTTAGTGTGCATTTTTGTGTACATCCGTATACCCAGGGTATACAAGCATCAATCAACTGTCTTGATCTAGCAATATTGCTTCGTGTTTCATACAATAGAAGGTAATTTAGTGTGCATTTTTGTGTACATCCGTATACCCAGGGTATACAAGCATCAATCAACTGTCTTGATCTAGCAATATTGCTTCGTGTTTCATACAATAGAAGGTAATTTAGTGTGCATTTTTGTGTACATCCGTATACCCAGGGTATACAAGCATCAATCAACTGTCTTGATCTAGCAATATTGCTTCGTGTTTCATACAATAGAAGGTAATTTAGTGTGCATTTTTGTGTACATCCGTATACCCAGGGTATACAAGCATCAATCAACTGTCTTGATCTAGCAATATTGCTTCGTGTTTCATACATTAGAAGGTAATTTAGTGTGCATTTTTGTGTACATCCGTATACCCAGGGTATACAAGCATCAATCAACTGTCTTGATCTAGCAATATTGCTTCGTGTTTCATACAATAGAAGGTAATTTAGTGTGCATTTTTGTGTACATCCGTATACCCAGGGTATACAAGCATCAATCAACTGTCTTGATCTAGCAATATTGCTTCGTGTTTCATACATTAGAAGGTAATTTAGTGTGCATTTTTGTGTACATCCGTATACCCAGGGTATACAAGCATCAATCAACTGTCTTGATCTAGCAATATTGCTTCGTGTTTCATACATTAGAAGGTAATTTAGTGTGCATTTTTGTGTACATCCGTATACCCAGGGTATACCAGCATCAATCAACTGTCTTGATCTAGCAATATTGCTTCGTGTTTCATACATTAGAAGGTAATTTAGTGTGCATTTTTGTGTACATCCGTATACCCAGGGTATACATACAAGGGCATTATTTATCTTTTTTTCGACATTATTGTCTAGTAGTTATGTATTAACTCACTCCAATTATTATAATAGTTATTTTAAAAACATCGGACTCGAATAAGAGACTTCTTCTCTTGGAGAGAGTCAGGGTGGTGGTGGATCCTCCAAGTTAAGTCCCCTTCTTAGGAGAAGCCTCACAAAAGGGGATGTAAAAAAAAACAAAATAGTGGTTGTTATTTTTAATTTATGTACAAGTAATTTATATGACGTCGGATTGATTAGCAATTTATCAAGCAAAGTAAAGATAGAGAATTCGGTACAATAAAGTATGTTCCAAAATAACCCCGAAGTAAAGAACAAAATATATCTATGTTTATCGTTTTAATTTTTTTTTATAGAAAACATCTTCTTTTAAGATCAGCATATTTTTGTTTATTTATTCAAATTCACATAAACAATACAGGATAACAATAATGCAATAGTGCAACAATAGTACAATTTATTATATAACTTAAACAATTTAGAAAATGTTGCCATTGACAAAATACTTCAAGAGGATACATAATAATAACATGAACAGAATCAGTTATTACAACATTAAGACAATTTACCAGTATATAAATTTAATCATCGTATTTTGAAACACGTGTCTTCATAGTGTAATAGACGGTTTAAATATATTATTAACATGTTTTCAGTCACTAGATTTAGCGTTATAAGTCCTCTTAAGGACATTACAAATCCTCCCCAAGATTAAAATACGTAGTGCGCTTCTTCAGAATTGAAGAATATACCCAATTCCTAATAGCTGGTGTCCCGTGTCCCCTACTTAGACACGTTAAAAAACTGCGAATAAAATAGCCAGAATTCCATAAAAAATCCTTATTTTTTAATTTTTAAATGTAATTCTGACATTTAAATCGTTTTATTTTTAATTTTATCGCAGTCTAGAAAAGCTGGTAGAAGTGAAAATTGTGGATCATAAATTACTCAAGTAGACTCTTGCGTTGATACCGACTCATATTGTTGATACTTTGGTCAGGGGGATCAGGGGAATAGAAAAACTTCAGGATTAGTTTCATACAAACATTTAGCTACTTTAAACGATGCCTCACATATATCTTTGTCTTTATCAGCTGAAACAAACAAAAAATGAATCAGTATAACCATAACATAACATGAACCATCTGGTTGGTTGGAAGAAATTGCCTAGTGGTAATAAGCCCGCCAGTGTATAATTATATTTGTTTATATTATGTACAAGAAGATGTATAAATAAATATTTACATAAATAAATAAATAATCAGAAACCATGTAAAACAGCATTATATGCAAATGTAAACGGTGAACTGAATTTTACACAAATCAATTTTTCAAAATAAACGAAGTCTTATTAACAAGCGGGGGATTATGGACGTTCTACAACGTCTTTAATATTTTTTTTATAGTCCATGATGTTCCTAAACGTCTATAATAACTTTTTTATAGTCCATGATGTTCCTCAACGTCTATAATAACTTTTTTATAGTCCATGATGTTCCTCAACGTCTATAATTACTTTTTTATAGTCCATGATGTTCCTCAACGTCTATAATAACTTTTTTATAGTCCATGATGTTCCTCAACGTCCATAATAACTTTTGTATAGTCCATGATGTTCCTCAACGTCTATTATAACTTTTTTATAGTCCATGATGTTCCTCAACGTCTATAATAACTTTTTTATAGTCCATGATGTTCCTCAACGTCTATAATAACTTTTTTACAGTCCATGATGTTCCTCAACGTCTAAAATAACTTTTGTATAGTCCATGATGTTCCTCAACGTCTATAATAACTTTTTTATAGTCCATGATGTTTGATTGTATAGACTACCTTCATCGCTGTCAAGTTGTGTTTGTTTACTTCTGAGTTTATTTTGCTTATTTTGTGTCTTTTATCGTATGAAATCTTTTATTTTTTGCTTTAAGTGATTTGTTGCCGTATCCTGTTTGTGGTGATGTATTTTTTGTGTATTTCGGGTGTTATTTTTAGGTTTTAAAGTGTTTTGAATGTTTTTTCTCGTGCCTGACAAATAACATTTTATTTTTTTTTGTTTTCTTTTGTGTACTTTATATATATCATTTTGCAGGGAATTTTCCCGTGATTTCAATAATATATAACTTATGTACTTTATTACTATTTTTTACTATTTTATCGTGATTTCAATTTATTTTTTTGACATTTCGGTGTGCGTTGCTCGTGTGTTTTATTTTACGTCACTGACTCTAGTGTCATTGAATGTAGAATTAAATTGTGCACAGAAAAGTTCGCGGAAGATAGTGTCTGCCAACTGCCGTTGATCAGATATTAACGTCTTTCTGCGCTCCCCATACTGGCGCTTACGCCCTTTCGGCGTTGAAAAGCATAAATTCATAGATACAGGCCGCCCGTCAAAGAGACGCCCCTCACCCCCTTGACTTATCCCGTTCCCGCACCGCATTACAATGATTTGTATTTTTATATTATAATATTATTATATTCATAGTTTTTACTCTCTACTAATATTAAGACTTGAGAGATATTTTGATATATTTATATGTACCTAATTGTTTTCTTTCACTCCTTTTATTTGTTCTAGTAATTATAGCAAGTACTGCTTTCTGGTACCTATTCTGTACCTATCTATATATTTGTTTTGGTATAAACCTTTGTACATTATACTTTACGGCGCTTGCCGATTATTATTATTTTTTTAATTATTTGTGTTATTATCTATTCTTTTTTCTCTTACATAGTATTTTACTCCATCCTTTATAAAAATTATTTTTTTATTTTCTCTTCATATCGTTCCCTTGTCTCCTAGCATCTAACCGTCGTTTATTTATTTATTTATTTATTATACTCCTACCTGTCCCAGTCACTTGTAAGACTGCAATATCTGCAATTTTCGTGGGCTAGGTTTGGTCGTACAGTCCTTTGTTATTCTGTTAGGGCAGCTCTGTTGCTTATCTTCCAGTGGCTTACCTTTCCTGCTGTCCAATCCATGACCCTTCACATCGATGGAGGAATCTGATTATAGGATGACAAAAAGGGAACGAAAGCGGAAGAGGCAGAAAGAACTCTTGAGTCTGCCGGCAATCGCCAATGACTCTCCTCCCAGTTCAAGAACCAGAACTTTTAGTCCTTCTGTCGTCCCTTCCTCCCTTGCCTCCATAAAACCTCCTCCCCTGCCCTTGTCATCTGCAGTCCCTGCCCCGACCACTGAATCCGAGAATATGAGTTCAGACTCTGATACAGAAGATGAGCGAGAAAATGATTATTTGCCATCTTCTAAAATAGAAGCAGCCTACGTATGCCTGAGTAATATTCAAGACATTGTGGAAAAACACTCAAAAATATCGAAGTCGCATCTCATTCGTGTTGGTCGTGAAGCTCAGCGCCTATTATCATTTATTGGTGATCTGTCGACTGAGTTGGCGGAAGCAAGGGGCGTCATATCTTGCCTGAAAACAACAATTTCCAGCCGAGATGAAAAAATCTTGCATCTGTGTGAAAAGATTGATACCACTGAGACACAGATTGCACCGGTAATGAATAAAATTGCCGATAAACTCAACGACCGCCCGACCTCCCTGTATGCCACGCAAGTGACAGGTCCACCACCCTTATCCAAGGGAGGATTTCCTGCACTCCCTGCAAAACCTGCCGTCTGCATTTTTCCCACAAACGATGAAGTCAAGTCATCGATGGAAACCAGGAAAATCCTGAATGCAGCCATTAAGCCTTCCGACGTAGGTGCTCGCGTCACAAGTGTACGTACCATAAGAGGTCACGGCGTTGTTGTTAACACGGCCACCACGGAAGACTCCATCAAGTTGCTGAATGCCCCGGCAATAAAAGCATCAACGACCTTGACCGCGCGACTCGCTACCAAGAGACAACCTCGTGTGAGGTTTAGTCATGTGCCACGGGACCTGTCTAATGACGAATTTTTAGAGATAGTTGCAGAGAATACAAAAGAGCATGCCATTAAAACTGCAGTATTCAGTCATCTAACAGGACCTACAGTTGGCCCGACTTGCGATAGAGTTTTTTCAGTACCTGCTGCCGTTCGCCATAGCCTCATCAATTTAGGAAAGGTGTATGTGGACTGGAATGTCTGTCGTGTTACAGATTTTCTTCCAGTCAGTATTTGTGGCCGTTGTCGAATGTACGGCCATGGTTCAAAAACTTGCAAAGAACCCGTCAGATGCTCACATTGTGCTTCAACGGAACACGTTTACGTGTCATGTCCGAATAGAGCCAATCAACCCACATGCGCTGTTTGTAAGTTGTTTAACAAACCAGCAGTACACCGATCAGGCACTAATGACTGTCCAGCTTATCAAGCAACAGTCAGCAGAGCTTTACTCAATATTGACTATGGCGTGTAATGCTTCTGTTAAATTTGGTCAGCTTAATCTTGGCCGTGGACAATCGGCTTCAGCCGAACTCAGTCAGTCTGCTCATCGCATGAACATTGATGTTTGTCTTATCCAAGAGCCGTACTCTCGAGATGGAATTGTGCCATCATTTGGTCCGGGTGTTCGAGTTGCTATGGCTTCGAGCTGTACCTCAACGAACCCTCCGATGAGCTGTATAGCTATTTACAATCCCAACATTAACTTCATATGCCTGGATCACTTATCTTCTAGTCACATGGTTGTAGTCCAGATTTCTTCTCCAAGTGATTCGTTTTATATTATTTCGATATATTTTCAGTTTAGTGAATCTGAATTTCGTTTTCTGGATCAACTGGATATTATATTGGGTCAACTCGGCAACGCATCATTAATTATTGGAGGTGATTTTAATGCCGAATCTATTCTATGGTGTAACACTACCACTTTCGGGTCCAGGAAATTCACCAGAGGTGTAAGCTGCGAAGATTTTATCTCTCGCCATAATTTGAGTGTGTTGAACAATCCTTTCAGTCCACCTACCTTCTCCAACCACATGGGTACAAGTCATATAGATGTCACTTTAGCTACACCTCAGATTAACCACAGAATATGGAATTGGTCTGTTGACGAGGATGCCTCGTGTAGTGACCATAACCTTATCACGTTTCAGATTATTTC
The DNA here is from genome assembly GCA_963576475.1 of Molanna angustata. Lineage (NCBI taxonomy): Eukaryota > Metazoa > Arthropoda > Insecta > Trichoptera > Molannidae > Molanna > Molanna angustata. The sequence continues at coordinate 27,850,617 of OY754982.1, forward strand.
CAATGTACCCCCAATTCCTTTAGCGAAACCTTTGCTTAGAAGATTCCGGACAAGGTGTGACAGATGGCGTTGGTTAGACTTTGACCGCTACTTTGAATGCTCGCTGGATCGTTTATCTTGTAGATCTTGTACTACTGCGGAAATGGCCTCATCTTTTACGCAGAGTATAATTTATTGTGCCGAGAAGGCGATCGGCAGATCTTCTTCTAGTCATATGTCTCCTAATGAATGGTGGCATCCTGGCTTAGACATCCTTAAACGAACTTCGACTCGAGCTCACCGCGCATTGAGAGCGGCCCGTCGTCGAGGAAGTTCAAATGACTTTGTAACTGTACTTCAATGTGAGTATAGACGCTCAAATAATATCTACAAACGCGAGATTTCTCGTGCCAAGTCTGATGCATGGCGCCGTTTGGTATCTGAGGTTTCAACCACAGATCCTTGGGGTGCTGTGTTTAGATATGCATCAATGAAAAAATATCCAAATGCGTCAGTCTCGTGTATCCGTGATCCACGAACTGGAATTATCACAATAGACTCTGACTCGACGACAAGCACGCTACTTGACATACTTATTTCTTCTGATGACATTTCATCTGATACTCCTCTTCATTCACAAATACGCAATAACCAATCCGATATCCCGCAAACTCCCATATCGACCTTCGCCAATTTCGATGAGCTCGATTTTATAATCAAGAATCTTCACCAAAACAAATCTCCTGGCATTGACCGCATTGACGCAGCTCTCGTACAAAGGTGCTGGCACATAGCTCGCCACGAGATTATCTTATTGTACAACAATTGCTTGCGAGAAGGCTACTTTCCGGATTGTTGGAAAACAGGTTTAATGACTGTTATTCCCAAGCGTAGTGACCTGGATCCTTCTGACCCAAAATCATATAGACCGATTACTTTACTACCTATTTTGGGTAAGGTCTTAGAAAAGCTTATATGTCGACGCTTAGAAGATCATCTTTCCAGTACCCACCCACTGTCCGATCGTCAGTTCGGTTTTCGCGCTGGGAAATCAACGGTTGATGCTATCTTGGCTATATCTGATATTGTTAGAAGCTCTGATAGTAAATATGTTATCTCTATATCTCTTGATATTGCGGGAGCATTCGACAATGCCTGGTGGCCTCTAATTTTAAAAAAACTTCGAGACCGTAAGGTTCCTAGCAACATATATAAATTAGTGAAGAGCTATTTTACTAATAGACATGTGGCCATGCCCGGGGGACAAGATTTGCACTGGCGACCAATTAGCATCGGGTGCCCTCAGGGTTCTGTTCTGGGTCCACTGTTATGGAACATCTTGTTCGACGAACTTCTATCACTTTCAACGCCTACGGGCTGCAGTATTTTGGCATATGCCGATGATGCTACAATCCTTATTCAAGGTAACACCCGAGCACTTATTGAGCGCGCAGCTACTCAGTTACTTTCTTCTGTTGCAGATTGGGGTATAAGTCATAGACTCAATTTCGCACCTAAGAAGACGTATGGGTTAGTGTTAAAAGGCATAATGAAAAGTCCTCCCTCCATCAAATTTATCAATACGCGTGTAATATTTAAGGATAGGGTCAAAGTTTTGGGTGTTACACTAGATAGAGGCCTAACTTTCCAATACCATGTTCGTGCTGTATCCGATAGTGCAAAAATAGCCTTCCAAAAGATTTCACGTCTTGCTCGAGCTAGTTGGGGCCTTAAATTTCCAGTAGCAAGACTGTTTTACAACGCTACCTTTCTGAGTATTATGTGTTATGCCGCTCCTTGTTGGGCTCATCGTTGTGAAACCCAATACATTAGACGTCTGCTGCTTTCTGGACAGCGCTTCGCTCTAATAGCTTTAGCAAAGGCTTACAGAACCTGCGCTACCGACACACTTTCTATTCTCACAGGTATGGCTCCCCTTGATCTGGAAACACAGCGACGAGCTTCAATTCACAACCTGTATAGAGGTCGAAGCTCAATTTTGGGTGGTGTTTCTCTCCCACCTGTAAATTTACCCACAGTTCGTGGAGAGATTGAGAACATGGCCCGGAGTTCTCTTTTAGATGCTTGGCAACGTCGCTGGTCTTCTTCTTCCGTGGGCAGACTGACATTTTTATTTCTTCCTGATGTGAGGACTCGAATTTTTTCCTCGTGGATTGTTCCCGATTATTGGACCACGCAATTCCTTACTGGACACGGCAGTTTCAAAAGTTATCTCTTTCGTTTTCACTTATCCGATTCGTCCTCATGTCAGCTTTGTGATAACCCTGAACAGACTTCTGAGCATATCCTATGGGAATGCACTAACTTCTCCGTGTCAACATTCCGACGAGAACTCTACGACGATGTCCGAGGGAATTTCTTTGGACCCATTGGACATGCGGACCTTGTAGCCACGAAGAGCAACTTTAGGGCTTTCAAGACTTTCTGTCTTAAATTCGGTGCACTATTATCTTCACTATCACTGAGCAGTGAGCCAGTTGTTTCAACATGATTAGCTCTCTTTGGCACATTAAGTGCAGTGTCTGCAAGGTTTTAGAGTTCTCCGGACTCTTCGTATGTTCTTTATGTGTTCTTTCAGAGTTTTGCAAGGGGCCGTTATTAGTCCCCATAAGCAGAACGGGTGGTGGTGGGGGAAGAACAGTCCATGATGTTCCTCAACGTCCATAATAACTTTGTTATAGTCCATGATGTTCCTCAACGTCTATAATAACTTTTTTACAGTCCATGATGTTCCTCAACGTCCATAATAACTTTGTTATAGTCCATGATGTTCCTCAACGTCTATAATAAATTTTTTTATAGAGCATGACGTTCCTCAAACATATATGCTGCGAAGTCTCTAAATTGATGTTTTTTGACTTCAAAGTTGGAAAAGCCGTGAAAAAAGTAGACCTCTGCATACAATCGTGTTCCTTCATACACGCTTTTTGGATTTAAACTGCCTCTTCCTTCAAAAGAATTTCATTCTCTTGAACGAATCGACAGTTGGATCAATAATAAAATAAAATAAAAAAATACCGAATCAACTAGAAACAGTGAGACATATTTAAAACATAACCAAAACTTTATAGTTTAATAGAAAATATTAATATTTTCTATTAAATGCTTTTGTAAAATTTTAAATTTAATTATTTAAGCTTTACATACCTCTTCTGAAAAATCGACATTAATATTAATGATTCAAATATGCATTATACCATCTATTGAGAAGTAGCGGAAATTTTTGGTCTTTAATCGTGCCAGAGGTTTAGTCAAACTTTTAAGTGATTAAATTTATTTTTAACCCTTTCTTAACCGAATTATGAAAGCATTATGAAAATAAATATGTTTCATAAAAGATGGGCAAAATACCTATGTAAAGAGATTTTGATATATTTTTTCTTCTTTTTTTGGAAATTTCAACAATTTCAATTGTCATCACTCATATATAAAATTATATACTTTTCATAAAATTAAAAATCTTTAATTTTTAATTATTACTAGAGATTGAAGGAAATATAATAACCTAACCAAAAAAAAATATAGCATGCTAGAAAACAAAAAAAACTCACATTTATTAAATTTTGAATAACCGTGTTTAGCAAGAATAGTACAATAACCGAGTTTTCAACTGTACAATAACCGAGTCACAATAACCGAATACAGAAGTTTCCGTCATTCTCAGTATTGTAAGCGATCAAAAATATTGTGATTAATTATTTAGAAGAGAAATAACACAGCTGATAACAATTTTCATTGACATATACGTAAAATACATTAATGATTCCAATTGGAATCATCGGTTAAGAAAGGGTTAAATATACTGATCATATTGAAATAAAGTGCAAGATTGAAGCTGCGCGCATTTCTTGTTAAATCATGTGAAATCTTCTTTGTGACATCACACTGAAACTGCGCCGACCGCCGTGGCACAGTTGGTAAGCCGTTTGGCTTCTGTGCGGGCGTCCTGTGTTCGATTCCCAGCAGAGGAGAAATTTATTTAAATTTATTTCTCACGCAATTCTTGCTTCTCTGTAGCTGGAAACACTGGTTAGTTGGAAGGAATTGCCATATGGCAATAGACTCGCTACTAGCGCAGGATGCAAGGAATATTTATTATTATTAATTATTATCAATATATTTATATATTTATTATTATTAATTATTAGTTGTTGCCAAATATCTCGAACTAATAACCGAGAAGAGGGGCGATTTGCACGTAAACAAACGAAGTAAAAATACACAAATTTGCGGTCTGCTCAACCGGAAGCTCGTTCAAGATGTTTGGCGAAAATTATACTTATGGTGTTGGGGCATTGACCCACAAGGTGGTTGGTACCATAAACCGCCTATGGAGGCATTCAGAATGTGGATTCACCGCAGAATGATACCCAGGACCGACATGGTGTGCAACGTTGAAGTCTTGCGTAGAGCTAACACTGACATCACTGCCTATTCACAACAGTCAACCTCCGCAACACTTCATATTTTGATCTCATAACAAGATGAGAGAAATAGTCCATCCTTCAGTTGATCATAAAGGGGAAGATTGAGGGCTGCACTGAAAAAAATATTATGACTACCGAACTGGCTACTTGCGTTTTAGCCAAACCTTAGTTATCAGAAATAAAGGTTTATTTATTTATGACTGTACTGTTTGGCAGTGTGCACAAAACCAAATGTTTTTTAGTCACTATAGTTCAGTTAATTTTAACATTTTAGTATTAAAAAATAAAATCAGTTTGTTGAGGGGTCGGCAGGAAGCAGCTATCCAGACTACAAAACATACGGGAATGGACCAAAATGGGACGTGTGGAAGACCTGTTCCACACCGCATAGGACGGGACGAGTTTCTACCAAGTGATCATCAACGTCGGGGGGACCCGACAGGATATGATATGAAGAAAAATAAAAAATATACTTACCAACACTACGGCATATGCCCATTGCTTTCTTCGCGGGTTCTTTCAAATTATCCGGCATATATATGTCGATTTGTTTTAAGGCTGCTTCGTAGTTTAATTTGCCGTTCTTCACCTGCAAATATATTAAATTTGATATTGTTATTATAACTACACAGAATTGTTTAATCAATATTAAAAGAATCATTACCGTCCATTTGCGTTACATTCTAGCAAATATAAATAAGTCTTGGCCTCCTCGAGCGATCGTCGCATTCCTACATTATGAGACGTCCTGCGACACCTGTTAGTCACCTGCAGACATCGCAGTCAAGCCTTCCTTATGAAGTAACGCAGTCTAGCCTATTAGTCACCTGCAGACATCGCAGTCTAGCCATTAAAATAATTTTGGTCTGTCAATACTCCATCAATAGGCCTAGGCTACGATAGATGGGTGGAGTCGAGAGGGATTTTCAGATAGCCGGAGTGGTGAATTTGAGAGTGAAAGACATGGACAGGGTGCAATGGAAATGATTCGTTGAGGAGGCCAAGGTATATCCTGGGCTGTGGAGCCACTCATGAAAGTGATGATAGTAGGTACTTATTCCATTTTGTCTACTACAAAAGAGCTTCTTCAGCGTGGACTGTTGTGGACTAGACAATTTTTAACAGTGTATTCAATATTCATGTTTTAGCTTAGCCTTTGATCTGAGATAATATTTGCACAAGAAAGAGATCTTACGCCTATAGATTCTTTTTATATAGTACCTAGGTGCGTATCTTTACAACGCCCTCTTGCACATACATCTTGCATACACACCCTCACAAATACACTTGATTTGTTGGTTTTTATAAATTGAATCTTGGTACTATTTATTCTTTTATTCTTTGAGTCTATACATTTGTGTTAAGCCTTGAAATCTATTAAAAATCCACAGAACCGGTTTTCCCCTAGTGAGGTAATAAATGTCACCGAATAAATAAAAATAAGACAGCATTACTTGACAATTAGCGCCACCTATGAATTAAATCAATAATCAAGTCTGTTAAAAATAAACGAATAGTGAACTTACGCTCTGTGCCATAGTAAAAACACATGCAATGTAACATTTGACGTTTGGATCATCAATGAATTCTCCTTTATTTATATTTTCAATTTTTTCTGAAAAAGAAAATTAAAATTATTACCGTCACCGTTTTGTTTCTTGTATGATTAAAGTGCATGTGTTTCGCCGTATTTGAAAAGCTGATTGGTACGTGCCACGCTTTTCAAGTATTGTCACGAAACGTTTAGTAATTAGGTACTATTATTATTCTATGTTAGTAATGTAGAACAAAAACAACAGAGAATTGTTAAAATTAGTAGAAATTTAAGTCATTTGACAGATGGAGACGTAAGGTTTAAGAAACGGATTAGTTGAAAATGTTTTATAATTTGGAATAATAATATGTCACCAAGCCCATCTTTTCGCGGGAACAAGGAACTGGGAACTAGGATCTCTTATGATATATGAATGATTATATTGTAATTAATAATATTGCAATAGTTGAAATCACTTGTCAAAGCAATCGTCTTCCAAAAGTAGTTACATAATATTTTGGTTATTCTGAACATGTGATTATTAATAAAATGGACTTTTGTCATGTCAAAGTCATTGGAATGGGGGCCATCATCCTAAAGTGCCCAGGGTCTCCAATAGATGGTCCTGTATAAGGCACATCACATGAAAGGATAACGATTTCTAAACATTTAGGTATTTGGTCTAGTATTTATTAATTAACCCTTGAGTGATACCAACAGTAGATTTTTAAGTTTTAAATATATCACTTTAAAATTACCTACTATGATTATTAAAAGTGATTCAGTAAATTATTGAATAAAAACAATTATAAAATACCATTCGGAACTTTGTTTTTTGGTTGACATGCATTTCGCATTATTTTTGTGGATTTTTTTAATTGAGACAAAGTCATCTGAAAGAAAAATACAAATAAAACTCATTTATGCATAAATATTTCAAATAACATATAATAAGGAAAATTTTTGAAATCTCTTTAGAGACGAAGTCTCTTTAGGGATATTATAGGAGAACCAGGAACTCAAGACACTTACAGGGCTTACGACCTGTCATCTGCTGGTTTACGTGATCAGAGATGTAAAAAATTGCCTAAAATATCTTTTACTCACGACAGGGAAAAAATCCAATGTTTACGTACATAATTAAAAAAAAAAACGTATTATTACATGCCTGTTAAGTTGGCCCGACTGAGATTACACAATGTTCTGAATTATTGGAAAATGAGCATAAAAAAGTTGAGTTTGTATAATTTAAATTACAAATACACACATGCTTACAGTATAAAAAAATAATAAACACATTTGATTTATGCATCGTCGTTTCCTAAAAACGATAGTGTTACCCTTATTAAAATAACGTCAAAAATAACTAATTTGGGAACTTTTGACATTTAGATTCTACATTTTTTTTAAATGAATATGTCCTTGTTAAACAAGTACATATAAATCTTCCTACGTTCCCTAAAATAAGCATAAATGCTTGTAATATAGGTGAACGAAATCGGTCAAGGCAGGATTCGAACTTGCTACCACTCTGCCATCGACCCATTTACATAAAATACTATTACGTATATGATTGGTCGGATGTCAAACAATAATGGTTTGTGTCATATTTTCTGAAAAAATAAATTAATTAATAATGATTCGTGTCTGACCAACTTAAGAAAACATTTAAATTTATTATATTACACAGTAGTACACACAAAGATAAAATTAATTTCTATTTGGTTGAGAGAAATTCAAGAATTTTTTATATTTGATTTGATGTTGCTTTTTTATTTATTACTATGAGAATGCAAACTATCAAATTTAAGTATGTTAGATAAGAAAAATATAAAATTATTAAATCAAATTAAAATATAATAACTATTTATTAGTATCATTTAATGATTCGGCGGATATTTTGTGGTAGTTAATATAAACCATTTTTGAAATATAAATTAGCTATAAACCACTTGTTTTTTGAGTCACTTCGCGACATGTTTCGGAAGCGCTGTCCTTCCATCGACCGGCGTGTCGAGTCGTATTAGAACTAAGTAGAATGAATATAAAAATATACTTACTGCATTAGCAGTATAAAAATTGAATACACTTAACATAATAAAAACACCACCTAATATTTTGATCATTTTTGCACAGAAACAATTATAACCACTTTCAATTTATGCGAGAAATTTATTTGAGTCTTTAAAGGCCATGAACGAAATAGGTAACTATTGTTCAACTGTTTTTGGAGTTATTTAGTGTGACCTTCCGGTTCGTGTGCTGGCTGTTCTAAACTTGACAGATGGAAAAATCTCGTCTTTAAATATAAACAGTAATTAATTTACTGTGGCGATCTCCACTTCCGTAATTATAACAGACAGGGCTGGTTCTAGGTAAGAAGAGGAAGAAATAAAAAATAAAACTATAAATTAATGTGTCGGCGACAGAGCGGCTAGTGCTAGTGCGTTGGATTAGTGATTCACTGGACGCGGGTTCCTGCCTCGATAGAATACTTTTGCCTATAGCACGAGCATTTTATGGGAATGTAGGAGTATATACACTTTATTTCTTTGCAAATAGATTTATTTGGATCGCGAACCTTGTTGTTATTGTGGTTGTTCTTTAAGTAGGTGCGATAAACAATGTGTTATTATATAATATTATGATATTTAAAAATAAATGAAAGATTATTGTCTATTACATAATTACTATTATTAATGCAAGGTCCGCGTGTTCTAAGAATTTCCCTTTACTCTTTCGTAAAGTTCTCGTCACTATGGTAGAATTGAAAGATAACTAGTTGCATGTAACACATGAGATCCAACTGTCGACAGCGATAGTATGTATAGTTGAAGAATAAGTACCAAACCCATAAATACAAATTATCTATTATTTTATGATATTTAGTTTTCTATACAACACATGTACCTAGGTAGTCAAGATAGGATAGTATGGAGGTCAGTCTTTTTTTCCTATCCGGAATATGAAAACAGCATGATGGTATATGTATATTGTATGTTTAGAGATGAAGTATCAAACTATTAAGTCTTCTTTGATATTGTGTATAGGTGACTACCATACAAATTGTATGAAGCGATGTCGTCACTAAATTCAATTTTTATAAAAATTGTTAAAAAAAATTTGAGATGTACTGCTACAATGTTAATATTTTTTATAGAAAATTAAATTATCCAGTTGGGGTGTTTCGGCTTTTTTCGATATTTAAAAAAAAATGGAAATATAGGCAGTTAAACTCATAAATTTATCATAAAAAAAATACTTTTCTTAATAAAAAATGTTTGAGAAACCCTGGAATTTTTTTGAAAAAATAAATTTGAGATTTTGTATTTGTCTATGCTTATACCAATTTTCAGCGTTCTAGCTTTTATGGTTTCTGAGATATAGGGAAAAATAAAATAAAAATTTAAAAGTTGATAACCCCTGACTGAAACAAAAATTCAAAATTCCGAGTATAAAAGTTTTGTAGGCCTGTAACTGTTTATATATTCTGAAATTTTAAACTCTGTAAATTGAGCGGATCAAAAGTTATAAGGGGGGGACGGACACACACACACACAGACATACACACACACACACACAGACACACACACACACACACACACACACACACACAGACACACGAAATGTTCTACTCCGAATTCTGAGTAAATCCGTGTATGGAACATATATGCTGCGAAGCCTCTAAGTTGGTGTTTTTTGACTTCAAAGTTGGAAAAGCCGTGAAAAAAGTAGACCTCTCCATACAATTCTCGCGTATTCTGGCTTGATACATTGTCGATATGTTAAGAGAACAAAGTTCTCTTGAACAAATCGACAGTTGGAATATGGTTGCCATGTATAGAAATAAAACAGTTCGCCACATCCTTTAGGAGTGCCCACTGCGCAGATTCCCAGGGGACCCAACCAGCCTGCATGGAGAGGAACGGGATGTCATGGACTGGCTACAGCAACTGGACCTAAGACTTTAAAGAATACTGGGACGCAACCACAACTGGTAAAGAATCCTGCCCATATGTCATATGAAAAGTAAAGTAAAGTAAGTATGTATAGAAATTGGTACATTCCTAGCTATAATAATTTTATGGTCAGGGTTCTTCTTCTCCAGCTGTCCATTGCTGGATGAAGGCTTCTTCAAACTCCTTCCAACATATATGCTGCGAAGCCTCTATGTTGATGTTTTTTGACTTCAAAGTTGGAAAAACCGTTAAAAATATAGACCATGCATACAAATCTCGCGTATCTTGGCTTGATTGTTTGTCAATATTTTAAGAGAATAAAATTCTCTTGAACAAATCGACAGTTCGATAGTATACACTGCACTGTCATTAAGCGAAGGTGAAATTGATGAGAAATAATGATGGCATATCAAATTGAAAAATAGGTACGTTGGCAGCAGTCCCCCCTTTAAAATAGCTTTGGAAGAACATATTTTTGGTTAGGTGTGAAGTTTTCGCCAAAAATAATTATTTGATAAATATTGTTTAATTTGGGTTATTTTTATTTTTCAACTATAGCACAAGCATTTGTGTCTAATTTAGGGAATGTATGAGGATGTAACTTATTGTGGGTATTTAATTGAATAAAAAAACTTCTGTTCCATTTCAATTGTAATCCAACTGTCGAAAAGTTTAAAGCCAGGATACGCGAGAATTGTATGCACGGTTTACATTTTTCACGGCTTTTCCAAATTCGAAGTCAAAAAACACCAACTTAGAGGCTTCGCAGCATATATGTTCCATACACGGATTTACTCAAAATTCGGAGTAGAACATTTGGTGTGTCTGTGTGTCCCCCCCCCTTATAACTTTTGATCCGCTCAATTTACAGAGCCCAAATTTTCAGAATACTTATATAAATAGTTATAGGTCTACAAAACTTTTTTACTCAGAATTTAGATTTTTTTTTCAGTCAGGGGTTATCAACTTTTGAATTTTTACTTTATTTTTCTATATATCTCAGAAACCATAAAAGCTAGAACGCTGAAAATTGGTATGAACATAGACAAATACAAAATCTCAAATTAGTTTTTTTTCAAAAAAATTCTCAAACATTTTTTACTAAGAAAAATATTTTTTTATGATAAATTTATGTTATTAAGTTTTTAAAAATATCGAAAAAGCCGAAACATCTCAACAAGATAATTAAATTTTCTATAAAAAATATAAACATTGTAGCAGTAGGTACATCTTAATTTTTTTTCAACAATTTTTATGAAAATTGAATTTAGTGACGACATCGCTTCATACAATTTGTATGGCAGTCGCCTATACACAATATCTAAGAAGACTTAATAGTTTGATACTTCATCTCCAAACATACATACATACATACCATCATGCTGTTTTCATATTCTGGGTAGGAAAAAAGGACTGACCTCCATACTATCCTATCTTGACATACATACCTACCTACATGTGTTGCATAGAAAACAAAATATCTTAAAATATTCAATTTTTTGGATTTATGGGTTTATAGTTTGGTACTCATTCTTAAACTATACATACTATCCTATCGACAGTTGGATCTCATGTGTTACATGCAACTAGTAACAATAAATATAGCTTGTGTATCGTGTAAGTCTTTATTTATATAAGAGTAATTTTATGTGTACGACTATAATTCATTTTATAAGAGTTATTTTATGTGTACGACTATAATATAGTACATTCGTTTTTCGGCATATTGAACAAATTAGTTTACAAACCAATTAAAGGTTAAAAATGCAACAGACAATGCACCGGTAACAAACAAGCCTGTGATAAGTACGGTCTCAAACATACACAAAATGACAGTTAAAATGATTGCACTTCATTAACGGAATTTAACATTGCAACAATCTAATTTTTAAAACGGGCATTTTAGGAATATACTTTTACTTAACGCCCCCGACCATTTCTATTACCTGTTAACGAAGAATGCACTCGAGCGTGGCTAACTTCATTTCGGTGACCGCTCGAGACGCAAGATATGCCGATAGTAAAACTAGTAGGTAAGTGAAGCAATCACAAAAAGAAACAAAAAAATCTCTGCGTGAGCATGCGTGACAGTCAAATGGTTAGACTTTTTTTACAGAAACGTGAAAATAATGTTTGTTAATTTTTTTATCATTTTGTTTTTTGTAGTCATACAAATTTCAGTTTGGTATTGGATTCTCATGTTTTGTTTGAAGTTGTAGTAGACAGCTGTTTTCTTGATCGCGTCGGCAAAAGTTTTTGACATAAGTTTTTAATAATATTACATTATGTTTATAGTGAGTTAAATAACAAATTATTATTATTAAAAAGTGGTTCGTTTTCGTTTCTTTTGAATGTCTGTGAAGTTTTATTTTGTTTAATTCATTTATCTGCGTTTTAAAACGATTTTACAATAACGTGGAGTTGATAGTTTGATGTATTAGTTCGGAGTGATCTAAGTAGTTATTTCCTGAGCGTTTACTTCAAGGATACGTAATTAGTAATTAGTTTGTAATTGAATGTTATTGTCATGAAATGTTTATTACATCCGTGGATAAATAGAAAAAAATATCTAATCACATACATCAGTGCTATTTTAATTGTACGTGAAAATGTAATATAGTTTACACCAACAATATTTTTCTTAAATATTATCAGTATAATAATATTATGGAATGACATTCATCTATCAAATATTCGAGTACTTATTTGATTTATTTTATACATAATTGCACAAGTTACTTAAATAGATATCTATTATTTATCTGATTAGTTGTTTTTAAAATTTATTTTAAGAATTAATGTAAAAACCTAAAAACAATAGACATTCAGCACTTAAATAGTTTATATTTAAGGGCTAAATTGCATACAAATTTGTAAAATATTTTTTTTTTGCGTGAAATAAGAATGAATCAAACAACTTTGTTTACGTCTACTTTCAACTTTTAATTTCGTAAGTTATAACGTTTTCGAGATTTTTCTCATCTTCAGTAACTTCTTGATACTTGTCATGAAAAATTTGAAGATTTTTATGCTAATCTCGCGAGTATTTTTTAATATGTTTACATTGATTTCCATGTAATATTTTGATCTTTTAAAGGTTGCTTTTTAATGGTGTGATTTTAAGATTTAAATACTTTAATTAATCAGTTGACTTTAAAATAGGTACTTAACGAAATTCCTCATTTTTTCCTACATTTTTTTGTGGATCTTTGGATTTTATTAATCTTTGCCTCTAAACAATAAACTTACTTTAAGCATAAATTGAAACAACAAGGAAAGAAAATAATTAATTATTATACCTCTACAGATGCGAAGTTGGTAGACGAAATAAACAGGAAATAAAGCGCTTAAAACCGGTTATCGACTGGATTACTAATTTAAGTATTTAAAATTCACCAATCTCGAGTTCATATCATATATTTATGTAATTGTTCTTAAATTGCAGTCGTAAAGTGCGATTATCGCTTATATTATTCGTGTTATAACTTATCGTATATTTTTTTTAAGTAAACAAAACTTTCTGATTTTTTTAAATAATGCCAAAATGATTTTTCAATAATATTGTGTTGTGTGCTGTTTTTTAAGTGAACATGTGTGTTTTTTGTGTCCAAGTGTTAATTATGGAATAGCATTCTAAGAATTTTGCTTTTATAACACTTCATAATCAGGTAAGAGTGTATTTTTAACTATATATAAAAAAAATAACATACACTTATTTGTAAAAGTTCGTATTAAAAAATACAAATGCATGGAAAGATAAAATATCGTAGCCACTGTATAAATAATATCGCATATACATCGTGAATGAAGCGAGGAATGTATGTCAAGAGAGAGGAGTCTGGCGTTCGGTTCTCTCTGCCTACCCCAAATAGGGAAATGGCGTGATGGTATGGTATGGCATATACATACATACCGTCACGACATGTCCCTCACGGGGTAGGCAGAGAAAATCGAACGCAACATATTTCTTAACATACATTCATCGCCTCGTCAACATTCATACATCGTCTTATAAATTATATTGATAAACATTGAAAATTTCAGCAATGCAAACATTGTTATTTTTTTAAATTACTTGCTCAATTTTTAATGTGTGTTTATGTATTTAATTTTTTTATAACTTTGTATTACTCTCCGTTTCCTCATCAGGTTACTAGTGTTTTGTGCCATTCCGTGAACTGATACGAAAGAATATTATTGCACGAGGTTGAAATATTCAATTTGGTTCGTTAACTTGTCTTAGGAAGTCAAACGATTTACCACTTTCTACATAAATGCATATACCTATTAGATAATATATAAAATGACAAGAAATAGGGAATGAAAAAAATATTATCTATATGTTATATAAACTTTAAAAACAATGGGTAGGTACTTGGCCATTTCATTTCCTCAATTAAAAACAAAATTTATTTCAACAAAGATATTTAGGAACTAGGAACCCATTCTTCATACGCCTTAGTTTATATTTATTATCGATTTTCATGTTAGAAGTATACCTACAGTTGAAAATAAAGCCTGTTGCAGACTAAACGCTAAGCTAAGTTAGTTTAGCTGAGGTCGTTTTTCATACAAGACTGCAGACCGCAAACTATGTGAGCTAGTATGAAAAATGACCTCAGCTATGCGAGCTAAGCTAAAATAACTTAGCTTAGCTTTTGGCTTCCGTACTTCCGGCAAATAACTTGAGAATTGACGTCGTCGTGGATGTGGGCGATTTGTACATACATATTCCAATCGAGAAAAAAACTTAAATTTGAATTCTACGCAGCTCATGTGATTTTTCAGGTTATTTGGTGATAATAGTAATAAATTATTTTATTTATTTATTTTTTATTTTTATATGTAGTATTGGATACAACAGCTATTTCAGTTTTACATTACAAAAGAAAGAACAAAACAATTATGATTTACTACGCCAATTACTGAATCCATCTATTTACAATTTAAAGTATTATTATATGAGATACAGATTGAAAGTGGAAAAAAAAATCGCCATGTTGAATAGGAATGGAAGGGTATTAAAGGAAAGGAAAGAAAGGAAGGAAAAGGAAGGTTATTTTTTACCTTTTATTTTACCATGTCTATTGTATATTTACCTACATTACCAAGTGGGTATATGGGTCGCATAGCAACCGGGTTGTCAACAACATTGTGTTTATATTCGCTCTGAAAAAAATATTGTTTTTTACTAAAATATAAGTGTATTTTATATTTATTGTGCACTAATTTCATTATTGTGAGTTTTATTTTGTATCCGTTCATTATCCATGAATATGGATTTGGATATTCCACCTGATCCGGGACCAAGTCCAAGTGTTCCGGGACCAAGACCAAGTCCAAAATCTGACATATCAACGCCACCTAAACAAAACAACAAGAGACCTAACACAAATAATTCTGACATTATCCATCCGTCTAAAGCTCCAAATTTAAATAGTTCTCCGGAAAAATTATACAATACTCATAGTGAAATTGAAAACCAATACCTGGAAAATTCGCCTGGGCCTTACATTGTTTTCGTTCAAGATATTGACTCTAGCAAGAATATTCACCCAATGAAAATTGGTAATATCCTTATTAAACATAACATTAAAAATATTTCTCCGGGTGGAGTAAAATCAGAAGGGAGAAATAAAATCTCAATTACTTTCAAAGATGCTAAGAGTGCGAATCAATTCACGACAGCCATTTTTTTAAAAATAAATAATTTAAAGGCCTATATACCTAGAATCAAGGTGACAAAAATGGGTTTGATTCGTGGTATTTCAGCAGACTTTTCGATTGACGATATTATAGAAAATTGTGCAGTACCAAACCATATTGGGAAGATTTTAAAAGCAAGACGCCTCAATTTTAAAGATAAATCATCAGGAGAAACAATGTGGAAACCATCGCAATCTGTTGTCTTAACGTTCGAAGGACAAAATCTCCCAGAGTATGTTTACCTTTTTTATAACTCTCTGAAAGTTGAAACTTATATATTTCCAACAATACAATGTTACCGCTGTTGTCGCTTTGGTCACACGAAGATTCAGTGTCGTTCTATTATTCGCTGCTTCAAATGTGGAGATAGTCACCTTGGAGAAGTTTGCCAAGTGGTGGACTTTTTAAAGTGTATAAACTGTTCAGGATCTCATTCAGCTACAAGCCCAATGTGCCCGGAATTCACTCGGCAAAAAAATATTAAACATTCAATGGCTACAAAAAATATATCATATCTGCAAGCATCTCAACTCTTCCCAACTTCTGTGAAAAGCTATTCTGAAGTAACTAATAACCAATTGAACAATAATCAAAGTTTCAAAAAAACAATATACACTAAAATGTCATCGGAAACTCAAAAACAGACAATTCCTCATATTAATATTAAAGAAATAAACAAGTGCATGACGTATTCAAATGGTGATGCTAGCCATCCTACAAATGGATGCGCTGTTTTAAGCCAGTCAACTGCTTCTGCATCTAATGAAGTCCAAGAAAATATTTTCCAAGATGATACCCATTCTGTTGTATATTTAATTACGCAAATTCTTATTAGTTTAATTTCTAAATCAAATTTTAATTTACCGTCCAACGTTGCCAATCTTATCCCGCTTTTAAATTCTTTTTTAAAAAATGGTTCAAAATCACAAAACCCATAATCCTTTAAACATTTTACAGTGGAACTGTAGAAGCGCAGTGAGTAATAAATCAGATATTTTATATTTATTAACGAAATATAATATTTCTATTGCAGCAATCTCGGAGACTTGGTTCACTCCAGGTATTCATTATAAATTCCCTGGATTCTCTTGCATCCGCGATGATCGATCCGATTCTTACGGAGGATCCGCCGTTCTTATCAAATCTTCTCTTTCTTTTAATAAGATTAATTTAAATCCCCACCCTTCTTATCAAGTTGTTGGTATTACTCATAATAATATATCTTTCTTATCCGTCTATATTCCACCTAAAACTCATTTTGATGTAAATTATTGGAATGCAGTTATATCATCTCTCTCATCAGATTTTTATATCCTTGGCGATTTCAATGCCCATTCCACCTCATGGGGATGTTCTATTTCAGACTCAAATGGAATATCAATATTAAATTTTATTGATGACAATTATTTATGTATCATGAACGATGGGTCTCACACAAGATTGAGCAACCCTAATCAAAATCGATTACATGAAAATTCTTCGAAACACAATTGTTCGAATGCGCAATTGTACGAATAACAATTTTTCGAAAATCAGTTATCAGAATGACAATTGTCCGAAAGCAAATTATTCGAACTAACATTTGTTGGAAAACCAATTAACCGAATTTAATATATTTTTGTGTCATTATGTTGCCTCCTTTGACATATTTGTTGCCAGTAAAATATATTCGATGAAGACTATTATTACTTGTTGTATTATTGTTGGGTACCTACGTATGTTTGCACATTTTTTATAACTGATGTTTGACAGCGCGGGATAGCCTAGTTTGTACACCAGTTTATGTTTATCTAGTATTCACACCAATTTAGTTATTTTATTTTAATATTATAGTTACTTTTTTATATATATATATATAATGCAACTGGCTCATGCCAGTCGCAATTATAACTACAAGCAAATCTAACCAACCTATTTTTACCAAAGTTTTGTAGGTTTAGGTTTAAAAAATAGTTGTACATCCTAGGATATCTGATAGCGCGGTGCGTCGCCATGTTGTTTATTCCATAGATTTTTATTAAACATAATATACTATGTAGATGTAGTACTCCGTGCAAAAAGTGAGTCATTTGTTTTCGATTCATACGAAAATTGCTAACTATGACATCTAGTATATTATAATAAAAATCTATGGTTTATTCCTCTCACAATACTACCAACATGACGTCATAAAAATTCGAACAATTGTAAATTCTGATAATTGTGTGTTCGGAAAATTGTTTTTCGAAAAAATGTGATTCGAATAATTGCCATTCGTAAAATTGATTTTCGTAAAATTGAGCATTCGATTAATTGTTTTTCGAATAATTTTCCTGTCACCATCAAAATCTCAGTGCAGTTGATCTTTCAATTTGTACCACTAACTTAGCATCTTCCACTGCATGGACTATCATTTATGACTCATTATCTAGCGATCATTACCCCATTATTTTAAATTCATCTCTTTCAAATCCACGAGAACCTTTGTATACCCGTAAAAAACATGATCTGAACAAAGCAAATTGGTCAAAATTTTCTCAGTTAATAGAATCAAAATTAGATTCGATTATTCCTCTTAACTCACTTTCTGATATCTCTCAGATTCCCATTGCATTGTCCAATCTGATACATACTTTAGAAATTGCGGCCGACTCAGCCATTCCCTTATGCAAAAAATTCTCCAGGCATACCCCAAAAGCTCCATGGTGGGATGAAGAAGAGGCTATGCATAAATATAGGAAAAACATGTCCCTAGATAATTATTTGGCGGTTAAGATGATCCAAGCGAAAGTAAAGTTATTTCTTCGTAAGAAAAAACGAAAAGGGTGGATTGACTTTTGAAATTCCCTCTCACCAGATTCTCCCATTTCATATGTCTGGGAAAAAATCCGCAGATTTAGATCGGCTTATTCTTCTAAAATTCAACATGCTTGTACGAACACCTGGATTGAGTCATTCTTAGATAGACTGGCCCCTCCTTATGCCCCTAATTTAAACGAAATTAAATATTATGCGAGCATAGAGCCTTCTTCCTCCTGGTTTTGTGCCCCTTTTACTATGGAAGAATTGTTAATTCCTCTTAAAACAGTTCACAGTAATACCCCTGGAATCGATAACATCCCTTATTCTTTTATTCAACACTCTCCCCTCAAATTCAAATCTTTCCTTTTAGATATTTATAATTTCATATTTCAATCTGGCTATATACCTAAATCCTGGAAAACTCACTTAATTCTGCCCATTCTTAAGCCTGGTAAAGACCCAACAATAGGGTCTTCCTATCGCCCTATTGCTTTGTCATCATGTTTTCTAAAATTACTAGAACATTTGATTAAAAACAGAATAGACTGGTTTGTGGAAAGTAAAATGTTGCTTTCTCCAATTCAGTTTGGCTTCCGAAAATCTAAATCCTGTTTGGATAATATCAGTATTTTGACTACTGACATCCAAATTGCATATACAAAACAACAGTTTACTTTAGCTGCATTTTTGGATATAACTAGTGCATATGATAATGTCAATCTTTTTTTACTCCAAGAAAAATTGTTTAAAATTGGAATTCCTAGAAAAATATCCCAACTCATACACAATATTTTTTCAGAAAGAATAATAAAAATTCTGAACTCCAACGAAGACAAAATCCGTACTATTTGGAAAGGTTTACCTCAAGGGTCAGTTTTAAGTCCCATCCTCTTTAACATATATTGCCATGACATACACATATGTGTTGAAGGCCTCTGTTCTATTCTAATGTATGCTGATGATGTTGTTTTATATCTTTCTATGAAAAAAATTGATACAGCTGTAAAGAATTTTAACATTGCCCTTAAGTGTCTTAATGAATGGCTTAATATAAATGGTCTTGAACTTGCTCCGCATAAAAGTCAAGTTGTGGCCTTCTCCAAAAAACATAAAATACCTAATATATCTATCCAAATTGACCGTATACCGATTCCAATTTTTGAGACTGTTAAATTTCTTGGTATAATCCTCCATCGTAAATTATCATGGAAACCTCACATTGATTTTATTATTTCTAAATGTGAACGAAACATAAATGTTCTTCGTGCAGTTACAAAGGTGTGGTGGGGTGCTCATCCATCTACAATGAAACTTCTTTACAATACTCTCATCCGTAGTCACATGGACTACGGCAGTTTTTTATGGGATCCTCTACCAATATATCTCAAATTAAATCTTGAAAAATTACAGTCAAAATGCTTACGATTAATAATTGGTGCTATGTCCTCCTCGCCCATTAACTCTCTTCAAATTGAAAATTCTGATATGCCCCTTTCCCTCAGAAGACAACTGTTATCAGATAAATTCATTTCTAAAAGACTTCGTTTGAGTACCCACCCTCTTCCTAATAAATTGGCTACACTCCATTTAATTACTCAATCGAATAACTTTTGGAAAAATAAATCCCCCCCTCTTTTATGTAAAAGTTATTTTTCACTTTCTTCTAAAATTCCTCCGTTTACCTTTTCACCAATCCTGCCATATTATCAATTATCATATAAGGCAATAACTGTGCCTATTAATTCATTTGAAAACATAGGTTTAGACAAATCGTCACATTGTGATTCAAATAATATTAATAAAATGTTTAAAAACATAATTTCCTCACATTGACCATCAGCTATTTGCTTATACACAGACGGTTCCAAACTCGAATCAAATGGATATTCTGGAGCTGCCATTTCTATTCCTTCACTCAATAAATCTTATAAATTTAAATTGCCACCAGAAACGTCCGTCTTTACCGCAGAATGCTTTGCTATAAAAGAAGCCCTTGTTATCTCCCAAAACTTATTTTTTAACAGATTTTTAATTATCTCAATAGAGACGAAGTTGGAATATTTATTGTAGGAGAACCGGGAAATCAAGGCACCTACAGGGCTTACGACCTGTCATCGGCTGGTTTACGTGATCACTTTATGCGCTTGCGCAACGTTCACCAATTATGCCTTTTTAATGAGATCCCTATCAATTCAATTTTGAAAGTTCTATATATTGTAATACTGATATTCTTTTCGCTTGAAAATAAGGAATTTTTACTACAGCCATCTATGGGTGAAATTATGAACAACAATCTTATTATTTTTTATTTATTTTATTGTAACGCCATCTCTTGAGAGAATTCTTTTTTTGTAAATAATGAAAGCTACAATTCTTATATCTGAGGTGACAATGCATTTTTCGCATAGAAGTCACCCCTGAATTGCGCCAGACTTATAAGGTCATTTTTGTCTTATTTACCTACTTGTACCAATGTGTAAGTAATCGAATATTTTTATTATTGCATATGCGCAAACATTGGATTTTTTTCCTGTCGGGAGTCAAAGATATTTTTTAACAGATTTTTAATTATCTCAATAGAGAGATAATTAAAAATCTGTTAAAAATATCTTTGACTCCCGACAGGAAAAAAATCCAATGTTTGCGCATATGCAATAATAAAAATATTCGATCCCAAAACTTATATTCTCCTGATATTTTAATACTAACAGATTCACTCAGTGCTATTAAACTCATTAAAAATAATGTCTCCAAAGTCCCAGATAACGATTTAATATGCTCAATTAAGTCTTTATTATCATCCTTGAAAAATGACAAAAATATTTCGATTGCTTGGATCCCTGCTCATGTAGGTATTATTGGTAACGAAATTGCCGATACTGATGCTAAGTCTGCAGTTTCTTCAGGCGTTGTAGCAAAATCATTTTCTTTACCTAATTCTGATCTGATTCGCTCTTTAAAAAACTCAATATGGAATCAATGGAACTCTGATTGGCTGTCTGAAACCAAAGGATTATTTTACAAATCTATTCAAAACAATATCATTCCTAGAAGACCTTGGTACAACGATGTTAAATTTTCAAAAAAAGAAATTTCAATAATTTGTCGCATGAGAATTGGTCACTGTCTAATTGCAAGTCATTTAAATAAAATTAAAATAGTCGATAGTGATGTATGTGAATGCAATACCGACATAGAAACGTTGGATCATCTGTTCTTTTCGTGCCCAATCCAGTCTTCTGGTAATCTTTACAACGAATTTAGTGAAATCTCTAGACCTTTTAATGTTGCTCACCTCCTAGCTCTCAAAAAAAATAATGTGTATCGTAAGCTAATAAAATTTATTGTTAAAAATAATATCCTTCTGTAATGTACTTTTTGATATTTTATGTTTATTTTTAGTGTTAAGTGACTTTCTTTTATTTGATACTGTTCATAGTGTATGTCTTGTTTATATTTAAGTTTGAGTGTTCTGTGAATACAATTATGGCACAAATCATACAATATTGTGTGAATTGCCTAATAAATAAATAAAAAAAAAAAAAAAGTGGGTATATAAAATTTACTTACTTTTGTTTTTTACACGATTTCAGGTGACAATCATCACAATCAAATTGCATGTCTTTTAGAAGGTTGTAGCTCAAAAATTGATACTTTGGATAAGTTTTTTCTTAAATAAATTCGGGCTCAAATAAAAGGGATCCATGTCTAAACAATCGTTATTGTAAATTCTGCAAACTCTGTTTATAAATGAATTTTGATGATAATTTGTTCTTGATGACTCTATGTAAAATAAGTGTGGGTTACGTTGGTCTCTGATCGGGCAATGAAATGGCAAAGCACTCAAAAGATATGCACTATCGACATTGTTGTTTAAAATTTTATATAAGTAACAGATATCTATAATTTGTCTTCGATTTTCCAAGGTATTTATTTTGTAGTGCTGTAGGGCCTGTTTATAATTTTCAAAATGCAATTTGTTCCTGTAGTTAACTTGTTTTATGAATTTCTTTTGTATGCGTTCAATGGCGCTAATATGTGTTAAGTAGTTAGGATTCCATACAGTTGAACCAAATTCCAAGCCACTTCGAATCAAGGAATTGAATAAAACCACTAGAGAGTCAGTGTTCTTAAATTGTTTTGTAGCCCTTAAAATAAAACCAAGCAATCTGAAAGCTCGAGAGGTTATATGCTCAATGTGCTTGGTGAACCCGAGACTTTCATCTAGCACAACTCCAAGGTCACGGATTTCAGTTTTGCTTTGTATCTCCTTGCCATTGATCTTATAGTCATAGATTATTTTCTTACGGTTACGCGTATAAGAAATTTTATTGCATTTATCAGGGTTTAAAAATTATAGATATATCTAAATACATATACGGAAAAATTAAAAAAAAAAAAAAATCCATACAGGAAGTCAGAATGTCAGCCTCTTACAAGGCTTTCGACCAATTATAGGTTAGTTTAAATATTTAATAACTATTGACTATTTACCTATCAATCCTGTTGTTTGTGGTTATTTATACATGATTGTTTATTTTCTTAATTGCTTAATTGCTTTATTAATTACTTGTTTTATTAATTATATTTACTAGTGTGGTTGACTAGTAGAAATTGCATTCGGGCATTATGTAAAATTTCTTATTTTACATAATAAAAGTATATTATTATTATTATCATAATTTATTTGTTTTGAACTTGTTGAACACTGATGAGTTTATTTATTATAACCTAAAAAAAACATTAAAGTCTACGTTGAGATACTTTTTGAAAATGTGATTGAAATCGAATCGAGGTTTTTGGGGGGCTGAAGCGACAAAATAATTGAAATATATTTCTTTTTTAACTATTTCTAAGTAGTGCTGTTTAGATTTTAAAGTTAACAAGACATACAGACATGGAAATAGATTTATAATAATGGATTGTCTCACGATCCCGTATTTCGTCAGTGTCTGTAGATTAATGTGGAATGATAAAGCGAAATTACTTAGTTATAAATAAACTATGTTTGTATGTGTGACTGTTTGAAATAGTTTTTAAAAAATAGGTATTAATTTATTATTATTATCAACTTATGAATTATAATCACATACTTGATTTCTCCGTTTGACCGGACTTGCCCCCCAGATGAAATCAATCGAAAATGCAATAGAAGATTTTGTGTGGAAATTAATTTTCTCCCACCTGGCAATGATTATTCGTACATGCTGGTGATATCTGTCTTTTTGATTCTTCGCCTCCACTCTGCTCTGTGCTATGTGATTTCTGAAAAGATATTGCAGTCTTATATCTTGATTGATTTCTTAGTGCCACCTGCACTTAAGTCTGCCTTTGGACTTATTATCGGGGATATAAGGGCTTGGACCATGTTTCTTACATAATATGCTGAAGGCCTCTTGTCTATATGCCCGAACCATCGCGTATGGCCATGATTCATAACATGGCCATACGCGATTATATCAATGTTTTGAATTAAAATAAAGAAAATTTCACCACGTTATTTTTATTGCTAGATCTAAATTTTTAAATATGTACATTTTAAAAATTCACATATTCTCAAATAATTACATCATAATATTTGAGCAATCCATAATAATTTATGATACTGTTTCTTTTTTTCTTAGAACTAAATTAAATTTCTAAATTATAATAATTTAACTTTGTTTATCACTCGTTTTTGGACGTAGAATAGACATCAAACTTGATTCTTTGTTTCCATGTATTTTAAAACTTTTATTTTTACTTAATTTGTAATTATTTTCTGGTGCTGTTTTTGTGAATTCATCTCTAATTTGTTCATCGTGTTTACTCAAATTCGTATCATCATGGCTCTTTTTGAATTCTTCAATCGACCTTTCATAGGACGCCGTTGGTCTCAACAATATATCGTTACCGTCTGTGGTTGAATCTTCGTCCATGCCTGGATACTCGGCCTTGAGTGGATTCATTTTGTCAGCTCTGAAAATATCTACCACGGATCTCTTTTTTCTTCCTGATATGACTCCAAGCTGTAGGAGAATGGGATTGGTGACCAAAGCAGCTGCCACTCCTAATAGGGCAGCTCCTGCTAATGGCAACAGAAGCCCTTTCAATGCCAATGCCTGGAACAATAAAAAATATGATCCTATAAGACCTCAAAAACAACAGATTAAATATCAGATAAATCTTTTTGATAAGAGTTTTTTATAAAAAAAAGTTTTCATTGAATAACACACTGTGGTGGAATAGGCTAAGATAGGCATTTTTACCAGTTAACACATCACTTGTGTCTTGGCATCATTCTAACAATCTCGTTCACGTATAGCGTGAGAATGTTTGTAACAATTAACTCCATGTCAGCATAGATTTCTGTCAACACAATATATGATTGTGTCTATACAATGAAGCTATAAATACTCATAGACAGTATTAAATAATTTACTAGTAGGATAGATGTAGGTGCGAAGGTGTTTGTCATATTTAAATAAAATAATTTATGTATAATTAATCCAATGATCTAGTACATTTTTCTTAATTTCCAGAGATAATGGTAGAGGCTGTCTATTATAAGAAACGTATTAGGAAATTTTCTGCAAATGCATAAGTAAATCATGTATTTCGTCTTTGCTCTTAATTTATCGAATTTTTTAAACATAATAAACACACAAATAACGAATTCAGACTTGTGAATCTGCAGATGGTGACCGTATTACTTCAGAGCGAGATATATCTCAGGAACTTACTTTGAACTATCTTCAACATTATAAAAGTTTTTAAGCTCATCCGTTGACGAAACTGCTGTGTGTCAGTTAACTGTGTAAGGTTTTTCAGATATAATAGCTAGATGTGAATTGATATCGGTAGTTACATATTATATGTATTTGTTGTTTTTGCGACTAGAATATGAAATATAACGGCACCACAGATTTCTTCCATAATTATACACAAAAAAATAATAGGTATAGCGAAGACTTTAATATTAGCATTGATAGTAACAACAAAATTAGTGGTTATTATAAATTTTTATCTTCTGTAAAATCAGGGACTTGATTTTATTAAGTACCTACAGAGAATTTTGGTTCTGGTAGCACGAACCGATAAAAATCGATGTTTCCAAAAAAGTATTTTCTTAACATTTTAATTGTAGCGAATGCGTATCTCTGCTGCCGCGTTTCTTATTTGCTTCTGGATAATTCCCTCTGTTTTAAAAATAAACTCGGTATTCATCTGGAAATAATTGCCATTCTTCGAGAGTTCTAAATTACATACCTCGTGTTTCTTGTCTATATTTATTTTGTACCTATATGATGTGGAGGTGTTTTTCTCTGTCTTCATTTGTACTTATGCACTAGGTAATTACTAATATCCACTTGGCATTACAATGTAATGCATATTCTTGTATATTTTTACGTTTTTTTTAATCCGAGAATCTATTTTTCCTAAAGAATAGTGTCAAATAGAGCAAATTGTATTTATGCTGTACTATCGATAAGTGTTAAATCCATCTAGAAACATTGTGAGTTCTACTGAATCGGTTATATTTTGTATTTGAAGTATCATATAATTGGGAAATTAAAAAGATTTTGTTTTATTAACACTACCACAGCATGGATCGATTCTATTAAATTATTATATTTTTTATCATCTGTCACTCATCTGATTTTTTAATTTTGTCAATACCGACGGTGTTGAATAAGTAGAATTCCGTAATAATGGGTATTTTAAATCAAACAAATGATTTGGTCTACATATATATTTTTTCCTGAATCCAGGACGACCGTTTCAGCTTGATTGATTAGGGCCTAATAAGCTGAAACGGTCGTCCTAGATTCAGGAAAAAATATATATATTATGTAGACCAAATAATTTGTTTGATTTAAAATACCCATTATTATGTCACTCATCTTTTCATTAATAAATTGTTCATGTAGTTTTGGAAAGCTAGCAAGATTTTAAAATATGTGGGTGTTTGATTCGTTCATAAAAAAATAAAAATTACTCGCGGATTTAACTCACCAAATAGTTTCCCATTAAAAATTATTACTATGAAACTTCTTTAATTGTTTACTATGGGTTATAAGTTAAACAGTATCTATATTAACATCTTAATAGCTAATAACTGAGGAATCAATCAGCTTCAATATAATTATTTATATAGATAATTTCAATTTGACCAAGATATGATGATGGGATAATCATTGAACTCTTAAATTTGCAAAGGCATAGTACGACGGGGCATATATAATTCTATACGACGTAAACCGACCTCAATGATTATTTTTGAGATGGAAAGAGTGGACTTTAGGGGAAGTTTTATATAAATTTTATCATATTTTGATGGGGTTCACGACAAATAACGGAACCCATCAATTCTTACAACCCTTCATGAATATTACTCTGGAAAATATCTTAGGTCAGGTGTTATTTTACACCATAATCATGTTAACGTGATTTTTGATAGATAAGTTTTGTTCAATAAATGTCATCTTACATGTGGGTCGTGTCCATATTTGTGCTGTTCCTGCTCCGGTCCAAAATGATGGTCTCTATGGTCTTGTTGGAAGTCGTGTCCTCCTCCTCCTCCATGCTGCAGGTAGTAGTAACTTCCCCCACCCAAACCCCCACTACCACCACCATGACCTCCGTGAGACACTGATGGTACTCCGTAGTTGTACTGGATGCCGTGGTCGAAATCTTGGTAGCCATACCCTGAAAGTTTTATGTTTCGCATTTTGAAATCCGCTTTCCCAACAAATAAATCATTTTCGTTAAATTATTGCGCACATTTTTTCCTTACTTACGACTTATGATAATTTTTAATTATTGATAATTTCTTTAATTTCTTAATATTTGAACATTTCCTTCTCTATTTGTATAATTTATTTAATAAATACCCATCTAAATTGAAGAACCAGGTCAACATGTAAATTGAAAATTACTTTAAAGATGCAGGAAGAATAAAATGCAATATAATCTTCAAATGGCAAAAATTGAATCATTGACCGACATATGACAGGATACGTTTTTAAGATTCCCATATTACCTAACAACCCAATTAATATTTTTTAAATAATTGTGTTTAAAAATCTTCAATTATTCATGAAGTATTAAAAATAACCTTTTTTTCATTTAATATATATTACTATACCGATCTTGGATTTCTAAATTACGGCTAAACTATTTTGAAATTATAGTAGGCGATATTTTAAATGATGAATTTTACTTGATACGATATAGCAATACCTACTTTTTCATATTATTCCATCGAATGAATATTGAATGTTCAAAATTAAGTTTTTTTTAAGTAACATGCTATTAGATTCTTCAGTTATCCTACGGTATACATTTCTTATATTCTTACCTTGGTAAGCTTGTTCATCTGGAGCAAAGAATCCTTGTCTCCTGTCGTATTGTTGGGAACTGCTTCCAGAGTTGTCCTTGTTCTGAAATAAATATGTTTTGTTTCTTGTTATCTGAGAAAATTATGTTTTCATATCCATCAATTCTGAATAATTGTTTCCGGAATGTTGTTATATCTAAATATAGCTTGTGATGAACATACCGATTCAATATCCTTAACTGTTTCCGAATAGACTCCCAATTTCACGAGTGATAAGATCATTATTGTGATAATTTCCACCAGTGAGCTTTTTATAAATGATAACTCTCGTGGCTGTAGGTACTATTAGTTGATCAAACATCAAAGGTTCTTCAAACAATGTTTCAGTTTATCCAACACAACACAATGGACGCGTCGCTTCGCCTATTGAGGAATTATACGCAATTTCAATGTATACTTTATTTACAGGAATGAATCGTATTCAATTTGCCAATTTTCCATTTGTATCACTCTACTCCGCTATGCAGATTATTAGTGTTACCATAAGTCTCGTTTTGACTGGAGTTTCGCCTCATTTTACTATCGCCTCCTTGTTTGTCCCGTTTTTCGACAATTTGGACAAAATGCGGAACTGCGCAATGCGAATGCCAAATTCGGCGGCCATTACAGAGGTGAAGTAATGATGTTCTTTACTTCACCTCTAAGATTAAACTTTGATAATGTACTGAATAAATCCCATGATGTCCTAAACATGTTCTATACAGCACATTGTCAACAGCCGCTGATGTTGAATCGATAGTTGTCAAGGTGTTCAAGTATTATGTCCACATTTACAATGTGAGGACGGAAAAAAACTGCTACAGTTTTTTGACAAATTACTATCTCAATAGCCACGAAGTTGGAATATTATAGGAGAACCATGAAATCAAAGCGCCTACAGGGCTTACAACCTGTCATCGCATGGTTTACGTGCTCACTTTAAGTGCTTGCGCAACGCTCACCGATTATTCCTTTTATTGAGATCCTCTTTTAATCCATGTTGCTTATCAATATCTGATAGCTTAAAATAAGCTGAGAACACCATCGCCATAATATATGGAAGTCACAAAGAAACTTTTGTCTAATGCTATCTATTGTAAAATTGGTTCGTAAACAATGTATGCGTATATATATATATGCAATCATAAACATATTGGATTTGATGGAATTTCGTTAACATGCTGGGGGGCAAGTCTGGTTCGATCGTCGAAATCAAAATCCTAGTGATTACCCATTTCAGGGATATAATTATCATATGGAGTTCTATGACTTCTAAAGATATTATTGAACTATATTATAATAATTATATTCATGATATGGGTAATCGTGAGGATTTTGATTTCGCCGGGTGGACCAGACTTGCCCCCCTGATGTCAAGGAAATGCGAGATTCGTCTTTCACTGTGTACTTATATAGATGCATGCTTTAGAGTAGTTGAAACACTGCATTTCGGCGTTGATGCGTTTTGGGCATCGAAAGCATTAAAACGTCCCGTATTAGTTCCTGGAAATTATGTCAACCCTAGCTATACCGATCAGTATTATTATTATTCATTCAACAGTTTTTGCAAAGCGCTTCGGCGGCTTAACGCGCTTATTGTTGAGCTCTTTCAACAGGAGTAAATGGACCAATTTAGCCGTGAATGGATGGGACATGCAAATGCTTCAATTCCTCGGATAAATAAACTGAGCCATGATTCGCGTTTAATTCATTCATTCGCACCAATTGCTTTTTCTTTCGAATATCACAAATATAATATTTAGTTTGTGTTACGGACAAATAACAAGTAACCAATTTTTTGGAATTTTCATATGGAGACGTCTCATTAATTTAGAGTGAGAATAGTGAAAGACTGTAGGGGCATGTCCCATCAAACGGTGGAATCAAAACCCTCATGATAACCCATTCATGGTTGGATAATTATATTCATGACATGGGTTATCATACCAACAATAATGGAATTTACTCTCGAGATTCGAAATAATTGTGTACTAATTTAGCCGAAAAATGGATTGGTAGGTTGGTATCAATTATAAACCTTTAAATATTTCTACTTCCTCTCCCTAAACTTCTTGGTCCCCTTCATATACCACATATATAAAATATCTATATAAAATAAACATCAGTTCTATATAATCTATATAGAACAAACTAACATACTAGTTAATATTTGTATTACATTTAATGGCAGATAAGTATGTACTTACTTTAACTGATGGACGATCTTTATTGGTATTTCTATCTGAAGGTATGTCGTTGTGTCTGGATCTTCTTAAATCTTCATCCAAATTTGTGGATTTTAACTGGAAGCATAAAACAAATGGAATTACTTGTGTGATTTAAATTTATGAAGAGAATTATGATTTCCAACATGTTAAAAGAGTGTTTCAAAATATTTCAATAAGGCTTGTCTCAAAGTTGTCTTAAAAGAAATGAAATCATAAAAAGGATATGCATCACAACGATTTAAGATAGAATATAGAAAATAGGACATACAATATAATGGAAAATATTGATGGATTATTCTAAAACATTATAAAAGAATGAACGATGGGCAAATGACAAAAAATAAACAAAATCAAGGGTTTTCCTAGAAAGGTATGAACCATATGAATGATATTTCGAAAGTAGGTAATACAAGTACATAACATAACAATAAATTGACGATGATGACGTTGCATGATTGTGAAGATAGTTATTGATGTTATCTAGGGTAGGTATAATACAACCTATTCTATGATGGTATTTTGAGGAATGTAAAAAAATATTGAAAAAACGCAGTCATAGGTAGTTTTTTAATAAAAAATGTACGCAAATATAAAAAATCTACAATTAATCCTTATATGAATTACTCGAGTGCGTTAAGCTAAAATCAATAATCCTGTAAGTATGTATGTTTATATAAATATTATAAAAAAATTATAAATTTTAAAGGATGTCTAGAAACTTGCTCTCATTTACATTTTTTCTACATGTATTGTAGTTTTTTAAAAATCATTACTGTGATGTTAATTTTGTAGCACATCGAAGAATGTGATTGGTACCAGAGATAGGGAATATGGAATAACCCAAGGAACAGTAGTTTGGCCGTTATACCTACTGATTGTACAAAAATACAAAAATAGGTACACAAAAATGCAAATAACAATAATGCAAAACAATCATAAATGTAAACACTTTTTAACTCACATACAAATGATAACGACATAATATAACTAAGAATTTGATTTATTATATCACAATAGATACGAAGTAGGTATGTATTTTTTTTTACATAAGGAATCGAAAAAATTAGGCTTATCAATTATTATACGTGATTACTTCAGTTCTCTTATTTATTTTTAATTATACACATTAACAAATTTGAGCAGTTTTTTTGTACATAGTTCGATTTAAATATTATGACATCAATAGATAAGATATGGTTCTTCTATGCAACTTATGAATACATTCTTAAAAATCCTGCTGCAGCATCAAGCTTACTACTTTCATCTGATCTTATATCTACTCAAAAACCATAATAAGCATGTTTGATTCTTAGTTTTCAAGTTTTCTGAACATTTGCTATTAAAATGATTTTTATTCTCGGTTTGTTTTTGAAATGAAATTGTTTCAAAATATTCACCTCATTATCTTGATATTCTTCTACCGTCTTTTCAGAATTTTCATACACCGGTTTCGGTACATGTTTCGCTACATTGGTTATGCCTCCGACACACGACAGGTTACCAATCATCACCAGAACTGCTAAAACCGTTAAACTGAGGATATTTCTCCCGCGACGTGAAACAAAACGATTTCGGTCGGCCATGTTTGTCTTCCAACGATGCGTCACATTTCACTCTCAGAACTAAGTTGTTCTCTCGCCCGATATGTTCTCTTATAAACTTTCAGTTTTTGCGACAATAGTCGTGGGCCATTGTCTAGAGTCATTGACGGGAAAATCGTACAAGACATCAGCGTCTAACGCAACTGGCGTAGATAAGTGTCCCAGCAGTGGTGTAACTTCGGATGCTCCTGTCGTCGTTTTCCAATGCTGTCACATATGCTGTATTCTTCATCTCTAAGTATTCTCGGGACCTTGATGTATCTCGTGTTTTGATTTATTGTGAGTAATCCTCGTAATTCGTATATTATTTCAACACTAATGCATACATCTCTAACAGTTATTGTTTTTGCCTTAGACATATTGAAAACATACACATTGAATTTTGATCATGACATTTCGTCATTAATATCATATCTGTTTAATGATTCTGCTTACTAAAGGACATTTGAGCTACAACCAATACCTATACTTCGCATAGTTATATCGATAATTCGCATAAGAAAGTATGAAGATGCATTTGTACTTGTCGGCATTCGTGATTCAGTTGTTTGGTTATCTGACTGCTGATCCAAAGGTCCCGGGTTCGATTCTCGGTGGAGACGCAGTTTTAATTGTATTTCCAGTCTGGATCTGTGAGTCGATAAATATCATCAAAGTCTCCAGAATGTGGCAACTTGTTATTGGGTGTGTGTTAAATTACCTGTTAGTTGCCCGAGAAGCTTTATTAAATAAATAAATATTTATTGTTTATAATAAAATTGTGAATTTATTGTAGGTACCTACTTAAATCATTTGATATAAGTAGGTATCTACCAGTAAATGAGAAAAATGTTGAAAAGTATTTCTCTCGCGATATTTGCTTTGTTGTATCGCAAAACTGTAAGCTGGAAGATTTTGTCAATTAGCAATATATTCGGCACTTGAAAAGGGTATGAGTCCGTGAACCCAGGTCTACTGGATTCATAGTTCAGCGCACCAATCGCTAAGCTTACGATAAATCTTCAACATAATATGATTTTATTTCAAAACGCTATTTATCCGTTGTATAAGTATAATCTGCAAAGAATCACAACTGACATAAAAATGACGAAGATTACTTTGCAATTCATTATTCATTAACGGACATGTATGTAATTTATATCAAAGTTAACATGCAGTGGTAGGTATTCTGCTCTCATAATGGTAATTATGTAGGTAGGTATCAATGTTATGCCATTGCACATTCCTTCTGGTTTAGTATGGTATGATGACATTGTGTGAACGAATGTCCAACACTGAATTCTTCACAACGTGCATTATAGGCATTGACAGAATATCCAAGATTACATTAACATTTATTAGAAGAGTATTATTTAATTAATGTAGTTAGATATTGTCCATTTTTTCTATATGACATCTATCCCAACTTTAAAAAAGTCCCATTGCTTGTCTTATGTCCAGCCATTACTCCCTTCCTGCTTACTCAGTAAAACCTTAATTTATCTTGATAAATGGTAAAACCTAATCTCTAAAAATAGTAAGTATAAGTCTTTTCAACATTTCTCTAGTGAATGTTCGTCACACAATTTTAGAATTCAGCCTAAATTCCCATAAATAAATTATTAAAAATATCCTTTTTTACAGCTTTTTTTTTAAATTACTCCATAACCATGTGTCGTAGAGAAATAAATCTTTTATGTGCTTAAAGAGTGCATAAAATCAAAGTGAATGACCGATAAAGTTTTTACATTTCAAGTAAGGTTTGTTCTTAAAATGCAAAAGATCAACAAATTTGGGGTTTCCGATAATTTAAATCACGTATAATTTTTTTTAACGCACGCGATATTTACCCTTAATAACGCGTAACTTCATAGTGCATTGGGCGGTTTTAATATATCATGTTTTTAGTCACTAAGTTTAGCGTTATATGTCCTCTTAAAACTTCGTATGCAATTACTAGAATTAAGTCTTTCTTCTTCCAATTGGCACAGATCACTTTTTTTAAGGGTAGGTTGATTAATATTATAAGAAAAGCATTGAATGTCATCCCAGGAATCGGTAAACGCTAACAGCCTTATAGCTGATGCTTGCATGGTTGTTTCTTCAGCAAAACTGAAATAATTTTGTAGGGCAATCAAAGACACGGGACATTGTGGAAATAATGGGACAAAAACTTGGAACTATTCAGCAAAGTCTGGTTTAATTTTACTGAGCCTCAAGAAACATAGTATTTCTCGTTTTTTCTGCTGAATTTCCTCGTAACAATGCTGTTGAACGACACCTGGGGGGGCAAGTCTGGTCAAGCGGTGAAATCAAAACCCTCATGATTGCCCATATCGAGGATATATTTATCTTATAGAGTTGTACAATATCTTAATATAATAAAGCTCCATATGATAATTATATCTATGATATAGGTCATCATGAGGGTTTTGATTCCATCGTTAGACGGGACTTGTCCCCCTGGAGATGAGAGTATAGCAGATTCGTATCTTGCTCATCGTCTGACGTCATCAGGTTTCTGGAATGATCGTTTTATTCGAAAATTCAAGATTTGATTACAAACATAATATACGGACACTTGCACTATTAAATTACCAACTTAGTTTTGCCAAGTACAAGATTTTATTTTTTTCTTTTTTTGGATGAAAGAAACACTTGATTTATAAATTTTAATTCAACCTTGGTTTGAAAATAGTGAATGCACGGTTATTGACATATATATTATGTTTACTAAAGTAGGTTTATGAGTAAATAACAAATACGGTATTGTTCTTGATGCGTGATTTACTTATTAGTTTTAAATATTCTTGTGTACTAGATCAATCTAAATAGGTTAAATATATGTGCAGGTAAGCGAGTACCTACATATACTTATAAAGAAAACGAGTGTTTGATTTTGTGAGTTTATTTATTAGATTTATTTACGCATCGATAGTCCTTTAATGATTGAATAGATTATTCATACTTATTATCATGGCGCTTGAATACAAAAAAATACCATTTAGTAGTTTAACCAATTAACAATTACCTACTGAATCTCCACAAAAATGAATTCTCTTAAATATCTTTGTTGTTTATACAGGCTTGTATTTAGTTCAATTGAAGATTGTTAATAACAATGCCGTTGCGGTTGCTGTATTCTGGAGTAGGAGGGCCTAGTGGTGAAGTGCTCGGACTCGTTAAGTAGTAAGTAGTGCAATATTATGTTTTTAGTTTTCCAATTCATTTCTTTAATGTTGTTTAAGGTGAAATTATTTATTAAACTTTGTACATAATATAAACAAATATAATGCACACTGGCGGGCTTATTGGCATTAGGCAATTTCTTCCAACCAACCAGATTACAGAGTGACAGAATTATACATGTACATCAACAAAAAATGAAAGCTACAAGTGAACAGAGAAAATATACATAACACCAAGATAAATAAATTTTTCCAATTACTGAATTTCCACTAAAATTACATATTTTTAGAGTGAATTTTCTAAAGAAAAAATGTATATCCCTACAATAAAATGAGATTATAAATACTTATATATTTTGTGTTTGAAAGATACATAAATTCTCTTATGCCATTCTGGATGGACTGTAGGTGTGCAACATCATTCTTTTTTTGCAACCAATGGTCATCATAATGTAAAAATATTTGGATGGACTGTAGGTGTGCAACATCATTTTTTTTTTGCAACCAATGGTCATCATAATGTAAAAATATTTGGATGGACTGTAGGTGTGCAACATCATTCTTTTTTTGCAACCAATGGTCATCATAATGTAAAAATATTTGGATGGACTGTAGGTGTGCAACATCATTCTTTTTTTGCAACCAATGGTCATCATAATGTAAAAATATTTCCAGAATATATTTTTAAATCATCAAACTATTAGCATTATTCTTCTTCTTCTTCTGGTTTAGACCGAGGGCCTGTTTTTTCAGTCGGAGACTGCCTCTTGTGATCTGGATGTCCAGCTGTCACTCCATCTTTTTGCTGGCCTCCCTTGCTTTACGACCCTCCGGGACTTCCTTGGAGACAATTTTGGGTAGTCGCGTGTCTTCCATTCTCTCGACGTGGTGTTTCCATTGACGCCTTCGCGTCTACATCGCATCTCCTCCTTATATCCTCGTTTCGGACTCTATCCACGAGTGTTACGCGCACTATGGAGCGCAGTGTCCTCATTTCAGTATTCCGGAGGAGATTTTTGTTCTGATGGTATATCGGCTCTGGCTTCGATGGCATATGTCATTATGGGTCTGGTTTTACTTTCTGTGAGCATATGTTTGTTTTTTCCAGACAGTGTCCCTGAGGCAGCCAGCTATAACGGCTGCTTAATCGGTTTGTTCTTTAACCTCGTCATATAGACCATTGTCATTTGATATTTTGACGCCCAAGTTTTTGAATGTTGTGACTTGTTCTAATTGCTCATTCTCCACAACCAATTCGCATCTTAGAGGTGTTTTCGCTATTACTAGGGAATTTTTTATTATTCTTTAAAAATAAATTATATTTTTGTCAATGATAGAATACTGGTAACGGTGATAAAAAGCCTTCAAATATTCAATAGTCAGTTTTATTTAAATATGCTTGTCATCATGAAATATCGTTATCCCACGCCGGACAATATGACTAATTTTCTAAAAAGTCCTTTCAGCATTTTTAGATTAATTATTATTTTTTTTGCAAATAGTGTTAGTATATTATATTCTCAGTGCAAGGTCATTGTGTAGAAATACAGATATTGTGTACTGAAATCATATTGAGTAATGAATTGTTTTATTGTTTATTTAAACAATGGACCCGTCCCTAGGACCCGTAATATAAATATTTATTTTAAATTGATAAACAAGACTAAAACATTTTATTTTACTACAGAGCGTTGAAAGTTTTAAAAGTTTGAATACATTTTGATGTTTTATGACATTTTTCTATTATTTACTTAAATGTCTGAGTTGTGGCCTACGCTATAATCCTCATGACCAAATTACAAATTTTCAGAATTTTCATGAAATGAGTTTGTTAAATTATTTTTTTATTTTAACTTGATAAATCTTCAATGCCATTTTATGTAAGTGATGTGCTTTTTTAGTAACTTGAAAATAAAAACATCAAATTTTAAGTTTCCTGATCTTGGGGTCTCATTGAAGTATTTGAAAGGTTGAAAAAATAAGAAGCTCTGATCAGGTATCCTTCAAAATCTAATGGAGTCTAAGCTAGTATCAGATATACAAATTTGCAAAATTTGGTAAAAGATGGATCTGGTAATATATAATCGATAAGTAGAATAAAAGCGCCGTACGTAGCACACACACAGACACACAGATAGGTCGACCAGAATATATGGTCACAAAACACAAAAAGGCGTATTTTGTGTTACTTTCACAAAGTTACAGCTCGATTCATAGAAATTTTAAACATAAATTACTTTCTTTTTCAAATTTTATTCATATAATATAATACAAATTCAAAATGCAAGCTCTTGTGTGTAAATGAGACATAATTATGAACGATATGTGTTAACGAAAATACTTTGAAATTATTTTATTTTTCTTTTGAAAATTTATATTCAGTTGCCAGTCTCAGATATGTTTAGAGTTGGTTGAACCACACCACCCCATTATACTTGATTCTCGTTCACATGTCATTGTCATTATTAACCAAAATATAGAAGACAAAAATCTTGCAGAAAAATTAATTTACATTTAGATTTCCTGGTATGATCCTGATTCTAATACTGTTATTAATAATTCCCTTCCTGGCTACAACTGTTTCTTGTCTATGAAAAAAAAAATGTACTTAAGTAACGATTGTCACGGTACAAAACGCATGGAAATAGGCTAATTACTGCAGAAATGTGATATCATATGAGGAATTTGTAATAATTGACTTGCCATTATAGTAGGTATGTATTAGGTAGTAGGTATACAGCATCGAGTTGAAATGAGGAAATGTAAAACACATAGGTACTTAAATACTTTTATCTTTTTAAATAAGTAAATAAGATTAGATTTAAGTTTTTGATCGAAAGTTCTTGATGGAATACAATTAAATTTCTTAAAATTTTTAATAAACATTAAAAATAAAAACTACTTGAAAATGTGCTTAGCACGAAACCGGTTGTAGTCTAATTAAACAGTGGAATTAAGTTATAAACGTTTTTTATTTTTAATGTTTATTAAAAAAAAATAAGAAGAAAAGTAAATAAGAGATAAATTAACGACAATTCCACTCGCTTTCTATTTTCAAGAAAAGACTATAAAGCAGGTGTATCTCTCCTAAAATACCTGATCCCTCTCCTTTTCCTTCCTTCACTTTGCTACGTAATATTTATACCGAAACACTCGATCTCGATTTCCTCTTCCTGTTCCTTCCCAATCCTTTTTATGCTATTATGTTTTTTTTATTTATCTTGGAGTTATGTATATTTTCTTTGTTCTTTTGTGGATTTCATTTTTTTGTTGACGTACATGTATAATTCTGTCACTCTGTAATCTGGTCAGTTGGAAGAAATTGCCTATGGCAATAAGCCCGCCAGTGTGCATTATATTTGTTTATATTATGTACAAAAAGTTAAATAAATAAATAAATAAGAAGTAGGTATTTAACTGTCATGCAATTAAGTTTATTTGATGTATGTAGATATACTATGTATGTTGAGGTGGTGATTGTAGACCATATAGCATACCATCACGCCCTTTCCCTATTTGGGGTAGGCAGAGAGAACCGAACGCCAGACTCCTCTCTCTTGACAAACATTTCTCGCTTCTTTCACGCCCATACATATTCTAATACACGCTCTTCTGTTATTCTTACTTCTAACATCTCCATCTTTCAAAATTCCATTTATGTGATCGTGCCAACTTTTTCTTGGTCCACCTTTAATGTTCGTTTCTCTTTTATCAGCCTTATTTACTTTTTTTGCCAGACGGTCATTACTCATTCTTAAGGGCATTTATTTTTATCTTACGATATTTCTTTCAATCATACATTCTCGTCTAATATCCTCATTTCTAATATCATACACCGCTTTACCACACATTCGTCTTAGTGACTTAGTGGTGATTGTGAGTATAGAATACTGAGTTTGTGTTTATTTAATGTGGAACGGGAACTATCACCTATTTCATAATTGCTTATATTGTCACTAAAAATTGTAGACTGCTAGCCCTAGAACAGGATTTCCTAGTTGGGCAGCAGTTATCTACTTTTGTAGTCATTATAATAAAATAAAACATATGACAAACTAAACTTACTTAGTTTATTTGATGTGATTCCTGTATTGTTCCAAATTTTCAACACATTTTGTAAACTCACTCATTTTTTCAATAAATAATTTCCTTTATATTCCTTTTTCACTGGAAAGGGATTACGTCTGGAGTGTTTCCATCTGAAGTAAGTTAAGAGGTTTGATAATGGGAATCATGAGAAATCATGAAACATATCAAATTGCTGTCAAGGTTTATAAAGTAAAACCTCAAGAATATATAAAAAAAACTTTTATTCAACTCATATGAAATTACGAGGACCGTAATTCGTCGCTGGCACTTGAAATAATACCTACTCTTTAAGAAAAGTCTTGTTAGAATATTGATACTAAATTAATAATTATGGAGAAAGTCGAATGGAATATTATAGTAAGTTATAATTGAAATAAACAAATAATGGTCATGAAGTTATACATAAGATGATATTTACACAAACATTTTAAGTATACAATATAAGGTAAATATTTTAAATATTCAAATTATATTAATTATCGAGTTTTTAAATATTGAGTAGATAAGATATCATGGCCGGTAGCCCATGGGCAAATTGGGTAGGTACATACTTATTAAAATAAATGTAGTCCTCGGCATTCGAAATACGAGAGATAAGACAAGGCCAGTACGATTTAGGTTTACATAAAGTGAAGATAAAGTTAAATTAAAAGTAATCAAATATTGACAGAACACAGATAAAAGAGAAATATGAAACTTAAGATTTAGGTACAATTTTAAAAGACATTAGTATAACTATGCCTTACTTTGTTTTTTGTTAACAAATATTTAGGGTTAATCAGTTGAGAATTTTACACGAGTAATTTTAATCCTGAGATTTTTTCATTTTTATATACATACTTAATCTACCTTCAATATAATATTGACGAATATTATTAATAAGGTCATCAAAAAAATATGAATTATTTATAACCTTATGAAAAGCATTGTTGTTTACTGTGATCATTTAGGTTATTGTTAATTTGATTTAAAGAATGACTGGCAATTGATAATTCACCTTTATCTAGAGTATAAATTTTACGATTAATTTCAGGAATATGTTAGAGAGCTGTTCTATTTATTTTTTCATTGCAGTATTCGTTAATATCGAAATTTGGAATAATAGATTTAGAAAAAAACATTCATATTAAGATCGATGTTACTACTGGATATGATAGTTGTACTTGTGAATAATTTACAAGATTTGTGATAATTTCAACATTTTTTTTGCATCTTGAAGATTACTATCGTTACATTTAACAGTGATTGACGTTTGTTTGGGTAATATAAATGGGTATTCATTGGTTTTTATCATTCAATTTATGCCAGATTTCGTTATGAAATTTAGTTATTCTAGAGTCACAATTATCTAGTAATCTATGTATATTATTGATTATTTCAACTACACAAATAAGTCTAGAGCTTACTTGATATAATGCGTTATCTAGTTTACATATTAATGTATTCTTGTAGAAAGATTTACAATTATTCAAAGTTTCTAAATTTGTAACAATAATTTAATTTCAGCAATAGCTAAATATGATGTTGAAGGCAAAATAAACAAAACATATCCAAAGAGTAAATAATACCTATGGATAAACATATCCATCTGGTCTTTTTACAGGTAAAGAAATAAGATTATACAAATAAGTAATAGGCTATATGATTCATTCGACTGGAATTGTAAGTATAAATACAATTTACTCATTAGAAAATAAACATTTGATCTTGACAATTGACATTATTTCATTTATATATTTGAATTTGGGGTAACTTGGATAAGATACAGATGTAGGTAAGTAAGGAATTGCATTTAAAAATTCTTTGATAAGTTGTTCTGGAGATATTACAAATAAGTGCAAAGTATTTGTTTTAACAAATAAAATAGTTTTTAATAATGTTGTCAATTCGCTTTTCAAATATATCATAATAATTGTTAACAGTGATAGATGGCTTTCAAAATTTTGTTTTATTTCTATATCAAAAATGTTTCTATTTATGTGTGACGAATAGTTAAAAAATTTAAGAAAGTTTTCGGTAAATTGATTAGTGTATGATTAAAATTAGTTATTGTGAATTTGCTGTTTAAGTAAATCGGCCATTTGTTTGTCATTAACATTTCCATAGTTAATAAGTTTATCATAATATTCGTCATCGTCAGAATCTACTGTACCAAATACAGTTTTGAACGTTTTACCCGCGATATCTAACAAGAAGAACAATCTAACGGGACGTCTGTCTGCGTTTGAGATGTGGTGCTACAGACGCATGGCTAAAGTTCACTGGTCAGAACACATAAGCAACGACGAGGTACTAAGTAGGGTTGGAGATACAAGGCAAATTATGGAAAGAATTGCCCAACAGAGAACAACTTGGATAGGCCACAACATCCGGAACCCAGGCCTGCTTTTTACCATCGTCGAAGGAATAATTGATGGGGGTAACTGTAGAGGTCGCCCCAGAAACAACTATATAGACCAGATAATCGGTGACGTGCGCTGTAAGTGGAAAGATCGAGTGTTTGGTGCAGACCAATCCTAGGATTGTGATCCAGGATAAGATCTAACAAGCTCGTTTAGCACGATTTTTATTTTTAAAAATGGTTCGATTTATTATTTGTCCTTTTCTAACAAAGCTGGAAAGATTTCATTAATTATTTCTGATGATGGTTCACATAATAAATGTTCATAGATATGTCCTACATTACACATTAATGTTGATTGTTTATGAGTTTTTTTGAATAAGATTGAGTTTATGTTCAAAATGTTTCATATTGAAATAGGTGACGATATTCCATGAAGATGCGACGAAATTTACTATATTAACGAAATCGTTGTATATTCATGCTTTGTTGATAAGTCTCCAGTTAATTTGAGTACCAGTTGGAACAGTCTGAAACTTTAATAAGCTTTCTTAAGTCGATTTGCGAGTCTTAGATTAGATATTTCAAGGAAGTTGGTAATTACGTCTTTTATTTGGGAAGCAATCCCTTGGGAGATTTCTTTGTCGTTTGATATTATATGACACCAATTGACCCTTTGCGTTAGTAGGAAGTTGTTATGTACCTACCCAATTTACACAATATTTAGTAATGCAATAATAAATATAATTTGGAAACATTAAATATTTACCTTTATATTCCTACATTAAAGACTTAGGTCTCAGGGCGATAAAAGCAGCATTATCCGCATCCTAATGGATTTGGTTGCGCAAGGGATTGGAGTATCAGTCGGGGATCGGTGGGTAAGTGGTGAGCGTGACTTCGAAAGGGGTCCCTTAATCTTGCATACATGGTCGCAAGCCCATGTGGCTCGCCTGTTCTGGTTGGTACTCTGGTCGCCAGTGCTCGTGCGCCTGGATTCATAAATCCAGTGAAACCGCGATTGCCTCTCTCTTTTGTATACCAATAAATTCAATTTCAATTATCACTAAAATATTCCATTCGACTTTCTCCATAATTTATTAATTTAGTTCTATTTATTCTATATTCCAGTAACTTTAAATACTCGCGTTATCAATAATCGAACAATAGTGTTTCCAAATGTAATTAGATTTCTAGGTCTGAGATGATAATTGGATTCTGTTCTTGGGAGTCTGTCGCGCCGTCGAAGATCTGGACCATACCATTTGCTTGAGAGGAAGACCATCGTCTCTAACCAGCCAATTGATCATCATGCAGACAATAGTTGTTGCTGAAGAAAATACAAGGCGGATTTTATCCCCTTTATTTTAATTGTTGCTGAAGAAAATACGAGGCGGATTCTGTCCTCTTTATTTTAAATTTCTGCTGAAGAAAATACAAGGCGGATTTTATCCCCTTTATTTTAATTGTTGCTGAAGAGAATAAAAGGCGGATTCTATCCCCTTTATTTTAATTGTTGCTGAAGAAAATACAAGACGGATTCTGTCACCTTTATTTTAATTGTTGTTGAAGAAAATACGAGGCGGATTTTGTCCCCTTTATTTTAAATTTCTGCCGAAGATCGGGTCCATCATCCGAGAAATGAGATGACCATTGGATTTTGTTCTTGGGAGTCTGTCGCGCCGTCGAAAATCTGGACCATACAATTTGCTTGAAAGGAAGGCCATCGTCTCTATCCAGCCAATTGATCATCATGCAGACAATAGCACAGTGAGTGTTGTTCAAATATTATACTCAAGTCGTTGGACATTCTAAGAAGAAGTCACCTGTCCAACATTTTATTTTAGTAAACCTAAATTTAGTAATATTTTTTTTTGTAATCAAATCAAGTTCTCTTTATTTTATTCTTTTTTTCATGTGATTTTGGCATTTTAAATGGAAATATCTGTTCTAGTTTCAAACAGTATTCCATTGGAGTTGATCGTCAGACTGATTCTCGAGTTCGATGGTAATCACCAAAGGGATTTACACACATTTGTAATGACCCCTGGACGGTAGGAAACGACAGTAACAAATCATTTTTATTAAAGTATATAAAAAGTAGAATATCGAAGTGAAGCCAGCTTAATAATTTCTAGCAGACAACTTTTGTCATGGCCAGAATTAAGAGAATTTTTATATGAATATTTCGCGGAAAATAAATTATTCTCTCTAATACAAGTCATGTATTCAACATCGTGATGAATCTGTTACCAATTACACTGAAAGAATAGAAAAAATATATTCGTCACTACTCAAAGCGGTACTAACCGACAGTTCTGAAGACTCGCGAAACGGTCAAATTGAACTTATAAAGGAAATGGCTCTAAATCAATTTTAACCATCTATATCCACTTGCATCCGAAGTCAAAATCCAAAATCGTTCGAGGAAGCATCATTCCATGCGGTAAACGAAGAAAAATTAAATCAATATCGCGTAACGCATTAATCGACCGCGCAGTCAAATAACAATTGTAGTTATTGTAAAAAATCAGGACATAATTTTTAGCAAAACTCAATTTTGAATCAAACTCTTTGCAATTTCAAAAGGTAGGTATTCTGTTATATCATGAGACTTATTTACATTATCAAGATGGTAATAAGTCTACAGAAAAATCTAATTATTTAATTATAAAACCAAGAACTGAAAAAAATGTCGAGTTCGATGTACCAAATCCTGAAATTATTTAAGAGTTAACACCTGAAATTGAACTTTTAGAAGCTGTTTACTTATGTAAATCTATAACAAAAGTCAGTGAAAATAACAAAGCTTTTGCAACGATTCTTAATACTACTTAAAAACCAGTAAAAAATTAGGAAAAAAATAACCCTTGAAGAATTCGATGAACCAAATTCGCGTATCTTAAATAATGATAACCTAAGTTAAGAAAAGAAAATATTCAAGGTTATACCAAATTCTCCTAATAACGATCAAGATCGTGAAACCAAAGTTCTAAATTCAGTGTGATTAGGCCCTTCAAACAACGAAGAAAAATATTCCGTGATATGTCTTATAATGATAATGACTTATTATATTTAGAAAACGATAAACCAACGTCAACATCATCCATTGAACACGAAATTCATAAATCCTCTAATGTCCCCATATTTACTAAATTATATAGATATCCAGAAACTCACAAAAACGAAGTCAATACGCAGATAAAAAAAATTAGACCAAAACAAAATAAGATTATCCAATTCACCGTGGTCATCACCCC
This sequence comes from Molanna angustata, assembly GCA_963576475.1. Classification (NCBI taxonomy): domain Eukaryota; kingdom Metazoa; phylum Arthropoda; class Insecta; order Trichoptera; family Molannidae; genus Molanna; species Molanna angustata. The sequence continues at coordinate 27,895,068 of OY754982.1, forward strand.
TCTGGATAGTCCCAAAAAAAGAAAGATGCCAGTGGAAAAACTAAATGTCGTGTAGTTATCGACTACAGGAAACTGAATTCCATTGCATTTGGTGATGCTTACCCACATTCGGATATCTCCGAAATTTTAGATCAAATAGGTCATTCCAATTATTTCGCTATGCTTGGTCTCGCTTCTGGTTTTCATTAAGTAAATATGAGTGAAAAGGATAGTGACAAAACTGCCTTTTCGACCCCTCTGATCACTTTCAATATTTCAAAGAATGCCCTTCGGATAAAAAATAGACGCAGTACATTTCAAAGACTCCTTAACATCGTTCTTTCTGGATTTCAAGGAATTAAATGTTTCTTATATCTTGATGATATAGTAATCTATGCAGATAACATATAATACTTAAGGAGATTTTTAACCGCTTACGAAATCATAATCTTCAGTTACAACCTGAAAAATGTCAAAAAGTAATTTCGCATTAGATTACGTGAAAAATGTAAATTTATGAGTAGCGAAGTACCCTATTTATGTCATGTCATTTTAAAAGAAGGTATCAAGCCTAATCAGGATAAGATATCTGTTATTAAAAATTACCCCATTCCAAGAAACACGAAAGACATTAAAGCATTCTTAGGACTTATAGGATATAGTGGATTCATTAAAATGTTTAGCCAAACCGCACAACCCCTCACAAATTACTAAAGAAAGATAAACCATTCAATTGAATGGACAGCCCCTCAACAAGAATCTTTCGATCTTATGAGAAATCAAGACATTCGGGGTCCCATAGAAAGAAAGACTCTATTAGAAGAAAATGAAATCCGATATAAAAACACATATTAAATCATGTGAATCTTGTCAAAAAAATTATCCAGACAACGTAACGTACAACCAATGGAGATTACCTCTTCATCAAAATTACCTTTCGATAGAATTGCTCTTGATATATTAAAGACGAAAAACAATATTTATTACCAAATAGAAGATAAGGTTTACCTTAGGAATGAAACCACTAAATTGCATCACTCGAAAAAATTATCAAAGAGCCCTTTGGAAGAACTGGAAGCGGCTCTTTACACTGATGTCAGAACAAAGTGGGATTGATATTTCAATATATCTCATATGTAGCGTCCAGAAGACGTCTTGATAGACCACTGCTAGAAGGAAGTAAGTCAAACCCTACTCGAGTAAGTCAAATTGATTGTTGTCTTCATTCCCCGCGAAAATTGTGTTTTGTTCTCAAAGCTGTAACTGTTGTGTGTAAAGTAAAATCTTTTCTCAATTAAGAAAAAAACAATCTTATAAACTCCAAGATGTCCTCCAAAAAAGAAGAAATTATCCAATCCATAGACTTAAATATCGCAGAGAAAATGTTGATTAAATTTGACAGAGACAAAAGAAAACACTTCAAGTTCTTAGAAATAGTGAAAAAGCATTAAAATTAGTTAATTAGTTAAAAAGTTTGAAAATATTTTATATATTCTCATAGAAAGTAAGTTCACTGGAAATGCCAGAGCTTTGATAAGAAATATAAATTTTGTAATTTTTGCTATGTTGAAAGCACTTTTATTAGCTGTATATTCGGATAAACGGACGAATAATCAGTGCCAATTAGAATTGAACTCTTGTACGCAAAAACTAAATGAAAATGTTATATCGTATCCTACTAGGGTAGAACATTGTTACATAAAATTATTAAATAACTTGATAATGTCTAGTGATGGGCGAGAAGCTTATATAAACTTATTGAAAACTCAAGCAAAATGTGTATTTGTAACTGGATTAAAGGAAGAATTGATCCTTGCCATAAAAACACACCAACCCGATACTTAAGAAAAAGCTATATCTGTCGCTTGAGCAGAAGAGCAAGAAAAAAATCTAAAATATTAGAATATATCAGAATAAACAAAATACTTCTAACATCAATATTAAATACTGCAAAATTTGTAAAAACACAAACCACAACACAATTTACTGTAGATTTAAATCCAAAACGCCTCAAATTCGCTATACGACAAAATATTCTTCACCTCCCAACACGTCAAAACCTAATTCAACTCAACTGTTTTGCAAATACTGTAAGAAAACTAATCAAGTATTTGAAATTTGCAAAATGTAAAAATTTAAAAAACCTAATTCAACTCAACTGTTTTGCAAATACTGTAAGAAAACTTATCAAGAATTTGAAATTTGCAAAATGTAAAAATTTAAAAAACACCAGTAATCAACATAAAAACGGTAATAACTCGGAACTTTCTAATTTAAACACGTTTAAAGGAGACTTTGGAACTGGCCATTCTGAAGACTCTCGTGAATAAATCGGGCCGAATAGGAATGTTTAGTACCTCATTTTTTTCGTCATACGTAAATTTAAAAATTTAAGACATCCAAAAAAGCATAAATAATTTTCTAATAGACACTGGAGCAGATAGATCGTGTGATTTGATGAACGTACCATACCAATCAGTAAATATAGGAATTCGTTTGAATCACAATATAATATCGGAATTCGTTTAAATCACAACAAAAATGAAGTTCAAAATAAAATTAATAATAATATAAAATTATCAATTAATAAAAGGGAAAATAAAAATCAAATTATTAATAAAAATAATGAATGCGAGTACGAAGAGACTCAAGCACAATATTCAAATTGTGAATTATATAAAATAAATGATAATTTGATCTTTAATCCTATGCATTAAAGAATAATGATAAGGAAAATAATATATTTATAAGCCTACCGAAGAAAATACAAGGCGGATTCTATCCCCTTTATTTTAATTGTTGCTAAAGAAAATACAAGGCGGATTCTATACCCTTTATATTAATTGTTGCTGAAGAAGAAAATACAAGGCGGATTTTATCCCCTTTATTTTAATTGTTGCTGAAGAAAATACAAGGCGGATTCGGTCCCCTTTATTTTAAATTGTTGCTGAAGAAAATACAAGGCGGATTCTGTTCCCTTTATTTTAAATAGTCGCTGACAAAAATATAAGGCGGATTCTGTCCCCTTTATTTTAAATTTCTGCCGAAGATCGGGTCCATCATCCAAGAAATGAGATGACCATTGGATTCTGTTCTTGGGAGTCTGTCGCGCCGTCGAAGATCTGGACCATACCATTTGCTTGCGAGGAAGGCCATCGTCTCTACCCAGCCAATTGATCATCATGCAGACAATAGCACAGTAAGTGTTGTTCAAGTATTATACTCAAGTCGTTGGACATTATAAGAAGAAGTCACCTGTCCACCATTTAATTTTAGTAAACCTAAATCTAGTAAGTACTCTTTATTTTATCCTTGTTTATGTGATTTTATTTTTTATAATGGCATTTAAAACGGAACCCTCTGCTCTAGTTTCAAACAGTATTCCATTGGAGTTGATCGTCAGACTGATTCCCGAGTTCGATGGTAATCACAAAAGGGATTTACATTTATTTGTAGAAAATTGTAATGACCCCTGGACGTTAGGAAACGACAGTAACAAATCATTTTTATTAAAGTATATAAAAAGTAGAATATCGAAGTAAAGCCAGAATAATAATTTTTAGCAGACAAATTTGGTCATGGCCAGAATTAAGAGATTTTTTATGTGAAAATTTCGCGGATAATAAATTATTCTCTCTAATACAATTGGAATTTCAGTCATGTATTCAACATCGTGATGAATCTGTTACCAATTACACTGAAAGAATAGAAAAAATATATTCGTCACTACTCAAAGCGGTACTAACCAACAGTACTGAAGGCACGCGAAACGGTCAAATTGAACTTATAAAAGAAATGGCTCTAAATCAATTTTAAAGAGGAATCAAACCATCTATATCCACTAGCATCAGAAGTCAAAATCCAAAATCGTTCGAGGAAGCATCATTGTATGCGGCAAACGAAGAAAAATTAAATCAATGTCGCGTAACGCATTAATCGACCGCGCAGTTAAATAAAAATTGTAGTTATTGTAAAAAATATGGACATAATTTACTAAACAGCTATAAATTCCGCGATAATTCAATTCGTCAAGTAAATCATTCCCAAATAAAAAATAATCAAAACAACTCAATACTAATTCAAATACTAATACATATCATAATTCTAGTAGTTTTACGTTAGAAGAGGTGTCCGACAGGGTGACACTATTTCTCCCAAACTATTTACATTGGCCCTCGAAGATGTCTTCAAAACTCTTGATTGGTCTAAGAAAGGCATAAATATAAACGGCGAGTATTATCATACATTCAGAAAAATATCATACATTCTGAAATCCCGTAAATACTCCCATTATTATTTGAAAAAGAAGCTATTTGATGCATGTATTCTCCCAGTGCTTACTTATGGAATGGAAACATCGGTCCTATCAAACGAATAATGCACAAGTTGTTAGTGACAGAGAGAGCTATGGAGAGAAAGTTGCTGGGTATTTCAATAAGGGACAGAATTCAGAATGTCATGATAAGACAAAGAACCAAAGTAGCCGATGTAGCGGAAAGGGTCGCTGGCCTTAAGTGGAGCTGGGGTGGGCATATTACCAGATGCCAGGATTCACGATGGACCAAAAAGATCGTAGAATGGCGACCGAGAACAATCCGAAGAGGTGTCGGCAGACCCCAGGCTAGGATGATGATGGTCTGATGACTTCAAGAAATGTGCCGGAGGGAGATGGATGCAGTGTGCCCAAGACAGGGAGTTGTGAAGGATCAAGGGGGAGACCTATGTCCAAGAATGGATAAAAACAGGCTGAAGAAGAAGATTCTAGTACTAATTCATATCAAAACTCTAATACTAGTTCATATTATAATACTTCTAATTCTTTAAACTCCAAATCGCTCGCGATGCTCACCGGACACACGAGCGTAAGTATGATAAAGGTAGAATTCTAAATCTAGATTCAACATCTTACATAAAAATTAAATATTCTTGTTATAATTTTTCTAATAACTTAAATATGTTGATTGGTACTGGAACAGACATTTCTCTGATAAAACTAAATTACACTTTTGCAACGAATTATATTATCTTATTATGTACGTCATTCCAGATAATACCAATGTTCCAATCGATGGACTTATCCGTAACGACTTTCTAAGGAAAGTAGGAGCAAAAATCAACTTTGAATCAAACTCTTTACAATTTCAAAAGGTAGGTATTCTATTATAGCATGATGCTAATTTACCTTATCAAGGTGATATAAGCCTACGGAAAAATCTAATTATTTAATTATAAAACCAAGAACTGAAAAAATTGTCGAGTTCGATGTACTAAATCCTGAAATTATTCAAGGGTTAACACCTGAAATTGAACTTTTAGAAGGTGTTTACTTATGTAAATCTGCTTTTGCAACGATTCTTAATACGACTTAAAAAAGCCAGTAAAATATTAGGAAAAAAATAACCCTCGAAGAATTCGATGAACCAAATTCGCGTATCTTAAATAATGATAACCTAAGTAAAGAAAAGAAAATATTCAGGGTTACACCAAATTCTCTTAATAACGATCAAGATCATATCCAGAAAATCACTAAAATGAAGTCAATACGAAGTCAATAAAAATTTTAGACCATAACAAAATAAGATAATCCAATTCACCATTGTCATCACACCTCTGGATAGTCCCAAAACAGAACGATGCCAGTGGAAAAACTTAATGGCGTGGGGTTATCGACTACAGGAAACTGAATTCCATTACATTTGGTGATGCTTACCCACTTCTGGATATCTCCGAAATTTTAGATCAATTAGGTCATTCCAATTATTTCACTACCATTGGTCTCGCTTCTGGTTTTCATTGAGTAAACGTGAGTGAAAAGGATAGCGATAAAACTGCCTTTTTGACCCCTCTGATCACTTTCAATATTTCAAAGAATGTCCTTCAGATTAAAAAATAGCCCCAGTACATTTCAAATACTCCTTAAAATCGTTCTCTATGGATTTCAAGGTATTAAATGTTTCGTATATTTTTATAACACATAAAACCATACTATTAATCTTAAGGAGTTTTTTTTTTAATAACAGATAAGATATCTGTTATTAAAAATTACCCCGTTCCAAGAAACACCAAAGACATCAAAGTATTCTTAGGACTTATAGGATACTATCGTAGACTCATTAAAGTTTTTAGCCAAATCGCACAACCCCTCACAAAATTACTAAAGAAAGATGAACCATTCAATTGAATGGACAGCCCCTCAACAAGAATCTTTCGATCTAATGAGAAATCAGGACATTCAGGGTTCCATAGAATGTATCGACGCATCGAAGAAAGATACTATTAGAAGAAAATGAAATCCGATATAAAAACACACATTAAGTCACGTGAATCTTGTCAAAAAAAAACAAAATATCCAGACAACGTAACGTATAACCAATGGAGATTACCTCTTCATCAGAATAACCTTTCGATAGAATTGCTCTTGACATTGTAAAGACGAGAAACAATATTTATTACCAAATAGATGATAAGGTTTACCTTAGAAATGAAACTACTATATTGCATCACTCGAAAAAATTATCGAAGAGCCTTTTGAAAGAGCTGGAAGCGGCTCTTTACACTGGTATCAGAACAAAGTGGGATTGATATTTCAATATATCTTATATATCCCATAGGCAGCGTCCAGAAGAAGTTTTGATAGATCACTGCTGAGTCCAGAGAGCTCAAGACTTTCTTTCAAATTCTACAAATACCTATCTTTCTTACAAATATCTATTTTAGCCGCGGATCAAAACCACTGCTAGAAGGAAGAATTATGATGACAACTACTGCAACCCTACTCATGTAAGTCGAATTGATTGTTGTGTTCACTCCCCCGTGAAAATTGTGTTTTGTGCTCAAAGTTATAACTGTTGTGTTTAAAGTTAATATCTTTTCTTAATTAAGAAAAAATCAACTTAATTAACTCCAAGATGTCTTTCAAAAAGGAAGAAATTATCCACTCCATAGACTAAAATATCTCAGAAAATGTTGATTAAATTTGATGGAGACAAAAGCAAACTCTTCGAGTTCTTAGACAATAGTGAAGAAGAATTAAAATTAGTTGTTAAAAAGTTTGAATATATTTTATAGAAAGTAAGATCACTGGTAATGCCAGAGCTTTGATAAGAAATAGAAATTTTGTAAATTTTGCTATGCTAAAGCATAATTTTTAGCTGTATATTCGGATAAACGGACAAATAATCAGTGGCAATTAGAATTGAACTCTTGTACTCAAAAACTAAATGAAAATGTTATATCGTATTCTACTAGGGTAGAAAATTGTTATATAAAATTACTAAATAACTTGAAAATGTCCAGTGATGGGCGAGAAGCTTGTATAAACTTATTGAAAACTCAAGCAAAATGTGTATTTGTAGTTGTAACTGGATTAAAGGAAGAATGATTACGGATTAGAACTGGATTAAGATGGGTCGATGGCAGAGCTGTTAGCGCGCTGGGCTAGTAATCCAGTGATCGCGAGTTCGAATCCTGTCTCGACCGATTTCGTTCACCTATAGCACAAGCATTTATTTGCTTATTTTAGATGGGTCGGTGGCAGAGCGGTTAGCGCATTGGGTTAGTAATCCAGTGGTCGCGAGTTCGAATCCTGCCTCGACCGATTTCGTTCACCTATAGCACAAGCATTTATGCTTATTTTAGGGAACGTAGGAAGATGTATATGTACTTGTTCAACAAGGACATATTCATTTAAAAAAAAAAAAAAACGTAGGAAGATGTATATTTACTTGTTCAACAAGGACATATTCATTTTTTATTAAAAAAAAATTGATCTTTCCTGTAAAAACGCACCAACCCGATACTTTGAAAAAGCTGTATTTGTCGCTTAAGCAGAACTGCAAGAACTAAAATCTAAAAACGTTATTAAAAAATATCAGAATATACAAAATACTTCTAACATGAATAATAAATAATGCAAAATTTGTAAAAGGACAAACCACAACACAATTTATTGTAGATTTAAATCCAAAACGCCTCAAATTCGCTATACGACAAAATATTCTTCACCTCCCAACACGTAAAAAACCTAATTCAACAAACTAATCAACAAATTTAATATTTCAGAAGTGTTAAAATTTTAAAATAAAAACACCAATAATCAACATAACCATAATAACTCGGATCCCTCTAATTTAAACGCGTTTAAAGGCCCCCATTTACGAATACTCCAAAATGCGCTCGTGAATGTCAAAACCCGCGCAGCCCAATGGCCTGACACACCAAAATGGAATTCCAAACGATCGAAACTCCATAGTGCCGCGACAAACAGCAAGGCGCATCCTGTCGGCACGGCATGCTCGTGAGTGTGAAAACCAGCGGTACATTGCGCCATCTCATGCAAGCTGTTTTGACACTCTCGTGAATGCGAAAATACAACATTTTCTTTTTGGTTTTTTCTTTTTATATATAAACAAACCTCTATAGCAGTTGTATAAAACTCATCATCAGAATTATAGCTCATTTACATGAAAATTAAAAAAAAAAATAGAAATTATTAATGCGAAAGCGCCGACAGCTTGTGTATACCAATTTCGATGGCTCGATGGCGCGCCCGTGAGTGTGATGAACATTTTACAATGCTCCAAATGGAGCCGGTCCATATGGAGCGACGCCGAATGACACGATCGTGAATGGGCTGTTTAAATAAATGAGACTTTGGATCTGGCCATTCTGAAAATTCTCGTGAATAAATCGGGCCGAATAGGAATGTTAAATAACTCATTTTTTCGTCATACGTAAATTTAAAAAATTAAGACATACCCTAAAAAGCATAAATAATTTTCTAATGGACAATGGAGCAGTGTTATGCTTCCGCCACACAGGTTGGGAAACACTAATTACATCTGGGTTTAGAGACATTGAATATGATAAAGTTATCTACTAAGAATAAATATCATAATATGAGCTCTGTAACGCTTTCCAAACATTTTTAAAATAATATAAATCTTTCATATTTATTTACACAAGTAATCAGTCCAAAAAATTTGGTATCGTAATATTAATTAACTGTTTACATAACGATTATTGGCTGATGTAATGCTTTGAATGTATTGCAACAGTTTGGCTGATGCAATAGTTTTGATAATTGAATAATTCAAACTTTAACCGCCCTTATCACCAATGGACACTATAAAACCACCCCTTATCGACCAAGACAAGCATAATAATTCTAGAGTCATTAGTGTTAGTACCTAATGTTAAGTTAGATTAATTAACTAGTGTTTAATTAAATTGTCTCTTCTTCTTTAAATATTTAAAACGAATTGTTTAATAAAAAGTTTAATCTATGTCTGGTGTTTGATTGAAACCCAGACATGTCTATAGTTAAAGAAGGAATTCGTTCTGATATAGAATTATCAAAGAACGTCCACTTAGTCCAAGTATTGTAAGAGTCAATAATGATATTGAACTCAAGTGATCAAGAAATAAAATTTGATAAAATTGAAACAATATTGGAACCATTAACGAAAAAAAAAACAAAAGTGCAAATATACGAAGATTATCTAAGAATGATAACTGCAAAGCAAATAGATTAAAAATTCTAAGAATATCTCATTTAAACGATTTTGAAAGACATTGTTTACTTGATATTTGTGAAGAGTTTAATAATATATTCTATCTAGAAGGTGATACTTTGACCTCAAACGATGTAGTCATGCATGAAATACCTACTTCTTCGTCAAATCCGATAAACGCCAAATCTTATAGATATCCTCATGTCTTAAAGAAAGAAATAGATAAGCAAGTAGAAAAACCTTTAAAAGATGAAATTATAATTCCATCATTATATCGCATGCGGTCAAAAGAAATGAAGAATGGTAATCGATTATAGGAAACTTAACGAGAAAAAATAGGTGATTCGTATCCTTTACCACAAATAACTGAAATACTAGAACAATTAGGCAATTTTAAATACTTTACAACGTAAGACACGCAACGTTTTACGTCAGTTTTCCACAAATCAAAATGTATCCCAAGGATTCTGAAAAAAAACTACATTTTACTATTTATAATGCCCTTCGGTTTGCGCAGTGCTCCCAGTAGTTTCTAGAGATTGATTCATAACGTGTCGTTGTTTGAATAAAAAAATATCGTTGCTTCGTTTATTTAGATGATATAGTTATTCATGTTGACTCATTAGAAACTCACAATAAAAGACTAAGAGATGTATTTGAAAAATTTTTTAACTCAAAATTCAACCTGATAAGGGCGAATTTCTTAGTCCAGAAGTTATTTACCTAGGACACTTTATTACTAGTGAAGGTGTTAAATCCGATCCCAAAAAGTAGAATCATTATTAAAATATCCAGTTCATAAAACAGCAAAAGATATTAAATCATTATTAGGCATTGTATCATATTACAGAAGATTCATTCCATCGTGTTGTAAACTAACGCAACCATTGACAAAATTATTAAAAAAATATTTTTAATTTCAATGGACTAGTACTCAATAAGACGCTTTCGAAAAATTAAAGAATATTTACCATGGAACCAATTCTGCAATATCCAAATTTTTCTCAAGAATATTTGTCAACTGATGCGAGTAATTTTGCTATTGGTAGTGTCCTTTCACAAGGCACACTCCCAAGTGATTTACCCATTGCATACGCTATTCAAACATTAAATCATGCAGAAACAAATTATTCAACGATTGAAAGAGAATTATTAGGAACAGTATGGAGTATCAAGCATTTTAGACATTACCTGTATGGTAGAAAATATACTATACTCACAGATCATCGACTTTAAATTTGGTTATTTAACGTATTTCACGAACAACCTATCAAAGAATTGTGAATTGTAATTCCTTACATACCTACATCTGTATCTTATCCAAGTTACCCCAAACTCAAATATATTAATGAAATAATGTCAATTGTTAATATCAACTGTTTATTTTCTAATGATAAAATAATATTTCTACTTACAATTCCACTAACGAATCATTGATTATAATTTGTATAATCTTATTTCTTTGTCTGTCTAATGACCAGATGGATATGTCTTGTTTATTTTGCCTTCAAAATTATTAACAACATCATCTTCTTCTATTGCTGAAAATAATATATATTTACAAATTAAGAAACATTGAATAATTGTAAATCTGTCTACAAGAATAGATTAATATGTAAACTAGATAATGCATTATATCAAGTAAACTCTAGACCTAGACCAGCTAATTGTGATTCTAAAAAAACTCAATATCATAATGAAATCTGGCATAAATTGAATGATAAAAACATATGTATACCCAAAAAAACGTCAATTAGTGATAAATGTATCGATAGTAATCTAAAAGATGCAAACCTATATAATGTCACACTTGAAAAAATTTGTAAATTATTCACAAGTTCAAGTATCATATCCAGTAGTAATATCGATCTTAATATGAATTCAATGTTTTTTTTCTAGACCTATTATTCCAAAATTCAATATTAACGAAGAGTGCAATGAAAAAATAAATAAAACAGCTCTCTAACATATTCCTGAAATTAATCGTAAAATTTATACTCTAGATAAAGGTGAATTTGCCAGACATTCGCTACATCAAATTTACAATAACCTAAATGATCACAGTAAACACAATGCTCTTCACAAGGTTATATACAATTCATATTTTAATTTTATTTTTATGACTTTACCGAAATTATTCATTGAACAATCGAGACACCCAGAAGTGCCAGAATTAGATCTGCACTTAAATAAATATTGTTGATATAGATTCTATAAAAATATTATCTATATGTGTCTTTAATTTTATCTATATTTTATTTATATACTGTTAATGTTCTAAATCTAGATATTCCTATATTTTTTATCTAAGTGAATGTATAAATATATAAAAATTATTTGTTATTGTCGTTTACTGACGTCCAGGCGTCATTACAACTTTCTAAAAATGTGTGTAGTTAGTGTGTTCTGTGGTGTGATAACAATCGAAATCGGGAATCAGTCTGACGACGAATTCCAATGGGATACTGTTTGAAACTAGAGAGATGGTTCCGTTTTAAATGCCATTATAAAAAATTGAGTAGAGTACTTGAAAAACACTTACTGTTCTGCATGATTAATTGGTTGGGTATAGATGATGGTTTTCCTCTCAGGCAATTGGTATGGTCCAGATCTTCGGCGGCGTGACATACTCCCAATAACAGAATCCTATGGTCATCTCATTTCTTGGATGATGGACCCGATCTTCGATAGGAATTTGAATTAGAGGGGACAGGATCCTCCTTGTATTTTCTTCAGAAGCAATTTAAAATAAAGAGAAAGAATCCTCCTTATATTTTCTTCACCAGCAATTTAAAATAAAGTGGACCGAATCCGTCTTGTATTTTCCAGCTGCTTAGTTAAAATGAAGGGCTGATGGCTTTCCAGATAGCAGTTAATGGTTCAACTGTTGTCGGTTTTCGTAAAGAGACTCCGTGTGGGATATTTAAATAATTCCACTATGTTCCGACACCAATAATTTATTCTTGTTAAGGTTCATATAATAAACCCTCATGAATATATATAAAAAAAACCTTGTATTCAACTTTTATGAAATTACCAGGACCGTAATACGTCGCTGGCACTTGAAATAACACTCTTACGAAGAAGTCTTATGAAACACTGTTGTTCGATTATAGATAATGCGAGTATTTAACGTTACTGGAATATACATAGATATCCTAAGTAAATAGAACTAAATGAATAATTTTGGAGAAAGTCGAATGGAAGATTTTAGTGATAATTGAAATTGAAATAAACAAATAGTGGACATGAAGTTATTAGGTGATATTTAGATAAACATTTTAAGTATACAAGATATTTAGGTAAATATTTTAAGTATCCAAATTATCTCATTTCTAAATATTGAGTAGATTAGATAGATGCATAACATGGGTTAATTGGGTAGGTACATAACTTATGGCAAATTGTATGAAAGCTAATATTGCTATATGCATGCATACCATCACGCTATGCCCCTCATGGGGTAGGCAGAAAGAACGGAACACCACATTTTTCTAACATGACATACATTCATTTTGAAGAGTCTTTAAGTAACCAGAAAGCTAAAAATGCGCTGAAATCAGCTAAATTGCTGGATGAGGGATCCAGCAATTGTAATCTCTGATGGAACTCGAAATTACCATCACTGTCTTTCAATATTCTACTTATAACAACATCCTTTGGATGAGTAGGATGAGTATGCGAATAATCAGTGATGAGCAAATGCAAGACTTGGTCTTGCGTCCCGGTCTTGATCTTTCATACTCAATGGTCTATAAGGTCTTGCGACTTTTACAAAAAAATAATTTAATTTTCTGTTAAAATCACAGAATCAATTTATAGTATCTCTTGGGACAAATCCCATTCAACTGCCCCGCCAGACAAAACCGCCAGAACCTCCTCTTTTACACTAAATACTCAAGAACAAACTATGCAAACAACACTTTTACTAACCGCAGCTGCAATACATATGTACAATAACCTTAATCATAAGCTAGATGTTAAATACATTAATTATTATATATGGCTTTGAGTATACATGTATCTATTTAGTGTCTATGTACATTGCATTATATCTCGATTCAGTCAAGAAATAAAATCCTACACGTCAGCACGGAGTTTTTATTTTAATTTTAAGGACCAAAAATATCTTCAAATTTCTTCACTAGATATTTTTAACAATAGCCTACAATCATTAAAAAAACAACTATTATCAATATTATAATGAATACTTTATGTACCAAATTGCATAATTTTTGGTATGTCCAATACTATATTAATATGACAACTCACCCTTTCCTCCTCTCCTACCTTTCTTCATGTCCGACCCTCGCTTCATAAAATATACACACACACACACACATACACACACATCACAATTGTACACTTACACCACACTTTTGTCTTTGACTTTGTACTGAATAATGTAATTGGCTTACTTTCCTGATTATTATTTTTTTTACTAACGTAAAATATGTAACAGCTGTTTTGTTTCCCAAAATAAAATAAATAAATAAATAAGGAATATACAGAGCTGAAATAAGCTACTACTAGGCCAGAGGATCCGAACTATTTCGAAAATATTAAAATACGTTATATTGACTGTTACCAAATTTTGGTGGCAAAGTCACGCGGTGTGTACCAAAATATTTTGCTAATGTCATGTCTATATTATATTATTGGCCTGTGGGTAAAATGTAGTAATTTCAATGAAACATATCAAAAACTACCAATTTATAGTATTATTTACTTAAGTCAATAGTGCGTATTTAATTGCTTACTTTTAAATTAAAAATAAATGTCACGAAACCGCATTAAGACTCTTGCATTAAGTCTTACAAGACTCTTGGTTTAGCAAAGCCTGGTCTTGATCACCTCCTAGTTTTGGTTTTGCAGCGACACATGCCGTATTGCGAGACTTGCAAGACCAAGACTGCAAGCAATCATCCTTTCTCATCCCACTGTGATGGTATGAATGCGTTCAAGTTGTATATACCTATATATTTGTAGAATTTTTTTTAATGATATTTTTTCTTTTTGTTTCTGTTATTTTATTTTTTGTGTTTATTATTTTGTGTCATGAAATCAAAGGTGTGCTGATTTAGTTAAATTACTTATGTTGTTATCCTTATTTATTATATTGTTTAAAAAATATTATTGTACGTTGCCCATTTCTTTAAATAAAACAAAAAAACATAACAAATATAATGATAAAAAATTACTATATTTGATGAAAAAAAAAATCTTTTTTTTTTGTATTTTTTTTCTTACTTTTCTGTTTTATTTTTTACCAATTAATTTCTCACTAAATACTAAGTATTGTACCAATTTAACTTTAGAGACTTCACGTTGCTCGGGCTGGTTGGAAGAAATTGCCTTATGGCAATAAACCCGCCTTTGTACACATGTACATTAATTATATAAATAATTGAAATAAATAATGTTTAGTAAGTATGTGAAAGAGAGAATCTGCACCCCCTAGACAACGTGTCATTTAGCTCAAGAAAAGAACCAAAAAAATATAAACCAATGTATGAAAGTGACAGTGTTCACGTGACTGACAACTGTCACTTCTATACATTGAGTTATCTTTTCTTGTTTTATTTCTTGAGCTAAATGACACGTTGTCTAGGGGGGCTGACCCGCCAAAAAAAAATCCATACACTTTGGCGGGTAATATTATTTTAATTATTTTTTATGTTAAATAAAGAAATAAAATAAAAAAGGTGCATTCTGGTTAAAACTATTCGTTGTTATTTTGTTGGTGTCATGTTTGACAGTAGATTTCTTCCTGTTCTCCGATTGGTGCGTGGGATGTGCGTCTGATGGTGAGGAGTTATGTGAGGTTACACTCAACTATCCCGGGCCCCCGCTACCCACCAGACACGTAAAAAAGATATTTCGATAAATTCACGCGAGTCCCGACCACGAAATTTGCCCATAAACATAAATAAACCTTCATGTATAATATATTATTATTAAGCCGGAACATAGGCGTATCGTCGGCAGAGTTGAGGGCCCTTGATTTTTTATTATTTGATACATAAAACATACTTTCAGAAAAAATCTCAAAACACACCTTTTTCGCAAATCTTACCAAAGCCATAATGATACATCTTAATCAATTTTCAGCGCCATTGAAAACGGCGCTATATAAATCATCCAAATTATATTATTATATATACGTAGTTTTTTTATTCCTCACTACCCCGAGGGGAGTTATGAATTCGCAAATTTAAGGATATTTTTTATTGCATATTGTCAACTAGTATCATACTGAGATTATATTCAGAATGTTTCATTACAATGTGACTCTGTTGTGTGCTGTGTACTATGTGCTATGTGCGACGTGTTCATTCGATTATAGAATAAAGTACTCATTCAATTATTTTCAAATTTTGCTACTTTGTATATCTACTACTCGCTTAGACCCATTTGGTTTTGATGAAAATTTAAAGTATATTTTTATTTTCAAATTTCTAAAAAGTCCCTTACATAAAATGCTTTAATAAAAAATAATTTCATGAAAATGCTGAAAATTTTCCATACAAAATTTGACTACCTTGTGGAGTAACTTGGTAGTGAGCAGTATAGCGTTAGCCAGAACCCACTCGTTTAAATTAAAAAAAAATCTGCCTTTTTTATTATGTATGTTATTTTTTGGTATCCCTGTTATTGCGTGTCCCTTTTTTGGTTACACCACTGTCATTTCTCATCTGATAGTATACAAGTATCTTGCTAACATATTTATTTAAGGAAACATATTACATTGTAAGTTTTGTATTGGAAAGTTGGTAGTAATGTAAATACTTTATATTAAATTACCGAAATTATTACTTTACGGAAAACCATGTTGTTCCTTCCTTCCCCTTACAACATTACTTTTCTAACTACAGTATACGGACTGCAGACATTTTTTGGGTTTTAAAGTTTGGCATTTTGTTTTTACATAAAATAGAAAACCTATGATAATGTCTTATTTCGTTTATTTTTCTTTATATTGGTGTTCCTAGTTCCATGTCATGCGAAGGGAGGACACTTATCCCGTCAAAACCGTGATCGGTATCCCCTCAAGGAAGAGGCAAACCACCGGCGACATGATAGACGAGTATTGAGAGGGAGTTGGAGGTACAAAGTGTCTCACAGGAGACGACCCATAGTCGCAGATCATGGCGACTGTTGACTAGGAGGCCCGACTCCGGATGAATTTGGATAGAGGGGCAGGAAATGATGATGGTGTTCCTGCATAGTTCTAAAATTTCTCTAAATCTTCTTATTCGTATTTTAGGGTTTTTGACCTGTTTGTGAAAGTGGACTATCCTGGAAGGAAGAGGTCCAACTGTCCCTTCATCTCTTTGCAGGTCTTCTGGGTCCTTTGTTGATGGGTATTTCTGTCTTTACAATTGTCGTCCATGAGTTGGACGTGATCTCTCCAGAAGCGTCTTCTTCTACGTACCCATCCCCAAATTTTCCTGTTTTATGTTGAATTTGATAGTTGAAAAATATTGCCTTTATGAACTCGAACATCCACATTTGTTTAAACATATGGAAATAAAAAAAAATATATATGATAAGTCTGAACAATATGAGACCAATTTTTAGACAATGGATGAACGCAAAGGAAGTTGCGTGTGTTCGTAAGGATGACATTTGTGGCAGTCGGTTTTCTCTGACTGTAGGGACACGGAGCGATGATATATATATATATATATATATATATATATATATATATATATATATATATATATATATATATATATATATATATATATATATATATATATATATATATATATATATATATATATATATATATATATATATATATATATATATATATATATATATATATATATATGTTTAAATTTAAATTTTCGCGGATTGTAGAGATATATGAATAGCTATTTTTCCGGGCTATCCGCTTGTTTTCGTCCTGAAAAGGACGGTTTTGCCGACGTTTCAACCGAATATCATCGGTCATTATCGAGGCTGGTCGGTTCGCAAACGCAGACACGGAGCGACTAACACCGTGTTGTATTTCGCGTTCTTGTATGTTGTGTTCGTGTATTGGCGTGTCGATTGGCGTGTGATGCGGCGTGTGGTGGGGGGGGTGGCGGTGTGAGCATGGGTGACTGGCGGTTCGCTGTATGACGTTATGACGGTGTGTATGCGTGTCGATCGCCGTAAAGCAGTGTGCGGGGGGTCTGAGGGGGGTAGAGCAGTGGTGGTTGTATGGTCGGGCAGTCCTCGATTCATATTCAAGCGACCGCGTACCAACAAACGAACCGCTGCCCGACCATACAACCACCACTGCTCTACCCCCCTCAGACCCCCCGCACACTGCTTTACGGCGATCGACACGCATACACACCGTCATAACGTCATACAGCGAACCGCCAGTCACCCATGCTCACACCGCCACCCCCCCCACCACACGCCGCATCACACGCCAATCGACACGCCAATACACGAACACAACATACAAATAGGAACGCGAAATACAACACGGTGTTAGTCGCTCCGTGTCTGCGTTTGCGAACCGACCAGCCTCGATAATGACCGATGATATTCGGTTGAAACGTCGGCAAAACCGTCCTTTTCAGGACGAAAACAAGCGGATAGCCCGGAAAAATAGCTATTCATATATTGGATCTGGTTTTGGCTACTAACATATGCAATACTATAGAATGCACAGATCCATTGATCAATGTGGATATCCATCACAAACCCCTTATCATAACATTTGTTGCGGATACTGAACTCTTTGTGAAGGACCTGCCGAGGATTGCAAAACTCTTTCATAAGGCAGACTACACATCTATTAAGAAACATCTACTGGGTGTAGACTGGGAAGCACAATTCGTCACTAACAACGTGGACCAGTCCACAGAAAATTTTTATACCATCTTAAACGACTGCGTTACAAGATTTGTTCCGACTAAGCATATAACGGGGTCAAATAAATTCCCAAAATGGTTTTCAAAACCCCTTATTAAAGTGGTCAAAGAAAAACTGAGAGCTCACAAAAGATGGAAAAGGACAGGATTACCACTTGACTATGACGAGTTTGCACTACTGCGAACTAGACAGAAATCCTTGCAGATAGAATGCTATAATTATTATATCCAACAAACTGAAAGGTCTATCTCAAGTGACCCAAAGTTCCTGCATAGTTACATTAAATCTAAAAAACCCCAATCTTCGTATCCACTGAATATGTTTTACGATAAAGTAACTTCAAGTGACACAAGAATTATTTCTGGACTCTTTAGTGACTTTTTTCATTCCACATTTGTACGGGGCGCAGCCGATTTGCCTGATGTTCTATGTAAGAGTGAATTAGATATTTATAGTATACATTTCGAATTATCGAATGTGAATAAGAAACTTAAAAGTCTAGACTTAAATAAAGGGCCAGGCGCGGATGGTATTCCTTCACTTTTCATTAGAAACTGTGCTGATGAGCTGGCAGACCCATTGTGTAGACTTTTTAAATTGTCATTCAGTTCGGGTGTTTTTCCCTCAATTTGGAAAATGTCATTTGTCACACCTATTTATAAGGCTGGTGATAAGCGTAACATAAAAAACTATCGACCGATCTCTAAGCTATGTGTGTTCAGTAAGGTGATGGAACAGATTGTGGTCGAACAGCTGATGCCTTCGATAAGGCCATTTCTTATGCCTAATCAACATGGATTCTTTCCGGGTAGATCAGTCGAATCAAACTTGCTAGAGTATACGGAATACATTTTAACGTCAATTGGAGGGGGGGGACAAGTTGATTCCATTTATACGGACTTCTCGAAGGCCTTTGACAAGATCAATCATAACATATTAATACATAAATTGCAGTATTATGGTGTGCACGGGGACCTATTGAGATGGTTGTCGTCATATGTGAGAAATCGATTACAAGCCGTTGCAATTAATAATTGTAGGTCGGAATTCCGTGAATGTGTTTCGGGCGTGCCGCAAGGTTCTCACTTGGGACCAATTCTATTTAGTTTGTATATAAATGATGTATCTAGCTGTTTCCGCTCGTCTAACTTCCTCGTTTATGCGGACGACATGAAAATTTTCAAGAAAATATGCAACCGGAATGACATAATCGCATTACAAGCAGATTTAAATCGCCTTTCTGTATATTGCTCAAATAACCAATTATTTCTTAATATTGAAAAATGTAATAATATCACCTTTACGCGCTCCAAAACCCCAATTTCTCATGAGTATACAATTAACGGAAAGATTCTTATTAGAAAGCATGAAATTAGGGACCTTGGAGTTATTGTGGATACGAAGATGACATTTAAAAGCCATATTGACTATATTATAGACAAGGCTTTTAAACAATTGAATTTCATAATTAGGGTATCAAGGCCGTTCAAGTCCACGGGTACTCTAAAATCACTGTACTGTTGCTATGTCCGTAATTGTATTGAATATGCGTCTGTTGTATGGAACCCACATTACGTCACGCATATAAACAGATTGGAAAATATACAAAATAAATTCTTAAAACATTTAGATTATAGAAGCAGACGTTCTTTTGTTGATCCCGCACAATCAGCCCAATATCATAAATTAACTACCTTAGAAGCCC
Organism: Molanna angustata; assembly: GCA_963576475.1. Lineage (NCBI taxonomy): Eukaryota > Metazoa > Arthropoda > Insecta > Trichoptera > Molannidae > Molanna > Molanna angustata. The sequence continues at coordinate 27,915,141 of OY754982.1, forward strand.
GGCGAACTGTAGCTGACATGTCTTACTTATATAAGTTGGTGAACTGTATAACGGATTCTAGTGAGTTATTATCTAAATTAAACTTTCATGCACCAAATAGGCTTACTAGAAAGACTCATACATTTAGGCCACCTAATTGTAGTACTAATTATGCTCAGAACTCCTACATATATAGAACGTGTTGTAACTATAACGTGTTCTTTAATGAAATAGACCTTTTCAATAACTCCTTAAACGTATTTAAATGTTCAATTTCTAGATTACTGCTTCGTGGTTAGGTGGTGTACGTGTGTTCCCCTTTTCCTACTTTCCTACTCCCTTCCTCAAAACTACTTCTTTTTGTAAATATAATAACGATTATACTTGTAAACTTAATTGGTTCACATGTCATATTATGTATGTTAGTAAAATAAGTAAATGTAACTGTCTGTTTACATAATAAATAAAATAAAATAAATAAATAAAAAAATAAATAAATATATATATATATATATATATATATATATATATATATATATATATATATATATATATATATATATATATATATATATATATATATATATATATATATATATATATATATATATATATATATATATATATATATATATATATATATATATATATATATATATATATATATATATATATATATCTATGTACCTATGTAAGATTTTTACGCCTTATAATCACTTGGGTTAAATCCAAATTATGTATTATTTTCAAAGTAACTACACGAACAATAATATTTCAGCCGAACAACGTAAGTGAATGCCCTCTAGGGAGGAAACCTTCAACTATCTGTATCTGGCCTAGCCGAGTTCACCACCCTCAAATATTAATCTACGGCGATAGGGGCACCAACGAGAAAGCACTTCCCCGCAACTGAGTGATTTGTTTTTTGCTATGTCTGCCTACTATGGGTGGAGGGGAGTCTTATGCCTCTTCTGCTCTCAACTATTAGACGGATGGGCTTGCAAGGATATATGTAACATAGTATGTATCTACAAATACATACACACACTTAGGAAAATACACCATTTTGCTTTTTTGTCAAGAGACAGAGCGAATTCATGGTACTGCATACTCTACGTCAGAGATTTATTAGACAGCTCGACCATTTTTTTTAATTTTCCGTACATTCTTATTAGGTTTTGGATAGTAAAAAAAACTTTACAAAGTTCAAAGAATCTCACAAAGATATGTTTTTTTCATCGTTTCAACTGATTTGTGAAACTTAAATCAGTAATTTGATTTTATTAAACCCATAAATGGAGTACAATATCAGTGTCATCAAAATTTCGAAAATGAAAGCGTCATTTTATATTATGGTCATGGTATAGCCATAGATTTTTATTATACTTATAGATGTAGTACTCCGTGCAAAAAGTGAGTCATGGAATATCGCGCGTTTGACGTTTTGGTTGGCAACATATTTCAGTTTTCCATACATTTCAACACATCCTAGATAAACTGTTCTCTAAGGCCCAAATTATAGAATAATTCTCAAGACCGTTCTCCAAATGTGTCATCTCAAGACCATCTTGAGATCATGCTCGAAAATCCGTATTAAAAGTTAAATACGTACGCCGTCTCATTCGAGAAAACGTACTCGAAAAAAATGTGCATGCAGCTCTGTAAATAAGTACTTTTTCTCGTGAATGGCAATAATTTCAGCGTTGTTATGTTGGTAGCAATGAGTTGGAATAGCTATTTATAGATATTTTGACAATTCGTTGTCTTGGTAATCTTCGAAAGTGTAGAGAAATTTATGCATCATAATATTATGATACGTGATTAAATAGTGAAAATATCGACCATTTTATTCGAAAGAGGAAATGATATACTTCTTCGTTTATCTATCATATAGCATATTATGGGAATATGTGTACCTACAGTGAATAGATCCAGGAAAGGCAGCCATTTCAAAATATGATACAACATGCATAGAATAACAACATGATATTTCCTGGATGTACCGGAAATTTTATGAAATCTTAGAAAATTTAATTCACATGATTAGTTTATGAATGATTGTACGTTAATTACTCCCAGAAGATTCTAAATAAGATTCTCGATCCATTTTAGTACCGCTAACAATGTAAACGTCAAAATAGTAATAATGCGAAATTCGTCCGTGTCTATATGCGTCTCTTTTTCGTGTAAAGCGCTGTCTCCTTTTCTCTCGTTGAGACCGTTCTCAAGACAGCGGGATAGCTGTCTCGAAGCAATTTCAACTATTTTATACATTTGGAGACCGGTCTTGAGATCAAGCTCAGTGACTTTTGTTTCTTTAATACCATTTTGGTTGAGAACGTGTTCTCAAGACTAGTCTCAAGCTGGAGAACGAATCTATAATTCGGGCCTAAATCTTAATAAACAAAGTGTTTTTTTCGACAAATAAATCCGAAAACAATTCACATTAGTCGTTATTCTCTATAGAAAAACGATGTGGTCTGCCAACCAAAACTTCGAAAATCCCCCGGAAAAATGCCTCATTTAGATTTATACAAAATTTGCTAACTACGTCATCTAGTATATTATTATAAAAATCTATGGGTATAATAGCGAGTGTGGTTTTTGGCCATAAGATAAACAGTCTATTATAACTGGATAGGAATAACATTCTAAGAAACATTTAGTAACTATGGTTCATGTGAGTCTCTACAAATATAGCGGTTGGTCGATTACAATCAAACGATGTTATAAAGTTCATTTACCCAACTAGAAATGGTTTATTTTGTGAATCATTGTACCTATCATGTATTGTCTTTTCAAGGCGAACAGTCAATATACAAGGTGGCTCTTTACACTTATCTCAGTTCTTTCAACATTTCATTTCATTTTGTTTTATGTTCGCAAATTACGATTGTTCAAATGCACAACTTGTATTGTGTATGAATTGCCTTTTAGTATATATAAATAAAAAAAAAACATTATGACATTATTCAATTATTTGACAATGTGACGGCTGTCTTCAATTGTTCGACATTCACTCGTTTGTTGTCGGTGAAAAACGAACAGTTGATGACAATGAAGATGTGTTCCCAAATAAAGTGTTAAATTTCTTTGAATTTCTACAAAGTTTATACGTGAATTGTATCCGCGTAAAAAAATGGTTTCAACCATCCAGATTATGAATGAAGCGGTCCCCAAGCAAATAAAAATCCTGAGACTCGATTTAAATTTTTTTATCATCTCGATATCACAGAAACATCACTACTTTATCGGAGAGTAGGCTGCATACACTTTCAACAAAATATTAACATTTGCATGCGGGTAGATGTGTAGGTATGCATAAAACGATGTGTCAGCCTTCCCTATACACTCGAATCCGATTTCGATTTTTCCTTAAGAACTTAAATACCCACCTGACAATCAATCAATCAATCGTCCTTTTCCTCATGACTGAGGATAGCGGCTGTAGTCTGTCGCCACACGTATGGCTCGCCTCCATGCCAATCTGTTTTGGGCTGAACAAAATAATGATTAAAATATACCTATCTACCGTAGTATTCTTCATTACAATGGTAGTTTATTAGCGAAAAATTCTATCGAAAATTGGGATCGAATTCGTAGTAGAGAGTAAAGGCTAGCTAGATTTTATAATAAAGCGCTCATAGGATCATCGTCGCGCCGTTCTGCTAGGAGAGACAATAGTCCGATCGGGTCTGTCATTTTACTATGTTCATTTTCTATAGTCATATCGCCTTTTTTTATGGAAAATCGTCACTTAAAAGTTTTTTAAAAACAATGTTATTACCACATTGTTGTGCTTAAAATTGCGACCGGTTTTGGAACTAACCGTTCCCTCAGGCATACATATTTTCAAAATTTTTAAGTAGTTATATAGTGAAAGTATTATAAATTCGAATGTTTGTTACTCAATCACGCGAAAATTTTGTTTTATTTTTTATAATTTCTCGGGCAACTAGCAGGTACTATGTCAAATATCAATTTAACACGCACCCAATAACAAGTATATCCTAGAAAAGGCTATATATATTTTTACATTCATTCTTTTTTTAATTTCACGCACGAGCCGAGCATGGGAACAAGTAAACAAAAGTTCTTTTTTTGTCATGAGGCAATTTCTTCCATCCAACCCAACCAAAGCAACGTGAATCCTTGATTTAAGTCGATACACTGAAAAAAAATTGCTAATATTAACAAAGTTTCTTGTTAAAATTAACCGAACTATAGTGACTGCAAAACATTTGGTTTTGTGCACACAGTCAAACAGTACAGTCATAAATAAATAAACTTTTATTACTGATAACAAAGGTTTGGCTAAAACGCAGGTAGTCACTTCGGTTGTCATTTCATTATGTAATTTTTTCAGTGTATGTTGTTATGTATGTGTAATAAGCTTTTTTTTCAAAACATCAGCGAATTGTAAAATGTTAAAAATGCGTGGTCTATTGTATACTTTTTAAACACTTGGGCGAGTTTATTGTTGTTCTATCGATAATTTATTATTGTATTGTATTCCATGACATGTACGTATGTTCGTGTTAAACTCTATTTATTGTACATACATACATACATACCATCACGCCATGTCCCTTACGGGGTAAGCAGAGAGAACCGAGCGCCATACTTCTCTATTTTGCACACATTTCTGGCTTCCTTTACATCCATGCATCGTCTCATACATGCTCGTCGATTGTTCAAACTTTTTATGTTTCCTTCTTTCAAAATATCATTCACATGGTCATGCCATCCCTTTCTGGGGCGACCTCTGCTATTCACTCCATCTCTAGCACCCATGTATATTTTTTTGGTCAGTCGTTCATCGTTCATTCTTTCTATATGTCCAAACCACCTTAAAGCATTCACTTTCATTTTACATATAATATCCTTTTTTAACTTGCATTCTCTCCTTATGTCCTCATTTTTTATTCTATCATATATCGTTCTATTACATACTCTTCTTAGTGATCTCATTTCTACAGCATTTATTCTACTTTCATGTGTTCTTTGCCAGGTCCATGTTTCACTTGCATACGTCAAAGTAGGCACCACAATTGCATTGTGTATTGCAATTTTGGCTTCCTTTGAGATGCTTGGGTCGGACATTACTGGTCTAAGTGGTCTATTTATTGTAATTCTGAATTTCCTAATTTTCTACGACAGACACAGTTTGTATCATGATGTTATTTGTATGTATACCAACAGCTCTTCTGTATTTCGAGAGTTTCTTATGGCAATGTATTTTCGTATATAATGAAAAAACTATAAACCTATTTTTGTGTAGATTATCTTATACGATAATGCCGTGTGGAGGATCTCTGTACTGAATATCTGAGGGGTCTTACCCCAAAAATAAACATCGGTAATGATTGGAATGTGTTTTCGATTAGTATACATCTGTTGGTAGTTTCCCACATGATTTGGGGTAACTGCGTTATGTCTTATGCCTTTCTTCTTTATTTAGCCAAGACGTTTTTGTTTAGGGTTGATTGGGCAAATGTTTATATTATGGTGCTTGAGTATTGAGGAGTGATGCCTTTATCTCGTCAAGGGTTTTGATTCAAAACACGGCGTTAGGAAAGGGTTGTTTTATTTAGGTATTGGCTATTTTTGGGGGCGAGCTCCCACAGCGATGTTTTATGACTGGTTTTAAAAAAAACAACGTATTTTTGTGAACGTAAAACTCGGTATATGCTCTTATTGCGATTAGAATCTGTATGCTATCGTTAACCCATATTATACATAACATCGTGTCTCTAACAGGGTAGACAGAGAGAACCGCACGTCACATTAATGTATATACATACATCATTCGTAGATCAGGTCATCCGTCTTTCAAGATACATAATATTACAATCTCATTCACAATCGCATTAAGAGGGCGACTGCTGCCAATGTACCTATTTTTTCAATTTGATATACCATCATTATTACTAAACGAATCATTTTGAAAAAAAAAATAACCAAGTTAGTTTGGATATTAATAAAGAGAAATATATCTTAACTTTTTAATTATGTTCTGTATATATTCTTGTAGGAAAATAATAAGCATACCCCGATTTTAGACATTTATCTTAAATTTCTATAAAAATATAAGGTATAGAGCAATATATTTTTTTTATAAATCAAAGAAGAATAAAATATCTCGAAAAATATGATGTGACGTTGCATTAATGCATCAGGTTAAGTAAATAAACCAAAAAAACTTTTATTTCGCAATGGCGCTGAATGTAAAATAAATGTTTTTTAGGTTTATTTACTAAACCTGAAGCATTAATGCAACGTCACATCATATTTTTCTAGAAATTTTTGTCATCTTTAATTTTAAAAAAATATATTGCTCTACGTCTTATAGTTTATTAAAAATATAAGATAAACATTGAAAATCGGGGTATACCTTGGAGGAGTTAATGGGTATACCATTACTTTTATTCAATAATTTATACAGAACATTATCAAAAAGTTAAGGTACTTATATTTTTCTTTATTAATACCCAAACTATCTAAATTAATTTTTTCAAAACGATTTGATTAGAAATAATGATGGTATATCAAATTGAAAAATAGGTACGTTGGCAGCAGTCCCCCCCTTAACCTCAACCAGCGAAAGGAGAAGAGTTGAGCTGTGGAAGGAACTGTATCTCCTTGGATTAGTGAGGAGTAAAAATAACTGCAAGAGTAAAAAGGATAAGAATATAAGTTAAAGCCACATCACCACTGAAGGGGTCAAATAAAAATTAATGGAGCGTTAGTAGGTACAATGGCACTGCATTTACGACCCTTTGTTAACAACATATACTTTTTGATATTGGTATCTATTGAGTACTGTTATAATTTTAATTCCGAAAATATTCAATTACATTATATAGATTGCCAAGACATTTTGCTTATGTCATGTCAAAAGATTATTGGTCTGTGCCATGTACCTATGTACTTAAATATGGCTTGTGCTCAGCAAAAATATAGGTCATTCAACACGAAATCTTTCTCGGTGACAACGCAACAACAAAGTACCAAGCCTAGAATAATGTATGCATTAATAAACGTAACGCAAGACTTTTATGAAAACTTTTTATCTTCGTGCTAGTATCGTCACTTGGGGAATATATCATCCCCTACACCAGCCAGTGTTTGGCAAACTCATTAGTGACAGATATTAACAGTATGTACAACGATTAAAATTTCTTTCGAAAGCCATTTTTCATATTTAAACTATATTGGTAGGTACATTGTTGTTAACTTAATTATGGTAGGTAGGTAATTAAAAGTAGTGATGACCGAGACACCGGGTGGTACAAAAATAATATGTTTTTATTTTTATTAAAAAATCAGCAATTGAAAATAAAAGGAATCAATATTTAAAAATATTGCATTTCAAAATTTGAAAAGAATCGAATGAGAACTTTAGCCTATAATTGTTAGACTAGAATAAGCACTTCATACATAGCACATAGTACACACATATACTAGCTAGACTATGGAATAGTCTAAGTCCTGATATTACGTCGTCTATCTTACTAAATAAAAGGCTAAAGCAAAAATATTTATCTGACAACACCTGATTACATCTTCCTCACCTCTTCCTTTCCTTATCCTTTTGTTTTCCTATCATTGCTATGTTCTTATATGCTATCTTCTTTGTTTTTTTTTAACTTTTATTTTGCTATCTTTATTTATTTTGTAATGTGATTAACTTATTGCCATAGTACACACTACCCCCTATTCAGTAAATATTGTAACTAAAATAGGAACATACTAAAATTGTAGATTTTAGATTTACATTTAGGCGTATTTTGAATAATTATGAAAATGATGAAAATTTCATAATTTTCAAAATTATTCATAATACGTCTGATTCAGTAACTTTTTAAGAACGTTCCGGTCAAAATATGTACGTTCCTATTCGATTTAGTCCAAGTTGATATTTTATAACGCTGAAATAAGACGGTAAATCTAAAATCTACAATTTTAGTATGTTCCTATTTTAGTTACTGAATAGGGAGTAATGTTTTGTATATTTAACATTCACTCTAGTTGGTTAGAAGAAATTGCCATTAGGCAATAAGCCCGTCAGTGTACTAATTATGTGTACAGAAAGATTCAATTGAATAAATAAATTTATATACATTGCGGAAATTGAAACTGAATCAAGCTCGAGTGAAGGCTCAAGGGTTCAAAGAGACGAATGTGGTTCGCGAACCGCGGTTTGGTGACCGCTACCATACACCTTCCCAACCCCCGTCTAGCCTCAAATGAAGCGTCCCCTCTTGGACTCTTAGGAGACGTTTTATTAAAAAAAATAATGCAGGAATATGGAGAAGTGCACGGAATCACGCAGGAGCTAAAGAAAGTTGCAAAATATACTCCAACAGTAAAATTCAATGTAGAATTTATTTCTTGTTCCCCGTGGTCTTCTTTCATTACATTTTCTTTTCATTTCCTCCCTTACTTCTCTAGTTTATGTATATCATCCCATTTGATAACTTTTAGTTGGATCTCGAAGTTCATAACTTTTAATAGCTTGATTAACAGATTGTCGAGATAACTTTTCTAAAAAAATTGTGTACATACTCAACATTACATAATTCACTCCAATGCTTTTTAAAGCTCTGCGGTGAGTAGTATGTACGTATATTATACCTCAATGTTTTCTTGTTACAATAATATTTTTATTACATCCTTTCCTTTTTAAATGTGTTGTATAATTCTCATTTTGTTAATTTCCATATTTGGTATATGTATGTGTATTATGTAATTTGAAATATTTTTATAATACGAACAATGGAATAGGCATTGTAAAGAAATCTTCATTTGACCATCATTGTCAACTTGTATAAAATATTATTTTCTATTATACAATTGTATTTATCTTTCAATTTTAATAAAATAAATTCTATGACACGGTCGTTCTTATCGTAGATTTCCTAATAGTTTTTATTATTCTGTTTCTTAGTTCTAGCTGTGAGGCACCGGCTTAGAATAGTGCTTCCATTCTTTTAAATCATTGTTTTCGAGTGTCCTGTAACTGTAAGAGCCGGCTAATCGAAAATACAACAAGCAACAATAACATCTCACGTAGTTCAGCAATGAGGTTCACCACCCATTCTGAGTGTAGTGCCTTTTTTGGTGAAACGAGACTGGTGTGTGGGTATACATAGATGTGTTGTTCTCCCTTTTATAAAGCAATGCACACCCGCACACCTTTCGCTGGTTACCCCACATTGTGGGATATGCCGTGATGGTATGAATGAATGAATGAATGTTTCTTAGTTAATTTTTGCTACTTCACCGATATTCTAATAGTGTTTATTCATAGTTATTTTTTACTTTTCTGATCTCTTCTATGTTTGTAATTATGTTTCTTAGTTAATTTCTGCTATACTTTCCGCAAATGTTCTAAAAATCCGAGAATTTTTCTCATTGAGGGTGACGTTTTGCACATTTTTTTTTTCTCTCGCACGACAGTTTTACGCCAGTTACAGTGCGACAAAGCGATAGTGATACATATACGAACAAAGTACCTACATCCTTGATTTAACGAGTCTCATTTCATTTAACGTTCCGATAACTCGTACATATATACGACAAACACAGGCATCACTATTTTATATTATATTATCTAGTCGGGCTTCGCGGCTTGTTGGTTAGGTATCTGCTGTTGATCCAAGGTTCCCGGGTTCGTTTCCCGGTGGAGACATAGTTTTTTATTGTGTTTTCAGTCTTGGTCTGTGAGACGATAAATATCGCAAGTCTCCAACATGGTAGTTGCCCGAGAAGCTATACAAAATAAAATAAATAAAATAAGTAAATAAATAAAATAAATAAAATTAATAAAATAAACAAAGTAAAACATGCCCACGTGATTTCTCAAGTTATTTACCGAATACTATAACACACTACTCTAATAGTTATGTATTTAATCTTATTCTGAGTTGATTTTTGTTAACTCGCTGGACTCCCAATAGATTTTTTATAATATGTTTCATAGTTAATCTCTATTACCTTCCTGATCTCCTGGTATTCGATATGATTCTTCGTTAATCTCTTTATCTCGCTGACCTAACAATTATCCGTTTCTTATTCCATATCTATTAACTTCCTGATCTCCCGGTAGATATTCTGATTCTTAGTTAATCTCTTGTATTCGCTGACCATCTAATAGTTTTTTTTTTCATCTTATTCCATATCTATCTCGCTGATCTCCTGGTAGTTATTCAAAATGAACCTTTGTTAATCCCTGCGTCTCTCTGAACTCTTAATTTTCCATAAAATTTTTCATATCATCAGAGTAATAATCTTTGATATACCTCACTTTGATGGTGGTCTTCGATAGAAAGATGCCGTCTAGTTCCTTTGATAAACAGTACCTACAACTACTATTCTTTTTTATGTCACAATGGAGTTTCATCAAGTAGGTATAGTCTGTCAAAAAGTACCATACCATACCATCACGCCATTTCCCTATTTGGGGTAGGCAGAGAGAACCGAACGCCAGACTCCTCTCTCTTGACATACATTCCTCGCTTCATTCACGTCCATACATCGTCTCATACACGCTCTTCTATTATTCTTACTTCTAACATCTCCATCTTTCAAAATCCCATTTATGTGATCGTGCCAACTCTTTCTTGGCCGACCTCTACTTTTCATTCCTCTTTTATCAGCCTTGTATACTTTTTTTGTCAGACGGTCATCACTCATTCTTTCTATGTGGCCGAACCACCTTAGGGCATTTATTTTCATCTTACTTACGATATTTCTTTCAATCATACATTCTCGTCTAATATCCTCATTTCTTATTCTATCATACATCGTTTTACCACACATTCGTCTTAGTGACCTCATTTCAACCGCGTTAATTCTACTTTCATGCGTCTTCTGCCATGTCCATGTCTGACTAGCATACATTAGAGTCGGTGCGACGATACCATTGTGTACCGCGAGCTTTGCTTGCCTCGAAATAATTGGGTCAGTCATTACCGGTCTTAATGCACCATTCACTCTATTACCTGCCGTTACTCTCCTTTCAATATCTTTTTCCAATCTTCCATCACGCTGAAACATGCTTCCTAAGTATAAATATTCATCCACTTGTTCTAATTGTACATTCTCCACTCGTATCTCGCATTTTGTTCGTCTTTCGCTCTTCTCAAATACCATCACTTTAGATTTAGTTGCATTCATTCTCAATCCATTTTGCATGCATCCATCGAATACTATTTTAACCAAACATTCCAAGTCTTCCACGCTTTCAGCCATTAATACTTTGTCATCCGCATACATTAGATCACATACAGTCACACCTTCCAGTTTCAGCCCAATGTTCTCATTCTTTAGTGCTCTCACACAGTAGTCAATGTATAGATTGAAGAGCCACGGTGATAGTACGCACCCTTGCTTCACTCCCATATTAATGGAGAACCATCCTGTGAGAGAGTTTTCAATTCTCACACAGGCTTGGCTTTCCTCATATAGAGATGATATTGCCCCTATCAGCCTGCTACCCGCTCCATACACTGATAGCACGTTCCAGAGTTTTTCACGGTCTACTTTGTCATAGGCCTTTTCCAGGTCTATGAAAGCGCAGAAAAGCTTCTGGTTTTTTGCCAGAACCTTTTCAGTCGCCATTCGAAGGGAAAGAATTTGGTCGGTGCATCCTCTACCTCCAACAAACGCTCCTTGTGCATCCCATACCTTGCTTGCTGTAGCCTTTCTCAACTTTTGATCTAGTATCCTAGCATACAATTTTCCAACTGAACTCTGTCAAAAAGTAAATAAATTATAAAGTTTTCTTGGTTTATCTCTGTGACTTCACTGACCTCCTTATGCCATCATTTCAATATCTGGACTCCTTTCATCATGTATATACTTTTATCTCCTTATGTTGTTGTAGATTATTTATAAAGTTGTGTATACTATCTCATTACGTAGTTGTATATTATATACCTACTATCTTCTCGATGAATATCATGTATCTATCATAAATAATACCTTAACGATTTAAAACAATTAAGAAATATGTACCTATTACATTTTTTCGTTATTATGTGCGTGTTAAATTAATTACCTGAAAAGCAATTTCGAATACATGATACAAAAATGATTAATTTCTTCATTTATCAAAACCGAAACATACGAAACATTCTGCTTAAGTCCGAAATTAATTTCATGTGCGAATTGTTATCCAAAATTAATGAACATCACATCAACTGTAATTGCTCGGGAAAATGTATAAAAAATAATAGAAATGATGAGAGTAATAGTAGGCGAAAGTACAAGACTTTAAGGGGGCGACTGCTGCCAACGTAACTATTTTTCAAATTGATATGCCATCATTATTTCTTATCATAACGTTTTGAAAAATAAATTATATAGTTTGGGTATTGATCCAGAAAAATATAAATTCACTTCTTGATAATGTTCTGTATAAATTCTTGTAGAAAAATAATGGCATACCCCGATTAGAGGACAAAAATATCTGGAAAAATATGTCGTGACGTTGCCTTTATGCTTCAGGTTTAGTAAAGAAACCTAAAAAACATTGATTTTCCATTCAGCGCCATTACGAAATAAAACTTTTTTGGTTTATTTACTTAACCTGATGCATTAATGCAACGTCACAACATATTTTTCAAGTATTTTGTTCTTCTTTAATATAAAAAAAATACATGTTGCTCTATACCTTATAGTTTTTTAGAAATATAAGATAAATGTCAAAAATCGGGGTAGGTATACTTATTATTTCTCTACAAGAATATATACAGAACATAATTAAAAATATAAGGTATATTTTTCTTTATTAATATCCAGACTAACTACGTTATTTTTTAAAAATGTTGCGTTTTGTAGTAATGATGAAATATCAAATGAAAATATAGGTACGTTGGCAGCAGTCACCCCTTAATATAAATATATATATAATAAGTATGTATGAAATACAACCTAGTTGGTTAAAATCCCTTATAGATTTTGGTTCTTATAATCCTAAAAGGGATTCAGAGGACTTTCTCAGCGTGCATTTATGACAATCTTAGTTTCGTTCTGAGTAGGATCCCTTTTCAACTTTGGTATGAAAGAGTTTAATAAGGTGAGATATGAAGGTAAAGCGCTGGTCGCAAATTGAAGTAAGAACTTTATCCTGGTTGGAAAATAAAAAGATCTTTGAATAGCCTTGTCCCGGTGTCCATTTTGGTTATATTTTTCCTTGCCCCAGCAAAGTAACTTTTCGCCTTCAATTTCGGTCGGGCAAACGGTTATATGGGTGTAAAGTTGACAGCTCATTTGTGCACAGCCATCATCCGGCCAGGGAATGACCACTTTCAGACAATTTTCACTCAAATTGCTGATACAACAGTGACTCGCGGGTCCGGCCTCAGAAGAACGAAGCCTATACGCTTTATATTTATTTGTCGAGAGTTTTAGGTATATTGCAGTTATATTATTTGTATATTAAATACATTTCAGAGCAATTTAACATTTATTTAATTTTTATTTCTACTTCTGCCATTTCCAGGTCTCACCTGACGTATGCAAGTGAGACCTGGACATGGCAGAAGTCGCACGAAAGCAGAATAAATGCAGTTGAAATGAGATCGCTTAGAATAATTTGTAACAGAACGATGTATGACAGTATGACAGAGTTCGGAATGAAGATACAAGGAAAGAATGTAAGGTAAAGAAAGATGTAATTAACAGATTGAAAGTTAACACATTGAGATGGTTTGGCCACTTAGGGAGAATGAACGAAGAACGCCTGACGAAGAAAATATACAAATCTGACAGGAACGGAATAAGAGGTCGCGGGCGCCCAAGTAAAGGATGGCACGACCATGTAAACGATATTTTGAAAGATGGAAATGTAAGAAGCGTGAACAATAGACGAACGTGTATAAGACGATGTATGAATGTTGATGAGGCGATGAATGTGTGTCAAGATAGAAAAATGTGGCGTTCGGTTCTCTCTGCCTACCCCGTGAGGGACATGGCGTCAGTAGCGGAACTGCTTATAGAAGCCGAAAATCTTGGCTTGCCTATGAATATTATGTTAAGAAATTCAATAATTAATATTTATTGATTTGATATCATTTAATGATTCGGCGGATATTTTGTGGTAGTTAATACTAACCATATTTGAATCACAAATTCGCTATAAACCACTTGTTTTTTGAGTCACTTCGCGACATGTTTCGGAAGCGCTGTCCTTCCATCGACCGGCGTGTCTAGACTAACATGTTGAATTTGTGTGTATCTGTCTGTGAAGCGAGGTGTGTGGCGGTTGAGGGTTGGTTGGGTTAGTGGAGGGAGGGGAATATTGTGTAATGTTTTTGTTTTTGATAGGGAATATATTAAGTATTGGAGAAGAATTATGAAAGGTATGGTTATTTATAAGTTTAAAGCCGGAATTGATGTGTTTATGTATTTCGAGCGTTTCGTAGTTGTTAAGTCGGTGTCCTTTATGTTGTGTTTTGTGTAATAGTTTTAGTTTGTGGTTATTGAATGAGTGATTAGTTTGGATAATGTGGTTAGCAAATTCTGAGAAATTATTGTTGTTTAAGCATCTTCTGTGTTCGTTAATTCTTATATTTAGGTATTGATTTGTTTTATTGCAACCATACTACAAGGTTAAAAATTGAACCGTCTGTAGATACGATGCTTTACGGTGACAGAAATGTAATTACTATTTTGAATTGAACAACGATGCTAACATTAAATTTTCGACATTCCCAATTTTCTTCCAGGGTTTGCCTAGTCCGAAGGTTCTAGTCTCGCCCCTGCATGGCGTGATGGTATGTATGTATGTATGTAATTTCTATTTCATTTTTTAATAACTGCAATATTACAACTTTAAAACAATGTGGATCAAACTAACCACGTGGATAATTTCTCAATTGAGTTAAAAATTCGTGTCTCATGCTTCATACTTATTACACATTACAAAAATTCTGTAAGATTTTTTTTTGTGTTGCGCTACGAGCACTTTGTGACGCAACTTTTTCGTATGAGCCTTGAAATTTTATTAGTCAATTTTTTCGCGTTCTTACAAGCGACGAGCGTCACATCCTACTACCTATATCAGTCATTTTGTAAATATATACTGGGACTTGCGTCACTATTCCCTTTTTAAGGGGTTTTGTCAGATTTAAAACTACATAAACAATACAAAATAATAATAATGCAATAGTGCAGCAACAGTTGGTTCTATTTATTATAATACATAGTTGGACAAAATGCTTCAAGAGGATTCTTAATTATAACATGAACAGAATCAGTTCTTACAGCATTAAGACAATTTACCAGTACCTACTTACATCCAGTGGATAAGAACTATTCCACTAAGCAGTTCTTATGTCGGAATAGCTTTACATTATTTTTAAATGACATAGTCAATACAGTACATATACTTATGTTTAATATTGTCACAATCGCTTTTCGATTTATATATCTGCTGGAGACCCTCTGAATATTGAAACACAAAACTTCTGCACGGTTGGCCTTTAGTACATTCCGGCCCTGGTGGAGGATTTTACCGGTGTACAGCGGCGCCCTCTACCTTTGGCGGCTTCCGGTGATAAGGAGAGTTGCCGGGGACAATAATATAACAATAAAAAGGCCAATTTATAGATATCAAAATGTTTTTTTTTGCACTGCGTCACCCCAACGAAACGACATCGCCTCGAAAAGGATCTTGTAGTCTTTCTATGATGATTGTCATTTAACTCTTTTATTCAAAGATAATATTATGAAATGATTTCTTCAAAATACAAATACGCCATCATGAAATGTAGGTACCTCACAAAATGGGCAGAGAATTAAACGCCACTTTTTTGCAGAGTATTGTTTCCAAATATTAACTCGTAATGCTAAACTCTCCAGAATCTAACTCGTAACACTGAACATTCATTAAATGATATGACTTTTTCAATTTATTATATTATAATATTCGTATATTATAGTAACGTGAAATGGTATATTATTATAACGGAATGGATATCGAAAGAAGAGTTATGGTAGAAAACAGAATGAATGGAGAACTTAGACCAGTTATGAATGATCGCTACATATCGATGCCAAATTTGCCAATCGTAATGCAATCTTAGAGCCAACCTTGACGTATGCAAGTGAAACCAGGAAATAGTAGATGGCGCACGAAAGCAGAATACATACAGTAATAGAACGATGTATGACAAGGTACGAAACATGGACACAAGAAAAGAATGTAAGATGAAAAAAGATTTTATTAATATAATGAAAGTTAGCACATTGAGATGGTTTGGCCACTCGGAAAGAATGAATCGCCTGTCGAAGGAAATATGCGAGGCGGACAGGAATGGAAAAAAAGGTCTGGGTCGCCCAGGAAAAGGATGGGCACGACCATGTAAACGATATTCTGAAAGATGAAAAATGAAAATGTAAAAAGCGTTAACAACAGACGAACATGTACCTACATATAAGATATGAATGAATGTTGACGAGGCGGTGTATGTGTGTCAAGATAGTAAAATATGGCATTCTGTTCTCTCTACCTATCCCGTGTGGTATATGGCGTATATTTGCATGTATGTATATTATGGTTGGTTGGAAGATATTGCCATTTAGCAATAAGCCCGCCATTGTGCACATGTGCTCAAAAAGCTTTAAACAAATAAATACAAAAATAATTAAATAAGTAAGTAAATAAATAAACAGATAAATAAATAAATAAATAAATAACAAATAAATAAATAAATTAATAAACAAATAAATAAGTAATTAAATAAAGTAAAATTCGATTATTATTTATTTTGTTTTAAATCATAATGAGTTAATTATTTTATAGTACCAGCTTCGATACAACGTTTCTTCCTCAGGACGGATGACAACTCATGACTACGATTTTTAAAATGAATTAATACTGAAGATTATAAATATATTTTTTTTATTTTAAAGAAGAATCAAATCAATTTATCATTCTCAGCTGAGGACGGTTTAGTTAAATATTTCTCGGGAATCAATTTCTTCTTCACTGAAAACATTAGTTACCTATAATGATGAAATAGCTCAAAATGATGAAAGGATTTTGTAGGATACAGAAGAAATATTGTATAAATTGGTGTTAGTTGTCCTATAAAGTGGATTGGATTGCCTCCCCGAATGTCTTTGATATCAAAGATAGACTAAAAACTGCTTTGTTGCATGGAGCAACACAAGACTTTAGGTATATTCATGACACGCTCTTTAATACGTTCTTTCTTCTATGTCTATAATTTATTATCCGCTTTTCAAACGAGGTAGGCATAGACATCATACATATCACCATCACCATATTGGCACGCCATATTGGTTTTTATCTTATGTGCTATGTCTCTTTTCGTTATATTTCCTCCCCGCACATATATGATATCTATTTCCAGGCTAGTAGACTTTATGGCTGCGAAGGGTTTAGGCTCAGTGCTGGGAAATGGTTTCAGTGAAATATGAGTATGTGCGAAATTCATCATCATTCCAACGCACATTCGGTGTCAGGGTATATTGATTGTATCGACATTTATTCATTTTATGGAGATATTCAAACGAGACATCGACCATGTTTCAATTGAACAAATTTATTTCTATGAAAAAGCCTAACATTCACATCTTTGCACATACTTATTTGTAATTTGCAAGAGATATATTATGAAATTTCATGTAGTTATACAACGTATCGTAATGTGTATTTTGGCTAATACTAAATTCCCTACTACATCATATTATGATGTTATGTCATGTAAGGTGATAATATTGACAATAGCAACACTATTGTAGTGGTTAGACATACTGTTTTTGGCAACTTGTAAGATTTTATGATTAAAAATTAACATCTCAATAGAGACGAAGTTGGAATATTATAGGAGAACCAGGAATTTATGGCACCTACATGGTTTACGACTACTTACAACGGCAACTATAAAAACATACACATTGGTACAAGCAAGTAAACGAGCCATAATGAACTTATAATTCTGGCGCGGTTCAGGGGTGACATCTCTGCGAAAGCATTGTTACCTTATGTATATGAACTGTTGCTTTCATTGTTTACAAACCATTTTCTCAATAGATGGCGTTACAAAAAAGTTTATTCGTCACTTCATAGATGGCGTTGGTTTTTCAGCTTAAATTCAAACGAAAGTAGTTTGATGATTAACATAATAATATACTCGTACTTATAGAACTTTCAAAAATTTGATTGATAGAGAACTCAATGAGAAGGCGTAATGGGGGAACGTTGCGCAAGCGCACTAAGTGGTCACGTAAACCAGCCGATGACAGGTCGTAAGCTCTGTAGGTGTCTTTAGTTTCGGTTCTCCTATAATATTCCAATATAATATTCGTCTCTATTGAGGTGTTAAAAATTAGTCATAAAATATAATTTACTCCCAACTGAAAAAATGTAATGTTTGCGTATATACAACTATGAAAAGAATGTTTTTTTTATGTATTTATGATTTCATTTTGTTTAGATTGATACGCCCGAGATGTATAGTTTGGAGATTAACCACACACTCGGGGTCAAAAGGAGGAACAGAGCAGTGAAAAGCCGGTATAATTGTCAATAATGTTTATTGTGAGACACAGAACAATACACAACAAAATACACGATACAAAAGAAAGAAGTACAGTGGCAGGAGAATCCCTTAATGTCCAAATTCACAACCAAAATAAATAGTGTCCTATCACAAGCACGAGTATGTTCTATTATAATCACAAAATGTGTCCTATCACAAACACTAGCGTGTCCTATCACGATCACCAGATGTGTCCTATCACAAACACTAATCACACAGATCAGGTGCGCAGACCCGGGGCGCAGAGCAGGTGCGCAAAGCAGGGGCACAGACCAGGGGCGCAAACCAGGGGCGCAAACCAGGGGCGCAAACCAGGGGCGCAGAGCGGGTGCGCAAACCAGGGGCGCAGAGCAGGTGCGCAAACCAGGGGCGCAGAGCAGGTGCACAAACCAGGGGCGAAGAGCAGGTGCGCAAACCAGGGGCGCGGAGCAGGTGCACAAACCAGGGGCGAAGAGCAGGTGCGCAAACCAGGGGCGCGGAGCAGGGGCGCAATGGCAGCGGCTGGGGCTGGTTGCAGGGCGTGGCTCAGGCTGGTGACCAGGGGCGCAGAGCAGGTGCGCAAACCAGGGACGCAGAGCAGGTGCGCAAACCAAGAGCGTGGAGCAGGGGCGCAGTGGCAGCGGCTGGGGCTGGTTGCAGGGCGTGGCTCAGGCTGGTGACCAGGGCGTAGAGCAGGTGCGCAAACCAGGGGCGCAGTGGCAGGGGTGCAGACCAGGGGCGCAGGCCAGGGGCGCAGTCCAGGGGCGCAGTGGCAGGGGTGCAGACCAGTGGTGCAGACCGTGGGACGCAGACCAGTGGTGCAGACCAGGGGCGCAGTCCAGGGGCGCAGTCCAGGGGCGCAGTCCAGGGGTGCAGACCAGTGGTGCAGACCGTGGGACGCAGACCAGTGGTGCAGACCAGGGGCGCAGTCCAGGGGCGCAGTCCAGGGGCGCAGTCCAGGGGTGCAGTCCAGGGGCGCAGTCCAGGGGCGCAGTCCGGGAAGGCGGTGCAGTGGCAGAAGCAGTGACTGGGGCTGGTCGCTGGGCGCAGGTCCAGGCTGGTGCGAGGTCGGAGTGCTCGAGAGATATCGAAGTGTTTAGTGTTAAGAGATATCGAAGCGTGCCGTGTTAAGAGATATCGAAGTGTATGCAGACTCGACGGCCACGTCGGGGTGGAAGTCGCTTCTTCGTCGATCCGACACGACAGGCAGGGCCAGGTCCGTTCAACACTGTTGCGGCTGGAGTCTTCCCGACTGAAGTGGTCAGGCGGAGGTCTTGCTCGTAGCTTGTAGAGTGGCGATCTGATCTCGGTTAGCGCGGTCGACCCATATTTATACGCCGCCAGCCGATTGTGGTGCGCTCTGATTGGCCGGTTGTACGGCGAGTGCTGACCGCTCGCTCTGATTCGCCGATACAACGCGGTCTCTGATTGGCCTGCGCGGTGCGCGCTGATTGGTTGACTAACTTGTCTAGGCATGTCACGTGGTATCGTTATACGGTCGACATCGATCCGGGATGCGACCGTATCGTGAGCATGCTAGGCTGGGTGCGTTTTAGCTTCGCTATGGAAGGGCGCCGGGTCCGGTCACCCATTACAGGCGCATCAATCCCCCCCGCTTTCTTGGCCGGAAGCCGGAGTCGCTTCCATAGTCGCTGCTTCCTCCCAGGAAGGCGGAGCGGGTTTCAAGCAGGATATATGATATTTTGCTGGTTTGCCTCTTCGGTCGATCCAGTAGACATTCCCACGTCCTACCGACATTAGGACCTTGTGTGGCCCGCACCACTTCGCTGCGAAACCGGCGAATACACCGGGCGGTCCCTGCGTGCCTGCAGGGTGGTGTTCGTGGACCAGTACCAACTGGCCTGTTTCGTAGGTGGGTGCCCCTTGGGTATTTCGGGCGTACCGCTCTTGGTACGCACGCTGGTGGTTTCGGACTCTCTCGTCCATTGGTTCGCGGTCTCGGACCGGGGCAGAATCCGGAGGCTGCTCATCTGCCAGGGGTATGGCATCCCATTCCCCTGGGCGGTGGAGGTCGTGGCCGTGCAGGGCCTCTTTCAGATTTAGTTTCGCGAACTATATTTGCGTTTATACTTCGAAAAAGATATGTATGTAATTATTTTTTTTCAATCAAACAATTCGATTATCTGTAAGCAAATTTTATGTATGTATATATATTTTATTTAGATGTTGTTCTTATATCTATTATAAACAAAAATAATATTTATAAGTTGAAAAAATAACAAATTTACACAGTATGAATTATATCAGCACACAATATCTTAAAATAATTTTTCCTTAATGTATTCAACACCTAGGAGAAATTCTGTATGAAAACGTTAATCTTGGATCAAAAACGTTAATCTTGGATCTAAACTCCAGGTGATCAAACGTTATTCAATAATTATCATGTTGAGGTAAATATACGTATGTAAGTCTTTGTTGTCAACTGACAATCTACGAGGTCCCTTTTTCTTAGCTCCGTCTGAAGCATGATGGGGGACTCGTGTGTTAATCAATTTTGTTTATATTTCAGAGTATTGCCGTTTGTTTGCACAAGATGGCGCAGTTGTATCAGCGTTGTGTGAGACGACATCGAGATCGACGTAATGGCTCATACATGACGGTATGTTACTTTTTTGCAATTTCTATAATTTTGGCATGTAAATAATTTATATAATTTGTAATAAGGTCATATGTATAGATGGCAGATATTTAAGCCACTTGCAGTTCGCTGAAGACATAGTCATTATAAGTAACGATCCTAAAGAACTAACTGAAATGCTAAATTAAATAAATGAGGCATCCAAAGCTGTTGGGCTGAACATGAACATGACAGAAATAAAGGTGATGGGCCCAGCAGGATCTCAGATCATGGTGGATGGGATCTTGTTGAAAATGTCCAAGAGTATGTGTACTTGGGACACATAAAGAGACGAATTGGACTAAGTTGGGCAGCTTTTAGGAAATTAGTCCACATCTTCAAAAATCCCCAAATTACCATTAACCTGAAACGGAAGTTATATGAGACTTGTGTACTGCCAGTAGCTACTTATGGCTTGGAGACTATGACAATGACTCAGAAAAGTGCTGAATAATTAAGAGTCACCCAAAGAGCTCTAGAAAGAGCCATGTTAGGATTAAGTCTGAGAGACAGGGTGCGAAATGACACCATCAGGGAAAGAACAAAAATGGTTGATGTCGTCCACCGCATTATTACCCTGAAGTGTAGATGGGCGGGCCATGTGGCTAGGTACCCCGAAGACAAATGGCCAAGGATAGTGTTGACTTGGAGACCGAGAATAACAGTCAGAGGTGTTGGAAGACCGCCAATTAGATGGAGAGATGACATCAGCCGTCATGCTGGTGTCAATTGGTTGCTCAGAGCACAAGATAGAGTGGCGTGGAAGGAGATAGAGGAGGCCTTCGACCAGGAGTGGACGGGATTAGGCTGAGAAGAAGAAGAAATAATTTGTACGAATAAATAAATTACATAGTTCAAATCCACGTATGGGTATATTATGTAAAATATAGCGCCTTTTTATGATTATTCCAAGGGTGCTCTTAGTAATTGCTGGCTCTGCCAAACAAATCTACTGAATAGGTACCTCCACGTATGTCAGAGAGTAATTTATTCTATTGAATAGGTCAAACTATAAAGTAAATTCACTTGACATATAATATTATATATAGTTTCCGGCAAATAACTTGACATTTCAAACTTTCAAAGCATTTCAAAAGTTTCAAACTTTCAAAACATTGATTTTGATAGCTTGGATAAGTAATGCACTAGACAGTTCATAAAAAAAAACAGTTTTTAATTGTGTTTTCAGTCTTGATCTGTGAGACGATAAATATCCAGAATGTGGCAACTTGTTATTGGGTGCGTAAATTAATATTTGACATTGTACCTGTTAGTTGCCCGAGAAGCAATATAAAAAAAACTTATATGCGAATAAAAAAAAACTTGAATGTAACGTTTCATTTGATACTCCTTTTCAAAGTGTGTTTATGCAATGTGTGGTACACGCGAGAGTTACAGATTGTATGGCTGCAAATGGTAGGAGTATTGAAAGTTTTCTTTCATTGTGCTGCGTGGACTCATTACAGAATGTATGTAGGTATACATATTATGCACTTTCGCTCCCCGCATTCTCCACATTCTATCCCCACAGCCCCCGGCCTCTTCACAATGGGTCTGCATCTGTAGGAAAGGAAAAGGCTTCGTGCAAAGTTTTTCATCCCACCGTATTTTTGCCGCCATTTGTGTTCCATTGTTACAAATGTATATATGCATGGAAATGTTTTTCTAATAATAAAGCCATACGCCACATTATAATGTGGAGTTGTACGTATGATGGTTGTTTCGACGAAGGTTATTTATGTACTATTGAAAAAGTATAAGGATGGTATACATTGTATTTTCTTTAGTTTCAGATTAAGATTGTTGAAGCATAGCAAACATTAGTATTAATGGACTATGTAGACACACAATTAAATATTGGAACTACAGTATTAGAAATTAGTCATATGTCATAAGTCTCTTTAACTTTAATAATAAGACATTTTTCTTTTTCTATATTTTTATTTGTTCATGTTGATTATTATTATTCTATATATGTGTGTATGTGCATACATTTTTTTCATTTCATTAACAGTTAATTCCATTGTTTTATTTAAATATCTGTTTATGATTTTTATAGGTTTTGTTGGGAAGACGGGTAATTGATGTTTTGACTTCGACATGCGTATCCTAGCATAGTACCCCCTATTCAGTAACTATGTAACTAAAATAGGAACGTTCTAAAATTGTAGATTTTAGATTTACGGTCTTATTTCAGCGTTATAAAATATCAACTTGGACTAAATGGAATAGGAACGTACTTATATTGGTCGGAACGTTCTTAAAAAGTTACTGAATCAGACGTATTATGAAAATTATGAAAGTTATAAAATTTTCATAATTATTCAAAATACGTGAAATACGTCTAATTCAGTAACTTTTTAAGATCGTAAATCTAAAATTTGCAATTTTAGAACGTTCCTATTTTAGTTACAATAGTTACTGAATAGGGGGTATACCGTGTGACTGACGTTTGAATTTATTGTTGTGAGTCGCCTGATTCATTTGTGGGTAGACTCAATGACATTTTATATATAGACACGTTATAATATGAGAGCAAAACACTCTACAAAAATGGTACATTTTAACGAATTCTTACAATATCACCAAGAAAGAGCACACACGACGGAATACATAAAGTGAGAAAGAGATCATATAAGAATAGACACGCACTGCATATTTTTTCTTGTGTTTGGTATGAGAAATAATGACTGTAAAAATGACGAACTTATATTAAGTTATAGTTGTGTGAAAAAGTTAATACAACAACAGAATCCTTCTGCAAAGCTACCTACAAGCGAATATGATTTGACTACTATCTCATATGGATTTATCGAAAAATCCATACGAATAAATTAGTTATTGAATAAATATGCAGCATAAAATAATGTATTCTCCCAGTGCTTACTTATGGAATGGAAACATCGGTCCTAACAAAAAGAATAATGCACAAGCTGTTAGTGACACAGAGAGCTATGGAGAGAAAGTTGCTGGGTATTTCAATAAGGGACAGAATTCAGAATGTCATGATAAGACAAAGAACCAAAGTAGCCGATGTAGCGGAAAGGGTCGCTGGCCTTAAGTGGAGCTGGGCTGGGCATATTGCCAGATGCCAGGATTCACGATGGACCAAAAAGATCTTAGAATGGCGACCGAGAACAAGCCGAAGAGGTGTTGGCAGACCCCAGGCAAGGTGGTCTGATGATATCAAGAAATGTGCCGGAGGGAGATGGATGCAGTGTGCCCAAGACAGGGAGTTGTGGAGGATTAAAGGGGAGGCCTATGTCCAAGAATGGATGAAAACTGGCTGAAGAAGAAGAAGAAGATAAAATAATATATCTGGTCGTTCCTTCACAGTTCTAGTGTAACATTTACATGTTTTCATCATACAAGATGGTATTTTGACTAAGACAATACGTGCAAACACTACGACATCTAGAATTTAACTAGTAATATTTCAATTGTAAATTTCCATTCTATATAAGGACGTATTTATAATGTTGATTAAAATAACTATACCTATAGGATATAGGCCTCGATACAAACTTTCGTTTAAATTTATTATTTTTCTTGCACAGCTTTCCCCAACGAAAATTTTGTTTAGTGCACACTAAAGTATACAATTTTATAAAGGTTTACCCACACGAAACTTTTACGCTTTTTGTTTCATCTAGTTTATGGGTATTGTGTAACTTTTCGATTATTCAATAGTCAGCAAAGGAATCGACTTGTATCTCTGTCTGATAAGTGTTTAGCAAAGAGTCTCTCTCTATCTCCCTTTCTCTGTGACAGGGCTGGATCCATGATTTTCAGAGCCTGGCGAAATATTTAAAATTAAAAACGTGCCCCACTTCATAGTCATTTATTTATATATTTATTTTAGTTTATTATGATGACAGCACAGTATAGAAATTACCCTTTTCGTACTCCATATACCTATTAAAAAAAATGTCATCCGTAGTTATTATTAAAAAAAACATTATCATCTTTGGATAGTTGAAATATCTTTGGATATCCACGAAGAGCAACTTTAGGGCTTTCAAGACTTTCTGTCTTAAATTCGGTGCACTATTATCTTCACTATCAGTGAACAGTGAGCCAGTTGTTTCCGCATGATTAGCTCTCTTTGGCATATTAAGTGCAGTTTCTGCAAGGTTTTAGAGTTCTCCGGACTCTTCGTATGTTCTTTCAGAGTTTTGCAAGAGGCCGTTATTAGTCCCCATAAGCAGAACGGGTGGTGGTGGAGGAAGAACAGTTGAATTATCCTCTTCATCGTGTATTAGATTATTTGAGCTGTTTGTGAGGATGGACTCTTCTGGGAGGAGAAGGTCAATCTGTCAATTTTGATAATTCACTGCTGTTCATGCGTTCGACGTGGTCTCTCCAGAAGCCCCTTCTGCTACGTCCCCATCTTGTTATGTCCTCGAAACCGCATATAGACCTGATTGATGCGGTCGCAGAGGGTATTTAAATATTTTAAATTAATTACAATTAACACTGTTTAAACCACCATGTTCGTTATTTTATTGGACTAACACAATTAAAAACTGAGTTTCCACTGGGAACCAAACCTGAGATCTTGGGCTCAGCTGTCAGATGTCTACTAATTGAGCCACGATGGCCGACAAATTATTGTGTTGTATTGTTCGCTATTGTATTTCTTACTTTCATTCGATTCTTCCCTGAAATTTGGCGCCCAATATTTATTTGGGGCAATTCGATCTTATTTTGGATTCGGTCCTGTCTATGGAGTTTGTTTTTAATAATTCATGGATGTTAAGTTGGGTCTGAGCAGGTGTAAATGACCTCTTTACACGGTGTATGTAGGTACAAAAAGAAGGGAAGTTGTTTGTAAGATAGGTGGTGGTGTGTAAATTATATACTATATGTGATGTACACAATTAGCACACCTGATCCACCCATATCCGATATAAGCTGCATGCGCTGGAAGCGAACTACAAAAGTCTCCTCTCCAGGAGAAAAAGGAGACAATTTTTATATTATTTAGATTATGTTAGGGCGTTGTGACTGAACATTTTATTAAAATATGGCAGAATCTATCATGAGCTACAGACATTGCTTATTACATAAAAATTCAGCGACTACGTTGTCTTCGACACGTATACTAGGTGGATGATGACAGTACTCAGAAAAAAAGTATTAGACAACTGTCCTGAACGAAGACGAAGTAGAGGCAGAACTATCTTGAGATGGCTGGACAATGC
Organism: Molanna angustata; assembly: GCA_963576475.1. NCBI lineage: Eukaryota > Metazoa > Arthropoda > Insecta > Trichoptera > Molannidae > Molanna > Molanna angustata. The sequence goes on from OY754982.1 coordinate 27,941,522, forward strand.
GTTATTATGTGATGTTATGTATGTGAGAAGGCCAGGGTCCATAGCGGACTGTAGCGTTTGTTGAAAGATGTGAAATTAAGCTAGGAACATGGCGCAAAAGTAAAAGAAAAGTATAAATAAGTGTACTGAAGTAGACACACAAGCTGATGTATACGTCATAAGTGTATGGATAGATGGCTGAACTTTCCTTAAGATTTTTTAAACATTAGCTCAAGATCCGAGGTGCAAGACTAAGTTTAAATTATGTACGTATACCTACGTATTGAAACAAAACAGGAGTATTAAATTTTATTTATTTATTTTTAATACCTTTATAAAAAACGACTATTATGAAGATTACTGCTGCCCAACTAGGTAACCCTGTTCTAGGGCTAGCAGTTTACAATTTTACCAAGCCAAATATTTGACATTTCGGTTTTACATAATTATTGTGTCATTTACAAACAAATATTAGAGCGGACACCAGACCATTTATAAATATACTATTTCCTAACCTATTTCTTCCTTCCAGTTCATTTCCCAATATCCAGTTTCTTAACGATATTCTCAATACTATTCCTTGAACCCGTTCATTTGATCGATGTTCTCTTCTTGAATAAAATAATGTAAATATACTTTTAGTGAAACATAATAATTGGCTTATTTTGAATACAATTGTATAACAATATTATGTATTTTGAAAAAAAGTTGTAATATTTCCAAATGAAATAAAATTAAAAAATATATTTGATACCCATCTTTCTGCAGTTTCTGTACATAATGTAAATAAATAAATAAGAAAGGAAGGAGGAAAATTATATACGTTACATGGTAAATTTATATCTATTATTTGTTGACTGTATACAATCTTGGATTTTATATTGTAATGTCAGAACATCAATCTAAATGCATTGTAATTAAATCAACCATTCGATCAAATAACTAAATTGATTGATTGAAAACCACTTGACCTATATTATAGAGTTAATTCCCAGACCTAGATATTCGTTATAAATGTTTATCGTGTCTTGGAGATAATAAATATAACAGAACCAGACGATAAATTGTTTAGAAATATATTAGTGAAGTCTCGCGTTGTTTATTTGTGAAATTGGGCATAAAGAAAAAAAGGAAATTCTCTAATGACCCATATAGTACATTTTCCGCCTCTTCATTTCGACTTAATATTTCAACTCGCGTTAGTACACTCTTGGTAGGTGCCGCCTGGCGGCGGAGGGGCCAACTATCGCGGCGGGTGGTTCGAGTCCGAATTTAAATATTTTATTGGTTCAACAAGTTGCCGGTAGATGGCGGCGCGGCGCTCCTTATTGACTGCCGATACGCGGTTTTACGGCGCACTTTGCCAAAGTACGGGCACTCTCGGGAAATTAACTGCCTACAAATACAAATTTATATCTAGGCACCCACACACTTTTTCTCGGTTGAAAAGTTTCAAATTTACGCGGGCCGTTTCTTTCTTTTTCTTTACATTTTTTTACACACGCCAGACGAATGAGTTCGAAAAATTGTGGGATAAATAAATCTAAATTACCATTCGCACAAAAGGGAAAACCTTTAAAGTGACCACGTGTTTATGTTGAAATACGGAATGTGTTAAAAATATTTAAATGTATGAAAGTAAAAGTCCAAGAAAATATTACCTACAGTACAGTAAAATTGTAATGCAAATTAAATTTTTCTGCTATAAAAAAATATTACAACAATTTGCTCAATATTACAATCAGTATGGATCAAGGAGTAAGGAGCCTACCATACTGACAGAAATAAGAATAGGAAGACTCAGATGGGCTGGACACGTCCAAAGAATGAGCGAGGAGGACGTCCCAAGACGAATCATGAATGGTGCATCGGGGGGACGAAGAAAAGTTGGAAGGCCGAAGTTTCGATGGCTGGACGGAGTGGTGAAGGATGCACAACATCGGCATCCGTAACTGGCGTAATGCGTCGCAGGATCGATAGTCATGGAGGCGGGCTCTGCAGGAGGCTAAGACCCGACCTGGGTTGTGGAGCCATAGATGATGATGATGATGATGAGATGATGGATCAATTTGAAATAAGTATTATTTTCAACAAATTTAAGTACCTACCTATCTTTTGTTATATTTAAGTGAAAAACAACTCACGATAAATATTGATTTTCCTAAAATTCTATACAAAAAATATTTATAAAATGGGTTGTGGCCAACGATATACTCTTCACTACCAAGTCACTCCACAAAGTATTCAAATTTTGTATGCAATATTATCAGCATTTTCATGAAATGAGTGTGTTAAATTATTTTTGATATAAATGTTTTATTATGTAAACTACATAATTGTTCATTGCGTTTTATAAAAATGATGTGCGTTTCTAGCAAATAATAATATCAAATTTTAAGCTTACTGAGCTTGGGGTCACTTTGAAATATTTGACAAAACTGAGAAGCACTGATCAGATATCCTTCAAAATCGAATGGGGTCTAAGCGAGAAATAGATATAGGTAGGTACCTACAAATTAGCAAAATTGAATATACTTTAGTCTATAATCGACATAGTAGAATAAACACGCCGTGCAAAGTATATAGCACATTGTAGGTATACAACACACACAAAGATACATTGTGATGAAACTTTCAGAATATAATCTCAGCATGATACTAGTTGATAATCTGCAATAGAAAAAATAACATTAAAAACTGCGAATTCATAACTCCACACTATACCCCTAGGGGTAGTGAGGAGTAAACGTGAATAATTCAAAGAAAAAAATAATAGCTATCAGCGCACCAAGGACAATTATTTAATGACGCAACATCAAAATAAATCGCATAATTAATATTATCGCTAAGTATTTGTTGGCATTTACAACCATTATTTTTGTTGAATGGTGACCTAGAACGGACAGAAGATTTTGAAGACCAAAGGTCTGACGATACAAGATGAGTGGTTGAAGGCAGTTGGATTCGTTCTGTCCTGGATAGCTGTGGAAGTTTCAGGGGGAGGTCTATGTCCATTACTAGACTAAGGAAGGCTGACGTTATTATGATGATTGTTAAAACGACGAATGTGCTATTTGATAGACCGGTTTTGGTGCAACTGTTTCATGCTCAGGACTATCCTCATGTCGTCGCTGTCATTATTTGTCCAATCTTGTCCCGTGTAATCTTAAACTTTTGGTCACACAATAAGAGACACATTTACGAATGATAACCAGCTATGAATGGGGTGGTTTAAAGTAGGTTCCAAGATTTCAGAACACTTATTAAATAAAATTCTCCCGCCATTTTGATTACGGACGCGATTGTTCTTTGAAATTTGTTTTTTCAACATTTCATACAAGTCATTTCAAGATCCGAAGTTTTTTTTCTTGAATATCTTTCTTTATCTACCGCACTTTTACTCCGTTGAATAAATGTTTTATGTAAATGGAAATCATTTTAATAAGACTGGCTTCATTTGAACAAGTAAACTTGTGTCTATGCAAATATTTTAACTTTTCGTGTATATTACAATATTTTCATTAGTCTGTAGCTTTCAGGATATTTAATCAACTCATACTGTGACTATTTAAATGATTTTTAGATGCTATATTAATAACCCGCATTTTAAAAATAGCCAACGTAGTTGAGTTATAGCAGGAAACAGAGAGACCAATTATGAATGTTCGCAACATATCAAAGAGAAGCCAAAGTTGCCATTCATAACGCAATCGTAGTGCCAACCTTGACGTATACAAATGAAACCTGGGTATGGCATAAGTCGCACGAAAGCAGAATAAAAGCAGTTGAAATGAGATCGCTATGTATGACAAGGTGTCACCTCTGGAGTGGCGCCCCCCAATACCTACTGAACACCCTCGACGCTGTCCAAAGGCGTGCTATACGTCTGATTGATGATCCATCACTGACTGATGGATTGCAATCACTAGAACACAGACGCAGAGTCGGTATTTTAAGTTTATTCTATAGATACTACCACGGGAATTGCTCAGAAGAACTTGCATCTTTGGTCCATCCTCCACCCACTCACAACAGAGTCACTCGCTTCACTCAATCGCAGCATCCATTCACAGTGGACCTTCAACATATACGAACAAGTCGCTTCTCGAACTCCTTTATTAATACAGCAGCCCGACTGTGGAACGATCTTCCGAATTCTGTGTTTCCACCTTCGTACAACCCGGGTCTTTTTAGAATCCGAATTAATAAACTCTTTTCTAGATTGCAAACCCCTTCCAACGCTACGTAGTGCACTTCTTCGGAAGAGTAAAATGGACCCAATTCCTAATAGCTGGCGTCCCCTACGTGGACATGTTAAAAAAAAAAGTAAGAAATGAGGATACAATAATGAAAGATGAAGAAAGATGTCATTAATAGAATGAAAGTGAACACATTGAGATGGTTTGGCCACATGGGAAGAATGAATGAAGAACCACTGACTGGAATAACTGGAATGGAATTAGAGGTCGGGGGCGCCCAAGAATATGTATCTCTATGTACAAAAATATGTGAAATGAAATGGTGAAATATTAATTCAGTTTGATGATTTTTTGCAGACACAGTGTAAATTAATGATTACGAAATTTAATTTATTTATAAAAAAAAATAAAAATAGGAAAATCACAATATTATTCCATAAACGAGTATTAAAATATACAGGAAGCCTAAATGCTTTCACTAGACACAGTTTGCATCCTGAGATATCAAAATTATTTACAAAAATCTGAGTTTTCTCAAAATTCAAAATCACAAAATATTTGGCTTCACATATGTTTTATGTTCGTTTGTGTTTGTGAATATGTTTTTTGTATTTTTTTTAAATTTCACAATCATAATTTATTTATTTATCATTTTGTTCATAATATATAAATAAATATAGGTAATGCATACTGGCGGGCTTATTGCCATTAGGCAATATCTTCCAACTTACCAGAATACAAAGAACGTAAAATTATATATGTAGGTACATCAACAAAAATTTTTTAGCGAAAAAACAACAAAAACTAATTACACTAAGATAGTATATTAATTATAAAACAAAAAAAAAACATTTCCTTGCAAAAAAAAAGGATTGGGAAAGGACAAGGAGAGGAAATCGCCATCAGTTTTGTTAGGGATAAATAATATTCCTTAGTTTTTTTATCTCGTTATCGTTGTATGGAAGAGTTCTTTTAGTGATAATAATTTTATTTTTATTGACAAACATTTTTTTAACATCTCAATAGAGACGAAGTTGGGATGTTGTAGAAGAAACCAGATAATAATTTTATTGATGTTTCAAATTTGATTTTTCAATTTTATTGGTGTTTCAAAAAGATAATAATTTTATTGGTGTTTCAAAAAGATAATAATTTTTATTGGTGTTACGCTGCTCAAAATTTCGTAGGGGTCGGGGGGGGGGGGGACAAAAATGTCTTTTGAAACAACGGGGACGAAAATTGGCGGAATAATCGAGATGGTGTTCGAGAGATGGCGCCTCTGTTGCTCTCTTTCAATTTTCGATCTAATCTAATTCCTCCCCCTCTTTGACGGGATCCAAGCACAACTACATATACCTATACTATAGCCACCTAGAGCTTGCAAATAAAGGCTTTCCAATAATAATGTCATTACACGCAATTCCCTAGGCGGCAAATTGCCATTTTGTATACAATAAGTGACTTCACAAGCGCATCATAATCCATGTAATACAGAGGGCGGAGTCGACTTTCAAATTCATTATGACTACATATGTACATATTAAAGCTGATTGGTAACCGAAGGGGTTACCAATCAACAGTAGTTAGTAACCAGAGTGGTTACTATCAAATATATGTGGTAACCAGAGGGGTTACCAGTAAAGAGAGTTTACTATATCCCAAGTGGATATGATTTGAAATAAGAACACAAGGACAGTGGTTTAGAGAGACGAAGAAAGAATGGTCAAAAGTAACAATGAGTATATTGATCACAATTAATAGTTTGCTTAAGGGTAAATTTACAATTGGTGAAATAACTTACAAAGGAACTTTCTCACGATGAGTAGGTATAACGAGCGAGTTAGCGGGTGTGTTCGAAGTGTCCGAATCTTCGCATGGTGAAGTACCATCGTGCTCGCGAGGTCGAGAGATGAAGTGTCGGCGAGACGGCGTGGTCGTAACGGCGGCGTGAAGTGACGAACGAAGTGACGAAAATACGGAAATGAAGTGACGACGTGTAGAGGTGTAGACTCCCTTAAATAGTGCTGCGCTGGGGGTAGCAAGTTCAATGTCCTCGAACTTTCTAGACTTATTTATTTGAAGTGTCATACCCAGTTGAGGAGTATTGTCACTTGTTTGACGTTGCGGGCGATGAACTCGGCCTAGCGATAAACAAATGTACTTGCCGTCGCTAGGCGCGCGCTCGAAAGAAATTTCGAGATGTGGTCTTCCACAATATGAAGATTGTCAGACCCCGTTCCCACTTGTCATGTGTTGGGCACGACAATTTTTTAATGTACAATTTTGGTTAGCATCTTGTAACAATTATATACGGTTATCATACGGTTTGCTCTTCAATGTTTTTTGTCTCCGGAAAACATGAAGCAAGAGTGGTTTTTATGTCATAGAATTCTATGAATCTACCCTTAACAAAAATAAACCATTAAAACATTACCTACTCACTAGTTGCATGTAACACATGAGATCCAACTGTCGATAGCGATAGTATGTATAGTTGAAGAATAAGTACCAAACTATAATCCCATAAATACAAATTATTTAATATTTTAAGATATTTGATTTTCTATACAACACATGTACCTACATATGTATGTATGTCAAGATAGGATAGTATGGAGGTCAGTCCTTTGATCCTACCCAGAATATAAAACAGAATGATGGTATGTATGTATGTTTGGAGATTAGTATCAAACAATTAAGTCTTCTTAGATATTGTGTGTAGGCGATTGCCATACAAATTGTATGAAGCAATGTCGTCACTAAATTCAATTTTTATAAAAATTATTAAAAAAAATTTGAGATGTGCTAATAAAATGTTAATATTTTTTATATAAAATTAAATTGTCTAGTTGGGGTATTTCGGCTTTTTTTGATATTTTTAAAAAATTGGAAATATAGGCAGTTAAACTCATAAATTTATCATTAAAAAAATATTTTTCTTAGTAAAAAATGTTTGAGAAACCCTGGATTTTTTTTAAAAAACAAATTTGAGATTTTGTATTTGTCTATGTTTATACCAAATTTCAGCGTTCTAGCTTTTATGGTTTCTGAGATATATGGAAAAATAAACCAAAATTTCAAAAGTTGATAACCCCTGACTGAAACAAAAATTCACACTTCTATAAGTATAAAGCTGTGTGAACAGCTCCATTTAAAATGTATTACCTCTAGATCACACGACATGTTGTCGTGCCAAACACACGACAAACGACATGTGGGAACGGGATCTCAGTGAAAACTATTATTATCATCATCAGCCTGTCTGAGTCCAGGGCTGCGTTCACAATGAACGCCGAGTGCACTAAGTGACGCTCTTAAGAAGTCTTCTTTTTTAACTTAACTTTTGCAACCGAATTTTCTCTTATTTATGTAACTCTTACTTGTGTAACTTACGTGTGTGATTGAATTAGAGCTCATGTAATTTTGTGTGCTTCCATAATTGGACTTCCAGCACTCATAATAATAACCAATATTACTTTCTTTTTTTTGAAAATTATAAGCTGGATGTCTGTCGATGTACCCTTTATTTAATAAAATAAATAATAAAATATAAAATAAAATCACGACACATGGGTGTATACTTTATAACAACACACCAGTTTCGTCTCACCTAAAAATGTACTAGAATGGGTGGTGGGACCTCATTACTGAACTATGTGAGATGTTATTGTTGCCTGTTGTACCCGGTTCTTACGCAACACTCGAAAAAAATAATAGAAAGAGTGGAATCACTATTCTAAGCCGGTGCCTCACAGCTCTTTTCATTTTTAGATGGTATAATATTTTTTTTAAGATATATAACTCGATGACCAAATATTCGATTAAGTCATATTCATTCGCACCGTGCGATATGTCGATATTTTGTAAAAATGGAATTAAAATGTAATTGGGCTGGCCATGTAGTAAGGACAGCAGATGATCGATGGACCAAACGCACCCTGGAGTGGCGACCTAGAACTGGACGCAGAAACCTGGGCAGACCGCAAACAAGATGGTCTGACGACGTAAAACGAATGGCAGGAGGTCAATGGTACAGGGTGGCGAGGGATGCGTATTTACCATTCCGTGTTGATTAGGAGGCAAGTACCAATTAATTATTGAATATGGAACATATATAGCCATGAAGTTTGCGCGCTATTTCAATTCGCTCGCATTTCGTCTGTCACTGTCACTCTGTCACATTTGTATTTTGTTCACAGATTACATGGTAAAATAGTAATAAGTAATTTTAAGACTTTAAAATTTATAAACCTGTGTACGATTGAAAGACGCGTTCCTTAAATTGAACACGTATTAGCAGGAACAGTTTGCGTTGCTAAACCGTGTGCATTTTGAGGACACGTGCCTTGAATTCAACACGATTTTTTAAGTGCATTAGCGCAACAAACTAATGCCTAATTCGAGGCAGTACTTGCCTCCTAATCAACACGGAAACGTAAATACGCGCGAGGGATAGGGAAGCATGGAGGTTGAAAGGGGAGGACTATGTCCAACACTGGACGAATAATGGCTGATGATGATGATGATGAACGTTAAAGAAGAGTATTATTAATATTTTATCGTGGATTTTGTTCTTTCCAATATCTTCATTTTATTGTCACCCTTATTACTTCATGGCTATTTCTTTACCATTCTTAACGAGTTTTGATTACAGAGAAAAAAATAATTTCATGAGCCATAAATTTGGGTAGGATGGGGGGGAGATGCTAAACAGTTTTGGAGTTTAATTAAAACCTCTTCATGAAATGTAAATTGCATTCAGAAATGCAATAACAGCCGGTAGAGCTTTGAACATGGAACTCGTGCATGGATTATATAATGTCCTTTTACATTTTTTTTCCTTTTTTACTCTACCGTTATTGTGTTCTAGTGCCTATTTAGACATTTTATGAAACAGAAAAAAAACAATACTGAATAAGAAGTAATAGTAACTTTTTACTTTTACACTTTCCAGCTGTGGTTCTAAATTTAAATGCTTGTTTTTACTCTTTTTACTTCTCATAAACCCAAGAGGAAATAGTGGGGAGTTATGAATGTGTGTGTACTGTGTCGTGATATGTACGACGTGTTTATTCTTCTTTATCGATTATAGACTAAAGTACGCTTTTACTATTTGAAAAAACTAATTTGAGATTTTGTATTTGTCTATGTTTCAGCGTACCAATTTTCAGCGTTCTAGCTATTATGGTTTCTGAGATATATGGAAAAATAAAGTAAAAATTCAAAAGTTGATAACCCCTGACTGAAATAAAAATTCAAAATTCTGAGTATAAAACTTTTGTAGGCCTATAACTATTTATATATTCTGAAATTTTGGGCTCTGTAAATCGAGCGGATTTAAAGTTATAAGGGGGGGACACACATACAGACACACACACAGACACACGAAATGTTCCACTCCGAATTCTGAGTAAATCCGTATATGGAACATATGTATATGTGGCGAAGCCTCTAAGTTGGTGTTTTTTTACTTCAAATTTGGAAAAACCGTAAAAAATATATAGACCCTACATACAATTCTCGAGTATCCTGGCTTGAAACATTGTCAATATGATAATAGAACAAAATTCTCTCGAACAAATCGACAGTTGGAAAAATGCATATATATTCAGGGTTTATCGACTTTTGAAAAATAAAAATACAATGTACGCAATCTTCTGTAGATTATTCTTGGCCACAACTTACTCGTTTTTTCCAAAGGTAGCATTTTGAAAATAATAAAGAGGATATGAAGCGTTGTTTATGTAATAATAATCAGCTGAAAATGTATGTACTTTTATTTTGGACAGTACCAATAGAGGACACGAAGTACGGAGGATTAGCCTATATAACACAATACAATACTGCATACACCATAATTTCAAAATAATAATACAACTGTTTCTCATGAATAGACAATATTTCATTAAATATTTAATGTCACTCTAATTAGAGTGACGAACTTATATAAAACAAAAATTTGAACTATTGTCAAATCAGTGTTGCCTTTATAAAATGGAACGATTTTGTCACGTTTGTGTGTTAAATGAGGAAGTCGAAGCGAGTGTTGCCAGGCGACGAAAAACACAACAAATCAATGTGTTTGTAAAATAGGCGGGAAAGCGATGGATTTTCCCTCCAATTCGCATAGTGTTCCAGTTTCGAATAATAATGACCACCCCACCGGACAAATATGGTACTTACCTACTTATACACTAATGCCCTGTGAACAATGAACTATTGTGGGACATAATATTATGTACTGCACGAACTTATTATTTTATTATATGAATTATATGACTCCAAATAATATTATTGATTAATTAAAAGATTATCTACTTAAAGTTTATAATATTTCAAGAGATAGTCGTCAATCTTCGTTCGGAGCGGCACAAGAAGAAGACGAAGAAGAAGACAAATAATGCCATACCATCACGCTTTTTCCCTAATTGGGGTAGGCAGAGAGAACCGAAAGGCAGACTCCTCTCACTTTGTTCACGTCCATGCATCTTCTCATACACGCTCTTCTGTTATTCTTACTTCTAACGTCTCCATCTTCAAAATTTCATTTATGTGATCGTGCCAAATTTTCCTTTGCCGACTTCTACTTTTCGTTCCTCTTTTATCAGCCTTATATACTTTTTTGTCAGACGGTCATCGCTCATTCTTTGTATGTGGCCAAACCACCTCAGGGCATTTATTTTTATCTTACGATATCTCTTTCAATCATACATTCTCGTCTAAATATCCGCATTTATTTTTCTATCATACACCGTTTTACCACACATTTGTCTTGAGTGACCTCATTTCAACTTTATTGCGTCTTCTGGCATGTCCATGTCTCACTAGCATACATTACAGTCGGTACGACGATACCATCGTGTATCGCGAGCTTTGCTTGCCTCGAAATAATTGGGTCAAAAAAAATATTATTTCATTATTTTTCTTAATGTTTAGACAAATAATGAAATTATGATATTTGATGAAGACGTAAATTTTGAGTACGGCGCAATGAGAATCAAAAAAGAACTTTGGAGCCTCTCCCTTCGCCTGAACAGTGCATACCTCATTATAATAACCCTAATGTAGGGACTTGGAGATTATTAATAGAATATGAACCATCGCAGTAGTATAATATTATAATAGGGGTAGGTGTTACGTATATAGGTATATGGTTGATGAATGATTGATGTTGCATTTAGTTACAATTTGTTACAAGTAAAATGATACATGACTTTGTTTAGATGTGTTAGACATGTTATACATGTCTGCATTCATAGACAATAATAATAGACGGTTATAGTTGAATGATAGACTAGAACCATACGGGCGACACACTATGCGTCCATAGACTAATGACACGTGCCGACATGTGCATGACATGTCTATCATAAACACAGGGTTGTCATAGATAAAAAAAATATTATGAATAATCATTTTTGAAAGTTTTGCAAGACGTTTTAATGAGATAAAACCGCTACATTTCGTTCTTGTCATTAAATAACTTCGGGATTCGCTCGTGTATGATGTATCTATGACACAATAATAAGTTCTTATCTTGTCTTATTGTTAAAAATATATAAATTAGAACTCGATCATAATTTAATGTTAATTTGTATTCAATCATATACATTCTATAAGGGGGGGGGACTGCTGCCAACGTACCTATTTTTCAATTCGATATACCATCATTACTTCTTATCAAATCGTTTTGAAAAAAATAATTAAGATAGTTTGGGTATTAGTAAATAAAAATATATCTTCACTTTTTGATAATGTTCTGTATAAATTCTTGTAGAAAAATAATGGCATACCCCGATTTTCGACGTTTATCTTATATCTTTAATAAAATATAAGGCGTAGTTCAACATATTTTTTTCAAATTAAAGAAGACAAAAATATCTATAACAATATGATGTGACGTTGCATTAATGCTTCAGGTTTAGTAAATAAACCTAAAAAACATTTATTTTCCATTCAGCGGCATTGCGAAATTAAAGTTTTTTTGGTTTATTAACTTAACCTGATGCACTAATGCAACGTTTTACATCGTATTTTTCCAGATATTTAGATTTTCTTTAATTTATAAAAGAATATAATGCTCTATACCTTATAGTTTTTTTAGAAATTTAAGACAAATGTCAAAAATTGGGGTATGGTTGTTATTTTCCTACAAGAATATATACAGAACATAATTAAAAAGTTAAGGTATATTTTTGTTTATTAATATCCAAACTAACTAGGTTATTTTTTTCAAAATGATTCGTTTTGTAGTAATGATGCAAATTCAAATTGAAAAAATAGGTACGTCGGCAGCAGTCATCCTCTTAATATCAAAGTTTTGGATGAAATTGTCATTATATTTTGTATAAATTAATGCAATTGATTATTTAATTTAAATCTAAAAGATTTCCAAAGTCTGAATCTAATCGTAATCAACTTAATAATGAGTAGCCCTGCTGGACGCTGAATATCCCGACCCCTTTCATTTTGATCAAAACTATGTTTTATTTTATTTTTATTATAAATAAATAAAATTAATGTTTTACGTATGGCCCTGTAGGTGCCTTGGTTTCCCGTTTCTCCTGTAATATTCCAACTTCGTCTCTATTGAGATATTAAACATTTGTTGTAAAAATATCATTGACTCTCGAAAGGGAAAAAATACAATGTTTGCGTATACTTTTAAAATATTCGAAAAATATATTATAATAAACTATGGACTAACACTGTGTTAATTTTGATATAGTACCTACTCACTATTTACACAATACTACTATATACACAATATGTAAAATCTTGTATTTAATATTGTTATTTACAGTCTTATATTGCGAATGCATAAATAAATAAAAAAATGTACCTAATATTTTAAAATTAATGTATCTTGAAATTGTGTAAATATTTCCATTCGATTTATTTATCTCAAGAAAATTTAATTATTACAAATTTTGAGTGGGCAAACATAGGCTTATAACAATTTAATAAAATTAAGTTTTTTTGATTTTTTAAATATCAATGAGCAAGCACTCAATGGTTTGATCTTTTTTAAAAAAAATGTGCACTATATGGCGTCAATAGCATTTGTTGTGTTAACCCTATTATTAATTTACTATTATTTAGGATAAAAGTAATGAACGGGTGTGTGACGTGTATGTATGTGTGTGTTTGTTAGAGCGTGTGGTGGGGGTATGCCTACATAGTGAATATGGTAGGTAAATTACAAAGGATCTCTGCATTACCGACTGGCGGAATTATTCTGCTAGGGCACCCAACGAACCGTGGATGCAGAGCCGAAATTGAACCTACATCTATGTATACATTTATAAACATTGTTTTACTTGTCAGTATCCCTATTTAATGTTTAAATACTATTTCAACAGAAATTGAACCTACATAGCCAGAATCTATGTATACATTTATAAACATTGTTTTACTTGTCAGTATTCCTATTTAATGTTCAAATACCTACTATTTCAACAGAAATTGAACCTACATAGCCAGAATCAATGTATACATATTCATAAATATTGTTTTACTTATCAGTATCCCTATTTAATCTTTAAACACTATTTCAACAGAAATTGAACCTACATAGCCAGAATCAATGTATACATATTCATAAATATTGTTTTACTTTTTAGTATCCCTATTTAATCTTTAAACACTATTTCAACAGAAATTGAACCTACATCTTTGTATACAGTTATAAATATTGTTTTACTTGTCAGTATCCCTATTTAATCGATTTTTTTGAATAACATATACGTAAACATTGGATTTTTTTCCCTGTCGGGAGTCAAGTGACATTTTTATTGACAAACTTTTTAACAATCTCAATACAGACGAAGTTTGGATATTATAAAAGAACCAGGAACTCAAGGCACCTACAGAGCTTACGACCTGTCATCGGCTGGTTTACGTGGTTTAACACAGTCATAAGTAGTCAAAATATATACGCGTAGTCAGAAAAAATGGAGCATAAGCAAAGCCTGGGCAGGCCATTGTTAGAAATTTACATATTAAAAAAAATGTACCTCGATGGCTCTACAGCCCATATCGAGTCATGGCCTCCAACAACTTCCCTTATCCAGCCTCTCTTGACACTTGCGCGACCTTCTAGTTTGGCATGTCTAGAATTTGCATATCTTACAATATCATCCTACCATCGCAGCCTCGGAGATATCGGAGTGATTCCCATGTGTTACCATAGTATTGTGGCAGCGCCTTGTTGGCTGCAACATGTATGGCCCGGGATTCTCGATTACTTCCGAAGATAAACGAAGACCAACGAACCACAGCGCACCGCTGTTGATACGAGCCAATGTTCCTACAGATTATGCATGTGTTGGTCGTTCAAAAGATTAGAGTCGCGTTAAATCTTATCTATTAGTTCCGATCCACGACATCACAAATTAATAAGTTATTATTTTTATTGTAATTTCATTTGTTTTGAATAAACCAGAGTTGATCATGTTAAGTTAATCTTTGATTGAAAACCTTTCATCACTATAAATAATATACATATTATCAATTATTTAATTAACTGACATAGGCAATTTCATACTTGGAGGTATATATTTAAAATAGAATACTTTTGAACACGTACCTTCGCAAAATAAACCCTTCTGATATTAAACAAATAATTAAACATATACCCCCAAATTGGTGACCCCGAAGTGATGATAGGAAGTTCAAAACTTAGTTCCTTGTGACTGAGGATGGTGACTTCACTTACTGACACGCACCGGACAATTTTAAATTATTTTCCATTTTTTGAACGTTTCCAGTTCGGCCCCCGTGAATATTATCAAAAGTCCATTTTTTGTCGGTAGTTGGTGTAATATCACGTGGTTTGGTCTCTGTGTGTGTTAACTCAACTAAACTGACTTAACTCAGTTAGCTCGGAGTTCGGAATGCACTCGGTACAACTTTTAAACCGAGAATTCCTTTGCAAACCAACTTTTAATCTAATTATTGTTTTCAATAGAAACCCAACCGTAGAGTTACTTAAAAACGTCTCGGATAACATTTTAATACTGAGAGACCGCAATTGATGAATTCGCAATGTTGTCAAAGAAAAGTGCTGTTTTAAATTGTGTTTTATAATCATATATAATAAACAAAGATATAGGGTTCATTACTGCAATCCTCAGTATTTCGTTATTATACAGTTTGTGAAGGCTGCGAGACACCGACTTATAATAGTGCTTCCACTTTTTTCTTCGTTTTCGGGAATCCCGTAAGAGCTGGTTTATCGAAAATACAACAAGCAACAATAACATCTCACATAGATCAGCCATGTGGTTCACCACCCATTCTGAGTGTAGTGCCTTTTTAGGTGATGAGACGAAACTGGTGTGTGGGTATACACTCACGTGTCGTGCTCCCTTTTATAAGGCAATGCGCACCCGCACACCTGTCGCTGGTTACTCTTCATTGTGGTATATGCTGTGATGGTATGAGTATCTTTTACACAGTATAAATAGATTACTTCAATCATTGGGACATTTTAATTATTTATTTTTGACACCGTACGTAATTACCTATTTATAAGGTAGGTTTGGATAGGTCACTTATTACGACACGTGTGTTTACAT
The DNA here is from genome assembly GCA_963576475.1 of Molanna angustata. Lineage (NCBI taxonomy): Eukaryota > Metazoa > Arthropoda > Insecta > Trichoptera > Molannidae > Molanna > Molanna angustata. The sequence continues at coordinate 27,957,279 of OY754982.1, forward strand.
TTGATTGGCATGCGTTTTTACTATCGTAAATGCATTATTTATGTCATATTAAAAAAAAAACTGGGAAAAGAGTTAATCAGATAATTATGATAGCAGAATTTTATGCTGGACTAGACTAGTAGGATGAATGCGGATGAATTAAGACTATATGTTTTTGTAACAAACTTGTAACAAAAACGTATATGTTTTTGTTACAAGGACATATTCATTATTTGAAAAAAATATTCAATCTTGACTATTTTTACCCACCATAACTATGGAATAGTGGAGAACTATGAGTTATGATTTAAAAAAAATAATATTTGTAAAACTAAATTGACGTTTTAGACTTATTATTCACTAATAATTCAAGAGTTAAACGTGTTTCAACAAATTAGTAATTAAACAACACGCAAGGAACCGGAACAAGATATCAATGTAAACATACTGCAAAATAAACTGGTTTGTGACTAACCGTGTGTATCCAAAATAAGAAGATATATACAAATAGGGTTACCATATCTCAGGATTTGTCCTGAGATTTCAGGATTTTTCGACTTTTCTCAGGATTGCGGCCGGATTTTGCAAATCTCATTGATATCTCAGGATTTTCAATAAAACATACCGTAAATTTTAAAGATCTCTTTAATCAAAAGTTAAACAAACTAAAAATAATCTTCCTTTGGTAATAATCCAAGTAGGAACTTAATCAGTTTTATCGTACTTAATATGTGAAGATTCCCTTTTAAGTAAGGTTTTTTCTTTAATTATTAATTTATAAAATGCCTCACATGTTAAACTCTTCAAATTATATTGAACTAAAAGTATAGCTCGAACTGAAGACACCTTTAGTCGGTTTCTTTCTTTCGACCATTGAGCCCCCATGATAGAAAAAAAAACTCTTTTCTACAATTTAGTTTCATATAGATACACAAACAAGAGTTTTTAGCTTAAAGTAGGAAAGGAAATATTAATTATTTTAATAGCATGTAATGTAATTCTAAAATCTATTATATGTAGGTATATTTAAATAAATAAAATAAAATATATATATATATATATATATATATATATATATATATATATATATATATATATATATATATATATATATATATATATATATATATATATATATATATATATATATATATATATATATATATATATATATATATATATATATATATATATATATATATATATATATATATATATATATATATATATATATATATATATATATATATATATATCTATATATATATATATATATATATATATATATATATATATATATATATATATATATATATATATATATATATATATATATATATATATATATATATATATATATATATATATATATATATATATATATATATATATATATATATATATATATATATATATATATATATATATATATATATATATATATATATATATATATATATATATATATATATATATATATATATATATATATATATTTATATATATATATGTTAAATCTAAGGTTTTCGCGAGTACAAAATATGTTATTATTAAGTATTTTGGGGATAACCCGCGTCAAATTATGATTCCCGTATCATAATTTGACGCGGGTTATCCCCAAAATACTTAATAATAACATATATATATATATATATATATATATATATATATATATATATATATATATATATATATATATATATATATATATATATATATATATATATATATATATATATATATATATATATATATATATATATATATATATATATATATATATATATATATATATATATATATATATATATATATATATATATATATATATATATATATATATATATATATATATATATATATATATATATATATATATATATATATATATATATATATATATATATATATATATATATATATATGTTATAATATTTTTATCTCGGTTTTCCCGTGTCAGTAGGTCTTGACTAAGACCATTTGTCTTCCGACGTTTCGCCTGAATATCACCAGGCATTTTCAAGGACTTAACGAAAAGCACGCGCGCGACACACGTCTACTCACACTGAAAGCTCACCGTCAAGTGACTCGTAGCGTACAAGATGGCCGCTTATGTCAAATATTGTTAGCGCGACGTGATTGGCTCCTTGTGACACGCCCACCTGCTGTCGTGTTCGTTGGTAATAATATTTTATCATTATTTTTGTGTTGTGATTTATTGTTAATTTTAGTTGTGACATTAATATTATTATTGTTGTGTTTTGGGGTTATTTTCGCTATGGTATTATTAATATTATTATTGTATTGTTTGTCATATAAAATGTTCTTCCAGGTACTAGGCAAACGAACTCCGTCGTCCCGATTGTTCATTATATCCCTTCTCTTATATATTTCTATAGCTTCCCTGTAAATTCTGAGAGGTTCACTGTTTAAACATGCTATTATTTTTGAATGGTCAAAATCTATTGTATGTCCTTCTGTGAGCGAGTGTTGTACAAGTGAGGATGTAAGTTTTTTGTTTCTCATGTCGACTCTGTGCTCCGCTATTCGTGCTTCAACTTTTCGATTGGTTCTTCCTACATAAGTCTTATTGCACGATCCGCACGGTATTTCATATACTCCATGAGCTTCAAGTGGAATGATGTCTTTCGGGTTTCTTAGAAAGGTTGATATTTTATTTGTTGTGCTGAAAACGGTACGTATGTTATTTTTGTTTAATAGACGGCTGATTTTATCGGTGACGCCTTTGATATATGGTAGTCGGGCTGTTGATAATGGTGTTTCATTGGATTTTTCTTTAACTGTTTTTGGACTCTTTAATGCTAACAATATTTGACATAAGCGGCCATCTTGTACGCTACGAGTCACTTGACGGTGAGCTTTCAGTGTGAGTAGACGTGTGTCGCGCGCGTGCTTTTCGTTAAGTCCTTGAAAATGCCTGGTGATATTCAGGCGAAACGTCGGAAGACAAATGGTCTTAGTCAAGACCTACTGACACGGGAAAACCGAGATAAAAATATTATAACATATTTCACCCGTGAAAACATCAAATATAACATATATATATATATATATATATATATATATATATATATATATATATATATATATATATATATATATATATATATATATATATATATATATATATATATATATATATATATATATATATATATATATATATATATATATATATATATATATATATATATATATATATATTTTATTATATATATATATATATATATATATATATAATATTTTTATCTCGGTTTTCCCGTGTCAGTAGGTCTTGACTAAGACCATTTGTCTTTCGACGTTTCGCCTGAATATCACCAGGCATTTTCAAGGACTTAACGAAAAGCACGCGCGCGACACACGTCTACTCACACTGAAAGCTCACCGTCAAATATAACATATATATATATATATATATATATATATATATATATATATATATATATATATATATATATATATATATATATATATATATATATATATATATATATATATATATATATATATATATATATATATATATATATATATATATATATATATATATATATATATATATATATATATATATATATATATATATATATATATATATATATATATATATATATATATATATATATATATATATAGATCCCACTACACTTTTTGCGTCCGCCAAATATCCGACGGATCGGCGTCCACCACTTCTACATATTATTTTAGTTTTATCTCACTGAATTTAGCGTTATTTGTAGCTCACAATCATTGTAGGCATAAGGTTTTTCTTATAAATTTCAAAATATAAATATTCAGTTTTATCCTGTTTTGGTACGTTTGATACGTCTTTTTCATACTTGCGTCCAAGTGTATATTTTTTGTATATTTTGTATATGTCTTCCTATATTTTTCACGTCCATTTTTTTATCTTTATTACTGCTTCCGGAGTATATTTTTTGTATATTTTATATATATCTTCGTATATTTTTCACGACCATTTTTTTATCTTTATTACTGCGTCCGGTGTATATTTTTGTATATTTTATATATTTTTTCATACAGTTTTCACGTCATATTCTTCTATCTTTATTACTACTTCCGGTGTATATTAAAAAACTTTCGTATGCATAATTGACATCGTTCTTGCGTCCATGTGTATATCATTCGATATTTTTTATTATTTTTTAACTTTATTACTACGCCGACCGCCGTGGGACAGTTGGTAAGCCGTTCGGTTTCTGTGCGGGCGTCCTGGGTTCGAATCCCAGCAGAGGAGATATTTATTTAAATTCATTTCTCACGCAAATATTGATATTGTATATTTCTACGTGGTTAAACCATCGGCTTCGCCCAAAATCTGACCTTCGGAGACTTGAAACCATAGATAAAATCCTGCAGATAAAATCCAATGTAGGATAATACTGATAAAATCCTGATTTCGGTGAAAACATAATAATTTACAATCGTATTTATTTTCTTATGAATCATGATGCAATAATAATGTAAGTACCTACTTAGGTACATATTTCACTACGTACAATAAAATATATTATAGGCATAGAAAATAAACTGTCACCAAGCTTTAAAATATTCTTTTACCCTTTATATTAATTTAATTTTTAATATAGATGCCGGTGTGTCAAAAATATGCGCAAGTCGAGCTTCTTTTATAGGATAATGCACACCCGCTCTCACCTGCCGATGGTAACCCCACATTGTGTGGATCGCATTGAGGATCAATCCATGATAGTGTACAGTATAATACCAATGATTAACAATAAAATGAATGAGTTTGTTAATATTTTATTTATTTACATAAGGTACAAAAGAATATCATAATTAAACAATAATAGTAGGTATTCAACATTCATTTCGAAATGAGTGTTGTATACTATTCAATATCACATTCTAAATAATCATGGACAATCATATATATTTTTACTAGTTGCATGTAACTCATGAGATCCAACTGTCGATAGCGATAGTATGTATAGTTGAAGAATAAGTACCAAACTATAAACACTTAAATCCAAATTATTGAATATTTTAAGATATTTTGTTTTCTATACAACACATGTAGGTATGTTTGTCAAGATAGGAAAGTATGGAGGTCAGTCCTTTTATCCTACCCGGAATATGAAAACAGCATGATGATTCTGTATGTATGTTTGGAGATTAAGTATCAAACTATTAAGTCTTCTTACATATTGTGTATAGGCGACTGCCATACAATTTGTATGAAGCAATATCGTCACTAAATTCAATTTTTATAAAAATTGTTAAAAAAAAATTGAGATGTGCCAATACAAGGTTGATATTTTTTATAGAAAATTAAATTATCTAGTTGGGTTGTTTCGGGTTTTTTCGATATTTTTAAAATATTGGAAATATAGGCAGTTAAACTCATAAATTTATAATAAAAAAAATATTTTTCTTAATAAAAAATGTTTGAGATATTTTGGAATTTTTTTGAATAAATTAATTTGATACTTCGTATTTTTCTATGTTCACACGAATTTTCAGCGTTCTAGCTTTTATGGTTTCTGAGATATATGGAAAAATAAACCAAAAATTTAAAAGTTGATAACCCCTGACTGAAACAAAAATTCAAAATTCTGAGTAAAAAAGTTTTGTAGGTCTATAACTGTTAATATATTCTGAAATTTTGGGCTCTGTAAATTGAGCGGATCAAAAGTTATAAGGGGGGAGGGACACACACACAGACACGAAATGTTCTACTCCGAATTTTGAGTAAATCCGTATATGGAATATATACATTTATGAAAAGATTTGACAAATACGACTAGATCAGGAGCAAGTCCGGCCAAGAAGTGAAATCCTGGATATAATTATATTAGATATCTTAAGATATTATAGAATCCACATGAAAATTATATCCTTGATATGGGTAATCGTGAGGGTTTTGATTTCACCGATTGACGGGACTTGTCTCCTTGAGTTTAAAATACATTAAATATCTGTTGTGCATAAAAATAATACAACTTAGTGCAGAATATTTCTTACCCAATAAACTTTCAGTTTCTGATGTAAGTGCGTATTTTTAAACAACAAACCCGCATTCATGAAAAAAAAAATACCTGATGTTATTGATCACATGGCTATTCTCATGATTTTACCATCCAAATACGTGGACAGTTATGGAGGTCAGTCCTCTTTTCCAACCCGGAATATGAAAACAGCCTGATGGTATGTATGTATTTGGAGATAAAGTAACAAACTATAAGGTCTTCTTACATAATATATTGTGTAATGTGTATAGACGACTACCATACCATACTTAGGAAGCATGTTTCAGCGTGATGGAAGATTGGAAAAAGATATTGAAAGGAGAGTAACGGCAGGTAATAGAGTGAACGGTGCATTAAGACCAGTAATGGCAGACCCAATTATTTCGCGGCAAGCGAAGCTCGCGGTACACAATGGTATCGTCGCACCGACTCTAATGTATGCTAGTGAGACATGGACATGGCAGAAGACGCATGAAAGTAGAATTAACTCGGTTGAAATGAGGTCACTAAGACGAATGTGTGGTAAAACGATGTATGATAGAATAAGAAATGAGGATATTAGACGAGAATGTATGATTGAAAGAAATATCGTAAGTAAGATTAAAATAAATTCCCTAAGGTGGTTCGGCCACATAGAAAGAATGAAAGATGACCGTCTGACAAAAAAAGTATACAAGTCTGATAAAAGAGGAACGAAAAGTAGAGGTCGGCCATTAAAAATTTGCCACGATCACATAAATGGGATTTTGAAAGATGGTGATGTAAGAAGTAAGAATAATAGAAGAGCGTGTATGAGACGATGTATGAACGTGAATGAGGCGAGGAAGGTATTTCAAGAGAGATGAGTCTGGCATTCGGTTCTCTCTGCCTACCCCAAATAGGGAAATGGAGTGATGGTATGGCTATGGGACTACCATACAAATTGTATGAAGCGAAGTCGTCACTAAATTCAATTTCAATAAAAAATGTTAAAAAGAAATCGAGATGTACTGCTACAATGTTAATATTTTTTATAGAAAATTAAATTATCTAGTTGGGGTATTTCGGATTTTTTCGATATTTTTTAAAACTTTGGAAATATAGGCCGTTAAACACATTAATTTATCATAAAAAAATATTTTTCCTAAAAAAAAATGTTTAAAAAATGTTGTTTGGTTATTTTTAAAAAACTTATTTGAGATTATGTATTTGTTTATTTGTGGTACCAATTTTCAGCGTTCTAGCTTTTATGGTTTCTGAGATATATGGAAAAATAAAGTAAAAATTCAAAAGTTGATAACCCCTGACTGAAACGAAAATTCAAAATTCTGAGTATAAAAGTTTTGTAGGCCTATTACTATTTATATATTCTGAAATTTTGGGCTCTGTGCATTGAGCGAATCAAATGTTATAAGGGGGGGGGGACACACAGACGTCATGACACACAAAATATAGATAAATAAAAAATATCAAATTGATGTTTTCAAAAAAATTCTAGAAATTCTCAAAAATTTTTTATAAATAAAAATATTTATCATGATAAATTTATGTGTTTAAATATGTGTTTCCAAAGTTTTTAAAAATATCGAAACAAGCCGAAACACCAAAACGAGATAATTTAATTTTCTATAAAAAATATTAACATTGCAATAGTAAGTAAGTAGGTACGCGCATCAGAGTAACAATAAACAAATTGATAGTATTATGAACGATGTAAAAATAAAAGTAAGTAGGTACGCGCATGAGAGAGTAACAATAATCAAATCAACATATAGTATGAACTTTGTAAAACTGAAAGTAAGTAGGTACGCGCACGAGAGAGAGTAGGTATCAATACATATATCGACAGTTGTATGAAGTCGTAAAAATAAAAGTAAGTAGGTACGCGCTTTTTCAAGGCAATATTTAAAATGCGTTGAATTGTATTCATTTTATCGCGAAGGTCACAGAGACATGGTAGAACAGTATTGAGTGCAGACGCAAGACGATCGGAGCCATATATATAAATCACCTTCAAAATATACTCCGAACAAATCTCCGTGCGGCCAAGGTCAACATGTAATATTTTGCCGCGGATGCAAAACGATCGGTGGCTTAGTAAAAATATACACCTTCAAAATATACACTGAACAAATCTCCGTGCGGCCAATGGTTGAACTAATAATATTCATTTCAAGATATTTTGATATTTTTTTTGCTTCCATGTAAATTTTTGCCAGTTGATTCTCTATGGTATAAGCAACAGAATGGTAGTTTTTGGCGTGAAAATTATCTTGCGTCCGTATACCGGACGCGAAAAGTTGGTGGACGCAACAACCCTATACGAATTTCACATAGGTGACGCAATAAGTATTGCGGGATATATATATATATATATATATATATATATATATATATATATATATATATATATATATATATATATATATATATATATATATATATATATATATATATATATATATATATATATATATATATATATATATATATATATATATATATATATATATATATATATATATATATATATATATATATATATATATATATATATATATATATATATATATATATATATATATATATATATATATATATATATATATATATATATATATATATATATATATATATATATATATATATATATATATATATATATATATATATATATATATATATATATATATATATATATATATATATATATATATATATATATATATATATATATATTGCGAAGGTAATGGTGGTGTATGAGAAGAGAAAAAAGAGAAGCTAAAATTATACTCACCATAAAACCTTACCACCAGCAGTCAGCGATATTGCAATGAGACTCATTTAAAATAATGCAAATATCTCAGTATCTCAGGGCGTGTTGTTTATTGAGTAAGACAAAAAAAAGAATATATTTAAGTATCAAATAAGAATTTTCTGTTCAATGAAACAGTAATTAAAACATGAAAAGCTGAGTCAGATGTGATTGTAGGGAAGACCAAGTGATGAAAGAAACGCACAAATACAAAAGAAATTACAATTTATTCTTATCATGGTTGGCAAGGAGTGTTAAATATGATACAGTTATCTACGTTACCTGAACTAAGCTAAATATTTGACATTTTAATATAATAATTTAATTCTTAAATTACAATTTACAAGTTTTTAAATGTTTTTCTAGACCATGGGGTGTATTATAAAAAGAAATATCAGACATGACATAATTAAACAGATTCAACTAAATTTTCAAATGATATCAGTATTTCATATGTTTTTTTTTCTAATAACCAAGCAATGAAACAGTTTTATGAATTTCCATCTTCTTGAAGATGATCAGCAGGTACAGTTTTTGTGATGAGAACTACCATCGTAGTATTTACGTCGATTTGAAGTGCAATTTACAGGTGTTTTAGTCATTATCAAGTCATGATGTGCAAATATGAGCATGCACCAACCATGATATTTAAAATTATTCATTTTCAGTCATCCATGGTGTACATAGTAAAGTACACCAATGTTGAAGAATGATGACAAGACAGCATGAACAAACAAGATAAAGATAGTAAAGAAGAAAGCAAAGAAGCAAGGAAGCAAGGAACAAAGAAGCAAAGGACAAAAGACAAAGGTCAAAGGCAAAGGAGGCGGTTATATTTCCTGCAAGAATTCAGTTAAATTAGCGAACGTGACTCATGCCAGATATTTTATATAGACGAGGATCGATGAAATTAGATAGAGAACTTACCCAGCCTCCTTTAAATTTAAATTTCGAGTCTTTGTCGGGTACTTTTGCGTAGGCCATAGTTGAACGATGACACCTCGTGTCGGCTGTCAGCGTTGAAAAGAAAGGCATAGATATTTCGACCCGCCTAGCTAATCCGTTCACGGCTGTGTTCGCCTTACAACTTTTTTAGAAATATTGCCAATATTGCGAAGTGCGTTCGTTTAAGACATTTTTATAAACATTAAATTAAATTAATTAAGTAGTGACGTGTAAATACAAAATAACGTCACATACCTCCTCTGTTAACAAAAAAAAGAAAAAAAAAGTGTTTTGATAGTAAATTTGAAAAACAGAAATTAGTGAATATAACTGGCATAAGTCCCATGTTCTCCAACTCAACCGAATCCCGCGAGGAAAAACACCTACAATTTAAGGATAAGGAAAATGTTAGAGTTCAAATGACATAAGTCTATGTCGCTGATAACGACATATCCCTGTCACTTAAACAACTGGTGGCAGATCTGGAACAGTTACATAATAAAAAATAACAAAAATTATCCACCATAAAAATATATAAAATTCTTAAACTAGCTGAAACAGAAAATTTTCATATTAAATAAAAATTCCAAATTTTGACATACTTGCTGTCAAGATTACTATTCATTTAAATGAAACCCCTCTGTTCATAAAACAGACGTAATAACAATTATAATACAGTATTTACAGATCTGGTGGTGAACGTTTTCAGTCCACTCACGTTTGATTATTTAACCCCTTCAATGACACTCCCGAGAAGCGTTCATATTTTTTTAATCAATGGAAAACTAAGGAAACCCCATCTTAGCTTTTCGTCTTGTCTCCATATTGTGAGCTTGGATTAGCTTTCATTTGTGCTAATTCTCATTGTGAGCTAGAATCTGCGGAAGAGGCTCTCATGTTGAAACAGCATCACTCAGATACCATGTATCTTCAAGCATGATACAGTTATCGTGAGTCCATCCTATAAACACCTTAACTCACGATAAAAAATTCATCATAGGGAAAATTTAAAGTTCAGAATATTTTCCCAGTTAAAACAGCATCATAGTCATCATATCAAATTGTGAGCTTAGCTCAGTATCATACATGCAAGTCTTAATTGTAAGCCAAGAAATGTGAAAGCTAACATGTAAATTTGTCTATGAAAGATTTATGTGTCAGACATAGCAAATGTAAAATATCATTATTTTAATAATCATTATCAATAACTATAAACATCAGTTATCATGAGTACCTCCTATAAACACCTTACCCATGATAAGAAAATTCATCGGGGAGATAAATGCATAAAATTTATCCACTTTGATCCCAGATGAAAAACATTTTTATATTAAACAAAAGAAATTTCATACCAGCATCTTATTTCTCCATAGCAAATAATAATATAATGCAATTTTAAAATTAATATTTCAAGAATGTGATAAGTCCAATATTGAATTTGCATTACACTATTTTGATCATAACAGAATTCAATCTTAACTAAAATGTTGTTATATATCATGGTATTAGAGATCAGGTTTGGTAATAGATTACCCAATATGTCATACATAAAAGCATCAGCTAGATAGAACATCAGAAATGTAATATCTAATGACTCAACCTAATAAAAATCTATAACTTCTAATAAATTGTAACTCTTTCTATTGCACAGCAAGTGTGTCTCCTCATGTATGTCATGTAACAGTGTCTCTTCGTCATGATTAAGGACACTAGTACATACAAAATTATATAAAAAATAATCTACAAAATGACAAGAATTGAGAAAATTTGTAACATTCAATAATTTGTAATATCTTCTATCGCACACCAAGTGTGTCACCTCATGTATCTCATGTGACAGTGTCTCTTTGTTATGATTAAGGACACTAGTCCATGCAAGGTTATAAAAAAATAGTCTACAGAATGATAAGATTTGAGAAAATTTATAACGTTCAATAATTTATAATTTCTTCTATCGCACACCAAGTGTGTCACCTCATGTATCTCATGTGACAGACAATGATCAGTGTCTCTTCGTTTTGATTACATCAGACATCTAGTTGACCAAACTAAATCTCCAGATGCAGTCTACGATAACTGAGTTGGTCGGCACAGTTATCTGGAAGAAGACCATGGCATTCCATGCACGTGATACCATAGATATAGCTCTTATATGGTAGAAGAATGAGTGAATTATCAAATAAATTTCCTATTATTGTAATAAAAAAACAGAATATAGTGGCATTTCAGTATTTTAAGTTATACCATGACATATAACAATCAATTTCATATTACAATATGAAATTGGTATTCATAAACAAGAACATTACATATTATACCTACATGAAATAAAAAGGAGCTCTACATACAAGCTTTTATCAAATTGATATACTTAGGCTTTCATTCAGGATCATATTTATCATCAACACAATTTGTATGACATATACTAGACAATTTTCCTTGGAAAATATCAGTTTTATATTCCAACATCTAAACAATATAGGATAACATTTTAATATAAAAAAAGAAAGTACAATGTAGCTCTACAGATTTTGACATAAAAATAGAACTAACTCATCTGAATGAAAACAAAAGTATATGACATCTCAATATTGTGAAGAAATACTCCATCACAGCATTCCTCACAATATAATCAAATTTAAATTTGTCGAGGAACCCATCATATTAAACATATGCCATCAGAGTACCAATATGTTCCTCGAGAAATTTCACATTATAACAAAAAACAGTATATTTACAGTGTAAACATTTATCAACGTTTGATTAATTTGGTCATCTGACATATTATATCCTGAGAGTGATAATAGCATTAAGCAGATATGGATGTCATGTATTGGCAGTGAAAACATACAAATTATATGATACAGTTGTATCATACTGATGATACAGACATCAAAAAAATTTAATATTAATCTGGTTTTAAGAGATCCTTAATGTGAAAGTTCCCTACAGACTTATTTTGTTCATTCGCTAATGTATAAACTACAGGTGATATTTTTGCTATAATTTTGTTTCTAACAAAGCGTGGAGCTAATTTTGATGAAAAGAATTCAGCGCCTTTGGAGTTTATAAAATTTCTCCGGTAGACAAAGTCACCTACATTATAAGAGCGTTCGACCCTATTTTTGTTATACAAAGTGGCATTGCGTTTAAAAGCTGACATAAGATTCTTCTGAACTTCAAAAAAAATAATTCTTAATTCATCTAGCATTTCAGCATAATCATGGGGCTTTTCTATTTGCATGTCATCTACTGAGATGGGTCCAGGTTGATACCTTTGATGCATCTCACCTGACAGAATTTGTTCACGACCGTGAAAAAGAAAATAAAGTGTATAACCTGTTGAGATATTTACAGTACCATTCATATAACGTAGCAGCATACTTTGATGAAATCATCAATTTATAATTTTCATAAAGCTATAAATTCAAAACTAAGTAACTACTTCAAAACTTAAAGCAAAGTATTAATCAATTAAACATCATATTCCCAAGAAAGTTGATTTCCAAATCAAATTAATCAAATTTAAAAGCATAATGTTGGATTTGTTCGCCATTTGTTCAAATAAAAAAAAAAATAGAAATCATCACCGTGCGCCCAATGCCAAACAGTTGAACACCCAAGGCTGAACAAGATTATTAAACTGAAATCTGTCCATCCAAAGCCTATCCAAAAATCTGACACCGCACTACACCGTAACATAATTTCATCCTTGTAATTGATTCGTCATCTATACGTTCCATTTTTAAAGAAATTTTATATTGTGGAAATGTCAAAAGAAAGTACAGAAACGTACGAATGATTTTATAACATCAGCTTATTACTCACAATATAGGATGATTTGATACAACATGATTAATTATTCGTACCGAAAACAATAATCTTTGTAATGTGTATGACAATTACAAAAAAAGAAGAGTTTCTTTATAAAATTAACATATTAGTACACGCTACATTATTTCCAATCAATATACCATCATATCTAACAATTACAAATATTTCGTAACTCAGAACCAACTATTTAGTTGCAGCACGAGTAGTCATGCAACTACATAAGTTTTCCTCCCGCCGTATAGATGGCGTTAATTACACTTTTGACAAAAGAATATAATTAATTTTCATTTATTTTAACTTTAAAACAGTATTATTTCCCCAACATTAATTTTAATGATTGTTAATCATTTCTAAAATAAACTACAATGATTATAGTCAGTAAAATGTCAAATAGATTATACAAAAAGTGTATTGTTATACATAAAAGATTCTATCATTTGAACGATGAGTTCCATAACATTTCAGAATTATTGACATTACTTTCTATTGAATAACCAGCGTAACATGTTGTTGTAGGTCGATACTGTGTACCACACATTAGACAACATAAATATAATATGAAACATTAAACAATTTATTCATAAAAGAAACAAGACTCATTTCCAAATAAAAATGAAGTTATTATCATCAAGAAGTAACATTACATTTGGTAAATTCAAACTAAATCATTCTCAGAGATGACAATATTACATCATAAGTTTATGTCAGACCAAATTAATAAACATGGAATACCTTAAATAAGAAATAGACCAAAATCCATATAGAAATATCATCTCTCCGAGCCTTGATTTTTTGTGATTATACAGCAGATTCAAATTCAGCATTCCCAAAAAATATTTCATAGAGTTCACCAACACTTTCCATCTGTAAAAGTGAAAATATTTAATTGCATATTCATTACAATCATAAACAAAACTCCCTATAGCACACATTGATTTGAGATTCAATTTAAAAGAACATTTTCAGTTATTATTTTATACAACATAGATGAACTTTAACATTAAAATTGAGAAAAAAAAACACATGTTCCCCACAGAGAATAAAGACTCAAATTGCTTTAAAACACCATTTCCTTTTAATTATATTGATTTAACATGAATTTAGAAAACTTTTTATTATCATCGAAGAGTATTATATCAATAATATCATTATTTAAAAAAGACATTGATTATTTTTCACTTGTTACAAGAAAAAATATTAACTGCCATGCAACAATGTTCACTGCCTGCAGGTATCAGACAGACTTGTTTTTGTTAATTACCACAACAATCTCCTAATTAATTTCTACCCCACATATGATTTTTATAATTATTTTTTACAAGTTCAAATTTTATGACCGACACAAGAAAAATGTATACTATGTTGTATATTAGCAAAAAGGAAATTACAACGCTTATAAAGATTCATATTTTTTTATCTATAACATAGGTATTCAACATTAAAAATGCAAACCAAACATGAAATAACATTTAGCACAGTCCAACGACAAATTAAAATTATACAACCTGATGTTTTTTGAAGATAGTTTCAATTATAAAAAATTTGATATCCTCATTATACATGTTCAGTTAAAATGTGACATTTTAATTATGAAATCAGAAAAATAATTCTAATCAATTTATAGATTTACAAAAAAATAGACATTAATAATAATTTATGACAACTCAAGTTTTGTACTGAAAAGAATGTGAATTATTATGTTATAGTCCTCACGACATTTAATTATTTATTAGTTTACAATACAACCTGATTGAGTAGATTTCTTGAATGGTATTTCTCGAATAAGACTGGTCATAATGGGCTCTTCCACACTTTCTAGAAATAGTTTGGTTGACTTCTGGTCATCTCCTGAATATAATCTCACAGCTCGGCTTTCATGACGATGGATTCTGCGCAGTCCTCAGATTAAGGATGGGTTTAAGGAAGGAAAGGAATCGCTACCACAAAGTACACGAACTAATTATCAATTTTACGTTCTCTACAAACACTAATCTGTCCCACACAAACATCTGACTTTAAAAAGAGTTATAGAATGGGCGCCAGTCTTACAATCAATAAAAATAAAAAATACAAATGGAATTTAAATCCTAATAGTCCGCGCTCTTCAATTTTTTAAAAAAATCCTGCCCCACGTTGGGCGCCAATTGCGAAGGTAATGGTGGTGTATGAGAAGAGAAAAAAGAGAAGCTAAAATTATACTCACCATAAAACCTTACCACCAGCAGTCAGCGATATTGCAATGAGACTCATTTAAAATAATGCAAATATCTCAGTATCTCAGGGCGTGTTGTTTATTGAGTAAGACAAAAAAAAGAATATATTTAAGTATCAAATAAGAATTTTCTGTTCAATGAAACAGTAATTAAAACATGAAAAGCTGAGTCAGATGTGATTGTAGGGAAGACCAAGTGATGAAAGAAACGCACAAATACAAAAGAAATTACAATTTATTCTTATCATGGTTGGCAAGGAGTGTTAAATATGATACAGTTATCTACGTTACCTGAACTAAGCTAAATATTTGACATTTTAATATAATAATTTAATTCTTAAATTACAATTTACAAGTTTTTAAATGTTTTTCTAGACCATGGGGTGTATTATAAAAAGAAATATCAGACATGACATAATTAAACAGATTCAACTAAATTTTCAAATGATATCAGTATTTCATATGTTTTTTTTTCTAATAACCAAGCAATGAAACAGTTTTATGAATTTCCATCTTCTTGAAGATGATCAGCAGGTACAGTTTTTGTGATGAGAACTACCATCGTAGTATTTACGTCGATTTGAAGTGCAATTTACAGGTGTTTTAGTCATTATCAAGTCATGATGTGCAAATATGAGCATGCACCAACCATGATATTTAAAATTATTCATTTTCAGTCATCCATGGTGTACATAGTAAAGTACACCAATGTTGAAGAATGATGACAAGACAGCATGAACAAACAAGATAAAGATAGTAAAGAAGAAAGCAAAGAAGCAAGGAAGCAAGGAACAAAGAAGCAAAGGACAAAAGACAAAGGTCAAAGGCAAAGGAGGCGGTTATATTTCCTGCAAGAATTCAGTTAAATTAGCGAACGTGACTCATGCCAGATATTTTATATAGACGAGGATCGATGAAATTAGATAGAGAACTTACCCAGCCTCCTTTAAATTTAAATTTCGAGTCTTTGTCGGGTACTTTTGCGTAGGCCATAGTTGAACGATGACACCTCGTGTCGGCTGTCAGCGTTGAAAAGAAAGGCATAGATATTTCGACCCGCCTAGCTAATCCGTTCACGGCTGTGTTCGCCTTACAACTTTTTTAGAAATATTGCCAATATTGCGAAGTGCGTTCGTTTAAGACATTTTTATAAACATTAAATTAAATTAATTAAGTAGTGACGTGTAAATACAAAATAACGTCACATTATATATATATATATATATATATATATATATATATATATATATATATATATATATATATATATATATATATATATATATATATATATATATATATATATATATATATATATATATATATATATATATATATATATATATATATATATATATATATATATATATATATATATATATATATATATATATATATATATATATATATATATATATATATATATATATATATATATATATATATATATATATATATATATATATATATATATATATGTATATATATATATATGTATATTCGAAATGTAAAAACAATATGTAATGACAAGATAGTATTACGACATGTTCAGAAATGTAATGACAAGATAGTATTACAACGACATCTTCAGAAATGTAATGACAAGGTAGTATTACAACGACATGTTCGGAAATGTAATGACAATGTAGTATTACAACGACATGTTCAGAATATAATGACAAGCTAGTATTATACTAATATGTTAGAAATATAATGACGAGTTACGAGTTAATTTTATAATGCTATGCCATAGAAATACAAATAATGACAACCTAGTAATAAATACATAGAAAATTTAAACCCAATCACCCCAACATAGGGGAAAAAACCTAAAAGCAGTGATAAAATTTGACGCATCTTCACAAACAAATAAATGATTTAAATCCATCATGTAATAAAAATAAGTGTTTTGTTCCTAAAATTCGTCAAGTATTGTGTTATGTGTGATAAGTGTTATTTTGTGTTAAAATAGTGATGATAAATATTTATGTGTGTATCTTATAAAATCAAAATGGATACTGTTGGTTCGTGTATTTGTATAGAAGTAAGTATATTTTTAAATTATAGTTCTTTGCGTGTATTTTTTTATCATTTCTAATTGTATAATACATTATCGTCAAAAAATAAAAAAAAACAGGCCAACATGGTATATTGTATTAATATGTAAAAAATTAATATATTTTTTTACACCAAGTGTAAAAAAAGAATATTAATAAGTTGAAAATAAATACAAATTTACCAATTTTACTTTATTTTTTCACATATCTCAAAAATCATAAAATTAGAACGCTGAAAATTGATATAAATATAGAAAAATACAAAATCTCATATTTGTTTTTTTTTAATTTTTGAGTTTCTCAAACATTTTTTATTTAGAAAAACATTTTTTATGATAAATTTATGTGTTTATCTACCTATATTTAAGTTTTTAAAACTATCGAAAAAAGCCGAAACACCCCAACTAGATAATTTAATTTTCTATACAAAATATGAACATTGTAGTAGTACATCTCTTTTTAATATCTCTTATAAAAATTGAATTTAGTGACGACATCGTTTCATACAATTTGCAAGGCAGTAAACACTACATTTTTTTTATAAAAAAAATGAATATGTCCTTGTTAAACAAGTACATACACTTCTTCCTACGTTCCCTAAAATAAGCATATAAATGCTTGTGCTATAGGTGAACGAAATCGGTTGAGGCAGGATTCGATCTCGCGACCACTGGATTACTAGCCCAGCGCGCTAACCGCTCTGCCATCGACCTATCTAAATAAAATATCTAACTCAATAGTTTGAAACTTACTTAATCTACAACATACATCATGCTATTTTCATATTCTGGGTAGGAAAAACAGACTGACCTCCATGTACATGTTTTATATAGAAAACAAAATGTCTTAAAATATCTCTTAATTTATGTTTAAGGGTTTATAGTTTGGTACCTACGTATTCTTCAATTATACATACCTACTGTCGCCATCGACAGTTGGATCTCATGTGTTACATGCAACTAGTCAATAAAAATAAGACGGGTTCCGTTTGTTTTGGCAAACTCACCGGATAAGTCCAGTTATATGTGTTTTTTAAACCGCGGAGTCGACAATGATTTTATAATAGTATTTCTTTAATTAAAGAATTACTCCGGATACAGATCTATACACTCGAAATATGTTCATCTTACCAGAGTAACTGTGATTCTACATCTACTTTATTTATCTTGATTCATATATGTATGCATAATATACTGGCGATATTTTAATAATAATTCTTATAGCGATTATTAACGGTTTTGATGGGTTTTGATAATAACAATAATACAAATTTATATACCGCCGTTTTGTGACGACAAGATCATTTCAAGGAAGCTCTCGCTTTATTTTTGAAACAATGTTGTCTTTGATAATTTACCCAAGGCCACAAGACTATTGTTAATTAAAGTAGGTACTCATTGACCGCTTTTTGGCTTTATCCAATTATTCGAGAGAATTAGAGTTACATGATATTGATATTTGAAAGATACTCATCAAAATCATTTCACTTTAGAATTAGAGGAAAAATACCAACGCCATCTATGAAGTGACGAAGAAATTATTTTGGAACGCCATCTATTGAGAAATTGGAAGAGACATTTGAATAGCAATAGACATTTATAAAGCAACATTTTATGATTGAGAAATAATTGCGCTCTTGCTTAATAGAGTTCCATGTACCTATGTCAAAGTGATACTTTATTTTCAAGAGATCTATTTACAATCATAGAATAATAATAAAACTATAGAATACTCATTCCCATACAATACTTCGCTGAAAAAGTGAAGCCGTTTTATTGGCCGGCTCGTGTCAATATATGTGTGACTTTGCTGGTAGACATTGTTCATATAGTACTACTCGTTATGACTGCGTAAATAATTTCCTATTTGGAGAACGTATCACGCAGACGGCAAAATGATTAGGTACTGAATGCTCGTAGCAAAATGTTGACCAAATAAGTCAGCATAAAGCATTCGCGTTTACTGCAGACTAAAGAGTATTCTAAACTACTAGTTGCATGTAACACATGAGATCCAACTGTCGATAGCGATAGTATGTATAGTTGAAGAATAAGTACCAAACTATAAACCCATAAATACAAATTATTTAATATTTTAAGATATTTGGTTTTCTATACAACACATGTACCTAGGTATGTATGTCAAGATAGGATAGTATGGAGGTCAGTCCTTTGATCCTACCCAGAATGTGAAAACAGCATGATGGTATGTATATATGTTTGGAGATTAGTATCAAATGTAATGAAATGAAGTACAATTCATTGTTATTTATAAAATTAAATCCATACCAGATCTTTTGCTTCTGCTGGATCCACTATCGTCCGGCTAGGACACACGGTAGAGCATTTCTTTGATTCTCAGAGGGAATACAGGTGGATAATTGAGAAACAGCGAGCGTGACCAGAACAAAACTGTATATTCTTTTGTGTAAGAGAGACAAAATTTAATTAGAGATATAATGGTACATATGGGTTAGTGTGATATGAGGTAATGATGGTGATGTTTGATGATTAAGAATAGTCTTACTTTCTAGGGTGGCCAACTAATTAAAATAAACAGTGATCACTATTGTACATTTATATGAGCCTTAAGTATTTGAATATTTCAAAAGTCAGTTCCAGATTAAATTTATTTTTCAGGCCGAAGGCCCAACACTGAGTAATTAAGGAAATTTTTTTTTTTTTTTTTTTTTTTTTTTTTTTTTTTTTTTTTTTTTTTTTTTTTTTCTCTTTTACCAAACTTAGTTCTAAGGGTATGTCGATATCAGTAATTCTAAGGACGATTCACGTAAAGGGGGTGGGCGAAAGTCAATGATCTCAAACCTTTAGTCCGACGGTGGGGAGAAATTGCCTTATCACGTACTCAACAAGGCCTGATGTTTCCAACCGTGATGGAGGTGAAGAAGAGAAGCGGCAGGGGCGATCTAATGTTGAAGGCGTTCCAGACTTTCTCTCATCAAAAGGAGAAGCCTAATCCGAGGTGATAACAAGGTAGTTGGCATACTGTCAGTTGTATACATCCCGTGTGGCAGACAGAGGTGTTAACACTTCGTTATGTGTTCATACAACTACGCGAAGTCACTTTGAAGATTAATAAACATTACAAAACTGTCACGAAGTAAGTCTTGCGACCCTTTATTTAAAAGGTAATGATCCTACGTAGCAGATTGCGGTGTTAACACTTCGCTATGTGTTCATACAACTACGCCAAGTCACTGGAAGATTAATGAAATTAAAAAACTGTCACGAAGTATGGCTCGCTACCATTTATTCAAAAGGTATTGCTCATACGCAGCAGATTGAGATGTTAACACTTCGTTATGTGTTCATACAACTACGCGAAGTCACTTTGAAAATTAATGAAATTGAAAAACAGTCACGAAGTATGGCTTGCTACCATTTATTCAAAAGGTATTGTTCATACGCAGCAGATTGAGATGTTAACACTTCGTTATGTGTTCATACAACTACGCGAAGTCACTTTGAAAATTAATGAAATTGAAAAACAGTCACGAAGTATGGCTTGCTACCATTTATTCAAAGGGTATTGCTCATACGCAGCAGATTGAGATGTTAACACTTGGTTATGTGTTCATACAACTACGCGAAGTCACTTTGAAAATTAATGAAATTGAAAAACAGTCACGAAGTATGGCTTGCTACCATTTATTCAAAAGATATTGTTCATGCGCAGCAGATTGAGATGTCGACACTTCGTTATGTGTTCATACAACTACGAGAAATCACTTTGAAAATTAATGAACTTAAAAAAAAACTGTCTCGAAGTATGACTTGCGACCATTTATTCAAAAGGTACAGCTCGTACGCAGCAGATTGAGATGTTAACACTTCGTTATGTGTTCATACAACTACGCGAAGACACTTTGAAATTTAATGAAATTGAAAAACTGTCTCGAAGTATGCCTTGCGACCATTTATTCAAAAGGTACAGCTCGTACGCAGCAGATTGAGATGTTAACACTTCGTTATGTGTTCATACAACTACGCGAAGACACTTTGAAATTTAATGAAATTGAAAAACTGTCTCGAAGTATGCCTTGCGACCATTTATTCAAAAGGTACAGCTCGTACGCAGCAGATTGAGATGTTAACACTTCGTTATGTGTTCATACAACTACGCGAAGACACTTTGAAATTTAATGAACTTAAAAAACTGTCTCCAAGTATGACTTGCGACCATTTATTCAAAAGGTACAGCTCGTACGCAGCAGATTGAGGTGTAAACATTTCTTTATGTAGTCACACGACAACGCGAGGTCACTTTAAAAATTAATAAAATAAAAAAAAACTGTCACCAAGTATGTCTTGCGACCATATATTCAAAAGCTATTGCTCGTACGCAGCCGATTGAGATTTTAACACTTCGTTATGGATTCACACACCTACGCGAGGTCACTTTGAAAAATTAGAAAATTAAAAACCGAACCGAAGTATGTGTTGCGATGTTGTTTTATACGCCTCCTTCACGCGTAAGGCGGTATACTCAGAGATCCGACTCGGATTTTTAGATAACTAGTTTATAACAACATTCTCTGTTTAGTTACAATGCCTTACATCGATTTCAGGCATAAAACACAACGAATTGAGTGAAATTCGCTAATTTATCGCGGACGAAATAACAAAGCGTAGTGTTATGACCGTTGGAACAGACGCCGACTGCCAGCGGAAGTTGACGGGCGGGGGACGGTAGGTGTTTGAGGGGAGCGGGGCGGGCCGCTTGTCACACAGCTGCGTCTTTAGCGAGACCTTGAACTAGTTCAAGACGTAATTACTGCCGCGAAATTTAAATTTGAAAAGATGATTATTTAAATACGTAGCGAGCGTACCGCTCGCTACACTCCAATCAAAGTTACCCAAACAAAAAGAAAAAGAAAAGAAAAAAAAAATTCCGTAAGCCGGCCTGTGCAAATTGGGGAGAATGAAAGACCCTAACTGTAATGAAGAGAAGTAACGAGAGAAACTTATAACCACGACCAGATTCTTTGTTTATGAGGAATGTGGTGAGTTGCGTGTTCTCGGCTGGTCACACCAGTACATCGCAACCACCTCCAGTAGTGAGACCGACCTAGTGACTCTTGGTCATCGTAGGTTTGTCGAGGGTGTAGGCAATGGGTAACATACTTAAGGTATGTGCCCCCCTACTCAAGATCAAGGTTTCGTACGTGAATCATAATTGATTATAGCATTCAGAAGGAATACGCCCTAATTGTGCGAGTTCGGAATCATACTAATGTTCAAACTTCGTTGAAACCTAGGTTAGACTCGAATAAGGACTCCTACTCGCGATACGACACGATCGGGGTTATATGTTGGGTTGCGCAGCGGTGTGGTACAGATACCAATGTTCGGCAACTAGCTTCTACCTATAGCTATGATTAATTCTAGGAAAACACTCCATTGATGAACAATACAGGGGGGGAGCACCGAAAGAATTAGAGTTGCCAATCTAATAGGCGAACTCTCTTCAGCCTTACCCAAACAAACTTAACAATAATTGGCGAACTCGAAGCTAGTCGCTTTCCTACACGCATGTGAGTTGAGCAATCAGATATCTCACTCAGGGGAACCGACTGGAAACATAAGTATAATGTCGCGGAGCAAGCGTGCTTGAACAGTCCGCTTGCTATGTGCAAAACAACAAAATTAATGACTTACATTCACAAAAGGAAAATAACAATCTTGTAGCTACAGTTTGTGACCACACTGGATAGCTGGGCAAGCGATCCATCACGATGGACGCGAATCGATGCTTGCCAATTCTCCACACGACTCCTCAAGTGAAGACTTGGCATCAGGCTACTACCTGGGATTCCTTCCTAACGACAGTTTACAATTACAATGAATATAAGGACAAGGGGCCTATCACGACAGACGCAAACTGAAGTTATTATTCACTTGCAGCGACAGTTCACAAATACAATGAATATCAGGACAAGGGGCCTATCACGGTAGACGCGAACGGAGGTTCCTCAAGCAACCGCTTGGTGCTACCACTCTTGTTTAACTCTACACAGGTCAAGTATTACCCAACCAAAGGAAACCAAGTAAAAGGGGGAGAGTTGACAATCCAATTTTCAACTCAGAAACACTTATATATAATACAGGGTGAGTTGACAATCCAGTATTCAACTAGGAAATAATATACACAAACAAGGGTGAGTTGACAATTCAATATCCAACTCAGAAAAAATTAAACCTAATGCAAGGTGAGTTGACAATCCAGTATTCAACTCGGAAATATTACACACTAAACAAGGGTGAGTTGACAATTCAATATTTAACTCAGAAAAAATTAAACATAATGCAAGGTGAGTTGACAATCCAGTATTCAACTCGGAAATAATACACACAAAACAAGGGGGAGTTGACAATTCAATATTCAACTCAGAAAAAATTAAACATAATGCAAGGTGAGTTGACAATCCAGTATTCAACTCGGAAATAATACACACAAAACAAGGGTGAGTTGACAATTCAATATACAATTCGGGAACTTATGTATTTTAACAAGGAAATCTTTAGCGAGAACTCCTATTACACAAGGGGAGGGAAGGTGTTATATACAGTTAGAGCTACCACATAGCATGCCTGTCAGAAGGCGGCTAGCTCCTTCAGGAATGGAGACAGGATCCTAGCAATCATGCATTGGTCATAAATAATTATACACAAACCCTTGCGTACATCATTCTTTTACAGATGGTCCTTACAAAATTCATCGTTCACACTACTTTAATTTCACGCGATCTTTAATTGCCAGCACATTTTATGACGGGTACATGACTGCAGGGCATAATTGAAAAGGGGTTACATAATTCATCCGGGATGAGAAGTGTATCGTTAGGCGCCACTGATTTTTTGCGGATCAAACCAGAAACCAAGTTTACAATTTGCAACTTATCAATAGGTTTATTGCTAGGTAAGGGTCCCAGCACAACAATTAATACTTAATTAAACTTAATCAGGTCCTTGATATGGTACCTGCCACTATGTTTACCCTCACAGTCGCGAACCTCGTAAATGGTGTCCGAAATTTTATTCGATACGACGCATTTGATGAATCGAGGGGCGAGCTTGTTTGAGAAGTACTTTCCAGCGTCAGATTGGGTGAATGCCCTGCGCCAGACCACTGCGCCTTCGGACAGTGAGCAGTGTTTCCTACGCAGGTTGTATCGTTTCGCGTTTACTTTGAACGCAGTCAATAGTGCGCTAGATACCTTCTCGTAAAGTTGCTCCATGGTTGAAAGGCTCGTTCCATAAGAATTATCCGTGCTCGCTGGCTCCTCCGAGCTATTGGTGACCTGTTCCATTTTGTCGTGAAATGAAGCATGCGGACAGGGGTGGAACCCGTGCGTCAGGAAGAACGGTGTGTAACCGGTGGCGATGTTCACGCAATTATTGAGGCAGGAGCAGATCTTAGGCAGCATTGTGCACCAGGTTCGCTGGTTCTCCCCCACTAATATTGACAGGGCGGTTACGATGGTAGAGTTGTATCTTTCCACAGTATTGTTCTGGGGGTGATAGTACGCGTTATAGAATAGGTCTCGTATACCGAAGCGATTAGCGAACTCCTTGAAATCCTTGGATATGAATTGCTTGCCGTTGTCCATAATTAAAGTACGAGGTACACCGTAAGGCAGAAAGATCCTTTCCTCTATCAGTTTGGTGATAGCCGGGGCTGTGGCACGACGCAACGGCAGCGCCCATAAGAATTTCGTGAAGTTATCGACCACCGACAGTATGTAAATATTTTGTTTATGAGAACAGGGAAGCGGCTCAACAAGGTCTACGCTTAATGACTGCATGGGATGATCTAGACGTTTAGGCACGCTCATCAAACCCAGAGGTGCTTGGTTGTTATGTTTATATGCCTTACAGGTGTCGCACTTCGAGACAACCTGCTTTACCGTGTTCGTAATGTTTTTCCAAAAGAAGGTCCGTGAGACCACCTCCAAAGTTTTTCTGATTCCAGGGTGGCAAAAGTTAGTGTGGAAGTCCTGTACGATACTTTCCTGTTCTCCGGCGGGCACCACGACCTTCCAGGAGCTATTTCTGAATGGAGGGTCAGTTTCGGGAACAGTTTTACAGTATTTGTAGAGGTGTCCGTTATTTATCATATAGTTGGGTGTGGAATTAGCATTGGTCGAACATTCCTGGAACAGACGTAGATAGGCTGGATCAGTAACATTCTGAAACGGTGTAGGGAACGTTAAACTGGATACTTCAATTCTGCTTAGTGCGTCGGCCAGGTTGTTCTCGCATCCCTTTTTGTATACAAAGTCGAAGCTGTATTGTGAGAGGCGGCAGGCCCATCTGGCCAGGCGTCCCGATGGTGAAGACAAGTTGTTCAGGTATTTAAGACAGCCGTGGTCGCTGATCACTTTGAAGTGCGTTCCGTCTAAATAACTCCTAAAGTGGTGTACCGAGTCCACAATGCTCAAGAGTTCCCTCTCGGTGGTGCTGTAAGACCTTTCGGCAGGTAGCAGTTTCCTGGAAAAATATGCAATGGCGTGCTCTGAGCCGTCCGGGCTCCTTTGGGCCAGGAAGCTCCCAATGCTCACGCCGCTGGCGTCACAGGTGAGTACGTATGGTAGGGAATAGTCGGGGGGCTTCAACACCGGAGAAGATATCATTGCGCTTTTTAGGCTTACGAAGGCTTGTTCAGCTTCGTCGTCCCAAGGGAGATTATTCTTTGTGATTTTCTTGCTGGTGAGGCGGCATAGAGGGGATGCAATACGAGAAAAGTCCTTGATGTGTCTTCTATAGTATGCACATAATCCAATGAACCCGCGAACCTGTTTGACAGTTGAGGGCCTAGGGTAATTGACCATCACGTCAATCTTTTCGGGGTCGGTCCTGATGCCTTCTCGGTCGACTATGTGGCCGAGATACTTTAAGCTTTGTTTGCAAAATTCAGATTTTGCTAACTTAATGGTTAGGTTGGCCTGTTAGGTGCTAGCTTGCAGTGTGACTGGAAGTCCGGGCTGCATACCAGTATGTCATCAAGATATACAAAGACGTGGTCTCCCAAGTCTGTGAACAGTCCATCCATCATACGTTGCATTTCGGCCGGGATATTTTTTAGTCCGAAAGGGGTAACCTTGAACTGGAACTGTCCTCGGCCTTCTACGAAGAAGGCGGTCTTTGGCTTGGATTCCTCGTCCAGTCTCATCTGCCAGAACCCGTGGGAGAGGTCCAGGGCTGTGAGGAACTTAGTGTCGCGCAGATTGTCCAAGATGCGATGAATGTTGGGCAACCGGTAAGAGTCAGAGCGAGTGATCGAGTTAAGGCGACGTGGATCAAGTACGAAGCGCCCAGAGCCGTCTTTCTTGGGAACAATGAAAACATTGTTCAACCAGGGGCTCCGCGTCGGCTCTATTACGTCGAGTTTGATCATTTCATCCAGTTCTGCGATGAGTTGTTCGCGCCTTACGTGAGAAAGGGGATAAGTCTTTTGTTTAACAGGGGCGTGATCACCAGTGTCTATGATGTGGGAAACTAGGTCGGTGCGGCCTAGTCCCACCTTTTCATAAGCAATCTGGTCGAACTCTTGTTTGAGCAGATCCAGTTGTTTCAATTCTGCAAGAGAAAGGTCAGCTGTAGAGTTTAGACAGGAAGGGGTCGACAGCGGTGAAATGTACAGGGGAGGCATGTTGATAGCATATAATGATGACACCTTATCTGGGAATAGGGTCGGGGTTAGTCCGGACTTCTTCAAGAAGGGTGCCCCCAAAATAAACCCTTCTGCAAGAGACGGAGCTACAAGAAATTCAACAAAGGTTGTTTGCTTATAAAATCTGAGGGGCAGCGTGACGGAGCCCAGGATCGCATGGGGATGGCCGTCCGCTGTGTGAATGGAAGTGTCGCCCGGCACTAGGTCATAACCCAATTCGAGGAAATTCTTGTATAATGTGCCACCCAAAACATTAACTGCAGC
The DNA here is from genome assembly GCA_963576475.1 of Molanna angustata. NCBI lineage: Eukaryota > Metazoa > Arthropoda > Insecta > Trichoptera > Molannidae > Molanna > Molanna angustata. Next base: position 27,985,086 of record OY754982.1, read on the forward strand.
TCCGCTGTCTAAGAGCGAACGGAAGGCGATGTTGTTGATCTTGAAGTGTAGGTATGGACGATCGTCTCGCGCATTCGTGATGGCTGATACATGTAGGTATTTAGTATTGTAGAAGAGTTTGACCGATCTCAACCAGTCCTCCCACTCTGTCTTTTGTTGAGAATGGGACGGTCTATAATAGGGCTGGATGGTTATTCGTTTTTTGGCAACTTTTGGAGGAGAGGTGGGGGTCTAGAAACGTCTGGGAGGTTTCTGGGGGTTGTCGGAGGGTGACCTTGTGGGTCAGTTCTCTGGTACTTTTGAAAGCGGGGAGAGGTTCGTCTTCCGAGGGGATTCGCTCGTGACCGATTAGGGCACAGTCTTGCAAAATGTCCGGTTCTTCCGCAGGAGTAGCATTTGGGACTGTACGAACGCGGTTCAGGGTTAGACAAGGAGGCTGCAGCCTTGGTGCGCCGGGGCCGTCGGGGGGAGGTAGGGGCAGTCTCGTTCTTGTGGCCCATTGACACTTGTTCGAGTGCAAGGCACAGTCGCTCCAGATCCAAAACTGTCGTGGGTTGTGCGCCGATGATGATGGGGAGGAACTTCTTGTCGAGTCCTCTCTTGAAAACTTGAAGGAGCTCGTCCTCGGGCAAGGGTGAGGACAACGAGTTATTTTTGTTGATAATTCGGCAAATATAATCGGCCGCAGATTCCGAGTCTTGCTGCCTAGAGGACCAAATTTCTAGCTTGATGTCGGTGGAATAGGTTTGTGATTCAAAACGGTCGAGAAAGAGCTTCTTCAATGTGTTCCAGTCGCAGTTCTTTCTAGGGTTTGTACGATAAAATAATAAGGCACGTCCTACAAGAAATTCAGGAATGATTGTGGACAATAAATTAGTATTGAACCTGCGGGAAGTAGCGATCTCCTCTAGGCGTACGAGGAATTCTCGGACGTCATTTGTTCCGTTAAACTTTGGGACAGGCCACGTGGCAAAGTTTGTGTTTATGATTCCTCCAGGGTCTCGATCTCCACGTGAGGTATAACTTGACGAATTGGAGGGCGGCTCGACTGGGGATGGGGGCAACAAGGCGACAGTTCCTGGGGGAGGGGCGCTCTGGGTTCCGGAACTTAATTCGGAGCTGGATGAGAATGGATGGGCTACCAGATCGTTCTCGGTGGTGCGGGAGCGCTCGGAAACCGATGCCAATTCGGGGGCGTTCCTAAGCGAGTGGTATGCTACCGACCTAGTGGGGGTGGTTATGTTGTCTGTATTAAGGGGACGTGAGGCATTAAAAGCATTGGCCTGGGAACGCAAGGAGGCCAAATTGTCGGTAGGAACGATGTTTCTGTCGCGCAATGCTTTAGCCAGGGTTTTTGCATTTGCAAGGTTTATTCTCTCGATTAAATCCATGACGTCGACTATTGCGAGACAACAACAGAGGAAACGAGGATTTCCGTTACGACGTGGTTACAATATAAGAGGCTGTCAGAATAAAGGGGAAAAAATAAAACACAAAAGAACAAGCAGTTTCGAGTGAGGGTCCGCTCGCAGATCTCATTGAGCAGACTGTCATCCAAGGACAAGTGTACGTGTCAATTGATGAGAGTCATAGCCCCACGTTGGTAAACGTCAGTGTAATGAAATGAAGTACAATTCATTGTTATTTATAAAATTAAATCCATACCAGATCTTTTGCTTCTGCTGGATCCACTATCGTCCGGCTAGGACACACGGTAGAGCATTTCTTTGATTCTCAGAGGGAATACAGGTGGATAATTGAGAAACAGCGAGCGTGACCAGAACAAAACTGTATATTCTTTTGTGTAAGAGAGACAAAATTTAATTAGAGATATAATGGTACATATGGGTTAGTGTGATATGAGGTAATGATGGTGATGTTTGATGATTAAGAATAGTCTTACTTTCTAGGGTGGCCAACTAATTAAAATAAACAGTGATCACTATTGTACATTTATATGAGCCTTAAGTATTTGAATATTTCAAAAGTCAGTTCCAGATCAAATTTATTTTTCAGGCCGAAGGCCCAACACTGAGTAATTAAGGAAATTTTTTTTTTTTTTTCTCTTTTACCAAACTTAGTTCTAAGGGTATGTCGATATCAGTAATTCTAAGGACGATTCACGTAAAGGGGGTGGGCGAAAGTCAATGATCTCAAACCTTTAGTCCGACGGTGGGGAGAAATTGCCTTATCACGTACTCAACAAGGCCTGATGTTTCCAACCGTGATGGAGGTGAAGAAGAGAAGCGGCAGGGGCGATCTAATGTTGAAGGCGTTCCAGACTTTCTCTCATCAAAAGGAGAAGCCTAATCCGAGGTGATAACAAGGTAGTTGGCATACTGTCAGTTGTATACATCCCGTGTGGCAGACAGAGGTGTTAACACTTCGTTATGTGTTCATACAACTACGCGAAGTCACTTTGAAGATTAATAAACATTACAAAACTGTCACGAAGTAAGTCTTGCGACCCTTTATTTAAAAGGTAATGATCCTACGTAGCAGATTGCGGTGTTAACACTTCGCTATGTGTTCATACAACTACGCCAAGTCACTGGAAGATTAATGAAATTAAAAAACTGTCACGAAGTATGGCTCGCTACCATTTATTCAAAAGGTATTGCTCATACGCAGCAGATTGAGATGTTAACACTTCGTTATGTGTTCATACAACTACGCGAAGTCACTTTGAAAATTAATGAAATTGAAAAACAGTCACGAAGTATGGCTTGCTACCATTTATTCAAAAGGTATTGCTCATACGCAGCAGATTGAGATGTTAACACTTCGTTATGTGTTCATACAACTACGCGAAGTCACTTTGAAAATTAATGAAATTGAAAAACAGTCACGAAGTATGGCTTGCTACCATTTATTCAAAAGGTATTGTTCATACGCAGCAGATTGAGATGTTAACACTTCGTTATGTGTTCATACAACTACGCGAAGTCACTTTGAAAATTAATGAAATTGAAAAACAGTCACGAAGTATGGCTTGCTACCATTTATTCAAAGGGTATTGCTCATACGCAGCAGATTGAGATGTTAACACTTGGTTATGTGTTCATACAACTACGCGAAGTCACTTTGAAAATTAATGAAATTGAAAAACAGTCACGAAGTATGGCTTGCTACCATTTATTCAAAAGATATTGTTCATACGCAGCAGATTGAGATGTTGACACTTCGTTATGTGTTCATACAACTACGAGAAATCACTTTGAAAATTAATGAAATTGAAAAACAGTCACGAAGTATGGCTTGCTACCGTTTATTCAAAAGGTATTGTTCATACGCAGCAGATTGAGATGTTGACACTTCGTTATGTGTTCATACAACTACGCGAAGTCACTTTGAAAATTAATGAAATTGAAAAACAGTCACGAAGTATGGCTTGCTACCATTTATTCAAAAGGTATTGTTCATACGCAGCAGATTGAGATGTTGACACTTCGTTATGTGTTCATACAACTACGCGAAGTCACTTTGAAAATTAATGAAATTGAAAAACAGTCACGAAGTATGGCTTGCTACCATTTATTCAACAGGTATTGTTCATGCGCAGCAGATTGAGATGTTAACACTTCGTTATGTGTTCATACAACTACGCGAAATCACTTTGAAAATTAATGAACTTAAAAAAAAACTGTCTCGAAGTATGACTTGCGACCATTTATTCAAAAGGTACAGCTCGTACGCAGCAGATTGAGATGTTAACACTTCGTTATGTGTTCATACAACTACGCGAAGACACTTTGAAATTTAATGAAATTGAAAAACTGTCTCGAAGTATGCCTTGCGACCATTTATTCAAAAGGTACAGCTCGTACGCAGCAGATTGAGATGTTAACACTTCGTTATGTGTTCATACAACTACGCGAAGACACTTTGAAATTTAATGAACTTAAAAAACTGTCTCCAAGTATGACTTGCGACCATTTATTCAAAAGGTACAGCTCGTACGCAGCAGATTGAGGTGTAAACATTTCTTTATGTAGTCACACGACAACGCGAGGTCACTTTAAAAATTAATAAAATAAAAAAAAACTGTCACCAAGTATGTCTTGCGACCATATATTCAAAAGCTATTGCTCGTACGCAGCCGATTGAGATTTTAACACTTCGTTATGGATTCACACACCTACGCGAGGTCACTTTGAAAAATTAGAAAATTAAAAACCGAACCGAAGTATGTGTTGCGATGTTGTTTTATACGCCTCCTTCACGCGTAAGGCGGTATACTCAGAGATCCGACTCGGATTTTTAGATAACTAGTTTATAACAACATTCTCTGTTTAGTTACAATGCCTTACATCGATTTCAGGCATAAAACACAACGAATTGAGTGAAATTCGCTAATTGATCGCGGACGAAATAACAAAGCGTAGTGTTATGACCGTTGGAACAGACGCCGACTGCCAGCGGAAGTTGACGGGCGGGGGACGGTAGGTGTTTGAGGGGAGCGGGGCGGGCCGCTTGTCACACAGCTGCGTCTTTAGCGAGACCTTGAACTAGTTCAAGACGTAATTACTGCCGCGAAATTTAAATTTGAAAAGATGATTATTTAAATACGTAGCGAGCGTACCGCTCGCTACACAAATTATTAAGTCTTCTTAGATATTGTGAATAGGCTACTTCCATACAAATTGTATGAAACAATGTCGTCACTAAATTCAATTTTTATAAAAATTGTTAAAAAAAAATTAAGATGTGCTTATACAATGTAAATATTTTTTATAGAAAATTAAATGATCTAGTTGGGGTGTTTCGGCTTTTTTCGATATTTTTTAAAAAAATGGAAATATAGGCAGTTAAACTCAAAAATTTATCATAAAAAAAGTCTTTTTCTTAATAAAAAATGTTTAAGAAACCCTGGAATTTTTTTGAAAAAATATATTTGAGATTTTGTATTTGTCTATGTTTGTACCAATTTTCAGCGTTCTAGCGTTTATGGTTTCTGAGATATATGGAAAAATAAAATAAAAATTCAAAAGTTTATAACCCCTGACTGAAACAAAAATTCAAAATTCTGAATATAAAAGTTTTGTAGGCCTATAACTGTTTATATATTCTGAAATTTTGGGCTCTGTAAATTGAGCGAATCAAAAGTTATAAGGGGGGGACGGACACACACACACAGACACACACACAGACACACAGACACACAGACACACACACACACAGACACACGAAATGTTCTATTCCGAATTCTGAGTAAATCCGTGTATGGAACATATATGCTGCGAAGCCTCTAAGTTGGTGTTTTTTGACTTCAAAGTTGGAAAAGCCGTGAAAAAAGTAGACCTCTCCATACAATTCTCGCGTATTCTGGCTTGATACATTGTCGATATGTTAAGAGAACAAAGTTCTCCTGAACAAATCGACAGTTGGATAATGTCGATTCATTAAGAGAATTGAATTCTCATGAACGAATCGACAGTTGGATTACTTGTTGCATGTAACACATGAGATCCAACTGTCGATAGCGATAGTATGTATAGTTGAAGAATATGTACCAAACTATAAACCCATAGATACAAATTATTGAATATTTTCAGATATTTTGTTTTCTATACAACATATGTAGGTATGTATGTCAAGATAGGATAGTATGGAGGAAGATCCTTTTTCCTACCCAGAATATGCAAATAGCATGATGGTATGTATGTATGTTTGGAGATGAAGTATCAAACTATTAAGTCTTCTTACATATTGTGTATAGGCGACTGCCTTACAAAATGTATGAAGCGATGTCGTCACTAAATTCAATTTTTAAAAAAATTGTTAAAAAAAAATTGAGATCTTCTACTACAATGTTAATATTTTTTATAGAAAATTAAATTGTCTAGTTGGGGTGTTTCGGCTTTTTTCGATAATTGTAAAAGTTTTGGAAATATAGGCAGTTAAACTCATAAATTTATCATAAAAAAAATATTTTTCTTAATAAAAAATGTTTGAGAAACCCTGGAATTTTTTTGAAAAAATTATTTGAGATTTTGTATTTGTCTATGTTTGTACCAATTTTCAGCGTTCTAGCGTTTATGGTTTCTGAGATATATGGAAAAATAAAATAAAAATTCAAAAGTTGATAACCCCTGACTGAAACAAAAATTCAAAATTCCGAGTATAAAAGTTTTGTAGGCCTGTAACTGTTTATATATTCTGAAATTTTAGGCTCTGTAAATTGAGCGGATCAAAAGTTATAAGGGGGGGACGGACACACACAGACACACACACAGACACACACACACAGACACACAGACACACACACAGACACACGAAATGTTCTACTCCGAATTCTGAGTAAATCCGTGTATGGAACATATATGCTGCGAAGCCTCTAAGTTGGTGTTTTTGACTTCAAAGTTGGAAAAGCCGTGAAAAAAGTAGACCTCTCCATACAATTCTCGCGTATTCTGGCTTGAAACATTGTCGATATGTTAAGAGAACAAAGTTCTCCTGAACAAATCGACAGTTGGATTATTCTATGTTTACAATATAAAAAAAATAGGCTCTATTAATTTCCCTTCACTTATGGTTACATTTTCATGTCCTTAACTTTAATGCCATTTTAATGCAACAAGTAAAACTATTATAAAAATTAAAAAAAAAACAATGTTTTTTTCTTCTACAATTTTTAAAATTTTTGATCAGGACGTCCGTTTTGCAAAAAAAAATGCAAAAATTCACATGATGTACTTCACCAGTTAAAAAAATCTTCACAAGGCGAAATTGTCGTCCTGATCAAGAATTAAAAAAAAGTTAGGTGCAAAATAGTGTTTTCTTTTTATTTTTCTAATAATTATGGAATCCTACATAGTCAACGCCGCGCGCCGTCACGATGGAGTTCGCGAACTACTTCCACGCCGAAGGACGTTATAGGACCCATTGGTCCTGTTCATCCCCGACGCAGCCACAACGTCAGACAACACAATATCCACTACCCATCGGGTTCAACCACTGCCCCCGAGAATCCAACCTCAAACGTCGGCGCCTCCGATTGGTCTCGAAATCGGTCGCTAAGTACACCCCGATTCAAGTCGGAGGGGCTTGTCCCCGACCCCTCGGTACTCGTGTGGCGTCCGAAGGTTCCGCGGGCTAACACCGGGGGCATCCGACGCAATCATCACCTGTCAGATTTGACGTCTCGTTGTCAACACAGGATGTCTGACCCGACGTCTGCGCCGGCGGTGTGCCCGAACCACACAACAACATTCGCCACAGTTTGAATCAACGCCGTCAGTGTGAAAAAAAAGTACGAATAAAATTATTATTTTAAACATATAATGATGTAATAATTTCTAACTTCTTATTGTGTTTCCAATAAGCTCTAACTAAATGTAAAAAAAATGTCACTCCATTAAATTCTTCAGGGATGAAAGAAAACACTTAGTTATATAATCAATAGGGAGACGATTGAAATCAGACTGTAGAGACTTAGGCATACAACTGGACAGTATACTTTTATTTGACAAACACATTCAATTGACGCAATTACCCTCAAAGCTTATGAAATTTTGTTATTCCTGATGAGAGTATGCAAACCATTCACTCAAATGAAAACATTTGGCTTGCTGTATAACACAATTTATTGTAAGCCAATTGGAGCATGCGTTTCATCTGGATCCACAATATAATATTTATATCAAATCTCTCCGAAAATACCTGATCCCTCTCCTTTTCCTTCCTTTCCTTTGCTACGTAATATTTATCCCTAAACACTCGATTTCCTCTTCTTATTCCTTCCCAGTCCCTATTTTGTTGCTATGATGTTTTTGCTATTTGTTCTTTTGTAGCTTTAATTGATGTACATGTATAATTCTGTCACTCTGGTTGGTTGGAAGAAATTGCCTAATGGCAATAAGCCCGCCAGTGTGCATTATAATTGTTTATATTATATACAAAAAGTTAAATAAATAAATAAATATTACATATCAGTATAGAACAAAGTCAACCCTTTATTTTGAGACATATGAAGTACAAATTTGGTAATAACTACAAACATGAATTGGAGACTTAACAGACAAAACAAAGGGCTTTAGACTTAGTCTACCTATATGACACAATAACTCCAGTATTATCTGTTCAAACCTTCTGAAAATAATTATTAACTCCAACATAATAAACACTCGAACAAGCCACATTTCAACATTCTTTTTAGACAACAACAAAAAAACACTAACGCCGCTCAGAATTCGCCATTGCACCGATTCATTACCACATATAATAATTTGGAAAAGATCAGGTCCATTGACACCATTCTGTATGTCCAGGAACCTTCGAATAATAATTCATTGTTTTGTTACCAGCAGTGAGTACATGTAACACAAAATCAAAGGTGGGCTGATTAAGTTACAATTACTTGTGTTATTCTTATTTATTATATTGTTAAAAAAATATTATTGTACGTTGCCCATTTATTTTAAATAAATAAAAATAATATAATACAGTCATTTTTATTTATTTATATACGTTAAGTGTTATGTGTTTTACCCGAAGATCCACTCTGATGCATGGCTATGGTTTTTACAAATGTGTTCGTAATTAATTCAACACCACACCTCGTTTCGAAATACTTAAAAATATATTTTATCTCGAAAGGGTTTAGCGAGTGTGTTTCTAAGTCCTTTTTGGGTCCAGCATTATTACATCCTACATTCTACCTTTCTCTACACTCCTGTTAATGTTTATTTTGTTAATTTAAAGCGACCATACGATATCCGTCGTTAAAATGACGGTTTCTCCATAAAACCCCATTAACTTTACGACTTTTTACATTATCCTCTAATGTTTGTAATTTGACGGCGTATTCCACTAGCGGTATAAACTTAACGACATCGTACCGCCTAATTGCGATTGTAAATAGTGAAAATATACTGCGAAATCGAAAAGTGTTTATTATTACTAATTGCACAAATTTTGGTTGTAGTTCTTTACAAATTTTGTAAACAAACTGCGTTCTTGGAATAGGTAACTGTTCATATTTATAATCTTTACATAGAATAAATATTTTTCTGATATCTTCAATTAAAAACTAATGAAATGTAGTCAGTTTTCAAGTGAAAGTGAAAGTAGAATAAATGCTGTAGAAATAAGATCACTAAGAAGAGTATGTATACAACAATACATGAATGAATAAAAAATAAGGACATAAGTAGAGAATTCAAGATAAAGAAGGATATTATGAGTGAAATGAAGGTGGCCCTGAGATTGTTTGGGCATATTGAAAGAATGAACAATGAACGGTTGACCAAAATAATATACATGCATGTAAGAGATGGAATGAAAAGCAGGGGCCACCCCAGAAAGGGATGGCATGACCATGTGAATGGTATTTTGAAAGAAGGAAATTAAAGAGCTTGAACAATCGACGAGCATGTATGAGACGATGCATGGATGTAAAGGAAGCCAGGAATGTGTGCAAAAATAGAGGAGCATGGCTCTCGGTCCTTGCTACTTACCTCGTAAGGACATGGCGTGATGGTATGCATGTATGCACTCTTCAATTTCACAATCAGGTTCATTACTGGAGCCTCCAGTTCAGGTTTTCTCACATCTCATACCATCTTCGCATTCTGTATGGGTTTAAGGTCCATGAAAGGATTAAATAGAATTCTCGTCCATTGGTCTTTAAAACACTTCATTGTATGTTTTACATTGCGTTAAATTTTCGTTGAACGACTGACAATCGTCACTGCAAAATCATTTATGGTCGAAATAGAAAATCTTTAAACGCATATTTTTCACAAATTATATACAAGTAAACAATGGGTAAAATAAAGTCTTTGTAATAATGAATATTCAATTTTTTTCATCTTCTTATTTGATATTTGAATTTTTTAATACTTTTCTTGAAAATTTTATTTTATTAACCCTTTTTAATGGTTTATTGTAAATAACTAAAAAATCTACAAGGCCCATGAAAAAGATTTTTTCTTCAATCGAAACAAAAAAATCTACTATTTTTTGTGTATCACAGATTTGGTGATATACAATATTTGTTCGTGTTTCAAACCTTTTTTTTATTTATGGCATTTGTCACCTTTCAAACCTTGGCGTAAGATATTTACAAAAATGGCGCTATATATGAACCTAAGTCATCCAATATAGTTATAACTCTTCATTTGTTATTATTTTCAAATTTTGTATATGTGATTCACAATCAGTGGCGGCTCTTCCTAAAGGGCTCTCGAGCTAAGCCCTCTCAAACAAAAAAAATCCAAAATATGTATGTCAATAAATCTTGAGAATACATTATTTTTCTAATAATATTTGCCGTCTTACGTCTGTAGTATATTTAGCGTAAGTATTTAAACTGCTTTGTAAAGCAAGCAAGATTCTGTGAAATATTTCATTCCTCGGGCACAGTCGACATGTGCCCGGAGAGCCCATACAATTCACGCGACCGTTGCTGCCGCCGTAGTTCGCCGTACACGCTGAATGTATGCCGATTTAGTGCAAAACGGGGCAGTGCCCGCGAAGGGTTATAGTACATTTTCATTCATTCGTATTTTGTTGTATGTACCTACATTGCGATGGTCGAACGTTAGGTAATCAGTTGCAATTCCGTGAGACTATCATTAATTGATATTACATAGTTTAAACTATAAATCATCCGAAATATATAAGTATTATTATTTAATTAATTGATACCACAATATTACAAACAAAAATGATATAAAATATGTAAAATCAGGAAGCAGTCTTGCGGCCGTTGCCAGAAGTTTTTTTTTTTTATTTTGTATGATCAAAATTCATTAGTTGTCACAAATTATTTTATAATTTATCGATGCATTTTATTACAAGCGTTATTTAAAACCCAACCAAATACAGCATAAATGATCAGGTTCACGTTTTAATTTCCGATAAACAAAAGCACTACGGAAAACACTGATAATTTTTATATACGAAAATAATATTGTGTCACAAGTTAATTTCTCATCTAGGTATAATTATAATTTTGAGCCCTTCTAAGATTTAAGGTCACCAGCCGCCACTGTTCACAATACAATGCTATATCGTAAATAATACGTGATATGATTAGAATGTAGAAGAATATTTTACCGAGCGTTCAGTTTCCTTTATATTCAATGTGAGAAGGTCTGGTCTATACATCAACTAATGTAATAATAAAGATAACAATCTCAATGTTATACCCTCCATTTTTCACAGAATATTGGAATTACCAGTGAGTAACATATTACGAGCGCAGGAGGTCTGCGTTCAGATAGACCACTCGACGTCGAGTGTCAGATGTACCTGAAGTTGCAGATAATGGCGTTTTTCACACCCATCTCACTGAACGCTTTCAATCTGAGCGCAGCCTGGGGCGTTTTAAATGTAAAATGTCATTTATTATCTGTGTCATTTTTAAGTTGTATTTTCATCGAAAGACAACAATTGGGCAGTGGAGTAAATAATGATCTCTTACCTTTAATTGGAAACTTATAAGTGATATTTTTCTTTAACTAACATATTTTTAAATGAGTATTGTCATCAGATATCTGGTATAAATGCATATTGTCATCAGATATCATTTATCTGGTTGGTTGGAAGAAATTGGCAAATGGCAATAAGCCCGCCAGTGTACAATATATTTGTTTATATTATGTAGGCACAGAAAGATGAGTAAATAAAGATAATATAAAAGATATAACTTCAACTAACATAAAAGATACTACAGAAAATAAAAGTAATCTTACCACAGATAAATTATAAGACAACAGCCCCCCTAGACAACGTGTCATTTAGCTCAAGAAAGGATAACTCAATGTATGGAAGTGACAGTTGTCACATGACTGGCAACTGTCCCTTCCATACATTGATTTATCTTTTCTTGTTTCTTTTCTTGAGCTAAATGACACGTTGTCTAGGGGGGCAGATACTCTACCCGTCAGAGCGTTTTTCATCCGACAATTTTACGGAGCGTTTGGAGCGTACACTCGACTTTCGGAGGTGTCGGAGATCTCGATGATATTTGTTTTCATAATATTTTAAAATTCTATCGAAACAATTCCGAAGGTGCTGATACTTGCGGGATTCTTTCGCTATCCGTCTTTCTTGTTAGATGTTAAACTATAATTTAGCAACAAAAGTTTTGTTTAATATAATGTTAACACTTTGACTGTTTCAGATATTTGAATTTGTGTCTTGATTTAAAAAAAAACAAGTTTTATTAATATTATCGCTCACATCGTTCCTGTTTCGCGCTAGTTATGTATGTCGTACAGAATGTATGGCGGGACGAACCCCACCGCTTCTAATCCAGAACGAGAAATTGTATACAACTCGCTAAAAATTCTCAGTACCTTCATATGCGGCCTTAATGGACGAAGGACAAGCGACACAAACAATCTTAAGTTGTGGAATTTCCTCCCAATCAAAATACAATACAATGAACGCTTTTTATATTTTGAAAGATGGTTCGTAAAAATCCTATTTGGTACATATTAGGCATATTTTAATTGTTATTCTGATATTTATGATATATTTAAAATTAATTCAAAGGCCAGCAAAACTCGCTGTGTACAACACAATAGTCGTTCCAGTTATAATGCAAGCAAGTGAGACATGGACATAGCAAAAGACGCATTGAAGTAAAATTAACGCTGTGGAAATGAGGTTCCAAGACGAATGTGTGACAATACAATTTATGATAGGATAAGGAATGACGATATCAGAAGAGAAAATGCAAGATTGAAAGAGATATTGTGAGTAGAATGAAGATCAATGCTTTGCGATGGTTCGGACATGTAGAGAGACTAGACGATGAACGCCTGATAAAGAAAGTATGCAAGGGTCAAAACAGTGGAATGAGATCTAAGGACCGCCAGTGTAAGAGTTGGCGTTATCATATGTAATAAGATTTGGAAATGATGGGAACATACATTGGGAAGTCAACTTAAAAGGAGAACATGTATGACGCGATGTATGTTTGTAAATACGGAATGGATTCTGGCGTTTGGTTCTCTCTGCCTACCCCAAATAGGGGGAAAAATGTCTAATTAACCTTCATTACATTATATAAGAGGTGTGTCTAATATACGTTTTGATTTTAATGTTCAGACCATGAAACACGTGAACGTTATCAATCATAGCTTAATTTGTACCAAGAGTTTTCAAAAAATAATTGTAAAAAGAATTCTACGATTTTTAATATCCGAGTGTTTTGTATACCAAAATCTGCGTAAAAATGTGCTTTTTCAACATTTGCGATGGCAGCCCGTTAATTATTTCTGCTATTACATCCTATACATTCTAGGTGTACGATGAAACATATCTCAAGATATTTTAAGTGTCGGTATTCGCAATATCAAATTGTTAAAATCTTACGATTAAATGTTCCGAGAACTCGGTTCGCAGTCCTCAGACCGTGAAGAATGCTTGGGAAGTGTACAGTTCCTGTATCAAAACAATAATAATTCTACCCATTGGGGCCCAATTCCTGACCCCACAACTATTTCCTGCCTTTGTGCTCGGCTCCGGTGTGCCACAAGGACGCCCCCAAGGACCACTCGAAAATTTGTGAAAGTAAAATAATTAGCCATTTCCAAATATTTATTTCAGTTATTTTTTTTTATCGTATCAACAATTTTAAAAATATATTAAAATATATGTTCACTTATAGCTTTCGACCCTATCTTATCTTCATCTATATTTGTAAATCTTAATATTTGTATGCTTCTATGCTAGTATGTACGGTATGAGCTCCTTAACTATTCATCCGATTGGAATAAAACTTAAGTGAATTGTCGACCGTATACCCGGGACGGTTTCTGAATTAAACATGTTTTCTTCTTCTCCTTCATCATGTATTAGGAATTTCGAACTGTGAAGGTGGACTATTTTGGGACAAGTAGGTCAACTGTCCTTCCATCTCTACAGAGTGGTCTTCTGTTGTTGGTTATTTCTGTCTGAAGTGACGGGAAGGGACGAAAGAGACTGAAGAAACGAAATGGAGTGAAGACACTGAAGGGACGGAAGGGTCTGAAAGGACTGAAGGGATGGAAGGGACTGAAGGAACGGAATTATAATTAGAGATTCTAGGCTCTAAAGGGATGGGAGGCACTGAAAGGTCGGGAGGCATCGAAGGGACGGTAGGAATTGATGGGACGGGAGTTAGTAAAGGGACGAAATTAAAATTTTCAGATTACATCAAGATCAACCATTTTTAATTATACACAGGCGGGTTTCGCTGGTTTGTAATAAAAAATATGATTAGATTACTTTTAACTAATATAGGTACTAATTGCAATGAAATACTTGATACTATTATTTTTGTAACGATTCACCTTTCGATGGGAAGACTGCCCTTTTTTGAAACAAAATGTGGTCATAAGTGACACTGTTTATTTTCTGTTTCAGTTGCTCAATTCCCTATCAACAGAATTGGATGTAATGTTGAGTGAGCTATGTTCTGGACCTCCGTTGGAGCCGATTTTGGGAGATTTGGACGAGGATATCTGCCCTTTAGATTACAGGTAAGTTATATTTCTTAGCTTCCTATTTGGACATTGCGTATTTCAAATGACTTTTGTTTTAATACTCTGCACTATTATGAAATAGTGTAGTTATGAAAATTTTATAACGTATTTTTTACATCTTCTCAACAGGTATTTATTTATTAATTAAAATAGATTTTTATACAAATCTCAGAAAGGTATCATTTATCTCAGACATTTTGACTTAATGTAACTATCCATGATAGTTACAAAACCACAAACCATAGATAAAATAGTTCTTAAACACCAAAGATCTCCCAAAAATCTCTTGATTTTTATACAACATCGACTTACACATAATTGACTCAAGGCTGACTTCTATGGTTTTTGCTAGTAATGCAACGCATGTTTAATCACGGAAACAGATGTCAAAAGCTTGTTTTAACGGAAAAAGAAACGGATGCTGAAGTGTTAATACAATGAAAAAAAGTTGATGTTATGGCCTATCCAATTGGATCGTTGTGGTGCAATGCTATTTAGGAGCTGGCTTTTTTTTCCGACTCTGCTCTTCTTTCTATGTGTCGCTGTCCTCATTGCTTAGGGTCGTGACCATCTTCCCTAATTTTCGTCAAAACATTGGGGATTGTTGTCTTACACCGCATCACTCCATTTTTTTTTCTACATCGCGTTATACATGCATCTTTCAAAATTTCATTTATATGATCATGCCAACTCTTTCTCGGCCGTCCCCTACATATCCTACCATTCTTTTCATCCTTGTATACTTTCTTTGTCAGGCGTTCCTCGACCATTCTCTCTACATGTCCTAACCATCGCAAAAACATATATCTTCATTCTACTCGTAATATCTCCCTTAATCCTACATTCTCTTCTAATTGAATACATTGAAATTTTTTTGTTTACTTTTTGACACGGTTTATTTCAAAAAGAGTAAATAAAATATGACAAAAGTTGTCTATGTAGGTTATCTATAAAAAGGGCAATAAATTGAATAAATGCGTAGAAAGCAAAAATTGTGCGCAAAAAAGTTTATGGTAGGTACGAATGTTGCCATAGTTGAAATAAGTTTGTCTTCTGGGTCCGTAGTGTTATCAAAAGGTGAACCTTTTGATCAGGTGTCCATAGTTGTTGTTCATCCACCTAGAATATTGACAAGGGTTCCAAACAGGAGTCGACAACAATTTCATAAAAATATTATGGACATTTTTTTCATTAGGGGATTGGATCCTTTCCGCTGGTGTACCAACTCTTTCTCTGTTTGGCGTTTTGAATCTCGTCACATCGTACAATTCTATTTCATTTTTAAGAAAAATCGATATGCAGAGAGTCTTCATATTGAATGTCCAGTGGTTACCCGTATAGAGCAGCACTCTTTCTAGGGTAAATTGCCAAGAAACCAAAAAAATAAGATTGGATACCTACATACCCAAATTTCAATATAGAACTATTGAACTCGTTTACTAACGAGCCACTGAACAACGAATATGTCATATTATTGTTTTTTTTTATAATTATACAATTATAAATTTATACAATTATACAAGTATACAATTATACTATTATGCAAGTATACAATTATACTATTATGCAACTATATAATTATACAAATGTACAATTATGCAATCATTAAATCATGCTATTATAATATCGGGCCTTAGTGAAATCAAGCCTTCATTCTTAAACTTTCGTCAACACTGTTACTTGAATTTATTGTATTTCTATGAACCAGTGGTTGTTTACCCCGTTTCGATGTCAGTATTGTAGGCAGGCATATGGTTGAGGAGGGATGTGTAAGGAATTTGGAAAATTGCTGTAAAAATCGAATCAATCCTTAATCCCCAAATCATATTCCAAGCTTCACCGCCCATTCTCAGAGGGTGTTTAAGACCGTTATACAATTATTATTATATTGAGAGAAAAAGCTTTATCTACATAATATATACCAGTAGGTATATATTATTTATAAGTAGGTACTTATTCATTCATACCATCACGGCATATCCCACAATGTGGGGTAACCAGCGAAAGGTCTGCGAGTGTGCATTGCCTTATAAAAGGGAGAACAACACATCTATTTATACCCTCACACCAGTCTCGTTTCACCAAAAAAAGGCACTACATTCAGAATGGGTGGTGAACCTCATTGCTGAACTATGTGAGATGTTATTGTTGACTGTTGTATTTTCGATTACCCAGCTCTTACGGGACACTCGAAAACAATGATTTAAAAGAATGCAAACACTATTCTAAGCCGGTGCCTCACAGCTCGTTTTCCTTCCAATTCCTTTATGATAGATATATTTGTCCTTTTCGCCATCCTACGAATTTGAAGCATACGTCTCCAGCAACACATTTCAAAGGCGTCGATTCTTTGCCTTTCGCGAGCTTTGAGTGTCCATAATTCTCATCATCATCATCATCAGTGGCTCCACAGCTCAGAATGGGCCTTGGCTTCTTCAAGGAATCGTGGCCTTTTCTCTCCAATTCCACACACCGGCTATCTGAAGGTCCTTCTCGACTCCATCCATCGTAGTTTTGGCCTTCCCACACCTCTTCTTCCTTCCGGACGTGAGTGTCTGGTCATCTTCCATACGATGCACGTGTGCTAACCAGCGGAGCCTCCCTATTTCCATGATTCTACAGCGTAGAGAAAAATGGGAAAAATAAGGGGCCTTCTTAAGCGAACCTTTGTGGATTTGGATATACTTCTATAATTCCATATCGTGTTCAATTTAGTCATGGCATTTTTCGTCTACACACTCTCCGTTGTCCACGAGTAAAGTGTCGAGATAAACAAATATTTACACAACCTCCAAATTAGATAGAACATTCGTCCATTCCAATTTATTATAGGTACTGTAATTATAGTCTTCGACATACAGTACCGATTACTACCATCAATAAACCGTGAAACTGAAACTTATGTATATTGTATGGTATCTTCTTATTCTTCAAGTGTCTATCTCCATCGGCTCATCACAACTCCTCCACGGTCTTTCAATTTTGATATATTGCGGGGTCATAAGTCATAAGATGTGCTTCCTACCAGGGATGTTACGGATCTGTATTTTTTGACATCCGCGGATGTGGATGCGGATTTTTGAATGTTCACATCCGCGGATGCGGATTTTGAAGGTTCACATCCGCGGATGCGGATGCGGATCTTTAGATTTAAAAAAAACTTCGTATAGGTGAAAAAAAAATTAATTCAATGTTAGTTTAATAAGCAAAATTAAAAATAGGTGCATTGTATTTAAGGAATAGAAAAATAGCAGCATTTTTTTTATTTATTTATTTACATAATTAAACTGAAATGAGATCGTTAAGAAGGATTTGTAATAGAAAGATGTATGACCGGGTAAGAAACGAGGATATGAGGAAAGAATGTAAGATGAAGAAAGATGTCATTACTAGAATGAAAGTGAACACATTGAGATGGTTTGGTCACATGGGGAGAATGAATGAGGAGCGCCTGACGAAGAAAATATACAGAGCAGAAAGGAATGGAATGAGATGTCGGGGACGCCCAAGAAAGGGATAGCACGACCATGTGAACGAAATTTTGAAAGACGGAAATGTTAGAAGTGTGAGAAGTGTGAGCATGTATGAATGTGGATGAGGCGAGGGATGCGTGCCAAGATAGAAAGATGTGGCGTTCTGTTCTCTCTGCCTACCCCGCAAGGGACATGGCGTGATGGTATGTATGTATGTATAATTAAACTGCACACAAACAACTTTTCGGGATCTAGCCTTTTACGTAAAGTTACTGTTTACTAGGTACACTGGCTGGTGGTGGCGATAAAAACCTGCGTGCTATTGGTGATAAAAATTTTAATTCCTCTCGATGAACGCCTGACCATTTAAGTGTATTTTTATTTAAATTGATCCGTTTTTTATTCCTATAAGATAGCAATTCGGATGCGGATATTTTAACGTTATATCCGCGGATGCGGAGTTTTGAAGACTCACATCCGCGGATGCGTATGTTCAAATCAATGCGCATGTTCCGCAGCATCCCTGCTTCCTACCAACACCAGAAATTAATATTTATCTTTTCTTACATGACCTATATATCTTAGCAGAGGGTAAAATAGATCTTATAATATAAAATAGATTATATTATAAAAGCCCCCTTGCTCAGCGCTCTTGGTATGATCTCGAATCATTAAACGGCGCTATACAAATAACTTATTCTTATTATTATAATAATTGATCCAGCAACCATTCTGAATGTACCTATTGCCGTTTTGGGTGTGACGAGTTGGTGTGTGGGATACACACGTGTGCGATCTTCATTTTATAAGGATATGCACACCCTTACACCTGTCGCCGGTTTCCTAAATTTGTAAAATCAAAATAATTTATAAATTTAGTTTCTTTTCACTCTTTGAAATTGACATAATATATATTAGAATTATTTTATTTCCACAACGTCAACGAATCAACCTTAGAATATTTTACTATATTCCTATTTTTCAATTCGTTCTTATTCGGGGAGGCATGTTTGATGGCATTATCCAGATGACAAATGCGTGAAATTCCAACGCGGTTTCGGTTAAGAGAGAGATTGAATGGCGAGATGAAAATTTGCGGTTGAGATTTGAGTGAAAAGTGTAGTGAGTGAAAATTCCCATTACCTCGACGTGAGGATTGGAAGGAGGTAGCTAGGTGGCTCTCACTGTGTGTGTGTGTGATTCACGAAAACCCACAAGTCGAATATTACTTTCATATGTGAGTGGTGTATGGAGAGGGTGAAATGTCACTTTAATATCAATGTTAAAACTACAGAAGGAATATCATCTTTTATTTTTTTTAAATTCTTTTCTTTTTATTCTTCCTATATAAATTTTCACAGACTTTCTCATTTTTTCTACCAACTTCATGTAAAAGTAATACGAACCGAAAATTTTTGTCGGAGCATTCTTACAATGTCAACCATATTTATTTTTATTTTAAACGTCATATATGCGCTTTCACATAATTTAAAAATAATGCATAGATTTATGAACCACGAAGTTACATAAATACAATACATTTTTTATTTTTTTTATTTATTTACTTAAATATATAAATAATATTTATTACATGTTATAAAAAAACAACCAATTAATGTTTCCTTTTTCTAATTTAAGCTGTAAGCTTGTATTTAGGAAAGCAACAGCTCTTTGCTTATATAATAAAAATACTTAACTAAAATAAATAATTAATTAATAATTATAAAAAACAATCATTTCAAATCAATAAAAAATAAATAAAAATATCATTAAAACCATAACACAAACAAATAACACATACAAAAATGAACTACAAACTGAAGATGGATGTAATATTGGAGAGTGTTTCAAATTGTTTTTAATTTCTTTTTGAATTTTTCGTAATTCATTTATTTTCCGATATTTATGGGTAAGTTATTAAATAATTTTATGCCCTTATATATTTATTAGTAAGGACCACTTACAGCTATCAAGTTATTATACATCAATAGTTCCATAAAATAAGAAAAAGCTAACACAAAACTGGTCAGCCAATTACAAGTGGCCACATCAATGTAACATAATAATGTAATGTAACATAATACATGAGTACAGTAAAAATTAAAAAAAGAATTAAAACATTAAGCAAACAATTATACACCAAAAATTATAAAATAAATAACGAAGAAAACAAGTGGGTTGTGGCTAACGCTATACTCCTCACTACCAAGTCACTCTACAAAGTATTCAATTTGGTATGAAAAAATTTCAATATTTTTTTATTTAAATATTTCATTATGAAAACATGATATTTCTTCGATGCCATTTTATGAAAATGATGTGCCTTTTTAGCAATTTAAAAATAAAATTTTCAAATTTTAAGTTCCCTGAGCTTGGGGTCACTTTGAAATATTTGACAGTTAAAAAAAAGAAAATCACTATTCAGATATCCTTAAAAATCAAGTGAGTATTAGATATACATATTTGCAAAATTTGAAAATAATCGAATGAGTATTTTAGTCTATAATCGATAAAGTTAAATATATAGCACACACAGAAACATTGTGATGAAACTTTCAGAATACAATCTCAGCATGATACTACTTGATAATCTGCAATAAAAATAGCCTTAAAAATTGTGAAATCGTAACTTCCCACTCTATCCCCTTGGGGTAGTGAGGAGTAAAAAAAGAATCAGAAGTAATTCGACATTTAGAAGACTATTCTTATATCGAACAGCAAAAGATCAATAGACTATAGAGCCAAACTCATAACCATGTCTTTGTAATCTCTGAATGGGTGAGTGAATATAATATTGATTACTAGATTTTATAATATAAAATAGTAAAATATTTTATTTATTTTTCTGAAATATGATGCAACGAAGAATCATTAT
This sequence comes from Molanna angustata, assembly GCA_963576475.1. Lineage (NCBI taxonomy): Eukaryota > Metazoa > Arthropoda > Insecta > Trichoptera > Molannidae > Molanna > Molanna angustata. Next base: position 28,005,914 of record OY754982.1, read on the forward strand.
ATGCGCCTGTTTTCTCTCAATATGTATAGCAATATTCGTTAAATATAAATTTCCAAAAAATCGTATAATTAACAAAGAATTATAACAATGTCTAACCAATCGTTCCACGTGTTAATGGGCGATTTTTAAGGAGGTGCGCCGTTAGCGTGAACTTTGCAGCGCATAATTTTCACAAAAAATAACTTTGTCGGAGCATTTTAATAATTTCTATCAAATTTGCTATGTAGAATTCGTTGGTGACTGTTATAATGTGCGTGACTAAGATCACGCATATTCAATAATACGCAGATTGCTTAAGATTTAATAAGATGCCTTTTGTGACGCCAGCTTTATTGTTGGTATCAATTTTTTTAATGTAATTTTTAGGCACATTTTTAGTCTAAATAAGAAAATAAAATTTAAACTTTTTTTTAACAGATTTTTAATTATCTCAATAGAGACGAAGTTGAAATATTTATTGTAGGAGAACCGGGAAATCAAGGCACCTACAGGGCTTACGACCTGTCATCGGCTGGTTTACGTGATCACTTTATGCGCATAAAGTGATCACGTAAACCAGCCGATGACAGGTCGTAAGCCCTGTAGGTGCCTTGATTTCCCGGTTCTCCTACAATAAATATTTCAACTTCGTCTCTATTGAGATAATTAAAAATCTGTTAAAAAATATCTTTGACTCCCGACAGGGAAAAAAATCCAATGTTTGCGCATATGCAATAGTAAAAATTTATTCGTTTAAACTTTTGTTTTTTATCACTGTTTTGGGTACTTATAGTCTGTCTCGAGTAGATATTGAAGCTGATCGGTATCCGGAGGGGTTACCAATCAACAGTAGTTAGTAACCAGAGTGGTTACTATTAAATATATGTGGTAACCAGAGGGGTTACCAGTAAAGAGAGTTTACTATATCCCAAGTGGATATGATTTGAAATAAGAACACAAGGACAGTGGTTGAGAGAGAAGAAGAAAGAATGGTCAAAAGTAACAATGAGTATATTGATCACAATTAATAGTTTGCTTAAGGGTAAATTTACAATTGATGAAATAACTTACAAAGGAACTTTTCTCACGATTAGTAGGTATAACGAGCGAGTTAGCGGGTGTGTTCGAAGTGTCCGAATCTTCGCATGGTGAAGTACCATCGTGCTCGCGAGGTCGAGAGATGACCGGTGGTCGAGAGACGAAGTGTCGGCGAGACGGCGTGGTCGAGAACGGCGGCGTGAAGTGACGAATCGAAGTGACGGAAATACGGAAATGAAGTGACGAAGTGTACAAGTGTAGACTCCCTTAAATAGTGCTGCGCTGGGGGTAGCAAGTTCAATGTCCTCGAACTTTCTAGACTTATTTATTTGAAGTGTCATACCCAGTTGAGGAGTATTGTCACTTGTTTGACGTTGCGGGCGATGAACTCGGCCTAGCGATAAACAAATGTACTTGCCGTCGCTAGGCGCGCGCTCGAAAGAAATTTCGAGATGTGGTCTGCCACATTCCTCCCCTCCAAGTGGTATCGAAGATGGCACGATACCTTGGTAGAACGTCATGGTGTGGCTGAGTTGAGGCAGTCGTTGCTGAAGTTTTTTGTAGTCATTACAATTTTGAAGAGATGGTTAGACTTGTGTTAGTTGGACTGTTGCCTAGTTGCTGATGATGATTGCGACGGATCAAGATGTGATTGCTTTGGAAACAGTGTTCCCGTTCAGCCCGTTGACAATTGCAGTGTGTCGGTGAGGCTTGTTAGTACACAAAGCTGTGGAGTCCGATAAGCTGTGCAGTGTAATTGGCATCTAAACATTCTTGTCGAATTTGCAGAACTGTGCAGTTGGCTTGCGTTGGCGTTTTCGAAGTTTTCGTTGACTGTCGTCGTGTTGACAGCGTGTGTTGACAGTGACGTGTTGACAGCGTCGTGTTGACCGTGTCGTGTAGACGTCGTGTTGTCGTGGTTGAGCAGCTCCTTGGGTATGCGAGACAGAGTGCGAGTCATAAGCATAACACGAAGGATGGGACAGCGTCCCAACAAAATCATTCCTCGTTCAAAGACGTGCGTAGCGATGAGACGAGGTGAGTTTTTGTGTGCTCGAGATGTGTGGGTGCGTTCAAATTTGGGTGTCCGACAGCTATGGAGTAGTTCTCCAGCGTTGATGTTGCGGCGTGTCTGTTGCGTTAGACAGCTTTGGAGAATGTAGTTCTCCAGTGGGGCCTGTGTGTGCATTCTTTGCCGCGCATCAAGTGAGTCTGATGTCTTTGGGAATACGTGCCAGTATAGCGAGTTGTAGCGTGTCGGTGTTGCTCTTGGTTGCTGATGAAAACCATTTGTTGCTGATGTTGTCCATCTTGATTTGGTGCCGTTGCCAATGTTGTTCATCTTGATTTGGTGCCGTTGACAATGTTTGCCATCTTGATTTATCGATGTTGATAATGTCGCTGTCCATCTTGGTTCGATGCTGTAGACTTTACTATGGACCATCATTGTTTGATGATGACGATGATGATGAATGTTGTTCATCTTGCTTCTATAGTTGTACATGGTAAACGCAGTTGACAGTTGTAAATTTTAAATTCTCAAAATATAAACAGTTACAATTGTAGCAAGCGAATATATAAAATAATGTTGGTTGCATGTTGCAAAAATATAATATGTAGGTACAATGATAAGTATTTGTTAATAATAATTAAGTTGATTACAATGTATTTTAGAAGTGAAGATAAATTTAAGTATCTAATTAGGTATACAATGCAACAAAAAAATAATATGAATTTCAGCAAAGTCCAAAAATGTTTAAAATATTCTATTTGTAATAGGTAAATATTGAAATGTGTCTAAGTACAAAAATGCTTTGCAAGTTTCAAAGTATAAAAGGTATTTAAAGCAAAATTACAAAGTATGAAATAGTTAAGTTAAGTATTTCACGAAATTAGTACCTATTTGATATATTAAATAGTGATAATTTAATTAATTATTTGCGAGCTCTTTTGATATAAAAATATATTTCTGATTGCAATGAATTTAAATAACGTACGTAAATATCTTGTTAGCAAAAACTTAGATTGTCGCTCGGTAGATGGTGTTTATTGAAAACTTAATTTTTCTACCGCTAGTTGAAATTAAGATAGATTAGTCACGAGCTGTGTTCGCGTTGTTTATATATTAAAAATAACAAAATTGAAGTTTTATCGTTTAAAACCGAAAACTTTCCATCGATATTTGTTTTAACAGTGAAATTTATATATCTAGTTCAATTAAATGTTCTGTATCACGCTTAAATCTGTATTTAAAATATAAAATTAATAATTTTTGTCACTTCAGTATTATTGTTGTGCGTGAGAATTTTTTGTCGCGATGTATGTGAAAAATAATTTTAGTTCCGTGAATTATGTGAAAAGAATATAACTAAATTCGGAAGTGCGGTTTTGCTTATGTATATCGCGATTGTCGGAGTATTTTTTTTACTTAAAGCAGTGCCGTACAGAAAATTTTTTAACAGTGTTTGTTTGTGTGAAATTATAAAGTGGGTACCAATATATACCTTTGTTTACAATCTCAGAATAAAATGAATGTGTACTATGCATGTGTTATTTGAATGCAACATTTATGACAAAGAATAACTAAAAACCGAGAAATGCGGGTGATTTTTAAACGCGATTGCATAGAATTAAGCGCGATTGTTTCGCGGGTGTAGTGTAGTGTACCCATCGTGAGAGATTCAAAAACCAATTCGTTCTTTTTCAAAGCTAGGAAAAGAAAAGGAGTGATCTGAGGAAAATCGGTAAGTGTTGTTTAATGTTATTGTAAGGAAAAATACCACTGTTGTGAATGCATATTTATCGTTTTTCGACCTCGGGCCGGTACTAGATAAATACCGATGTTTTGTAAATACCAGTAGCTGTGAATCTTAGCTGTTAAGCTGTTTGGTAACGATTGTGTTCATATTCACGTTTTCAGGGTCACCAATGAAGCTAATTGGTAACCAGAGGGGTTACCAGTAAAGAGAGTTTACTATATCCCAAGTGGATATGATTTGAAATAAGAACACAAGGACAGTGGTTGAGAGAGAAGAAGAAAGAATGGTCAAAAGTAACAATGAGTATATTGATCACAATTAATAGTTTGCTTAAGGGTAAATTTACAATTGATGAAATAACTTACAAAGGAACTTTTCTCACGATTAGTAGGTATAACGAGCGAGTTAGCGGGTGTGTTCGAAGTGTCCGAATCTTCGCATGGTGAAGTACCATCGTGCTCGCGAGGTCGAGAGATGACCGGTGGTCGAGAGACGAAGTGTCGGCGAGACGGCGTGGTCGAGAACGGCGGCGTGAAGTGACGAATCGAAGTGACGGAAATACGGAAATGAAGTGACGAAGTGTACAAGTGTAGACTCCCTTAAATAGTGCTGCGCTGGGGGTAGCAAGTTCAATGTCCTCGAACTTTCTAGACTTATTTATTTGAAGTGTCATACCCAGTTGAGGAGTATTGTCACTTGTTTGACGTTGCGGGCGATGAACTCGGCCTAGCGATAAACAAATGTACTTGCCGTCGCTAGGCGCGCGCTCGAAAGAAATTTCGAGATGTGGTCTGCCACAATATAAATGTTTGAAGTAGATATAAATGTTTTAATATTTGAAGTTTTTTTCTTTCAAAATAAAATGAATTTAACGTGAGACTTATTCCTTATTTCTTTTATTTTTGTTTTCAAAAATATATATTTTGATCCCTTCTATATTGTAGCAATGCACTCTCAAAATGTCAACTGCGTGGAGTGTGTGTGTGTTGTGAAGGGGTGGTGGGGTAATATTTCTTTGTGGGTTGTATGAATATTTGCATATGGGGTGCTCAATGCTCACTTTGCCCACACGCTTTCTATAGTCTTTCTCTGTTTCTTCTCTGCCTATCCCTTCATCATTTCTATATACGAGTAGCGCATAAATTTTCTTTTCTATGTTTCAATTTTTTTATGTTCATTTTATTTTGTATTACTTCTAAGGCAACTTAAAGGTACTGTTATATATTAATTTAACACTCAGAGTTATCGTATTTATTGTCTCATAGATTCAGACTGGAAACATAATTAAAAACTGTCTCCACCGGAAATGGAACCCGAGATATTTCGTCCAGGAGGCAGATATATTCCTAACTAAGGGCATCAATGCATATCGTTGTTGAAGGTAATTATTTGTTATTAACTTCCATTAGATTCTGAATTATGATTAGTCGATTTGATCTATTATTTCTGTAATGTCCCTTGCCATTCGTTGCTGAATTGTTAGTTATTTTGGCCCCATTATTTTTGCACTGTCTATTGCCATTAGATCCTGAATTAAGATTAGTCGATTTTATGCCATTATTTCTGCACTGTCCCTTACCATTTGTTGCTGAATAGTTAGTAATTTTGGCCCCATTATTTTTGCACTGTCTATTGCCATTAGATCCTGAATTAAGATTAGTCGATTTTATGCCATTATTTCTGCACTGTCCCTTACCATTTGTTGCTGAATAGTTAGTAATTTTGGCCCCATTATTTTTGCACTGTCTATTGCCATTAGATCCTGAATTAAGATTAGTCGATTTTGTGCCATTATTTCTGCACTGTCCCTTACCATTTGTTGCTGAATAGTTAGTAATTTTGGCCCCATTATTTTTGCACTGTCTATTGCCATTAGATCCTGAATTAAGATTAGTCAATTTTGTGCCATTATTTCTGCACTGTCCCTTATCATTTGTTGTTACTGAATAGTTAGTAGTTTATGCTGTTGCATGGAAAGCTCGGTTTAATTTGCTATACATTTTGAAACGAATGAGTATATACATCCTTTATAGAAATACTAAATCTACATACTCGTAGATATTCCAAACTAAAGTTCTTGTGAATGGAATAGATAAAGAGAAAGGTATATAAATAAACAGAGGTAAACAGTCGACATATATTTGAATTATTTCTACGAAATGAAAATAGTTTTAGTTTTGCATCTGCGAAATTCATTAAGAGCTATTTTATTTAGTTGATACTATTCCGTAGGAATATCTTTTCGAGGATTTATAAAATCAAATAACTGATTCATATAGGTTCCAATAAAATTTATTCTCTTTCATCCAACTGTCGATTCGTTCATGAGAATTCAATTCTCTTAATGAATCGAAATTATCCAACTGTCGATTTGTTCAGGAGAACTTTGTTCTCTTAACATATCGACAATGTTTCAAGCCAGGATACGCGAGAATTGTATGCAGAGGTCTACTTTTTTCACGGCTTTTCCAACTTTGAAGTCAAAAAACACCAACTTAGAGGCTTCGCAGCATATATGTTCCATACACGGATTTACTCAGAATTCGGAGTAGAACATTTCGTGTGTCTGTGTGTGTGTGTGTGTCTGTGTGTGTGTGTGTCTGTGTGTGTGTGTGTGTCTGTGTGTGTGTGTGTGTGTCCCCCCCTTATAACTTTTGATCCGCTCAATTTACAGAGCCTAAAATTTCAGAATATATAAACAGTTACAGGCCTACAAAACTTTTATACTCGGAATTTTGAATTTTTGTTTCAGTCAGGGGTTATCAACTTTTGAATTTTTATTTTATTTTTTCCATATATCTCAGAAACCATAAAAGCTAGAACGCTGAAAATTGGTACAAGCATAGACGAATACAAAATCTCAAATTAGTTTTTTCAAAAAAATTCCAGGGTTTCTCAAACATTTTTTATTAAGAAAAGTATTTTTTTATGATAAATTTATGAGTTTAACTGCCTATATTTCCAGATTTTTTAAAAATATCTAAAAAAGCCAAAACACCCCAACTAGACAATTTGATTTCATATAAAAAATATTTACATTGTATTAGCACATCTCAAATTTTTTTTAATAAATTTTATAAAAATTGAATTTAGTGACGACATTGCTTCATACAATTTGTATGGAAGTAGCCTACTCACAATATCTAAGAAGACTTAATAATTTGATACTAATCTCCAAACATACATACATACCATCATGCTGTTTTCACATTCTGGGTAGGATCAAAGGACTGACCTCCATACTATCCTATCTTGACATACATACCTAGGTACATGTGTTGTATAGAAAACCAAATATCTTAAAATATTAAATAATTTGTATTTATGGGTTTATAATTTGGTACTTATTCTTCAACTATACATACTATCGCTATCGACAGTTGGATCTCATGTGTTACATGCAACTAGTTAGATAATTGTTTAGACTAATTAGACCCTTATCCCATCATAATTTCATAAGAGGCTAACCAGTCAAAACGATCGTTCTGTAAAATGGAGTAAATTAATGAGTTACCTAAATCAATGATTTGATTTTATAAAACTAAAAGATGGAGTTCTACAAATCAGCACCATCAATATTGATAAAAGAACAATATCAAATTATTCGAATATTGTTGGGATTCTTATTTTTTTGTACTTCTTCTCGTGTAACTAGGAACAGGTTTGACACGCACCTAATAACAATTTGACACATTCTGGAGATTTGATATGAATCCACCTTGCTATAAAAGCTATGAATCCACCAGGATTCGAACCCGAAAATTTTAGCTAGCTCAAATGTCAGATATTTAACTAACTGAACCACAAAGGCCGACTTCTTAAATAAGATATTCGAATTTCAATCAATTTTGATTTTAATCAACGTTTAAAGTTTTCAGTGTATAATATCTTGCAAATTTGCAATAATGTATTCCGATCGCTTGCCGCTGTGTTAAACGATTCAAAATGTTATAATTTTCAGACGTTCGTGGCAAAGTTCAGCAAAAGTTCCATCTTAGATGGCGCGTGTACAAGTTTTAGTCGCTTTTCTAGAACTTTCGCTAGGGGTCACGGGTCTAGTAGGGTGGTCCGGAACATTCCACGGGACGTATTATTACTTGAAGCTAGATATCACTTTTATGAAGGTAATATATTGACCGCGCGTGTATTCGCGGCGTCCCTCAGGGTCGGCAATTTGGTCCTAACGATATTTACTATATTGACGATATATTCGGCGGAATAAAAAATTTCGTACTTCGTTTATCTCTTTGATTGCAACACACTTCTATCTTGATAATCGTACTATCGCTGTCTAGATTCGATGAATTAAAAGAAATCTGGATTGTTTCCAGGATTTGGAAAAAACGTATGAAACATTTAGACCTAAGTATTATTTATGTGTATTTTAATTTTGATGTAAAAATGTACATATTCTTTCATCTTGTGTAAAAATTATAAACTCAAAAATAAAAAAAATAAAATCTTATAAATTATTATATAAAAAACAAAAATATCCAACACGGAAAAGAAAACAATGATAATGGGGCGAAGAGAAAAACAACAAGGAACACACAACTCCTATATGTATAAAAATAAATAAATAAATAAATGAACATTTATTGAGACGAAAAGAAGTTATATACAAAAACATAGACATATAAAAAACAATAATATAAAGAAAAACAACTTTTCCGACTCAAAAGGACCATGCTCAGCTATGTTGCAGGAAGACAAGCCCTCCTGCAGCTGATTTTCAGCATGATCCTATTGCTTCTGTATTAGAATACGAGGTCTACTTTATTTATATGCAGATACAAAAAAATTCAAAAAATGCTAAAAAAAACACATATATATATATATATATATATATATATATATATATATATATATATATATATATATATATATATATATATATATATATATATATATATATATATATATATATATATATATATATATATATATATATATATATATATATATATATATATATATATATATATATATATATATATATATATATATATATATATATATATATATATATATATATATATATATATATATATATATATATATATATATATATATATATATATATATATATATATATATATATATATATATATATATATATATATATATATATATATATATATATATATATATATATATATATATATATATATATATATATATATATATATATATATATATATATATATATACATACACGCACATACATATATACACACATTTATTTATACACACCCACACACATAAATGCTTACATACTTCACACTATGATTGCGAGGCCAGAAGCATTGCTCGACAATTTTCTTTAAAAAAATGGAAATAGAATGGATTTAAAATAACTTAACATTTCTTTTACAAATTCTGGCAAATCGTTACACAACTTGAAACCTTTGTAGTATACACTATTTGTATACCTGCCAGATTTGTGTGAGGCAAACTAAAATCCTTCCGACCTATTGCGGTTGTCGACGGATAACTCTCGGTGAAACTAAATTAAAAGCCAAAAGTTTACGTAACTCAATTAAGAGCAAAAAACTATTTATAATGAGTCTAAGGTTTTCCTAAGCCATTTATTTATCCACTGTTGGATAATAGGCCTCTTCCAGCTTTCTCCGTATGTCTGTATCTGGCGCTCTCTGAATTAAAAATAAAGTTGAGTTAAATATATTTTGCCCCTGTTCTCAGAGTTAAACAGTGTGTTTTTGCAAATGTAAAACTGCACAAGTGGGTTTTTGCATAATTACAAACCGTACAAAGATGTCAACGGTTGCTACGGCAAGATGTTGGTTGTGTAGGGTTTGAAGTAGGAAGGATGAAGAGATGAAAGGAGGGATTACTGGTCCCTGGCTTTAATATGCGCTGTATATGCAGTTTTGTATGATATATGTTTTTCAGAGGGAGACTGCCGAACAAAGTACTTAAGTAGGTACCGATATAATCTATGCACCGGAAATAAATTTTAATATTAGGCCCAGTGATACACATAATAAATGGTAATTCCTTGTAACATAATAACTGACAGTAAAAATCTTGAAATATTTAGGCACAGTGATACACATAATAAATGCCAATTCCAAGAACCATAATAACTGATAATTATTAACATCTTTAAATATTTTGGCACAGTGATACACATTATAAATGGTAATTCCATGTGACAGTAACTAATAATAAACATCTTGAAAGATACAAATAATGAATGGTAATTCCAAGTAACTGAAAATAAACTTCTTTAAATATTTTGGCACAGTGATACACATAATAAATGGTAATTGCAAGTGACATAGTAACTGATAATAAACATCTTGAAAGATCCAAATAATAAATGGTAATTCCAAGAAACTGATTGCCCCATTTTTTTTTATTTATTCGTTTTAATATTTTTACAGATTGAAGACTTTAAATCATTGCTTGAGTTATTCTTAAGTTGATTTATTCTTTTGCTATGATGTTTTTCGTCTAATTTTTTTTTGTTTTATTTAAATAATGATAATTATGATAAATATTAACATAACGAATTTATTTTACTTCCGACGACCATTTCGGCTTACAAGGCCATAATCAACTACGTCATTATGTATCCAGAAATTCTGGATAATGTCGTAGGTACTAGGAAAGAGACAATTGATGGGGTGGTTGTGTGAATGAGGGAGAAGGAGGATAAACAATTATATTTATAATAGGCTATGTAAATAGATTGATTGTCTACTTAAACCTATTATTACAATTTATTTTTCTGATTAAATCAATGGTTATATTTTCAATTACTAAATAAAGTATGGGTGATATGGCCTTGATTATGGCCTTGTAAGCCGAAACGGTCGACAAATAAATTAGTTGTGGAATATATATATATGTGTTCATATTTATCATTATTATTATGGAATTCTACAGTTTGAATTTAATCGACAGATTGAAAACTGCTGTTAAATAATAATATCAAACATACAATTTTTCATTTTATTTTTATTTAGTATTGCCTCTCGGGCACCTAACTGGTATCATAACTTTATTATTTTAAAATGCACCCAATAACAAGTTGTCACGTTTTGTGTGTCTCAACATAGAATCGAACTCGGTACCCTTAGCTCAGGAGTCAAATATTTTGCTAACTGGGCAATGATAGCCGATGTTGGATAAATTTTAATAAACAAATAGGTTGTCTTATACAAGATGCATGCAGGTACAATTTAGTAGCGTTATTTAGTATGCGAATCACCAACTTGGAATCAGCATTCACCCTGAATACTGTGCAGTAAGGGGTAGGTAAACTTAGGGATGTTGATACCGTATCTAAATATTGCCATTCCATGCAAATCCTTTCAATCAATGTTTATACGTTTAACCGCCATTTGTTACATGCACTTAATGAAATTCTTTATTCTGTCTGACTTCAGTTAGTCAGGTATTTGACTTATGAGCAAAAAGTTTCGGGTTTGATTCCAATTAAAGACACAGTTTTTCACTGTGCTTTGTAAGATGATTGATAATAATAATAATAATAATAAAATACTTTTATTGGGTCAAACAACGTGGCGGACTTATTGCCCGCAGGCAATTTCTACCAGTCAACCACCATGGTAAATACAATCAGTTACAGGAATATACATAAGAATACAAATAGAAAAAAAAATCATAAATTTAAAATACAAAATAAATATAAAAAACAAAATAATAATATATGTATGAATAAGAACAAAAATAAGAATAAAAAAAATACATCAGATACCTACACTATGTTTATTGGATGGAGGATAGGAGAGGAGAAAGGAAGAGGGATAAAGGGAAAAAGACGTGAATTTGTGTTTATGTGGATAGAAAGTGTGACTTCAGACGCTTTTTGAATGCTATTAAGTTAGTGTCATCTCTGATACTCTCTGGCAATATTAATTACTCGATTCTCTAATATTTTATTTATTTTATTTTTTTATTTTTTTTGATTAGGAAACAAAACAGGAGTACAGATAGAAAAGTACATAATAATTATAAAAGAAGTATACAACAATCTGTACACCCAATAACATTGTTTCACATAATAATAGAATGGTAAGTAGTACAAACTATCCACATGAATACAAAATAAAGAAAACAAAAGAATATGCATATTTAAAAATAACAAACAATTTCAATAAAAAAAAAAACAACGTTAGAATAAGCATATTTTGTTATAAAAAAAAACATATTTTGTTATAAAAAGTGGGAACAGGAAATATGGAAAGGGAGAGGACGGACAGGGAGAGCAAATCTCATATACCTACATATGTAGAAATAATGTTGAAAAATACGAAACCACTATTCACTGCCGCAAATTACACGCATTACCTCGTGGCGAAACTGATTAATAGATGAATCAAAGATATCAGCATGCATCGAAAATAATGCATTAAATCTACGACAGATGCGTGGGATCGTAGCATTCATCCGCAAATTGGTTCTACAGTGTGGAACATGTAAGATGTTTGACTGGCGAACTGACCTTCCCGGGACCCGAATATTCACAAAACTGACAAGCTCAGGCGAGTCCATAGCATCGTTCAAAATTTTATGAAGCATTAATTGGTCGAATAAGGTTCTTCTGGATTCTATGGTATCATATTTGTGGTATTTAATTGAATCACGATAGCTATCAAAGTTAAGTCGTAATTTGTAATTTAAAAAGTTAAAAAATTTGCGTTGAATTCTCTCGATTCTAGCTATGTGGACGCCATAGAAGGGGGACCATATCTGTGTGCAGAATTCGAGTTGAGGACGTATATATGCTAAGTAGAGTGTATAAAAAGTTTTACTGTTTCTGAAAGGTTTTGATATTCTTATTATAAATCCAAGCATTTTGTTGGCTTTTGATATTACATGATTAATATGTTGGATGAAATTTAATTTAGAATCTAATATAACTCCCAAATCACGGATATGATCTACTTCCTTTATTCCCGAACTATTAAAAGTGTAAGTATAGTTGATTTTATTAATATTTCGAGTAAAAGTTATTTTGTTACACTTGGCTATGTTGAGTACAAGTTTGTTTGATTGACAGTATGCAAATAATCTGTTAAGGTCTTGTTGTAGGTTATTACAGTCAGTTGTAGATTTAATAGTCAAGTAAATTTTCATATCATCGGCAAATGCAAGATAATGAGAAAAAATAAAACATTTATAAATATCATAGGTATAGATATTAAAGAGTAAGGGGCCTAGGTGAGATCCTTGAGGGACCCCTGAGGGTGGATTGAAGAAGTCAGATTTGAACCCTTCGACCAACACCGACTGCAGTCTGTTCCGAACATATGAATCGAACCACCTGAGCAAGTCACCGTGAAAACCTATATGTTGCAATTTCGAAATGAGAATATTATGATCGACCTTGTCGAATGCCTTTGCATAGTCAGTATAGATAACATCCACTTGAGATCGTTCATCCATATTACTTGTGATGTATTCGGTGAAAATTGTTAAGTTCGAAAGAACTGAGCGATGACGTAGAAATCCGTGTTGTTGGTTTTGAATATTGAGTTTAACGGTTGAATAAATTTGATCATAAATAATACGTTCAAAAATTTTGCTAAAAACTGGAAGAATCGATATTGGACGATAATTTTGAATTTCATTAATTGGACCAGATTTATGAATTGGTATGACCAGCGCCTCTTTGAATTTCATCGGAAATTTACCCTTAGAAATTGACATCTTGAACAATAAACTAAGTGGGAAGGAGAGAGTGGTAGCGCATTGTTTTACAAAGAATGGTGATATGCCATCGTTGCCCATGTCAATGGCGTGTAAATATTTAAAAACTAAAGCATCATTAATATTGATATTTCCTAATCCATCAAACGAAGAATCAGTTATGAAATCAGTAGGCACAGATAAATTTTGGTTACTATAATCAATTACATATGTTGATTGAGAATGTTTGCTAAATAAATGACAAATTTTCTCACCCCCAGTACATGATTCATCATTTAAATGCATAGTTTGGGGTATTCCAACATTTTTCTTCTTTTTTTTGCAAAAGACCAAAGTTTTTTATAATTAAATTGAATGTTGTTTTCAACGGAGGAAATATACTGATTAAAACAATCGTTTTGAACAGTCTTCTGTCTTGAACGTAGTAAAGAAAATTCTAAATAGTCTAAATAATTACGGTATTTCTTCCATTTTTTATGCATTTTATGTTTTTCTCTTATAATTTTAATAAGAGCATAATAATACCAACAGGGATATTTAGTGTTTTTGATAAAAGTAAAAGGTACATGTTGAGATATTGTATCATGGAGTATATTGTAAAAATGTTCAATGGCGATATCTACATCATCATAATCTTCTAAAAATGACCAGTTAATTATCGATAGATGATTGTTAATGCTGTTATAGTCGGCTTTGTGAAAGGAAAATATTTTTTTAGGTGGAGCGATTATAGTCGGCAGTGAATTAACATTCAATTCAATAACAAGAGACGGATGGTGTAAATCTTCCTTAACTAGAGGATGCTGAGCATGGGTGACAATGCATTCAACGTTACTCAGTATGTGGCAACTTGTTAAAGAATGCGTTTTAAATTCATGTTTCTTCTGCTTTTTTTATATTAATATGCTAAAGTACATATCATTAACCTTAAAATTATAATAAAATATATTTTAGATTCTTCATATAATGTAGAATCATGTACATAAAATGGAATTCTACCAAATAAATAATCGCGAACTAACTAAAATGTCATTTACCGTTATTACAACATATTTCGGAAGGATTTTCCTATCTTAGAAAATCAAATTTCAATGTAAATCTCATCAACAAATATTATTTTTAAATAAAAAAAAAACGATTCACACTAAACGCATATCTTCTTCTTATTATTATAGTATCTGATCATGTCCCTCTATCTTTGGCGGCTTGAAAGAGCTCCTCCACGGTCCTAATCCCCGCATAAATGCATTATGCATTCTGAAATCGACCGCTTTTGGTGAATAGCCTCTCCCTAACGTACAGTTTTTAGATTTTTTTTAATTTTTAATTTTTAAACTTAGTATATAATAATAAAAAGGACAGTAAAAAGGTTTAATAACACACGAACATTTGGTGTAAGAAATGTGAATGAGATGATAAATAAATTCTCAGACTGTGTGGCGCTTGCTTCTCTCTGCCTATTTCGTGAAAAGAGACATTGCACGATTGTAAAATATACATATTATTAAGTACTTAAAATACTTTTTAAAATATATATATTTTTTTATTGAAAATGAATTGTAACGTTTGTGTTTTATTTAAATAATCGACTGTGCTTACATTTGTTTAGATGTCAAACTAGTGCAGCTTTTCTCCTATGGACCTCCATCTCTCTCTCTCCAATGGTGGAGATCCATCTCACCCTCGTTACGTCATTCCACCCTCAACCCCTTCATCCATCCATACATCCCCCCAATGAACCGTCTACAGACTCCGTTACAGAATCAACCGATATTTGCATACCTAACACAATCTAACCACGATACTTAGCTTCAACGTTACACTCAGACTTATGTAATTTCGTTATGGTTTAAATAAATTCACTCTTCCTAACAGAGTACCAATATTATTATTAATTTTGTTTATATTATGTATTACTTTGTATTATGTATCTTTGTGTTCATAAATGTGTGCCAATATAGAAAAATGTGGCGTTTGGTTCTCTCTGACTGCCAAATTTCCCAACATCAGCTACACTACAACTGTTTAGGATATTTCATAATTGTTAAATAATATAAGTTATTTGTATAGTTGTAAAATAAACCATACATACATACATACCATCACGCCATATCCCTTACGGGGTAAGCAGAGAGAACCGAGCGCCATACTCCTCTATTTTTGCATACATTCCTAGCTTCCTTTACATCCATACATCGTCTCATACATGCTCGTCGATTATTCAAGCTTCTAATATTTCCTTCATTCAAAATATCATTCACATGGTCATGCCATCTCTTTCTGGGGCGGCCCCTACTATTCACTCCATCTCTTACACCCATGTATATTTTTTTGGTCAGTCGTTCATCATTCATTCTTTCTATATGTCCAAACCACCTCAAAGCATTCATTTTCATTTTACATATACTATCCTTCTTTATCTTGCATTCTCTCCTTATGTCCTCATTTTTTATTCTATCATATATCGTTCTATTACATACTCTTCTTAGTGACCTCATTTCCACAGCATTTATTCTACTTTCATGCGTCTTTTGCCACGTCCATGTTTTAAAATAAACCGTTTTCTAGTATATAAGAAAAAAAAAACATATTCTATGTTTACCAGTTGATAATGGCCTAATCAGCCGAAACGGTCGTCCTATCATAAGAAAAATATACATGTAGAACCATAATCATTTTTTTATATTAAAAATACCTCGGAATGTATTTTATGTATGTACATTCACACCTCGGAGGCAAGTCTGTAAAATCAAAACCCTCATGATTACCCATATCATTGATATATAATTATCGTAATATGGATTTCTATAATATCTTTGGATATTTTACAACTCCATATTATGATAGATTGGTTTAATATACATGAATCAAAATTTTTTTTTTTAAAGTCTGAATTATATCCATGATATGGGTAAACATGAGGGTCCCGTCAAACGGTGACATCAAAACCCTCACAATTATATTTTACTGATTATATTATTAACTAGTTGCATTTAACACATGAGATACAACTGTCGATAGCGATAGTATGTATAGTTGAAGAATAAGTACCAAACTTTATAAACCCATAAATACAAATTATTTAATATTTTAAGATATTTGGTTTTCTATACAACACATGTACCTAGGTATGTAAGTCAAGGTAGGATAGTATGGAGGTCAATCCTTTGATCCTACCCAGAATATGAAAACAGCATGATGGTATGTATGTATGTTTGGAGATTAGTATCAGACAATTAAGTCTTCTTAGATATTGTGTGTAGGCGATTGCCATACAAATTGTATGAAGCAATGTCGTCACTAAATTAAATTTTTATAAAAGTTGTTTAAAAAAAATTGAGATGTGCTAATACAATGTCAATATTTTTTATATAAAATTAAATTATCTAGTTGGGGTGTTTTTTCGATATTTTTTAAAAATTTGGAAATATAGGCAGATAAACACATAAATTTGTCATAAAAAAATATTTTTCTTAATAAAAGATGTTTGAGAAACCCTGGAAATTTTTTGAAAAAAATTTTGAGATTTTGTGTTTTTCTATGTTTGTACCAATTTTAAAAAATAAAGTAAAAATTCAAAAGTTGATAACCCCTGACTGAAACAAAAATTCAAAATTCTGAGTATAAAAGTTTTGTAGGCCTATAACTTTTTATATATTCTGAAATTTTGGGCTTTGTAAATTGAGCGGATCAAAAGTTATAAGGGGGGGGAACACACAGACACACGAAATGTTCTACTCCGAATTCTGATTAAATCCGTATGGGAACATATATACTGCGAAGCCTCTAAGTTGGTGTTTTTTGACTTCAAAGTTGGAAAAGCAGTGAAAAAAGTAGACCGTGCATACAATTCTCGCGTATCCTGGCTTGAAACATTGTCGATAAGTTAAGAGAACAAAGTTCTCCTGAACAAATCGACAGTTGGATTATATTAATTATCACGATTATATTATATTACCCTCCTATCCATCCCAAACAAATTGTATATGTGCATGTGTGTGTGGGTGTGTGTGTGTGTGTGTGTGTGTGTGTGTGTGTATGTGTGTATGTGTGTGTGTGTGTGTGTGTGTGTGTGTGTGTGGGTGTGTGTATGTGTGTGTGTGTGTGTGTGTGTGTGTGTGTGTGTGTGTGTGTGTGTGTGGGTGTGTGTATGTGTGTGTGTGTGTGTGTGTGTGTGTGTATGTGTGTGTGTGTGTGTGTGCGTGTAACGTGAGTTGTTTACAGTATTTTCTTGTTATTGATGGAAAGTTAAAATTTGTATTATAAAAAATGTAAATGAGCTGTTGGCTTCCCAAATAAATAAATAAATAAATAAATAAATAAATAAATAAATAAATAAATAAATAAATAAATAAATAAATAAATAAATAAATAAATAAATAAATAAATAAATAAATAAATAAATAAATAAATAAATAAATAAATAAATAAATAAATAAATAAATAAATAAATAAATAAATAAATAAATAAATAAATAAATAAATAAATATTGATTATATTAATTATCACGATTATATTAAATTGATTATATTAATTATAACGATTAAATTATATTGATTATATTAACTATCACGATTATATTAAAATTACAAATGTATATTGCGGCCAACAACAAACAACCTGGGGGGTAAGTCAGGTCAAACGGGGAAGTCAAACTACTTACGATTACTCAAATTATGGATATAATTATTATATGGAATAATATTTTATCTTAAGGACATCGCTTTCCAGGAAGACCACCAAACGATGGAGATACAGCGTCAGTATTCAAGGAGCAATTTTCGGAGAAAAAACACATCGACTTGCCCCCCTGACTAATTATAACATACACATATAAAATGATATTTATTGAAATGAAATAATTTATATCTTATATTTACTATGTATGTTTACTATGTAAGAATAAGCTTATATTACCTTTAATTATTTTGTATCTTATGTCTACTCTATGTTTTTGGATAGAAATAAATAAAAATAATTAAATAATAAATAAATATGTAAATTGTGATTTTTTTCGTTAAATGAATAAAAAATATAGTACATTTGAAAAACTTCTCCCCAGAATCTTTTATTTTTATATCTTTTGTATTGATTGTGTTTTTTGAAATTTGTCTTTGTTGTAGTGTTGTTCATTATTGTTGTTATAAATGCGTCTCATGTGTTAAGTTTGGACCTCGTCTCAGTATTTGCCTGCTTCGGAAGTTTAAACGGCATTAGGTGTATTTTTCATGTTAACTCGCATGAATATATTTATGTTGTACTACAATATGATATGAATGAAAACGTCAAATAAATAACTGCTTGAATATCGCATTAGACTATGGTGAGATACTCAAGAGGTTTCTCTGAAAAATATCCTTCGTAATATTTTATCTCCGTCCTCTCAGACGGTCCTACCCTAGTTCAGGTGTGAGCTCTTCACATCAGGTTTAGCTGTGGGTACATACTAGTGATGTGCCGACCGCTAAAATCCATATCCGTGGATCCGGATACAGATCATGGTGACTCCCACTGGGTATCACCTAAGCTTAGGTAGCCCCTAACGTATCGATTGGTTTTCACCAGTCTATTATATCTGTTCCCTAGCTAGGAATTCTGGATAACTTAGTTTTCACACCATTTTTGTAAACCCAACCTACAAAAGTTTGGTAAAAATAGGTTGGTATGGTTTGTTTGTAGTTATAATTGCGACTGGCGTGAGCCAGTTGCATTATATATTAAAAAAAGTAACTAAAATATTAAAATAAATGACAAAAAATTGGTATTTTTATCAAACTTTTGTACGTTATGTTTTAAAAAAAATGGTGTGAAGGTGTGGTGGCTATCCAAGAATTATATACGATTTTTTTTTTGTTTATACAGTGGTAACATTTATATTTGGAATGCATCATGTTATTAAATGTTAAATAAAACATAAATGACATAAATGTTAAAAGAATTTTATATATAAGTTTGTATGTTTTCTTTGTTGTTTGTTACATTGTGTTAATGGTTTTAATTATTGTTATATTGTATTGCTAGTTTTTAATTTTTGTTTGTTTATAATTATTTTTTGTTACATTGTCAAATTTATATAAGTGTACGAGAGAGCTAGCACTGTTAAACTGCTTTTGCAGTTTAGTGCAAGAATACTTATTGTTTAAAAAATGTAAATAAATAAAACTTTAATAAAAAAAAAATGTTTTTTCTATGACTGTCACTTTCTGTCAATTACGTTGTGATTACGTTCAACATTTCCAAATAATTTAGTTTTCGTTTAGTTGATTCTAGTTATTTTCTCGTTAATAAGTATTACTTGTGCTATTACTATAGTATAATCATGTATATTCAATGCCTAAAAATGCAATAATGTTATACATAAATATTGATGACATAATTTAGCAATTTTGTCTTGTATTTTAGGAAATGCCAAACGAAAGAAAACGGCAACCTAATTTTACCATCGATGAGAGGTTGAAACATTACGGCATTAATCGTACCTATTCATTTTTATTTTCAAAATGCGTGTAAATCGACGAAAAATTAAATTATAGACACAATTGACAATATTACGCTACTAAATGGCTACTGCTGTCATTTTGACAGTTGTTTCTTAAGTATTCGTTTAGGTGGCGGAAATCGGCTCCCCAGAATTAGGGGGCTCTTAGCGTCTTAGGAAACTCTTATGTAGGTGGTGAAACGAAAATTCACGATAGGTGCTACATAAGAATTCTTAGGTAGCACCTAAGAGTTAGGGGGCGTTGGTGAAAGTCACCACTAGTGTCTAGGTCTGTAAATACGGATCTCAAATGCCATAATACAAAATTCATACCTACTTTATTTGTTTGTAAAATTACAAACTACAAAATGAGTGTGTGAGTGATACAGTTAAATGTGTAATAGCTAATAGTTTATAAAATTCGTGTTCATTAACGATGTGATGTGTATAATTAAAATAAAAAAAATATCTTAGTATTTTTATGTATTTTTTAAGTATTTTTATGTTAACTAGTTTCGGAGACGTAACCGATCATTCGTCTGGACACTCTAATTCTTATATTTTAATCATATTACTTAAAAAGTGCCACAATGAAATAGCTGCAACGTATAAATATGTGATGTGTGTTGCGTATGCTGTTTTTGTGACACGGGCCAACAATGAATAAAATTTCGCATGATGAAATTCACTAAATATATTAATTTGTTGTAGTCACGGATACGGATATCTGGCACATCTCTAGTAGGTACTTAGTATAACTACAACCATCTTCCGACCCTTGCTTCAGTCGCTGTGGCATTATCTTCAAATGTCGAGTGTAAATATAAGCGTTTAGCAGCTTCTAGTGGTGGAGGCTGTAGCAGGAGTTGTGTCTTGTATTTCCGACACCAATGTGTGAAAATAACAATCTACCTTATGGCTAAGTGGACAACTTTCACGGTATCGTATTTATATACGTGGTGCATTTACAACACAGACACTATCGCTATTACTATGTTGAAATGGAAATTGTATATTTTACTCTCCACTTCTATGGATTTCACAATTTTAAGAGTACTTTTTTGCATCGATTTCTCAACGGCTATCATTTAAATCTAGATTACGCGACGTCCTACGTAGGCGATTCAAAGCGAACGCTATTGCGAAGCAATGCGATGTGGTTACACGCGAATTCAATGCGATGCTGTGCGACGCGGCGGTTCTGTCCTACGTGCGCGCGAATCGCGCTTCTGACATTATGCTTAACCAAAAAAAAACTATGGCACCGCTTGCAATTTGCGCAAAAATATCAAACCAAATGATCGCGTTCGCTTCGTATCGCGTCGCGCCGCACCGTACCCTACTCGCGGTTGGTAACGTAGGACACTCCCATAATTACCGACTGTTTGTTATATTGAAATTTCGATAAAAAAATTTATTTTGTTTTATTTATTTTATTTATTTATTCATGTCTGACAAATATTGATACACTTATATTTCATATTATTATTAACATGTACATATATTATACAGTGATGCAGAAAGCAGTATCATTAAGGTGTTTTAATCACCATTAAACTAGGCAAACCCTGTGTCATGATGGCTATTTCTTTCGCATAAAGTTATGAATACATAACTTTATGCGAATATATTCGCGCCGCGCCGCTTCGCGTTCGCTTTGAATCGCCTACGTAGGACGTCGCGTTAGGGATTGAAATCCAGCAGCATTTTCAATCCAGCATAATTTTAGCAGATTTTATTAATAGTTGCTGGATCCGCGCTGGATCCAGCAACTATTGATTTTTGAAGACTACATTTCTAAAAATAGTATAAATAAGTCATATCTCTCCTAAATATTGTCTTTATTTTTTCGTGTAAAGTAATTATGTGTATTTATTGATATTTTTGTACATTAAGCAAACCAAAGAGTTCTTATAAGTTTGCTTTTGGCAGAGATGAAGACACTAAGACAATCTTGGGCAGAACCCTCAGAGACAGAATCCCCAACGAGAAGATCCGCAGAACCTGCAATGTGGAGGATATTGTAAGGTGGAGCTGACAAAGAAGATGACGCTGAAGAGATCATGTTCGAATGATGAATCCAGAAAGGCTGCCAAAGATCGTAATGCGCGAAATACCAGAGGGACGCCAACCACCGGGAAGACCATCAAAGAGATGGAGGGAGAGCTGGACGTCCTCGTCCCAGGACCTGTAAAAACAGATCATAGATCTAAAAAAGAAGAAGAAGAAGAAGGACGGAATTGGGCGGCCAGAAAAGGATTCTGGAGGAGGCCAGGGCCCACATAGGGCTGTTGATGATGATTATGTAAATTATATTAATGATGATGATTATTTAAAAAAAATATTTTGTCGGCTTTCATGACTCAGTTGGTTGGACTGCTGATTCAAAGGTCCCGGGTTCGATTCCCGGTGGAGACACAGTTTTTAATTGTGTTTTCAGTCTGGATCTGTGAGGCGATTAATATCGTAAGTCTCCAGAATGTGGCAACTTGTTATTGGGTGCGTGTTAAATTAATATTTGACATAGTACCTGTTAGTTGCCCGAGAAATAAAATAAAGAAATAAAGAAAAATATGTTAAAACAAATTTAATCAAATATTTTTTTATACAGTATTAACAATTAATTTATATTTATAACAATAGTGTATGTATGACACATGAAGTCCAGGTTGTTGTCGAGAAAGACAAAGCTTACACTATATAAAACTATTGTCAGACCAGTGTTGACATATGCCTCCGAGACCTGGACTCTAACTAAAAAAGACGAGGACCAACTTAGCATTTTTGAAAGAAAGATCCTGCGGCGAATTTACGGAGCTGTCTGTGAGGGTGGTGTGTGGAGAATCAGATACAATCATGAGCTATACCAGCTTTATGATGACATAGACGTTGGAGTATTTATAAGGATTGGGAGACTCAGGTGGCTTGGACATGTGGAGAGGATGAGTGAGCAGCTGCCCGCCAGAAGAGTCCTTCATCATAGACCAGAGGGTGTGAGGCGTAGGGGGAGACCCAAGTTAAGATGGATGGACTGCGTCCAGGGGGACCTGGACTCTTTGGGCGTGGTCAATTGGAGACAAGGAGCCGCTGACAGATTGGAATGGCGAAGACTTCTTTTGGAAGCCAGGTCCCACCTTGGGATGTGGAGCTGATGATGATGATGAGTGTATGTATGGCGTATTATTTTTGTTTCCTCGTTGCAGTCCAATTGACTTCGTATAATTATCGTCAAACTTCTTTTCGCCGTGGAGGGGAGCGATTTGCACACATACCAACCAAGCAAAAAGACACAAATTTGCGCTCTGCGCACCTGGAGGTCTGAATCAAATTATACTTCATATTGATATTTGACATAGTACCTGTTAGTTGCTCGAGAAGCAATTAGAAATAGCTCTCGAAGAAGTTATTAAAAATGTAGAACATAAAGATAGCGTATCTTTTGCTTGCGACGGCTTCCAATTTGTAGAATTCCATATTTAACGGGAAAATCGAACTCATATTATAATTTGTATGATATTTTTAATTCTTCCGACGGTTGTTTCGGCTTGAACTGTGTATTAAACTGGTTATAAGCCGAAATGACCATCGGAGGAATTAAAAAAATATTATAGAAATTATATGAGCTCATATTATCAACTAAACCTTGTGTTTTTATTTATATCAATTTAATTTTCATATTTTCATATTCATTTAATTTATTTTGGATATCCAACAGTACAGTAAAATATAATAACAAAGTATGATATTAAAAACAATGTAAAAAACAGTAAATGATAGACTACGGTACATAATAATAGGACATCATATCAAGTAATTTTTAAAGTTTTACGTACAATTTTCAACAAATGAGAAAAACAAAATTATAGGATCACACCTGAAACATACAAGGAATAGTATAAAGAGGATTATATTCTAGAATCATAACATGGGATTCTAAGGTACTTAAGGATTAACGAAAAATGATATTTATAAAGAATTGTATCTACATATGTATTAATTTATAGTGAAATTCTATCAAGTTAATTTTATATACATATGTATTTATATACAATGAAATTTTATGTACATAATGTATTAATTTATGATTATACATAAATTTGGTATTGTAAAATAAAACAAAAGTTTTCAGTTCTACTACTTAAATGACACGGACTAGTTTCGGTCATCCAGTGATCATTTTCAAAGTGTCTTTGATAGTCAAAATGTCTTACAAATTTATTTATAACTAGCTTTTATGTCCCGCCGTTGGCCAAGAATGTAAATTAGTGAAGGAATAAGCAATCGTTTATATACCTACTAATATTGTCACACATAATTTTTTTTAACCGTAGTATGAAAAGTAGTTTGAAATTTAATTGAGTTTAAGCGGTGTAAAATCTTAAAGTGATGGCCACAATCCATTTGCTTTTATATATAAGCACATACAATTTCTGCACGCATGGACTATGGGAAATGATTTTAAATATGACTTATTATAAAAAGACAACGTCGTAAAGAGTTTGGATTTGGCCACAACCCCTATTTTTATATATTGTCATCGAACGCAAATAATGTGTTTTAAATATTTAGTAATTTTGGATGATGGGAAATGGCTTAAAAATTGATTAAACAAAAGTACTGAAATATTCTAGTGTTGGTCCCATCCCATTCGTTTTTATATTTTTCGTCAAGTGTGCATATAGTTTATTATAGTTTTGCACAATAAAACTGATAGATTTAAAACTGACACATAAGTCTACATTACAGAAGAAGAAGACTTTAGCTATGTTAAATAGTTTTTAATATGAATATAAACGTTGTGAAGATCCAGCAATGGACACAACCCCGATTTTTTATATATTGTCATCAAAATGAAATGTGTAGTTATTGAAAATTAAGCAATATATGATGATAAATGGTGTAAATTTGATTGAACAAAAGTAATGAGAAGATTCTAGTGTTGGTCACATCCCATTCGTTTTTATGTATTTTCATCAAGTATGCATGTTGTTTATAATATTTCGTTACAATAGACTATTAGACATAAAACTAATCCAAAAGACTAAATAAAAAAAGAAGTAGAAGTATAAAACTATAACAAATAGTTTGTAATAAAAACTGACCCAATGGTCTACATAGAAGATGAAATAGAAGAATTACACATTAGGAAATGTATTATATAAAAAACTGACCAAAATGTCTTCATAAAAGAAGAAGAAGATGAATTGAACTATAGGAAATATTTTATATAAAATTCACCCAACATCTACATAAAATAAGAAAACGAAGAATTAGACTAAAGGATAGTTTGTTTAAAAATAGTTTGTTTAAAAACTAACCAAAAGGTCTACATAAAGGAAGAAGAAGACGAATTGGACTATAGGAAATAGTTTGTATAAAAACTCACCCAGGGTCTACATAAATTAAGAAAAAGAAAAATTAGACTATAGGAAATAGTTTATTTATGAACTGTCCCAAATGACTTCACAAAAGAAGAGGAAGAAGATTTAAACCCCAAGAAATAGTTTGTAGAAAAAATCACCCAAAGGTCTACATAGAAAAAAGAAGAATTTCACTATAGGAAATAGTTTGTAGGTATATTGAATGTGTATTGTAGTTAACCTAAAATAGTTTAATAATTTTCCTATACAAAATCAGTATATTCTTGGTTTTTAAGTAGTAAGTATTAGGTATGTAGGTACCTACCTACAATGATGTTCTAAATTAATTCGAATTCGATTTATAACAAATTTTATTTGAATATCAGAATGTGTCCGTTACCATAGTAACCATGTTCCAACATGTGAAAAATATCAAATGTTATGGAGACATTTTTTGAATATGTAGGTACCTACATTGGTTTGTTCGATGCCATAAAAATGAAAATTGTCAGAAAAATCAAATATTTTAAACAAATTATGCAATTTTACTACGCCTATATCTTTACTAATAATTAACAGACTTTTACAATATATGTCTTAAAACTTGCTGTAATGTCTTGTGTTTCATTTTATTATTTCATAATCACATTTATTTCAAAGGTATATTATTTTAAAGAACATATTCATTCGGTAGGAAAATTAAATATCGTATGAAAAGATATTAAAATGGCGGGGTTATATGTACATTTGTACAAAACGCTTACTTTAAAAATATGTTAAACATTATAATTAGACAAAATATTCACCATGTTTTTCACTTAAAAGCTAAGTTATACTTGAAAATATATTTTTTTCGTGTAAATACGTACTTCTAACTTTTAAACTAACAGATATTTGCGTGCAAAATGTACACTTTTTTGACAGATATGACTTGGAAAATTTTGTATGAGAAAAATAATTATTGAAATATTTTTAAAATTCAGCATTTTTATCGCATAATTTTTAGCGTGACACTGCATCAGGTATACTGGTACACGTTCGCACATAAATTAGATTTTTAGATGCTCTTGGTTTTTCAGAAGGCGTGAGACAAACACACACACACACACATACACACACACATACACTAACATTTTGATTGCTTTATTACTTTAGATTTGCAATGGAGTTCTACCAAGAATTGTCCGTAGAAAAGTTAAAAAAAAATATAACTTTATAATGAAATTCTATCAAATAAATAATGGATTATTCAACAGTATGTTTTATGTTAATATTTAAAAATTACCAGTCCTACAATTGTGAATTGTCTCCAATCTTGTCTTGGTCTGTGTATGATATGATAGTATATTTGCAAATAAATTTGACGATAAATATTACCGTAAATATTCACGCCTTTCTGCAAGTACCTACCTATGTTGGTTTGTACATATGTATCACAACATAATGGAAAGCTTCTAACAAGATTGAGCTTCCTCTCATCTCTCTTTCCTTCTGCAGCCTCCGTGCAGGGTCCATTGGCTGGGTATAAGGATCCATATTGGGGCATAAAAATGCCTATTGGGGATTGAAGAGACCCATTTGTGTATAAAGCGGTCTATTTACACTCCGACATGGACAAGATATTCATATATGCACACAAAGAACCGCTCTCCGTGGGCGATGACTCTGATTTCAACACTGCCACTCCAACATATTTTATGGTGTTAACGAAACGTTGCAATATATTGTGCTAGTTCCATTTTTTTATAAAATTAAGTAAAGTTGAAAGGGTGTATCACATATTGACATAAATTTAATATACATAAGAGAAGAATCATAATATTGTTTTTGCTTTATTTTGACGTTTTTTTTATTTTGTCATATATTGACATAAATTTAATATTTATTTATTTCTTTATCACACCATTTAAATAATCTTCATTAAAAACAGATAACTGCTGTCCAACTAGATATACCTGTTCTAGGGCTAGCAGTACTAGCAGCTAGTAGTACATATTATTATATTTCACGGGAGTAACTATTTGCATTTTTAAAAAGTATCTAAACAATATAAACTAAACTATTGTACACAGATTAAGAAAAAAAATGGAATTCAAGTCATCATGATATGCATACCTATACATAATATTGTAAATGTAGGTATCTTGTAATTTTTATTTGTTAATTGCACAAATAATCTGAAATAGTATTTCTTGGGAATACTGAACTGACAGAGCATAGATATGTATGATCCGTCAGTCATTTCTTTATTCAGTCGCGCCTCAAATCAAATCAAGACATCACAAAATTTATAAAAAAATAGGATTTTTTGTAAAAAGTAAATAAAGGAAATAAAAATAACAATTATATAAATCATGTCTTTTTACACTACGATGTCGAACATTTGATGTATTTTAGTTCTCCCGTAGTTCATGATTTATTCGGAACATTTTCATTTAAATGATTTCAGCGATACTATTTCTTTTAATGATGTAGGCAACATGTTATAAATACTGGGGGCAATGAAAATAAAATGTCTTTGACCAAAAGTAGTTCTCATGTGTGGAATTGCATAGTTTGTAGCAGTGCTGGCTCGTGTAGCTATAGATTGTTGTGTTTCGGGTAAACTAATTTATTTTTATGAATAATTTATTTATTTTTTATGATAGAAGAAGATTCGTATTGTTTTTGCTTTATTTCGACGTTTTTTTTTATTTTATCTTTTATTTTGTTAATGCTTTTTTGCTGTTGATAAAGAAATGACACTTAATTTAGTTTATTGGCCAATAATTTCTTATCTTTTTATTTATATCGACCGCATGGCATAGTGGTAAGCCGTGTAAGGATTTTTTAAATAATTTCGGTCCCCTCTGCGATCAAGGCACGTGGAGAATCAGATACAACCACGAACTATAGAGCCTATTCAAGGAACCAAATATCGCCCAAACGATTCAAATATGGAGGCAACGCTAGTTAGGACACGTGTATCTTATGGAAGATGACCAGACATCGAAAAGAATCCTCACATGTCTGGAAGGATGAAGGGGTACGATGGATGGATGGAGTCGAGAAGGACCTTCATATAGCTGGTGTGCGGAATTGGAGAGAAAAGGCCATGGACAGGGTGCAATGGAGACGATTCCTTGAGAAGGCCAAGGCCCATCTATGGCTGTGGAGCCACTGACGATGATGTTGGATTAGTCTTGTCAAATTTTGTTTCATTTAGACCTTGATAATGCCGAAACACCTCGGCGGAAATATTCAGTCGTTAAAATCAAATCTGTGGAGAAATACTGTGTTAATTTTAAATAGATAAATAATCACTTGAATTGAAATCTTTTGTTTGTGAATATACATACTTGTATTTTCTAATCATTTTTTATAGTTATTTTTACTTTTTTGATTATTAAATAAAAGAAATATCACATGACGGACATTTCTTTTTTAACATATTTTTTATTTATATTCACAACACAAATTGCCTTCTGCATAGGTACCTACTTAAAAAACATAAAAAAATCACACATTGAAATAGAATAACGAATTAAAATAAGTATACGAAATAAATGGTAAAAATAAAAACCTACGTAAAAAAAAGATTAAAAGACTTTGGCATTCTCGTAAAATAATAATATTACCGTTCATTATTTCAGCCACTGGCATTATTCAAAAATCTTTAATCCGTAATTTAGAAATCATAAATTTATCGAAAACTTAATAATAAAAATGCAAAAAACGGTAATAATGAATACATGTAGAATCGTTAAAGATTTTTTAAACGTTAATATTAGGGAATCAGTTGGGTTGTTAGGTAGTATAGAGACCTCCTCAGAGTCTTATCCTTTGATATGTTAAGTATCTGGATGGGTGAACTATTCCCAATTGAAAGCTCGATGATGCGTTTGTTGCATTTTATTTTGCTCTTTTAAATAATTTGCAATTTACGCATTGATCTGCTAATTCTTTTGAGGAAGTGTATAATGGTAGTAATAATAACTGAGTCTTATTATTTGTAATGCTTATGTAATTGTTATTAATATCATTAGTAAATCGGCCAGCGCCGTAAAAAAAATTAAAATATATATACATGAAAAAAAAAGTATACATATAATATTATTTTGTCGATGGACCACCCTTGCACATACAACTTGACAAAGTAGCATATAAATATTTGGGTCTGTTATGAAAGTGTGTAGAGGTTTTTTTTTCTTTGTTTTATTCCTCTCATTTTCTTTTCCTCATATTTTCTTACCCAATATTATACTATACAGTATATACTTAGTATTGTATGTATCCATTGTGGTAGGCAACGTCATTTTCATATACCTACAATTTATCATATAAAACTCGACCGCATTTTTATTTTGTCAACACAAATGGTATTTATTTAAAAAATTCCTGTTTTAATAAAACAATACATTATTTCTCCGTGGATTTTCCTCGACTTACATCCAGAGAAAGACGAAAACATTCTTGGATAACAGAATTTCGTAGTCTCCTACCCCACTCCATAGGGAAGGTTTAATAACTTGTAGTTCTATTCATCCCCGAAGCGGCTGCTCGTCGGACAAAACAAGAAACTACTATCAAGCATATTAAATTTCATACCACTACCACTACCGAGTCCAACCACAAAGTTCGTGGATAGTGCAAAGACGCAACCTACTGCAGACACATGGTCTAGTCGACTTTGTACAGGACGGGGGAATTTATAATTTAAGAACGAGGAGAGTTGACCTCAATTGTCTGCACAGACAGTGAGTTGGGATATATCCAAGGAGTAGAAGAAGAGGAAGAAGAATTTGAAATTTTTATTGTTCCTATACACGAGATCTATCATTTTTCCAAGTTGTTTGGAAGCTAGAAATGTGTTCAAAAATAGAGGAGTATGGAACTCGGTTCTTTCTGCTTACCCCGTAAGGGATATGGCGTGATGGTATATATGTTTTTTTGACCAGGGGGCTACTCATGACACGTTCTTAATACGTTCGTATCTTGGCTTAATAATAATAATAAACAACACTTCCTTGCACCCTGCGCAAGTGGCGAGTTTATTGCCGTATGGCAATTTCTTCCAACTAACCAGTGTTTCCAGTCCAGAGAAGCAATGTTTGCGTGAGAAATGAATTTAAATAAATTTCTCCTCTGCTGGGAATCGAACCCAGGACGCCCGCACAGAAACCGAACGGCTTACCAACTGTGCCAGGCCGGTCTTATCTTAATCTTAAAAATGTATAAATCAGTACTCGATCATAATCCAATATTTATCTGTCTCTACATTGAATCATAAAAAAAATGTTAAGATCAAAGTCTTGTATGAAATTGCCATTAATTTTTGTATAAATTATTTAATTAATTTTTGCTTAAGTCTGAAGCTGATCTTAAACTTATTTTAATCAACTTTATGAGTAACCCTGCAGTTTTCAATTAATTTTTAAACCACGTTTTTCAATTAATCCGACTGAGTTCACATACTACCTAATATAATTCAAAGCGACCACCAGGTATGTAGGAAGTATATATGTAGATTACTATGCGGGTTGAATTTGAAAGCCAGACACTTCACTGGTCTCTGTCAGCTAGGCTGATTTAGATTCGCAATAGTCTCATATTGAAGCCTACATGGTATTTCGAACTTACGAATATTACTTTGGAGCAGAAATCCCGTGGATCGGATTCAAATCCTGTCTCGATCGATTTTTATCACAAAATGTCTGACTTAATCAAGAAAATACAAAGAATAAGGCGTATTTTAACTTAATTTAAAAGCAATTCATTAACTAACCTAACCTTACCTAACCTAACCTAACCTAACCTAACTTAACCGAAAATTAAGTGTTAACGGAAAAAATGCTCTTTTCAATACTGACTGTAATTTATACTACGCGGTGTTTGCTGAATTTTTTAACACGTCAATCGTGTACATTATTTATTTATTTATTTATTAAAAGAAACACCAACAGAACATAGGAATATACAAAGAACATAATATAGACAGTTAGAATCAGCATAGTAGTTCCAGTGCTCCAATAACAGGTGTTTACAGCATATATTGAACGATATTTAATTGAATATTAAATATATTATATTATTAATACAAAAATTTCTAGAAAGTAAATTTTAATTTATTAATCTAGCCTTTAGAAAATAATATAAATAGGTAACTATAACACAAACAGTGAAGTGTAGTGTATTTTTAAAACACTCTTCAGAGAAGCAATTATTAAGGGAAAACATCTCATAATGATTGTTGACTTGCTTGTATCAAACGCTTGAAGGTGCTGAGGCTGTTTGAGAATATGTCGAGGTTCTCAATTTTTGTGTATAAAGTATCATAGGTTTCTTTCTACTCAGTGGACAGAAATTTTATCTTTGATATAAGCTTCAAATCGTGCAGCCTTTGAAATTAAAAAATACCTTTTATTATGTCTCATGTCGCCATAAGCAGTTAAACCACAAAGATGTGGTGAATCAATAAAATTTGAAACTATTACCATTACTTCAGTATACGGACAATTTTAGTAGACTTGTTTACTAGCAACTGTAATTATAATAACAGTTATTATAATGATCAAAGTAGAGTCAAAGCAGAAATACCACAGGCAGATGCTGCGGAGATAGGATCCATCAGATGACTATGTATAAGACGGTAGGTAAGTACATCAGTATGCCAGTTCTGTGGTCTGACAACACATCCTGTGGTCTCTGTAATTATACTAGACTCCTCCAGCATCCCCACAATAAACTGTGCTCGTGTATCTTCTGATGGGAGGGTTTGCAGATGGAATTTATTAAATGTGAGGAAATACAAGACACCAAAATGATATCTCTAACAATTCTTAAGTATTTTTATAACAGAGTGGAAATTCGTTTTGAAAATGCCAATAATATATTTTTTTTTATTACATATACCAAAATTTATATAAGGAACATAGCAAATAAATTGGGTTGGTTTGGATCACCTCACTAGGCCAGGCCTGTTCCGAGGTGGTAGACTAGTTACATCATATTAATTACTAAATCATTGTAAGCTGTTATATAGAATGATTGTGTAGCCCATGGTCCACTTATTGAGTCCTATGTTAGTAGTTTTGTCGTGTATGTTGTTATGAATTGAGAATTTGCTGACAATAGTTGATCCCTTTGTTATATAACCATGTTTTTATTATATGTTTAAGTCTTGTATTTTCTATTAAATGTATGTTCTTTATATCTTTTGCAACTAAATTTTGATTCTTTGAGAGCCAATTATTGATAATGTCTTTGTCCGTATGTAGTGTTTGTTTTCGGAGTGATTAGTTGATGTCTGTGTCTTGTATTTAAAAACGTATTTCTTCATTTCGATTCGATTTGCTACGACAGAGCGTTTTTGTCGCAATAAACACATCTTTGTACTTACATAAATTAAATGAAAATATACTCTTGAAGTTCCTATGGCGTAGCGACCATCGTAGTATCTTAGTATCCCAGTGATGGAGAGTTCGAACCCTTCCCTACAGATTTAGTTCGCCTATAGCACAGGCATTTATGCTTAATTTTGTGAATGTTCATTATAAGGACATATTCATTCTTAAAACGAGGGGGTTGTGACCAAGGCTATAATCTTCACTACCAAGTCAACCCACAAAACATTAAAATTTAGTATGGAAAATTTATAGCTTTTAAATTATTTTTGATTTAAATATTTTATTATGAAAACTTGATAATCAATCAATGAAATTTTATCACAGTGATGTGCCTTTTTATCAATTTGAAAAAAAATATCAAATTTTAAGTTTCCTGAGCTTGGGGTTACTTTGAAATATTTGACAGTTAAAATATTGAGAAGCACTGTTTAGATATCCTTTAAATTCTAACGGGGACTAAGCGAGTATGAGATATACAAATCTGCAAAATTTGAAAAGAATCAAACGAGTACTTTAGTCTATAATCGATAAAGTAGAATAAACACGCCGTACATAGCATACAGCACACACACAAACACATACACTTTGATGAAACTTAACAAACAAACACATACATTTTGATGATACTAGTTGATAATCTGCAATAAAAAAATAACTTTCTAAAATGGCGAATGCTTAACTCTCCACTATATTCCCTTGGGGGTAGTGAGGAGTATTAAGAAAATATAATGCAATGCACTTTCTCTCATTCAAACACCGCAGTGAGTACATCTATTCAAAAAAATGATAACTCCCCACTTTATCTGCTTGGGGTAGTAAGGAGTAAAATTTCATCCTTATAGATATATTTTTTAAACGATTATAAAATTCGAATATTTTTTCTTTTTAATTGCATATACGCAAACATTGGATTTTTTCCCTTTCGGGAGTCGAATGATATTATTATTGACAAACATTTTTTTCAACATCTCAATAGAGACGAAGTTGGGATATTGTAGAAGAACCAGGAAGTCGAGGCACCTACAGGGCTTACGACCTGTCAACGGCTGGTTTACGTGCTGATTTGCTGGTTTGGTTTTGTTTATGTTACACACTATTCAAATATATAGAACATTAAAAAATTACATTGATAAAGGGAACTCAATAAGAAGGCATAGTTGGTGAACGTTGCGCAAGCGCATAAAGTGATCACGTAAACCAGCCAATGACAGGTCGTAAACCCTGTAGGTGACTCGAGTTCCTGGTTCTTCTGCAATATCCCAACTTCGTCTCTATTGAGATGTTGAAAAATGTTTGATTATACAATTGTTTGATCAATTTGTATTTGGGGGAAGCTGCTGCCAACGTACCTATTTTTCAATTTGATATACCATTATTATGTCTTATCAAATCGTTTTGAAAAAAATAATTTAGATAATGAGGATATTAATAAACAAAAATATACCTTAACTTTTTGATAATGTTCTGTATAAATTCTTGTAGAAAAATAATGGCCTACCCCGATTTTCAACGTTTATAATATATTTTTAATAAACTATAAGGCGTAGAGTAAGTATATTTTTAATAATTTTTTTTTTAATTAAAGAAGACAAAAATATCTAGAAAAAATATGATGTGACGTTGCATTAATGCTTCAGGTTTAGTAAATAAACCTAAAAAACATTTATTTTCCATTCAGCGCCATTGCGTAATAAAAGTTTTTTTGGGTTATTTACTTAACCTGATGCGTTAATGCAACGTCATATCATATTTTTCCAGGTATTTTGTTCTTCTTTAATTTCAAAAAAAAAAAATATTGCTTTATACCTTATATTTTTTTAGAAATTTAAGATAAATGTCTAAAATCGGGGTATGCTTATTATTTTCCTACAAGAATATATACAGAACATAATCAAAAAGTTAAGGTATATTTCTCTTTATTAATATCCAAACTAACTAGGTTATTTTTTCAAAATGATTCGTTTAGTAATAATGATGGTATATTAAATTGAAAAAATAGGTAGGTTGGCAGCAGTCACCCTCTTAATATGAGAATATTGTAATGGTCTGAGTAAGTGTATTTCATTGTAGTGCCGTTGTTTGTTATAGCAACGTTGTTTTTAGATATTGCCAAAATTTGATGGGAAATAACAAGAAAATATAAATTCTAAGCAAAACCGACGTTTGTTTATACAAATGTGTAACCGACCCTTTCAGTGAAAGTCGTTAAAATTAATGCCATTTCAAATCGGCCGCCATTAAAATACCAACATACGGCGGTAAATTTACGCCAGTAAAACATGGTATTATATTCCTTTCTACATACATACATATATATGAACATACACAACATATCAATGTTATGTAATGTTTGTATACTATTGCTTTTGATACATCCCCCGTAAATTGATGAGAAATCCTAATTTGCTCAGGGGTTGTCAAACTGTTTCAACTATAACCAAACAAAAAAAAAAAAAGTGGGTTGTGGCCAACGACATATTCCTCACTACCATGTCGCAAGTCATTCCACAAAGTATTAAAATTTTGTATGGAATATTTTCAACATTTTTATAAAATTAGTTTTTACAAAAAAAAAATATTAAAAAATTATTTTATTACAAAAACTTGATAGTTCTTCAATGCCATTTTATGAAAGTGATGTGCCTTTTTACCAATTTGAAAATGAAAATTGTAAGTTTCCTGAGCTTGGGGTCACTTTGAAATATTTGACAGTTAAACACATTGAGAAGCACTATTCAGATATCCTTCAAAATCTATTGGAGTCTAAGCGAGTATTAAATATACATATTTACAAAATTTGAAAAGAATCGAACGATTACTTTAGTCTACAATCGATAAAGTAAAATAAATACGCCGTTCATAGTACACAGCACACACACAGATACATTGTGATGAAACTTTCAGAATACAATTTCTGCATGATACAAGTTGATAATCTGCAAATAAAAAAATAGCCTTAAAAATGGGTTAGTGTGGAGTAAAAAGGGATGGCATGACCATGTGAAGGATATTCTGAAAGACGGAAAATTTAGATGCATGACCGACAGACGAACATGTATGAGACGATGCATGAATGTGGACGAGGCGAGGAATGCGTGTCAGGATAGTAAAATGTGACGTTCGGTTCTCTCTGCCTACCCCGCCAGGGACATGGCGTGATGGTTGAATATGTTGGTTTTTAAAACTAATTTGAGTGGTTTAAATATGACTGCTTATAATTTTTGTTAGGTACTGTATAATTTTTTTTTTAAATACCTATTTGAACTGTGTTTTCACAGTAGGATTTTCGGAATTGGCATTATGTGATATGCAGTAAAAAATAAAGCTTTTCAAAAAAATATGATAATGTGTTTGGGGTAACTGTATCATCGAGTGCACGTATTCACTGACACTATTAAATTTGATTTTTTAATTTTTTTAAGTTAGCATTAACAAGATACAAATATTATGAGACGGCCTTCGTGGTTTAGTTGGTTTGATATCTGACTGCTGTGCCAAAGGTCCCGGGTTCGATTCCCGGTGGAGTCACAGTTTTAAATCGTGCTTTCAGTCTGGATCTGTGAGACGATAAATATCACAAGTTTCCAGAATGTGGCAACTTGAATGATACATGGTGCGTGTTGAATTAATATTTGATATAGTACCTGTCAGTAGTGCGAGAAGTACCTTATAAAATTACAAATACATTAAAACATTTCTTTTATATGCATACGTATATGGATAATGCTAACGATACTCTATATGATCCTTTTGATTCATTAATCCTTTTTGATCAATCAAATGATCAGTCATGTTTATTGTTGTATTTTTTTCATCTACATATATACTATTGAACGATTTATCTGAAAGATATTGCGTATGGTAATTAATCCGCTATTGTGCGCATTTATAATCATCAACTAAATATATGAATACATCTTTATGTCGCTTCTGAATTTTATATGTTTATTTATACTAAATCATTTCAGGTTGGTTCGTTAATATATTTATTTATTTATTTATTTATACATCTTTTTGTACATAATATAAACAAATATAATTGTACACTGGCGGGCTTATTGCCATTAGGCAATTTCTTCCAACCAACCAGATTACAAAGTATGACAACATTGTGTATGTACAACAGCAAATAAAAAAGAGTAAAAGAAATCAAAGAAAATACGTATAACACTTAAATACTATTAAAACAAAAAAAAAATATAATTCATAGCAAGAAAAAGGATATGGTAAGGACAGGAGAGGAAATCGGGATCAGGTGTTCAAGGATAAATATTCCTTCTTTAGTTTTTTCTTGAAAATACTAAGTGAGTTAGACGACGCAATATCCGGACTAAGGCTATTCCATAATCTTGCTGATTGTACTTCGAACGAAGAGCTGAGAAATTCTGTATTATGGATAGGTATGGAAAGTGTTGTACATTCAGCAGATCGGAGTGGAAGTCCATGACTGGATAAATAAGTGAATTTGCTTTTGAGGTACTGTGGCAGGTTTGGGTTCGAGAGAATATTGTACAATAGTGACAAAATGTGTATATTGCGCCGCTGGCGTATCCTGGGCCAACAAAGAAGATTGCGGTAAGGTGATATGCGATCAAATTTTTTCAACCCAAAGAAGAATCTGATACATATATTCTGAAGACGTTCAAGTTTATTGAGATGCACTTCATTTGCATCCAAGTAGCATACATCGGCATAATCAAGCAATGGAAGAAGAAGTGATTGAGCAAGAATTATTTTACAACGGAATGGAAGGAAATTTTTAAGTTTATTAAGTGAATGTAGGGCAAAGAAAATAGATTTACTAACATGCGATACCTAATCATAATATACACTAATCCTCACTTTGATTCATACAAAATTTGCTATCTGCGACATTTAGTATGTTAACATCATGTCATTTTTGGTATTGATGATGAGTAGTTTCAAATACCGACACATTCCGAAAATATTTGAATACGTTATATTGATTGCCACCAAAATTGGTGGCACAGTCACGTGTTGTGTACCAAGAAATTTTGCTTATGTCATGTCTATTGATTATTTGTCTGTGGAAAAAACATATATCTGTGCTTTGAGTTGTGTTTGAAGTGTTATTGAGTTGTTGCACTCGTGTGTAGATTGTTACGTCCACCCCTATGGTCCATTCCTCCCTTTATGGGATGCTGAAAGGACTTTAATAGCGATCCTCGGAGATTTCAACTTATGTTAAATGTTTACTGTCCTCGCTTATGTGGTCATTCTTTCTACTATCAATATATACATAACCTCCTATCTCTCCTTTCTACCATCAACCATTATTTTCCATTCCATATTTATGGTAGCAATCATACCTCTTTTTGTGTACCTAGTTAACAAGAGTCATAGAATTATTTACATACATTTTAATGCAATGGCTATCTCAATCTAGCCTTTTTTGGATTATATCTCAATCTCAATCTTGCCTTTTTTTGTGTTTAATCATATACCAACTATACGAATTAAAAATAATAAACTTGTTCTACGTTCCTCGAAGCAACACCAATTCATATTAAAACGAAAGGTATATTATTATAATGTCAATCTCTCAGGCAATATCCTACATTCTGATGTAATCACTGCTAGTAATAACTGCTACAAAAACTCTATATAGTACTATAATGTCAATCTCTCAGGCAGTATCCCACATTCTGATGTATTCACTGCTAGTAATAAGTGCTACAAAAACTCTCTATATAGTACTATAATGTCAATCTCTCAGGCAATATCCTACATTCTGATGTATTCACTGCTAGTAATAACTGCTTCAAAAACTCTCTGTACCTATAGTACTATAATGTCAATCTCTCAGGTAATATCCTACATTCTGATGTATTCACTGCTAGTAATAACTGCAACAAAAAACTCTCTATATAGTACTGTAATGTCAATCTCTCAGGCAGTATCCCATATTCTGATGTATTCACTGCTAGTAATAACTGCTACAAAAACTCTCTATATAGTACTGCTATTATAATGTCTATCCCTCGGGCAGTATCCCACATTCTGATGTATTCACTGCTAGTAATAACTGCTACAAAAACCATGGAATGTGATTTTATGCACACTTTAAGAATACACAAGGTTATTTCTCAACGACGCATAGTTACGGAGATATTAAAAAAATGCTGTGAAAATTTTATTTTATTTATTTATTTATTTGTTTTAATTATGGTACATTTGACAAAATTAAATAAACAACAAAAAAATATTACAAAAAAATTCAAAGAAAATTACAAAAATTGGTTTGGAATAAATTGTGTAACGTTTATTTAGTAAAGAAATGTTAACAATGCTTATGGTATGTATTTTAAAACACACTTTAACTTAATTTGAGATATTTGATTTAAAATGCGATGTTTGAGTTTATAAGCCCTCTTAAGTTGTCTGAAGTGCCTATCTACACAATTGTTATGTACCTAATTGTTATTTCGATTTTTTTTCGACTTAAAAATCAATTGTGACTTTGTGATAATTACCTACAGTAAAACCCCTCTACATTTAAACGTAGTCCAAGTTTCGTTTTAACACAAAACACAATTGTTCGTTAGCTTTTTATTTTCTATTTTGAAAGTCTCGCCTGCACTTTCAGGTTTTTCCTCGATCTATGAATATTCATGTCCCCGAAGACTTGGTGAATAATTTTCTCTCATACTCCTCCGTTATACACTTTGGATCTACCTATTTTCTCCTCTCCTCTCACAACCGCCCATTCAATCTGTAGTTGGGCTGAATTCACGCACACTGCGACTGATAAGTCGTTTGGACAACGCCAAGTCACAAAGTTGTCGTTGGTCGGTCGTCTAATACAACATTGTACAAATAAATACACAGAATAGTCATGAGATTAATATGTTTTTAAACAGTGAAATTTAGCCAATATCAACTGTTTTTAGTGGCCGACGAAAAATGTTGACTTTTGCCGAATTTTACGATAAGTTTAATTTGTCGATCGACAATTCTTGATAGAACTCCATTGTATGTAGATATATTACAAATATAAAAAAATACTTGGTA
The DNA here is from genome assembly GCA_963576475.1 of Molanna angustata. Classification (NCBI taxonomy): domain Eukaryota; kingdom Metazoa; phylum Arthropoda; class Insecta; order Trichoptera; family Molannidae; genus Molanna; species Molanna angustata. The sequence goes on from OY754982.1 coordinate 28,045,648, forward strand.
TTAGTTATTGAAATTTATTTGATTATCGACGCGTTTTGTGCAAGGCACATCATCAGAATTATTCTGACGATGTGCCTTGCACGAAACGCGTCGATAATATAATTTTCAATAGAACTAATACGAAGTTTTTTTATATTTGTAATATATCTACATACAAATTTTAGGCTGATTTTTACCAAAGCCGAAAGTGGTTCATTTGGTCAATGTGGCCGAAACTGAAGCCGAATGTTCGGTCGGACGCAAGAAATTGAAGAAAATCGGAGAAATATCGTATATATCTATTAATAACGTAATTTTTATGTCATTATTAATTTTTCTCTATAGTTATTGCGATTTTTCCCACGACATTATGTCGTACATATTTGGGACGTTGTTAAAATAGTAGTGTTTTTACGGATGTTTGAAAAGATAATTTTTAAATATTCATTGGGAAAGGGGCAAGGATGTTTTTTTTAAATATGTGACATTACTCTAATCACCACAAATATTAGAAGTTGATACGACCCGTTATGAATTCGCAGATGTATGTTTCGTTGTGGCTCAAGCTTTTTATTCTTGCAAGACTAGTCATGTATCACAATTTTAATTAAACGCCGTTAATATTAAAGTCGTGACAGTAGAGGCTTATGAAAAGTTGCCATTGCCATTGGAAAAAGTGCGTATTAATTATTTATATACCCGATAATTTACTGTTGATATTATCTGTCGATAATATTTGTAATATTGTTAATATTACAAATATTATCGTACAAATCCAGCGTCGTGAGTTCGATCCAAAGCAGAGGTCTAATTCGTAAAAAAAATCTCTAACTCAATTCTAGCATTTATTATTGTGTAGGTTTATTTAAGAAAAAATCTCAACAGGCTAGAAAAATATATTACTCCTATAAAAGGATGATCATTTACTGTAAAATATGTTAAATATATTTATTTATAAAAAATAAACACAATGAAAAGTATAGCAGTGACATCTATGGAAGTTGGTTTGTGGCTTCATAGATAGGTTCAGAACCTTTCAATGGGTTCTTCCTTAAAGTATGAAAACTTTAAGAAAGTTAGATAGATGTCAGTAGGTCATTTCATGATTGATCTGTTGCTAGGAAAATAATTAGGTATAATAATTTATTATTTATTGAAAACTTATTATTGTTCTCTGTTGGATTGGAACAATAAAAAGTATATGTAATTAATGAAAATTAACATAGGTTCATTCTAGGAACGTACCTCTAATATATAGTATCTTATCTGAATCTCAAACTTGTAAATTGTACAAACGATTTAATTGTAAATATATTGTAATTTCAGAAAATTACAAGAGCAAGTCTTCTTCATTTGAAAACTCCCAGATTCCACGATTCAAGAAAAAGAACTCTCTCATTAGAAATATAGAGAGATTCCACATTTACTAACTCTGTACTCTAATAATATTTAAAAAAGCTTAATGATCTAATACAGTTTTTACAATTAGAACAATGGAAAACTCCTATAAACCAAATAATATAAAAATTCATAAATGCAACTTGGAAGAAAAACAAACATGTTATTACGAAATCTTCTTCTTCTTTGGCTGGTCTTTTTCCCAGTTCATCTGGGGTTGGCACTCCTGGTACGCAGTCTCCACGTCTATCTGTTCCATTTCACTGGTCAGCTGGTCCTTCCTCAGCTCTCTCTCAATACATTTTCAAAAATGAGTCTTAATTCACGAAACTAAACAAAAAGGACACAAGGAACAAGAAACAGTTTTTATATTTCATTGTATCGACATCTAAATATTACCTGTATATTTGTGGAGGGAGGTGTTATAAACTCAATTTGAATATACCGGAAATATTCGCCTACCCACTTCCTTTAATTTACTTAAGACAGACGATGTTGCCAGTTAATTATAATGCTACGGGTATATTGTGTCTGTCCTGTGCAGTATGAAGTAAGTACCTGGTACTTGCGTTCGGCAACCCCACTCTTGTGTATTTAGAGGCGCCTATTCGGGACAATTTGTTGAGTGGCCCATTAAACTTTATGGCTAGAGCTACGGAGTGCTGTAAATTTAATATGAAGTGGCTCTAGATGTCTTCTTATGATGGTACCAACTACTCCAATTGGTGTAGCCACTTCACCTACATAATATTGAGTTGTTTAATTGTTGTTCATCCTGCAGTCTTGTCAAGGTAAATATTTATTTTAGTTCACTTTATTCAAACTACGAAAAAAATAATTTATGCGACCTGTTTCGAAGCCACCGCATTTTCTGCAGGACGAATGACAATTCACATCACCGAACGTTGTGCAAAAGTTGTTGTAAATTGTATAATTTAATCGATAAATCTGCAATCGATATTCTAAATAACAATCTTGCAGCTTTTGTCAGACGTAGTTGGAAATTGTATAATTTAATCGATAAATCTGCAATCGATATTCTAAATAACAATCTTGCAATTTTTGTCAGACGTAGTTGTAGATTGTATAATTTAATCGACAAATCTGCAATCGATATTCTGAATAACAATCTTACAGATTTTATCAGACGTAGTTGGAAATTGTATAATTTAATCGATAAATCTGCAATCGACATTCTAAATAACAATCTTGCAATTTTTGTCAGACGTAGTTGTAGATTGTATAATTTAATCGACAAATCTGCAATCGACAATCTAAATAACAATCTTGCAATTATTGTCAGACTTAGTTGTAAATTATATAATTCTATCGATAAATCTGCAATCGATATTCCAAATAACAATCTTGCAGCTTTTGTCAGACGTAGTTGGAAATTGTGTAATTTAATCAATAAATCTGCAATCGTTATTCTAAATAACAATCTTACAGTTTTTGTCAGACGAAGTAGTAAATTATATAATTTAATCGATGCATTTGAAATCGATGTTTTAAATAACAATCTTGCAGTTTTTGTCAGACGTAGATGTAAATTATATAATTTAATCGATAAATCTGCAATCGATATTCTATTGAATAAGAATATCGTTTATGTAAAAAAAGTATATGTCTGATAGGGTTTTTCCCTCCCCCCTCCCCTGCATACCTGTACTTACCCCATTTGACTATTTCATGTATAATTTTAAGTCAGTATATAGTGTGCCTCTGAGGATGCCAGCTGTGACTGGCGAAAGCGCTTAGGCAAATAAAAATACTCAGTGTGGAATATAACTGTGTTTCAATTTATAAGTTTTTTACAATTTATAATTATGAACTTCCACTGTGTCAACGAAAAAACCTTCAAGTTTTTTTAATATCGTTTATATTGAATATAGATTATAATATTGAAGAATTGAAGATATCAGATGTAATTGTAAAATTGTATAATTTTATCGATAAATCTGCAATCGATATTCTAATTTTTTCTTGCAGCTTTTGGTCGACCATGTAGCGCTATGAGAGGGATCCTGGATGTCTCCAATCTGCTGACATGCGCGTACCAGAATCTCCTTCTTTGCCTACCCCATCTAACGACATCTTCAATCTCGCATATTTCCCTGACTCACGTTCCTCACTCTATCTTTAAGCGAAAGACTTGCTAATGTACGAAGAGTTCTTTTTTCCGACACTCTCAGTGCGCTCTTTGTTATGGTGAAAAGTTATAATAATTATATCCATACTGTAATATGAAGTGCATGGCCTATTTATATGCATCACAAAGATTTCTATACATTTGAAATGTAATATTGTATTTTGATTTAGCTATACTTTTAATTATTTTATTTTGCTCAGCTCTAAGACACAATCAGTAAGAGTTAAGAGTTGAAATCAATTAACTTCCACCTCAAAAGTTAAATTAATCAAAACGCTTTACTGCATCGTTGAAGTGTAAATTGTTACAAACTTTTTATCGTTCCCTTGTCAACTACTATTTTGCATCTTTGTTTGTTTCTTCGTCGTCTGTACAACAAGCTGCGAGTGCAAATAATTATTGTGAAAGTTGTAAGGCGGTGTCGCCTGCAGCAGACCCGAAGCTTCTTGTGCAAATTAATTTGAAGAAATTTAATCACATCCCGTGGGAGTGTTTTTAAAGTAGAAAGAGACATTAGGTGCGAATTGAGGCGGGGGGCACTGGGGGGCAAGTGTCGCCCCCTGTGGTCCAAAATCCAAACCGCAGAGCCAAATACTTGGAGTTGTTTAATTAATTTATAGAGCGATGGAGCCACGTACCTCGGCACGTAGGTTAAGGGTATTACAACAACATAAGCGCACAAAACCACCAAGGGTTAAGATATATATTAATATTATCGTTGACATTTTCCATTGTTAACATAATGCGGACGAAACTTTTTGGCATATTTTAATACTTTGTATTGTAATTTGATTAGAGAATTTTGTCGGCGTTGTTCTTTTTCGTGTTACTAACGAAAAAAAATAATATTTAATATGTTATGTCTGATATGTTATTATAATTTGCCTGCGTTGTTGCAAATAAAATCCCTGTAGGTCAAAGTCTGCCTGGAAGTCCACTGAAAACATGGAAAGATTGTGAACATCCTTTAGAAGCCGAGAGTAATTTGTATAGTTGTAAAATAAACCGATTTCTAGTATTTAAGAAAAAGACACTACTCTATGTTTACCAGTTGATAAGGGCCTAGTCATCCGAAACGGTTGTCCTATTATAAGGGAAATATATATGTAGAAACATAATCATTTTTGTTTGATTAAAAAATACCTAGTGTAAGCTTAATTAAGTTCAAAAATAAAAAAAAGGTTTCTTTTCTTAAATGAATCTAGCTGAAAATAGTTTTATCATGCCTTGCCATCGATTGTGCACAAATCATGAAAGATTCATTGGTCGGGAAGTTAGTTAAAAATCGATTGCGAAATTCCAGTACGGACAGGTGAAGTTAAAAAAAGGGTGTAATTAATTAGGCAGTAACGATAATTTTCCTTATTTAATCGTAAAACCCTCAACTGTGTATCATCAATTCGGCAAAACTTACAGGGTACTGTGTCAGTATCTAAGTAGAATGTTTTCTCCATTACGTTGTGACAATACGCGGGCAAGTTGTAAATTGTAGCGCAACATTTGAGCTCTGTCTTTATTGACTCACTAATCGCGCAGAGTGCTCTCATTCACCGGCCCTAGGCCATGGCTACCTGGCTGGGCTCTTTTTATTAAATCATTAAAATTGCCATTAAGCCTGCCGACATTTAAAGTTCTCCGTGTAATTTGGTTAAAACACTTAAATTTATGAGGGCCCTTCTCTCCGCTCGAGAGTGAAGCTAACGTTACAACCCTCCTCACACCCTCCCATAGACGCTACGAATCATCCCCTGTCTGGTACTAAAAAATAAAATAAAAACATGAAAATATAAGCTTTTAATATTTACATTCTTGACATTTCCGCTGACATGAGGTGGAGGTTCTGATCAAAGCATGACGTTAGTATAATGTTATCAAGGGTGTAAGAGAGGTGTTTTTCTAACGCTCACATTTTCATACACATAATAAGATTATATTATAAAGTATGATATACATTTTTAACAAAGTGGAATTCCATTTTATAATAGTTAAATAAAATTTAAAGAGGCTACTTGGCATTATCAAGGTCTAAAAGAAATGCGAAAACGTACTAAATGGAATCTGTGAAGTAATGTCGTGTATTTGTCAATAAACAAACTAATGCAATTTAACACTGTTTATTTTACATTTAATAATATATTTACAATACATAAGTATAACACATTAATTTCGCACGCGTATTCTATACAAATAGACACAGTGTGAACGCTTTCAAAGTTGTACGAAGAATAATCGAAGATTTACGACAACTAACGACATGACCCGATATTCACTGTCGTTGGGCAAGTACATACCTATGTACTCAGTGGTATCAAATACCACAAGTAAAAATTGAAATGTTTTTTTTAAATTTGTTTAATTTCCTCCGAGGTCCCTTTGATCCCAACTGTCGATTTGTTCATGATAATCTCAAGATATTCTCTTAACATATCGACAAGTATCAAGCCAAGATACGCGAGATTTGTATGCATGGTCTACATTTTTCACGGTTTTTAAGACTTTGAAGTTTTTGAAGCTAGAACCCTGAAAATCGGTTTTTAAATATAGACAAAAAAAAATTTTCAAATTTGTGTTTTCAAAAAAATTACAGAGTTTCTTAAACATTTTTTTTATAATAATAATAATTTGTATAGCGCCGTTTAATGATTCAAGATCATTCCAAGGGCGCTGTTATTTAGATAGATATTATATTGCTCTACGAAACAAAGCTGTTTTCAGTCCTTAAGAGAAAGTGCTCTTACTATTTGCACTGCGGACATCTAGAGGCAATTTATTCCACTTTATAGGACCACTCACACCAAAGCATCGATCATAGTAAGCCGCTTTATTGGCTCTGTCCAACTCCTTTAGGGAGTTGGTACTCTGTGATCCAGAAGACCTAAGTGTGAGATGCCTCCCAGAGAGATCTTTTCTCTGACACAGCTCTTGTATGTATTGTGGTGCTAGGTTATTTAAAGCATTGAACACCGTTAAGCAGATTTTGTAGTCAACTCGCTCTGGACACTTCAACCAGTGCAATTCGTTAAGTAGTGGAGTTATGTGACATCGTTTTTCCGCTCCATAAATGAACCTTGCCGCTGCATTAAACACCATCTGTAATCTATCGAGCTGATACTTTGGCAATCCATCATAGATGCCATTACAATAATCTAGCCGAGACACAACGAATGCATTTATAAGTGTTTTTGTCGCATTTTTGGGCAAGCTTCGACGAATGTTTTTCAGTTGTCTTAGTTGGAAAAAGCATGAACTGTTTTAGAGATTTGCAGGTCAAGAGACAACTTATTGTCTAAGTGTACACCCAAAAACTTGACACTTGCAGACGGCAAGAGTTTTTCTCCGTTGATGTTAATAGGAGTACTTTCAATGAGGTGCTGTCGCCGTGGTGAAGCTACCCACATAAACTCTGTTTTTGTTGGGTTTAATTTTAGCTTGTTATGAGACATCCACGTAGCGACTTTTTCGATGCACTCAGCAGTATCCACTTCCAGACGGTTTTTGTACATGGGATTACAAAATTTGAATAACAAGCGGTCGTCAGCGTAAGCAAAAGAGTCAAATCCTTCATTTTGAATTATGTTATCAAGTTTTTTTATGTATAAAATAAATAAAATTGGTCCGAGCACCGATCCCTGAGACACTCCAAACTTTACAATTTCCGGTAAAGACGTATTATTATTTATCCTCACAGACTGGCATCTTCCTGAAATATATGAGGTCATCCATTTTAGAAAATTTCCACAAATTCCGTATTCGCGATCCAAGAGTCGAAGGAGAATTTCGTGATCAACAGTATTAAAAGCAGCACTCATGTCAAGAATTGACACTATAGCAATTTTCCCAGATTCAATTCCTGCAATAAGATCGGACAGTATTCTCATTAGTACAGTTTCAGTAGAGTGATTTTGTCTGTACGCTGATTGTTTTTTCGGAAACAGATCGTGTTCTTTTAAATACTGCGTCATTTGATTTACAACTGCTCTTTCAAGTAATTTTGAAAGCACTGGTAAATTGGAAATTGGCCTGTAGTTTCCAGCATCTTCCGGATCCAGATTTGACTTCTTTAAAATGGGTGTTATGATAGAAGTTTTTAGAATTTTTGAAATTCTCATTGTTTCGATCATCGAAAGATTAATTATTCTGGTTATAACAGGAGCTAATTCATTTACGCAGCTATCCAAGAGCCATGCTGGAATAGGATCTAGCGTGCATTGCTTATTTTGACAGGCCATTATCATTTTTGATACTTCTTCCTCGGTTACTGCTTGGAGCATTTCTATTTTTGCATATGTTCTTTGCAGACCACTTTCAATAGATGTTTTATTTGAAGTGTTTACAGAATTGCGAATATTTTCTACTTTTTTGGAGAAGAAGTTAGCAAGATTTTGTGCATTTAGAGATGTTTTTAATGCTGAAATATCTTTTTCTCTCACCATATCCAGGTTTTGCCACAGCTTTTTTGGGTCGTCTTTATCAGATTCAATTTTATGTACCCAGTAAGAGGCCTTTTTGTTTTTGGTTATATCTCTGTATCTTTTTTGCGAGGCGAGCCATTCTTGTCGGCTCAAAGGTGTTTTGAGTTTTTTTATACCGTCTTTCGAGTTTTCTCATTTCCTTTTTACTCTCGCGACATTCAGAGTCAAACCATCTACTATCGTTGGGTCGCTTTCGGACTATTTTAGTTTTAGTGGGAGCAAAATCGTCAATTAAAGAGGATAATGTATGGCTATACAAAGTTATTATGTTTTCAAGGGAGGGAGGCATTTTATGATAAATTTATGTATTTAACAGATTATATTTCCAAAGTTTTTAAATATTTCAATAACACCGAAGCACCCCAACTAAATAATTTAATTTTCTATAAAAAATATTGACATTGTAGTAGTAAATCTCGAACTTTTTTTAACAATTTCATAAAAAAAATATTTAGTGACGACATCCTTTCATACAATTTGTATGGCAGTAACCACTACACAATATCTCACTCAATAGTATAATACCTACTTAATCTACAAACATACATCATGCAGTTTTCATATTCTGGGTAGGAAAACAGACTGACCTTCATACTATCCTATCCTGACATACATACCTGCATGTTTTATATAGAAAACAAAATATCTTAAAATATTTATTAATTTGTGTTTATGTGTTAATAGTTTGGTACGTATTCTTCAATCATGCATACTATCGCCATCGACAGTTGGATCTCATGTGTTACATGCAATTCGTTGTTAATACTTTTATCGTTATTCGTTAAGTTTGTACAAAAAAATAAACAATAATAATATTATTCGCAGAAGGTGAAAATTTGGAAACGCTAAAGTGTGCTAGAGCTGCAATAATTGTATTTTTTTTCACTCCTCACCACCCCAAGGGGATATATAAATTCGAAACTATAAAGGTTTTTTTTATTGAAAATTATCAACTCGTGTCATGCATCTAGATCGTATTCTGAAAGTTTCATCACAATGTATCTGTGCGTGTGCTGTGTACAATGTGCTCTGTACTGTGTGCTATGTACGGCATGTTTATTTTATTTAATCGATTATAGACTAAAGCACTAATTCGATTCTTTTCATATTTGCAAATTTGTATATATTATATTCGTTTAGACTCCATTAAATTTTGAAGGATATCCGCCCCCGTAGACAACGTGTCATTTAGCTCAAGAAAAGATAACTAAATGTATGGAAGTGACAGTTGTCACGTGACTGGCAACTGTCACTTCCATACGTTGAGTTATCTTTTCTTGTTTCTTTTCTTGAGCTAAATGACACGTTGTCTGATATTTCAAAGTTACCCCAAGCTCAGGAAACGTAAAATTTGAAATTTTTATTTTTAAATTGGTAAAAAGGCTCACTTTCATAAAATGGCATTGAAGAAAAATATCAAGTTTTCGTTATAAAATATTTAAATAAAAAAATATTGAACATACTCATTTCATAAAATATTGATTTTTTTTTCTTACAAAATTTGAATACTTTGTAGAGTGACTTGGTAGTGAGGAGTATAGCGTTGGCCACAACCCACTTGTTTTATTATAAACTAGTTTCAGGCTGTGTTCAGATAGAACACGACTCGACTTCGGGTGTCGGATGTACCTGAAGTTGCAAATTATAGCGTTTTTCACACCAATCTCACTGCGTTCAGTGAGATTGGATTGATTGAACGCTTTCGAGCGACGTTTCAATCTGAACGCAGCGTCGGGCGTTTTAAATGTTAAATGTCAATTATCATACATGCACGTGTCTTTTGAGGTTATATTTTCATCGAAAGACAACAATTTGGCAGTGGAGTAAAAATGCTCTCTGACCTTTTATTGGAAATTTTTGAATGATATTTTTATAAATTAACCTCTTTGTGAATGCATATTGTCATCATAAATAATGTCAACTGACATAATAGGTACCACAGAAACAAATATAAGTCATCTTACCACAGATAAAATAGATGTCTACAAATAGGTACTATAACTGTCAGTGTGTATTTTTCACCCGACAATTGTACCGAGCGTTTGGAACGTACACTTGACGTTCACTTTGAACTCGACAGTGTCTTTTGAGCGTCTGTTTCCGGTTATTATGATCGGTTTAGAGGGTCACTATGTATCTGCACTCGGCTGTGATCGCAGCCCCACATATAGAGAGTGAAAACAAAGTCTATAATTCAGTTTTATAAAGTTTATTTTAATGTTTCGAAATAACAATTTATTATGAACCAACTTTCTTAGAACATGGTATACTTTATATATCTCAAAATGAAATATTGTCAAACGAAAAATATTTAGGTATATTACAAAATAAGTACACTAAGTTCGGCGAATGAACAGGCAAAAATAAGTACACTAAGTTCGGCGAATGAACAGGCAAAAAATATACAAAAAAATACTAGACCTTAGAAAACGCATTGACCATTTTACCAATGTCGGATGAGCTGTCAAAGTTGACATTAAACGCGGAAATTTTCAACACAAATAATAATAAGTACCTAGTATTAAAGATTAAGTATCATACAACTACTTAAATAATATAGAGGAGAAAACTAATTTATTTGAACAAATATGATCAAATGGGAATACATAATAAACTTTTTCATCACCTCAAATGGCAAAGGTGTTGATTAAATTATTTCTGTAATCAATTAACATTCAATTTATAAAGCAACTCGCTCACGCGAGTCGCTATTATCATTAAAGACTAACTAAACCTAACCAAAAAATTAACGGGAATGTTGATTTACGTACACATCATACTATTATTTCGCTGTCGTATTTTAAATCATCTCGTATAATATTCGGTTAGGTTTAGTTAGTGTTTAATGACAATAGCGACTCGTGTGAGCGAGTTGCTTTATAAATTGAATAGAAATTGGATGCATGAAAATTTTTATCAACACTTTTGTCATTTGAGGTTAGGAATAAGTTTCAAATAAATTATATATGTCAACATATTTTTATCTACTTTTATGATTTATTATTTTTTATGTTTAATTATCGCGATTATTGTCAAATTTGACAGCTCATCCGACATTGAAAAAATGACCAGTAAAAAAGCTCTAGTATAAAAATGTTATGTTTGTCTTTTATCTGTGCCAGAATATTATATCGTTAGATGCACGTCCATCATACTTCATCTTATCTGCAAAGAACCCAATGTAAACTGCAGCGAAGAAGTTCAACACTCCGTCGACGAGGCAAACGGACGAAACGATCTCCGTTATGTTGTGAAGGTACATGACCATGAACGGCATACATCCTGTCTTGGAGGCGTTCTGTGCCGTGCATTCTTCCATCTCATTACCCGAACAGCAACTCTTTGGAAGACCATACCTGTAGTTGATCGGACCCGTCAGTCCGCAGCACTTGAACTTGGATTCGATGTCGGAAAATATCCGAGAGGAATTGTAGTCTTTTGACACGGCCCCCTCGAAGTTTGTCCTCAGGTACTTGACGACGTGGCCCGTGACGTTGTCCACGTGGAAGACTGCGAAACAGGCAATGCTGATTTGGAAGAGGATCAGGATTAGAAAAACAAAAGAGTAGATGAAGAGCAGTGTGTCGTTTTCTGTCAGGGTTCCGACGCAGCCCACCGTGAGGATCAGTATGATGATGGAAAAGCCGAGACAGAACATGAACATCGACGGGAGCTGAAGCGATATGTCTTTGGTAATCTTTTCTATTTCTCCCAATTTGATTGTGGTCGAGTATCCGGTTAGGAGAGTTATGGAGGCCAGTATCAGTGCCATTATGTTTACAAAACACATTCCTACCTTGTAGAAATTCATTTTTATATGTTATAGTTTTCAATTCGTCACAGACTTAATTAATTTCATCCAATGATTTCATCGTTGAAATCTTCTAAACAAAATTTAAACCATTCAACATTTTAGTTGTAACACTAATTCGTCCATCATATAACTATTTCATACGAATTTGTATTTGTATAGGTTTGTTTTGAATCTTATCGTAAAATTAAATTATCACAGAAATTTAAAAACAATTTGTCAAAAACGATTTGGTATGTCAAATTACTCTACGGAAGAAGAACGGAAATATCTTTTTGTAATTCTTTTATTAAATTTTGAATATTTGATCGATTCCAATAGTTCTTATTTAAATTTAATTGTATAATTTTGTTTTGATTGATGAAATAGCCATGGAAATTGAAAGATACGTGTACATTGTACATTGAGTCTGTATATTGTCCCGAACCCCATAAATATATGTTGCGGCCAACAACACACATCCTGGGGGGCAAGTCCGGTCAAACGTCGAAATCCAAACACTTACGATTTCTCAACTCATGGATATAATTATTGTACGGAGTTCTATAATATATTAAGATATTTTAGAACTTCATATGATAATTGATAATTATATCCACGATATGGGGAATAATAAGGTTTTTGATTTTACCGTTTGACCGCACTCGCCTCCCCAGGACATCGCTTTCCCTGAAGACCGGCAAAAAGATGGAGGGACAGCGTCAGTTTCTCAGGAGCAACTTTCGGAGAAAAAACAGATCTACGATCTACATAAAGAAGAATAAGAATACGACTCTGTAAGAAAAAACTTATAGGTACATTGAAATATTATTTATAATCATGGTTATTCTGTATATTATGTCAAAATAACGTATTTTTTTCATCCATCATTAATCAATATAAATATATTCTTATTCCTCTTCTTCTGGTACCCTGTCAGAAACCCCCGACGTTGGCGAAACCCTCTCTCTTTCCTGTGCTGTCCGGAATATCTGCTCCACAGTTCTGAAGCCCGTACATTCCCTAATATTACCCAGCCAGGACATCTGTCTCCTTCCAGGCTTTCGGCGACCTTCTATCTATAATATTATTTTTATTTATTTTTGTCATTAAGATACAATAATAAAGCGACTATTCATCACCGGAATGATTAAGAAGCATTTTCTTATTTAATTATTTAGTACCACAATATTCTAAAGAAAATATATTAAAGACAACTACTTCCATAGACAGAGTCTGTTCCGAAGAAATAATCAGTAAAATTTGTAAAGTTATTACATTTTACAATACAACATAACACGTACAGTACATATTATACAAAAAAATTAACAATTTGCGATAGTGACAAGTTTTTACTATCGCCATCTATGAAGCAACGTAGAAACCTTTTTGTAACGCCATCTATTGAGAAATTATTTTTTTTGTATATAGGCAGGGAAAAAATCTGTTGTTTGCGTAGGTATATGCAATTTTTTAAATATCCAAAAAGTATTTACATACCTACTTTTCTTATTACAATTATTTTATTTTTTTATATTTTTTATTTTTTTCAAATTGAAGCTAACAATGTACAAAGAATAGCATATATGTATAAAAATATCTAATATAACAATTATCATCTCCATACATCAATTATTAGCTTACAATACTATCATAATTTATTTCAAAATACAGTCATATATTCAAGATACAAAATCATATGTGTGTGTGAGGGTGTGTATGTGTGAAGGTGTGTGTGTGTGTGTAAGTGTATACCTAAGTGTATGTGCATGCGTGTTGTGCGTAAGTGATAATCTTATGAAATTCCTGTTTTTAATTTTTGAGCGAGTTTATGTTTTCATGTCCAGGGACTTCTCATATTTTATGTATGTGTTTTATGTGTAATTCTGTTTATAGTTTGTATATATTTTTTCTGTTTTTGTTTGTATATATTATTCTGTTTGTATATATTTATAATTTGCATTTGTGATTTTAACAAGTATCGTCATGTAAGATATTCTTTGCAATTTCATACTGAATGTCTGTAATATATGTAGGTACATACATATATTATATATTGGCAGATGTGACATTTTCATTAAGTTTTGTATAAATCAGTTGTTATGGGCGATGTAGTACCGCAATGCTCAAAGGAGATGTTTCATGGCACGGATTCATTGTATAGCGAATATAATATATATACTTTTCTCATATTAAAAATCATAATTTTTCCGAAGCCATTCACTCGAGATTTAAGGCCTACTCGAATTGAAGATGGCCGCCATTGCCTTTGGTTTCATAGAAATATTATCACATATTTTATACTAGCCCTGGGCATATTTTTTGTTGGGTTTTTTCGCCCTTCTTTAATTTCACTTGTTTGTCTGTTCAGGATTTTTGCAATCGATTTATAATTAACTTCCCGTCCAGTTAAGAATTCTGAAACTTTCAGAATTTGTGTATTTCCGTAACAAATGCATGTTAAAACTTCCAGATTGATTAATTTGATATTTTTTATATCATTGCTCAATTTTGTATTTCATACAGAGAAAATAAAGCTTTGCGTAAGCCAGAAGGCTGAGCGTTAATGATATTCTACCGTTTTAGTGAAAAAACATTTAGAATTATAATATACATTTATTAACGAGTGGGTTGTAGACAGCAATATAAGTATTCAAATTTTGTATAGAAAATTTTCAGCATTTACTTGAAATGAGTTTGTTAAATTATTTTTGATTTAAAATTTTATTATGACAACTTGATAATTCTTCCATACCATTTTATGAAAGTGATGTGTCTTTTTAGCAATTTGAAAATAATAATATCAAATTATAAGTTTCCTGAGCTTGGGGTCACTTTGAAATAGTTGACAGTTAAAAATATTGAGGAGCACTAATCGTATATCCTTCAAAATCTAATGGACTCTAAGCGACTATTCAATATCAAATATACAAAAATTGAAAAGAAATGAATGAGTACTTAATCTATAATCGATAAAGCAGAATAAACACGCCGTACTTAGTATATATTGTACAGCACACACACCCAGATACATTGTGATGAAATTTTCAGAACACAATCTCAACATGATACTATTTGATAATCTTCAATAAAAAATCCTCTTGGGTTAGTGAGGTGTAAAAAAAAATTCGGTGTGGTTCGTGCTGAGTCTCATAGTATAGGATCAAGTAGGCGTTTGATGGCTGTAACCTCTGGCCTTTGGGTTTAGTAATAAGTAATAATATGTTGGTGTCATTTGATATTTTGGTCGGCACCTATCTCCGTCATATCCCATTTCAGCACTACCTCATCTTCCTTCAATTAAAAATGATTTATACAACGCTATAGGGACATTCTAATTCCCACCCCATACCACTACACATCTCATTTCCTCTGCCTGTGGCAATATGGATCGGAGGAATCAAGTATCAGGAATGACTTGATGAAATATTGCTTAATAATGTTTAGCCTGGAGGGGTTTTAGGGATTCATAATAATAGACACAACACATGTCCTTATTTTGATTATATGTTGACGGACAACTTTTGGTGAAACCCCACGATATCAGGTATATATGCCGTCAAACTCTTTGAGCCATTTCACCGTGGAGGAGGGGGGTTTTGCACATATACCAACCAGGCAAAAAGACACAAATCTGCGATCTACGCTCCCACGTGACGGGCTCAAGTTGTTTTCAGATAACCAGAGCACATATTTTTGGTTCTGTTTTGATGAAATGCAAAATTTAGAAAAATAACTCATCTTATACTGATCGGCATTGATCTTAAAAAAATTGTTTTAATTTATACAAGATAAGATAGGGTCTTAAACAACCCCACGCTCCAATTTATCTACGAAATCAATTTCACTACCTCTCAGAACACGGTTTGCTTCTTCGGTCAAATACTGAAAGAACGCTCAGTATTCCAGTACACAATACTTCCTTTTTCACCACATCTTTCTCCGTACAAGCAGCTCGTCTTTGGAATCACATCCCATCGCAACTTCGAGTTTCATTTACACTTCCCACATTCAAAAGAAATCATAACACCTAAATTTGTCTCCTTATCCTACTATTGTCCCCCCCCCCTCTCCTGAACCCTCTGTTTTTTTATTGTTTTTGTTTTATGTTCTTCTACCTCTGGTTTTAGGCCGAAGGCCTGTTTTTTCAGCCGGAGACTGCCTCTTGTGATCTATAAGATGTCCAGCTATCACTTCATTGTTTTTGCTGGTCTCCCCCTTACTCTATGACCCTCCGGGACTTCATGGAGACAATTTTAAGTAGTCGATTGTCTCACATTCTCTCGACATGGTCACATCGCATCTCTTCCTTATATCCTCGTTCCGGACTCTATCTACGAGTGTTAACGCCCACTATGGAGCGCAGTGTCCTCATTTCAGTAGTCCGGAGGAGGTTTTTTGTTCTGATAGTATCGGCTCTGGCTTCGATGGCAAAAGGTCATTATGGGTCTTACGCGCGTTTTGTAAATTCTGGTTTTACTTTCTGTGAGCATATGTTTGTTTCTCCAGACAGCGTCCCTGAGGCAGCCAGCTATGACGGCTGCTTTATCGGTTTTATGTTTTATATGTGATTATATTTTTATTATATGTTTTATTCAAATAAATTGTTGGTAGGTACCTACATACGTATCATAAATACAATATTTTTCACCAAATTTGGTTTGGTTGGTTGAAACATATTACCATTTGGTAATAAGCCTGCCATTGTGCACACGTGCTCAAAAAATTTAAATAAATAAATAAAAAAAAATAAGAACATACTTTGAACGTGTCACGTGTAGCCCCCCTGATACTTCGCATATAAAAGTATTAGGGGTCTGAGGGGATAACTATATATTATACCTATCAACTCTATTACTAATTACTTCCTGAACAATGGATTTTCAAGCCTTTCTGACTGAAGCCGCGGACTCCCAGTTATCTAAAATAGATGTCAGATTTTAGATATATCTTAAATCCTCCAAGACATCCACGAGGTGAAACCAAGGTTGTGAACTGGATTCAGCGCTTGAACCGAGGCTTTTAAATCTTTTGGGGTATGTTTTTTTATTTTATTTTATTCAGAAAATATACAGCATACATAATAATAATAATAACAAAAATGATACATACAGTTTCATGCCTAAATACATGTTTTCACTTATATAAAGAAAGTAATACCTAAACGTATTTTTTATTTATTAATTATTTCATTTTCTTTCATCATCATAGGGCGGGTGAGAAAAGGAAAATAAAATATTACCCTGGCTAAAAATTTGCAATTTTCATAGCAAAAGTAAAGGGAACAAGCAAGCAGTAAAATAAATATTTTTAAATTATTCTGGTTAATATTAAAATGCACAAACTAATGAAAAAAATGAAAATTTAAGAGAATAATTCAACATCAAATTATTCATTGTAAGAGCTCAAGTTATATAGGCAAAAAGTAGAAATAAGAAAGTAAATCAAAAAAATACTCAAGCTGGAAGAAAGAAGTAAGTATATAATAAAAACAAAAAATAATTATGTGTTGCTATGTATGTTGATGCGTGAAATTGGTAAACACGAAATTAGTCAAAAATTTTGAATTTTATTGCCCGTCTGTAGGAATACTGTGTAGTGACAGACAATATGTCTGTATATATTTATTTATCAGAAGAATTATATTACATATTTGAGTGTTCAAAAGGATTTTATTTAAATTAAAACATCTACCTCCCAATATGATATTGCCTATGTCAGTTCATTAATTATTTGATTATATATTATTTATAGTGATGAAGGGTTTCAAATAAAATAACTACTTACATATTCAACACTGGTATATTCGCATATTTGCGATGTCGTGGGTCGGAACTACGTAATAATTAAGATTTAACGCGACTCTATTCTGTTAAACGATTAACGCATGAATGAAGATCATAGAAAAGAGAACTTATTTAGAAGGGAAACTTCGACTTTTTCTATGATCCCGCGCTTTTAGCGCCATTTCTGAATGGTCCCTCAAAGTTTTACTGGAATTCAGTAATAATAATAATAATAATAATATTACTGACCTTCCCCAGTGTTTAAGATTAAAACACTGAATTTTGTTTTTTTGGGAGAATTTCATTACCAAAAAATTCTAGGTATAAATCACTTTTTATAAAGAAAAATTATAAAAAAATATTTTTACGATAATGCAAAAAAAAAAACATTTTTCCCAAAAAATCAAAGAATCAGTGTTTTAATCTTGAACAGCAGAGATAGCAAATTGTTTTTCTAGAAAGATAGGTAAGTATTCTTTTTCTCTCTAATTGAGTTATGAAAATAAAAGAATATTTAAAACAAAGTTATTATATATTGTAAACTATATCATACCTACAATGTTTGTATTCATTAAACAATTTAATTAAATCTTAATATTATGTAGTAGACAAAAATACTATGGACTTATAAATTTCTTCGTGGGTTCATGGGTTGAACTGTATAAATTTTCATGGAATATCGCTCAGTCTGCCGAGTCTGCTCAAAGTCAATTCTGAAAAACAAAACACCATTATATTACATACATAAGCGCATTGAACTATTAGTTTTCTAGTATTAATAATGTTGTCAACTTGGAATTGATAAAATAACTATATTTATAAAGTTTTTGCCAAATTTCTAACCAGAGTAAATTATCACCACTACATGCAATTGTTTTAAAAATATTGCTAGTACTATCATTTATAGATATCGGATCAACTTGTTACTAACAAAAATATTGGATTATCGATAAAATAAGTTGTTTCATTAAAATTGATGCATCGAATAAATTTCAAAGTGACATACAACATAACCTCTAAACAAAAACGGTAATTATATTATTTTACCTGGGGCATAACTAAAACAAGCATAGACAAAATAATATTTGTACCATAAACAAATGTAGGAACCTACCTACTCGTTTTTTATTTTAATCTGTTAATAAAAAAACTGGTAGGTAACTTGATGAGACCTCTCGTCTACCACGAGGAAACATCAAGCCAAGGTGTGGGGAAGAAAAGGAGACAAATGATGGTGACACTTAAAAATTGTTTTAGTACGGCGCTTTTTTTTTATTTATAATATTCACAAATGGTCCATGGCAAAAAAAATAATGAAATAAAAACAACAGACAACAAATAAAAACACGTGGCATCTACCGAAACGAACTGTCAAACACACGCGAACACACGAAAAGACGCCGACCAGAATATACCGCCCCAGGGTACAGCGACATCCTTACTCCAGGCATGTCACTGTCTTCCACGTGGTGACGGTAGATCGGTGGGGCCCAGCCTCTGCGTCAGGCTAGCAGGTCTTCCTCGTGTCCGGCGTGGTTTCTTCTTCTCCTCCTGATCTCCTCCTCCAGACCGTCACCCATGGCTGGCTCTGTGCCCCACGACACGCTATGACGGCGCATCTCGACAGAGGTGGCATACCAGTCGGGACCTCACCGGAAGGCGAACCGACGCCCCAGACGACACGGATTGCCCTTCGTGGTCCAATCTGCGAGCCGCCGCGTTCCCTACGCGGTGGCCCCACACTGCGCTCTGCCTCCAACCTCCTGTCCTGTTGATGCCCTCATCTTGGTTCTGGGGCACCATCAGCGTCCATGCGCGTGACGGGTCCTGTCACACAGACCTCCTCGGGCTCTTGAAATATGGCCGCCATCGGGACGCGCGTGTCGACCGATGACGGCGTCACACCAAACCGTCCGTCCTCCACCAGCGTCGAATGTCAAGAGAACGCGTGCCATAGCGCGTGCTATAAGCTTCCTTGTCGTTCTCTCACGCCGTCAGGGGCGCTAGTAGTCTTCCGCCAAAATGTTGCCGCGGAAAAAATTAAAAATTATTGTTTTTCGACAACACTGTTTTTCGGCTATAACAAACTGAATAGTAAACCTGCCATAATTGACATTACTGCCATCTATACAAAGTCCCCGAAGGTAATTTAATACTTTTTTCCAATGTACTGAGTTTCCAGACGGTGATGAAGATCTACGCATTGGCATGCATCGTCAGCGATGGGCTGTGGTTCGTCGATCTTCGTTAATTGTCGTGAATCTTCGAGAATCATCGAGGATATACACATTGCAGCTCGCTGACAGGAGCGCAGCTACAATCTGATAAACCATATAAAAATCAATTAAGTTCTTAATTCAAAATCAAAACTATTGTCATGATACTCGTACACCCTATGTATGATGCGGGGAAACTTAAAGCACAAGAATTATTAATTGCACGTTTCAAGTATCAATTTCCAACCTTAATCATATTTGCAATAATTACTGTGTAAAGTGAATGAAGGAAGGAAGCGAAGGAAGGATCTTTTCTTATAACAAACACGATGGAATATACATAAAACCTCAGCACTTAAGGGACTTGGAGTTGGATTACCTCCTGAATTAAAACGGACAGGAAAATTAATTTATTATTTAATAAACTACAACATGGAGGGGGCTCTCTTTGCTCCCCCGCCATCACTCATAAAGTAGTCGGCCCCTTCGCAGAAAGCTATAAGAATGAAAAAAAAGGCAGAGCACGACGAGAACGCCAATATGGACGGATAAACAATCTCGGCACTACGATGAAAAATGTCGGCCTTCATGGCTCAGTTGGTTTGGTATCTGACTGCTGATCCAAAGGTCCCGGACCGATTCCCGGCAGAGACACAGTTGAAACTGTCGATTCGTTCAAGAGAATTTATTTTTGTAATGAATTGAAAGTATTAATCTAAGTCTCTTGTGAGAGAATTGTATGCAGCATTAGAGTTTTTGAACAGTTTTTCAAACTTTGAAGTCAAAAAACACCAACTTAGAGGCTTCGCAGCATATATGTTTTTACATTGATTTACTCAGAATTTGGAATAGAACATTTAGTGTGTCTATGTGTGTGTGTCCTCTTGTAACTTTTGATTTTAACCGTTGATATGTTCAATAGAAATAAATTCTTATATCAACAGTTGGACTGTTTTTTAAACAAACTTCCAATAAAATAAAAAAATAAATACATATAAAAACCGCCCGGAATGATTCAACGCCACCCCGTGTTGAATTTATATGTTTTTTTTACAAACAGTTCAAATAAATTCCTTTTCAGTGGGATAACTTCAGTTAAAGCCGTACTTGAAATACTTTGGAGAATTTATTTCCAGTTTCCTCTCCGCACACATTCATTCCACACTACACCCTCTCTCCCTTGCCTACCTCACCGCCACCACAGCAGTGTGAGTCCGAATAGCCTTTATTTTGACCACAAAATGGCGACAACTATTACGGACGACGCCATGAAACAAAAATATATATTTTATAGAGGCTTTATGTAATTTGAAAGCCATTTCTAGTTGTAAAATGGTGTCCTCAGATGGAATTTACTACAACAAGTGAAAACATATTCAATTTACTTATTTTCCTCTCAATGTTTTTTTTTCATTGAGTTATTAGTTGTTTGATAAAATTCCGATATATAATCAAAAATTCCGATAATGTTTCATTCAAAAGACTTTTAATCAAACAAATATTATTTATTATTGTTGTTTAATTGTTAAATTATGAAATTCCTTTTCTCCGTTTTACTAAGTTAAGACGAATGATCACGTTTCTTTCGTGATCATTCATCTTAACTTAGTAAAACGCCTTATATATAAATAGTCACGGAAATAAGACATTGTGACTTCTGAGTCAAACATATTGCATTGAACAGGCGCATTCTTTCTTTCACAATATTGTGCATAATAATACGTTAAAGAATTATACCTATATTTTATATAAAATATCAATTTTAATTACAATGTTTTTCATATTATATTTTAATTTTAACATTATTTATGAAATGAAACAATACATTCACATTAAATGGCTTTTTAAACTACATATGTAAGTATATTTTAGAGAAATATGTAAATTATCTACATTGTAAAAGTATCTAGGTACATTACAGCAAAAATACACTACAAACAATCACATAAGTACCTACCTACATTACAACAAAAAATAAAAATAATACGTTAAAGAAATATACCTATATTTTTATAATATATTAATTTTAATTACAATGTATTTCATATTATATTTTAATTTTTACATTATTTATGAAATGAAACAATACATTCACATGAAATGGCTTTTTAAACAACATACGTATTGCAATTATATACGAAATGAAAATCAATCTAACCTCAAAGTATTTAGCGGCTCATCGAACAAGAATATGTAAGTTTGCTCAGCGAATAATAACATCCATATGATTCAAATATATGTTACATATATGTTTTTGTTTCACAAACAGTTCGGGCAGGACAACGTCTGACGGGTCCGCTGGTAATCGATAAAATAGAATAAACACTCCGTTCATAGGTACACACACACACACAGATACATTGTGATGAAACTTTCAGAATACAATCTCAGCATTATGCTTTTTTATTTATTAACCTTTTATCACATCATAGGTATTTAAAATGACAAAAATAAGTAGATTACTGCTGCCCAATTAGGAAATCCTGTTCTAGGGCTAGCAGTTTACAATTTTTATTGACAATTATATGCAATTATGAACCAGGTGATTGTTCCCGTTCCACACTAAATATGTACACAATCTCAACTTTCTGCAATCACAATCATTACCTCAACAAACATATTGACTCACACAAAACATATTATAGAACTCCATATAATAATTATATCCATGATATGGGTAATCGGGAGGGTTTTGATTTCGCCGGTTAGTCAGACTTGCTCCCCAGATCGCAATGTCCGCCATAATACCTGTCATAAATCCAATCTCTCTATGGCTCTGATTTTTATTTCAGAGCCATAGAAAGAGACTAGTTAACTATGTTGGTGTAATTAATATGAATCACATGGTTCCCAAATCAAATAAAATATTTTTATGTGTTACTCAAAGAGCATCGCAAACACAATACGGCATAGTTACAAAATATTGTTAATAATTTTAATTTTGAATTATTTAAGTAGTTGTACTAGTTGATTATATGCAATAAAAAAATAACCTTAAAAATTGCGAAATCGTAACTCCCCGCTGTATCCCCTTGGGTTATTGAAGAGTAAAAAATCAAAGTTGTCTGTGAAGTTAGTAGTGTAGTGTAGTGTACGCTGAGAGGAAGTTGAAAAACGATTTGGTTGAAGATGTCGCAGAACCGAGTTCAGACAGAAGCGGAGGGTTGATAGGAGATGCAAAGTATTTCAACTTTGTGTCAGTTTTGTGTTGTTCCGTTTCGAAATGCCATCAGAAAGTTGAGTAAATAACAAATTTGATTCAAAAAGCGCAGCTTGGAATCTGTTTCTAAAGCGCAACTTTCTCTCTACTCTTTGAATACCTTTTTTAGAGGAAGAGAGTGGAAATAATGAAGTTCCGAGATGACTTTCTTTATTTAAATCTCGTCTACCAGTAGTAACTTAGATGTTTCTCATTTTAATTTTGAAACAAGTTTTTAATTTAAGCAACTTAATATTACCAGAGTAGGTATATTAACTGAAGGAATAAAAGATTCTATGAGAAAGTTATGTTAAAATGTGTCAAATACTCAAATATTCATTTCGGTATACATATCTTTAAACAATGATTATTTATATATTTAATTTATTTATGCCATAAAAAGGATATTATTACACGTATATTGACAAAGTTTTAATCCACTTATGATTTATAATGAGCCTGAACGCTTTCGATAGTTACACCATCATCCTCTGAGGATTGCCTCCTCAAAAGATGGTGTAACCATAGAAAGCGCTCATGCTCATTATAAATCATACGTGAATTAAAACTGCTTTTGCAAAAAAAGGTAAGCTGATTCAAGATGTTTTGTGTGAGTAATTTCTACAATCTGGAGAGAGGTGTTTCATAAGCAGGTATGAACGAATGAATTTAATTTTAAGGCTTTTCACCAACATCATTACTGACAAACAGTATCGTGAAATTATTTAAAAAAAAAACAAAATTATGTATATTTTTGGTTTTAAATTAAATTAAACGGACTCCTCGTTTTCGTCGTAAAAAAATGCTGTCGGTCATAAAAATGATTCAAAATATTTTTTAAATCTTAGAAGGTTTTTTTATTGTGTAACATAGCTATTTTAAAATAAACTATATATTTTTTGTGCCACATACATACGCGTTATGAAATCGGATCGAAAAATATTAAGTTCTTTATTTTATCTTAATTTTTTTATTCATATATAGAGATGAATAAAAAAATATTTTGAATAGCTGTGGAGGCATCGGCTTAGAATAGTGCTTCCACTCTTTTCTATTATTGTTTTCGAGTGTCCCGTAAGAGCCGGGTAATCGAAAATACAACAGGCAACAATTATAACATCTCACATAGTTCAGCAATGAGGTTCACCGCCTTTTGAGGTGAAACGAGACTGGTGTGTGGGTATACACATATATGTTGTGCTCCCTTTTATAAGGCAATGCACACCCGCACACCTTTCGCTGGTTACCCCACATTGTGGGATATGCCGTGATGGTATGAATGAATGAATTAAAACTGTGACATTATCAAAGACCTTATATACTTGGTTATTATACTTGTAATAATTTCATTATGAACATCCACTCTGTGAATGAAATAACGTTAAACCTAATGAAAAATATGATTCATACTTAAGAGTGCGCCTGCTGCCTGCGTACCTATTTTTCAATTTGATATACCATCATTATTACTGATCAAATCGTTGTGAAATAAATAACTTGGATAGTGGTATTAATAAATAAAAATATTCCTCAACTCTTTAATAATAATGTTCTGTATAAATTCTTTTAGACAAATTATGGCATTCTTCGATTTTCAACATCTTATATTTCTCAAAAACTATAAGGCGTAGAGCAATATATATTTTTTTAATTCAGAAGTTAAAAATATCGGGAAAAATTTGTATTTACATTTGCATTAAAGGTTCATGTTTAGTAAGGAAACCTTAAAAATATTTATTTTCCATTCAGCGTGATTGCGAAATAAAAATTGTTGGTGTTTCTTCGTTAAACCCGAAGCATTAATGCTAATGTCATGACATATTTTCCACACATTTTTGTCATCTTTAATTTAAAAAAATAACATATTGCTCTACTCATTATAGTTTTTGAGAAATATAAGGTAAATGTCAAAAGTCGGGGTATGCTTATTATTTTTCTAGAAGTATATATACAAAACAAAATTAAAAAGTTAAGGAATATTTTTCTTTATTAATATCCAAAATATCTAAGTTATTTTTTTCACGATGATTCGTTTTGAAGTAATGATGCAATATCAAATTTAAAAATAGGTATGTTGGCAGCACGCGCCCCCTTAAATACAAAATAAGTTTTTTTTTATTTTGATTTATTTATCTTTTTGTCCTTAATATAAACGAATCTAATGCACACTAATACTGGGTTGTTTCATAAAAAGTATCTATCGGTAATAGTCTCTAGACTCTAGTTTTATAAATATAATCTCCGATTTAGTTCCACAAAAAAGTCAGAAAGAGCTCCTGTAAAGATGGTAGACCTCCCTTTTTCGCTGTTTGTTATTCCTAATAGTACATTAATTAAATTCATACCAACACGGCATTTCCCACATTGTGGGGTACCCAACGACAGATGTGCGGGTGTGTATTACCTTGTAAAAGGAACCACGACACATGCGCGCATCTTCACACGCAAGTCTCGTCTCACATATAAAGGCACTACATTCAGAATGGGTGGTGAAGTTCATTGTTGAACTGTCTTCTTCTTCTTTTACTCAGCAATTGTCCCAATTGATGGTAGCCTCGTACTTTTCCACTCTCTTCGGTTCTGCGCATCTTCTGGGGTAATTCCGTTGCTTAGCATATGCTGCATCACCACTTCTTCTTTTTATTGTAGAACTGTGTGAGAGATTATTTTGCCTCTTGTATTTTCGCTTATCACCCCGAAAACGATAACAACAGAAAGTAATGGAAGAATGGCGGTGCCAATAGTCAGTACTTCAATATAATATTTTATTTGCTCAAAATAAGTTATTTTTGGGATTAGAGTAATCTCGCATAATATCTGTTGACAAAACTTAATTTTGTTTTATCGCTATGTCAGAGATGTATTAGTCATAGGTATGTATGAACTCCATTAGTAAATGAATTCTAATCTTGGCATATATTTAGTACAGCAACAGAAATAACCTCCCAAGGGATTCAAAACTATTATAATGGATGGTGAAACAGAGAAGTTTCATTGTTTCTTTTGTATAAATTGCTAAACTTTTTCAAATACTTTTCGGGACTCGTGCCAGGCGTCTTCATCACCGGGACAGCTCGATGGAATAGATCAAAAATGCCATTAAAATATAATAAATTAATAAGATCGAGTGTTTGGTGCAGACCAATTCTTAGTATTGTGACCCAGAAGGAGAAGAAGAATATGATATTACCCAAAGATGCTACTGTGTAGGCGATTGTTTCAAAGGCAGGTCGAATAATATTTTTTTTGTAAGGAAGCCAGTCTCTATACAGGACTTTTTGTGCCAAAGACGTTGATCAATGTGTATATGCGATCAACAGCGCTCTAAACTGTGTGCAGCCTAACAGCAAAATTTTGCAGCTGTGAGAACAATTGTACAACTCTAGTCAGTGTGATAAATAATTTTCTGTATGAACTTGTGTAGCAGTTTATAAATTTCCGTTGATGCTAACATAGAAGATAATGTATCGATAATGGGAACTGGATCTGCAATGTCCAAATCGGAGACGAGATATATGTACATGATATTAGGTCTCTTGGGAGATTCTTGGAATAAATTAATGAAGTATAATTCATACTTTTTGGTGGTATGTTTTTGGCCGCAATATATGGGGTTCGGGACCACTACATCCTGTAATGTGGTCTTTCCAAAATCGTCTTTAGTGTCTACTCCATCGTAGTATGTCCTGGGTCTTACAAGTCCGCCTAGTCTCCTCGTGCCGCACTTTGCCTCTTAGAGACTTCCATGCGATAGCGCCTTCCATTTCTGTAACTCTGAGCAGGTCAAGTCAAATCTCTTAGCTCTCAGTGTGAGCGGACGTACATCACGCACGTTCTTACCATTAAGCCCTTCATAGCCTGGTGATATTCAGGCCACACGTCGGGAAATGAATTTCCGGGACCCGAATGCACAGTCCTAGGTACCTAAATACTAACTCCTAACCTCACTGGAGTAGGTATTTAGTATTCTTAAGTTAGCAATTGCGTTGCAGAGACATCACTAACTAAATACTACACAAAACTTATGGTCGATGGCGTAGAATTTAACATTATTGTGTATGATGAAAAGAGATAGATAGATTAAAATGTTTTTTTGTCATAACAATACAAACACATGTAACTAAGCTCACACTGACAACTCTATGACCCGAATGCAGAGTCCTAGGTACCTAAATACTAACTCCTAACCTCACTGGAGTATAGCAATTGCGTTGCAGAGACATCCCTAACTAAATACTACGCCAAACTTAAGGTCGATGGCGTTGGATTTCACATTATTGTGTATGAAGAAAAGAGAGATAGATAGCATTCTATGGGCTTAGAAAGCTATCTATCTCTTGACTGACGTTTAAAATGTTTTTTTTTTGCTATAACAACACAAACATATGTAACAAACTTCACACTTCACACTGACAGCTCGATGAGACGTTTTTTTTGAAATTCCACCTATTTTCGGCATCTCGTATGGATCGCTGAATACTCTGTTTGGTATTTGATTTGACAAAATTACCAAATACATATTCAACGAAGCCGATAAAATCATCATCCACCGAAAAAATCTCGTATTTTAGTATTAAACCACTCGTAAGGTTCCTCGCTATCAACCTTACTTTTTGACAATTCGCAAATGTTATTTTACGCCGATGCGCATGCGCTAAGTATTTAGATATGTCTCTGCCACGGAACAATATATTCCTTACTCCATGATCTCTGCAATGCAATTCTCATAGAAAAACGTCGTAGCATCCTCCAGTTAGGAAGCCACGTGATCTCCTAATTTAAGTGAGCGACTGTGCAATGAAAAAATGTTTAGTATTTAGAATTTAGTATTTAGGTCGGACTCTGCATTCGGACCTTAGTCAGTACCTATTGACGCGGGAAAACCGATATTTTTTTGTTACATTTGTAGACCGTCACAGAAAAAGTCTTACAGCAGGACTAACCAATGTTTATCCCTGATTTTTGTGTAGGTGATTTTAATCTAAACTCTGGGATATTGAAACAGTTCAATATCTTTGGAAGGGGTGATGGAAAAAACTTTACTAATCCCACCCAACCTCCATCTTGTCCTTTTCCATAAATATACCAACAATATGTATGTACATAATACTTACTTTAGGTCTGGTCTACTCGCCTTAATTTCTCAAAATATTATATTGCCCAATAATTTTATATTGCGTGTTGTCCGCCATCTGTCGGCGTGTTATCAAATTATTCCGGTAGAGACTTTCAGAGCCGTAATAAGGTTGGGTTATAATATGTATAGTTTACAAAGAAAAATAACGTGGTACCAAATGTGTTTTATTTCTATCGTAACAATTTACCTATTTCAGAAATTCAAGTATTGATGTTACACGTAAGCTGTGAGACACCGTCTTTGGATAGTGCTTCCACTCGTCTAGTGTCCCATAAGGGCCGGGTAATCGATAATACAACAGGTAATCGATGTCTACACTTTCTACTAGGCAATAATATTGCATTTTTAATTTATAAATGTTCTCTTTTTTATAGGAAAATAAGTAAAATTTAGATGGGTCGATGGCAGAGCGGTTAGCACGCTGGATTAGTAATCCAGTGGTCGCGAGTTCGAATCCTGCCTCGACCGATTTCGTTCACCTACAGCACAAGCATTTCTGCTTAATTTAGGGAATGTAGAAATATGTGTATGTACTTTTTTAACAAGGACATATTAATTTTTTTTCCAAAAAATAAATAAAAGATCAATTATAAAAAAAATGGGGTAGGTACACTACATGCACCCATTTCGAATGTTGTCTATTCGATTGAGACGAGACTGTGGGGTGTGTGGGGATACACGCATATGTCGTGATTCCTTTTATGAGGTCATGCATACCCGCACACCTGTAGCTGGTTACCCCACACTAAAAAAATAATTCAAATTATATACATAAAAATGGTGTACCTATGTACAATACCTGTACCCAATTTAAATTGTGCCTATTTAATTAAGACGAGGCTGTGGGGTGTGTGGGGATACAAACATGTGTCGTGTTCCCTTTAATAGGTCTAGCACACCCGCACACCTTTAGCTGGTTTCCCCTCCACTGTGGGATATGTCGGGATGGTATGAATAAATGATATTACCTACCCGCTTTAATTATATTTAAAGGGTAAATATTAATTTTTTGTTCATTTTGAACAGCGTAGTTTTTGCTCGAACAAATGAATATTTAAATATGAAAATGGAACGCTTTTTGGATATAAAATTAACACACAATACTTCCATAATTTCTTCTGTGTAAGTTTAATTGGCTATGCTAATAAAAGATACAATTATAAAAATGAAATAAAAAATAATAATTGCTCCTGTACAGGTAATGAATACTAATTACAAAGATTAATTCCGGCATTACGTGAGTTTCATAATTGTAATTTTCCAAGCGTCTACTTAGAGACGATGATGCCATCTTGCGATGTATTCACAAAGTTTTATCGTATGTAGTTAACATTATATCATTTGGTTTAACTATCTTCATCTTTTAAAAGATCACTACGAGCATTTTTTATTACGAAAATACGTCCAATTCTGTAACTTTTTGAACTAAAATAGGAACGTTCTAAAATTTAAGAACTTAATTTTGTATTTTGTAACAGACGTTGTTCCTAAAACAAAACACTACAAAATTAGTGCACCGTAGATAATAATATGAACTCAAATTGTCTATGGCGCAGACTACGCATGCGTACTGCGCACTGTTCGGCCATGTTTATTTATGTCGTTTCACCCAATGTCGCCGTGATGTCACTTAACATAACAATTAAATAAATCTGCACTGTTTATCTATTCTTTGGTTTTTATTTGAACATAACGCAATATGTATAAATTATCCATTTTTATTTTTTCCTGTACTGATTCAAAAATATCCAGGACTGCTGTGAAAATAAATAATACGCGTCCAATTAGGTGTGAACTAAAGTTAGGAAGATTTTGACAGTTGATTCGACTAAAATGTGCTTATAGAAAAGGGAATTGAACTAATTCATGATTTTGTTGGAGTACGAACGTTCCTATTTCAGCGTTATAGAATATCAAGTTGGACTAAATGGAATAACAACGCATCTATTTTAGTCGGAACGTTCTTTAAAAGTTATAGAATAGGATGTAATATTCGTAATTTGTTTTATATACGAAACGAATGTGGTGCTACAGGCACATGGTTAGGATCCATTGGTCAGACCACATTCCAAATGACGCGGTACTGAGCAGAGTCGGAGAAACGAGACAACTCCTAAAGAGGGTTGCTCAACAACGATCCAAATGGATAGGCCATAACATCAGGCATCCGGGTCTGCTTGTAAATATCGTCGAAGGAACGACGGAAGGCAAAGACCATAGAGGTCACCAAAGAGACAAATATATGGACCGGGTGATCAGTGATGTGCACTGTAGCAGCTATACAAAGGGATGAAGAGGCTGGCGGATAAATGAGATATGTGGAGATTAGGAATGCTAGTTGCAAACCAATCTTAGGATTGAAACCATGAAGATGAATACGAAGCACATGAATATTATAATATATAGATATCACGTCTTCTATTGACACTATTGACAGACACATTGGTTGGTGGGAACTCCCCCGATAGACTTGTTTTAAGTTTAATAAATCGAAGCAATGTGCACTGGCACAAACAAATAAAAATATATGATCTTATAATTCTAGCGTGGTTCAGGGGCGGCATCTGTCCGAAAGCATTGTTACCTCATGTATAAAAACTGTTGCGTTCATTGTTTATAAACCAATTTCTCAAAAGATGGCGTCACAAAAAAGTTTCTTCGTCATTTCATAGATGGTGTTTCAGTTTATATTCAAAACGGATTTCACGATTAAAATATATAGAACTTTCAAAATTGGATTGATAGGTAAGGCTTATCGGTGAACGTTGCGCAAGCGCATGAATTGTCTCTTGAATCAGCCGATAAGAGGTCGTTAGTCCTGTAGGAGCCTTGTATTCCTGGTTCTCCTATAATAATACAACTTTGTCTCTATTGAGACTTTAAAAATTTGTTATAAAAGAAAAGTTTAATAAATCGTTAACTCTGTCAAATTCTTGAATATTTTTGTTAATTACGACGGAAAGTTTCGGGTTATTTAAATAGTTTATTTATGTATATTAGGAAAAAAATACCTCTTTCATAAGCTAATTTCATAAGCTTACTTGCTTTTTTTTGGTGGTGAATGAATTTTGTTGGCATGGCTCAACCACCAACCCTTATGAAACGTACATAGGTATATGTAGGTTCTAGTATATTTCACCGAGTAGGTACATATATAGTATAAAACAATGCAACATTAGTATTTGGGGGTTGAAAATTAAGGGTCATGAACCATTTTCCACCCTAAACACGTATCAAACCAGGAATGTACATTGTTTATTTATATTATGTATGGCGGTGTTTTTATTATTTTTTTTGAGTGCGTCAGTGGTCAAATATTGCACCCCGCATATATCTGGGCACAATGAACTCAGATACAGACATTCCATACAATTATGTAATTTATTTATTAAATTAGATAGAAGTAGTTATTTTTTTATTAAAATGAAAGTATATAAAAAGGATACAGTTAAAAATGATGACAATTAAAGTATAAAAGATATCACAACTAAAATTTAAAAGAAGGAATCCCTGTGCTTCGGGGAGGAGAAAAAAAGGAGTAAAACTTAAAATTAATAACATACTTAAGAGAAAAAAATGTCTACAGTTAATATAAGGCACTCAAAACATCAGAGTTCAGAAAAAATGATTATTCAAATTTACGTAAAATAGAAAAAGAAATAAAAAATATACCAACCAATTATATAAAGATACACAAAACTAAAACATTCATATGGTAGGTACAATGAGTGTATAAAAAGTTCATGTGGCAATTTCTTTCGACCATTCCAAGCATTGTGAAGCCGTTGTTAGTATTGCTTATTGGTTCGGGACTTTTATTAAAAAAATTTAAACACTCGACTGTGTGTGTGTGTGTGTAAAAGAGAGTATGTGGACTTAAGAGTGATGGCCCATGGTTAGCTATCGTTTTCTAAATTATCTATTTGGGATATTTTCCGTCGATATTCGTTTGGGGAGTCGTAAAAAATGTCCAAGATTAAAATATCCACATACCTTGTGTAAGCATCCATGGCCACAGCTTGATATGATAAAAATTAACATTTTTTTATTCTTTTACTTGATTTGTTACTGTTATACATGCTGCATAATATTCAGGCGTTATTTATATCGTTATTAGATATTCAGTTTCATTTAACTTCACGTGTTCTTCATTTCAACGTGGGGAAAACTTTGAGAAGGGTGTCTAATCTTTTTTTAATTAATTTGTTTTAATTCTTCATAAAATTCACTTTTTTTAATTTAATTCCCTGACTTTATTTCTCAAAACTGTGTAACAGTATAACATGATAATACAAGAGAGAGAGAGAGAGTAAGAGATTATTGAAGTAAATTGTGCACACAATATTAAATTTAATTTTATATTCCTTTACGATTTTTTCCAAAAAACCATGAATTTTTCTTTGGATGATCCCATTTTCTTTCATCCCATTATTTTTCGAAACATATCAGGATAGCATGATAATATCGGAGATGCACGAAGCAATTGTACATTAAACAGGGTTTTAGGGGGAGGAGGTAGATTGTGTGGTGGGACGTTGCAATCTGTCGTGTGACACATGTGGCCAAGTGCGTGGAGACTGGAGGGAAAACTCGAGGAAAAATGACTGGTTCGGAATAGAGGAATAAGTAGTGAGGAATACTAACATAAAACACGGTACGGCCACTTGGTGAGGTTCTCCTTGGGGCTATAATGACTGCAATTTGGGACAGTTAGTCACAGGAGAAAAACGATCCTGAAATACAATCTGTTGATGTACAAAAAAAAATGTGCGAAATGAGTTAACAATAATTAAAAGCGATTCATGAGACCACCGCGTGTGTTCGTTTCTAATTGTTCACATTGTTTCAGTCTTTTACTTTACAAATATTTGTTCGTAACCGATATGTTTTGACCTTTAAATCTTGAGACTATCGTGGCCAACAAAAGATTTAGGCAGGCAATGCTGGACTAACGATGCTTGGCAGAGATGTGACAAAGCACAATTATATCTACATAATTTAATATCAATTATAACAAAAAAAAATTAAACATGTATACTGCCAGTGACTACACATGCATTGGAGACCATGGCCCTTACAAAAAGAAATGTAGAAAAGCTCAAATATGCACAGCGATCCATGGAAAGATCCAAGCTCGGTGTAAGCCCGAGAGAAAAAAAAAATGAGGAAATTAGGAAAAGAACCTGAGTAGCGGATGAAATAGATCGTGTAGCAAGATTGAAGTGGCAATGGGCGGGCCATATTGCAAGACAAGACCCCACAAGATGGACCCCTAAAATATTAAGATGGAGACCTTGGGAAAACAAGAGAGGCGTCGGAAGACCTCAAAAGAGATGGTCCGACGACATAGCCGCTGCAAGCAGCAAGAAAAAAATTGGAGGGTATGGAAGAGGCCTATATCCAGCAGTAGAGGACAGAGGGCTGAAGAAAAAGAAGAAGGGCGCTGTAGCTTATTTGTTGGCTCTACGAAACAAGGGAGTCTTAAGGGGCCTTACTTACTATTTAAAATACGAGTTTAATCCGAGGCTAATTCAGTTTCGGCCATACAAAAAACTGGCTAAGTATCAGCTTAAACACAAATTGCAAATAGTAATTAAGGCCTAAGAAGTCTACCGTAGGTGTCAATTCTCTGAGCTTTACGTATGTCAAGGGGCAATTTGTTCCATTTTAAAGGCCCGTTTTTAGACGAGTTCTTTTCATCAGCTTAAAAATTAGTTTGAAAAATATGGTACATTATAAATCACTCCATAAAATAAATTTTGCTTTCAATCACTCAATATTTGATTTGGCCATTATAAGAGTTTTAATTTAATTTGGTTATTATACATTAAAATTAGTAACAGTTATATGTCAGGATAGGATAGTATGGTAGTATGATAGGTCAGTCTGTTTTTCCTACCCAGAATATGAAAACAGCATGATGGTGTGTATGTATGTTTTGAGATTAATTATTGAGTCTTCTTAGATATTGTGTATAGGCGACAGCCATACACATTGTATGAGGCGATGTCGTCACTAAATTCAATTTTTATAAAAATTGTTAAAAAAAATTGAGATGTACTACTAAAATGTTCATATTTTTTATAGTAATTAAATTATCTAGTCTAGTTGGAAATATAGGCGCTTAAACACAAATTTATCAGGAAATAATGTTTTTCTTAGTAAAAAATGTTTGAGAAACTCTTTGAAAAAATAATTTGAAATTTTGTATTTTTATGTACCTACTTATTCATACCCATTTTCAGCGTTCTAGCTTTTATGGTTTCTGGGATAAATGGAAAAACAAAGTAAAAAATTAAAAGTTGATAACCCTTGACTAAAACAAAATTTCAAAATTCTGATTCTAAACGTTTTGTAGGCCTATAACTATTTATATATTCTGAAATTTTGGGCTCTGTAAATTGAGCGGATCAAAAGTTATAAGGGGGGACGGACACACACACAGACACACAGAAACACGAAATGTTCTACTCCGAATTCTGAGTAAATCCGTATATAGAATATATACCTATGCTGCGAAGTTTCTGTTGGTGTTTTTTTTACTTCAAAGTTGTAAAAGCCTTGAAATATATAGACCCTAAATACAAATCTCGCGGATCCTGGCTTGTTGGGTAAATAGTCGACGCTGATTGAAATCCTTTTCATTGAGCATTTGGTCAGTTTGTCAGATTGTTTTTTGGGTCGGTTCGAATTTCTATCGGGGTGACAACGTATGTATGTACCGAAGGGGTGGGTTTCGGGAGAAAGTCGGAGACAAATCTGTCCTCCCGGAAAGGCTTTCGTCTTAGTGAATTTCACGGTCGCTGGTCCTTGAACTTGCAGCGGCCAGAACACTATTTCAGATCAAACAGAGAGACAGACATTACATTATTGCAGAGGCTGGCAGCTGCACACGAGGGAATCGGGGAATTGCTGCGGTCCTCTTCAGGATATTGTTTTGCAATATAAATCAAGGCTCAGACTAGATTTTATATTACATATAGTGGGATATTCAAGGGTGGCATGGATCGTATTATATTATATTGTTTATGCTTCACTGAAATGTCTCCACCCATTTACTGGAGATTTTAGAATTTCATATATTTTAAGATTTTCGTCCTAACAATATGCCTACATAAGACTGAAAACTCCAAAAGGTGGGTATGACTATCTTTATTTAGCAATTTTGTAGTTTTGACACATGAAATCTTGGAAAAAAATTGATAGATGTCTATATAATATATTATATTCACTCGCCTATTCTGAGATTACATAGACTTGGTAATGAGTTTGGCTCTGTTGATATATGAATATAAAGAGAGACTTTTAAAGATTGTATAAATTCTGGGTTCTTCTTTTTTTTTTCTTTTAATTTTTTATTTTTGTTTCTGCTTGAACTTTTGCTTGTTTTTCTTTAATTTTATTTTTGTTGTACTTCACTACTGTATTTTGCTTCGTGGTTCATGAACATATGTTTTAATAATTTGTAGTTGTGTATGTAAAAGCCCATTTAAGGCGTTTATATAAATAAATAAATATAATGAGATCGTTAAGAAGGATTTGTAATAGAACGATGTATGACCGGGTAAGAAACGAGGATATAAGGAAAGAATGTAAGATGAAGAAAGATGTCATTACTAGAATGAAAGTGAACACATTGAGATGGTTTGGTCACATGGGGAGAATGAATGAGGAGCGCCTGACAAAGAAAATATACAGAGCGGAAAGGAATGGAATGAGAGGTCGGGGACGCCCAAGAAAGGGATGGCACGACCATGTGAACGAAATTTTGAAAGACGGAAATGTTAGAAGTGTGAGCAATAGACGAACATGTATGAGACGATGCATGAATGTGGACGAGGCGAGGGATGCGTGCCAGGATAGAAAAATGTGGCGTTCGGTTCTCTCTGCCTAACCCCCAAGGGACATGGCGTGATGGTATGTATGTATGTATGTATGTATGTATAATATATAACTTATCAGTTGCACTTAGTACAAATGATTCCTACATGGTGATTCTTCTCAGTCTTTTTGTGACTAAAATAACCATCAAATGACAGTATAGAATGATTCCTATATAGTCGATTGAGTTTATAGTATGAACTGTAATGAAGTCACAATTTTTTTAAGAACATAATGCTTTAAACACACAAAAAATATGCAGTCTTTAATTTGTTAATTGAAATGGCTTCTAATTCGAATCAAAAACACTTTTTCCATAAAATCGTGACGAAACTTATAGTATGCACTTTCTTTAAAGATACCTGTTGAAAAAATGATGGATAAAATATGATTGAAAATTATTAAATTTCCTAGTAGTGGAGACAAAAAAATGTATAATTCAATAGTTCAGTAGTAGATATATTTTTTCCTGTTTTATTTCGTCGAAATTGCTACACAGAAAGCGTCGAACAAATATTTTTTATACCTGTACTTTTTTTCTACGGCATACTCGTATATCTTGAAGTACTTCTCATTCGTCATATTATTCTCCTTGCGTAAATCATGTATTAATAAATCGTTTGCTATTTAATTCTCCCTCTTGTCGTTTTGTCGTTTCTCTCTTTTCCATCACTTTCTAACTTGCTTTCTTCTTCCTTCTCTACTCATCCATCATTTCTTCTCTACTAGGGTGCTGCTGCTGCCTTGTGGCACGTTCCTGCAGTACGAGATTTTCTTATTAATACTTCGTTTTGCAAAGGATCTTATTAGAAAAATTACATTATATCTTTACTGCAATATTAATATTATATTAGGTATAGCTTAAGCTGAAAGCTTTAGTGATGTAATTGGTTTTTGTAAAGTACCTAATTTTTTTTTTATTTTAGCTTAGTTTCTTCCAAACAGACTCAGTCTAGTGAGATTATTCATATATAAATATATATTAAATACTTAGAGAAGTTTATTAAGTTACTTTTTGCTGTGTTTTAAAAAAGTTTTTCTTAATTTAAAAATTAATTAATGTTACTTTTCACTTTAAAATAAAAAAAAATAATAAAAAAGAAAACTCTTGTTTTTTTCTATCTAGTGTATTCAATTACAACAAACTAATCCAGGCTTGGTGTTATATAGAAATTAATAATATAGTTAAATTTTTTTTTTGACAATCATAGTAATTTGTGTTGTATTTGAAAAAAAATTTTTTTTTGGATTCACAAAAAATCTACGTATTTACAGATAAAGAATGACTATTTACATATACCTTCTTTAGATCTAGTAAAATAATTATTTTTTTAATAACTATTTTTTTTATTTAATCCATAATAGAGTACAATAAATACAATATAAAAAATTTAAATATTATTATAAAACTTATTACCTCACTAGGCGAAGCCTGTTCTACTATTAAAATATAATATTAATGTATATAGTATTATATTGTGAAGATTTATAGGTTATATTATTAAAATTATGTTACTATTTTTTCTGTATTTAAAATTATGTTTTTTAATTAATTTGAATACCGTTAACACCATAATTTTTAATATGCATGGGGCTATTTTTCTCCTCCTCAAATATTTTATTTCATTCTCCCACTTCTATTTATTTCAAGTACATTTCGTGTCCAATCAAATAAATCCTCTTTTACGAAGTTTTTATAAGACAATTAATTACTACCAGGGCCTTATAATCGTTAATGTTGCATTCGTCAGAAAATTCGGATACTTCAATAGCACACAATTTCTTCCTCTAATTTGGAAGAGTTATCGCTGGTGCTTTTATTTTTCTTTCCATTCATTCCCCTCCGGCGAAGAAACTTTTCCTCTTGTGAATAAAGAATTGCCCCCGCACAAGTATCAGGAGACCAGAAAGCTACAGCAGATTGTTTTTCAATTTGTCTGACCTCCACTTACGGAATTTCGGCATCGTATCCGAATCAGGTTACAAATAATGACAAACAGTAAAAATGTGTACTCCAAATTGTATCGTTATTTTTACAATCAACTCTTGAGCAGTTCCTTTTTACGGGGGACCTACGAAGGTTGTGGTATATTCTCTCGGGAGTGGATCGTGTCGCGGTATGTGCCGTACTAAATATTGTCGGGAAATGCACACGTAGTATGTTACATACGTTGCTTCGGTGTTATGTTTCCCTGGCAGTTGTAGGGGAATTGTATAAATCTCGAATCCCACGTGGATGGAATTATGTCGTGTCCAAAAGTTTCGCTATACCCTAACACTGTTTTAAAATGAAATAAAATATGGCTGAGTGCATTTTGTGGTATATTTTCTATTTCAACTTTGAAAATGTTTAAAAATATAATTACAAATATAAAATGTGAATTTGCATTTATCAAAATTACTTCTTCATCAAAAACATAGGTTTTTGGGATTTTTCATATTTTTCGTCGTAATTTTCTAATTAAGTATAGTATCAAAAAAAATATTTTTTTAATGGATAGTTTTTTAATATTTCCCTCCTTATTGAATATTATGTAGGTATGAAAAAGGTAAGTCTGGCACCTGGGAGTGGTTGCGTTTACCAGTGCGCATCCTCTTTCTTTTGGTGAAAATTGCAGATTTTAATACATTTGTATTTTTTACATATTTCAGTAACAGTAAGTACAAATTTGTTTCCATTTGTTAGGGACTATCATTTTAAAATTGCGTTCTACACAGTTTTTAGAATATATGGAGTATTTGTTATTTTGGGACTGTTTTTAAGTTCCTGTCTGAATTCATACAGTTAAATTGTGTAGATCCATGTTACCGTTAACATATTGGCAGACATTTTATTGTACATTAGGATATCTATGTCAGTGTTTACTGAAACCGTCAGCAGTATATGTACTGGAACCTCATTGTGATGATCTGATAAATGTGGAAAAGTTTCATTACACTGCCAACCACCTAAACCAAACAAATGCCTCCTCATTTTTCTACATTTATTGTGTAATGGTCGATACAGACACGAAAAATGTACGCAATAAACGTAATGTTTTTTGTTCTCTCTCCGATAAAAAAAAATGCGAAAGCCACAAAAAGGTAACCCAGTCGAGTTGTAATTTTCAAAAGGTTTTTTTTATTAAATTTCCCCTTTCAGATAGACATTTAATTTCGATCTATAAAAGGTATCATAGGTATTGTTTTAAAAATCTCAATTTTAATCTACAGATTGGCTGTGTGTTGTACATTTCTTATAATTAAATTCATATGATAAAAAAAAAATTAAACGTCAGTCAAAGTCCATCAGTCTATCTCTTTTCTTCATTCGCAATAATGTGTAATGCTACGCCATCGACCTTAAGTTTGGCGTAGTATTAAGTATTTAGTTAGTGATGTCTCTGAAACGTAATTGCTAACTTAAAAATACTCCAGTGAAGTTAGGGCCCGAATTTATAAAACGTACTAAGAATTTTCTCATTGCTAAGCATGACAAATTCCATACATTTTGGTGTGCACGGCCCTAGGAGTTAGTATTTAGTTACCTACGACTGTGCATTCGGGTCCTAGTGACAGATATTTTATACACACATCATATAATACATAGTAATATGCTATGGCAATATAACTAAGATTATATTTTATCAGTATTTATAAAAAAAACTCACTGCGTTGAGGGTCAGGCATAATTAATTCGAAAAGGGGAAGGAAATCGCCCCTGACCACATGGTGCGGGGGTGAAGATGTGTTTATTGTAGTATCATTATTTTGTTTTTCGATATTATCGATCATGTAACATATTGGTATCGTGTTATTCACGTCTCAATTGTTTTTTTTGTTATTTATTTACGTACATATTACATGCACAACATTACAACTTCAAAATAATGTAAAACAAAATAATTACGTCGATACTCACTCGATAGAGTTTAAAACTTGTGTTCGAGAGATGAGTATCCTTCTTAAACATTACGTATTTATACATAAAACGAATGGGTTATGGCCAACACTAAACTCTCCACACCATAGTAAGCGTTTATTTTTTCTTCTTCAAATGTCGACAATCTCAATATGTTGTATGAAATATTTTAATAAAAGCAGATAAATTTTGTTTTAAAGAGCGTTAGAGCATTTTGAAAATTTTGACACGTGATATTTTTTTTTTTTTTTTTAAATATTAGGCAACCCACCCTTATAAGAGTGATTTGTGCCAAATGGAAGAAAAGATAAAAAATAAGTTATTGAATGTTACGATTTACAGATTAATACAATTGATAAGGATAAATTTGGATATTGCGGAATAAATAGCAAGAGAGTTTAGTGATAAGAGATGCGACATGTTGACTGGTAGAGGGACTTTTAAGTTGGGATAGATGTCATATTCGTAGTGCATCGGGCATTCAAAGAACACGTGATCGAGTGATTCCAATTCTGCCCCGCATGCACAAGAAGGGTTTTCTTTTATATTTATTTTATAAAGGTGAGAGGCAATTGAGCAATGACCCAATCTCATTCTCGAGATATTAGAGATCTCTCTTTTGGACATTTTTTTTTTATGAAACCATGGAAAAGATGGAATGTTTAATTGGATATTAAAGTAGTATGTTCCTTTGGTTTCAGAAGTTATTTTCCACAGGTCTTGCCATTTATTTTTGGCAATGTTACAATGAGAACGAATTGTGTCTTGGATGGAAAGGGAATTGTTAAAATAAGAGGCATCAGAACTGGAGGCTTGTTTTGCTAATTTATCCGCGATCTCGTTCCCATTTATACCTACGTGGGAAGGGATCCATGCTAGTATAATTTCATAGTCTTTTTCTATAAGACTACACATGAGATATCTGATAGAGCAAAGTAGTTCGTTGTCTGGAAATTTAGAGAGATCGTTGGATAAAGATTTGAGGGAACTTAAGCAATCAGAAAGGATCAGAATTTTTGAATGGGGAAGAGAGTCTAGAAGTTTTAATGCTTCTCTTATCGCCAAACACTCCGCTGAATAGACAGATGACCCAGGGGGAAGCTTAAAGAGAAGTTCAGTATTTAAGGAAGGAATGTACACTGCGGAGCCACATGGTCCATTTGGATACATTTTTGACCCATCAGTATAAATTTTAAGATGTGACGGCCATTTAGAATTTACTATGTTATTGAAGATTTTGTTAATGGTGTGGGGGGGTAATTGAGTCGATTTGTTGATGCCAATATTTTCAATTATATTGGGAATAATGAAATTAACCTTAAAGGGAGTTTGGTAGTATGGCAGGCAAGAATAGTTAGGAGAATCGGTTATTCTATCACGGAGCTTTAAATATGCTAAGCATAAGTGAGGATATGGTTTTTTGGCCCAGAATCTAGTGGATTGACATAGAGATAGCAAGGATGATAGTTTACGCATGATGGGGTGTGTATTAATATTTATCCGCTTTGTGAGAAATTTGACTGCCAATAATTCTCTACGAAGATTAAGAGGCATGTCTAGTGCCTCCACTTGAA
Source organism: Molanna angustata (assembly GCA_963576475.1). Taxonomy (NCBI): domain Eukaryota; kingdom Metazoa; phylum Arthropoda; class Insecta; order Trichoptera; family Molannidae; genus Molanna; species Molanna angustata. The sequence continues at coordinate 28,087,130 of OY754982.1, forward strand.
GAGCATTAATGGGTGTTGAACGCATAGCGCCGAGAACCAGTCTCAGGCCCTTTGATTGAATTCTTTCAAGTTTAAGTTGAAGAAATGAAGGGATCGGGTCCCAAAGAAAGCTACCAAAATCAAGGACACCACGAACCAGAGAATTGTAAAGGATTTTCATGCATGATGGGTGAGAACCCCACCACACTCGGGAAACGGCTCGAAGAGGGTTTAAATTTCTTTCGCATTTGGCAATAGCATGCTCAATGTGAGGTTTCCATGACATTTTTCTGTCTAAAATTAAGCCCAGAAATTTAACTTGATTTAACACAGGAATTTGAATATTGTCAATAATTATGTTTACTGTGGGAGTTTTGTGTTTACGAGTAAAAATTACAACCTTACTTTTTTAAGGGGAAACCTGGAGACCATTTTTAAGAGCCCATTTGTTTATTATTTTGATAGCCATAGTTAAATCCTTTACGGATATATCAATAAATTTATTTGAAACATATATGCTAATATCGTCAGCATAATTAACAAAGGAAACCTTATCAGGGAGTTTCGATTCGAGATCTGAACAGTAGACATTAAATAAAATAGGACTTAATACGGAGCCCTGAGGTAATCCTTTCCATATGGTTCTTGATATATTTATATTATTTCTATTGATATTAATAGTGCGTTCGGAAAATATGTTATGAATGAGACGACACAGTTGATCCGGAATACCTATTGTAGATAATTTATTTTTCAGTACAGGAAGCTGAACGTTATCATATGCGCCAGATATATCTAAAAAGGCTGCTGCAGTAGATTCTTGTTTAGAGAAAGCAGTCCGAATGTCAGTTGTTAAAATACTCAGGTTATCAAGACAAGATTTTGATTTTCGGAAACCAAATTGTGAAGTCGAAAGAAGGTTATTATGTTCTATATACCAATCTAATCGTTTTTTCAACATACGCTCTAATAATTTTAAGAAACAAGATGAAAGTGCAATAGGTCTATAGGAAGAACCAAGTTTTGCATCATTACCCGGTTTCAAAATTGGAATAACTATCTGGGTCTTCCATTCTGAAGGTACGAATCCTATTTGTAAAATTAGGTTGTACATATCTAAAAGGTATGACAGAAGATTAGCAGGAAATTTTTGAAAAAATATATTTGAAATACCATCCACTCCTGGAGCCGTATTACATAATGACTGAATTTGAATTAATAATTCTTCTATTTTAAATGGAGAGGTTAGCCAGGAGGCGGGCTGTGAATTATGAGAAGAGTTGCATACCTCTTCAAAGCTTGGAACGTAGGCAGGGGCCAAATTATCGGTAAATGACATTATCCAGTCATCCTGGGAGTTAGTATATGTAGGAGAATATGATGCACGAAATCTATGAATTTTATTCCAGATTTGAGAAGAAGAAGATTCTGGAGAAAGGGAATTACAGAAGTCATACCAGCCTTGACGTTTTTTTTTTCTTAAAGTTTTCTAAGTTAATGCTTGAATATTTTTTGCATTAAGAAAATTGGACAGTGACATATTTTTCCTGTATTTTTTCATGGCTTTTTTTCTCTCTAGAATGAGTTCTGAGCATTCGTCGTCCCACCATGGCGGGAGAGGTTTAGATTTTTTCGATTTTTTTGTTTTTGGAATGCAAGACTCGGCAGCTGATTTAATAACTGATAATAGTTTAGAGAAAATTGTATTTAAATCCGCTGGAAACATAAGAGGTGGAAGAGTGCTAACGGATTCTTCTAAGCTTTTATGGAAGTTATACCAATCTGCTAAATTCAATTTGAATTTACTGACTTTTGTATATGTTGTTGAAAACGATGGACTAGGAGAGTAGTTTAGAATTATTGGGAAATGGTCACTAGAAAAGGTGTCATCCATGACGGTCCAGGAAGTGGAGGTAGCAAGATTGGTAGAACACAAGGAAAGGTCAACTGCACTTTGATTTTGTGATGGTGAAGTAAATCTAGTTGGTGAGCCATTGTTCAAGATACACATATTATTATCATCGCAAAACGTCAAAATTGAGTCGCCTGAACTGTCTTGAGAAACACATCCCCAGGAAGGCGAGTGGGCATTAAAGTCACCTAATATAAATATTTGAGAGGAACATAATGATATCAATAAATTCCAGTAGTTAGGATCAAAAAAAGTGTTAGGTGGACAGTAAGTTGAGATGTAACTTATATTATTTATGTTAGCAGCAACTATTTGGATATTAGAATGTGAGGGGATATTTATTACATTATATGGCAATGAAGATTTAAATATTAACGCAGCTCCTCCATGAGCATCATATCGATCGTCTCGTAGAATCGTGTAACCGGGGATAAAAAAATCGGATCCTGGTTTAAGCCAGGTCTCTGATACCGCAGCAATATTAATATTGTATGTTTTTAAAATATAGCAAAAGTCTATTTTATTCGAAACTAGACTTCTGCTGTTCCATTGTAATATGCAGATTGAGTTATTATTCTTTGTTTTTGGATGTGGAGCCATTATATTGCACTAGATCGTTGAGGAATGGAAGAGAGTTGGCAGCGTAGGACGGTAAGTTATCGATGTCAGAAAATAAAGAAATTAGGATTTGGGCTATCATGGGGATGATTGACGTCAGGTCGTTGGATTTGTTGAAAGGTTCTGGGTTGCAACGCATGGCGCAGCCGTCACTAGGCATTGTAGCTTGGCCATTTGTGTATGAAAGAAGATTTTCATGACTGGCTTTGTCAAAATGTGGAGAAACTTTAGGTCTTTGTTCTTTCGGAATGTTTTTAAGAGTCATTTTAAAGGATTGATTACGTGAAGGAATGGAAATAGGCGTGGAGGAAGAAGCCGATGTAGCTTCTGTGTAACTTATTTTACTTGTTGGGTATAATTTTGACGCTTCTACGTAAGAAATGTTTTCGGAGGCCATTGAGTGTTTAATGTTTTTTTGTCTCGAAAATTCGGGACAAAAGAGACTAGAAGCAGGATGAGCACCGGAACAATTAATACAAACAGGTTTTGTTGATGCACAGGTTTCCCCCAAATGGGATTCCCCACATTTGAAGCATCGAGGCTGAGAACGGCATTGGGATTTAGTGTGACCGTAACGGCAACATCGGAAACAAAGAACTGTTGGGAATGTATATAGCTCAACTGGCAAAGAGTTATAGTAGAGGTAGACGTTCTTCGGAAGAGTCTGACCTTCAAAGGTCAAAACAACCGTTTGAGAGGGTTTCCATTCGATAGATCCAGACGAGGAATCTTTATAATTCAAACGTCTGGCTTTGATTATTTTTCCAAATTGGGATGGCACAGACACATTTTCTATAATGTCATCATTTGACAGTTCGGTGGAGATGCCTCTTACTAAGCCCATTTTTGTAAGTTTAAAAGATGGAATATATGCTTTAAGGTTATTAGAGGTAAGAATTGAAGAATCTACAAAGGAATTAGCAGCATTGGGGTTTGTGAAGGAGACGGAAATCTTGTTTCTTCCCTCGGCTTTGACACCGCCGGGAGAGACATTAACAATTTTGTTTTTGTAGAGGATTTGGCCGAATTTCATAGGGTGCAGAGAAGCATCATTGTCCACATTCTGGACATAAACCAAAAAGGGAGGGAGAGAGTTACTGCTGTACTTCATATTTAAGGGACTAGCGTGAGAAGCTTCAGATACATCAGGATACTTGGAAGTAGGGGAAGAAGGAGAAGGAAAATCGTTTCCTTCGCGTCTTCTTTTATTAGGTTTTGCGGCAGAGGAATTCGGTTGGATTGTTATGTCGTCAGGAGGGTCAGGAGGTTTATGGAATTCTTCCATTATGACAAGATCGAAACAAAAATAAAAATTTCACTAACAAAAAGAATAACAAAGTTAAATAAGATAGGAATGCACCTATATATGTATATAAATAAACGAAAATTCGTTACCACGAACGGAATAAATAAATAAAAATAAAAATCAAAAGATAAATAAGTAATATAGGTATAGAATAACTGAAAAAGAATAATTTTTACATATAAATGAGAAAGAAAAACATCAAACAACAATACGATTATAAAGAAAAAATCACTTCCCTTGAGCGATTCCAACACCAGAAAATCACGGAACAATAATATCACTTAACGGCGAGTGTGGCGGCGAGTGAGCATACTAACACAACCTCCCTTCGCGGTGGCAGCGATACAACTCATGGACACGTGATATCATATAAAGAAATTTTATGATATCTGTGAAAAGCTAATTAATTCTAAGTTCAAGCTATTAATATTCTTATATCAATATGAAATCAAAGAACTGATCATTGCCAAACATAAAAAAATTCTCTTGTTACATATAAGTTTCATACAAAAATTCATTAAATAAAATATAATTTTTCAAACCGTTGAATATTTTTTTTTTAACATTGACCAACTTTGAATACAATTTTATGAAGATTTTATTTTAAACCCATTTATAGACCTTCTCACGTCGACTCAATAGTAGTCCATTGTGAGAAGAGATTTTTTTTTATGATAATTTATTTTATTTTATTTTATTTTAATATTGCTTTACGGGCAACTAACAGGTACTATGTCAAATATTAATAGATTCTTAGTGTTGTGTAAATAGTGGAAACCAAATTAAAATATGTTTAATTTCCAGGCCGTGAGAGCATTTTTTCAGTTTTAATAGATGAAATTATAAAGAAACATTGAGAAAAAATGAACCGTTGTCTATGGAAAACTAATCAGCTCTAAGTTTATGGACTTAGCACATATGATATCAATATGAAGTCAATCGGACTTATATTTTGGGCTGCAGAGAGGACATAAAAAAAAAACAACGTAAATGATGAATTCATAGAGAAGAAATCAAAAGTTGTCTATGGAACACTAATCAGCTCTAGGTCTTTGCACTTTACACATATGATGTTAATATGAAGTCGATCGGACTTATAGTTTGGGCAATCCTTGAATGCATTTTTTAGAGTGTATTTTTATAAAATACCTCAATTTTCCAGACCGTGAGAGCATTTAAAAAAAATTAGACAAGAAATCATAAAGAAGAAATTGACATATCTATGAAAATTATATCTATATTAATCAGCTCTAAGTTTATTAACTTTACATATTATATGATATCAATACGAAGTCAATCAGACTTTAGTTCAGGCTGTAGAAAAGACACAAAAAAACGATGTAAATGATGCAATCATACAGAATAAATAAAAAGTAGTCTATGGAAAACTAATCAGCTCTAGGTCTTTGCACTTTACACATATGATGTTAATATTAAGTCGATCGGACTTATAGTTTGGGCTGTAGAGAGGACACAAAAATGATTTTCCGTACGCCGTACGCCATACGCCGTACGCCATACATACAAACACATAATGACGAAACTCACAGTGTGCACTCTCTACATGATACCCGTTGAGAAATTGATGTAAAAAAAATACGCTTAAAAATTGTGAAATCATTACTCTCCCATATTCAATAGTATGGAGGGTAAAAAATCAACTTAATCGGATCATGTTTTGCTAAAAACAAATCAGTTCTTTTTATTCTCTAATGGAAGTGGGCAGGTCATTGTAAAATAATATTCACCTATATGACAGTAACTTGTGTGCTACAGTTGTGTTTTTCTTTGGTATATTGATTTTTAATTTTCTTTAAATTTATAGGTATTTAAAATGAAATATTCTATTGAGAGACTTTAGGTATTCCAAAAGCACCTTGTGATTGAATTTAAAACGATTAGGCTTTGATTATATTCTTGCGAAATTCATGGTTTTGCGATATATTCATATTCATATTGTGTATTTTCGGATGTCCCATTCCGAATGTAGTGACCAAATTAAAACGAGATTGACGTGTTGTTTTTTTTGTACGCGGTAATTCCCACCCGCACACCTTTGCTGGTTACCCTATATCGTGGGATATATTGTGATGGTATAAATAAATGAAAATAGGCACCAAGTCGATACTATCGATCGAGTTGGCGCACACCTTTTATCTAAATCTTGGAGCTTTTTGTATTGTAAGCTCCTTATGAAATGAGAGGTTTATGTTTTAGATTCTTCTCTCAGACCTATGTATGCCATTTCTTCATCAATTGTAATCCCGAAATCCTCTTAAGACCTCTTCTTGTCTGCTGATTACGCTGTTGATGAGATTCTCTAGCTTTCACAATACACGTGTTACTTATCTGTCTTGGAAACAATATACCTTCGATGGAAAATATATTACATCCGGTCTGAGAAAAATATGAGAATTTCCATTAAGGCTCTGGAGAACATCTATAATAATAATAATGAATACTTCCTGTAGTCTAATTCTTCTTCTTTATATTTTATATAGGCCTTTGGGTGAGTTTATATTCAAACTATTTGTTATTGCCTTTTCTTTTTCTTCTTATTTTATGTAGACCTTTGGGTGAGTTTTATACAAACTGTTTCGTATAGTCTAATAATAACAATAAAAATAATATCTTTATACTTTGCTGCTATTGCTTTGTGGCACATTTTAACTAATATAATTAAATAAAATCTCTTAGTTTTTAACCACGTTGAGTATATTTATATGTCAACTAGTTTCGGAGACGTAACCGCTCCTTCGTCCGGACAAACTTATACTAAACTTAGATACTATGTACAAAATGTGACCCGTGTGCCTAAATTATGTATCGGTAAGTTGATGGGCGGAGCTTACATTATTGAAAGCAGAGGTTGTCAACGGAAAAATATTAAATAATGGAGTATTGTTTAAATGTACTTGATTATTAATTATTTTTTGTTTTGTATTTAAGGCTTTTTTTATCTCTAATGCCTCCAAGTTATCCAATCTTAAGCCCTCTTTATTTATATGCAAGATTTTATATCCCGTTTGATTATTGAAAGCATGATTATTTTCAATCAAGTGATTTGCAAACTCTGAGAAATTGTTACTTTTTAAACATCTTAAATGCTCCTTAATTCTAATGTCAAAATTTCTACCTGTTTTACCTATATAAAAAAATTCGCAATCTTCACAATTTAATCTATAGACACCCGAATTACTTAATACCGTGTCTTTATCTTTATTATTTTTTAAAAAAGTTCCTAGGTTATTACCAGTATAAAAGGCTGGTTTTAAATCTGGTGGTAAGTCTTTTATTAGCACTGATTTTATTTTATCATTTATAAAAAGCATTCTCCGCCATTTTTGATCATTTGTGTTTATACATTCTTTACCGCTGTACAAGTAATTGATTATATTTTGTCTCTTTTGTATTTTATTTTTTATTTTACTTATTATATTTAAGTCATAACCATTATTAATCGCGATGTTTTTAATTGTATTTAATTCTATATTGTAATTTTCTACTGTCATTGGAACATTTTGTAGCCGATGTAACATTGCATAGAAGGCAGACAACTTATGTGATAGAGGATGATTTGATGAATTATGTATAACTGTGTCTGCGTATGTAGGTTTACGATAAATACTGAAGTCGATTGCGTTATTTTTTAAAGAAAGAGTTAAATCTAAGAAGTTCAAAGTGGAGTTATTGTCTATTTCAAGAGTAAATTGAATATTTTGGTGAAACGAATTAATAAATTTTAAAAACATATTTAACTGGCGAATACTACCCGTCCAAATACAAAAAATATCATCCACATATACACAAGGACCCCACAAACAATTACCAAGAAAAATTAAAAAGTGAATTGAAATCGTGTAAAAGTGATGCCATAAAAAATAATGGTAAATCCCAATTAGTGTTGATGAATCCAAAACCCCCAAAACTTTATGGCTTATTGAAACTACATAAGGATAATAAACCAATTAGACCTGTTGTATCGTATTACAATGCCCCAACATTTAAACTAGCTTCGACCATAATATCTATTGTTAATAATGCTAATATTTTTCAACCTACTTATAGTATTAATAATTCCTTACAACTGGTAAATCACCTTAGAGATAAGAAATTTCCTCATAATGCCCGTTTAGTGTCATTTGACATTGTTAGCTTGTTTACTAACGTTCCAGTAGCAGAAAGCAAATCCCTGATTAATGATATATTGGTAAATGCAAACTTACCGGGTGATTTGAGTAATGATTTAATACGCTTGTTCAATTTGTGTCTTGATCAGAATTATTTCCAATTTAATAACGTTTTATATAAACAGAAGGAAGGTCTCCCGATGGGAGGACCTGCTAGCCCATTAATAGCAAATATTTTTGTAAACCATTTAGAAAATAAGATTTTTAATAGTAAGTCACCTTTGTTGAAGTATGTAGAACTGTGGAAGCGATATGTGGATGATATTTTTTGTATTTGGACGGGTAGTATTCGCCAGTTAAATATGTTTTTAAAATTTATTAATTCGTTTCACCAAAATATTCAATTTACTCTTGAAATAGACAATAACTCCACTTTGAACTTCTTAGATTTAACTCTTTCTTTAAAAAATAACGCAATCGACTTCAGTATTTATCGTAAACCTACATACGCAGACACAGTTATACATAATTCATCAAATCATCCTCTATCACATAAGTTGTCTGCCTTCTATGCAATGTTACATCGGCTACAAAATGTTCCAATGACAGTAGAAAATTACAATATAGAATTAAATACAATTAAAAACATCGCGATTAATAATGGTTATGACTTAAATATAATTAGTAAAATAAAAAATAAAATACAAAAGAGACAAAATATAATCAATTACTTGTACAGCGGTAAAGAATGTATAAACACAAATGATCAAAAATGGCGGAGAATGCTTTTTATAAATGATAAAATAAAATCAGTGCTAATAAAAGACTTACCACCAGATTTAAAACCAGCCTTTTATACTGGTAATAACCTAGGAACTTTTTTAAAAAATAATAAAGATAAAGACACGGTATTAAGTAATTCGGGTGTCTATAGATTAAATTGTGAAGATTGCGAATTTTTTTATATAGGTAAAACAGGTAGAAATTTTGACATTAGAATTAAGGAGCATTTAAGATGTTTAAAAAGTAACAATTTCTCAGAGTTTGCAAATCACTTGATTGAAAATAATCATGCTTTCAATAATCAAACGGGATATAAAATCTTGCATATAAATAAAGAGGGCTTAAGATTGGATAACTTGGAGGCATTAGAGATAAAAAAAGCCTTAAATACAAAACAAAAAATAATTAATAATCAAGTACATTTAAACAATACTCCATTATTTAATATTTTTCCGTTGACAACCTCTGCTTTCAATAATGTAAGCTCCGCCCATCAACTTACCGATACATAATTTAGGCACACGGGTCACATTTTGTACATAGTATCTAAGTTTAGTATAAGTTTGTCCGGACGAAGGAGCGGTTACGTCTCCGAAACTAGTTGACATATAAATATACTCAACGTGGTTAAAAACTAAGAGATTTTATTTAATTATATTATAAAAATAATAATGAACACTTTCTTGCACCCTGCGCATGTGGCGAGTTTATTACTAACCATTGTTTCCAGCCCACAGAAGCAATATTTGCGTGAGAAATTTCTCCTCTGCTGGGGATCGAACCCAGGACGCCTGCACAGAAACCAAACGGTTTACAACTGTGCCACGGCGATCGGCAATACAGGATACTATGACCTTGGGAAAATAGGATAAATACAAATATGATCACTTATGCATTGCCTTTTTAAATGTATGAAAAAAATGTATAATAATGTAGGTATATCACCAAACTTGTGATAGGTAAAATTTAGAGTTATATTTTAGTAGCAATAAAAAAGTAATACGAAAAGAATAAAAGTAAAAGGCATTCTCAATAAGTTTTCATATTCTTTTTCGTTTAAAGTAAAAGTCTACATTGTAGGCCTTGTGTTTTTAAGTTACATAAAACTATAAATTAATACGGTTTAAATGAAACTAGTAAAGTATTGAATAAATTTAAATATATCAAAAATTCACTCAATCGAATAAATATGAAAATATACAGTTCTTTATTTCAAATATATATATTTAGGGTACTGGTGAAAAGTTTCTCAAAATTAACATCTGGCCTTCAGTAAATTAGAAGTGAATTTTGGATATTCACTGTAACAGCACACGAAGTGACATTTACGTGAATATATTTGAAGTGAATATACCGCAATATAGGTAGAACCCATCGACAGGCGTGCAGATACCTTATAAAATAAGCACGACACATTCATGCGTGTATCCCAAAGCACTAGTCTCCTTTCACCTGAAAGGGTGCTATATTTACATAGAATGGGTGGTGAACTTCATTGCTGAACTACATATATTATATGTGAGATGCTATTTTGCCTGTTGTATTTTCGATTACTCGCTTATGGTACACCAAAAGCGATGGTTATAGAAAAAAGTGGATGCAGTATTCTTAGTCGGTGCTTCACGACAATTTTTCCAAAGTGATAATAACTGTAATTGTATATAATTTGCCATAGTCCTTTATTGTTTACAAATAAACCAATTTCACAATAGATGGCGTTACAAAAAGGTTTCTATGTTACTTCATAGATCGGAATAGTAATAATATAATGTCTTATTTTCAGGTGACTTGTTACACATTATTCAAATATATAGAACTTTCAAAAAATTTGTTTGATAAGGGAACTCAATAAGAAGGCATAATTGGTGAACGTTGCGCAATCGCATAAAGTGGTCACGTAAACCAGCCGATGACAGGTCGTAATTCCTGTAGGTGCCTTGAGTTTCTGGTTCTTCTATGATGTCCCAACTTTGTTTCTATTGAAAGTTTGTCGGTAAAAATATCATTTGACTCCCGACAGGGAAAAAATCCAATGTTTGTATATATGAAAAACAGAATCTGTAATACATACAATAGGCATTTCCAAGAGTTCGACATATTTTATTTGTGTTCTTATTTATATGAATCATTATTATATTAGAATCGTATTTGCACATACATACATAAGTCTATTAGTGAGATTTTATTTTCAGTAATTCGTAGACAGCAAATCATTAAGCTATTCCAAGTAAACGGGAGGTGATACAGTCGAGACCTTTAGTGAGAACATGCGTACAACATATAAATACACATTGGTGATCCAAACTCGATTTTGCAAAAAATGTCAGATACGACAGTTAGTCAGCAGAGGGACGATATGTAACTATTCCTAATTTATCTTAATAATATACTACAATAACTCCAGTGACAACTTGTAATTGGCCTTAATATTACTCAAATTATATTTATTTTATGTACTTTATCATAAGCTGTATGTTGTCCTCTAAATATATAAATAAATAAATAAATAAATAAATAAATAAATAAATAAATAAATAAATAAATAAATAAATAAATAAATAAATAAATAAATAAATAAATAAATAAATAAATAAATAAATAAATAAATAAATAAATAAATAAATAAATAAATAAATTAATGAATTAATAAATAAATAAATAAATAAATAAATAAATAAATAAATAAATAAATTAATGAATTAATAAATAAATAAATAAATAAATAAATAAATAAATAAATAAATAAATAAATAAATAAATAAATAAATAAATAAATAAATAAATAAATAAATAAATAAATAAATAAATAAATGAATCTGCATATAAATAAAGTAGACCTGGTAAGATTGTCGTTCTGGATTTGCGAATGTTTGTGCACGACTATATTCATGTCAGTCTGCCCAAGGCTGCCTGTTCTTACATTCGTTTGAAATCTTTCTATGTGGAAATCGGGAATTTTACAGTAGAGTAAAAAACTTACAATATTACATTTTTATAATATTACATTTGAAACAGTATAAAAACACAAAGCCTCACAAGCTGATATGTTTTTTTTTTATTATTTTCAAAAGAAAGTATGTTTAAATGTTATATAATAAGAATTAAAGAATGCTTTTATGCTTTACTCGCCGAGTCGCCAAAATTGATTTATGTGAATTTACCCTGAAGATGACAAAAATACCAACATTCTGATATATGCGTCCCTATCGTAATTAGACCTCAAATGGCACGAAGTAATAAAATCCGACATAGGGAGAGTGAGCAATTCACGTTGAACAAATGTTCTCTTTTGCATTGTGGGTCAGATTTGCTTTCCTCGCGTTGTTCCACCATTCTTTCAGCTGTCAAATATTCGAAAGTTACCTACTTTATATTTTTATCGTAATTAATATGTATTGATTTAGTTTATTTTCCAATATTTAATAACTCTTTATATTTTATTTTCTTTCAGAATCAAATTTTAGCCTATATAGTTAAAAAAAATGTAAGTTGAAATTTCAATTCTCGATGAATTTAGGTAAATTTTAAATCAACATTCACATATGGAAAGAACGTAGGTATTTGTTTAAAGATAAATGAGTTGGCGATTATTGTATTTCGGTGTACAGGTTATGTCATTCTTCTAGGAGTAGGTGAAAGGGTGCAGAAGGAATGGCACATGAAAATAACATGTTGCGAATGGTTGCAAACGAATCTAAAGAACAGCAAGAAAGGAGATGTGAAGCCAGTAGATTACGAATGACGGCGTATAGGGTATTACAATTTCTGCAGCAAGAAAGAGGAAGTACAGATTTTCAGTCTTCAAGTAATTGGATAGAGGTAGGGAGTCGTGATAATTTAATGACAATAGATCAGATGAATATGCAAGACGTTGAAGAAATAGAAATTACTGCACTTGAATGCGCCATCTTAGCAGCATTAAAAGTATAAAACAGCCTCTAAGTCTTCAAGTCATAAGGCCCCTGAGTCAAATTGAAAACGCTTAACAATATCGCCAAACACTATTTTTTTTGTATGTAAAATAACAGAAGTGGCATTGAAACATGAATCATGGAGACAAAAGGAAAATTCTGCTTTTTCCTATAGTTGCAATATAGATATTAACCTATAGTTGCAATTTATTTCTGAGCCAGTATCAACTTTTGGTAGAATGTCTATAATTTGTACATATTGTGGTGATTTGAAATGGAAGGGAGAAAACCCAGGAATGTGTTGTAACAATGGAATAGTACACATACCTGCAATAGATATCCTCCAGAGCCTCTTTATACATTATTGACAGGTAATTCTATAAATGCATGTCATTATAGAATTAAGTATTTTAAAAGTCATGTTAGAAGATATAATAGGACGATGTATGAGAGGGTCAGAAATGAGGACATAAGGAAAGAATGTAAGATAAAGAAAGATGTCATTAATAGAATTAAAGTGAACACATTGAGATGGTTTAGCCACATGGGCAGAATGAATGAGGAACGCCTGACAAAGAAAATATACATTGCGGACAGGAATCGAATGAGAGGTCGGGGTCGCCCAAGTAAGGGATGGCATATCCATGGGAACGCTATTTTGAAAGGCGGAGATGTCAGAAGCATGAACAACAAATGAATATGTATAGGACAATGTATGAATGTCGACGAGGCGATGTGTGTCAAGATAGAAATAAGTAGCGTTTGGTTCTCTCTGCCTACCCCGCGAGGGACATGGCGTAATGGTATGTATGTAATGCTTGCTTTCAAATGAAATTTTTAGGAACCACTAAAGAATTATGAGAGACCCCTTCAAAGGGGATAGAGTTAGATGTGTTACAAAGGAGGATCGAATTAGAAATGAATACGTCCGAGGTAGTTTTGGAGTCGCCTCTATTCCGGAGAAACTAAAGGCCAGACACCGATGGTACGGACACATTACCAGACGAAATGAGGATCATATAGTTAAACTCACACAGGATATCGCACTCAGTCCAGAAATAGAGGTGGACAAATATTAAGGAGTTGAGGGAGGAGCAACTAACCAGAGAAATGACGCAAGATGGAAAGGTCTCCGAAGGGCAAGAAAGGAAAGGTCATACCAGAAGGGCCGCTCCAGATGAACTGGGAAGAGGCAAGGAAGAAGAAATCTATATTTTCAAAACATTTCTGTATGTTTCATTTAATTAACAAATTATTTTACTTTCAAATTTATGAAGACAAATTTAAGAAAATAAAATTAAATAATTGCCAACAATCAATTACTTTATTCACATAAAAATATCATCATCATTATTCTTAGCGTCACAACTCTTGATGGGTCCTATCTGTGTCCAAGAATCTACTCCATACTGTTCTATCGTTGGCTGCCACCTTCGAGTTCTGCTGCCCCATGGCTCATGACTATGCTGATGTCCTGGTAAAGCTCGGTGATATATATCTTTTACGCCATGTTTGACAGTCGTTAATAGGTACATAGGTATATTCTGCATAAGATTTTTCTTTCAAAGGCATCCACTCTGTTTTCATCGTGTTTTGTTAATATCCAGGTAGGTATGCGATAAAAATATATTACTATCAAATTCAACAAAACTTATTAACGTGGTAAGTTTTCTCCATATCTCTAACAATGTATTATCTTTGTCAAAAACTTAATTGAAAAAACTTGAATCAAACTATATAAACTATATAACCATATTGAATTGAACACATTTTCCTATTCTGACATATACGCATTGTCGTCTCGATACTCGACATACATACATCACCTAATAATAATAATTAAAGACTTTTATAGTATTAAAAATATAAAATATATAAAGGGAAAAAACACGGGAATCTCTTCGGTGACGGATCTTTAACCAGTTCAGTCGTTGCCTGCTCTCGGACATGTGGTCGAACTTCCTGAGTCCAAACACGTATCGAATGCAGACATTTTGTAACCGTTCGAGTTTGTTAAGTTGATCTTCAGTTGAATCTCAGCGTAGGCAACGTCAGCGTAGTCAAGTAATGGTAGCATGTGTTGTTGAGTTACGCGACATCCTACGTAGGTGATTCAAAACGAACGCGAATGCGAAGCGATCCGAACGGATACATGCGAATTCAAAGCGATGCGGTGCGACGCTGCGGCTCTGTCCTACGGGCACGCGAATCGTGCTTCTGACATTATACTTTACAAAAAAAAACTATGGCACCGCTTCCAATTCGCGCGAAAATATCAAATCAATTGATCGCGTTCGCTTCGCATCGTGCCATGTCACACCGTACCCTACTCGTGGTCGGTAACGCAGGACACTTCAATAGTTACCGACTGTTTGTTATTTTCGCGCCGCTTCGCGTTCGCCTTGAATCGCCTACGTAGGACGTCGCGTTAGAATGATTTTAGTCTTAACTGGTAAATAATTTTTATGTCGGCCTCATACGTTCTCATTTGTTATTCAACAAACATACGACAAAGTTTAAGTATTAAATTTAGACTAAAATTATTATATTTATTTGTTTATAAATTTTTGGAAGACTAACAGCATATATATTACATCTAATATAATAATTTAACAGCCAATTAGAAGTCTCCGCTTTTTGGCTATACTGTCAGTTGCAAGTTGAAAAATATAACATAATAATATAATATGTTTCTGTAACAGATAAAGTTTCATCGTGAAACGGAGGTAAACATAAACAAGAAAAATAAATTATCACCGAAGAGAACATACATGATTTTATATTTTAGTGGTTACAGTTGGCAAAATAAATTATAGTATTAAAAAAAATGCACTTAGAATACATCTCGCTACTGTAATGCTAATCTGAAATACATCAAATTCTGGTGAATTAAATATAAAATGTCCATAACCAAACTATAGTACCGCTTTAATGTCTGCAGTTAAAATAAGAGTCTGCGAATGCTTGCTAAATTAACTGAAAAAGCGAATATCCTTATTTAAGCATAAAAAATTATGCAATCTAAATACACATAACACACAATAGATGATCGAGTAAACATTTAAGTAATATCGTTTAGATTTAGACTACATGTTGAGTTTGCAAACATAATTTATCGGTCATTTGTCAAATGTCAAGTCAAATGTCAACCACGGTGTTGCCAGGATTTAAAGTAATAATTATTATTGGAGAGTTGCACGAAAAAATATTAATATTTATTACATGCTTATTTACAAGGAGTGTAAATATCAATCTTTCTTAAATTAAACAATTTATTATTTTGTAAATTAATATTTTATAAGAATAACGTTTTTGTGCGGAAGCGACAAACACAGCAGCGAAAAATAAAGCTTGCTCCGTGTCATGGTTTGTGAAACGCAAATTAAGAAACTAAAAGAGAAGCTTCGTTTGACTTCTACAATAGGGTTTGCAACCTTTTTAACCACTTTGCGGATTATAGGCGTTTGATTTAGATGAAACTCAGCAATCCTCGTATTGCCTGTATAATTAAAAATGGTCCCTCAGTGTCTCCCGTCCCTTCGGAGCCTCCCGTCTTTCAATGCCTCCTGTCCCTAAGTGCCACCCGTCTCTTCAGTGTCTCCCGTCTCTTCAGGTCCTTTTGTACCTCCCGTTCCATCAATGCCTCATACCCCTCTTCATTTCCTCCCGAATCTTTCATCCCTTCAGACATTTTAGTAACTTCAGACCCCTCAGTACCTTCAGATCGTTCAGTACCTTCAGACCGTTCAGTACCTTCAGACCCCTCAGTACCATCGACCGCCGGAGGCGGTCATTTACCGCGCAGCGGTAAAAGCCGGCTGCAAGCCCTAGCTTAGAAGCTGAGCGAAGCGAAGCTTCTCTGCTAGTAAATAAATAAATAAACGATTTCAAAAAAGAGTTCGACTTAAAATTTTTAGAATTTGGTCGCATACGACTTAACAATTACTGAAACGTTACCTCAATGTTTGATTAATAATTTAAACTTCCATAAATATTTTTATCTGATATCACTTTCATGAAGTATTGTCTTTACGACTGGTCGTAAAATAAAAAACTATATTATTTTGCACCTGGCAACTATCATCAGTATTACAGGTTAATCCACGCGTAGTTTACTTGTTTCCTAATGATTCGTTTATTTTAGTAATATCTACTATTGGAAATATCCAATGCAGTAGGTTCTATATCGAACGGTTCATTAAATAAGATTCTAGAATATTTGAAATCGTAATATATAACAAAATTATATTACACCGATACACGTACACAGGCAGACAGAATATCACTCGCTAGTCAGCCGTCTCCATAATATTGGAAATGAATATTGTCATTTAGGCGACATATTTATGCTCTCCTTTCCACTCTTATTTGTGCTCTTCTTTCCTCTCTCCTCTCTTATTTGTGTTGTAGAATAAAAAAGTATCCTAGAAAATTACAGCGCTTTGATACAAAAAATGATTAAAATGTTTAACAATAATGAAAAAGGGCAGATAATCGATATCTTTATAATGATCCATCGTTTGTCACAGATTATCGGAGTGCCAAGGTTTCAAATGGTTCATAACTCACCCCAAAGTCTTTCCAAGTGTCGCAAAGTCTTCAACGTAGCAATCGTCGTAACTACCTACGTCATGTATGCCCTCTGTTTGAAAGGAGAGTACCGCTTCTTTCGCGACGATTTTAACAATTCTTTGAGACTGTTGAAAATCATCTTTTGCATCTTCGAATGTTTGATTTGTTCAGTCGTTGCCGTTTTGCACAACTCCGAACTGACTGTCAAAATGATTGGCAAACTGCAGTACATCGACAATATTCTCGGTGTACATGTCGCGTATGAAGAAGAGAAGAAACATTATCGGGTGTTTTGCGTTGGTTATGTATTGTCTCTGTTTTTCGAAAGATATGTCAGCATATTTGTGGCAAATGAAAACGTTTATTTTGTCCTTTCTGATACTTACGTTGTTATTCTCAAGGGGATTTTCAAATGTATGCTCTATTCGGATTTACTTCTGGTCTATAACAGATTCGTATTGCTGGTCAAAAAGTTTGAAGCTATTCAGATCAACGCTAAGAGTGAAATTTTGTTCTGGGACCTTGATTTTTTCAATAATCGTTTGGGCGTTTTTCAAACAACAAGGTCTCCAGAAAAGGAGATGGAATTGTTGAATTCTGTAATGGTCGCATATGTTGAACTGGTGGATTGTGTGGAGATTGTTGATTCGTTGCACGGATATATAGTAAGTTATACACGTATTTATGCACTCTTATTTATATTAAACAGAAACAAAAATCTAAAGAAAGATTCCTGGAAATTTTTGATATTTTTTATACCTACTTTATTTTAGACTTTATCTGGAATGCAAATATGTTAGTTACAAAACACCTTCCCCCTGCATCAGTTATTTTAAGAATGGTAACTTCTTTAAATTCTATATAGATAAAATCAGTTTTGTTCCTGTAATTTGGAACATTGATGGTCATGATATTTTGTCACACATGCTATACTTTAATAGCAAATATGTCTTCTTTATCTGAGTGCTAATCAGTGTCTAGTTCTTTAAATCCTAGCAAAATAATTCATGTATATTTTGATACAAAGTCTATAACAATCCGTATATTGATGCCTTCAGTTCTACTGCACTTCTGACGGTGTCTTACTGCCGATTTCTCCAAGGTCCCTCAAAACCGAACATCAGCTAAGTACCCATTCGAAACTTAAATCCTTAAGTGGCTTACTTAGTAAATTTGCATTTCACCAACAATTAACACCCACACTAAGCTGATGTCAGAATTATTTTTTGTTATGTTTCCGGTGAATATGAATATGGACTCAAGATAACGTTACTTTAAAAAATATGCAAATAAGAAATACATAATAAACTATAAAAATATCAATAAAATATTCTAACGTGTGAATTTCACGATTTTTACTCTATATATAAATAAATTATAAAAAAAAACACTTCTTTGATCTCATGAGAGTCATGAGTATAGGTAATTGCCGCTGGCGCCAACAGATGGCGCTAGCGGCGCTCGCTGTCAGGGTAGCCTTGTTTGTACACCAGTTTTTGTTTTTGACACATCATGTACAGACAGTTTATTTAGTATTCACACCAATTTAGTTATTTTATTTTAATATTTGTAACTTTTTTAATAAATAATGCAACTGGCTCATGCCAGCCGCAATTATAACTACAGACAAACCTAACCAATCTATTTTTACCAAACTTTTGTAGGTTTGGTTTAAAAAATCGGTGTACATCCTAGGATATACTCGCTGTCATGGCTGTTTATTCGCTTCGCGCTTGTTGATTGTTGAGATTGTTCGACACGGGACGCGCATATTTATCAGAGTATAATATTTAGCAGAGTATAATTATGGATAAACCAAGGAAACGTTCTACAAATTTTACCCCCAGTGAAAAAACTAAATTAATTTAATTAGTTTCAAAAAACACGGCAATTACTTCAAAACAAACGGATGGAGCATGTCTATTTCATCGACCAATTCTGCCAATTCAACGATTTCACGAATCCAGCCATCTTCCAAGATGATAATAAACAAAATATAACTTAAATTTTACAAAAAAAAGATAAATTCAATAATAAAACAACTCTGCGACGAAATCGTATCCTAAATATCTATCTGTCAAACGCGTTAAGTGACGCTTATGACGGTTAATCCACTAGAGACCGCCACTTAAAATTTTATGCGCCGACGTCGCTAAGCGAGGCTAAGAATTGTTTGGTGAAATGCAATTTTGCGCTAAGTGGTTCATAAATGTGATTTTTTAAGTTAAGGAGCCTTGGGGAAATCCTAGTGTTAAAAGAGTTCCGTGGATATTTGTGTTATTTGTTGCATGTTTAGCTGCGAATGGATAGTTTGGCGTTTTATCTAAGGAAAAGATAAAGATGCTGTTTTGATGAGAACCAGACACAGATACTCAATTGCTCATCTTAAGACCCAGGGACATGGATAGCATCCCAATGAGTATTATTTCTTTATTTGAAAATCCATCTTCCTCAAAAAGTACGCCTTCCCGCAAGCCCTCCGAAGATGCCAAGCTCCAGCTATTTGTTGGGAGACAATTTTGGGTAACCTATTGTCTGTCATTCTCGCCACGTGGTCCCGCCAGGATTGTTTTCGACTCCTGCACAATCTAGCGATGTCCTTGACATCGCAAATCTTTCCAACAGTCTTACAAATCTTATGTATTTATCTGTCATTTCAGATGTTTTTCTATGCTTATGGTTCAATGGTTTTGCTGTTATCAGATGTAGTTGCTATAAGACATCGCAGAGAAAAAGCAAGAGCTTTTGTAAGTATTTTTGATGTTTAACTTTCCGCTAAGTACTACATTATAGTAATAAACTCGTGCTTATTTTTATAAATAAATATAGTTTATTTTTAACGTGGCTTGAGTATTTGCTTAAGTTTTATATTGATGGAATTGTTTATATTCGACAAAAATACCTAAAAAGGGTGACCCAAGTTCCTGTGTACACTTATATAATGACTGATATAGGTAGTTGGATGTGATGCTCATCGCTTGTATGATCACAATAAAAATTGTTTCCGATAAAATTTTAAGTTCGTAGTAAAATGCTCGTAGCGCAATACAAAAAATCTCATATAAAAAAATCTCTTGTAATAACGTTCTCTTGTAATTAAATATCTGGATTCCTAGATGTCCAAACTTTGTTTTATCATTTTTCATTTTATCAAGCGGCTGGGATTTGCGTTGCGGGCCCTTTCTAACGTGGGCCTACGATGACGTACTTTTTTGTCCTCTACATAGCTCAAACTTTAATTTGAATCAGCTTCATATTATGTGTAAAGAACCCGTTACTTAGAAATTAAGTGTATTTATTCTGCAAAAATATTTTTAAACATTCAAGTTTTTACGCGGCCTTTAAAGCCCAAATTACAAGTTAAATGTAAACTACAAACTAAAAGCTACTTCATATTTATTCCTCTTATTGCTGCTCTTCATTACTGAAGGTCTTCATTACCATATTGATCGTACTTATAATATGGATATTTTTAGTAGGCATTTATTTTCCATTATACATTCCAATGTGAAACGGTTCGATTCTTACTTTTTGCTTTGCATTTTGATTAAATATAACTTATGAAAATGAGTTTCTTTTAATAAGTATATAGTCAATGTTGAGAAAATAAGTATTTAGTATTAATATGTATTTAATGTTTTAATTACAGTTAATTTTATTTATAGTTCGTCCAATAACGTTTGTGGTCCCGATGTTCATTAAAGCAAAGATGTGCGATGGGATAAGTGACAGTAAAGCGTCAATATGTCGGTCCTTGCAGATGTACTTGGTAGAATCTAACATAGGTAAGAATAAAGTAAGGTAAAATCTAACATAAGTGATAGTAAAGCGTCAATATGTCGGTCCTTGCTGATGTACATGGTAGAATCTTATATAGGTAAGAATAAGTGACAGTAAAGCGTCAATATGTCGGTCCTTGCTGATGTACTTGGTAGAATCTTACATAGGTAAGAATAAGTGACAGTAAAGCGTCAATATGTCGGTCCTTGCTGATGTACTTGGTAGAATCTTACATAGGTAAGAATAAGTGACAGTAAAGCGTCAATATGTCGGTCCTTGCTGATGTACTTGGTAGAATCTAACATAGGTAAGAATAAAGTAAGGTAAAATCTAACATAAGTGATATTAAAGCGTCAATATGTCAGTCCTTGCAGATGTACTTGGTAGAATCTTACATAGGTAAGAATAAGTGACAGTAAAGCGTCAATATGTCGGTCCTTGCAGATGTACTTGGTAGAATCTAACATAGGTAAGAATAAAGTAAGGTAAAATCTAACATAAGTGATATTAAAGCGTCAATATGTCAGTCCTTGCAGATGTACTTGGTAGAATCTTACATAGGTAAGAATAAGTGACAGTAAAGCGTCAATATGTCGGTCCTTGCTGATGTAATTGGTAGAATCTTACATAGGTAAGAATAAGTTACAGTAAAGCGTCAATATGTCGGTCCTTGCTGATGTACTTAGTAGAATCTTACATAGGTAAGAATAAGTGATAGTAAAGCGTCAATATGTCGGTCTTTGCTGATGTACTTGGTACACAGGACACTAGAAAATCTTTCACACTACGACCACATTTTAAATGGAGCTGTTCACACTTACACGATAACGATAAGTGTGAACAGCTTCATTTGAAATGTATTGCCACTAGATCACACGACATGTTGTCGTGCCTAACACACGACAAGTGGGAACGGGGTCTAATAAGTAACATTGTCGACTCTGTCCACAACTTTTAAGGAGTAACATCCATATCTATTGGATCACATGAATCATGTAAAATGATTCATAGAGAGTCAAGTTGATATTAAAACAGAATTCATACATAAATGTTAAACAATTTTGTTCTAGTCCAAACGATGAAGAAGTAATTTTTCGAGTTATGAAACATTTCATTCTTTATCGGTTCCCTTGCACATGGAAGCGACAAACCAGACATAAAGTTCAGCGTGTTTTAAGTGACGATAATCCTTTGTATGTAGAAGTATAATGACATTTTTTTAATTATCACTACTGTTAAACCTAGTTTCTGGTTTCAGGAAGTTCTCGTTACGAAATTCTCAAGACTTATATCGACATAGTCCATAACGGAGAGGTCATCATAAACCCATACAGGATGTTCAGTTTCAACTCTGAATTCTTATACAACTTCTTTGGATCCCTTATGAAATACATCATAATTGTGATTCAGATATTCATCGCGTTGGACCAAAGAGAGACGTCACAGACATGGCTTTTAATGCACTTGTCCAATGAGACATATGCCCATTAATCTACTTTAGAATAATTGTTTCAACAAATAATATTGAAACGAAGAAAAGTTTTGAAAAAAATATCAAACCCTTATCCATTCCTCAATTTAGATCAGTTACCTTACTCTTGAAACTAAATTCCAAATATAACTTCAATAAGTGCTTAGGCAGCCCGTACAGCCGATATGGATAACGATATGTTGAATTATCAACGAGCAATATCTATTTTATCTATGGAAATATCCTGAATTATCAACGAGCAATATCTATTTTATCTATGGAAATATCCTCTTCCTGTATTGTTTTTGTTTTAAGTTGTTAAAAAAAGTCTGGCAAAAGGACGGTTGAAAAATAAACGAATTTCTGTCTTTAAATTTGACTTCGTGAATACGATCCGTGATCAAAAATCAATGATTGTGATCCAGATTGACTGACTAATTGATGATTAACGGGATGCCGTTCCTTATTTATCGGGATCGTGATTATTTATTTATTTATTTACACATTTATCTTTTTCATGTACAGTGCTCAAAGTCATTGAATTTGATCACGGATTACCATCCAGATTGACTGACTACGGGCTATCTGAATCTACCAATTTGCTGCTCTATTTTTCGTTATTAATTCCGAATACTATTACGATTTTAATAAGCCTTCCTACCTCCTTATTCACCATTATAAAGGTGGGTACCATTCTAAAAGTCTTAATGAATTTTAAATTATCGGTATTGGTTTCGAGTTTTCAGAGTAAGGCCGCCGATCTCTTATTTGAATTATAAGTACAGTCTTATATAAGATATTAAATTATTAAAATGACATATTATTTATATAGACAAATAATAAAGTATTTATATTGCTGCAAATCAAATGAAAGAATATTATAAATTACTCATAGTTACAGCACACCTACTCCTTCAAATGAATGCATACTCCTCCTAGCGTCCAATCAGCGAGCGTCGATCTTTCTAGAATTTGGCACTCAGGGGGTATTAAAATGAATGCACAAGCGACGCACTGCAGTGCCAATCTCTCCTCTTTCTTTAGTGAATTTGTATTGTATGTCTGAACAGTTGTAACAAAAATATAGTATTTAATATCGTGAGTCATCTTTAATTTCTCTATGTTCTATAATACTACGAACCTGGTACCTTTCATTTAAAGTATTTGAATTTAATTTGATTAATTATATAATAATTTAATTAATTTAATTTGTCTTTTTAAATAAGTTACGAATGCTTTTAGTAGTAGACATGTCACAAAAAAAAACTACCACAAAATTCCTATAATTATTCTTCTTTTGACACATAAATATTTCTATTTTCATTTAAGTGCATTTTATTTCTTCATTTTTTTCGTAGCTTATGGATATTGTCTACTTTTAGTTTGAAATGTCCCGCATCATATTGCTGTTCCCTTTGAAATGGAAGTGAACATTTTCACTTCCATTATATTGAATGATGAAAGCTAATGGTTTAGTAGTACTCCTAGGTGTGAAAGGTTTTCTGAGGAACTCTTCAAACACAATCAACTCTATGTACCTACCTTAAATAGCATAAAAAGTCTGATAGTTTTTAATGTTGAAAGAACTATCGTAGAATTTTTTACTTATATTTATTGTTTGTACTATGTTTTATGTACTTTAGTTTTCAATAATAAAAAATATAGTAATGCAAAATGTATGTTGGAATAGATAGGAAAATTGAAATTAGATCATGACATAAATAACCTCCTCGCTTTTACTAATTTGTAGTTACAAATATCAATACATTGAAAAAAAATTGTGACCACCGAACTGGCTACCTGCGTTTTTAACCAAAACTTTGTTATCAGTAATAATATAATAATAATATAAGTTATTCTATTTATGACTGTACTGTTTGCTTAAGGAAACAAAATATTTAGTAGCACAAAACGAATTGTTACGGTAGTCACGATCGTTCGGTTAATTTTAACATGAAATTTTTATCAGTGTACTTTTTTTATGTAAATAAAAATATAGTTGTCGCCAAATAACTTGAACTTTTAACCGAGAAGGGGGGCGATTTGCACGTTAACCAACGAAGCAAAAAGACACAAATTTGCGCTCTGCGCAATCGGAAGCTCATTCAAGATGTTTGGCGAATATTATACCTCCCAGTTGTGTACATGGTGTGCATGATATTTATTTATTTAATTTATCAATTTATTTTATGTTGCTTCTCGGGCGACTAACAGGTGCTATATCAAATAATTATTTAACACGCGCCCAATAACAAACGCCACATTCAGAAGACTTACGATATTTATCGTCTCACAGATCCAGACTGAAATCACAATTAAAAACTGTGTCTCCACCGGGAATCGAACCCAGGACCCTTGGATCAGCAGTCAGATACCTAACCAACTGAGCCACGAAGGCCGACAATTTATATATTTTTTCTCTTTTATTTATATAGTAAATATTCCAA
Organism: Molanna angustata; assembly: GCA_963576475.1. Taxonomy (NCBI): domain Eukaryota; kingdom Metazoa; phylum Arthropoda; class Insecta; order Trichoptera; family Molannidae; genus Molanna; species Molanna angustata. The sequence goes on from OY754982.1 coordinate 28,112,039, forward strand.
CTGTCGATTCGTTCATGAGAATTCAATTCTCTTAATGAATCGACATTATTAAGCCAAGATGCGTGTACGAAGGAAAATTTTGTATGGCGTAGTGGACTTTTTGCATGCTAATAACACCAACTAGAGGCCACGCAGCATATATGTTCCCATACATGGATTTACTCAGAATTCGGAGTAGAACATTTTATGTGAGTTTTGTGTGTGTGTGTGTCTGTGGGTGTGTGTGTGTGTGTCCCTTATAACTTTTGATCCGCTAAATTTACAGAGCCCAAATTTTCAGAATATATAAAAAGTTATAGGCCTACAAAACTTTTTTACTCAGAATTGTGAATTTTTGTTTCAGTCAGGGGTTATCAACTTATGAATTTTTACTTTATTTTTCCAAAACCATAAAAGCTAGAACGCTGAAAATTGGTATAAAGATAGACAAATCTCAAATTAAGTTTTTTTTTAAATTCCAGGGTTTCTCAAACATTTTTTAGTATGAAAAATATTTTATTTATGATAAATTTATGAGTTTAACTGCCTATATTTCCATTTTTTTTAAAAATATCGAAAAAAGCCGAAACATCCTAACTAGATAATTTAATTTTATATAAAAAATATAAACATTGTATTAGCACAACAGTCTTTCTCAAGACTATACGCGGGTTACCCTAGAAAACAATCCATATTTTTTTAGAAACATATTTTTTTTTAACAATTTTTATAAAAATTGAATTTAGTGACGACATCACTTCATACAATTTGTATGGTAGTCGCCTATACACAATATGTAAGAAGACTTAATAGTTTGATACTTAAATCTCCAAACATACACACATACCATCATACTGTTTTCATATTCTGTGTAGGAAAAACAGACTGACCTCAATACTATCCTATCCTAACAAACATACCTACATGTTTTATATAGAAAATAAAATATCTTCAAATATTTATTAATTTGTGTTGTTTATAGTTTGGTACGTATTCTTTGATTATGCATACTATCGCCATCGACAGTTGGATCTCATGTGTTACATGCAACTAGTTCGTATACATAGTTTCTCAATTATAACAGTTTAAAAAGCGCTGTTTGGTGACACAAGACCACTCCAAGTTTATGTTTTATCAAGAGCTACACGAGGAACATCTTGAAAATGGTTTATATTCAAATTCTAGTTACACTAACAATATTTTATGGGTGTTTTGTATTTTACAACGAGAAGACTTCGTATACTTTAAACGGATATTTCCTTCTACCTCGGTTGTGAAGTTCTTTAATGTATAGGTATGTACTTCATCTTTCTTGTAGTGGTATTTTCTTCTTTATCACCTCGACAGCCCCTATCATCTCCTCCAAAGACCGTAGGAGGAATTATAGTTCTGTTTCCACCGTCTGTTATGGATATGTAAATATCGTTCAAAGTGCTCCATAAAAACGACTGTTAGAACACATAGTCCAACTGTCGATTCGTTCATGATAATTCAATTCTCTGAATGAATCGACATTATTAAGCCAAGATGCGTGTACGAAGGAACATTTTGTATGGCATAGTGGACTTTTTGCATGCTAATAACACCAACTAGAGGCCTCGCAGCATATATGTTCCCGTACATGAATTTACTCAGAATTCGGAGTAGAACATTTTATGTGAGTTTTGTGTGTGTGTGTCTGTGTGTGTGTGTCCGTCCCCCCTTATTACTTATGATCCGCTCAATTTACAGAGCCCAAATTTTCAGAATATATAAACAGTTATATTCCTACAAAACTTTTATACTCAGAATTGTGAATTTTTGTTTCAGTCAGGGGTTACCAACTTTTGAAATTTTGGTTAATTTTTCCACATATCTCAGAAACCATAAAAGCTAGAACGCTGAAAATTGGTACAAACATAGACAAATACAAAATCTCAAATAAATTTTTTTTAAGAAATTCCAGGGTTTTTCAAACTTTTTTATTAAGAAAAATATTTTTTTTATGATAAATTTATGAGTTTAACTGCCTATATTTTTTTTTTTAAATATCGAATAAAGCCGAAACACTCCTACTAGATAATTTAATTTTCTATACTAGTTGCATGTAACACATGAGATCCGACTTTGTATTAACACATATCATTTTTTTTTAACAATTTTTATAAAAATTGAATTTAGTGACGACATTGCTTCATACAATTTGTATGGTAGTAGCCTACACACAATATCTAAGAAGACTTAATTGTTTGATGCTAATCTCCAAACATACATACATACCATCATGCTGTTTTCATATTCTGGGTAGGATCAAAGGACTGACCTCCATACTATCCTATCTTGACACACATACCTAGGTACATGTTTTGTATAGAAAACCAAATATCTTAAAATTATAATAATTTTTTTTATGGGTTTATAGTTTGGTACTTATTCTTCAACTATACGTACTATCGCTATCGACAGTTGGATCTCATGTGTTACATGCAACTAGTACATAGTCTTATTTTATTCGTTACAAGCATTATGATATTATGGATATATCGTAATGGTACGAATCCCAAGGACCGATATGGTCACATACTGAAGTATTGAGAAAAGCTAGAGTGGGTAGAGATTTGTCCAACTTAAAAATGTGAAAGATGACATACATTCTCCGTAATACGGTGTGCTGTACGACACCACGAAAGGAAAAATTTAGGGTTCTCGCGGCGACCATCTCAATCTGCTGTCGAACAATTTATCGGTGATCATCTCGGACATGTCACGGCCCCCGCCCATCTGTCATTCTCGTTTTCGCTGTGTACTTACGATACATACGATAATGAATATTTGAAAAATTACATCTCATTATTATGATTATGCCCTTATGAGTTTGTCAAGTTGTCAAAATGCTCGCCATAAAATTACGGTAAAGACAATAGCGCTACACTGAAAAAATCTAAAGTTATTAAAGTAGCTTTTTGGCTCGGTTTAAGTCATATATTCACCAATATATGAATCAAAATAACAAAGTTGCACTTGGCTATTATCTAACAATTGAATACTGTTAAAATATAAGTTGGTTACCAATAGCAATGTAAAAAGTCATATTGGTAGTTATTAACCTATACATGATTAAAAATAGCAAAGTTGCACTTGGTTATTATCTTACAATTGAATACTGTTAAAATGAAGTTGGTTGCCAATAGCAATGTACTTGTTTAAATTTAACCGAGTAACAGGTACCTATACGGACATTTTGTATTCGACATCTGTCAAATTTGACATTTCATACATAAAAATATTAATATTTTTCAAATTTGACACGATATATTTAAAAAAAATATCAAATAAAGTATAATTCTCGCCAAATATTATGTGTCACATTAAAAAATGATTAAATAAATTATAATACTCGTCAAATTAGACATGTTTCACTGAAAAATGATTGAATTAAGTTGAATTATGATGAGATATTCATCAAAGATTATCATTATTATTTACAAATATCGTGTGTTGATTTGCTAATATTTACATTTGAGATGCTGTGCGATATCGGCAAAGAACATATTGGACTAGACGGAAAATGAAAAGGAGTGGACTTACTATGCCGCTGTTTTCTTCTTTTCCTCTGTCGCGTTTGTCCTTCCTTCTCGTCACTGATTCAATTAACTATGTTCACAATATTATTGTCTGTAATATACGTGCGAAAGCCGCGAACGTATTTAAAATGGTTTTATATATAATATATTGCGCACGGCGCTTGTTTAACACTAGATGATGCAGGGAGACGCGTATTCTCGAGACTGAAGAACGTGGCTGGTTCGCGCGCGAACAGATGCGGGATGATTGTTGCCACGTTCAGGTATAGATGTAAGTATGATGAGTTTTAGGTATGTCAGGAAGATGAGGATAGGTACAAAAAGGAAGTATCTGTCATCTGCGCCAACAGATGCAACGTAAAGATGTTTATATTATTTTGATGTTAAAGCTTGATTACCAATTAGTATTTTCCGTTTATCAAAAGAAAGAATGAATAATAACAAAGCTACTGGGTTAAAATTAGCAGATTATTTACTTGGGAATTTTCAGCAACGAAATTTGCAGGTAGGTACTATAATAACAAAGTTGCTTGGTTATTATTAGCAGTAAATTATTTATTTTTAACAACTACATTTTTGAGTGTACATAAATGTAACAGAAAGTTATGGACTATTTAAAGACACTAAAAACCCAAGTATAACGAGTCCTCCCCCTCTGGTACACACATATTCACAATGATGCATTTGTCATAATAACCTCCGAGTGTAGAAAGTGTTAAAAGCTTTCAAAGTTGAGTTGCGTACTAATATATTCACGTGTAGGTAGGTGTATACCTGGTTCATTGTTTTCATCCTTCACCCCCTCCTTAACTATCATTAATTTATCCCCCGAATATTTTGAATAATTTAATGACTCGAGCGTTCATTCATTATTTGTATTCGGAAGTGTAAAGAGAATAATTTATTTTGGTTAAGGGATGAACAACCGAGCGGTTTTGTATTAATTAAAATGTTACACCTCACCCCTTATTTTCGTGCTAATTTCAACTGTTTGTATAATTTTATCGTCTTTTTTACGACTCTCTCATATTATTTTTTAGTAGCTTAGGACAGTTTAACCCCTATCAATACTAGAAACTTCCTATTGTTAGTTTGGTGGAGAGTAAGCTTGTGTTTATGTCAGTGGCAAAATATTAGGAAATATGTATAACCTACAATCAAAAGTTTTAAAAATCATAATAAATTATAAAATAAAAAGGACGTATCAGAATAATGAAAAGGGTCTATTCAATCACTGTAACGTGTTAGCTATTTATCATAAAGTAAAAATTGCCATCTTAAAAAGGTACATGATGAGGTCCGATGACGACAGCTATGTGCTCCAAGAGTATGCTCTTTGAGTTCCTAGACTGACGTAGGTTGGAATTCGCATCGTATTATGTATACTAAAACTAACAAATTCTGAACTCGTCAACCTCAGATGTGTTATATTTAAAATGTTATTATATATAAAAATAAAGAAAAAAAAGATTTTTTTATTTAGAAACAATTTTTCTTAGTCATTTTCTTAAATCAAGTTATAATTCAGTCTAATAAGATTTTATTTTATTCGTGTAAATACGTACTTTTGACTTTTAAATAAGCAAATCTATCCCTATTCATAGATCTGATTTTTTTAGCTCTTCATTTGAAGTACATTCAGCTAGACTATGGAATAGTCTAAGAATTCTTCTGATATTATGTCGTCTATCTCACTAAACATCTTCAAGAAAAGGCTAAAGCAAAAATATTTATCTGACAACACCTGATTACATCTTTCTCGCCTCTTCCTGGCCTAATCCCTTAGTCTTCCTATCATTGCTATGAATTGTTCTTATATGCTATCTTCTTTGTTTTTTTATTACTTTTCTTCTGCTATCTTTATTTATTTTGTAATGTGATAAACTTATTGTCATAGTACACATTGTTTTGTATATTTAACATTTACTCTGGTTGGTTGGAAGAAATTGCCATTAGGCAATAAGCCCGCCAGTGTACTAATTATATGTAGGTACAAGAAGACTAAAATAAATAAATAAAATAAACAAATATTCACTCACGAAAATGCACATTTTTTACATCACATTCATTGAAAAAAATTTGCACGTAAATTGTCAAAAAAATGAAAAATAATACAGTAAAATATAAAAATTGATTTTTTATGTGACGTAAATGGTCACTGGTTTTAAAGGAAGCGATATGCAAAATATTCAACCTTTGAATTTTGTAAAAAAATTAACTAAAAAATAAATACTTACCTAAATACATACATAAAGATAAAATGACATATTTATTATTACTACTGCATTAGACGTATTGCAACGTCCATTAATAATTATTTTTATATGATTTAACTTGAGGTAGAAAAATTAAAATAATGAATATTTTGAAAACTTTGACATCTGGTAGAGGGCCAATTGTAGTAATGAATATATTTTTTTTATAATTTTTAATGTTAAAAATATTAAAAATAAGCAACTTTTTAAGACCCCTTTCATATGTGGATACGAAAAAAAAAATGTACGGCCCAGCCTAATGTGTATGTACCTACATATTATATCTTATATTATTTGTGGCGTCATTACTTTCTCAGAGGGGCTTAAAATCATGTCGTTCTGTTCTTTTCGTTTTCGGAAATTGTCGGTTCTTTTCGTTTTTTATAGAAACTGTCCCTTGCGCCGTCGCGTCGTGGGTATAAAAAGAAAATATTATTTTGTCTTCCTTCCGTTGGTTTAGTGTTGCTGCCAACTTACTGTATATGGTTTAAGAGGCTGGGGTGGTATTTACAATATAACCGTCAAGTTGTAATATTGTAAATATTTTTATTATTTTCCCGCCGAAATATAATTTTCCGATGAGTTTGTACCCAAAGTAACGTTCTGTGTAATACCCGAGGCGATGTAATATTTTATTTTAATAATGAGAATTAATTTATTTTTGAAATATTTCACAAGGATCTTCGAGTGGTTTTGCCCTAAGGCTAGAAAAGGGTTGTATTAAAATTCTGTGTTGAAAGCACAAGAAAATTTAGATAGATAACCAATTTCTATAGTTCGAGAGACAAATTTGTGCTTTTATACAGGTTGTCTCAAAATAAAGTTTATATTTAGTGGATTGATTAAAAAAAAGTAAGCCGTGTATCGAAATAATGTTTATTGATTAAAGTACACAATTTGGGAACTTATTTCTTAAAAATAATATCGTCCGAATGTAGATCCTCGCGTTCGCAGCACTCATTTAATCGAACAGTAAAATTACTTATGACGGCTCGGCAGGTGGACTCAGTGATGGCTACCATTTCGTGACGGATATTTTCTTTTAAATGCGCCAGGGAAGTCTGTTAACTGGCGTAAACTTTAGATTTAAGATAACCCCATAGGAAAAAGTCTATAGGGGTTAAATCAGGACTGCGTGGAGGCCAATTTAAGTCACCTCTCTTGGAGATCAATTTGCCTGGAAAAATTTTATAAACTCGTGGCAGAGATGTATTGTTGGTATGTGACGTTGCTCTGTCCTGCTGGAATCATGTTCATTGGTTATAGCCAGGAAAATTTTGCAGTTCAGGTACTAAGAAATCATCTAACATCTCAACATAAAGCTCTGAATATAATTTTTTTTTTATTACATATACCAAAATTTACATAATTTTATATAAGCAACATAGCAAATTAATTGGTTTGCTTTGGACCACCTCACTAAGCCAGGCCTGTTCCGAGGTGGTATACTAGTTACATAATATTAATTACTAAGTCATTGTAAGCTGTTATATAATATTATTGTGTAGCCCATGGTCTACTTATTGAGTCCTATGTTAGTAGTTTTGTCGTGTGTGTTGTTATGAATTGAGAATTTGCTGACAATAGTTGATCCCTTTGTTATATAACCATGTTTGTATTGTATGTATGTTGTTATGAATTGAGAATTTGCTGACAATAGTTGATCCCTTTGTTATATAACCATGTTTGTATTGTATGTATGTTGTTATGAATTGAGAATTTGCTGACAATAGTTGATCCCTTTGTTATATAACCATGTTTGTATTGTATGTATGTTGTTATGAATTGAGAATTTGCTGACAATAGTTGATCCCTTTGTTATATAACCATGTTTGTATTGTATGTATGTTGTTATGAATTGAGAATTTGCTGACAATAGTTGATCCCTTTGTTATATAACCATGTTTGTATTGTATGTATGTTGTTATGAATTGAGAATTTCCTGACAATAGTTGATCCCTTTGTTATATAACCATGTTTGTATTGTATGTATGTTGTTATGAATTGAGAATTTGCTGACAATAGTTGATCCCTTTGTTATATAACCATGTTTGTATTGTATGTATGTTGTTATGAATTGAGAATTTGCTGACAATAGTTGATCCCTTTGTTATATAACCATGTTTGTATTGTATAATGTTTTAGTCTTGTATTTTCTATGAAATGTATGTTCTTTATATAAATATATTATTTTGCAACTTAATTTAGGATCTTTGGAGCCAAGTATTGATAATGTCTTTGTCCGTATGTAGTGTTTGTCTTCGGAGTGATTATTTGATGTCTGTGTCTTGTATCGTGAGATATGGTTTTTTTTGTCATTTTTAAAGTGAATAAGAATTTGTATAATATAGAGTTGTGCTGTAGTTAGTACGTTAAAGTCTTTAAATAGTTGAATCGCCGGGAAATGGAAAGGTTTTTTAATAATCACTATAATGAGAGCTTTCTGAGCCTCCATATTTGTTTTAGATGCACCTCCCCACCCGATCATTCCATGAGAGATAATGGATTGTACTAATGCATAAATATAAACTTTCTTTTGAGACACTTTGTATTTTGAAAAAAATCAATCAATTTTTCTAATATTATTATATATTTTATAATCATAATATAATGTTGAAACGTAAATGTTGCGTTGTTATGAAAAATAGCCTATAACTACCGATTTAACTATTCTGTGAAAAAACCCGCCCTAACATTATCCCAAGTACAATATTTGAACGATCAACTAAAACTTTTTTCCATCTCTGGTTGGCAATAGTATTCAATATGAGTTAAGATTATCGGTGGAGTTTTGGAAGGCACGTAGCTACCTTCGTGTACAGGGATGATATTGATATTCTAACATTATCGCATCGGCATAAATTCTCTCTTCGATGAGTAAAGTGAAGTTTCCACGGTGAAGTTTAGTGCGCGTTCATCTCTCGGATCAAAACATCAGCTTTAGTGCCTCTCGTCTCTTTGAGATATATTCCACCATCAGGATGGGTGGTTGATTTCACCATAAATAATAAATTACCAGTGGAATATTGCCGTACGCCATGCAGTGGTAGTCTTACAAACACCCTTGGTAGTACTAAATATCATGGGGTGCGGGTGGGACATGGAACACCTGCCCCTTACCATCATTATGATGAAGTAATACCCACTGATATGAGGTACATTATGTACTTTATGTACTTTACTATACCTTTTTGGACAAATATTTCTTTGATGTTTTGAAAGTTAGATCATTTGGGAATTGTACATCATACTGGAGACTATCTGATTTTACGAACTTTCGTGACTTTTCACATTTCAATTGCACAGCGGTGAGTCGTTTGGTCCCTGTCGGACATCTCGGTGGACTCGATTCCGATAGCTGAGGAGAAAATTTATTTGAAATCAATTATCACATATGTAACTCTTATTTATATCTAGACTGGATAAACAGGCCAGTTGGTAGAAACTGCCATTTAGGAATAAAGTCGCACAAAGTTCAAGGATGTTTTTTTTAGGATATATCATATATTTTATGGTCAGTTACTGAGCAGTTAACGCGTTCTTGAATCACGAAACGAGCCAATAATTAAAATAAATTATTAAAACAAAACTAAAAGATATTTAATTTTAATATTTATTTATTTACCTATTTAGTTATTTATTTATTTATTTATTTATTTATTTATTTATTTATTTATTTATTTATTTATTTATTTATTTATTTATTTATTTATTTATTTATTTATTTATTTATTTATTTATTTATTTATTTATTTATTTATTTATTTATTTATTTATTTATTTATTTATTTATTTATTTATTTATTTATTTATTTATTTATTTATTTGTTTATTTATTTATTTATTTATTAATATGTTCCGTTTCTACTTATGAATAGGCATTCGTTGTCAGTCGTTGATTATTGTTTTTTTTTCTAATTTGTAATTAAATTTTGAATGTTATGTCTAATTTTGTTATTGTATGCTATTTATATTTTGAATGCTATTTTCGTGTATGTTTTGTTAGTTGACATTCACTGTTAAAAGAATGATTATTTCAAAATGCTTTAGCCCCGGCACAGGTTTTTTACCTAGTGGGGCATTGCAGTAAAGAATATTATTTGTCAATTATGTATGTATGAATAAAATAAAATGAATGAAGAAGTAAATAAATTATGTGATTAATAATAAGTATTAGTTATCCACATACTTAGCGCTATTAAAGATCAGGTGTTCTTAAACTTTTGCGATAGAAGCCCTTAAAAGTTTCTCAACAGGCGGTCTTGTGTGCTGCGTGGTGTGGCCGTTGAGAATTCCTCCCAAAGTTGTTGATAAACGACTTTCGGAGAGTATGGAAACAAGGGAAGTTGGCCAATGAGTTTTTGAGAAAGTATCTCTTTCCACATAAATTATTCTTCATAGTCGTGACCAAGAAGAGTAGGTACCTTCATACAATACCTATCTACATACATATATATCGTGTAATGAGTTCTCTCATAAAAACGCTTAAGTAGTTAAACTTTTCACTGAAACTAATTTAGTGACAAAGTTTTATGTGACAATTGTCGTTTTAGTGTATGTTTTAACCCACATTTTAAATAATCCATCTACGATTTGGTATGTGTATTCACCCACATTTTAAATAATCCATCTACGATTTAGTATGTGTTTTAACCAGATTTTAAATAATCCACCTACGATTTGGTATGTGTATTGACCCACATTTTAAATAATCCATCTACGATTTGGTATGTGTTTTTAACCAGATTTTAATTAATCCACCTACGATTTGATATGTGTATTCACCCACATTTTAAATAATCCATCTACGATTTGGTATGTGTTTTTAACCAGATTTTAAATAATCCACCTACGATTTGATATGTTTATTCACCATTTTAAATAATCCATATACGATTTGGTATGTGTTTTTAACCAGATTTTAAATAATCTCTCTAAGATTTGATATATGTATGTATGTATTCACCTACATTTTAAATAATCCATCTAAGATTTGGAATGTGTTTTCACCCATATTTTAAATAAGTCATCTACGATTTGGTATGTGTTTTAACCAGATTTTAAATAATCTCTCTAAGATTTGATATATGTATGTATTCACCTACATTTTAAATAATCCATCTAAGATTTGGAATGTGTTTTCACCCATATTTTAAATAAATCATCTACGATTTGGTATGTGTTTTTAGCCAGATTTTAAATAATCTAAATAAGATTTGATATATGTATTCACCCACATTTTAAATAATCCATCTAAGATTTGGAATGAGTTTTCACCCACATTTTAAATCATCCATCTACGATTTGTTATGTGTTTTGCAATCAGATTTGAAATAATCCACCTATTTTTTGGTGTGTGTTATTTCATCCACCAATACCATCACTTCATATCCAACAATGTGGAGTAACCAGCTACAAGTGTGCTGGTGTGCTTATAATAAGAACGCACGTAAAAATGCATCTCCACACACCTGTATCGTCTCACCTAAAATACAATAAAATCAGAATGAGTGATGAACCTTATTGCCGAACTATGCGAGATGTTATTTTTTTCTTGTATTTTCGATTACCCAGGTCTTATATGACACTCTAAAACTATGGTAATTGTAAATATTGGAAATACTCTTCATAGCCGGTGCCTTACACCATATTTATTTTTCATATGTATATATCAGCATATTTTTTCATATATTTTTTACACTCCATCAACGTTTAAGTATAAATTTTCATTTTAAATTGTGAAATAAAAAAGTTTTTATTCACAACACCAGTAGCGGAATTGCTTATAGAAGCCGAAAATCTTGGCTTGTCTATGGATACTATGTTAAAAAATTCAAGATTTAATATTTTTTGTCTGTTTTCATTCATTCATTCATTCATTCATACCATCACGGCATATCCCACAAAGTGGGGTAACCAGCGAAAGGTGTGCGGGTGTGATTGCTTTATAAAAGGGAGCACAACACATCTGTGTATACCCACACACCAGTCTCGTCTTACCTAAAAGGCACTACATTCAGAATGGGCGGTGAACCTCATTGCTGAACTATACCTACGGGACACCATACGAAAATTGATACATTTGTAGATACGATGCTTGACAGAGCCACAAATGTAAATGTTATTTTGGCATGCGATTTTAAAATATTTTCATGGCCACTCAAATGAACAACGATACTAAAAAAACATTAAATTTTCTTTCTAGGCACGCCCCTGCACAACACGTATGGATTCAATAAGCGCTTTTGCTAGACACACCTAACATCCTCAGAGGCACAAAAGAGTGATAATTTTTTTTATTAAAAAAAATAGTATAATTATTTATTTATTTATTTATTTACTTAGGGACAAATACAGTCTTAAAATACTAAAATAGAATAATACACTATAAAATAAAAACAAACAGACCAATTACATATGTCCACAGATATTAAATATGAAACATTTTAAACATCATGAATTTAAATATAACTAAGATGTATGTTTGCCTGTGACGGGAAAGGAAATAAGGAAGAGAAAAATAAAAAAGGAAATTATGAAATTCTACTGTGTAAACTAAAAAAATATATATTCCAACTGTCGATTTGTTCAATATAATTTATTTCTCTTAACATATCGACAAAGTATCAAGCCAAGATACGCGAGATTTGTATGTAGGGTAGGTATATATTTTTCACAGCATTCCAACTTTGAAGTCAAAAAACACCAAATTAGAAGCTTCGCAGCTTATATGATCTGAATATGGATTTACTCGGAATTCGGAGTAGAACATTTAGTGTGTGTGTGTGTGTATTATGGCCCGAGATATCAGTTGGCCCTTAAATCGTTGGATTTAGTAATCCATGTTAAAATTTTAGGGAAGATTAAATTTTATTCGCGTATTTCAGTGCAAAATGAAACGTGAAATGAAAAGTAAATTATTTTATTAACCTTGTTTATTATTTTTACAGATATCTAATTGAAATCTTGCAATCATCAGTGTGTCGCACATGTTTGGAAGCCATATTATGTAATTTAGTAAACTGCTGCAGGAATTCTTGAGCCAGACAGAGTTGAGCTGATACTGAAGATCATATACTATATATATATATAATATCTGCAATAAAGAAAAATCAATTTTACTACTATGTATGATATTTAGTTATAAAAATAATAAAAGGAAGACTCAAAATTTCATGAAAAAATTATTATGCTCTTTTTTTGTCCATTCTAAACAAGAAATTATTTATAAAAAAAACGTTAACCCATGATATTACCCAAACAAACATGTTTGCGTGTCAATTTTATTAGAATAATCCCTTGTATAACAAACAAATCGAATTGGTAATAGAAAAATGTTCAAAGTTGAGTCGTTTGACGTAACACCATTTCAATTAAAATTTTATTTAAAACATGTTATTTATAAAAAGCATCGAGTAAATAAGCTATGAAATACAAAATAATGAATGAAAATAGAGTATATACCTTGCTAAATATTAATAAAATAAACAAAAAACACACGATTAGCTGTCAAAATCTGATAAATGCGGGTAAATGTACGAGATTGCCATATGTAAATTAAACTGGACATAGAAATTTTATTTACATATGGCAAATTTGTACTAATGTTTGGGTCACGCCCCCTTCAGTTTTCTCACGGAGTTAACACCGGAAAACTCCATACAAAATACCAAATTCCGAGATTTCTCGGGAGTTAAGACAAGAGTTAAGACAACTCTTGGTGTTTCATACAAAATCACCCTGCTGGTGAAAAAGACTAGAAACAATACTTAACTCAAGATTAAGACACGCAATCCCCCAGAAACATTGAGTTAAATATTTGTCGTTTAGTGACGTATTTAAGGGAAGATTTGGTACTGAAATACGCAATATTTTTGTTAAACTTGAGTTATACTCCTAAGGGCCGACTGAAATACTGGGCCTATGTGTATGTCTGTGTCTCAGGGGTTATCAACTTTTGAATTTTTACTTTATTTTTCCATATAATATCTCAAAAAACCATGTAAACTAGAAGCCTGAAAATTGGTATAAATATAGACAAATACAATTTTTTCAAAAAAATTACAGTTCCTCAAACAGTTTTAATTAAGAAAAACATAAATTTCTGTGTTTAACTGCTTATATTTCCAAAGTTTTTAAAAATATCGAAAAAAAACGAAACACCCCAACTAGATAATTTAATTTGCTATAAAAAATGTTCACATTTTAATAGTACCTACATCTCAAATTTATTTAAACAATTTTTATAAATATTGAATTCATCGCTTCGTACGATTTGTATGGCAGTGGCCTATCTATGATTTTTTTTAATTGAAAATGAAATTATAATGGACTAATATTAATTTGCAAATGAAGTCGCCCCTGGTGGCTTGGATTAGCACTATCCGTCCAATCATTGCGATAAGTTACGGTATCAACAATATTTTGTATGGAAAATGTTGTTGATACTATGTCAAATATTTTGAAAATAATATTTCCAGGCTTTATTATTTTAAAAACAAATTGATCCTGATTAAAATGTATGTACCATCACTGTCCTTAACATTTTAACTGTCAATACTCATAATAATATTTAAATAAAAACCCTTGCAATGGATGTCCTTTCATTGGACATTATACAATGATTATTTAATATTTAATTTATTTTGTAAATATATCATTGCAGATCTATGTACTATCTAAAGCTCTGTTTGACCATAATCTTAGTAGACTATGTACAAAACTGTTTTCGTACCACCCACCATGGGCCACCATCAGTAAACCCTCCCAGAAAAACAAATTTTTAATTAAAATTATATACATAACAAATTAAAAATAAAATAAATAAAAGTTTGATAAAATTAAAAACATTTTATTTTTTACATTTTGTTTTTACTAAAAATAATAATTTATTTTTAATGTACATAATTACATGAGTAATAATAATATTCACGAATGAGATCGCATTTTAAGGTTATGTTCTTCATCGGATTAGCGAGTTTATCTGAAAGAATACCCACAAAAAGAGTTTTATTAAAACTTATGTGTCTTCTATATCTTAGATATTCCATATTATAATTGATGAAAAGGGAATTATGTTTAATTTTGTTTATAAATATTACGCCAGGAAAATGAACTCTATTCCAATCACTTTTGTTTTTTTTTAATATTTCAGACACTACATATGCAAAATAAGAAAAAAATATATACAATACGTAGCAAATAAGTTTTCGTAAACGTAGCAAGGAATCAATTGGTTTAAAATGAAACAAATAATTTAGTTTAAACAACAAATACAGCGCAACACGATCAAATCCCATTAATTATCGTCATTTTTATCGTAGTTTGACCCGATACTTATGTTTTTGGTCGCATGCGGCGCTTTTTGTGACGTCATTTCAATAATAGTCCATTGGGAAGTTTCGGTGTTTATCGCTATATACACATTTTTTTGAAATATAGGCCCTTATGGACATATTTGATATTTGAGTCAATCCGACACTCCAAGATTTTTGTATGGCTGAAAGTGTCGGATAATAGTCAAGTTGCAAAAAGTATAGTTTCTGTCAAATTTCTTAAGCCTTTTTCGTCGTGGAAGGGGGCACCATACGGGACACCATACGTCGGTTTTTAATTGTGTTTTCAATCTGGACCTGTGAGACGATTAATATCGTATGTCTCCAGAATGTGGCAACTTGTTATTGGGTGCGTGTTAAATTAATATTTGACATAGTACATGTTAGTTGATCGAGAATAATATGAATTAAATGACCGAAAGGTTTACATTCTACATAATAGAAGAAGAAGAACCGGTAATTAAGGTATCTCCCTTGTAGTGCTATTGCATCATTAAACGAAGTTATATTAACCATTTTTGAATTATTAATTAGCTATAAACCACTTGTTTTTTCAATAATAGTCCATAAAAACAAGTGGTTTATAGCTAATTAATAATTCAAAAATGGTTTATATTAACTACCACAAAATATCCGCCGAATCATTAAATGATATTGAAGTTATATTAATTAGTTTTTATACTCATTCATCATAATTCGTATTTTTCCTTACAATGCAATTGAAAATTATTTTCAATTGAATGTAAGAGACGTTCGATTGAATCGGTGGTAATTTATCTACTAGTATAGTGTATAGTATACCTTGGGATGTAGTGTAGATGCTGCTTAGGATGCAGAAAGGGTAGTACCCCCGGTCATCGGGAACTATCACAGAGAGGACGAATGATGTTTAAGGTGAAGTTGCACCATGATTTTTTCGCCGAAAATGATCTGTATTATTTTATTTATCTTTTAAACTTTATTGTACACTATATCGCAATTTATTCCAAACCAACCAGATTACTATGTATGACATCATTATATAAGTATAACAGTAAAATTATTTTATTTATCGCCTCGTTCACAATCATAAAATTAATAAACTTTTTTAAAAACACAAATTTCTTTGTTATAACCACTTTTGGAGTTATTTATGCTCGACCGGTTTCGAAGCGTTCCGCTTCCTCGTCAGGATGGATAACGCTGTTGGTGTGATGCGTGAGTAGAAGGTGAGTAGTAACGGGGGTGAGGTAAATTTTTCTAGATGGAATATTATAGAATGTAAGTATGGAATATTTATTGATTGATTAAAATAAAATACAACCTAAAAGAAAAGTGACATCTGTAGATTATTTAGATAAACATATCAATAAGATATTGATAGTTATTTAGTTTGGTTCAGAACCATTTAAATTATTACTTTGAAGAATGCTATCAAAGTATATAAGTTTATTTTGACAGATGTCGTCCAACTAGATTTTATTAAATTATTTATATATTATTTTGGCTGTTTCTATGCAAGGGTGAATAGTTAAAATACATATATAAATAATTTAAATAGGGAACAATATAAAGTTGTTTTTAAGGGGGGGACTGCTGCCAACGTACCTATTTTTCAATTTGATATACCATCATTATTTCTTATCAAATCGTTTTGAAAAAAATAATTTGGATAGTTTGGGTATTAATAAACAAAAATATATCTTTACTTTTTGATAATGATCTGTATAAATTCTTGTAGAAAAATAATGGCATACCCCGATTTTCAACGTTAATCTTATATTTTTAATGAAATATAAGGCGTAGGCGTAGTAACATATATTTTTTTAAATTAAAGAAGATAAAAATATCTAGAAAAATATGATGTGACGTTGCATTAATGCTTCAGGTTTAGTAAATAAACAGAAAAAAACATTTTTTGCTTTATTTGCAAACAGTTTTTTTGATTTATTAACTTAACCTGACTCATTAATGCAACGTTACATCACATTTTTCCAGATATTTTGATCTTCTTTAATTTGTAAAAAAATATAATGCTCTATACCTTATAGTGTTTTAGAAATTTAAGATAAATGTCAAGAATTGGGGTATGCTTATTATTTTCCTACAAGAATATGTACAGAACATAATTAAAAAATTAAGGTATATTTTTATTTATTAATATCCAAACTGACTAGGTTATTTTTTTCAAAATGATTCGTTTTGTAGTAATGACGCAAATTCAAATTGAAAAAATATGTACGTTGGCAGCAGTCACCCTCTTAAGAAAAAATATTATATATTGCCATTCTTGGTAGACCTCTAGTAAAAACAACATTTACTGTAAATTGTATATAGACATATTAATCTTATAAAATTATATTATTTAAAAGTTGTAATAAAAAGTTTATTGTGAAAAACCAAGTTATTTAAAAAATCAAACCCTACCATCCAAGAAAAGATATCTCTGGATTAGAGAGATATCCCACATAGAAGAATCAGGAACTCAAGGAACCTACAGGGCTTACGACCTGTCATCGGCTGGTTTACGTGAACACTTTTAGGCGCTTGCGCAATGTTCACCAATTATGCCATATTATTGAGTTCCCTTATCAACGCAATAGGCATGATGACTAATTTTGAGAAACTATCTCACGATGTTTTTACGCATCCACTGTTTTCAAATATATATACTTTTCTACATAAAAAAAGGTTTAGTAGCAAAAATTGCCATTTCAAAATCCAATTTGACATTTACGTCAAAAAAAGCTTGCAGTGTAATGGCGTCCGTCGGAGCTGACGGTGACGTCACGGTTTCGTAAACCGCATATCACTACTATATGTACTATATGTATTCTAAGACGATTTGTGTATTTAAAATAAATTCAAAAGTGCATAAGTGTTGTCCCAAAATGTACAAACACGTCGAAAAAAACACTTACTGAGGTATTTGTTTTCGTCCCACGCGAATATAAACGAGAAATAAGTGGTTAAATTTGGCACGGCGGGACCCAGAAAGTGTATTTTATTAAGTATGCGTTTACAATGAAATACAGTATTTGTTCCCCACGTTAAGCTCTCAATACTATAATTCATTTACAAAATATTTACCATTAATAAGGCAATAAGCATAAAAAGAACTTCATGAATGTCCAAACGTCAAAATACGCCATCTTAAGTTTCCCGCGTATTAGGCCTGTGTAACACCACTGCGTTACGCCGCTCATTGCATCGACCCAGTTCACTGCGCCGGGTGTGTGGCTCACGGCGCAGTGAGTCGTGAGTGCTAGACCGGGAGAATGCGAACAGTGTAAGAGTATTGAGTTATTGAGTTGCTTGCTTTTTAACCGACATACCTACATACTTACTAAATAAACAACGTAATAGACAATAACATAAAACTAGCTTACCTTAGCACAGGCCATGCCTAGTGAAGGGGCTAGTAACAAAGATACAAACAAAAAGAAATTGCTTAAACTATGTAAGCACCAGTGAAATAATAAAATGATATTTATTGAAATGAAATAACTTATATTTACTTTGTATGTTTACTACTACTAATAATAATAGTTACTTTTATTTAGACGTAAAAACTACAAAATTAATACATCTAGTATAAACAAAAATATATAATTTTTTTGATACATTCTAATCCCGAAAAGTGCCGAATTAAAGCGTTTCCCGATTAAGTGCCGACGCAAGTCTGAATTTCCCGAAATCGGCAACACTGGACGTGGACCTAGAATATCGTGACGTCATGTGCTCTGATTCGTTCTGATTGGCGTTTCTCATAAAATGGCGGTCTATAATATTTTGTATTTTTATTTTAATAATATTAATATTATTCACTCTTTTAAATGAACGTAAATACATTTTTTTAAATCTTTATAACCTATTTTATTTTTTAAAATCATAATGTCAATGATTTTTTCTTACTCTCATCACGCCTATTCACTGCGCCGGGTCATTAAGCTAGTTAAAAAAAATAATAAAAGTATAATATGCAGGTATTGTATTTTATATAAGCAAAGATTATTATTGTATTCATTATATTTCATGTACCTACATGTTTAAAAATATCACAACTTTCCCGATTCTACTTTTAAAAGTAGAATCGGGAAAGTAATAGTATGTCGGTTAAAAAGCAGGCAACTCAATAACTCAATACCCTAACACTGTTCCCTGTCTAGCATTCACGACTCACTGCGCCGTGAGCCAATACTTTTCGAAGGAGTGAGTAACACACCGTCGCAGTGAACAGAATCGACGCAATTGAGCGGTGCAACGCAGCTTTACACATGTCATGTCTACCACAGTACCGCGTAGGTATGCTTTTAGTTTATGAAATAATAAAAATAATTATCCTTCTGTCATAATCCTTTTCCCATCCTTTTCCTTTCCCGTCACAGGCAAACATACATCTTAGTTATATTTAAATTTATGATGTTTGAAATGTTTTATATTTAATATCTGTGGACATATGTAATTGGTCTGTTTGTTTTTATTTTATAGTGTATTATTCCATTTTAGTATTTTAAGACTGTATTTGTCCCTAAATAAATAAATAAATAAATAAATAAACACATAATGTAGAGAGAACAAGGAACATATTTTATCGATTTTCGAGATGTAAGTTGTATTTAAATTATAGATAAATGAAGTACATATATGCATAGAATAATAAAAATACGCTTATATGAAAGTTTTTACGTTTCTAAATTCTGATGAGCAAATGTCTTTTTTCGATGCAAAGTAATTTCATATATATTGTATTGAAACTGTGACGTCATAATATTTGATTCACTCTGATTGGTGTTTCTCATAAAATGGCGGACTTACATATTTTGTATTTTTATTTTAATAATATTAATATTATTCGCTCTTTTAAAATGAAAAGAAATATATTTTTTCAAATCGTTATAACCTATTTTATTTTATAAAATTATAATTTCAATGATTTTTTCATACTGTCATCACGCCTATTCTTTATATTTCAATAACGAACCATATAGAGGTATGTAATTAGGTATATTTTTAAAACATCTCTGTAGAGATTGAGGAAGAGATTGTGTTTTTGAAACCTAGGAAAAATCACAAAAACTCATACAGGGCTTATGACGACCTGTCATCAGCTGGCTTAAGTGACCACTTTTATTGTTTTGATATTAGGCATAGCACGTCAGAGGTGCATTTTATTTATTTATTCTTGATTGTTGTTTTACCATTGAATAAATTAATAAATAATTAAACAAAAAAAAATCCTTGTGTTATTTATCTCTATCGTATCCTGATCATTAATCCGTTAAAAAATTTCTTGGGTTATTCATCTCTATCGTATCCTGATCATTAATCCGTTAGTTCAATCCGTTAAAAAATCCTTGGGTTATTTATCTCTATCTTATCCTGATAAATTAATCCGTTAAAACGTTCAAAACTTCAGCCACAATATTACACATAGGTACATGTACTATGTGCTGCCCTTGTAATAATTAAATAAATGAGGGGGTTGTAGACAACACTAAACTTTCCACTACATACTAAGCGTACATTTTTCTACTTGAAAGGTTGACAATTACTCAATCGATTTTTATGAAGTACATTTTTATTAGATTCTTAAACAAATACAAGGTTCCCAGATAACAAAAGTTTTCACAATACACCATGCACACAAAATATTGTCACGAATCTTATAGTATGCACTTTCTACATGATACCTGCTGAGAAATTTATGTAAATAATTAGCATTCCTAGTAAGATGAGCATGTGTGAGACAGTCTATCAATGTTGATGGGGCGATGTATATGTGTCAAGATAGAAGAAAGTGGTGTTCGGTTCTCACTGCTTACCCCTTGAAGATGATAGAAGTGGAGAGTAAAAAATACACTTGTCTATAGAGACACATACAATATCAAGTTGATCACTCAATTTTCCCATACAGAAGCAATTTTATTTCTGCTCAATTTTAGAAAAAAAATTTACCGCCATGATTTTGACCAATCTTTAAAATAACATAGGTTTATATCACTTGAAAAAAGAAGAAAGATATCCGATGTCTATCTGCTTTATAAAATACTTAATAACTTTCTAGACAGCTCTTACCTACTCCAAAAAATTTCTTTCAACTGCCCCATGAAAACAACACGCCAAAATCACCTTTCTATACACCATACTGCAGAACAAATTACGCACAGAATAATTATGTCAACAGATGCTTAAATTATTACAATAGTCTTAACCCCCAACCTGATATATTTAACTCCACACAGACATCGATGAAACGCCAATTACGCGCAGTTATTGGTAATATTGCTGTTTAAAAATCAAACCTACTTTTCTTAAACATTCATCCCTTCCTTATCAACGCTTTCCTATATCCATTACCCTTCCCTTTCCCCCACATACACTCACCGTCATACATACAATGACTACCCAACATCAATAATATATAATAATTTAAATATGTGAAACTTTATAATTGTCTATTTATTTTGTATTCTCATTTGCAATTAAGTATTATAAATGTATAGCTGTTAAGTTTCCAAACAAATAAAAAATAAAAAAATAAAATAAAATAAAATAAATAGGTACATTTTTCATACAAATATGAAATTTATTTCACATTTACATATATAGTAGACCTTTTTTTTTAAATTTTGTCAATCTTTGAATGCATTTTTAGAGTGTATTTTTATAAAATACCTCAATTTACCAGACCATGAGAGCATTTAAAAAAAAATAGACATGAAATCATAAAGAAGAAATTGATATTATCTATGAAAATTATATCTATATTAATCAGCTCTAAGTTTATGAACTTTACATATTATATGATATCAATACGAAGTCAATCGGACTTATAGTTCGGGCTGTAGAGAGTACACAAAAAAACGATGTAAATGATGCAATCATACAGAATAAATAAAAAGTAGTCTATGGAAAACTTATCAGCTCTAGGTCTATGCACTTTACACAACATACCATGTAAGTATGAAGTCAATTGGACTTATAGTTTGAGCTGTAGAGAGGACACAAAAAGGATACGGCGTACGGCATACGGCGTACGTCCAATACGGCGTACGCCATACATAAAACACATCATTCTATGCTTAAAAATTACGAAATCATGACTCTCCACTATTCCATAGTGTGGAGAGTAAAAATATAATATTTATCTTCAAGTAAAACTTAGGACTTATATCTTTGTTCCTCATTCTATCACATGTCGTGAAAGACTAACCATAATAATTGCATTGAACACATGAATGATTTTAACTATATACTCCACAATGAATACAGAAAACAATGTAATTTCGTCCCTCTCCTGACTAACAGTCGTATCTGCAAAATGCAAATTGTTCAGGAGAGCGTTTTTAGTGTTTTGCGCGTGCATATTTTCATCTCTCCCAGCACACGGTGCAGTGACACGGTGTAAATATATTTTAATATTTTATTTGTATTCTTATTTATATGAATCATTCGTATTTGCACATACATAGGTCTATTAGTGAGATTTTATTTTCAGTAATTCGTAGACAGCAAATCATTAAGCTATTCCAAGTGTGAACATGCGTACAACATATAAATACACATTGGTGGTCCTAACTCGATTTTGCAAAAAATGTCAAGATACGACAGTTAGTCAGAAGAGTGACGATTTATCTACCTTTTTCAATTTGTCTTTTTAAGTTTCCCACTGCCATATTATAGTGGATAGCTGTATTTTTTCTGTGAAAATATCATCAAACAATGCATAGTGTCTCTCTGCAATATTTCCCGCAAAAACAATTTGGCAACTTTACGGTCGAGTTAAGAACGGAGTGCCGTGCGGAGCGCACGTGTTTTGGTTTGTGTTAAACGTGTTGTTGTGTATATTGACAGTGTTTTGGTGAGTTCGTTCCATTATTTTCCTTTAAATAATTTATAAATACTTTATTTGTTATTTCGTTTATATGAACGTTCGTTCATTTATGTTTTCTTTTTTTCATTTTCGTTTATTGTCTGATTTTTAAAATATATCAAGAACTAGATTAAAAATGGAGACTGCGGGTGGGGAGGTGTCGCACCTCCCCACCTCGCTTGTCGGTAAGCGAGGAAGGGACGATGATATTACAGCTCCGGCAAACAAAAAAAGCAACAACGGTGTTACTATAAAAGACTCCAGTGGCGGAGAGTACAAAATTAGGTATAATTCTACTTTTTCATGTCCATTCGTAGTTCACGTACAAAAACAGACGGATAATGGTTTTGCTAGTATGGATTCAGTCTCCTTTGGGTCGTTTATATACAGGAAAAATTTTGAAAATATTTCGAGAATAAAATCCGTGGGAAGACAAAAGGTCGCCGTAGAGTTTAATACCATCGAAGCCGCAAATAGATTTTTGGACGATGAAAACCTGAGTAATCATGGGTATATTGCATTCATCCCAAAGTATCTGTCATCACGAATGGGGGTATTGAGAAATATTCCGGTAGACATGTCTGAGGAGGATTTGCTCCAACACATCTCCACACCCAGGGGCTTTGGAAAAATTATAAAACTGCGCAGACTAACATTTAAAACTTTTGAAAACGATAAAACTGTTTGGAAACCAGCGAGATCAATCGTGATGTCTGTTGAAGGACAGGAATTACCTTCCCATGTATATTTATTTTTCAATAGAATACCTGTAGAGACATACGTCCTCCCGACAGTACAGTGTTACCAATGCTGCAAATTTGGTCATACTAAACTGCAGTGCAGAGGTAAAGAAGTTTGTTACAGATGCGGTAGTAACCATACAGGAGACAAGTGTACGATTGGGGACGATCATGTATCGTGTGTGAATTGTGGAGGTCGGCACCCTGCAGTTAGCGTTCTTTGCCCAGAAATAGCGAGACAGAAAAATATAAAAAAAGTAATGGCGGAAAATTCCATATCATACTACGAAGCAAGCTTAAGATTCCCAAGAAGTAAACCGGCCTATTCGGCAGTAGCTGCGCATAATCTCAATCAAAGACCAATACAGGATGGTCCACCTCCGCGGTCCCCTACTCGGTCCATACCGAGATCACCACCTAGAGGCTCGGAGAGTTTTGCAGGTAAAATCAGTCAAAAAATGAGGGTTACTCAACTATCATCAATAACTAAAGAAAACAGTAAAAAAAAGTACCTCTCTAAAATTGTTGATGAGCTAAAATTAATATTAGTAGCCCCGGATGGCAACTATCCCCAACCGGAGGACGGCTGCATTTTTAAAGCAAACAACCTAATTGAAGAAGCTATCACCGCGATAACCAATCTCGAAAACCATCTAACGGCCGGTAATTTTATATCTTCCCCGACTTCAGATAAATTTATAATGTCCCAACTTGAAAATATTCGAGCCGACAGGCAACTTGTAAATACAACTGACAGTTTATCATCTCAAAGAAAAGAAACGTTTACCGAGGACTCTGAATAATAACATTTTGTTTCTTTAACATCGCTCTTGCTTATAAATTAATATATATTTATTTTTTTTTTTTATATTTTTTATACTAATAATTTTTTTAAATTTTTAATGGCGGGAAATAATTCTATCAATATCCTACAATATAACTGCAGGAGCGCTATATGCAACAAACAGGATATTTTGAAAATTGCTTTAGACTATCATACATCGATAATGGCTCTCTCGGAAACCTGGCTTAAGCCAGAAAGAACATTTGGCGTAGAGGGGTTCACGTGCTTGAGGGATGATCGGCCTGCAGGATATGGAGGGGCAGCATTGCTAATTAAGGACAGCCTTCCCTTTTCCCCTATTTCTGTTAAGCCACCACTATGTCCATTTGAAATTGTTGGCGCTAGGATCTTTAACACTACATTTCTCTCTATTTATATTTCCCCTAGTATTTCACAAGAATCT
Source organism: Molanna angustata (assembly GCA_963576475.1). Taxonomy (NCBI): domain Eukaryota; kingdom Metazoa; phylum Arthropoda; class Insecta; order Trichoptera; family Molannidae; genus Molanna; species Molanna angustata. Next base: position 28,137,013 of record OY754982.1, read on the forward strand.
TCCACATATTTAAAAAAGGTTTTAGAGAACTCTCCAAAACCATTGGTACTCTTAGGAGACCTTAACGCGCATCACCCCTTGTGGGGTTGCCATAATACAGATGTACCGGGCAGGAGAATCGTGGAATATCTGAACGACTTTGATCTTTGTGTATTGAACGATGGCTCCCCTACAAGAATTCCGGTTCCTAACCAGCAGGCTAGCATCCCTGACTTATCAATTACCAGTTGCGATGTGGCTTCTGTGTTTTGTTGGAATACGTTGGAGGAAGTAGGTGGTAGCGACCATTTTCCAATTCTATTGGAATGGAGCTCCCCTGAGATCAAGGTTGTAAAGAGATTTATTAGAACAAATCCTGCTACTGGTAGCAAAAAGAATATTGATAGGAAAGTGTTAAGGAATGCCAATTGGGGAGATTTTAAAGAATTTTGTGATGGATCTTGTGGTTCTCTGCCTCATCCAACAAATGATAACATAAATGAATGCTCTGATTCTCTGAATAATATGCTCCATAAAATTCCCAACTTTCAGAATAAAACTCCTTTCAAAAAGACCCAACACCCGTTTGTCCCATGGTGGGATGACGACTGTGAGAAAATGTTACAGAATCGTAGAGAGGTACTTAAAAGATATAAGTACAACTCGAATTTTGAAAACTTTATCGCTTTTAAAAATACCCAGGCTCAGGCCAAGAAATTGTTCAGAGCTAAAAAGAAGGCTGGATGGATAGCTTTTTGCACTTCTTTATCCCCCCAAACACCAATCAGTACTGTATGGTCTAACATACGTAAATTTAGGGGCACTTATAAAAGCAGAAAAACAAACCATATCTCTGAACTCCCTTTCTCCGCCTTCATCAACAAGTTGGCTCCCCCTTATGTCCCGAACTTAAAGGAGATTTGGTCTCTAGATAGCTCAAATGTACAAAGGTATACAATAGACCTGAATATCTCTAACACTACAAAAAAATTGGATGACCACTCTTTCTTGGTCTCGCAGTTCTCTTTGGAGGAGCTCAGCTCTGTCCTGAGATCTGTTAGGGACTCGGCTCCTGGACTCGATGAAATTCCATACAGTCTTCTATACAAGAGTGGTAGCTCAACAATTTCCTACCTTCTAAAGGTAATGAACATTTGCTTTGACAACTGCATAGTGCCAAATACATGGAAAAGTCAGGTGATCATTCCTATACCTAAAAACCAAAGCAATAGCCCAGAAGATATTTCTTTCAGGCCGATCGCTCTGTCAAGCGTCCTGCTCAAAGTGCTAGAACACATGATAAAAAGACGACTAGATTGGTTTGCAGAGAAAAGTCAGAGTTTTTCTCCTCTAATGTTCGGGTTTAGAAAAGGGAAATCTACGATGGAAAGCGTCGCTCATCTCGTTACTGACATTCTGATGGCCTTCTCTGATTCTAAACATGTCGTGGGGGTTAGCTTGGATATTTCTGATGCTTATGATAACGTTTTGCTTCCGGTATTGGGCGACAAACTCAGAAAATTCGGCATACCAAACAAAATTGTGTCCTTTTTACATTGTATACTAAGCGAAAGGAAGATCCTGGTGGAAGGCCCCGGTGGTACTACTCACAATAGACTCGTCTATAGGGGACTACCGCAGGGGTCTGTCATAAGCCCTATATTGTTCAATATATACATCCACGACGTATTTGAGGACCTATCCGCGGATTTCAAACTGCTTAATTATGCCGATGATTTTTTTATATACTGTGTAGGTAATGACATTAATAAAACAGAAGATACAATGAACTCTAACTTAAGGATACTCTCCAACAAACTTAATTGTTTAGGACTCACATTTAACCCTTCCAAATGTAAAAAAATAATATTTTCTAAAGCAAGAAAACCCAAGCCATGCAATATATTTATTAACGATAGTCCACTACCTCAGACACAAGAGTTAAAATTTTTGGGTATTATTCTGGACACTAAACTGACGTGGAATGCTGCCACCTTCTACATTTCCAACAGATGCCAAGCAGGACTCAATGCGATGAGAGCAGTTTCAAGAGTCTGGTGGGGATCTCACCCTAGGATCCTAAAGCTAATGTATAACTCTCTCATACGATCACAACTAGACTATTGCTGTTTTCTAATGTCACCCTTATCTAAATGCAATAGCAAAAAATTGGATAGAGTCCAATATGAGGCCCTCCGAATTGTTCTAGGAGCTATGAAATCTTCGCCAGTTGAAGCATTACAGGTTGAAGCAGTAGAACCGCCGTTGGACCTTAGAAGGCAATACTTAGCGGATAAATTTTTCATAAGGAGCTGCATTTTGAGTGATAATCCCATAATCAACAAAATACGCGACCTCTATGATATAGTCAAAAAGAATCGTAGATTTTGGGGAAAAAAACCAACACCAAATTTAGTATCCAGCTACGGATTTTTGAACTCATACGTCAAAGAAATCAAAAGATATGAAACACTTCCTATCTACACGGTTGCCTACCCTTCACTCACTTATCGTCCCCAGGTTGTTAAATTCTTTTCTTCCAAACATGTATCCAATGCATCCATAAATTTTGATAAAATAATGAATAAAGAGTGGAAGGAATACATTCGCGTTTTTACTGATGGATCCAAGGACAAAACTGCAAACTCTACGGGAGCAGCAGTATTCAATGAATATGATGGACACAAAAAACGTATTGCTCTACCGAAGGAACTCTCAATATTTTCTGCCGAATGCGTTGCGATCCTGGAAGCTTTAAATATCATCTCTCAGAACAATTTTGAAAGCACAATTATATTGAGTGACTCTCTCAGCGCGATACAAAAAATAAATAATTCATCTTTCAACTACCCTTTGGATTGTACCGTTTTACAAATAAAGCAACTCTTGCACAGCCTTCATGAGCGGGGTTGTAATGCTGTCCTGGGATGGATCCCAGGTCATGCTGGTATAAGGGGAAATGAAACTGCAGACTGCCTAGCCAAAGAAGCATCAGAATTACCTAGTTCACCTTCCCATCAAAAGGTGCCTTTCTCGGATGTATTTTTCACCTGTAGAGAACATTTACTAGAAAACTGGCAGACAAGATGGAATGCGTCGCCCTCGAGATATAGAGCTATACAACCCACAATAAACCGTATTCCGTGGTTTAATAAAATAACTCTGTCCAGACAGAGTACATCAGTCATATGTCGGATTAAATTTGGGCATGTGTGCACCAAACAGTTTCTGTTTAAAATTGGGGTGATAACAACGGATATATGCGACTGTGGAGAGGAAGAGGAATCTGTCAACCACATATTCTTTTCATGTAAGGATAGGGGAAAATATCCGGGTTTTATTCCAGACTTAACAAAACTCAAGGTGCCATTTCCAACATCCATGAATGCAATACTCTCGGAATTTAATCCCAGTATATACAACGTGATTTCAAAATTCATTATCAAAAATAATATAAAAATCTAGATAGGCGCAGGTAGAGGGATGTCTCTCTATCTCGTTTCATCTTCCTAATATTCATTTTTATTTTTTTGTTTTTTATATTTTTTTTTTTTTTTTTTTTAGTTAATAGTTTCTCTATTCATTTGCAGATCGAGAACGAATACCGAAATTGGTATATATTTTTTTTCTTTTCTTCTTTTCGTTCTTAATTTTAGTTGAAAAAAAAAAAAAAAATACCTATATATATATTTTATTTTTTTTTTTTTTTTTTTTGTGTGTTCTTTCGTTTGTCCAAAAAGGGATTTTTATTTAACAAATCTTATTTTATTTTATAATTGGTAACATTGTTCGGTTTAGATATCATTTATTTAATTCTTTGCTTAAATTATATTTTCACTCTCCGCCACTGATATCCTAATAATTTTGTGTTATTGTTACAAATCTGCTTGTGTGTGTGTGTGTGCCACCACACGACGTGGCTCATCAACGAATACTACAATAATATACTTGTAAATGGCAGGAAACTATACCTATAAATAATAGTTCTGCCAAATAAACTTATAAAAAAAAAAAAAACTTTACGGTCGGGTTGGTGTAACCTTACATCACCGGGAACAGGTTTTCAATGTCGTTTAACTTTTTTTTTTAAATAATAATTTATGTCTCAATTAATTTATCAAATTAAAATTTGATCCATATTAAATGAATCGTTGAACATTGAATTTAAAATGATATATGAACACGAGATTAATGTTGAACAAGATTTTATAATTAGTGTACAATTAAAATAGCGTTATGTAGGTATACTATTTTTATATAATGTATACTACTAGTTGCCTGTAACACATGATATCCAACTGTCGATAGCGATAGTATGTATAGTTAAAGAATAAGTACCAAACTATAAACCCATAAAACCAAATTATTGAATATTTAAAGATATTTTGTTTTCTATACTACACATGTAGGTATGTATGTCAAGATAGGATAGTATGGAAGTCAGTCATTTTTTCCTACCCATAATATGAAAACAGCATGATGGTATGTTTGGAGATTAAGTATCAAACGATAAAGTCTTCTTAGATATTGTGTATAGGCGACTGCCACACAAATTGTATGAAGCGATGTCGTCACTAAATTCAATTTTTATAAAAATTGTTAAAAAAAATTGAGATTTACTACTACAATGTTGATATTTTTTATAGAAAATTAAATTGTCTAGTTGGGGTGTTTCGGCTTTTTCGATTTTTTTGAAAACTTAGGAAATATAAGCAGTTAAACACATAAATTTATCACAAAAAAATGTTTTTCTTGATAAAAAATGTTTGTTAAACTCTTGTTTGAAATTTTGTATTTGTCTATATTCGTATCGATTTTCAGGATAGAGTTTTTATGATTTCTGAGATAAATGGAAAAATAAAGTAAAAATTAAAGAGTTGATAACCCACACATAGGTACATAGAGACACACAAAACTCACATAAAATGTTCTACTCGGAATTATGAGTGAAACCATGTATGGGAACATATATGCAGCAAAGCCTCTAAGTTGGTGTTTTTAGCATGCAAAAAGTCCACTACGCCATACATAATATTTCTTCAAACACGCGTCTTGGATTTAAACTGCCTATAATTGTATATTATGTGTACATTTTTTACTATAATTGTATATTATGTTACTGACCATCTCGATCTCAGTCGAAAGTAGTTTGTCCTGGACCAATTAGGTTTATCTTATGCGTGTCAGAATTTACTAGTTTAGTCCAGCCCCCCTAGATAACGTGTCATTTAGCTCAAGAAAAGAAAGAAGAAAAGATAACTCAATGTATGGAAGTGACAGTTTTCACGTGACTGGCAACTGTCATTTCCATACATTGAGTTATCTTTTCTTCTTTCTTTTCTTGAGCTAAATGACACGTTGTCTAGGGGGCAGGACAATATAACCTAACCAATTTCTGCTTTCCAAAAATTTGGCCAGAATTAGTTAGGTTTATATGAAGGCTATATTATTATTTAAAAAAGTTTGGTTAAAAATCAGTTGGTTAGGAATGTATCTAGTCACTTTTTTTTAATATATTATGCGACTCACTCACGCAAGTTGCAATAATAACTACATACAAATCTCACCAATCTATTCTTTCCAAGATTTTGGTTAGAATAAGTTGGTTCGGTTGTGTTGTCCTGGACTAAACTAGTATATTGGTCTGAAATTGGGTTTAGCCGGTAACATATCGTTTGATTCCTGGAAAAAGTCATTATCTGCACATTTTAGTAAAATTGAGTTACCTATACTAACATAATCAACTATTTATAGATTTTCTCGTACTAAGTAGAGCACAACTCTATATTAAACAAATTCTAATTCACTTTAAAAATGATAAGAAAAACTATATCACTGCCTAACATTCTCACGATATAAGACACAGACATCAACTAATCACTCCGAAGACAAACACTACATACGGACAAAAACATTATCAATACTTGGATCCAAAGATTTTTAATATTGTTTCTCGGGCAACTAACAGGTACTATGTCAAACATTAATTTAACACGCACCCAATAACAAGTTGCCACATTCTGGAGACTTACGATATTAATCGTCTCACAGATCCAGACTGAAAACACAATTAAAAACTGTGGGTCCACCGGGAATCGAACCCGGGACCTTTGGCTCAGCAGTCAGATATCTAACCAACTGAGCCACGAAGGCCGACTAAATATAGTTCATAAATATAGTTGCAAAAGATCATAAATATAGTTGCAAAAGATATAAAGAACATACATTTAATAGAAAATACAAGACTTAAACATACAATACAAACATGGTTATATAACAAAGGGATCAACTATTGTCAGGAAATTCTCAATTCATAACAACATACATACAATACAAACATGGTTATATAACAAAGGGATCAACTATTGTCAGCAAATTCTCAATTCATAACAACATACATACAATACAAACATGGTTATATAACAAAGGGATCAACTATTGTCAGCAAATTCTCAATTCATAACAACATACATACAATACAAACATGGTTATATAACAAAGGGATCAACTATTGTCAGCAAATTCTCAATTCATAACAACATACATACAATACAAACATGGTTATATAACAAAGGGATCAACTATTGTCAGCAAATTCTCAATTCATAACAACATACATACAATACAAACATGGTTATATAACAAAGGGATCAACTATTGTCAGCAAATTCTCAATTCATAACAACATACATACAATACAAACATGGTTATATAACAAAGGGATCAACTATTGTCAGCAAATTCTCAATTCATAACAACATACATACAATACAAACATGGTTATATAACAAAGGGATCAACTATTGTCAGCAAATTCTCAATTCATAACAACATACATACAATACAAACATGGTTATATAACAAAGGGATCAACTATTGTCAGCAAATTCTCAATTCATAACAACATACATACAATACAAACATGGTTATATAACAAAGGGATCAACTATTGTCAGCAAATTCTCAATTCATAACAACATACATACAATACAAACATGGTTATATAACAAAGGGATCAACTATTGTCAGCAAATTCTCAATTCATAACAACATACATACAATACAAACATGGTTATATAACAAAGGGATCAACTATTGTCAGCAAATTCTCAATTCATAACAACATACATACAATACAAACATGGTTATATAACAAAGGGATCAACTATTGTCAGCAAATTCTCAATTCATAACAACATACATACAATACAAACATGGTTATATAACAAAGGGATCAACTATTGTCAGCAAATTCTCAATTCATAACAACATACATACAATACAAACATGGTTATATAACAAAGGGATCAACTATTGTCAGCAAATTCTCAATTCATAACAACATACACGACAAAACTACTAACATAGGACTCAATAAGTGGACCATGAGCTACACAATCATTCTATATTATAACAGCTTACAATGATTTAGTAATTTATATTATGTAACTAGTCTACCACCTCGGAACCGGCCTGACCTAGTGAGCTGGTCCAAACTAACCCAATTTCTTTGTTATAATGCTTATATAAAATTATGTAATTTTTGGTAAATACAATAAAAAAAAATTCAAAAACTTTCAAAACAAGTAAAATAATTAAAATATTAATTTGAAATTAAGTCACTATTCCCAATTATTTGATGCTTTATCGATGTGTTGGTTGCATTTTATTTTCATTTGTTAAATAATTTATATTTTTAGAATCAATCAGCTAAATCATTGGATGTCTCTTTCGGCGAAATAATTTCTGACCACAATTATATAGTTTCTTGATTGACTTGTCATAATATAAATAGCAACCGTATTTCAATAAATAATAACCGGTATTTTTGCATTTAATAAGACCTTAGTTACTCACGGAAGTCATATTTTTATTAAAAATCATTACATACATTGCGTGTAAATTAACGATACTTTAATAATGTATAAGAACGTATCAATATGCCTAAATTAAAATGTTATTCATTTATAAGCAATCTTTATTTATACTTGATTAAAATATTATTGTAACCTCAAACTTACTTTTTAATTGATCAAACTTGTTTAAATTTAAGTAATAAAAATAGAACACAGCTTCTATTCCACAACGAGTATGAACTTTATTAGGCCAAGAGATTTCGCTAGACACGGCTAGCATCTTCAGAGGCACAATTTATGTATGTATACTTCATATATTAATTTTGTTTAGCTGTAGATACTTAATATGTGATCACATTTTTATATATGGAGTACTCATACAAGACGAGTAAAATAACTGCAAACTGTTTTGGTTTACAATTTAAGAACATTTATTTTTTGTAATATACATTGTGCGACTGTTTGTTTGCTTAAAATTAATAAATAAATAAATAATTAAATAAATAAATAAATAAATAAATAAATAAATAAATAAATAAATAAATAATTAAATAAATAAATAAATAAATAAATAAATAAATAAATACAAAAAAAAAAAATAATAAATAAATAAATAAATAAGTAAGTAAGTAAGTAAGTAAGTAAGTAAGTAAATAAATAAATAAATACAAAAAATAAATAAACAAATAAATAAATAAATAAATAAATTAATAAATAAATAAATAAATAAATAAATAAATGAATGAATGAATGAATGAATGAATGAATGAATGAATGAATGAATGAATGAATGAATGAATGAATGAATGAATGAATGAATGAATGAATGAATGAATGAATGAATGAATGAATGAATGAATGAATGAATGAATGAATGAATGAATGAATGAATGAATGAATGAATGAATGAATGAATGAATGAATGAATGAATGAATGAATGAATGAATGAATGAATGAATGAATGAATGAATATACAACTCAAACAATAAAGGAAATAATAACAAAAGAGTATGTGAAACGGTATGAAGGAAAGAGAAGTCTGGAAATATAGTGTCATTACATGCTAGAGAACTAAAGGGTTAATTTATAATCATTTGCTTCTCGAGCAACTTACAGGTACTTTGTCAAATATTATTTCTCGCTACTCCCACCACCACCCGCTCCGCATATGGGGACTGTCAACGCTAGAATGAACAGCAAAAAAAAAACAATGCAATGCTTCAAAAAAATAACAATGATTAGCAATCTCGGCACCATGGTGCAAAAAGAACAATCAGCAAGTGCGAATTGAGATTCACACCTGCGGACTGTCGGCGACTTCAGATCCATATATATAGGGCATCAGAGAAGTGACAAAGATCTCTGGAAACAGACAAGTCAGTGAGAATCTTCGGATAATAAGGCACCATATCTATGGCAAAATCGTTTGAAGGCTTTATAATTGTTAATCACTAAGTCCGCATGTCCAATGGTACCTTGAAAATTCAAATATTATTTAACACGCACCTAATAACAAGTTGCCACATTCTGGAGACCATCTGTTTATCGTCTCACAGATCCAGACTGAAAACATATTTAATGCCGATTAAAATTTTGATTAAACATGTTGTCCCTGAACGATGATCTTTAATTAAAGCACTATGCACCGTAGTTTAGCGATGTCGTGTAAAAGTTTCATCGGGCTTTTGTGTAGTTTGATTCAACAACCTCCTCGGTCCTCTCCTGCCCTGATACCTCCGTACTCCGGTTGTGTGGAAAACCTGCGCAGCCTTGATTTATGTTGCCAATTACTCGGTTAATACTATCTCTCCTCCTCGTGATTTTGGACTCCCGATACGTTTTTTTTTCGTATCACGCCTATTGATCTCATTTCGACGATTCAGCTAAACGTTTATTACTATTATCGGAGTGTTCAAAATAAATTAATTTTGTCGAAACGTTGGATTGGAGTCATGTTATCCTGATAACTTTATCCACTGAATTGACACTATTGTTTTTATCGGTTTTGGAGTAATGGGGCACGCCATTCGAGGGGATGGTTTTGGATAGTCGACAAAGTTTTTTTCTTTAGAAATTATGCTTCCCTAATATCAATTAGTCAACCTGTATTTTTATTTTTATGAAGCCTTTTTATTTTTATTTTAGCGATTGAGAAAGCGTCTACATTCTCCATAATATCTTACCAAGTAACTTACATTTATAATCATTGTTCTTTTTGTATTGTTTCAGGTATGTAGACTGGCAGAGATTGCCTACTGTCAATAAGACCACCGCCACATTATATTAGACTGTAGAAGGTTGGTATCTAATAATATTTTTTTTAATTTATGAATTATATTTTAATTTACATAACAAACATTAATTGTGTGAGAAATATTTTCTATAAAAGCCAACTCTGCTAGGAAACGAAACAACACCACACATAAGTTATAATGACTTATCCACTATGGCGTTGGCACGTAAGACGTTAAAAATCAATCCGAAGGAGTATACCATTAGAAGCCATTAAATCTTTGATGTTTCCCGTTTGGATTACTGTAACGGTTATATGGGCCTAGGTTGCGGCTCTAAGGGCCTAGGCAGTGAAGGCGGGGGTGGGCGGCCGACGCTGTTTTGCCCTCGTCAATACTGTACTTAGAGAAGAGCAGGACGAACGCCTCTAGTCTCGCTCGGCAGTGACTCGTCAACTGTGGCGAATGTTGTTGTGTGGTTCTGGGACACCGCCGGCGCAGACGTCGGGTCAGACATCCTGTGTTGACAATGTGACGTCAAATCTGACAGGTGATGATTGCGTCGGATGCTCCCGGTGTTAGCCCGCGGAACCTTCGGACGCCAACACGAGGACCGAGAGGTGCGGGGACAAGCCCTTCCGTTCGATCGGTGTGCCTAGGGGCTTGCCCCTGCTGCCGATCTTGAGCGGTTGCCCCGCCGTTTGAGGTTGGATTCTCGGGGGCAGTGATTGAACCCGATGGATAGTGGATGTTTGTGTTGTCTGACGTTGCGGCCGCGTCCGGTGGTGAACAGGACCAATGGGTCCTATAGCGTCGCCGGCGTGGAAGTGGTATCGCGATCTCCTTCATATAACGGTTATATATGCAAATCTTATTTTATAAAATTCAATCAGTTTTCAATGCTGCAACCAGGATCATCACTGGAGCCTCCAGGCTTTCTCACATCTCTCACCATCTCCGCAATCTGCATTGTCTTAAAATTCCTGAAAGGATTGAATATAAGCTCTGACTCATGATCTTCAAAGCACTTCACGGTATGACTCCTACTTACCTCTCCGAACTTTGCATTCCACTTTCAATCAACGACAGACAATCATCATTTCGTTCTGTATCTTCATCCATGTTTGGAAAATTAGCTGAAATAAACAGGGTGCACACCACTTATTTCGGCGATCGTGCGTTTGCTGTGTCAGGACTGTCAGGACGTCCAACTATTCCTCCATTCCTTCGGTGTCCTTGCAGGGGGTCTGCTATTTGTTATTTCCTCATCCGCTGCTATCCTCACCACTCGATCCGAACCTGCTCTCCCCACATGAACTCTCTTCGTGCTCTTCCGCATCGCACAACATCTTCCACATCACAGTTTCCCCTTATTCCCGAGTTCCTTACTCTGTCACGAAGTGTTACGCCTGCGATGGGTCGTAGACTCTTCATCTCAGTGGTTCTTAGGAGGCTTTTTGTTCTGGCGGTATCTATAAAAATAAAAATATTATCAAATAATTTGAGATTATTTTCGTAAGTATTTCGTAAGCAAGTTGCTGTTCTTTATTGTTTATCATTTTACTTTTAAATTAGTCCCGGACCATTTTTGGGAACCATGTTTGACTGTTTGGTGGTCGCTGCTCGCCCGATTATTTTTACTTCTTGGAATCCAGTCCCTCGGACCTTGACTAATCGGGAATACGACTTTTTGTAGTTTTCTCCAGAGTATGGGAAGCCAATCCGACAAATTCCTTCGTGGTGACATTTGAATGTGAATGCAACGTGGAGGGCTGCAATATAATTTCATCGTTTATTTAAAAAAATATATTTTATATTTTTTTTTTCGGGCAACTAACAAGGATTATGTACATTATTATTAGCTACACTCTGGAAACTTACGATTTTAGTCTTTTCACAGATCACACGGAAAAAAATATTATGACAACCGAACTGGTTATCTGCGTTTTAGCCTTCAAACCTTTGTTATCAGTATTAAAGGTTTATCTATTTATGACTGTACTGTTTGGCCGTGTGCACAAAACATTTGGTTGCACAATACCAAATGTTTTGTAGTCACTATAGTTCTGTTTATTTTAACATGAAATTTTGTTACTATTTACTCTTTAAACCCGGGTCCTTTGGATCAGCAGTCACCTAACTTAACCCAACCAATTGAACCACGAAGACCGACATGTGCATATATTACATACACAAATTTATTTTATCTTTTTATTTATTTATTTATTACAACAAGGAATGCCACACCCTTACAGGGAGACCCAAACCAGTATGGCATGAAAAATACAAATACAAACAAATAGAATAAAAAAAAAATACAAAAAGAATACAAAAAAAAACAATTTTTAACAATAATTAATTTCACGATCACAACTTAAAATCTAAACAAAATCACAGTGTTCCACAGTCGTACATTTTTGCTGAAAGTTACATATAACTAAATCTAGTATATTATTATTTACCTTATTTTTTACAGAGTTAAGTTGTTGAAGACCAAAAAATTGACGAAAAAACTATACTCATGTTCAACACTTTGACTAGAAGCAAAGTTAAAGTCGCCCAATATTAATATATTTTTGTCCTGTAAACTAAGATATTCACTTTCGATTTTGGAAAACACATCAGTGTACACTTGGCGGGTAGAATTTGGTGGTATATAAATTACACATATATAGAGAACAAATTGGTTTTTTAGAGTCAATTTTACCCAAACACAATCGATGTAAGATACTTCTAAATATGATAGTCTCTGGAAATCAACAACAAAATCGGTTCGGCAAGCCAGGAAGCATCCTCCTCCACGACGAGTGTCGCCTGTATCACACCGATCAGCTCGAAAAAAGGTATAATTTTCATCGATCAATTCTCCATCGAATACTGATCGATTCAACCACGATTCTGTTACCGCGATAATTTGAGCATCATGCGACAAAACATTTTCTTTGAAATTTGTTAATTTCGTGTTCAAACCACGTACGTTTTGATAAATAATTTTTGGGCACGATGAACATATTATATGATATCGAAAATTTATAGAATCAGCAGTCCGTTTTTGGCGATGGAACGCTGGTGTTTCTTCGAAAAAACCATTCGTTCAAGGAAATATCTTTGGGCCAAATGTTTGGATTCATAAAGGTCGGGAACTTAGATTCCGGTATGGCAATGCGGAATGAGGCGTAATTATTTAGTCGAGTAGAATGCAGCTTAGTTACACATATAAATGATACACACTTCTTTGCACCCTGCGCAAGTAGCGAGTTTATTGCCATTTGGAAATTTCTTCTAACTAACCAGAATTTACAACCCAGAGAAGCGATATTTACATACAAAATGACACTTATTCGTGATAATTAGGTATTATTATTATTATTTTATTTTATATTAAATGAACATTATGGATATTGTATGAGACTCTTTTTTCTTTTTTTAATTTGGGATTATTCTTTTTAATTCCTCAGTTCCTGTTTTTCAAGTAGGTACAATAGGCTATGAACAAGTAGGTAATAGGTAAGACTATGGAATACCTAAGTGATGATATAACGACGTCTCAAGTGATTTAGTTCTTTAAAAAAAGACTAAAACTGTTATACCTCTTTAATAACTTTTAATTGACACCCCTTATTCATTCTCTTTCTCCCTCCACAACCTCTGTCCCCTTCCTTTCTTTGTTGTTGTGTATTTACATTTAATAATGTTACTTGTTTATCTTTCTATTTGTTTTTACTATGTAGGTATAGCCTCACGTTGCATTGTTTGGCTGGAAGAAATTGTCTTGTAATTGTATGTATGATTGTACATGAAGTCAAATTGTCTTGTAATTGTATGATTGTACATGAAGTCAAATTGTCTTGTAATTGTATGATTGTACATGAAGTCAAATTGTCTTGTAATTGTATGATTGTACATGAAGTCAAATTGTCTTGTAATTGTATGTATGATTGTACATGAAGTCAAATTGTCTTGTAATTGTATGTATGATTGTACATGAAGTAAAATTGTCTTGTAATTGTATGTATGATTGTACATGAAGTCAAATTGTCTTGTAATTGTATGTATGATTGTACATGAAGTCAAATTAATAAATACATAAATACCAATATATAAACCTTTTTTTGTTACCCTTCACACTCTATAGAGTTAGAAGTATAAATAATATTAACAATGGACTCAAGATTGACTAAGAAAGTGCTGGAATGATGACCTAGAACATGCAAAAGAAGTGTTGGAAGACCTCAGACAAGGTGGTCTGATGATATAAGACTAGTAACTGGAGGCGGATGGATGCGGTCGTCTGTTCAAGATAAGGTCGTCGGCCTCCGTGGCTCAGTTGGTTGGGTATCTGACTGCTGATCCAAAGGTCCCGGGTTCGATTCCCGATGGAGACACAGTTTTTAATTGTGTTTTCAGTCTGGATCTGTGAGACGATTAATATCGTAAGTCTCCAGAATGTGGCAACTTGTTATTGGGTGCGTGTCAAATTAATATTTGACATAGCACCTGTTAGTTGCCCGAGAAGCAATATTAAATAAATAAATAAATAAATAAGGTGCTGTGGAGGTCTAAGAAGAAGAAGAAGAAGACTCACAAGGACATATTAAAAAAATGCAACCGATTCTTCTTCGGGAAGGATAATATATCAAAACCACGGACTAAAAATGGGATAAAATAAACATAGATGTCATAACAACTGGTATCAAACTATATATCTTTGTATCATAAGTAATATTATAATATAGTCTCGATTGTTCAGTAAGTTATGTTTTGGTCCATTACCAGTTACTGGTGTGTTTTATCAGTTATGATTATTCAAACCATGTCATTGAATTTTATTATTGTTTATGTATATGGTTCTTCTCTGTTTAGTTCTCTATATAGAACTCTACATAATGTTATTATAGTTTGTCGACTATAATTCTGCGTAACCATCATACCGATAGTGAATCGAATATTGCAAATCTGTTTTAGAAGGAGTCCAACTGATATAGAATCATTGATTTCGATACGTTTTATGTTTCGTTTTATAATTTAAATTCGTATCATTGTTTTTTTTATTCTCCACCACTGCGAATAATTATACATATAAACTAGTTGCATGTAACACATGAGATCCAACTGTCGATAGCGATAGTATGTATAGTTGAAGAATAAGTACCAAACTATAATCCCACAAATACAAATTATTTAATATTTTAAGATATTTGATTTTCTATACAACACATGTACCTACATATGTATGTATGTCAAGAAAGGATAGTATGGAAGTCAGTTCTTTGATCCTACCCAGAATATGAAAACTGAATGATGGTATGTATGTATGTTTGGAGATTAGTATCAAACAATTAAGTCTTCTTAGATATTGTGTGTAGGCGATTGCCATACAAATTGTATGAAGCAATGTCGTCACATAATTCAATTTTTATAAAAATTATTAAAAAAAAATTTGAGATGTGCTAATACAATGTTAATATTTTATATATAAAATTAAATTGTCTAGTTGGGGTGTTTCGGTTTTTTTTGATATTTTTAAAAAAATTGGAAATATAGGCAGTTAAACTCATAAATTTATCATAAAAAATATTTTTCTCTATGAAAAGTGTTTGAGAAACCCTGGATTTTTTAAAAAAAAAACTAATTTTAGATTTTATATTTGTCTATGTTTATACCAAATTTCAGCCTTCTAGCTTTTATGGTTTCTGAGATATATGGAAAAATAAACCAAAATTTCAAAAGTTGATAACCCCTGACTGAAACAAAAATTCACCCTTCTGAGTATAAAAGTTTTGTAGGCCTATAACTGTTTATATATTCTAAAAATTTGGGCTCTGTAAATTGAGCGGATCAAAAGTTATAAGTGGGGGACAGACACACACACACACACACACACACACACACACACACACACACACACACACACACACACACACACGCACGCACGCACACACACACACACACACACACACACACACACACACACACACACACACACACACACACACACACACACACATCCCCACCTCCCCTCAAACACATTATTGATGTATTGTGATATCTACTCATATGTCTATTTAGTAATGTATAGTGTTATGACAGTATTGTAAGCTTATAATAATTGATGTATGGAGATGATAGTGTTTTTATACTTTTTACATATGGAAGTTGAAAACATTTAAAATAAAAATTATTACAAGGACACCAAACAGTACACGCGCACATAATAATTTATTTTATTTTATTTATTCAAGGCCGCATAAAGTTTTTTTTATAATAAACATCAAAACTCGAAATTAATTTTAATTTCTTTTTTATTTTATTTCATTTTATCGAGTACATGTTGATGACCTGTCACGAGCACCATGCGTGTGACCTATCATATATATTATATTTTTACTTTTCTTTTACAATTGACGTGCATAGTGCTATTTTTCTTTTCTTAATATGCCATATGCCATACGAAATAATAATAATTGAGTACAAACAGTCATATCTACAATTTATAAAATAAAAATAAATAAATAAAAATAAAATAAATAAGCACAAAATAAATTACCAGCATATGGAGCATTGAAAATCTCGATATTATTAATTTTTATAATTTTATAATTCAAATAATAAACAAATTATAAAACTAGTTGCATGTTACACGTGAGATCCAACTGTCGATGGCGATAGTATGTTCAATTGAAGAATACGTACCAAACTATAAAACAAATAAATAAATATTTTAAGATATTTTGTTTTCTATATAAAACATGTAAGTATGTATGTCAGGATAGGATATTATGGAGGTAAGTCCTTTTTTCCTACCCAGGATATGAAAACAGAATGACGAATTAACAACACAAAACCAAAATTGTAACACCAATTAATTTTGCCGACCGCCGTGGCACAGTTGGTAAGCCTTTTGGTTTCTGTGCGGGCGTCTTGGGTTCGATTCCCAGCAGAGGAGAAATTTATTTAAATTTATTTCTCACGCAAATGTTGCTTCTCTGGGCTGGAAACACTGGTTAGTTGGAATAAATTGCCATACGGCAATAAACTCGCCACTTGCGCAGGGTGCATGGAAGTGTTCATTATTATTATTACCAATTAACGATAAAACAACAGTCAAAAATTCAGATAATATGCACCTCTTACGTGTTTTTAACTAGTATCAAAAAAGTATACCTATAAAATGGTTAGTGTTTTATCAACAGATACATAAATTAATATAGTTTTTATTAATTTTGTGCTTTAAATGTTTTCCGTACAGGTAACGGATATTTGGAATGCGTAATGTATATGGATCGAAACGTTAAAATTTAATAAACACTGTGAAATGTTTGTACAATAAAAAGAACATAATTATCTACTTCTCTGATACTCAATGAAAATGATGTCATATTTATGTGTTATCCTTGAAGCGCAAATTATTTAAGAGGCATCTGTAATGAATGTAATGAGCGATAAGCAACATTATGCATGCGTTATATACGAAATGGCATTTGGTTTATAAAACGAACCAAGAGTTTTATAGCAGAAATCCGATTTTTCATTTTGAATATTTTTTTAGATTTAGTGAAAATTGACTACATAGAATTTTAATTTAAATAAAACGATTAACAGAATGATAAAATATAATATATAGACATTCAAAAACAAACATCGTGACATTATAAAAATAAACAACTAGGTAGGTACTGAGTAATTTTATTTATCCCAACCACCCTCAGCAATATATTTTCTTTTTCTTCTTAACTTATGAATCTGTCTATATCTATATGTTCGTCTATCATTTATACACACACATGCACACCCACTCTCACAAATACGCACACAAATACACACCCACCCTTCCACACATTCACAATCTAGATATCCCTTTCACACACACATACTTATTGTTACTCTCTCTCATGCACGCACCCACACTAATTCACACTCTTTAATTGACTATTTTGATATTAGCTATAGTAGGTACGTAAGAAGTACATGTCTTATTTGTATTTTTGCTCATTTCGTTTTAATAATTGTATGCATGTAGGCACTATGTGCTGTCCTTTGTAAAATAAAATAAATAAATAAATAAAATCGACGGATATGGTTCTAGATATCGTCCGTATGGTTGAGTTTTTTTTATCCTTTTTGAATTAAAAAAATAAATAAAATTATTATTGCATAGATTCAATGATATATAATGCGTATTTGTTCGTGTGCCATACATTTACATGTGTCGGCCTTCGTGGCTCAGTTGGTTAGGTGTCTGACTGCTGATCCAAGGGTCCCGGGTTCGATTCCCGGTGGAGACACAGTTTTTAAATTTGTGTTTTCAGTCTGGATCTGTGAGACGATAAATATCGTAAGTCTCCACAATGTGGCAACTTGTTATTGGGTGCGTGTTAAATAATTATTTGACATAGCACGAGTTAGTTGCCCGAGAAGCTAAATAAAATAAAATAAAATAAAATAAAATAAAATAAAATAAAATAAAATAAAATAAAATAAAATAAAATAAAATAAAATAAAATAAAATAAAATAAAATAAAATAAAATAAAATAAAATAAAATAAAATAAAATAAAATAAAATAAAATAAAATAAAATAAAATAAAATAAAATAAAATAAAATAAAATAAAATAAAATGACATGAAATGAAATGAAATGAAATGAAATGAAATGAAATGAAATGAAATGAAATGAAATGAAATGAAATGAAATGAAATGAAATTAAATGAAATGAAATGAAATGAAATATAATAAAATAAAATAAAATAAAATAAAATAAAATGAAATAAAATAAAATAAAATAAAATAAAATAAAATAAAATAAAATAAAATAAAATAAAATAAAATAAAATAAAATAAAATAAAATAAAATGAAATGAAATGAAATGAAATGAAATGAAATGAAATGAAATGAAATGAAATGAAATGAAATATAATGAAATAAAATAAAATAAAATAAAATAAAATAAAATAAAATAAAATAAAATAAAATAAAATAAAATAAAATAAAATAAAATAAAATAAAATAAAATAAAATAAAATAAAATAAAATAAAATAAAATAAAATAAAATATAATAAAATATAATTGTGCATTTTTGTGTATATCCTGTATCCCCAAGGTCATAGGCGTTAACAAAGGCCTCAAAGAAAATATTCATTTACAAAAGAGAGGATAATCTATATTGATAATAATAATAATAAACACATCTTTGCACTTAGCGCAAGTGTCAACTTTATTTCCATATGACAGTTTCTTCCAATTCACTAAATATTTAATTTGGTATTCTGTTTTTATTGATTTCGTTGAGTCGTTGGACGATAATTATTAACGACATAAAAATACCATTTGTTAAGTATTATTAATTTAGGTAGTAATTTTTTTATGGGTAATTTCTTTTGTGTCATATTTCATTTGCATAATTAGGTGCATTATTTATCATAAAATATTTAAAATTCTAATAATTTCTACCAGATTCTAGAATTAGTGCATTTTTTATGGTTATATTAAATCCAATTCTTATTAATAGTACTTACCAACGATACAACATATGTACAACACGACGATTTTTTTTATCTAAATGAGAACCCCAAATGAAAAGGGACGAGTCATTTTATTTTCCCTTTATTTCCGTTCTTCCACGTCCATTGTTCCTTATCACCAGATCCTCAGAAAGACGAAAATATTTCGAAACGAATTGCTTCATTGCATCCCACAAATAATATACATCGCGAAGCAGTTCGCGACCAAAAACAGTCCAACAATTAAGATCCGAAAGTCAATTCGGCGCATATTTAAACGTATAGATTGTTCCATTCTCGCTTAGTCGTGGTTTGTTGAAATCCAGTCCAAATGAGATAAGCGAGCTCGCAGTATAATACATTTTATAAGAGGTCCTTACGACTAACGACAACGGCCCATGCAATAATTTGCGAAGAAACTCGACGGCGATCAGTCCCCCACGACCTGTTGCCTAGCGCGACTGTCGCGCCGTACTGTCACACGAAACCGCCGCCGCCGCCGAGTTAATAAACTGCGAAGAATCCGATTCGAATTTGGAATAAAGAATCTGGAATTCCGACGGAGTTTTCGAAATTCGAAAAAGGAACAGTGATTGTGTTTTGTTTGAAAAACAAATCTTTTTGTTTACATCGAGTTCGAAACAAAAGTTCGATCAAGTCAGTTTGAAATTCGAATAAGGAATATTGTTGATTTTTAGATTAATTAAAGTGTTTAAATAAAACAACGATTCTGTCACATGTAAGTTTCAAATTTGAAATGGAGCAGTGTTAGTGTTTTGTTTGAAAAATAAATCTTATTGTTTACGATATTCATGACGAGCGAGGATCAAACCCTCTGTTTGAAATTCGAATTGCATAGGAATATAGTTTATTTTTAAATGAATCTAATTAACGTGTTTAAATAAAACTGTGATTCTGTTACAAGTAAGTTACAAATTCGAAAAAGGAACAGTGGAAGTGTTAATTTGAAAAATGAATCTAATTTAAGAAGTAAAGTATGTATTCGCGTCCGGTCAAAAACAAAACAACATTCCTATGTCAGTTTGAAATGCGAATGCAGAATATTTTACGATTGTTTATTAAATTCGTACCTAATTGTTAACAAAGATTCTAATGTTAAAAAATCTAAAATTGAACTATTTCTTAGTTTTCAATTTTTATCAATCGATAAATTTAACTCACCACTTTCACAGAAAGTTTACTATTTTTATTTATTATATTTTTTTTATATTCATTAATTTTTTGTTTAAGCTTCGCGAAGAAAATACCCAGAAGATATTTATAAGGAATTCAGAAAAAAAATTTCGAGGGGATTTTCCCGAAAATTGAATTGAAAATGCTAAAATTTAAAATCGACCATAAAGTTTAACTGGGTATTCTTTTGATTAGGACATCATTTGTCCATTGAATATATTGTTAAATCGTCAGTTATTATGACGAATGTTCAACATAGAACCGTCTGAGTAGAAGTTTACCTAAATTATCGCCGGGATAAAACTTTTTATTTTGAATTTTTAATAAAACAAAACCCACTTTTCACATTGATAAATTGTTTTGTATGTGTCAAGTTATTATTTTTCCAATGACTTAAAAGTTTGTTTAAAAATGATAAATATGTCTTTGTATCAAGTATATACACATCTTCATACATTCCCTAAATCATTTCGAAATTTTGATCGCTTGATCTACTTATTTCGATAGCTTGATTTATTTATTCCGATAGCTTGATTTATTTATTCCGATAGCTTGATTTATTTATTTCGATAGCTTGATTTATTTATTTCGATACTTCAATTTATCTACCTTTTGCGATAGCTTGATTACTTGATCAACTTATTCGATAGCTTGATATACTTATTTCGACAGCTTGATTTAATTATTTCGATAGCTTGATTTATTTATTTCGATAGCTTGATTTATTTATTTCGATAGCTTGATTTATTTATTTCGATAGCTTGATTTATTTATTTCGATAGCTTGATTTATTTATTTCGATACTTCAATTTATCTACCTTTTGCGATAGCTTGATTACTTGATCTACTTATTCGATAGCTTGATATACTTATTTCGACAGCTTGATTTAATTATTTCGATACTTCAATTAATCTACCTTTTGCGATAGCTTTATCAACTTATTTTGATAGCTTGATCTACTTATTTCGATTGATTTACTTATTTCGATTGCTTGATCTACTTATTTCTATTGATTTAATTATTTCGATAGCTCGATTTACTTATTTCGATAGCTTGATTTACTTATTTCGATAAATTGATTTGCTTATTTCGATAGCTGTTAGTGTTTTGAATCGCAAATTTCTGTCTGCGACAGTGAAATCGTGATTATTGTTTTTTATCTATAAATATACATCTTCAGTTTGTGCATACATACGTATTTCGGTGGCTTCTTCTAAGTGGTGTCTTTGACCGTCAAAGACTTTGTCAATAACCAAATGAGTAGGTACTCATAAGTAAATAATATATTTAGGTACCTACCTACATGAGGAGAGATGACTTTAATTCAAACTTTAAGTTGACCACATTATCAAGCATCAAATTATTAACTCTGTGGTTCATTATACTTAAATTTACTCATTTTATTTATATAATTTAGTGTATCACATTAATTGCAACTTAAGTTACTGTAGTGAATTAGTTCAATGTTCGTACACGCTATCTCGTGTAGTGAATTAGTACGCGCTATCTCGTGTCTCGTGTAAACGCTCAACCGATTTCAACCGCCACAGAGCAGTCTCTTTCAACCCAAGCAACAAGTTTTCTTTGGTTCAAATATTTTTGATATTAAATTGTTAGATGAATTTTTAATGCTAGAAATTGAAACACCCCATGAAGTTTTATAGGACTTTGCGATACCCTGGTATTTTTTTTCAATTTTGTATAATAAATATTTAATTGCAGTTTACGAGAGAAGTTTGAAAAGAACCAAATGTAAATTTTGTAAATAAATAAATAATTAAAAAAATTTGTCTCACAGATCAAGACTGAAAATTCTAGAGACTTCTCTGGAAACACATTTAAAAACTGTGTCTACCGGGAATCGAAGGCGGGACCTTTAGCTCATAAGTCAAATAACGAACAAACTAAGCTGCGAAGGCCGATTTACATATAAGCCAAACCATATGAATGACTGACGGAGTGTTTAGTTTCATTAAATGCGAGTTCAATGTGTCGTGCGTTTATTGTCAGTACCTAGTATATGATTGAGATTGCGCAATATTGAGTTTTGATGTCATTGAGTGTTACTATGACTGAGGCAATAACTTTTAATTAATCGAGTAATTTCTGACTATCAAAAAGTCATTTGTAGTGTCTTTGTCCTAGAATGTTTATCATATAATATAATGTTGCCAGAACTTATGTACCATGTTGCCCTAAAGTCAGGGTCATATTATTATATTTCCGCAAAATGTTGTCGACTTGTTATTAATTGTTGTTGACAAGTTATTATGTGAGTATTTTTGGAATTGTATTTTATTTTGTTTTTTTTTAATTGATCTACTTATTTCTATTGATTTAATTATTTCGATAGCTCGATTTTCTTACCTATTCGTTTAAAATTATTTAGTAATAAACCAATAATGGTTTAATTTTTCAATAATGGCCATCGACCCGAAGGAAAACGTAGTTTTATCAATTAATTCCACTACTAGCATAGCATAGAAGATTTCTGATTTTATTATTTTAAGATGTATTTTTGCTATTAGTGGAGATTTCTGATTTTGTAATTTTAATGTGTGTTTTTGCTAGAAGTGGAGATTTATGATTATTTCAATGTGTATTTTTGCTAGTAGTGAAGATTTCTGATTTTAATAATAATAATAATAAGGACAATTTATAAAGCGCCGTTTAGTGACAACCGTGGTCACCTCAAGGACGCTTTCAGTTTGCAAAAAAATAATTTAAAATTAGTCCGTAGATTTTGTTATTTTAATGTGTATTTTTTCTAGAAGTGGAGATTTATGATTGATTATTTGTGTATGTGTGTATTTTTTCCAGTAGCGAAGATTTCTGATTTTGTTATTTTAATGTGTATTTTTGCTAGAAGTGGAGATTTATGATTGATTTATGACTATTTCAATGTGTATTTTTGCTAGTAGCGAAGATTTTTCATTTTGTTATTTTAATGTATATTTTTGCTAGAAGTAGAGATTTATGATTGATTTATGACTATTTTAATGTTTTTTTTAGCTAGTAGCGAAGATTTCTGATTTTGTTATTTTAATGTGTATTTTTGCTAGAAGTAGAGATTTATGATTGATTTATGACTATTTCAATGTGTATTTTTGCTAGTAGTGAAGATTTCTGATTTTGTTATTTCAATGTGTATTTTTGCTAGAAGTGGAGATTTCTGATAATGTTATTTTGGATAGAAGTAGATATTTTTGATTTTAACGTGTACTTTATCTAGTATGGAGATTTCTTATTTTGTTATTTAATGTGTATTTACACAATCTTTTTACACTTTTTTACATCAAATAGAACGAAGAATCTTTTTACACTTTTTTACATCAAATGAACGAAGAACGCCTGACGAAGAAAATATACAAAGCTGACAGGAACGGAATAAGAGGTCGCGGGCGCCCAAGAAAAGGATGGCACGACCATGTAAACGATATTTTGAAAGATGGAAATGTAAGAAGCATGAACAACAGACGAACATGTATAAGACGATGTATGAATGTTGATGAGGCGATGAATGTGTGTCAAGATAGAAAAATGTGGCGTTCGGTTCTCTCTGCCTACCCCGTGAGGGACATGGCGTGATGGTATGTATGTATGTACATCAAATAGTTTTTGTCAGTTTTCGTCGTAGAGGTGTGCACCAAGTAAAAAACCCAAATTTGCGCTTTGCGAAGACCATGTGATATTTCAAGCTATTTGTTGATATTTTAATATCATTCATAGATTATTTTATTTGACAATCCAATGGATGACGCAACTCGCTTTCGCGAGTCACATTTTTTTATAATAATTAAATTTTACTCATGAATCGTTTTAATGTGAAGAAACAATATACACCCAATGCCTTGCCGGACGCTAGGTTATCATTTAAAAATCTATTTAATTCCTTTTTACTGTCTTTTTCATATCTATATGATCGATCTTATTGCAATATGTTGTTTTTGTGATCGAAAAGCAATCACTGTTATCTATAGGTAGAAACATTTTCATTAAGAATCGAGGTTCATAATGAACAAAGTTTTGTATCATTTTCTTGTTTATGTTTAACAGAACATTCTCGAATCATGAATTTTATTGTGTATACATGTATGCGGTTATAGTCTATCCATGTATGTATGTATATGTAGGTACATAAGTACTCGTACAGGGGTTGCCATTGTCTTAATTTATTTTCCCTTTATTGCTAGGACAAATAGTATTTGTTTACACACGTCGAATTAATTATATTTCGTCATACGAAACAAATTCACACCAAAATTATTAATTATTAAAAGTGTATGTGTGTATAGTGATAATTATAGGTAGAAATAAAAAAGGGCGCAAAATATATTAAACATGTAAAATGCTCGTAATTCAAAAAACATTTCAACCAGGGGGGCAAGTCTGGTTCAATCGGCGAAATCAAAACCCTAGGGATTACCCATATCATGGGTATAATTATTATATGGAGTTCTACAATATCTTAAGATGTCATAGAACTTCATACGATAATTATATCTATGATATGGGTAATCACTTGAGTTTTGATTTCGCCGGTCGAACCAGACTTGCCCTCAGTTTAGTTCGTTAAGAAGATGTGTTATGTAACATATATTATTTTGTTAACTCCATATATCAACCTCGCAACTGCGTTGAATACTAAAGGTAAACAATTTTAATTTTTGTTTTGTTATTTAAAGGTAAATAAAAAAAAATTATTTGTCAAATAGTTCCTAAATTCCTTCTATATCCTTCCGTAACCTCCTTTTCCTCCTTGCTATGATCAGTGTTATTTTTATTATTCTTTTTTTTTAAACTCTCTTTTCATTTTTTTTTCTCTTTGTAATTTTTTTATATTTCTTACTCTTTCATGTTATTTTTTATCAATTTATTTCTCACTAAATTAGTATTATTGTACCAATTTAACTAAAAGATTCACGTTGCTCGGGTTGGTTGGAAGAAATTGCCTTATGGCAATAAACCTGCCTTTGTACACATGTACATAAATTATATAAATAAATAAATAAATAAATACTGTTTGCAATCTTACAAGATGATACTTTAGCAAACCAGCATAGATAGCATTACAGTAATCCAGCAAATGCATTAATAAGCGTTTTAGATTCGTTTTTTGGTAATATATCCTTCATGCTTCTCATTACGACGAGCTTCTTGAGTATTCTATATATTCTTCTTCTTCTTCCGGTGCCATGTCAGGAACCCCCGACGTCACTCTGGCAAATCCCTCTCGGTCCTGTGCTGCCCGGAATATCTGTTCCACGGTCCTGAAGCCGTGGAACACTATTCTATATATTATTATTCTATATATTACGTGGAATTCTCTCAATTTCATTTTTGTTTGACCAGTCGTTCTAAGGTTTACGATTCGCGTAGGAAGAGACATCTACATAATTTTATTGCGAATCACACCGGCTTTCTAACTGCTGTAAAATTATAATTTTATTTTTTTCACAATAACGAAATATGTCTAACAACAATAAATAATTTAAATAGTTGTACGAATCTGTAATATTGTCAAAGATGATGTTTGTGGGAGTATGTAAAAGACGTGGGAAGCAATCTGCACGCAGATCGCCATTTTGGGTCTCTCTGTGTGTCGTAGAATATTATACCTACTAACTAGACTCGCGTGAATTATGGCCTGTGATACAACTCGGCTCGGCTCGCATATATGCAAAATATATCAACTATTTTAAAAACTGCGAGAATTATTACAACTACAAAAAAAAAACAATGCTAGTGAGACATGGACATGGCAGAAAATCCATGAAAGAACAATTAACGCGGTTGAAATGATGTCACGAATGTGTGGTTAAACGATGTATGAAAGAATAATAAATAAGAATATAAGACGAGATGGAAATAAATGATTTATCTTAATGTAAAGACAATTATGAAATGATATTCATTGTAACAGGAATACTCCCAGTTAACAAATTAGGTATACACTTATCGAGTCATATTAGCTATTCGATTAATAGCTAATATAATTGCCGGACACCTATTAGTAACTTTAATGAGAGGCTCCATATTAAATTTAAAAAATATTATTTTAATAACAATTATTTTACTACAAATTCTTCTTCTAAAATCATTATATTCATCGGCATAGATGAATCCAATAATAAATTAAGCACATTCTTGTTCGCTCGATATTCATTTATAATTTTCATTTACTAAGTTTTAAACATCTTAAATTAGTCAATTTATTGATACCTACAAATCGTACCTTAACCACCTTAAAGCATTCACTTTCATTTTCAGGTGGTTTGGACATATAGAAAGAATGAACGATGAACGACTGACCAAAAAAATATACATGGGTGCTAGAGATGGAGTGAATAGCAGAGGTCGCCCCAGAAAGGGATGGCATGACCATGTGAATGATATTTTGAAAGAAGGAAACATAAAAAGTTTGAACAATCGACGAGCATGTATGAGACGATACATGGATGTAAAGGAAGCCAGAAATGTGTGCAAAAATAGAGAAGTATGGCGCTCGGTTCTCTCTGCTTACCCCGTAAGGGACATGGCGTGATGGTATGTATGTATGTACAAATCGTAACTACATATCGGACGTCCTAAAACAGGTTCACCTATGTAGTTGGACGTCCAATGAGACAATATAAAAATAATACCTACAGAATTTTATGTTCTTATCTTGCTCACTTTAAACATTTAATAGTACCTAACCTAGCATTAAATTTAGGATATATTATCACTGTAATCTTGAAATTATTTTGTTGTTATAGGTACTTAATGCTGTATATAACATACTAGTTACTTGCACGTGTTAGCTTTACGTGTATATGTTGAATGGCATGACTGTAGCTGGTATCAAGTCGATTGCATGACATTAATTTGATTTTTTAGCATGTAATGAGCAATCTAGGTAGTGGGAGTCGCAAACCAGGAATGAAGCAGTAGAACCATGAACATTTATTAGCTAATGAATCGTCAGTGTGCCAGTTACTGATATATGCCACTTTTGGCATGTAAGCTACTTTCTCAATTTGATGGTATGTATTTCCCTGGCTGTAAAAATATTATTTTTTTACGATTCTACGTTATTTTTATTTAGCTCTGTCAATATTTTTCT
This sequence comes from Molanna angustata, assembly GCA_963576475.1. Taxonomy (NCBI): domain Eukaryota; kingdom Metazoa; phylum Arthropoda; class Insecta; order Trichoptera; family Molannidae; genus Molanna; species Molanna angustata. Next base: position 28,164,882 of record OY754982.1, read on the forward strand.
CTTGGTAGGTTTAAAGAAAAATATTTACTAATTAGGTATTAGTTGTCCAAGAAACAATGAAAATAAAAAAAACCTTTAAGAGGGTGACTGCTGTCAACGTACCTATTTTTTATTTGTACCTAATTTGGATTTGCATCATTACTACAAAACGAATCATTTTGAAAAAAATAACCTAGTTAGTTTGGATATTAATAGAAAAAATTAAAGAAGTTCAAAATATCTGGAAAAATACGATGTAACGTTGCAACTTTTATTTCGCAATGGCGCTGAATAGAAAATAAATGTTTTTATGTTTATTTACTAAACCTGAAGCATTAATGCAACGTCACATCATATTTTTCTATATATTTTTGACTTCTTTAATTAAAAAAAAATATATTACTCTACGCATTATAGTTTATTAAAAATATAAGATAAACGTTGAAAATCGGGGTATGCCATTATTTTTCTACAAGAATTTATACAGAACATTATCAAAAAGTTAAGGTATATTTTTCATTATTAATACCAAACTATCTAAATTATTTTTTTCAAAACGATTTCATTAGAAATAATGATGGTATATCAATTTGAAAAATAGATACGTTGGCAGCAGTACCCCCATTAAATATACAATATTCGTACGTTTTCAAGGTTAACTTTAAAACATAGAGCCCCTCTATTTAACAATTAGGCCTACCTACCGCTTCAAATACCGAAGTAGAATCTTCGACCAATCTGAAAGCTAATACATGTCATAGGTATATACTTTCCAAGACTTTCCTATCGCAGTCGTTTGAATTTGCATATATGTTCACGACGGAAGTTATACTGTTCAATAAGATAACAAACACATATATGCGCGACACCTCGTCCGCGGGCGAGAACTCATCAATCACGCTCGTTTTGTACGCGGAAGAGTCATCTCGTGTCTTTTGACTTGTACCAGTTAAAATGTACCGGCCGAAGATTATGATCTCATCGCCGGCACCGTTCGTCCAATAAAGGCAAACGTATTATTAAATTACAAGTTTCGAAGGTGACACCATCGTCATACCTTCCTACTTCCTATTACAGCCGAGGCGGGATAGGTGGAGGGGGAGACGTTTTGTGTTGACAGGTGGTGCTATCAAAGTTGTAAGTGGACCCGTTAATTGATCATTTTTAGTGATTGAATAATTGGACTTTATAAAACTGTTTTTGTCAGGCTACCATTTTTATATTTGTCTACCGTGTGGCTTGTGGACGATCATTGGGTCTTGCTTATATGGGGGTAATCTATAATTTCTTCGAGTATTTTTAAAGTTGCATATACGAAAAGCAACTTTAAAAATATTCGATTTTACATATATTACATTGGTATAAGCAAGTAAACAAACCAAAAAAGAACTTTGTCAGCAAATGTAAATTGTCACCTCATGTATAAGGGACTGTTGCTTTCGTGGTTTACAAAAACCAATTTTTCAATAGATGGCGTTACAAAAAGGTTTCTACTTCATAGATGGCGATGGTAGAAACTATGGGTGGTGGCAGAGCGGTTAGTAATCTAGTGGTCGCGAGTTCGAATCCTGCCACGACCGATTTCGTTCACCTATACACAAGCATATGCTTAATTTAGGGAACGTATGAGGATGTCTTGTAACAAGGACATATTCATTCTTTAAAAAAAAATCACTTTATCACCTTTCTATGGAAAAAAGCATAATTGATGACGAAAGAAAGAGGTATGCAGCTCGGCCGTGGAACGATCTTCCGAATCCTGTATTTCCACCATCTTACAACCCGGGTATTAAGATCCCAATTTATATTGTTCTGAGCAGATTGCAAACCCTCCACAACGTGCTACATTGCAAGAGTATAATGTACCCAAATCCTAATAGATGGTTATCGCTTAGCAGCCACGTTAAAAAAAATGTGACACAGCTTCTGCAAGTTTCAATCGGCAGCTGAGGAAAGAATTAGAAGGAGGCCAAGGACATCGAAGAAGAAGTCATCGGCTGTAGCGCCATCGAAGAAGTATTTGGTACTGAAAAAAAAAAGTAAATGTAACAAAAAAGAGACTTCATAGCAAGCAAATAAGCAAACAATGTGGACATAGAAGGAATATCGAGGGGTATTCTATAATCTAGCTGATAGTGCTTGTAAAGAATAGCTTAAAACTTCAGTTAAATGAATATAGGGATGTCTAATGTGGTTAATTTAGCGGATCAAAGAGACAGTATTGTGGTTGCAAATAATGTTATTTACAGTTACTTATTTTACTTCATGTACAAAGATTTTGTGTAAAATGGCGGGTTTATTTTATTTTTTGTCAAATTATCCCTAATTTGAGGATATTATTCCAAGTTGTTTTCTCTGTCGTGTTGTTTATTTAGACGTTAGTACGTTACGTTGGATGATTGCAGTAATATAGTTTATCGGATCATTTCTTAGAATGAAAGTACATAATCTACCACACACTTTAAAGGTATCTTTCTTCTGAGCAATAATTGTGGGCGGATAACTTCACAAGTTGTTGGTACTTTCAGAGAGTACCTAGCTGTTATCAATTCTCTTCGACACTTGCTTCGATATTATCACTATTTCAACTGCAAGACCAGGTTTGAGCTGCAGGTTTCGTTCTCTGTGAAGTTGTATAATCTTAAATTATTATTGTTTCTTGTATATGTATGTTATTCCTGCTAACGTATCATGCGACAACGTCTTTAATATTCAATTTTTAATGTTCCCGAGTAAAACATCACAAAACATCCACACATTCATTGTTAAATTATAAAAAAAAAATTAAATTATTAAAGAATTAAATTATTTGTCTTTATAAAACAACAGTTGAGCTGAACATCCTCATTCCAGGACCAAGACTGAATTCTTGCAAAACAAATTGAAGATCTATTGAGAGAATAAAAATGTATGATGTAAGCAGTTTTACGACCTTTTGCGTTAAGGCCCTTGTATACCCTGGGTATACGGATGTACGCAAAAATGTACACTAAATTATCTTCTAACGTATGAAACACGAAAAAATATTGTTTATCACCTGATATGTGATATACAACATTTTATCGTGCAAAAAAAGTAAAATTTAGAGTTTTTTTATAGCAAGAATAGTTATTAAAATATTATAATAATAAAAAACTCAGCCGATCGATTTTCATATTCTCTTTTGATCGAAGTAAAAATCTACTTCATAGCCTTGTAGTTTTTTAGTTACGATAAAAAAATAAAAAAAGGGTTTCACTATAACTAATTTTACAAGAAAAGTATTCAACAAATTCAAAATTTAAAAAACTCATGTGATAGAATAAAGATGTACATACAAACTGTTCCTTATTTCAAAGACGTAGGGAAATTATTTTCAAAATATACTTTGCCTACTATGTATAGCGTCTTAAAATAATTCGTTATTAATGGTCAAGCTATTTTTACCAAAATCATAAGGAATAATGGACTGCCATGAATATACCGTCAAAATCGTCATTTTGAACACTTTTTATATCTATTATTGTTGGCTATCTCCGTTACGAGGAAGAATTGCGTGATGATATTCCTGTATATACTAACCATTACTTCACAGTCCGTCCTCCAGTTCCAGGCCGGTGGTAACTGGTATCTGGGAACAAGTCTTCCCACGCGTCACACCACGCACACCCACCAAACGGACTCTGAGTTATGCATATCAGGTCGATTTCACAACTGCGCCACCGGTCTTGCTTCATCAGCTACTCTCTTTCGCATTCACAATGACAACCTGACAGATTTGTTTATTATAGTCATATTTGTGTTGTACAGCGCTCTCGTTTGATCCTATTATGAAATAATAATTCAACCAATGATAATATTATGTGAAGCATGCGTACACCAAGAATGGAAATATGACGTTGGAGCGAGCGCAGACACAGTCAGGACTGAAAAATTATTGAAGACTTCGAAGATGATAGCAGACAAAACTCTTACTGCCAATTTCGCCGCCAATATGGTTTTGATTCCGCCTGTTGACCAAACTTGTTCCCCTGATCTGACCTCATTTCTGATGCGGTTTCCGGCAATGGAGTGCAGAAGTACTGATCTGATATCTTTGAAAATCTTATTTTTATTTTTATTTTATTTTACTTTTTATTTTTTTATTTATTATGTAAACAGACAGTTACATTTACTTATTTTACTAACATACATAATATGACATGTGAACCAATTAAGTTTACAAGTATTATCGTTATTATATTTACAAAAAGAAGTAGTTTTGAGGAAGGGAGTAGGAAAGTAGGAAAAGGGGAACACACGTACACCACCTAACCACGAAGCAGTAATCTAGAAATTGAACATTTAAATACGTTTAAGGAGTTATTGAAAAGGTCTATTTCATTAAAGAACACGTTATAGTTACAACACGTTCTATATATGTAGGAGTTCTGAGCATAATTAGTACTACAATTAGGTGGCCTAAATGTATGAGTCTTTCTAGTAAGCCTATTTGGTGCATGAAAGTTTAATTTAGATAATAACTCACTAGAATCCGTTATACAGTTCACCAACTTGTATAAGTAAGACATGTCAGCTACAGTTCGCCGGGCTTCTAAGGTAGTTAATTTATGATATTGCGCTGATTGTGCGGGATCAACAAAAGAACGTCTGCTTCTATAATCTAAATGTTTTAAGAATTTATTTTGTATATTTTCTAATCTGTTTATATGCGTGACGTAATGTGGGTTCCATACAATAGACGCATATTCAATACAACTATGGACATAGCATATCTTATGGGGTATAAGCGAGTATTAGAAATACAAATTTGCAAAATTTGAAGAGTCGAATGAGTACTTTAGTCTATAATCGATAAATTAGAATAAACATACAGTTAACAGAAAATATAAAGAATATATAAAGAACATACATTTAATAGAACATACAAGACTTAAACATACATACAATACAAACATGGTTATATAACAAAGAGTTCAACTATTGTCAGCAAATTCTCAATTCATAACAACATACACAACAAAACTACTAACATAGGACTCAATAAGTGGACCATGGGCTACACAATCATTCTATATTATAACAGCTTACAATGATTTAGTAATTAATATTATGTAACTAGTCTACCACCTCGGAACAGGCCTGGACTAATGAGGTGGTCCAAACCAACCCAATTTATTTGTTATGTTACTTATATAAAATAATGTAATTTTTAGTATATGTAATAAAAAAAAAACATGCCGTACATAGCACATATGTATGTAGTAAGTACATATGTTCACAGCACACACACAGGGATACTTTGTGATGAAACATTCAGAATACAATCTCAGCATGATACTATATAATGTTGATAACCTGCAATAAAAAAATAACCTTTTAAATTGCGATTTCATAAATCCCCACTATATCCCCTTGGGGTAGTGAGGAGTAAAAAGTACAGAAATAAAAGGACGGGATACGGAGGAATGAAGGATAAATGAATTTTTCGTAGGCATGTGTACAGAAAGTGAGACTTCAGAAGCTTCTTGAAAACCGTCAAGCAAACATTCTACTAATGAAGATTTTCTCAATATTTAATTCAAATCTGATTTCAATAATGCATCAATCCATCCATCAAATTAAACTGTCGAAAATTAACCAATATCAAATTGAAGTTTGCAGTGTCCATGTCCCAATCCTAGGAACAACTTAGTTATCAGATGTCTGTATGTATGTAAGATAAGATAAGGAAGTGAATGTTAGAATGTAGATATTTCCGTTGCCCACGTTGCATTGATTGGTTTATAGGCACGGAGCAATGTTTGAGTTTATTTAACAATTCTGTCATCAACAGATTTAGTATTTAACGATACTTTATAATAATAATAAATTTGGATTATTTTTATAGCGCCGTTTTTGTGATAACCTCACCTCAAGGGCGCTTTGAATATATTAGGGGTTATTGTAAGACTCGCGGAAGAAGTGAGTTTTGTTATATCCAATGTATTATCGCAACATGAACAGTAAATAATAACTTTACTGATACAATTTGAAATAAACTGCACACAAATGTCTTTGGAAAGACAAATGCTAGGGATAAGTCTCAGGGCCAAGATACGGAATGATGAAGTAATTAGACGTAGTAACAAGCTTTTTGCCAGTCTCAAATGGCAGTGGGCAGGTCACGTGGCAAGACAGGAATTTGATAAGCGGGCACCACGAATTCTGCAATGGAGACCTTGGGAAGACAAAAGGGGATTAGGTCGACCGCAGACAAGATGGGCTGTTGACGTAGTTACAGTCGCGGAAAAGAAGTGGTACAAAGACGCCTAGGATAGATAAGGGTGGAAAAAGTTTAAGGAGGCCTATGCCCCCAAGTCAAATTGAAAACGCTGTTCGTTTTCGCCAAGCGCTAATTTTTTTTGTATGGGATTTGACGTTTGTTGTAGAAATTTTTTCTACAATAACAAACAACAAACGTCAAATCCCATACAAAAAAAATTAGCGCTTGGCGAAAACGAACAGCGTTTTCAATTTGACTTGGGGGCATATATCTGGCAGTGGAGAGATGGCTGAAAAAAAAAAAAACTTTGAAATAACTATAGCTCGTGGCCCACTATGTTTATTTATATTATCCGAATTGACTTTGTGGTAAGTTTTGAAAATTGTTTTTTAACCATGTGTAGTTTATTTGATACGACCTTTAGGACGAACTGAGTAAAGCAGAGGTGGATACAAAAAAACAAGTGGAAGAGCAACTTTAGGACTTTTAAGAATTTCTGTCTTAAATACGGTGCACTCTTATCTTCACTATCAGTGAACGGTGAGCCAGTTTCCACATGTTATTTCTCTCTTTAGCACTTTAAGTGCAATGTCTGCAAGGTTTTAGAGTTCTCTTGACTCTTCTTAAGTTTTTTCAGAGCATTGCAAGGGGCCGGGCTGTTATTGGTCCCCATAAGCGAAAGGGTGGTGGTGGGGGAAGAACAGAGGTGGATACAATTTAGGCATCGGAAACATATTGATAAATGGACTAGGTACTTATAAGGATTACTACATATGTGTCATCGGCTGGTTTACGTATATCTTTAACATATTAAATGATGTCTTTTGTCTCGAATTATCTTAATTATCCATTCTTTTCAATTGTACCTATACTTATACTTCAAAATCATTGGTTCTTTAACTTGAAAACAATGTAGAAATATCAATCCGTCTATTGATAAATACCATTTGAGATAGATTTGTTGGCGTAGCAATACTGTACTTAAACTTAAAGAAATAGTGGTTTTCAATGTATAATATCAATGTAGAAATATCAACATATTCAAGTTGTATTTCTGTATTGTGTTATTTGTGTAATTAAGTTAACAAGCAGTTCCTGCTAGCTAACTTAATCAAAATCTATCTTGTATCTGTGTTGCAAGGAGATTTGTTTTTCAGCAGTGTATTCCAGCATTTTTTCGTAGATCGTTGTGCATCTCAGCACTTTTCAACAGTTCTTTATATATCACATCATTTTTCGGTTGATCACCGTTTATCTCAGCTTATTTCGAGAAAGTATTGTGCACTTTTGATATATCGTTTTTGTGTCTCAGAATCTTTCTGTAGGTCGCTATGTATCTGAACGGTTTTCGAAAATAAAATAAATACGAGAAATTCGAACGGATTAGAGATGACTTGTACAAATCGTCGATAGATGTCGGTAGAAAATAACCATTTCTCACCTTTATTTTCATAGTGACACTAAACAAAAAAAAATTTTTTTCACCATCAGGGATTAAAGTTTTGGATTTTTATATTAAGGTAACTTGAAAAAATAAAAATCGCAATAATGCCAATTGGTGGTAAATATTTGAAGGAGTGATCTGGTGTTTCTGTATTCAATAGATAGCGCTCATCTTAAATACATAGCTGGTTATAAAAAATAAAAATTTAATATTAACAATTTTGAATAGTGTCACTATGAAAATAAAGGTGCGATTTATGTTTATTCCTTTATACTATTTTTAAAATGTTTCAGCCATTTTTTATTTTGCCTTACTAAAGAAGCGTTTATCTATCTATGTATAGTATGTATTAAAAAAATATTACGATCGGCAGGAGATAGACTTTATAAATTGAAGACTTTTATTTATCCATCAATTTTATTGTACCGCTGTTTATTAAATCCTTAGACACTTCGTTATCTGTACGTATTTTATATTGATCCGCGACATTCTCCATCGTTACATCTAGAGCATATCTCTAAGACACAGACGGTACAATAATTATGGTAATGACGATGTATCTAGGTATATCAATTATTATATAATCAGTAGGTAATTATATTTATACTATAATCTACTTATTCATCAAAGTGCTACGGATCCTAAGTTCGTGGACTAGTTACAAATGGATTAAGCAAATATTGTATTATGGTAGGTACATACTGTTTTCGACGTGTTCATCACATCAGTGAATTATGAAATGTTTATTCGAAACTATTTTTACTCCTCACTAACCCGAGGGGATATAGTGGGGAGTTATGATTTCGCAATTTTTAAGGGTATTTTTTTTATTGCTGATTTTCAACTAGTATTATGCTGAGATTGTATTCTGAAAGTTTCATCAGAATATACCTATGTGATGTGTGCTATGTACGGCGTGTTCATTTTACTTTATCGATTATAAACTAAAGTACTCATTCAATTCTTTTCATATTTTACAAATATGTATATCTAATACTCGCTTAGACCCCATTAGATTTTGAACGATATATGAATAGTGCTTCTCATTTTTTTTAGCTGTCAAATATTTCAAAGTGACCCCAAACTCAAGAAACTTAAAATTTGAAATATTTATTTTCAAATTGGTAAAAAGGCAAACCACTTACATAAAATGGCATTGAAGAGTTATCAAGTTTTCATAATATAATATTTTATTAAAAATAATTTAACAAACTCATTTCATGAAAATGCTGAATAATTTCCATACAAAATTTTATACTTTATAGAATGACTTGTAGGTGAGGAGTTTAGCGTTGGCCGCAACCCGCTCGTTTTTTTTTTTTTTAATTTTATATGCTCATTCCATACTAATTCCACGGTGATTGAGAAAATGTGCATGTAATACACACATCATATGAACGCGTTACTATTATTAATAGATTTCGAGAATTTGCTTATTAATTTTGAAAAAAATATTTTAGGACATGTGATGAACTTGTTAATTGTTAAAAAAAATATTTTCGAGGTGGTCGCTTCGATACATTATCTGCAAGTGTAACAAGAAAGTGCCAATCAAGTGATGTGATCAGTGCTATGTGATGGTGGTGTGATCTCAGTTTCGATAGAGTTGTTAGTGTTATCGAGTGATGTCACTGGATGTGTGTGAAGACACGATGACGATGCTCATCACCAGATACACGGCCATATTGCTGGAGAGCTCCAGGAAGACAGGAAGCAGGGAATATGGACACCAGGTGTACAGGAGACGAAAGTTTTCTTCGTCCAGCAGTGAAAGGTTAGTGCAATACCTTCGTTTCTGATATTTTGGCAGATTTTAAAGTGACTTTCTTTGCGGATGAATAATGGAGGTCTAATAACTAGCAAATATTTGGGAAACCAATGTTATTGATGTATGATTACCTATATTTTTAATTCTTTATAAAAAAAAACTAATATAAAATTTATAGATGGTCTGTAAAATTAAACTTATGGATCCAAGACTAGGAAAATACATCAAACTGAGGTAATAACTGTGCGAAACAATATAAATCGAATACTTTTTTAATTACAAATACGAAAACATTAGATTTTTTCCTGTCGGGAGTCAATTGATATTTTCACTGACAAACTTTTTAACATCTTAATTGAGATGAAGTTGGGATATTAAACCAGCAATGACAGGTTGGAAGCCCTGTAGGTGCCTTAAGTTCCTGGTTCTTCTATAATATCCCAACTTCGTCTCTATTGAGATGTTAAAAAGTTTGTCAATAACAATATAGGTAAATGATAAAATTTAACAATGTTTTTTTTTCTTCTACAATATTTTATTCCTATCCAGTACGAATTTTTCAATATGCGAAAAGAAAACTTTGCACGATAATTTTTTATCATTGATCAGGAGGGCAAGTCTGGTCCTACCGGCGAAATCAAAACCCTCACTATTACCCATATTATGGGTATAATTATTATATGGAGTTACATACCTAATATCTTTATGTCATAGAACTCCATTATATCCATGATATGGGTTATCACGAGGGTTTTGATTTCGCCATACTTGCCCCCCTGATTTTAAATAATCTCTCTAAGATTTGATATATATTATGTATTCACCTACATTTAAAATAATCTATCTAATATTTGTTTTCAACATGCTTTAAATAACTCATCTATGATTTGGTATGTGTTTATAACCAGATTTTAAATAATCTATGTAAGATTTGATATGTGTATTCACCTACATTTTGACTATTTAAACTTAAAAAAATAATAAATTACTGTCGAATTTCGACCTGTGCTCGATTTCTAGTGATAATTGATTCATCCCATTTCACCTAGGTATCTGAAGTGTTTCCTTTGATCTCTCTCCCGAAACTTTCCAATAACTTAACACAAACTTCCAATTCGCACAATTTTCAAATTTCGCCATTAATGCGTCGGTAGGTACTTCACTCGTCTGCTTCTCCTGCCGGGACCATTAAAACTTTCAAGTGTATCCTCGACGGGACCTTACCTTTGGTATCCTCAGTTGAAAGGTGCTGACTTATGAGAATTCCTATTAATACCCAATAATTGTATTAAAGTTCATGTTTCCTTTAATTACATTATTCATTATCTAATGAGTTGTTAACAATGAGTTTAGGCTCTGTTTATAACATACGTGGAATGAAATAATGATCTTTATTATCTTCGTAATGTGGCAACTTGTTATTGGGTGCGTGTTAAATTAATAATTGACAAAGTACATACCTGTTAGTTGGTCGAGAAGTAATATAAAATAAATGAAATTTATTTCTAAAACTCTTACTCTGTGAACGAAACAACATTAAAATTAAGGCAACACAGTCACTCAAATGTGATTAGTTATATTGGTGTTTCCCCTTTTACTCAGCCAATACTGACATTATCGTCTTGAAACTTAAGACAAACGATGTTATAGTAAAGCGTGTTTCAAAAGAAAGTTTATATTTAGTGGATCGATTAAAAAAAAGTAAGCCGTGTGTGGTGTTCCATGGAATTTCTGCCAAGTTCCATAGAATTTACAAGAAACGTGAATTCGAACATTCTAGAACAACTAGAGTTATGGGATGAGATCTGGTGAGAAACACGTGGGTAGATAGCACGCCACACCAGATAAGACATTTCATAAAAGGGAGAGCGCGGGAAAAAACGACGTCATTGTTATATTGTTCGCGTTGCAAATATATACTGTGTTTAGTCACCTTCGGTGTGAATTATTTAGTAATTAAATTTAATATCATTTTTTTTATTAAGTCACCGCACCGCAGAGACTTAACTGGCGCAGTCGGTAGGATATCCCAAGCTTGAATCATAAAATCTGAGAATAGCGTTAATCTTAATTATTTGTGGGATTCCGAACTAAAAATAAAAACAGTATTTAACGCGGCGCGACAATCGACCAGTGGAAAACAGGACCAGGATGAGGACGGCAATAATTGCAATAAATTCTTGCCTCATGTAAGTAAACCGCTAAAATCGCTCTTTTCCTACATTTGTTTATTGTATCCCATCCTTACCTACCAAACCACAAATTATCTACAAGGATCAAATTCTCCGAATGGATAATTAATTGTCAAAGATTTATCTACAAGGATCAAATTCTCCGAATAGATAGTAAATTGTTATAAGAAGATAAAGGATTTATCTACAAGGATCAAATTCTCCGAATAGATAATAAATCGTCAAAGGAAGATAAAATGGCGACCATTGAAAGCATACCGAAGAACGTTATTGATGTGATCCCCAGGTTTGCGGGATCGACCACCCACTTACCGGTTTTCCTGAACGCATGTGAGTATGTAATTGGACTCTGCGCAGACAGGAGCAACCCAGCGAACACCGTGAATGAGTACCTACTGAGGCTCATAATAAGCAGACTAGAAGGGAGGGCCTTGATGCTAATTGGATCCAGGGAAAATGTGAGGACCTGGGAGGAGATAAAGGGACTGCTGCAGCAGTTCTTCGGAGATCTTCGGGACGAGAACTGCCTGATTCAAGATCTTCTAAACATCCGGATGAAAAGGGACGAAAGCGCACATAGTTTCGGCGCACGTGTTCAAGAAGCCAGAAGTCTATTAAGCTCTAAAGTGCAAATGACAGACCCGGACAGCGCCTCACGACTAACAAAGGGCCAAATATACGATGGGATGGCTCTACAGACATTCCTGAAGGGATTACCAGGCCAATTGGGATTGGTAATCAGACTGAGAGACCCGCCAAACCTGGAAGCAGCAATGAGCCAGGTAATACAAGAAGAAAACTTCCTGTACAGTCAAAGGAGAGATGGAGTACACGGACAAGCATCTAGCATTAAACCGTCAGGGACAACGGGAGTAACGCCAAACAGAAGCCCGCTAGACGCGAGTAGACAAGGAGTGAGGAGCTTCGAAAAGCCAAGGAATAAATTCGCGAATAACGTCCCAGAAAATCAAAATAGAAATGTGTTCGGGCAGAGTAGTCAAGCTTTCAGCGGTAACGCATATGGCAAACCACCTGGAAGATTCAACTCCGGCACATTTAGGTCTGACAACAGACAACAGACGAGACCGTTCGGACCACCACCGAACGCTCAGCAGACAAGACCATTCGGACCACCACCGAACTCCCAGAATTTCATAAAACCAGACTCAGCACAAACAATGCGCACCGTCAAGCCGGAACCAAAATACATTGTGGAAGAACTGTTCCACCAGCAGGAACCACAAAACTGGGAAGAATGGCCCCAGGAGGGAGCAGAACCGGGAGAAGAAGAAGAAAACGAATACGAAACGGAGGAAGACTATTACAACTGCGGAGATCAGTATGAAGAAGAAGAAGAAAACCAAAATTTTCGGACGAGCAAGAAACGAGAGAGGAAGACATAATTCAAATTCATAACCACGAAGACAGAAAACTACCATATATAGAGTTGAAAGAGATTAATGCAAAATTTATGATAGATACAGGTTCCACGAAATCGCTCATCCACCCACGGAAAGTCAAAGAGTATTTTCTAGACTACGTTGTAGAAGAACCATTCCAGATAAAAACTGCACATCAAGTTTCAAAACATAGATACGCTATCGACATTCCATTATTGAAATCATTTAAAACAGTGGGCAGACAAAAATTACATATATTTAATTTCAACGACAGATACGACGGACTTCTCGGAATGGATATATTAGAACAACTCGAAGCAATGGTGGATGTCAAAAACAAAATACTGAAAACTAAAAACACCGATATTGAATTACATTACCAACATACATTGACTAAAGAAAAAACACCCACTCACATATATCAGATAACGATAGAGCCGAGAACAATAAAATGTGTAAACATACCAATTGCATGTGAAGATAACGAGGGGATAGTCGGGCATCAAGAAATTGCACCGGGTGTCGAATTACCGAACTCCATTGTTAAAATTGTAAACAACATGGCGATTACCACAATGACTAACAGGACCGAACGTGAAATAAAGGTCAAGTTTACGCATCCCATACGTGCAGATAAAGTAAACATGATTGAAATGAACAGTGCCGTACAATACAATACAACAAAGGAATTCAGTTATAACGCTCAGATTGAAAACTTAAACAAATTAAGGTTAGACCACTTGAATGAGGAAGAAGAACAAAAACTATTAAAGCTATGTCGAGAATACAAGGATATATTCCATTGCGAAGGATCAAAGCTTTCTTTTACAAACGAAGTGAAGCACAAAATAAATCTTACAGACAATACTCCGACATACGTAAAATCATACAGACAAGCCCCCATACAACGAGAGGAGATAGCGAGACAAGTCCAAGAGCTCTTAAACCAAGACATTATACAACCATCAATATCACCATGGAGTTGTCCTGTACACATCGTTCCAAAAAAAATCGATGCATCGGGAAAACAGAAATGGAGAATGGTTATAGACTACAGAAAGCTAAATGACAAAACTATAGATGATAAATATCCCCTTCCCAATATAAATGACATATTGGATAAGCTCGGAAGAAGCCAATATTTTACCACCCTCGATTTGGCTGCCGGGTATCACCAAATAGAGATGGATGATAAGGACATAGAAAAGACTGCTTTTTGCACAGAGCAAGGACATTTTGAGTTCAAAAGGATGCCCTTCGGTTTGAAGACAGCCCCAAAAACGTTTCAGAGGGCCATGAATAACATCCTCCGAGGATTACAAGATGAGACGTGTTTAGTGTATCTAGACGATATCATTATATATTCTACGTCCCTACAAGAACATATTGAAAAACTAAAGGAAGTATTTAAACGCCTCAGAACAGCCAATTTCAAAATACAAATAGATAAAAGCGAATTTCTGAAAAGAGAAGTGGCATACTTGGGACACGTCATAACCAAAGAAGGAGTTAAACCAAATCCAGAAAAGATCAGAGCCATAGCAAAGTATCCAATACCGAGAACACCTAAAGAAATTAAAGGATTTCTAGGATTGCTAGGATATTATCGCAAATTTATAAAGGACTTTGCAAAATTAACTAAGCCCATGACAAGATGCTTGAAAAAGGGAGCAAAGGTAATACACGACGCTGAATTCACAAGGGCGTTTGACTTGTGCAAACAAATTTTAACAAACCACCCAATATTACAATACCCTGACTTCGAACAAAAATTCATACTTACAACGGATGCATCGAACGTGGCATTAGGTGCCGTCCTATCCCAAGGAAAAATTGGAGAAGATAAACCCATAGCGTACGCGTCACGTACCCTCTCTGATACCGAGATGAAATATTCCACGATTGAAAAGGAGACCTTAGCTATAATATGGGCGACAAAGTATTTTAGGCCCTATTTGTATGGCAGAAAGTTTCAAATTTATACAGACCATAGACCACTTGTATGGCTTTTTTCACTGAAGGATCCTAATTCAAAACTAGTGAGGTGGAGACTGAAACTGGAGGAATATGACTACGAAATCGTATACAAAAAGGGAAAACAAAACACTAACGCGGATGCCTTATCTCGAATACAAATTAATACTAAAGAGACGGACTCGCTGATTGTCAACCTGGAAGATTACAACGCCTTAAGCCCAGAAACAGCACTAGATACATTCTTACGAGACGTCGACGACGCGAATGAAAGAGAACATCCTGTGGATGAGATAATCTCATTACCAAGCATAAGTGCTACACTACAAACGAGTCCAGTAGACCCAAGACAAGAAAGTTTACAAGACACAGCACACTCTGCTGAAGACCAAGATGCGATGGGAATCCCAATATTAGACGAAGCTATAGACTCAAAAACACCACAATTCATAGTCAAGGGGACATATTTGAGAGAGACTATGGTACTAACCAGCCACAACCAAAACCAAAAAATATTCCACGTTTCGATTCCAACAGAAGATAACAGCGAAGAGATAGTAAATTTACTGAAGAAATACACCATGAGTAAACTGAGGTTTTATTTCTTTTTCGAGACGGATGAACTGTATAGACAATTCAATCAAGTATACCTGAAAACGTTCAACTCAAACGGACCCAAAATAATAAGATGTACTAAACGGATTATCAACGTAATAGACCCCACAGAACAGAAGCGTGTTATTAAACAACAACATGAAGGGAAAAATAATCACAGAGGAATAACAGAGACCCTCAAACACATACAACGTACATATTATTGGAAAAACATGAAGGAATCAATTACACAATTTATAAACGCTTGTGAAATATGCAAACGAGCAAAATATGAAAGAAGACCAGCACCCGTTCCGATGATGCTGACAGAAACGTTCTACAAGCCCTTTGAAAGAATCTATATAGACGTCTTCACGATACTGGGAAAGAGTTTCTTAACAATAGTAGATGCCTTCTCCAAAGTAGGACAAGCAATACCAATAATAAGTAAAAACGCGATCTGTGTGGCAAACGCATTAATTCACTACTTCTCATTCTACGGAACTGTTTCCAACGTGACGGCAGATGGTGGGGGTGAATTCAACAATGAAACTATTAAAACTTTATTGGAGGCACACAAAATCAACATACATTTCACAACAGCACGTAATCCACAATCGAATGGTATGGTGGAAAGGTTTCATTCGACGCTTGCAGAACAAATACGTCTGTTTAGAGAAAGCCACAACGACGAGATTGAAATACTCATGACGTATGCAATTATAGCTTATAATAATACCATACATTCGGCTACAGAATTTACCCCAAGGGAAATCCTACTCGGACATACAAAATCCAGGGACCCGTATGATCTTTATTACGAAAAAACATTTTACCAGGACTATGTGAGAAACCACAAGGAAATCATGCGTAGATCATACGATAGGCTGCATGGGAAATTGATGGAAGACCGGCAAAAAACATGGGAATCCAGACAACCGCCCCCAGAAACAACACAAACGTTCGAAATTGGGCAAAGGGTATACGAGAAGGTACCCAACGACCACAAAAACAAAAGTCACAATAAATTTAGGGGACCCTTCGTGATTATGCAAGTTAACGAGGATAATACAGTCATATTAGATACGGGGAAAACGCAGAGGAAAGTGCATTTAAGAAATATAAGACGACTTAACGCTGTTGCAGGTGGGTTGTCTCCGCAACCATCAACATCGACCGGATAGATGACAACCCGGGAATGTACCCACAACAACTAGGAAGGGCGAAAAACTCGAAGGACAAATGGACACTCATACACGTGTACAACGTAGAAGAAGTTCAGGAAGAGTTCGAGATCATTAAAGGAAGACACCAGGAAATAATCACAGCAATGAACACATCCAGACATGGACACACGTACCAACGGGAATATTACAACTACGAGTACCTGCTCAGATATACCATCAAGAACATAGAAAACAAATTGAATCGAATGATCGAGGGAAGACGCTCAAAACGAGGACTGATGAACGGATTGGGATCACTTATTAAAACTATTACGGGAAATCTAGACAGCGAGGATGCAGATAACTACAACAAAGCCATAGAGAGAATGACGTCAGAGCAAGATAAATTATTAAACATGATAAAAGATAGAACATCACTGACGTTGAAGGCCATGGAGAAGTTTAAAAACATTACTTCAACACTAAAGTCCAACCAACTTGTAATGTACTCGAGAATAAAACAAATGGAAGCCATAATGCAAGAAATGCACATTGAAAATGCAGACATACGTCATAGAATGATATTCAATACTATATATAATCAATTATACATGTCACTCAATGCCATCACTCAAATCATGTCAGAAATGGAAGACGCAATAACGTTCGCTAAATTGGGAGTGTTACACTCATCAATCATAAATCATGACGATCTTGTTGAAGAACTACAGGAAGCAGAACACCTACTGACGAAGGGAGATAATTTCCCGACGAGAATAACGATGGAGAAAATAAGATACATCGAAAGGTGCATAACAATCAAAGGGTACATGAATAAAAAACAAATTGTATTTATTCTAGAAGTGCCAATTGTGGAAGACGTGACCTATACATATTACCATCTATACTCCCTACCTATGAAAACTGACAACCCCAACCTATTCAAAACACTCATCCCACAAAACAAATTCCTTATCCTATCAGAGCAGAGATACGCTTACATGGAGGTAGAATGCAAGGAGATATTACCAGAGGACTACCTGTGCGAGGCAGAACCAACCAACCTGATAAACAAGGACGCACCATGTGAAGTACAACTAATTCAATTCACCAACAACTATGAAGCGTGCAGAAAGCAAGAAATAGAATTAAGTAGTCAAAAGATCCAAAAGATAGCCAGCAATACTTGGATTGTTATAATCCCTAGAGAAGTAACAGCCGTCAAGGAATGTGGATCTAATCAAGAAAGAATGAGAGTGCAGGGAAGCTACATATTCACCGTGGAGACCAACGGATGTCAAGTAAGGATTGGAGAAGACATACTAAAGGGATACCAAAGCTCCAGGAAACCAAAGCGCCTCATCAAACTACCTAAGCTAGAGTACACCATAGGAAACGGAAGGCAAGAAGAGGGTATGCGACCATGGCAATTGGAGAATGTGAACCTGGATTCATTAGATGCCGTCAGAGGAGAAATTTTAGAGCAAATAAGAAAAGGGGAGGAAGAGAAGAGTACTATTGAAATAGGAAAAATCAGTGTGTGGACAGTAATAATCTACGTGATTTTAGTGTTAATTTTTGGTTACTATTTGAACAATAAACTGAACGTGTTAAATAAAATGTGTAAGAAAAAGCCCCTTATTAAGGACGAAGTGAAAACAAACATAAGAGAGACTCCAATATTCTAATGAGTGTATTAATTAGAAATTATCAATTATATTATATAACTTGTTAATTTTGTCGACGGATAATTCGTGGTGAAACTCCATTATACTAGGTATAAATGAAAACACTAATTAGTTTTAGTTTCACTATTTAATTTTAACACTGGCACTGACCGGTATCGATCTGAAGATCATCGTCAGAGTGCGCGAAAATGAAAGTAAACAGAGTTTAAATAGATATGACTGAAATATTGGTACACAACCTTTTTTTTTTTTTGTAAAGTTCTATCAGTTCGATTAGTATTGCCAGAAAGAACTGATGAAGAAAACTGGCAAACAAAACAGTATGGTAAATATGTGTGATGTATACAAAGTTTAGTAATGTTGAAGTAGAAAGAAAAACTGATTTTACATTATACAATATAGAAACGAATTATAAGAAATATAAATATTATTGAGTATCCAGAGGTTGTGTATCCATGTAGTGAAGACCAAATGTGTGCAGGTATCTGAAACAAAGAGAGTGGTCGGCAGTAAAATTCTTTATATCGAAAGTAAACAAACAATAAAGGATAAGTGTTGGAATAACCCCACATTAACTGCATATAATGTAGATTGTTTAAAATATCGGTTTTAATAACGGTGAAGGGGAGAAGTCTGTCTGTAAATTTATCAAAGTTTTGCTGTTATCACATTTCAAACGATTTATTTCTAAGATCTCCAAACGATCTAGTTTTTTACCTTTAGGGTTAATATGTAAAATTTTGGTATTACTATCGATGGAGAAGTCATGACCAAACTCGTTAAGATGTGCAGCAAAGTTGGATGAGTCCTGATTAAGTCAGGACTCATCCAACTTTGCTGCACATCTTAACGAGTTTGGTCATGACTCCTCCATCGATAGTAATACCAAAATTTTACATATTAACCCTAAAGGTAAAAAACTAGATCGTTTGGAGATCTTAGAAATAAATCGTTTGAAATGTGATAACAGCAAAACTTTGATAAATTTACAGACAGACTTCTCCCCTTCACCGTTATTAAAACCGATATTTTAAACAATCTACATTATATGCAGTTAATGTGGGGTTATTCCAACACTTATCCTTTATTGTTTGTTTACTTTCGATATAAAGAATTTTACTGCCGACCACTCTCTTTGTTTCAGATACCTGCACACATTTGGTCTTCACTACATGGATACACAACCTCTGGATACTCAATAATATATATATTTCTTATAATTCGTTTCTATATTGTATAATGTAAAATCAGTTTTTCTTTCTACTTCAACATTACTAAACTTTGTATACATCACACATATTTACCATACTGTTTTGTTTGCCAGTTTTCTTCATCAGTTCTTTCTGGCAATACTAATCGAACTGATAGAACTTTACAAAAAAAAAAAAAAAGGTTGTGTACCAATATTTCAGTCATATCTATTTAAACTCTGTTTACTTTCATTTTCGCGCACTCTGACGATGATCTTCAGATCGATACCGGTCAGTGCCAGTGTTAAAATTAAATAGTGAAACTAAAACTAATTAGTGTTTTCATTTATACCTAGTATATTATATAAGTTGCACCAAATAATTAAGTTGAAATAATTAAGAAAAAAAAAAAAAAATTAAATGATATGTACTTGAAATGTTAATTATTAAGAAATAATCGATTATATTATACAAGTTGCACCAAATAATTAAGTTGAAATAATTAAGAAAAATTTAATGATATGTACTTGAAATATTAACTAAGAAATTATCAATTATATTATATAAGTCGCACGTAATAATTGTAAGTGAAATAATTAAGGAAAATTCAATGTTATATACTTGAAATGTTAAAATCATTAGAGTCAAAAAAAAAAAAAAAACTTAGAAGAATTAAATAAAGAATTGTAATTACACAAAGGGTGACCAAACATAATAATAAAATAGGTAAATAGTCAATACAAGAGGGAGGGAATAAAATTGGATGTTTAAAATCAAATCTAATTCAAGGGCTTTTTGAAAGTCAGAAAATCGTATTTTCTGACTTCTCATCTGGGAATGGAGGAGTTATGGGATGAGATCTGGTGAGAAACACGTGGGTAGATAGCACGCCACACCAGATAAGACATTTCATAAAAGGGAGAGCGCGGGAAAAAACGACGTCATTGTTATATTGTTCGCGTTGCAAATATATACTGTGTTTAGTCACCTTCGGTGTGAATTATTTAGTAATTAAATTTAATATCATTTTTTTTATTAAGTCACCGCACCGCAGAGACTTAACTCTAGTACCTGTATAAGCTCGTTTTTTCATTCGCCCGCCATTGTTCCCTTAGTTGTCAGTTCGTACGCGTCAGTCAATATTAATCAGCCGATAATTTCAATTTCATTGTATTTAAGTTATATAATATTGTTATAAAGTAAAATTGGTTTTGTGAATAAAATTGTGAAGTTCAGTAAGTAATCTCTTTCATTCAGTTGACCTCAAACATTTCTTTGCATTTGAGATGAATTAATATTTAGAGGGAGTTGTTTGTAAAGATTCATAAATCAATTATTGAATACGCCTAGTAAAACCTTCAAATAATCAAGTATCATTTAAAAGTTAGCAATAAACAAACCTCTAAACGTGTGTCGAAAAAATGTTTATTAATTATTAAAATACACAATTTGGGAATTTATTTCTTAAAAATAATATCGTCCAAATGTAGACCCTCGCGTTCGCAGCAGTCATTTAATCGAACAGTAATATTACTTATGACGGCTCGGCAGGTGGACTCAGTGATGGCTACCATTTCGTGACGGATATTTTCTTTCAAACGCGCCAGGGAAATCGGTTTATTGGCGTAAACTTTAGTTTTTAAACAACCCCATAGGAAAAAGTCATATCAAGACTGCGTGGAGGCCAATTTATGTCACCTCTCATGACGTTGCTCCGTCCTGCTGGAACCATGTTCTTTGGTTATAGCCAGGAAAGTTTTGCAGTTCAGGCACCAAGAAGTCGTCTAGCATCTCCACATAACGCTCTGAATACAAATATAAACTTTCTTTTGAGACACCTTGTATTTTATACAGCTTGACAGTTCCAGAATATACGAAAATTGTCACGATGAAAAAAAAACTATAATTTATTAAAAAAAAAATTAAATATGTTGTAAACACTTCTACGGTTATAGATTATCAAATTTGTGTCTTGATTTTTGAAAAAAAGTTATTTACCAAACATCTACAACTGATCATTATACAATAATATTTTCCATTCACACATATATAAAACCCAAACATAAGGAACAACTCTTAAAGAAAAAGCATACAGATATACTAAAACTTGTCGAAAACTTACAAAAACAAGACTGGAATACAGTCTACCAAACACAAGAAACTAACACAGCATTTAACAATTTTCTAGAAATCCTTAATAGCCAAATAGCTAACTGTACTACAATAAATATAAGTGTTGTACACAAAAAAAAGAAAATTAAGCCCTGGATCACTGAAGGGCTCACCAAGTCAATACATAAAAGAAATGATCTTCATAACTTATGCAAGAAAAATCCTGATGATATCCTTTTACAAAATCATTATAAAAGATATCGAAATACTTGTAGAAATATTATAAAGGAAGCAAAAACAAAATATTATACGGCAAAACTAAACGAATCAAGTAATGATATTAAAAAAACTTGGAAAATAATCAATGAAGTAAACGATAGAACCACAATACCTCAAAAAATTAACGAAATAAATTATAATGGTGAAACGTTGACAATAGACGAAAATCCACAAAAAATCGTAAACAGCTTCAACGAATACTTTGCAAAAATCGGTAAACAATATGCCACTGACCTCCTTGAAACTAATAATACTACAGAGGAAATTTTGGTCTTAAATGAAAAACAACAGAATTCAAATAAATTCCCACATAAAATGATTACATTTGACCTGACATCTGACGTGGAAATAATATCAACTATCAATTCCATAAAACAGTCCACATCTACAGGAATAGACGGCATAGACTCAAAGCTACTAAAAAGTATAAAATTTCAAATAGCTAAACCTCTTAAACACGTTATAAACCTTAGTTTACAAAATGGCATATTTCCAGATTTTCTAAAAAAATCAGTAATAAGTCCTATTCATAAGAAAGATTCAAGAGTCGAAATTTCTAACTATAGACCAATCTCACTTCTTTCCATATTCTCAAAAATACTAGAAAAAATAGTGAAATTAAGACTCAATAAATTCCTGGAAAAAAGTTCTATTCTTTCAAATAATCAATATGGCTTTAGACAAGGCCTGTCAACGAATGACGCAATTTCAGAATTAACAACAATAATCGCTGATAAAGTAGACAAAGGTCAAAAATGTCTTGCCATTTTCTTGGACCTTGCAAAGGCGTTTGATACAGTCTCACATCCTCTGCTTATATCTAAACTTCACAATATTGGTATCAATGCCACAGTACTAAACTGGTTCAAAACATATCTTAGCAACCGTAAGCAAATTGTCACTATTGGAAATTATCGTAGTGAAGAGCAATATATTTCCTATGGAGTCCCGCAGGGTAGTGTACTTGGACCAGTTTTGTTTCTCATATATATTGATAATTTGTGCCGTCTTCCTGTAGATGGAAAAATAATAAGTTTTGCTGATGACACTGTACTAATAGTCAGTGAAAAAACTTGGAAACAAAGCTACAAAATAGCTGGTATGGCAATTAACAAAATAAAAAACTGTCTGGATAACAGCCTTCTTACATTAAACAATAGTAAAACTAAATACCTTACATTTAGCGCCACACAAGCAGGGCAACCTTTACTAAATTCGATGTTTTCTATAAAAATACATTGTTGTGTACCTAGAGACTCTTGTGACTGTATCCCTTTGGAGAGAGTCACTGCTATAAATTATTTAGGTCTGACCATAGATAATAATCTAAGATGGCAAGACCACATAGAGACACTAACAAATAGAATTCTAAAACTTGGTTATATTTATAGAAACCTTCGAAAAATTCTAAAACAAAAAACATTAAAAACTGTCTATTTCGCATTGACTCATTCATTGATCTCATATGGAATTGTTGGTTGGGGTGGATGTGCCAAAACTATCTTGGAAAAACTTTGTCTAGCTCAAAGATGCATTGTGAAGATAATTATCCAAAAACCGTTTGATTACCCTACGGAAAACCTCTTTAACGATTTTAAAGTATTTGACCCGAGACAAATATATATCCAGCATATACTAACTTATTTTCATAAAAATATAATACATCACCAGAAAACACAACAATCCAGAACCACACGAACAAGCATTACTTTAAATTACATAATCCCTCATATGAAAACAACTTTCGGACAAAGAAATGCATCATTTATCGCTCCACGAATTTATAATACTTTACCTATGTCTCTCAAGGTAATAACTTCACATACATTATTTAAAACAAGAATAAAAAAATATATAGGGAATTACGGAAGGACAGAAATTGCCCAAATATTAAACATCCAACAATAATTCTGAGAAATAATATTAAATAATATAACTACACGCTACACAAGCTGGTTCGAGGAGAGGATTGTCTTTACATTGCATCTTATTTTAAGACAAATAAACTCTAAAACATTTCTCTTTTTTTATTAGATTTATTTCAAAGAAGAAATCTTGATTTTGTATTTTATTTGATTTGTGACTCAAGTCAAATAATATTGTTACTGAGTATATACGTTGAGAAGACCACAGAGCAAATTTTAATGTCAAACTGCTACATAACATAAATGACAACAACGGGTGTGCATATTATGGTAGAAATAATATTAGAATAATAACATATCAAAATTTACTGTATCAGTTTATACTTTTGTGTTTAAGATATTGGTAACTATGTAATATTGTAATTTACTGTGTTGTGATGTCTGGTGTCCGCTCTATGTAACTATGTATAACCAAAATGTCAAATATTTGGCTTGGTAAAATTGTAAACTGCTAGCCCTAGAACAGGGTTACCTAGTTGGGCAGCAGTAATCTTCATAATAGTCTTTGTGATAAAGGTGTGAAAAATAAAATAAAAATAAATAAATTCATATTGTCGCGTACGTCGTTTTGCGCTAGTCAAGTCGTATAAAATGTATGGCGAGACGAACCCCACCACTTCTACATCAGAACTAGAAGTGGGGTACCTACAACTCGCTAAAAATTCTCCGTGTCTGTGCGGCCTTAAGGCTTGCGTCCACACAGGCGCAGCGGACGGATCGGATGCAGCGCATCAGGCGGATTTTAGAATTCCTTGTATATGAGTTCAAGTGCGTAGGTATGATATATCGAAATAATAGATCATTTTAATGTACATAATATCTCAATATATTATAGATCTCCATAAGATAGTTGTATCCATGATATGGGTTATCATGAGGGTTTTGATTCCACCGTTTGACCAGACTTGCCCCCCTGGTGACAGGTAGGTAAGTTCTAAACGAAAATTCGAAATTGGGATACGGATTCGATTTTACAGAGGCTCTTTAGTCTAGATTTCAATGAATGTTTAAAATGGTTGAAAATAATTGTCTCATACAAATTCATATTAGTGAAGTCTAAGAACTTCGCAAATGTGTATATTGTTATGTTTACGTTGTAATAAATTCGTCGACATGTCTGTCGCCCACTATTATGATTCACATTTGATATAGGTAAAAAGGAGACTTGACTTCATAGTTGATAACTATATGGAACGATATGCAAAGGTGGAAGGTCAAACCAATGTCGTAAATTTCATATTATATTATAAATGTTCTTAAAATTTGTCGAATTATTGCTTGCTTCAAAAGTATAGAAAATTTAAAGTATTTTTTATTATTCGGCCTTCCTTTAATGTCAATTTAATATTACAGTCAATGTTTTAAAATGAAATTCAATATTTTTATAAAAAAAATTTTTTAGGTAATGTATATTTTTTGTACATGTTTCATATCATATATGATAAAATATTTTACAAGGATAACTAAATTTAGTTTGTCGATCGACAATTCTTGATAGAACTCCATTGTATGTTGAATTGTTATAAAAATATAAAAATACTTGGTAATAGTTCTAATAAATAAAATACACCGCTTTAGGTAACGAGATTAAAAGACTTTGGCATTCTCGTAAAATAATAATATTACCGTTCATTATTTCAGCCACTGGCATTATTCCAAAGTCGTTAATCCGTTATTTAGAAATTATAGATTTATCGAAAAACTTAATAATAAAAATGCAAAAAACGGTAATAATGAATACATGTTGAATCGTTAAAGATTTTTTAAACGTTAATATTCGGGAATCAGTAGGGTTGTTAGGTAGTATAGAGACCTCCTCAGAGCCTAATCCTTTGATATTTTAGTATCTGGATGGGTGACTTATTCCCAATTGAAAGCTTGATGATGCGTTTGTTGCATTTTATTTTGCTCTTTTAAATAATTTACAATTTACGCATTGATCTGCTTATTATTTTGAGGAAGTGTAAAATGGTAATAATAATAATTGAGTGTTATTATTTGTAGTGCTTAATTGTTATTAATATCATTAGTAAATCGGCCAGCGCGGTAAAAAAAATAGAACTATTACCAAGTATTTTTATAACATTTCAACTTACAAGGATAAGATTGAAGTTTGTGTGTACGTACATATATCTTATCGAAAGTTAACTATAATTTTATTTTTTTTGCTTTTAATCCAATGCATCCGATATAATATTACACGATAAAATAAAATTACCTAAATTAAAATCATACACATCTTACATAGATAGGTATAAATAATATATTCCACCTTCCAATTCACCGCACCAATTACGCACAAAACATGACTATTCATAGAATGTGCGATACATACAATAACAGATTTCAAGAGTTTGCCATCTTCCACCTCAGCTCCACAACATTCAAATACTCTATACAAAAGAAGATCAATAACCACTTATTATAGGAAACCTTGACGGCATTTATTCTCTTTTTTCTTTTTTCCTTTTAGTTCAATATTATGTTTTAAATCATTGTTAACTTGAAATGTTGCTCTTACCTACATACCAACCTATGATCATATTTTATTTTTTTATTTTTTGCAAACTTGTATTATTTTATGTCAATCATAACGACAAAATGTAATAGGCCTTAATACTTGATGTTACTATTGTATTGTACTATGTCTTAACGCTGTTTTTTGTCCAACTTTAACATAAATAAATAAATAAATAAATAAATAAATATGGGTAGCTACTCGCTTTTATTTACCAATACATTCGTATATGCAGTAGATTATTCAAAATATCATTAAAAATTGTTACTTTACAATACTAGATTTATCAAAAATCGTGAGTTTGCTTTTTGACAATATATACTCGATTTATCAAAAATCGTAAAGTCGTTGTTGTGTAATAGGTAGGTACTTGATTTATCAAAAAACGGTATGTTGTTATTTAAGAATAGGTACTTACTTGATTTATTTAAATTGTTACGCCGCTAAAAAAATAAAATAATACATAAATCCTCTCTAAACAATAAAATAAACTTATCATAAAGTCACATTTAACAGTCTTCGGGTATTGAAACATCAAAAATAATACACCACTGAATTTATGAAAGTTCATTGAATTACTTATTTACTGTCTATAAGTTAGAGAAAATTACAAAAGAAATTTTTGTTCTTGGATTTGTGAAATAAAAGTAAATAAATATATAATATATATCTAAATATATATCTTAAATATATAATATATATCTAAATATACATAAATATAAATATATATCTTAGGTAGGCATAAATAGTAACTGATGATAAACTTCAGAAACAGTTTTTAACCCGTACAGATAATCGAGACTTTTTTTCATTTTAAAACGGTGGACAAAATGTTGCTTACACCTTAATCAAAGGAATTGTTTTGCCTACTTGGAGTTGTTTTGACTCCGAGTTGGCGTCACCTGTCCACTCACGTCATTCTCCTCCCGAGGGTTTTGCACCTCTCCCAGGAGCTCCTTGCTATGCCTGGAATTGGGCCAATCTGTTAAAGGCACGCAGAGTAGCTACCAGGAACATTCGAGGTAAATATACTAGGGGAATCGGGAATTGGTCACGTAGCGAGAACTGTTGGTTATCATAAGGAGGATTACTTAACAAATTTTTGAGTGTGTCTGTTAATTATTCATTATTTTGTTTTGTATCTTTGTCTTTTTCCTGCCATTACTCTTCTTTTAATATCCTTCAACAAAGGGTACTATGTCTGTTATATATAATGGCAAAACATCAAAGGAACCTCAAGTAACCATTCACACTGCAATTGTAGTCCAGAACTTGACGTATGCGAGTGAGATTTGGACATAGCAGAAGCAGAAGGCACATAAAAACAAAGTTATGAGATGGCTAACAATAATATTTTTTAGCAGCAATTTGTTTGACATGGTAGGAAACGGAGAGACTAAAATAGATGCACAAAAATAGCATGACAAACAAAATATACGAAGCTAAAAAGAATGTAATAAGAAATCGAGGTTTTGATGTATCGATAATTCTGAATATGGGGAACATAAGAAATTTGTCGGACAACAAAAGTCGGGCATGTATGTCTAAATTGAGTATTCCAGCTTCCATTTTTTTACGCAACATTTATTAAAAGTCATGTAATATTTTTATAATATGTGTTTTTATAAGATATGTAAAAGAAAACAAACTTTTAAATAAATTTATTTTTGTCAAAAATAAATGTTTGGTCTATTGTGTGTTCAAGTTATTGTACCTCAAGTAAATTTTTAATGATATCTCCAAATAAATGTTTTGTCTATTATATGTTCTAAAACCTCAAGTACAAATTTTATTCGTTCAGCAAGACTGGAATAATTTGAGTCCTGATATAACTTCATTAAACTCGCTTTCCATTTTCAAGAAAAGACTAAAGCAGGGATATCTCTCCGAAAATACCTAATCCCTCTCCTTTTCCTTCCTTCCCTTTGTTACGTTTTATTTATCCCTAAACACCCGATCTCGATTTCCTCTTTTTGTTCCTTCCCAATTCCTTTTTTGTTGCTATGATTTTTTTTATTTATATTTTATTTGTTTTTTGTAGCTTTCATTTTTTGTAGATGTACATTGTACATGTATAATTCTGTCACTCTGTAATCTGGTTGCTTGGAAGAAATTGCCTAATGGGAATAAGCCCGCCAGTGTGCATTATATTTTTTTTAAAATATGTACAAAAAGTTAAATAAATAAATAAATGAATAATTGATATCTCTCAAAAAATGCTTGGTCATTATTTGTTGGTTTCCAAAATCTCAAGTACAAATTTCAATTGATATGTCCAAAATAATATAAGGTCTAGTTTATGTTTCAAAACCTCAAGTAAAAATTTGAATTAATATCTCATGAAAAATGTTTGGTCTATTGTGTGTTCCCAAAACCTCAAGTACAAATTTGAATTAATGGCCAACTGCTTCAGATTCTGGTTTGTGGTTCTATCTGAAATCTCTGTAAGTACGTGGATCCTGTTGATTTCTCGATGGTCCAAAAGTTGTGGTTTAAGAAGAGTGGCGTGCTTCCTGTATGTGTGGTTAATTGGGTCACGTACTTGGCATAAACCCACCCCAAACATTACCTCCTCCACCCCTTCTCTGACTAGCTACCTACCGATATAATCCTCGAAAGTGGATAGGGTAGGTACTCGCACATACCCCCTCTAAAGAATCCTCGACTTGAGTGAAGGCAATAGGTCCCACTGCTGAAGAACCAGGCATATATTCATGTATTTTATTACATATAAACGTTTTGGTATTCAATGCATATATTCAATCGATTGCTTCGTAAAAGCTTGGAGTGTTTACGTATTTCATCTGAACCAAGTTTTTTCTAAGAATAAATTGATTCCATTTTGCATATAAGTGCATAAATATTTTATATAATTTATTTTATATTATTAATTAAATGGTAGGCACTAGTTCTATTGTATAAATTCTGGATGTCCTAAAAATATGGTCTGGAAAAATAAACACATGCGTATTGACAGCAAAGTCAGAATACAATATAAGACATGCGTGCGACCGCTCATGACGTATGGTGTGGAAACGCGAGCAGACACTGTACGAACCAAGGGGCTCCTGAGGACAACGGAAATGAAGGTTTTAAGGTCAGTCACTGGGAAAACTCTTCGAGATCATGTTCGCAATGTTGAAATATGAAAAACATGTGGAATAGAGGATATCGTTCGGTGGATTAGATCCAGCAGAAGACATTGGAGGGACCAAGTAACAAGAATGGACTTGCGTATATAGCAGCAAATGATATCACTTCTGGTCGCTGTCTACCTGGAAGACCACCAAAGAGATGGAAGGATAGTTGGACTTCGTCATCTCAGAAGGCATAGTTTTTGAATTATACACCAACAGGTCTATTAAACTCAGGAGAAGTAGAAATTCATTTTGCATTATATAGTTGATTTGTCGTAGAACCTTCTTTGATTGATCTGGGAGCTTGGTAAATATAAGCTCATTATCTCCATCTCCATCTCATACCGCCCCAATAATTCTTCCAAGTATTTTTCTTTTGAAGGTGTGCAACATATCCGCAGACGTCAGTCAGTGTGCACGCCTCACATCCACAGGCTAATTCAGTTCTTATAATTTTCTTGTACCTATAAGGTTATTGTACCTATAAGGTCCCAGGATTTACCTATAAGGTTAAATCCTGGGACCCGTGAATGATGGACAAACATGGAGAATTAGATACAACGATGAGTTGTACAGCATCTACAAAGCACCCAAACTGTCTGAACATATAAGACTAAGCAGGCTAAGATGGGCCGGGCATGTGTTCAGAGAATGCCATCATCACGGGTACCAAAAAGAGTCTTAGAGGGGCACCCAGGTGGCAAAAGAAAGGTCGGGAGACCGAGGCTGCGATGGGAAGATGATATTGGGAGGGACGCATCCCAGCTTCTGAATGTGCCAAACTGGAGGGTCGCAGCAGGTGACAGGAGAGGTTGTATGAGGAAGTTGCTGGAGGCCAAGGCTCGATATGGGCTGTAGAGCCATTGAAGAAGAAGATAAGGTTATTTTGGTTTTCCTATAAATGTTTGTGGATTCGAACACTGTCATCAATTACGAGTAAGCGTTGCATTTTTTTCTTTAAAATTTCAAATATGTAGTACATGTTTTAATATTCAAACAACTTGTTTGTCCTATTATGGCAATATGTCACATAGAGGACAATTTAGAAATATTAATACGATTTTAACCGCATAATCCCATCTGATGCAAATATTTATATTGTCGTCAGGTATTTCATAAAGCGGGAATGTCCCCGGTTTAGGCGAGCTATGTATGTATGTGGTATAGAGGGGCCCAGCCAGTAGCCACTAAGGCATGGTGTGTTTATGCAGTAGGGTTATGTGCCAATGAAATATCATATTTTATGCCACCATAATATATCCCTACCCCTTGTACTAGAGAAGGCTCCATTTACCATAACCCTCTGGACCAAACTACCTCCTCGATCCACCGGCTCTAATACAGCTGATCTATTAGCATCCCTTTTGATCTAATTAAAATATATATCAACCCCTACAATATAACGGTTTGCTGTGGATGTTTGATATGCTTCACACGGCGAATGAATATGAAAAATTTTGAAGCATCATTTCCTTACACATTACACTTAAATTTGTCTCCTTATCATATCCTTGTCTCCTTCTCTCCTTTTTAATTATTTTTATTGTTGTTTGATTTTTTTCTCTTATTATTTTAGATATAAATTGGTACATATCATACACACAATTGGATATGGTTGCAGACCGTAAACTATGTGAGCTAGTATGAAAAATGACCTCAGCTATGCGAGATAAGCTAAACTTTTGGCTTAGCTTTGTTTTCATTATGTATTCAGCACCTAGCCTACGAAAGGTAACATTACTTGTGGTTTCTTTTATGTTTGGGTGTAAAATATTATATATTTTGAGACCTTTATGTATTAACAATTTTGTGTCAAAAATCCTGACATCCTCTCGTAGGGTAAGTGTGAACATTGAATATGATATTTTTTAGCATTATGTGGCAACTCGTTATTGGGCGAGTGTTAAATTAATATTTGACACAGCACTTGTTGTCTTGTGTTAGGTCCGACAAAATGTCGGGTGATATAATGGCAATATATTTTTAATGCAGCTGTGTGAACAGCTACATTTAAAATGTATTGCCACTAGATCACCCGACATTTTGTCGGACCTAACACACGACAAGTGGGAACGGGGCCTGAGTTGCCCGAGAAGCTATAATTAATAATAAAATTAAAATAAAATAATAACATAAGTTTTCTCAATAACAGAATATTGAGAAAACTTACTATATACCTTTTACCATAAACAAGAAAATACCTCCCATTGCATTGAATATTAAAATCCACTCAAAAAATTGTTCTACAAAAGTATTGACATGTAAAAATAATGATTGTCTATGTATAACAAATAAAAATGAAATTAAATATTTAGGAGTAATAATTGACAGTAACCTTAAATAGAAAACTCAAATAAATAATACTATAAACAGATTAAGAAAGCTTATTTACATATTTATCAACCTTAGAAACATTCTCAATTTAAAATGACTTAAAAATGTGTATTACGCTTTCGCCCATTCAATAATGCAATATGGCATTGTTGCATGGGGGGGGGGGGGCGTATAAAACATCCATTTTGCCTCTAGAAATTACGCAAAGGTTGATAATAAAAATTATAAATAAAAAACCATCTGACTACCCAACTTTGCAACTATTTCGTGATTTTCAAGTGCCATCTTTTAAAAATATCTATAAAAAAAATGTGCTATTTCAAATACATAAGGACATTGGAAGGTCGCACCATGCCTTTGTAGGTGTGGTGAGTGATAGACATAATATAGTGGGTCAACTGTGTACCCCATTAACACATACATACACAACACAGCACTACTACACGTACAATGAGGTGGTGTGGTTCAACCAACTTGAAACAGATTTGAGACTGGCAATTGAACATAATGATTTTAAAAAAAAAATAAAGAATAAATCAAACTTATTATTTGACTGATATGTAAATTATATTAACTTCTTTTTGTATAGATAATAATTATGTATGTATAATATTTTGTGTATTCTGTATTAAATTGTCTCCTTTACACACGAGTGCTTGCACTCTAGTAAAGGGTAAATATGTTTTGTCTTACTGTGAATCTTTTCTATATAGTTTGTTTGTTTTATATTTTGTATATGTTATTGTAAACTTAATAAAATAAAAAAAAAAAACATTATTAAACATGTTATTTGAAAAAGTATTACCTATATTTATTATTGTTTTTCGTTCTATTAATTTTAGTGCAAAAACTCGACTTCCATGCACTGGTATCGCTTTATGTCTTTAATAATATTATTAGGAAGACACCTGATCTTTTCACTGGCAAAAAATATGACAAAAAGAGGCAACATGACGACATAAAAATATATTCGTTTGGGTGTATTTGCATGGTCTTCCAACAAATGTGAGTTTATAAAATCCACTTTTGAACAATTGTGATTCTGTTAATAGAATTTCGAAAAAAATATTCTTCGTATAATTGTGAATACGAACAATTGTCATGTAATTATTGACGAAGTTTTTATTTGGTAGAATTCCATTATTAGTTAAATATATCTATAATTAAAAGTAAAAACTTTTTGATTCTACATTAATTTTATTATGCGCGATAGGCCTATTTCGCCTTGTTAGGGCATTTATATTTAAATGTCAAATTTGCACGGGTTATCCAAGAGTAGATACTGTGATGTATAATAAAGGGGTGAGTTGTATGTACATAATATTATACCCAGTAGGTATATTTGAGGTATAATAATATGCAACGTGAACCTCGTAACGATTATTGCGGTCTCACTGTATCTGTATGCCCATTAAAATTATTTAAAGTGACATAATTATGAGCTAAATATACTTTATGACAATCAACTAGGGTTATTGTTCATGTATGAGCCGATGCATGCATGTAAAGGAACCTAAGAATATTCTCAACGATACATACATATAAAGAATTAAAAAAAATGTATTGTAAAGGGAAGTCTTGCCTTCCCATTACTTGCCAGTGATGACATACGCCCTAGAAAATATGTTCGTCACTACCAAAATTTTACACAAAATAAAATGTGTTCAGCAAGCAATGGAAGGCAAATGTTGGGCGTCAGATTCCGAGATCAAATCAGAAACGAGGATATTTGACGTCGAACAAAGGTTGCCGACATTGCAGAGAGAGCAGCAAGGCTGAAATGACGGGGTACGTGGCGAGGCGAGACAGTGTCAAATGGTCACCTAGTTTCCTGAAATGGAAACCCTGGACCAACAAAAGTGGAGTAGGAAGACCATTAAAAAGGTGGACAGATGACATTGTCCGGCATGCGGGTCGTGGATGGCAGCAAACAGCTCTAGATTGAACTAAGTAGAAGAGTTTAAAAAAGTCCTTTATCCAGCAGTGGATTATACATATGGCTGATAAGTAAGTAAGGAAAGTCAGTAAAAATGCGTGTTTGAAATTTTTATGACAATTTTTTCAATATCTCAATAGAGAAAAAGTTGGAATATTATGGGAGAACCAAGAAATCAAGGCAGCTACAGGGCACATGTCCTGTCATCGTCTGGTTTAGGTGATCAATTTATGCGCTTGCGTAAAGTTCACCAATAATGCCTTTTTATTGAGTGTCCTATCTATCGAATTTTTGCAAGTTCTATATATTTTGTTTTATAGATATTATGGAGGAGAGCGGGGGAGGACAGGGACGGTTGGAGAAGGATTCTGGAGGAGGCCAGGGCCCACACAGGACTGTAGCGCCAATGATGACGATGATGATAGATATTATAATGATTGAAAATAAGCTGTTTTTACCATTGCCATCTATGAATTGACGATTAAACTTTTTTTTGTAACGCACTCTATTGAGAAATTATTTCGTATACATCATTCCCGGTTGTTCCTTTATATTCCAACTTCGTCTCCATTGAGATATAAAAAAAAAATGTCAGAAAAATATCACTGATTCCCAACAGGGAAAAAAATGCATAATTGGTGCTTAAAGTGACCATGTAAACCAGTCGATGACAGATCGCAAACCCTGTAGGTGCCTGATTTTCCGTTTCTACGTAGTCTCTTGAGGTATTAAGATTGTCAAAAAAATACTTAATACCTATTTCATCTTTTATACAAGAGTGCTTTACAACATTTTCCAATTAAAATACCACATATTTCAATTTATATCCAATCAATTCTTGGAATCCTTTTATTGGCAATGACGGTTTAGGGCTCGGGGCGTTTTGTGTGGATTTAATTTCATTCGATTTGTTAATTTATAAGGGGTAGTTGTTTGGAGGAGGGCTCTGAAACATGAAAAGATGGGGGAGGGGCAGGGTTGGTAGAGAGAGGCTGAAGGATCAGAGACATTGTGTTTACATTAGAGACGGTCTATCCAATTAAGTCGGAATATTTAGTTTCGTTTCTACTGCAATGGAAGGTGAACAATTCCTTTGACAGAGTTCTAACTAAACGCATTTTAGAATCGCATCTTAATTTTTGTTTATTTTATAGTATCGCACACTGAATATTTTGTATGATTTTTGATTTTAGTGCGCTTATAGAATATACATGCAAAGCTCGATAAAATCCGCGAAGAGTTAAAAAGATGAATTGTTAGTGTATTCTTTTTACCGGAAAAACTCACCGACATTTGTATTAGATGGTACGAACACGTTAAAAAAGGTAAGATCATGAGTGCAAATGGCGCTATCACTCCCGAATAATAGGAAAATGACGCCCAATGTCCATTATGTCCAAGTGATAGACTTAAATTATGAGTAAGCGCACGAAGGAAGTTATACTTCCAACCCCAATAATTAATACAGGAATATCATTCAGGCATAGTATGATAAGGACAACCGACCCTACAAAAAGTTGGATGAGGAAAATATAAAGTAGACAAGCACAGTGGAAAATTAGTTCGATTTCTACGGGATCATTCAAAATACGATACCTTCTCATCCCTGGTATTACTCAAAGAATCTCCCAAGAGACCTAATATCCAATAAACCTCGTCTCCGATTTGGTCATTGCAGATTGGATAGACATCTGTTCAAGATTGGACTTTCCCCCTCATCTTACTGCGAATGCGGCCTGGACGAGGAGTCTGAGTCTGATAACATACGCATTTGACATGTATCGAGCATTGGATGATGTCCGATGCTCGATGAAGGAAAATTTCCAATTCGCATTATCGATACATTATCTTCTATCGTTAGGATCAACGGAAATTTATAAATTACTACACAAGTTCATACAGAAAAATATAGTTATACTGTAATCCCCCACAATATCTAATTATTTTTCACACTCACTACTAGTTGTAATATTGTTCTCACAGCTGAAAAATTACGCAGTCCACACATTGGGCTGCACACAGTTTAGACTGTTGATTGCATATACATATTGATCAACGTCTTTGGCACAAAAAGTCCAGTATAGGTACTGGCTGCCTTACAAAAATAAGGTGTGTGTATGGAATTTGGAATATACATATAATAAATAAGAAATTTTGATTCACCCTTTTTGACATTGTCTGTTGTCTTGCGTTAATATACTGTGAATTCTTCTTCCGATGGCTCTACAATCCATATTGAGGTTTGGCCTCCGTCGATCCTCGACTCCAATTCCTTTTGACTTTTGCTGCCGTCTTACAATCTGCCACTTGCAGTTATTGGGCTGGATTCTTTTTGACCTCATCCGCCCATTACAGCCTGTGTTTACCGTCTTTTCTTTTTACACCCGGGTATCCATCAATATAACTGTACATAAATAACAATTGCTTACTAAATTTATAGTTTTTTATCTGTATAACAAAACTTCATTGTATGATTTGGATCCTAAGTTATACGATCGTTGTAGTTCACTTTCAAGAAATGTTGTAGTTAAAATAACTAGTACCAGACATTTTTTTCATTGTCCCAAGATGTGAAAACTACGTCATATTCGTATCCTTATATTGTTATAAAACCGCCAGAAAACGTATGTCACATCGCACTGGACTATCGAGTTCCCGGTAAAACACCAAAAGGGCGTCCCAAAAGACGATGGAAAGGCTTGGTGGCGGAGGATATGCGGGCATGCAATATCTCTGAAGACAATGCTCAGGATAGAATGAAGTGGAGGAGCGCAGTAAGAAGAACTGACCCCACCACCATGTGGGATGAAAGCTAAGGAGGAGAGAGAGAGAAATTTGAAGTACAATCACCTAGGCTATGGAATAGTCTTAGTCGTGATATTATCTCATTATACATATTCAAAAAAGGCTAGAGCATAAATATCTATCTGATATTACCTGATTTTTCGTCCGCTCCTCTTCCTCTCCTTATACTTTTGTTTTCCTATCATTGCTATGAACTCTTTATTATATTTGATATTTTTTTTGTCTTTTTTTAATTCCTTTTGTTATTATTATTTTTTATTTTTGTCATGTCATAACCATATTGTCATAGTACACATTCCATTATATGTTTACATCAACTCTGGTTGGTTGGAAGAAATTGCCGTTTGGGAATAAACCCTCCAGTGCATAAATTATGTAAACAAGAAGATACAAATAAATACTTAAGTTTTAAATAAATAAATACCATTCTTCCTTGTAGTTTGAACTTTTTAAATATAAGCCGACCGTCGAATTGTAAACGAGTATACAAATCGGATTTGAAACGAAATTGAACTATTCTGTCTTTTCTTATTCCTCTATTTTTAGTTTCGCTTCATTTCTTCCTCTGTTTAAATACTTTATGCATTTCTCACGGAATAATATTATTGTCTGTCGATGGGATCAAATGACACAGAATTTCAATTAGTTCCTCGAAATCATCTATGGTTCGTCACTCTATTTGTCTCAATCGAGTTTTGTTGGTCGCATTCAATCGTGTGAATTTTCGAAAACCAAAACTAATTACAGTTTATAGCTAATCGTTTTGCTGTGAGGCACCGGCTAAGAATAGTGCTTCCACTATTTTCTATAATCATCGTTTCGGGTGTCCCGTAATAGCCGGGTAATAGAACAGGCAACAATAACATCTCACATAGTTCAGCAATGAGGTTCACCATCACACATTCTGAATGTAGTGCCTTTTATTTGAGACGAGATTGGTGTGTGGGTATATACGAATGTGTAATGTACGCATAAGGTAATGCACACCCGCACACCTGTCGCTGGTTAATAATAATAACAATTAAAAACTTTTATTGTGATAAACAACGTGGCGATTTCTTTTCCTAGGCAATTTCTACCATTCAACCACCATAGTAAATTCAATCAGTTACTGGAATAAATAACAAGATAATACAAATAAGAAATAAATAAGAAATTCAAAATTCAAAATATAAAAATAAAAAATACACCAGATAGAGAAACTATCTTTATTGGATGGAAGATAGGAGAGGAGAAAGGAATTGAAGAATTATCAAGTTTTCATGTATTTAAATTTAAAAAAAATAAAAAAACTCATTTTACAAAAATGCTGTAAGTTTCATGATATGTTATTTAAATTAAAAAAAAAATAATTAACTAATTTTATAAAAATGCTGTAAATTTCCCATACAAAATTTGAATACTTTATGGATTGACTTGTTAGTGAGGAGTTTAGCGTTGGCCACAACCCACTCGTTTTTATTTAATTTTTTTTTTTTAAGACTGTATATGTCCATCAAATAAATGAGCCAAGGACGCCCGCATAGAAGCCAAACGACTTATCATCACAATGCTATGGCAGACGAACGATAGTAATAATTACGCTTATTATAACAAAAACGCTTTAATTAAGCTACAATTTGGCGAGTTCACGAATCTCCATCGCCACGTTGTACGGCCTTCAAAATGAGAATAAAAATTATTTTGAAAAAATAAAGGAAAAAATAATAATTTGCTTCTCTCGAATAGGCACTCCAATTAAAAATCTCATCATCGCAATTTAGAAAGAATTTTTCTCTCGGAAACTCGTTTCTCAACAATCGCCGCTTCGTTCTCAACCCCCACTACAAATATTTCCCCTTTGAATACAACAAAAATTGATATTAAAAAGTTTGTCTTATCATCAAAGATACATTTTCTGTCCATTTTGGGTTTCATACCATATTATTGTACGTTCTAAAAACGTTTGTATTTTTTATTGGTTGACCAATGTAATATTGTAATTTTAGATGGCCAGAAATTTTAGATAACTACGATAATATAAGTTTTAACCCAGACTATCTATTTGATTAACATAATATTATGTATCTAAAAAACATATAAATTTAATAAACCGTGTTTTTCTCCATTAGTTAAATTTTTATTAAGTCTTTTTTTTTTAATTTCATTTGATATTTTTTAATAAAATATTGAGAATTATAAAAAAACGACTTCTCTGTGATAAATACCCTTCGTACATGGTGCAGGAAAAAAAATATTATTTTTATTCATAATTGTTAGGTGGTTACTGGATATTATAGGAAAACCAAGAACTCGAAACACCTGCCATCGGCTGATTTATGTGATCACTTTATGTGCTTATTGTTTATTGTATTTTATCCCCCCCTAGGTTCTTTACAGAACACTTGGGTTCATCGTTACATGGTTCACAATTCACAATATTATGGTCACAATAATTGTAATAATACATTGAAATAACAGAGTACATATATAGCATATTAACGAGTAAATAAAAAAACAAAGAATATAGAGAAACATAAAATATGTATACAAAATAAGCAATTCGGGAAAAAGAGAAAACATGAATTCAGTGCTAGAAGGATGTAAAGGGTCCTACTAGCACAATGTCCAATAAACAGTTATTCAAGATAAAAATAAGGTACATAGCATTGAAAAAGCAGAAAAAAAACAAGAACAAAGTCAAGGACGACAAACCAAACAAATACACATGTAAAATAGTTAATTAATAACGCTTGCGCAATGTTCACAAATTACGCCCCCTTATTGAGTTTCCTATCAATAAATTTCTATATATTTTAATCTTGAAAATCTGTACGATTGAAAGCAAGCTGAAAACTGCTAAAGGTTTCTTAATGTTTTGACGGTAACAGTTGAAGAATTAAATTTATTAGAAATGGTTATTCACTAAGTTTGAATAGAAGCAGAAAACATCCTGTAGGTGCCTTGAGTTCGTAGTTCTCCTATAATATTCCAACTTCGTCTCTATTAAGATGTTTTATTTATTTAAGATTTGGTACACGGTTAATATACAATACACTACACATTTACATAATATCAAAACAAAGACACCGTGCACACAAAAATCTCACAAGGCAAAGCCTGTCTGTGGGTATACCTATTAAAATATAGACAAAATTATTTTGTCAATAACATCAGATAACGATATAAAATGAAAATATAGCACGGTGGAAGACATATAAGTACAATAAATAAATAAAGAAGATAAAGAAAATAACTTATAGATATAAAGATATGTTATAAGTTTGTCATAAATATCAATTGACTCTCCACAGGGAAAAGAATCCAATGTTTGCGTACATAATATATTATTATGCAACTTATAGATACAAATATTTGATTTTTTTTATTAGAATAAAATTATGTTGTTGGTATATATTGTTGTTGGTAATTCAGAGCCAAGTCAATAAGGCAGCTGCAGTCTCGGGCGCCCTAAAATCCATTATTTGGAAAAATGAGGATATGGCCATTAAAAGCAAAGTGAAAATCTACAAAGCATGCGTAAGACCAGTGATGACATATGGTATAGAGGCACGAGCAGACACAGTCAGAAGCAAACAAATGTTGAGGACTTCAGAAATGAGGACATTGAGAGCTATTGCAGGCAAAACCCTGAGACACCGAGTGAGGAACTCCAGAATAAGGGAACTATGTGAGGTTGACGATATCATCAGATGGAGCAGGCAGCGGAGGAGGGACTGGTATGGTCATGTCCAAAGGATGGACAGCACCAGACTTCCTCATATCGTGCTTCACAATCAGCCTCACGGAACCCGCCCTCGCGGTAGACCGCCAAAAAGATGGAGGGTTAGCTGGGGGTCCACTTCGCAGACCTGAAGGTCTATTCAAAAGAAGAAGAAGAAGAAGATGAAGGTATATTTTGATATAATTTTGTGCTGTATTAAAGAAATTTTTCATAGATTGAAAAAAAGTGAGGTTAAAATTAATCCTTCTTATTGGGGTTCTATTATATTTACTTGTAAATGCTTCGACAGTAGATCGAGCAACTAGACTACTGTCGTTAATAATCGCATTTGATGTCGAATGCTACTATCGGTTGGTAGATATTGCCATTAGGCAGTAAACACGCCATTTTGGGCATATAAAACTAAACACACCAATTAGAAATCAAATTCCTCAAATATGTTAAAAAGTATGTTTCTAAAAAAAATACCATAACTATTTTCAACATTTCTCAAGTGGATGTTCGTCATCATCATCATCATCATCATTGGCCCTACAGGCCGTTGTGGGCCTTGGCCTCCTTCAGAATCCGTCGCCATTCCTCCCTGGACTCTGCGGCTCTCTTCCAGTTGGTAAGGCCCACCGCTCGTACATCAGCCTTCACATCGTCCAGCCATCTCATTTTGGTCTGCCTCTGCTTCTTCTTCCGTCTGGTGTGGTGTTTAAAACCTTCTTGGGAGTACGCTCGGATGTTCGTCATACAATTTTAAAATTCAGCATATATTCTCCTAAAATAATTATGTAATATATCCTATTTTACAGCATTTATTTAAATTACTCCAAAACTACGTGTCATAGAGAAATATATCTTTTACGAGTATGTGCTGAGTGAATGACTTCAGTCAGATGTTTTCAGTCACTAGATTTAGCGTTTTATGCCTTAATATAAGTACATATTAAAATTTCAGCTTTTTCTATAATCTTAAAAATTCCTTTATTTTCATTCGTATTATTTTCATGTAAAATCACGTGGCAATAAATAATATTACATTCAGACTAATTTGTAATTTTCTCTTTTGTTTCAGGTAAGCTTTATTAAATTCTTCAAAAATAAATTCCTGAGAACGGTTTCAAGATGGTATTTGAAATCTACATACCAGTAGGTATATAAGGTAATGTAAATTCCAATCTGCCATTTTTATGTTGAACCCTGTCTTCATGGGCCGCCGGATTATTGTTGTATCAATTTTGCATGTGTATTGTACGGAATGAAAACAATACAGAAATTAATTCAAATTGCTATTTATTAAGCTGAGTGTAACTTGAGGAAGGTATAACACAGGGACTATCCCTATAGCAAATTGGAGAGTAAAAACTTCAACTGACACCAAAATACAAGAGTGTCAATGGTATGGATGTGTATGTGTCCCGTCTATTGTTGATTTATATCTACACGTATCTTCCATTGTCTTTTGTGCTCTGTTTGTTTTATTTAAATAACGATTCTAGTTGAATCATTATCGGACGGAACTTAAATATTATTATACCTAAATAAATTTAATATTAATTGGAAAATATCAATATTGAAAATAAAAAAATGCATTTGTTTAAAAAGAAAAATCCATGATTCATTTGTTTTGCTCGTAAATGACATATGGCTTAGAAACAAAGACCCTTACAGCAAAAAGTGTCCACAGAATTAACAGAATTTCACTTTGACAGCTCATCCGACATTGGTAAAATGATAAGTGCGTTTTTCAAGCTCTCTTTAATCACTACCATCAAGCACACAAAATATGAAACTACCATCAATCATACAAAAAGAGTCCACTGTTTAAAACTACCATCAAGCATACAAAAAGAGTCCACTTCTTAAACTACCATGAAGTATTCAAAAAGAATCCACTGGTTAAAACTACCATCAAGCATATAAAAAGATTCCACTTGTTAAAACTACCATCAATTATACAA
Source organism: Molanna angustata (assembly GCA_963576475.1). Classification (NCBI taxonomy): domain Eukaryota; kingdom Metazoa; phylum Arthropoda; class Insecta; order Trichoptera; family Molannidae; genus Molanna; species Molanna angustata. The sequence goes on from OY754982.1 coordinate 28,207,240, forward strand.
AAATAATCCACTAGTTAAAACTACCATCACGCATACAAAAAGAGTTCACTGGTTAAAACTACTATCAAGCATACAAAAAGAGTCCACTGGTTAAAAACTATCATCAAGCATACAAAAAGAGTCCACTGGTTGAAAGTTGCTCAGACACCCTTGGACAAGGCTTGGCGTGAGTCTACGCGACAAATGGAGCGTGCCGATATAATGGAGCGTGTTGCTGGATTAAAGTGGCAATGAAATGGACACTTGGCCAGAGAAGGGGATACTAGGTGGGCACCCAGAATACTACAGTGGTGACTTTAGACAAATAATAGGAGTGTTGGAAGACCCCCTAAAAGATGTTCTGATGACATTGTCCATGTGGCCATGTGGTAAAACCTGGACAGAACAGAAACGAGCGGTAGTGCATGGGGGAGGCCTACACACAGCAGTGGAGGGACGAGGGTTAGAGAATAAGAAGAAGAATCTTGAAACCATTTGAATATTTAAATGTTCTCTAATATCTATGGCTCTACAACCCAGGTCGGGTCTTAGCCCCCTGCAGAGCCCGTCTCCATGACTGTCGGTCTTATGATGCATTACGCCAGATATGTTTTTTGCATTCTTCACTACTCCGTCCAGCCATAGAAGCTTTAAATGTACATAGGTACAAAAAATGTAGTTTCATCTTCTCGTGATATCGTCCATTAAACAATTCATGTATTTTCTTACTAATGTTCTTAGTTATTCTTTATATTGTTAGGTACACGCTATCTGGTATTTTAACATTCATAGGTATACTAACTTCCTCTCCTGAATTCTCCAATGGGACCCACCTCCGTAGGTTAGGTTAGGTATACATAATTGTATTAACTTAGACAGACCTTTATCAAAGTTATAATTAAACTTCTCTTGTTCTTACGAATTATATCGAATGTTACATCCTTTTGTTTGATAAAGGTACGTACCAAGTACCAACGTTATAATTTGTAAAACGTTATATTTTGTGGTTCCTAAACATAAAAGGAGTAGGTATAATGAATTAACATTTCTAATAAACTTAATTCTTTAACTGTAACCCTCAAAACATTAAGAAACATCAATTTCTCAAAGGGTATCGTGTAGAGAGTGCACACTGTGAGTTTCGTAGTGTTGCGTTTGTATGTATGGCGTACGGCGCGGCGCGACGTATTATCTTTTTTGTGTCCTCTCTACAGCCCAAACTAATTTAAGTCCGATTGACTTCATATTTTAACATCATATGTTTATTTATTTATTTAAACACTTTATTGTACATTACTTAATAGCTAGTACAAATGGCGGACTTATTGCCTAGTGGCAATTTCTTCCAGACAACCATCTGTGACAGTTATGAGACAAAATGGTACATGTACAAAAAAGAAAATATATATAAAACCATAAACATATTACATTTAAACACAAGAAAGTAAGAAGAATAAAAATATGTACATCAATGAAAATTAAACAAATCATAGATAAAACTTGTTACAACACTACATATGTGTAAAGTGCATAGACTTAAAGCTGATTAGTTTTACATATATATCCGTTAATTTCTTCTCTATGATTTCATCTGTCCAAATTTTCAAAATGCAATTTAAAGAAAAAAATCTATGGTCTGCCATATAAATGTGAAATAAATTTCATATTTGTATGAAAAATGTATATAACAGAAGTAAAATAGCTTCTGTATGGGAAGATTGAATGATCAACTTCATATTGATATTGTATGTGTCTCTATAGACAAGTGTATATTTAACTCTCCACTTCTATCATCTTCAAGGGGTAGGCAGTGAGAACCTAACACCACATTCTTATATCTTGACACATACATCGCCTCATCAACATTGATACACTGTCTCATACATGCTCATCTTGCTGGTAATGCAATTCTATTTTGATTTTTTCCGTAGAAGATATATAAAAATCATGTAAAACTGACTTGTTAAAAACACCAATTTTACACAATTCGAAGGTTATCTGCGACTGCGAAATCCACCACTCATAGTATTCAATGGTTTTCACCTGCTGTGGTATCCTTAGATAGAAAAAATATCGGCCTTTATACTATGACGAAGTCTGGCAGATGCAATAAGTGATATTTTCATAGGTAATTAATTATTTATTTATTTATAAACACTTCCTTGCACCTCGCGCAAGTGGCAAGTTTATTACCGTATGGCAATTTCTTCCAACTAACCAGTGTTTCCAGACCAGAGAAGCAACATTAGCGTGAGAAATGAGTTTAAATAAATTTCTCTTCTGCTGGGAATCGAACCCAAGATGTTCGCACAGAAACCGAACGGCTTACATATCATTTATCAAACATTATATTATAAAACATTATCATTTATCAATTATCAAACATATCATACCATACCATCACGTTTATGTGATCGTGTAAGTTTTCCTTGGCCGACTTTTAATTTTCGTTCCCCTTTTATCGGCCTTATATATTTATATATTTTTTTTTGTCTGACGATCATCACTCATTCTTTCTATGTGGCCAAACCATCTTTGGTCATTTATTTTCATCATATTTACGATATCTCTTTCAATTATATATTCTCGTCTAATATCCTTATTTCTCTTGTTAATTTTGTCGACGGATAATTCGTGGTGAAACTCCATTATACTAGGTATAAATGAAAACACTAATTAGTTTTAGTTTTTAGTTTCACTATTTAATTTTAACACTGGCACTGACCGGTATCGATCTGAAGATCATCGTCAGAGTGCGCGAAAATGAAAGTGAACAGAGTTTAAATAGGTATGACTGAAATATTGGTACACAACCTTTTTTTTTTTTTTTGTAAAGTTCTATCAGTTCGATTAGTATTGCTAGAAAGAACTGATGAAGAAAACTGGCAAACAAAACAGTATGGTAAATATGTGTGATGTATACAAAGTTTAGTAATGTTGAAGTAGAAAGAAAAACTGATTTTACATTATACAATATAGAAACGAATTATAAGAAAATATAAATATTATTGAGTATCCAGAGGTTGTGTATCCATGTAGTGAAGACCAAATGTGTGCAGGTATCTGAAACAAAGAGAGTGGCCGGCAGTAAAATTCTTTAAAATAAAAAAAAAAAAATCTAGTTTTTTACCTTTAGGGTTAATATGTAAAATTTTAGTATTACTATTGATGGAGAAGTCATGACCAAACTCGTTAAGATGTGCAGCAAAGTTGGATGAGTCCTGATTAAGTCTTTTACAACGTAAATGTTCATTAATACGGATCTTAAATTGTCTTCCCGTTTGGCCGATGTATACACTTGGACAGGAACCACATGTTAAAGAATATATACCGTTATTTTCAATGGGGTCTATTTTATCTTTATTATTAATGAGCATTTTGCCTAACGTTTTTGGATTTTAAAAAGCTATATTTTTCCCGGATTTTTTAATAACGTTACCTGCTTTTACGGACGAATTTCCTATGTATGCTAATTTAATCCATTTATCTGATTTTAAAGTATGCTAATTTAATGCTATGTATGCTAATTTAATCCATTTATCTAATATTTATATTTTCTTATAATTCGTTTCTATATTGTATAATGTAAAATCAGTTTTTCTTTCTACTTCAACATTACTAAACTTTGTATACATCACACATATTTACCATACTGTTTTGTTTGCCAGTTTTCTTCATCAGTTCTTTCTGGCAATACTAATCAAACTGATAGAACTTTACAAAAAAAAAAAAAAGGTTGTGTACCAATATTTCAGTCATACCTATTTAAACTCTGTTCACTTTCATTTTCGCGCACTCTGACGATGATCTTCAGATCGATACCGGTCAGTGCCAGTGTTAAAATTAAATAGTGAAACTAAAACTAATTAGTGTTTTCATTAATACCTAGTATCCTTATTTCTTATTCCATCATACATGTTTTACCACACATTCGTCTTAGTGACCTAATTTCAACTTTCGTGTGTCTTTTGTCATGCCCATATCTCACTAACATACATTAGAGTCGGTACGACGATACCATTATTAAACACTAAATGGAAATATAACAATAAATAAGGATTCATTTAATGTATCATTATGAAACCGGGCGTTAAACGTATGTATTATTAAGGTACCGACGATGCTGTAAGTAATATTGTAGCTTTAGTAAATTGATTATTTTCACAGAAAAGTTCTATCTTGTGTGTATCTTTCTATATCTTCATATGGAGTCATCTCGTGCTTTCCCCCTCACTTCTGTCAGGGTAGGACAAGGGATCTCTGCATTGGTTCTGACACACGGACAAGAAATGGATACCCGCCCACGTCACTTACACAATACCCTGCAACTCTTACAATATCCTATCCTACTCGCCTCGTGGCCAACTTCATCATATGTACATTGTACCTACATTAAATATTATGTTTGACCAGAAATTATTTGCATTCGAAATCGAGAGAATTTATTCACCACTGAATTTCATATTACGCCTTAATTTGCAATTTGTATAACATGTGTGTCGTATCATTTGATTACACCACGGAGTATTTATTGTAAATATCTCATATCGAAATAAATAATTGTAGTTTCCGGCAAATAACTTGAGAATTTTCGTCGTGGTGGGAGGCAGTTTACACATTTATCTATAAAGCAAAAATCCAAAGTTGCTCTCTGCGCATTCATGTGATATTTTAAGTTTTTTTGCTGAAAAGTATACAGATATTTTATTGAATATTGTTGCCGAATAAGTTTACTATCTAGCTCTGGGATGCAAATTATTAACGCAACCCGCTTACACGAGTTTCCGTGTTAATGGGTTTTGAATGAGTTTTGTTTTTTCTTCATTTGTTGACTTGATTATGATTTGTCTTTTTTATCATTCAACTAATAACTATGAATAATTTCACTTATTTTTTTGCATTTTCATTTACTTAATTGGTTTACTATTTATTTGTTCATAGATTGCATTATTATTATTTTTTATTACTGAATACTTAGTTTATGCTTGTCTTTTTGGATCCCTTTGTTTTTTGTGGTTTTATTTATTTTATTTATTATTCATTTTTATTATATTGGAAGAATTATTTCACTTCTTTTAATATTTATTTAATTGTTTACTTATTTATTTTTTTTAGATTTGATTTCTAGTTTGATTACTATTTTTTTCATTTTACTATAATATACTTATTATTATCTTTTTCAATATAACATGTATGTATCTTAAAGTAGACGTGTGACAAAAATTGTGATAATTGTCTGTCTTAAAACAGGAATTAATCCTAGTTAGATAGACAAGATTAATAAGAGGAACTCAAAACATGGTACCTACTTCCCAATAACTATAAATTATGATGTATTTTATAGTGAGAAATAAATAAATAAATATAAGTACAACAAAAATGGCACAACTAGGATTTTTTTTGCATTCATTTGTTTATTATTTTATTCATTATTTCTTGTTTATTTTAATTTATTTCATGTCCACTTGTACATAAACCTGATAGAATGAGAGTAGAAAGTTAATTTATTTCCGATTGACAACCCAGAGAAGCAACATTTGCGTGATTTTTTTAATTTTATTTATCAATCGAATCAATACAAATATACATATAAATTACAATTAATAATTACAAATAACAAAATCCATGATATGTTTCATAATAACCCTCTTTAATTGATATAAAAACTGGTAATGGGTATTTTAAATCAAATAAATGATTTGGTCTACATATATATTTTTTCCTGAGTCCAGGACGACCGTTTCAGCTTATTAGGCCCTTATCAACTGGTATGATACCTTATCGACTCAGGAAAAAATATATATGAAGACCAAATCATTTGTTTGATTTAAAATACCCATTATGGAATTCTACATATTCAACACCGTCAGCATTGACAAAATTAAAAAAAAAAAAAAAAAAACTGGTGTTAAAAAAGGGGAGTAGGTATCTATTTTATATCGCTACATTCACCAAAACATTGCACATCTACTAAATAATACACAAAACATTTAATCACTAAGTTTTATCACTAAGGTTTACATTTATATAAAGACAAATCAATAATTTACATGTAAGGATTGTGTAAAAAGGTCAAACAAAATTTTCAAAACCAATAAAAAGCTACACAAAAACATGAATGATATAAACAAAAAAAATAAAACAGTACAATTTTTTTATTTTATTCTTAAATATTTTGTAATTTTTTCGAGTCCAAGACTCAAAGGTAGTTAATTAAATCACTTAGTACATTGACACTTATAGAAATGTTGTGAGACAGTTGTACGTAATAGAGGAATGGTAATACATCCTTGTGAATTTATTCTGCTGCTTATAGAAAATGACAATTGGTTTGAATTTGTAAGAATATCTTTATGAATTTGGAACAATGAGATTTTTTTACAGATATCTTATTATATTTACCAAATCGAACCTAGGATATTTGTATCGAAATCAAATAACTTATGACTATGCTTTGGTGGGCGAAATTTTCGGTTTATCCTTTCATAGATTATATTCTTTAAACAATACTTTGAGAATATAGAAAATGCCTTCGGGCAATGCGTCAGTCGCATTGTTTTACACAATATTAGTTTTATTATTATTTTTGGAATATGATGTTAACAATTTCAGTTTTCAAAGTACATTTACGGTTTTCTTCGTCTAAACTTTGTGCAAAGTTGTCTTGTAAAAACTGTACTCGCTTTTGTAACAGCTGTAAATTTTAAACTTTCTATGTAGTTATACTAGGGGTGGCATTTTCAATAAATAGCTCCAATACTATAAGATATGTAGGTCGAATATTTGAGATGCTTATTAAAATTGTATTTCATTGATTAGATCTAATGTTTTTTGAAATTTCATTTTTGCTGTATTCATACTTCGTTTTTTGTATTAGACCATTTGCAGTAGCAATCATTTTCTGTGTAAATCGAGATAGGTACATCGAGAATAAAACCTGGAAAAACGAAAAATCTGGAAACAGATAAAAACCGAATTCATTATTTTTTCTCAGCTTATATTCTTACTCTTCACTAACCCATGGAGATATAGTAGGGAATTATGAATTAGTATTTTTTAAGGTTATTTTTATTGCAGATTATCAACTAGTCCTCACAGTAGCAAATTATCAACATTTCATGCTGAGATTATATTCTGAAAATTTCATCACAGTGTATCTGTGTGTGCTGTGTACTATGTGCTATGTACAGCGTATAGATTATAGACTAAAGTACTCATTTGATACTTTTCTAATTTTGTAAATTTGTACATTTAATACTCGCTTAGACCCCATTATATTTTGAAGAATATCTGATCAATGCTTCTCAATTTTTTGCTTGTCAAATATTTCATAGAGATCCCATGTTCAGGAAACTTAAAATTTGGTGTTTTTATTTTCAAACTGGTATTTTATTATTATATTTATTATATTTTTTTATTTTTATTTTTTCAAGCTTTAATGATAAAATATTTAAATCAAAAGAAATTAAATAAAGTCTTTTCATGAAAATGCAGTAAATTTTGCATACAAAACTTGAATACATCCTCATACATTCCCTGAATTAAGCATAAATGCTTGTACTATAGGTGAACGAAATCGGTCGTGGCAGGATTAGAAACCGCTCTCTCACCACCCATCTATAAACTTTGTGTAGTGACTTGGTAGTGAGGAGAAAACGTTGGCTATTACCCACTCGTTTAGGGTAGAAATCGAACTTAGGACGAAAGCACAAAAGTTAAACGAATAAACAGTCATGCAACGGCAGTTGACTTTTTACAAAAAAAGCATTCATTAAGGATTGTCAACTTTTTACGAAAAAATTAAGTTATTTATATATCATCATTTTAGAGTAAAGAGCTAGCGTTGGTTACCACTAAGTCGTTGCGTTTTAATTGAAAACATATATTGTATGAATTTTATTATTTTGTTTTTATTGCAATATACTTTGTGTCAATATTACATATTGTCTATATATCAATAAATATTTTCTATGGCTTATTCTTACTAAGTATAATATTACGTTCTTCCTTAAGAGACCATTTTACGATAGTGTACTTACATATATTTATTACCCCTGCGGTGAAAATGATTTATGAATATACCCAATGTTAATATACTTACATATATACCTAATAAAGACATGTAGATGGCGCTGTTCAATATAACAATATTATTATTTATGGCAACACCTGGGACGCTAAAGGACAATTTATTTTTGAACAATCGTGTATTTGAAAATATTGCCATGTTAAAGTTAAATCGACACTAGTTTGATTTCGAGATTCGTATCCCTTGTCATTATTAAGAAAAAAATTACAAACAATATAATATTGATTTTCTTTCAAATTGAAACCAATTGTCATTTTCTATAAGCAGCCGAATAAATTCACAAGGATGTATTACCATTCCTCTTTTACGTACAACTGCCTCACTACATTTCTATAAGTATAAAAGTACTTAGTGGTTTAATGAACTCACATTGAGTCTTAGACTGGAAAAAAAATATTTTATATTTAAATAAAATTGTACTGGTTTAGTTTTTTTTTTGTTTATTTAATTATTGTATTTGTAAGTAGATGTGCAATGTTGTGGCGAATGTAATGATACAAAATAGACACTCCCCTCTTTTAACACGAGATTTTATCTCAACTAAAGAGGGTTATTATGAATCATGGAATTTGTAAACCTTTTTGAATTGTTATTTATATGTAAAATTGTATTAATTTGTAATAAATAAAAAAATGTTCCTATATGCATATATGTTTTTTAATTTTTAGCCAATTTGTATTAAACATATTCTTTAATAAATATTAAGTAGAAACAAATAAAAAAAACAGGTAATTTTATGTAAATAATTTTGTAAAGACATATCAAACAGATCACTAGCAATCGTTAGCAGAAAGTATGTAAGAGTTACAATATTTTTTTAGTATGGTATATGGAGAATGCATAGAGAACAGACTGAGGATGAAATTCTACAAATTAAAGGCAATGGTCTTTGAAAAGAGTTAAAACAGAATATCGTGTAAAATAAGAGTAGAGAACAAATAGCTCGTGCAAGTCAACGAATATGTCTACCTGGGAAGCATGTTTCAACGGAATGGACGGTTTGATATGGAGATCGAAAGATGATTTATGGCAAAAAACAGAGTGAATGGAGCATTTAGACCAGTTACGAAGGATCGCAACATATCAAAGGATGTCTAAGTTGTCATTCATGACGCTATGGTAGTGCCAACCTTGACGTATGCAAGTCAAACCTGGACATGGCAGAAGTCGCACGAAAGCAAAATAAATGCAGTTGAAATGAGATCATTAGAAGTATGACAGGATAAGAATGAGAACATAAGGAAATAATGTAAGATTAAGAAAGGTGACATTGATAGAATGAAAGTGAACACAGTGAGATGGTTTGGCCACATGGGGAAAATGAAGGAGGAACGCCTGACGAAGAAAATATACAGTGCAGATAGGAATAGAATGAGAGGTCGGGGCCGCCCAAGAAAGGGATGGCACGACCACGTGAACGATATTCTGAAAGAAGGAAATGTTAGAAATGTGGACAACAGACGAACATGTATGAGATGATGCATGGATGTGGATAAGAAAGAGAAATGTGGCATTCGGTTCTTTCTATCTATCCCGCGAGGAGCATGGCGTGATGGTATGTATGTATGATTGTACTTTGAGTCAATGGGAATATCATTAATTGAGTGACGTTCACAACATATTTTCAATTTTTTTTTTACAAAATATTAATCCTTTTTCTGTATTCGATAATTCTATGTAAAAATTGGTGTTAAATATTTGTCGTTTTGTGTGAACCTTGTACCTATGTACGTTTACAATCAGAATATTATTTTTGTCAGATATATCGTTTTATTGTTTTATTGTGAGACAGTAATACCGCTATTGCTTTTGTATTTTATGGCAACACTCGATTGCCGTTGTCAACTTACTTTATGTTATTATTATTATTATGACTGCTCACTTTTACTTTGATTTATTTGAGTTTTATTGCAAAAAAAAATACAAATAAAGGTGATTTATTTATAAACAACTTTCTACTTTAATATATCCATGTAATATTAGATGGTAATGTTCCATATTTTTAAATCAATTTGTTTCATGTAAAATTAGTATGCATCATGTAAAGAGTATATTTAGTGTTTTATCTCATAATTTTTGTTTGTATATTTACATTTAAGTGTATACTTAAAATATACATAGTTAATGTTATATGAGTGATGTCATTCTTGTGTATGCCAAACTATACTTCATAATATGTTTTTTTCAATAAGTATTGATTTTTTATATTTTATTAAAATGTATGAAATAAATAAACTAAAAGCTTTAAATTACAGGAAATAATAGGTATATGTATGAATGTCAGTTAGGCGATAAATTCATGCAGACAGAATTATATGTGGAACTCGGATCTCTCTGCCTACCCAAATAATGGGGACATGGGTTGATGTATGTATATAACAGATATCTTACCTAGACACAACAAATGTAAGTAAGTTTAATTATTTATGACAATGTGTGACATTCACAGAATACATATTTTAGCACATTGAACCGCGCGCATTATTATTCAATTTTTTGTAAACACAAAACAAATGTTGCAAAATATCAATTTTACGATGATATTATCTAATAGTAGAAGCCGGTTAACCTCAAATTTCTTGTTCGCTAAAATATTACAAGCCCGCCGTATATTTGTGAATATTTTACCCCACCATAAACTAAAACTCGTCTGTGTCCGATTTTCCGCCTGCGTGTCTGGCCCCGTCCCTCTCTCGCGCCCGGAAAACGATACGTCCGCACCGCTCTGACGCGGTCGCGTGCGCAGTGAAACGCGACGTCCACAGATAAAACGTTTTCTTCAAATCAGTCGAGATCGAACGGTGTCGCGCCAAGTTGTATCACTTTGCCGCGCAAACCATAAAAAAGTTCGAAATTCAAAACGAATCGTACGAAATTTGACAAGTTTTTATTTATTTTTTCTTCTTATTGTATTTACGGCTGTTCAGTTGTGTTTTTAAACGGCATATTAAAAAGCAATCAACTGCCGAAAATAATTTGAAGTTTTTGTTTGTTGTTTTTTTTTGTATATTTGTGTTGATTTTTGTTTGGTTAAGTTTCGTTCTGTTTACGAAGTTTAATTATATTTTTGTTTTGTGTTTTTATTGTTTGTCAAAAAAACAAAGTTTATTGGTCATATTGTTTTGTTTGTTCGAAGAATTGCGTGTGAATCGGCGTTTTACTGAATAAAACAGTTTGTTTACACATTCCTGCATATTTTATAGTCTTTGTACGGTCATTTGATGATGAGCCTCGTATAGAATGGCTCGTTAATATACGTACATATGCAATGATTCATTTTTTGTTGTTACGACACATGAATGGAGAAATACACTGACAGGTAAAAATAAATTATCTTTTTGATGTGAAAAACTAGTCATTTTATCAGTAGATAGATTAATGAAATAAATGGAGAGATTTTTTTATTAAATACTAAGTTTGCTACCATAGTTAAGTAATATTTTAATTTTTCGTTTCTGCATACATAAAGTAGACTTTAAAACACTGTTAAATAACGTCTTACTTGAATGTGCAGTACAATTAGTATGGTGATTCGTCGCAGTACAGGAACGATACTATCCTGCTTCCAATGTAGAATTAAATAAATAGTTATTTTGTTTGTGTTATTGGATATTCCCGTAGAAACATGACCTTTATAAATTTTGGTAATTCTTCCCTCAATACAGAATATAAGTATACCGAGAAAAACGTGTTGATTAAAAATCCATATATTTTCCAACTGTCGATTTGTTCAGGAGAACTTTGTTCTCTTAACATATCGACAATGTATCAAGCCAGGATACGCGAGAATTGTATGCAGAGGTCTACTTTTTTCACGGCTTTTCCAACTTTGAAGTCAAAAAACACCAACTTAGAGGCTTCGCAGCATATATGTTCCATACACGGATTTACTCAGAATTCGGAGTAGAACATTTCGTGTGTCTGTGTGTGTGTCTGTGTGTGTGTGTCTGTCCGTCCCCCCTTATAACTTTTGATCCGCTCAATTTACAGAGCCCAAAATTTAAGAATATATAAACAGTTATAGGCTTACAAAACTTTTATACTCAGAATTTCGAATTTTTGTTTTAATCAGGGGTTATCAACTTTTGAATTTTTACTTTATTTTTCCATATATCTCAGAAACCATGAAAGCTAGAACGCTGAAAATTTGTATAAATATAGAAAAATACAAAATCTCAAATTAGTTTATTCAAAAAAATTCCAGGGTTTCTCAAACATTTTTTATTAAGAAAAATATTTTTTTTATGATAAATTTATGAGTTTAACTGCCTATATTTCCAAAACTTTTACAATTATCGAAAAAAGCCGAAACACCCCAACTAGATAATTTAATTTTCTATAAAAAATATTTAAATTGTAGTAGAAGATCTCAATTTTTTTTTAACCTTTTTTTTAAAAATTGAATTTAGTGACGACATCGCTTCATAAATTTTGTATGGCAGTCGCCTATACACAATATGTAAGAAGACTTAATAGTTTGATACTTCATATCCAAACATACATACATACCATCATGCTATTTTCATATTCTGGGTAGGAAAAAAGGATCTTCCTCCATACTATCCTATCTTGACATACATACCTAGGTACATGTGTTGTATAGAAAACAAAATATCTGAAAATATTCAATAATTTGTATTTATGGGTTTATAGTTTGGTACATATTCTTCATCTATACATACTATCGCTATCGACAGTTGGATCTCATGTGTTACATGCAACTAGTTTAAAATACTTTATTTCTAATTTTTGAAACATAATGCTGGTTTTCAATTCAGTATTGTTCTCTCAGAGTAAGTAGGTATATTATATTTGACATAGTAACAATTCTTTTGTATTATATTTCGGTGTTTTCTATTCGATTTCCAACACAGGAAAAGTAAATATCTCATGAAATTCCTGCATCTCTGGATTCCTAATACCGGTTAGTTTAATGAAATTTTCATTTGAAAAAAAAATCAAATTGTTCAACGTGTTTATTATTTTTATATACGATTTAATTTTAAGTAGGTTCCGATAGCGCTTAAATACTTACAAAATATATCTGGCGCCGAACAAAATACCACAGTATCATTTTTATTGCCATTTTCTTTGAATTATATTATTATAAGTACTTAGCTAGAAAGATAATGAACATTTAATCATTTTTGCGAATAATGAGTTTAATTAATCAATTAATATATCAACATTTTATGAATACCAAATAAAATATAAATTTAAATATAATATTGTATTCTAAAGTATTATTGTCATATTACGTCCTTGATATTTTTTATTTTAATTGGAGGCTAATGAATCAATCATATTATTTTCCACGATTTCGTGTATTGAAGGTAAAAGTAATTAATTTTCTACATTTATTAGTACCTACTTATAAGCTTTTAATTATTTCTTATAAATCGAAGAAAATCACTTGGTAATATTCCAACGCTCATACACTATCACATTATTATTTGCCAATAGCACAGCATAATATATCAATATGTATTATTTGTCATTGGTAAACTATAAAAACTTATTGAATTTATATTTTTTGGTTTATTCGCACCCAATAACAAGTTGCCACATTCTCACAGATCCAGACTGAAAACACAATTAAAAACTGTGTCTTCACCGGGAATCGAACCCGAGACCTTTGGATCAGCAGTCAGCAGCATTTTATTGATAAGAATCAATAAAATATGCGATAAATGAATAATATGATATAAAAATGTGAGTTTAAGGAAAGAAAATTATGCTTAGTAAATATTTATTCATAATAAAATCTAACACATATTTTTTCAACATTTTTAAAAATTCTTGATCAGGCGACCGTTTCTAGATTATTTTTGATTCTTGATCAGAACGACCATTTATAGATTATTTTTAATTCTTGATCAGGACGACCGTTTCTAGGTTATTTTAACTCTTGATCAGGACGACCGTTTCTAGGTTATTTATAATTCTTGATCAGGACGACCGTTTAAAGATTATATTTAATTCTTGATCAGGAGGACCGTTTCTAGGTTATTTATAATTCTTGATCAGGACGACCGTTTTGCCTGGTGAATCCATTTTTAATTTTACCAGGCGAACCGTCGTCCTGATCTAGAGATAAAAATAATAAATGAAAAAAAAAACAGTGTTTTTTTAATTTTTATAATAAAATACATAAATATACCTTTTACTAATACATTATCTGAATTTGATATACATATATATTTGATAGTTAATGAAAAATAATTTTTCTTACATGAGTCAATAAGTTTTTGGTTGACACAGCAGGCAACATCAAATGTTAAAATTATATCGTGTAATCAAACGCCGTTGCAGATGTTTCGAATTTTTGTTATAATATATATAAATATGTAAATAAAAGCACTTAGTTATGTTGGTGTAGTTGGCAACGCAAGTTCTCGCATACTAGTTTAACTTGCATTGATTCCACTATTATAATCTGGTTCTGTGCAAACAGGTTTTTTGGTCCAATCCTACAAACTGTGTACCTGCATTATATACATAGACCAGTGATGTGGTCATACTTTGTTATTTTACACAAACATTACTTGTCCATATTATTATTAGATAATTGTATATATCATGACTATGCGATCTGACTGTTTAATCAGCGGTATAATTTTTAAATAGTTTTCTAATTTCCATTACAAATGTAAGTATGTATGTATTTTTTTTTATTTTTGCCGTCTTCTTTACGAAGGTTGACGACCATCAGAGCAATCTCTCCACTTTATTCACAGCAGCACGATAGAGATGCTGTGCTTTTTCTAAATAATAATAATCAATGCTAGCAGGAATAGGTTAAAAAACACTTTATTCAATTTGACAGAAATTAAACACTTATAATTATATAATTATAATGGAGCTCCTACGCAGACACCTAGTGGGGTGTGGTATCTTGAAATTACTCATTTTTTTTCATTATCAGCCTTCTTCTTCTTCTTTTGGTGTCATGTCAGGTCCCCCCAACGTTGACTATCACTCGAGAGAAAGCGTCCTTGTCCTGGGCAGCCCGAAACAGCTCTCCAACACTTCTTATGTCCGTCCAGTCGCGTATATTGTGTCATGTCAGGTCCCCCCAACGTTGACTATCACCCGAGAGAAAGCGTCCTTGTCCTGGGCAGCCCGAAACAGCTCTCCAACACTTCTTATGTCCGTCCAGTCGCGTATATTGTGTCATGTCAGGTCCCCCCAACGTTGACTATCACCCGAGAGAAAGCGTCCTTGTCCTGGGCAGCCCGAAACAGCTCTCCAACACTTCTTATGCCCGTCCAGTCGCGTATATTGCGGAGCCAGGAAATTTGTCTCCTTCCAACACCTATTCGACCCTCTATCTTGCCCATAAAGATCAGGCGGAGCAATTCATACTTTTCTCCTCTAAGCATGTGACCCAAATACGATATCTTTCTGATTTTGATATTAGTCAGAAGCTCTCTTTTCACTCTAGCTCTCTGAAGAACTATTGTGTTGCTGACCATATCCGTCCAGGGTTTCCGGAGCATTCTTCGATGTATCCACATCTCGAACGCCTCCAGCCGGTTTATGCTACTCACTTTGAGGGTCCACGATTCCATTCCGTACAGTTGGACTGACCATTATGTAACATTTAACCAAACGTTGTCGAAGTTTCAGGTTAAGATTGTCATCGCAGAATATCTGTCTCATTTTATTAAAAGCAGCTCGTGATGCTTCTATTCTGCATTTGACTTCGGTTTCTGGGTCGAGGTCTTCCGCTAGGATACTTCCAAGGTATTTCTTCCCTCCACTGCTAGAGATTTCCTTCCATCTTTGTTTATTTGATGGCATCTGCATCCGCGCCGTCCTGACAATATCATCAATCCATCTTTTTTGGGACCTGCCGATGCCTCTTCTATTTGCCCTTGGTCTCTATTTAAGGATTTTCGGGGTCCAGCGCTCACCATCTTGTCTTGCGACATGCCCTACCCACTGGCATTTGAGCTTCGCTATGCGATCCATAACGTCCATTCATAGGCTCCGAATTCATTTCAGATTCTATTTCTCAGATTTACTTCGAGCATGGACCTTTTTCTTTACTGTATACTCAGTTCGAATATATGAGACTTTCTCTTTTTATATTTTGAATGACTCCAAAATATAAAAAGAGGCATTTGTATCAGCGTTTATTAATATCTTGTCGACTCGATAGTTTTTTATCGATTGCAAATCAGCAGTTGATTATGTTTTTTTTCCACGTATCTTCCGTATTGTATCATTCTAAGAATCAACGCAGTAACTTATTGTTTTTAAACTGTACATTCAGACAGCTAATGAATGCTATTCTCAAATTTCAACAATTGTATTGAAATGAATCCAATTACAATAGTTGTAATTGTTTGCCGAATCAATTGTCATCCAATAAATAGTACACCATTTGGTTATTCTGAACATGCCGTTGTATTGTTTATGGTCAAAAGCAAAATTGTAACCCGTTTATATTCACTAAAACTGTTTTATTTTGCTTTAAACATCACTGATAAAATAATACAAATCAATAAAAACATTATATTTGGATACGACAAGGGTTTTTGATCAACATAAATACGCATATTTAAAAGGAATAAATGTACTTTTAGTTACTTAGGCTGTAAACACGTAAATAAATAGCTACATAATGTCCAAAATGTCCGGACACAAATGTAAATGCATCCTAAGAAGTTTAAAATTAAGGTATTTTGTGCTTAAATCATTAGAAATACATCGTAAGTTTCCTCTTATACTCAAACAAAGTCAAAGCTTTAAAAATAATCTAAATATTGAATCGAACAAAACATTAATTATATTTTCAACAACATGTTTTGATCGCTTATCATAATTTCAATAATGGTGTGTCAAATTTCAATGGCCAATTCCAACCGATGTGCGTTCAGAATACACAACAGTCTGAAATGACGATCGCCGCCATTTTGAATTATGTAACAAGTCAATCGGTCGGTCTTAATCGTTTTAGAATAACCACCAATAGATGATTGAATCATTTCAAGGCCAGCGAATCTTGCTGCTGCATACAATGCAATTTTAATCTCTAAATTATTGGCTTTTTGCGTTCTCCGCATACCTTTTGTGGGAATGATTATATGCACGTCTTATTATGTTGAAGACTTACCCATCAAAAACCGACCTTAAAAATGCGTGATTGCATGATTCAACAAATATCCTATCAACGCTAGGAAATTTCCCCGAGAATCATTTACCTGCTCACGATAAATTAATAGTTCCGTTATTTGTCATGGATTCCATCGTTAGATCTTAACCAAATTCATATCGAACCAGCCCTGACGCATCCCATTTTTTTAAGATTAACTAAATTGATATGGAATAATAATTATGAAAACAGAGGAATAATAATTATGAAAACAGACAAATTTGTAAAGAATTATCGCTGAAACCAATTTTTTGTTTTGACATTTTTTTAACTCCTCAATAGAGATGAAGTTGGAATATTATAGACGAACCAGGAACTTAAGGCACCTACAGGGTTTACGACCCGTTATTGACTGGTTTATGTGATAAATTTATGCCTTCTTATTGAGTTCCCTTATAAATGCAATTTTGAAGGATCTATGTATTTTTAATAATGAGAAACTGATCGTTTGAAAATAAGCTGTTTTACCATCGCCATCTATGAAGTAACGAAGAAACCTTTTTGTAACGTCATCTATTGAGAAATTGATTTTTTGTCAACGATGAAAGCAACAGTCCGTATACATAAGGTGACAGTGTTAACAGTGTTTATGCAAAAAAATATACGATTTACAAATTTTGAAACGAATTGATAAGTCAGTTAATATTATTTTAAGATAACGTACATCGTTCCTACGCTTATATTAGCTTGCATTAATTATTGTCAAATATAAAACGATACATGTATGTGTATGGATATATAATACATACATATCATAGTTATCTGCTGTAACGCATTTTTTGTTATCCGTTATCGCATATACACGAAAATAGCATCAAACTCGTTTTTAATTTACATACCTACTATCTTCATACCGTAAGATACGAACCTGTAAATGATATCTTACTGTTTAAATTTTATCTCAAAAAATAAAATATACATAACTGTCGGCCTTAGTGGCTCAGTTTGTTGTGTATCTGACTGCGGATCCAAAGGTCCCGGGTTCGATTCCCGGTGGAGACACAGTTTTTAATTGTGTTTTCAGTCTGGATCTGTGAGACGGTTAATATCGTAAGTCTCCAGAATGTGGCAATTTGTTATTGGGTGCATGTTTCATTAATATTTGACATAGTAACTACCTGCTAGTTGTCCGAGAAGTACTATAAAATAAAGTAAAAACTGTTTTACAATTTTAAGTTGTTCCCTATTTTTCTATATGCAAATTTCAAATAAAACATAGATGCATTCCTCGTACCGCACAATACAATTTCTATGAACATGTTTGCATCGCATGTCGGCACGAGTTGCAGTTCTCTAAATGAGCTAAAAATTTATTTCCGAATACATTAGGACCAAATGAATAAAATAAGAGCCTATGGGTTTTTAAAAAAATATTTTGAAAAATAAGGGACAGCCTAATGTATATATTATATGTAATTATTGTCTTTAAAATGAAACTAAGATTGTGTTGAATGTAAATAAATGTAGACAAGACTATAATACCTACTTCTCCCTTGAACAATATCCGATCTTAATAGAGTGATGAATAAATATTTAATTATGCTTTGATTTTAAGATGTTTATTATTATAATGATATTTTTTATAAAAGCATGTTTCTAATTTTTATTAATAATAATTATATATTTATTTAACATAAGAAAAGAAAACTTACAGAAACAATACACCACAGAGACCACTCAGTTTTTATATAAAAACAAACAAAAAAATATACTTACTTATTTACTTACTTTCTTACTTAAACAAAAAAATATACAAAACAAAAGACATGATAAACAAAATAATAATAATTATAATAAAAAAAACCATGGGTGCTCCCTGATTGGCATCATTCCATCACTTTACCTATGTCTATCTAACTAGGAATAATTCATGTTTTAAGTAAGGACAATTTCAATGTATTTTCACTACGCTTTTACATCATGCGATAGAAATTTCAATCGATTGAATTAAAAAAGGACATAAACATCAATATAAGAAATAAGAAGAAAAACATTTTTGCATTAACAAAATGTAAAATAAAGCATAAAAACCTTAACAAAATATAAATACAGAGCATTAACAAAATATAAAATAAAGCATTATGGAAAAGAATGACAGCAGGCAAGACAGCAGAACTAAAACATTACCTAAATAAGTATGTTTGTTAACTAATATTCCGATTGCGATCGACCTATACTCAGCAACCACCTATTTACAAACTTTTTCAGAACATTCACACTCATTGTATGGCAAACGCTAGGTAAGGTATTGTAAATTTTCGGACCAAGAAAGGAGTAGTGCTTTTGGGCGTACGTCTTACGGACTTTCCCTATATTTAACAATCCCCTACTTCCACATCTTGTTCCATGAACCTATACTGTTTCTCACTGTAAATTCTAAATTTAAACGCTTGTGCACATAAATAATTAACCTTTGCATATATGTAGAGTTGTAGCACATCCAAAACACAATAAATTGATTACAGATTATGTACATATGTTCTGTATTTTAATTCGTTTAATTTGTTTGTTTAGATAGAATATTGTGGTACTAAATAAATGAAATAATAAGTTATTTATGTTTTTATATTGGTATTATGAATTGTAACAATCTACAGACTGATAAGAATTTTTTTCTTTATTTCAACGTGAAAAAAACTTTGAAAACGGTGTCCTCATTTTTTTTATTTACCTGTATAAATTTATTTCCATCTATCTTTTCATACTTCATTCATAGTTTAGACTTTAGATAAACTAATATATGATTATCTGACATGGACACAATAATGTTTGCATGTTGTTAAATATTTTGACCACATGTATTTATATAAATAATTGATACGGAAATAGAGAAGTATCATTTATATGTTGTCCCAAACTATTAAAATTAATATTTAATTTACTTTAAGTAGGTATCATGTTCATAAAATGGTCACGGCAACATAACGGCAAATTGTATAAATAGTTGTCTGTATTGATATATATACATATATATATATATATATATATATATATATATATATATATATATATATATATATATATATATATATATATATATATATATATATATATATATATATATATATATATATATATATATATATATATATATATATATATATATATATATATATATATATATATATATATATATATATATATGTTATAATATTTTTATCTCGGTTTTCCCGTGTCAGTAGGTCTTGGAAAACCGAGATAAAAATATTATAACATATTTCACCCGTGAAAACATCAAATATAACATATATATATATATATATATATATATATATATATATATATATATATATATATATATATATATATATATATATATATATATATATATATATATATATATATATATATATATATATATATATATATATATATATATATATATATATATATATATATATATATATATATATATATATATATATATATATATATATATATATATATATATATATATATATATATATATATATATATATATATATATATATATATATATATGTTATAATATTTTTATCTCGGTTTTCCCGTGTCAGTAGGTCTTGACTAAGACCATTTGTCTTCCGACGTTTCGCCTGAATATCACCAGGCATTTTCAAGGACTTAACGAAAAGCACGCGCGCGACACACGTCTACTCACACTGAAAGCTCACCGTCAAGTGACTCGTAGCGTACAAGATGGCCGCTTATGTCAAATATTGTTAGCGCGACGTGATTGGCTCCTTGTGACACGCCCACCTGCTGTCGTGTTCGTTGGTAATAATATTTTATCATTATTTTTGTGTTGTGATTTATTGTTAATTTTAGTTGTGACATTAATATTATTATTGTTGTGTTTTGGGGTTATTTTCGCTATGGTATTATTAATATTATTATTGTATTGTTTGTCATATAAAATGTTCTTCCAGGTACTAGGCAAACGAACTCCGTCGTCCCGATTGTTCATTATATCCCTTCTCTTATATATTTCTATAGCTTCCCTGTAAATTCTGAGAGGTTCACTGTTTAAACTTGCTATTATTTTTGAATGGTCAAAATCTATTGTATGTCCTTCTGTGAGCGAGTGTTGTACAAGTGAGGATGTAAGTTTTTTGTTTCTCATGTCGACTCTGTGTTCCGCTATTCGTGCTTCAACTTTTCGATTGGTTCTTCCTACATAAGTCTTATTGCACGATCCGCACGGTATTTCATATACTCCATGAGCTTCAAGTGGAATGATGTCTTTCGGGTTTCTTAGAAAGGTTGATATTTTATTTGTTGTGTTGAAAACGGTACGTATGTTATTTTTGTTTAATAGACGGCTGATTTTATCGGTGACGCCTTTGATATATGGTAGTCGGGCTGTTGATAATGGTGTTTCATTGGATTTTTCTTTCACTGTTTTTGGACTCTTTAATGCTTTGTTTATTATATAGTCTGAGAAACCATTACAACGTAGAGCATTTTTCGTGTATTCTAATTCTTGTTTTTTATGCTCGTGGTCTGCAATTCTTTTTGATCTTGTTATTAGTGTTTTTGCGACTGAGCATATTTGTGCGGGGTAATGAACAATCGGGACGACGGAGTTCGTTTGCCTAGTACCTGGAAGAACATTTTATATGACAAACAATACAATAATAATATTAATAATACCATAGCGAAAATAACCCCAAAACACAACAATAATAATATTAATGTCACAACTAAAATTAACAATAAATCACAACACAAAAATAATGATAAAATATTATTACCAACGAACACGACAGCAGGTGGGCGTGTCACAAGGAGCCAATCACGTCGCGCTAACAATATTTGACATAAGCGGCCATCTTGTACGCTACGAGTCACTTGACGGTGAGCTTTCAGTGTGAGTAGACGTGTGTCGCGCGCGTGCTTTTCGTTAAGTCCTTGAAAATGCCTGGTGATATTCAGGCGAAACGTCGGAAGACAAATGGTCTTAGTCAAGACCTACTGACACGGGAAAACCGAGATAAAAATATTATAACATATATATATATATATATATATATATATATATATATATATATATATATATATATATATATATATATATATATATATATATATATATATATATATATATATATATATATATATATATATTGTTTATGCGTACAATTATCATTGTTTAAATAAATATATATTTATATATATATATATATATATATATATATATATATATATATATATATATATATATATATATATATATATATATATATATATATATATATATATATATATATATATATATATATATATATATATATATATATATATATATATATATATATATATATATATATATATATATATATATATATATATATATATATATATATATATATATATATATATATATATATATATATATATATATATATATATATATATATATATATATATATATATATATATATATATATATATATATATATATATATATATATATATATATATATATATATATTTATTTAAACAATGATAATTGTACGCATAAACAATTCTTTATAAATTATTTTTTGTAACAATATAATTCATGAATTATATTTATGTATATGCAGCTTCATACATCATATTATACTTCAAATATATTTTTGCCCTTCCATATTTTGTATTGTTTCTTGGAAAAATTAACAGGTAGGTACTATATGAAATATTGATTTAACACGCACCCAATGACAAGTTGCTAAATTCTGGAGACTTGACGTTATTAATCTTAAAATTATTTTTTGGTATATTTAAACAAAGATTAACGGTCAGATCGGCAGTACACCCCTTCTAAGGTCACTCTGTTTTCAATGTCCACTTAGAAGAAATATAATCCAGTCTCTCTTTTATATTTAATCTTCTAGAACAAAATAATATGCTAAATTCATACATTAATAGAGCTTGTACTTGTACAACTTATACAACAGATATTGTTAGAGTGATCCGTAGTTGGATATGTTTGCTTCAAGTTTATACTTATTTTAAAAAATGTGAATTTGTCGGATATTTAATCTGCGTCTGCGCTCTGTTTTGTTGTGCGCATTTTTAGCTTTATTCTAATTGTGCCCCTTTAATTTAATTCAGTATTATTCATACATTGAGACACGTTAGTAATATGAGTTTCCAGTGGTCGATGCTAGTAGCGTCTGTCCCAGCTCTTCTTTTCTGCATTCTTATGTTAGGTTTAAGTATGTTTATAATTATAATAGCGACTCGCATGAGCGAGTTGCTTTATAAATTGAATTATAAATTATTATAAATTAAATTTACATTTTTTATTTAATTTTTCGCATTTAATATAAAATTTCACAGCTCATTTGACTTAATACTACGAGATCTCAACCAATCAGAGAGCCAACCGGAAACAGAATGCGGAATGGTGAATGCGGATTGTAGACGCTAGTGTCGATGCTTCCCCCCACTCCCTTCCTGCCTCTCTCTCTTCCCATCCTGTTTTCAAAATTGGTAAAATATTTAACTGTATGAAATATAACATTTCTACATGCATATATACCATCACGCCATGACCCTTATGGGGTAGGTCCTACATTTTTTTCTATCTTGACACACTACCTATATCTATTTCATTTTATAAGTACAGATTGATAAATATTTAAATTATCTCTTAATTATAAAATGTTATACTTAACATTTCACATGACAATAAGATTTTCATCGCACATATTGCACGATGCTAAAATGTTAAACTTTTATCGAAAATGAGTTATGACAGTGTTGCTCCGAACGAATCGGAGCTATTCATAAAAATGTGAAAATAAATGTGACAGCGAGTCAGCTGGGAATCGATCCGCGAACCTTTTACAAGCGAACGGAGAATGGTAAGTAACATTAAACCGTAGAGTCATTCAACCGTCCACAACCGTGTCGCAATACAACCTACATGTCCAAACACCTGGTCTTAAGGTGTAACCCCGCTAAAATTAAACACCACCTCGCAACCGATACATTTTTATTACTATCGATATCGATTAACGACCGAGCTAATGTTTTAATCCTTTCTGCCTTTAAAACGTTTTACTGTCCCGTCAATTGATCAGTTGCAACCGATACTATTGGCCCCAGAACATATTGAATGACTCAACGTACAAAAATCAATCGAAAGGGAGTTTGTTTTTATGTTATTCGAGTCAAAAGGTTAGCGAAATTAATACCGCGTCGTTTGCGGAATGAATAATTGATATTGCCATTTTGATATTTTTATCGAAATATTTTATTATTACGAGTTATCGATGTTGTTTTTCTCCCAAAGGACAGGGAATTATTGGAGCAATTCGGTTTTATAGGTTGACATAACTTTGTTTGAGTAATTGAGTGTCGTATAAGTCCACTGGAAATTGTGCATACCTACAATGAGAGTAATATTAATACCACTGATGTGTGGTATCTACTAACTTTTTTTTTTTTAGAAAATTCACGTATGAACAAAGTTTATTTATTTATGGTAACAAACAGTCACAATTACAAAAATACATTAAATAAGACAATTACCCACATAAGGACCAGAATACGTAACACTAAAAATACAAAGTTAATAAAAATATGTGAATGATGGTGTATCTGAATCAAACGGATCTAGGAGAGGATTAAAAGGGAAGATTAACAATATTAAAATATTAGGTAGGTACTACAAATAAATACAGATGGCAGATATCTAAGCAACTTGCGATTTGCTGATGATATTGTCACGAAATGCTCAAAGAAATATAACATAAAATATAACAAAATAAATAATATAACAAAAAAAATAACAAAGAAATAATAACATGGTAAAGAAAAATTTATTTCATCTACCTACTTGCCATAATTATTACAGATATTTACAGAATTCAACGTGAAATAATATAAAATTAAAACACACAGATATTTTCCATGACTCCTTAATTTCCATGAAACTTACCGTAAACAATTAGATATTTTCAACCCAGTTTCCTAACTCCTTCAATAAAGCTCATTCCTTAGTACCAAATCATGGTAGGTAACAAAAAAATCTCCATACAATTCAATACATAATATGTTTCATTAATTGTGTTTACGTATATGAAGATTTATTATTATAAAATAACTCTTGGGACTATTATTGGTGCCCCGTCGTTTCGGATAGTTTGCACTACCTATTATCAGGATTTATTCACGAAATAATTCGAATTCTGTAGAATAGCTGACAAGGAAACTTGTTAAGTTGAAATCTAGAAGTCAAGATCTGAGGTATAAATGTAAAAAGCGAATTTATCAAATGTATTTTCAGAATGAGACTTTTCTATCAACATGAAATTCTGATAGTTTGCATTAAACTCAGGGAAGCTCAAATCATTTTTGTTCAAGAGTCTTTAGATAGTATTTGAAATAGAACGAAAATGCAAGTACCTACATGCGGGTTGAGATATGACTAATTTTTAGTTTTATGATGGTATTATTTACGTTTGGATTGCTTTAAATCTTATAACTGAAAATTAAACTTTAAAATCTTTAATGTATTTGTCAGTATAAACAAACTATATGTTTTATTGCAGATTATCAACTACTTAGTATCATGCTGAGATTGTATTCTGAAAGTTTCATCACAATGTAACTGTGTGTGTGTGTGCTATGAACAGCGTTTTTTTAGTTTATCGATTATAGACTTAAGTAGGTACACATTCGATTATTTTCAATTTTTGCAAATTTGTATATCTAAACCATAGAATAATAATGAAACTAAATCTAAACTCCCTTCGACCCCATTAGAAGGATATCTGATAAGTAACCATTTTTTTAACTGTCAAATATTTCAAAGTGACCCCAAGCTCAGGAATCTTTAAATATGATATTTATATTTTCAAATTGCTAAAAAGGTACATCTGTTTCATACAATGGCATCGAAGAGTTATCAAGTTTTCACAATAAGTAAATTACTTTAATTAAAACATAACTTAAACAAACTCATTTTATGAAAATGATAAAATTTCCATGCAAAACTTGAATACTGTGGATGGACTTGGTATCGTTGGTCATTTGTTTTAATATATATCTCGGCGTTTGAACTGTGTTCACTTTCTTTCTCATAAAAATAAATTATGTTATATTATACAATATATCAAGCAGATAATATTGAATTGATATTTTTTTGTAGTTGTTTAAATAGTTAGAAAGAGAGTTGTATATAACAATTACTGTTACAGCCCATTGTCGTCATTTGGAAAGCCCGTTATTATTTTTTTAATCTCGACAAAACAATAATATAATTGTACACGAATAAGTAAGATATTTTCTCACACCATTGTGGTAAAAAATATATATTATCTATGGATATAATAAAATTGAAAGTATATAACAAAATAGAGATGTTGTCTATGCTGTAGGTTTTGCAATGTGTATAAGAAGATTAACTGATACCAGTAATACGGAAAAGTTGCTAAGTTTATTAAAATTTATTTATTTCTTCAATTTTTATATAAACAAGTGCACAATTGAGGGTTTATTTCCAAAAGGCAATCTCCAATCCATGTGAAGACTCAAGTTACCTATCTAATATGAAGAAAAATATGGGAAATAGCAGACTGAATCTTTTTTGAAGCATCATGAAACGTATACGACTTAGAAAACTGAAGTATAAAATACTTACTTACCTACTTAATGTGTCCGGACATACATATTAGGCCTTTTCCACTCCGATACGTTGCAGTAGCAATTGCCACGTCATTTGCCACAACCAATTTTTCCTCGTTACATCCCTGTACCATCTTTCGTCAGACAAGAAGATGCTTATCATCGCAAGATACATCTTGTTCTCGTCCTATACCCCACCTGTACAAGTTCTTTTTACACCTTGTGACAGGTTTTTTGAGATAGAGGTTTTAGAGTTTTTCACCCTGCTTGTCAATGTTGTAAGTGAATATATGTGAAGAAAAAAGGAAACAAATCTTATGATCGCAGAGTAGCCATAGCCATTTTAAACTAGTACTGCCTCAGAACAGACTATGTCTAGCGAGGCAGTAAAATTTCCAAATGTATGGAAAAAAATATTGTAAAATTGTAATTAGGTATAAATTAAATGTTCCTTTGTAATATTTATACAATTGGAAATATATTATTGATTCATTCATTCACTTACACGGAGTCTATTCAGTGTCTTCCATTTGCGGTAGGGTAGAAGGTGTCCCGGTCCCAAAGTCTCCGACAGCTTGTTTCGACCTCCACTGTACTGTTCAATCCAGTTCTTATGTCTCACCTTTTCTGGCGGCACCTGAAGGGGGGATGTCGTGGTCAAGAAACTTTTTCTCGATTTTAATCTCGCCATCGGAGGCATGTGACCAAACAGAGGATGTCTTAAATTGGGTCCGTTTCTTTCTTCTTTCTTTCAGTGTCTGCAGCTATATCTTTCTTCTGACATTTACACCGAAAAAAATATGATGACAACCGATCTGGCTACCTGCGTTTTAGCCAAACCTTTGTTATCAGTAATAAAGGTGTATCTATTTATGACTGTACTGTTTGGATGTGTACACAAAACATTTAGATGCACAAAACCAAATGTTTTGTAGTTAATATCATCATCATTAGTGGCTCCACAGCCCAGGATGGGCCTTGGCGTCCTCAAAGAATCGTCTCCATTGCACGCAATCCATGGCCTTTTCTCTCCAATTTCGCACACCGGCTATTTGAAGGTACTTCTCGACTCTATCCATCCATCGTAGTTTTGGCCTTCCCACACCTTTTCTTCCCTCCGGACGTGATGTGAGGATTCTTTTTGGTGTCTGGTCATCTTCAATACGATGCACGTGTCCTAACCAGCGGAGCCTCCCTATTTTTATCGTTTGAACGATATTTTGTTCCTTGAATATGCTCTGTAGTTAGTGGTTTTACCTGATTCTCCACGTGCCTTGATCGCAGAGGGGACCGAAAATTGTAGTCGCTTTAGTTCGGTTAATATTAACTTGAAATTTTGTTACTAGGTACTAACATTTTTTTCTGTGTAGTGCTACATCTACGTGATTTGCATGTGGTGAGGTTAACTATATAGTTGTTGCATACTCACTCAGCGGCGGAAAAACTTAATCCTAGAGCTGAAATTCTTAAAGCGAATGGCCCAGCTCACCAGGTCGAGCCCGATAATTTCTTTATAATGTTTTTTCTGCTGCATACTTTCTGCTAGGTATTAAGGTAGTGTTTAAGGAATGACAGTGTACGGCCAAGTGTTATACCCAGGTATAATACATTTTTATTTTTTTAAAATGAATATGTCCTTGTTAAACAAGTACATATACATCTTCCTACATTCCCTAAAATAAGCAAATAAATGATTGTGCTATAGGTGAACGAAATCGGTCGAGGCAGGATTCGAACTCGCGACCACTGGATTACTAACTCAGCGCGGTAGCCGCTCTGCCATTGACCTATCTACATACCATCACGCCATGTCCCTCACGGGGTAGGCAGAGAGAACCGAACCCCACTTACTTCTATCTTGACATACATTCATCGCCTCGTCAACATTCATACATCGTCTTATACATGTTCGTCTGTTGTTCACGCTTCTTACATATCCGTCTTTCAAAATACCGTTCACATGAACGTGCCATCCCTTCCTAGGGCGTCCCCGACCTCTTATTCCATTCCTGTCCGCAATTCGCAGTATATATTTTCTTCGTCAGGCGTTCCTCATTCTTTCTCCCTATGTGGCCAAACCATCTCAATGTGTTCACTTTCATTCTATTAATAACATCTTTCTTTATCCTACATTCTTTCCTTATGTCCTCATTTCTCACCCAGGTATAATAACTTTATAAAATAACTCGTTCGTGTTTTGTACAGGTGGTTTAAACAAATTATATCGTTGAAATTGTACCACAATACGCTATTATAAAATATTCGCCATTGGTATCCAGACCAGAGAAACTGTTATATATTTATTTATTTAAAAAAAAGGATACAAATACACAATATTTACAGATTATTATAATATAATGATTACTTATTTATGATTGACTCAACTTCAAAAACAGAATTATCTCGTGTTTTGAAGTGAGTCACATTTCACAAAAACATACAAACTAACTACAAACTAACTAATTCTACAAAAATCTTAACCTAGGCATCATATAAAGGAACATTTATATTGATAAAAACTAAAACGTAAGCAAAAACTTGACAACCCAAGCAAAATATATATAAATAACATAAAAAAAGATATATATAAATAATAATATAAAATAATCACAAATCCTAACAATAAAAATAAAACAAAACAAAAATTTGAATGTTACTTTAGATATTCTTTTAATTTTACCAAGAATTTATTAAGATTGTTTTCTGCTAATTTTTTAAACTGTACTGGTAAATCATTGTACCACTTTACCCCATAATATGAGTAATGATTTTGGCCGAAAGATGTATTTTTTTAGGGATTATTATGTGACTTTTTTTCTTTATTTCTCCCCTGCTGGGACAAGAACCTGAAATATACAAACAGAATGATACTTTTGAAGTAAATATTTGTTTTTTGTTTAATATAAAAACATGTAACTTCGTTTTCTTATCATAGTTTTATCAGGTTCGAATCCATAAAACATGTGCATCGACAGATATGAATTGATAACTTATCAATTTGATAATATAATATGTAATATTTTGTTATATGTAACGTCTCTTTTATATATGTAATCAAGTAACAAATTGTGTTATCTTAAACTAAATATTGATATGAGACATTCGTTGTATGAGACTAAATGATGCAACGTAAGATTTTTATCTGTTGTACGTGATGTTTTAGTAAAAATATAGTAAAGATATATTTTTCTGAGTTGACTCTGTGACCGATTTAAAAAAAAAAGCAACATTTAGTACCTGATAATATTATTTTATTCACAAGGTCATTTTAAAATATAAACAGCAACATTATTAAAATTAATTAAGTTGAATCTTTCTCATCTGTCATCTATCGACGTCAATAAACGTTCGATGTCTGCCATTATTAATCGCTTACAAAAAAGGGCCATATTGGTTTTCTTGGGTGAAATCGCAAATGGCATGTCGCCGTTTCCGGTCCATTTGTTATTGTATTCACTTTACAACAGACAGTCATCTTTCACTTTCTATGCTTATCTCTGACTGACATTTCTCATATTATTTTATCTTATGCATTGATCTGTAGCGTAGCTAAATATATATAGGGCCCTTGTGCAAAAATTAAGCGAGGCCCTTCCATTGACACGATGTGTTTTAATTATTGTATGTATTTTATGTAAATCCGAAAATTACGTCATCAAGAAGAAAAAGCATTTATCCGTAAACACCTGGCAAGTAACAATCTAAGATATTATAGAACTTCATACAATAATTATATCCATGATATGGGTAATCGTGAGGGTTTTGATATCTTTAGATGTCATAGAACTTCATATGATAATTAAATCCATGATATGGGTAATCACGAGGGTTTTGATTTCGCCGGTTGGACCAGACTAAGCCCTTATCATTGATATAATTATCACATGGAGTTGTATAATATCTTAAGATATTATACAACTCCATATGATAATTATATCCATTGTATGGGTAAATATGGATGGTTTTGATTCCGCCGTTTTACTGGACTTGCCCCCCTGGTTTCAGTTTCCTTTCCTTTCTTTTAACTTATACTTTTTTATTATGAACGATATTTTTTTTATTGTGATAACGTACTTTTATCTTTTCTTGTTTTCGTGAACCATCTTCTTGATTTTGTACAAAATACATAAAGATAATAATAAGAAAATAATAAATAATTTATATAGCGCCGTTTAATGATTCTGGATCATGCCAAGAGCGCTTATATTCTTTCTATTAAAATTCTCATCTATTTTTAAAACTAGTTGCTTGTAACACATGAGATCCAACTGTCGATGGCGATAGTATGTATAGTTGAAGAATACATACCAAACTATAAACCCTCAAATACAAATTATTGAATATTTTAAGATATTTTGTGTTAGTTCTACTCCGAATTCTGAGTTAATCCATACACATAACATTAGTGCTGCGAAGCCTCTAAATTGGTGTTTATTGACTTCAATGTTGGAAAAAACCATGAAAAATATAGACCTGGGGGCAAGTCCGATCAAGCAGTGAAATCAAAACCCTTTCGCTTACCCATATCATGGACATAATTATCATATAGAGTTCCATAATATCTTAAGGTTAATCGTGAGGGTTTTGATTTCACCGTTTGACAGGACTTGCCTCCCTGGCCACATAAATCTCGCTGATCTTGACTAGAAACGATCAGGGGGGCTACTCATGACACATTCTTAATACGATCTTAGCTTGCCTTAATCTTAAAAATGTAATAATTAGTACTCGATCATAATCCAATATTAATCTATCTCTACATTTAATCATGAAAATTTGTTGATATCTAAGTTTAGTATGAAATTTTCATGAATCATTGTGTAAATTGATAGTATTATTTAATTAATTTAACCAAAGATTGTTAAAGTCAGAAGCTAATCTTAATTTTACTGTTATCAACTTCATGAGTAGCCCTGCTTTTGAGAGAAATAAATTCTCTTGAACAAATCGACAGATAAATTTGGGCCCCTATCTAGCTGGGCGCCTCTTACTTTGACTCTGCTGCTACGCCTAGGGTATTGGCGTGTTCCACATTCGACCTTAAATCCATACATGTTACTCGCTCATCTCTATTGAAGTATATCTCAAGACTGGATATTTTTTCCTACTTGTGTGGTTAATCCAGTATTTTTATAACGACGATTGACAGGCTAATTAAGATTTAATTAGCCTTCAATTAATTCCTAGTATTTATCTGCGTGTTTAATCAATTTTCTTCGCTCTACTCTAAACGTAGAGACACTGAAATTAATAATAGTTGAAGGACAGTTTTTTATATTGTATTTAAGGTTCGAGCCTTTTAAAAGTATTAGTTAATTAATGATTATTTTTTTGCTAGAATTTCATAATGAATTATACTATATACAACTATTAATCTTATGTGTAGATTATTTTTTTATCAATTTCGTCTTATTAGAAGATTTTGGAACGAAGATATCTCCTTTAATTAAATTAATTAAGTATTTGGAAAAAAAATACAATATAAAACCGTAACTGCCCGTTCCCACTTGTCGTGTGTCGGGCACGATAAAAAGTCATGCGATCTAGTGGCAATACATTTTAAATGGAGCTGTTCACACTTATACGTGTGTTACAAGTGTGAGCAGCTTCATTTAAAATGTATTACCGCTAGATCACACGACATTTTATCGTGGCCGACACACGACAAGTGAGAACGGGCACTAACAGCTATGAAGTACGTGTAAATAATAATAGTTATCTATGCAAGGATCTGATAAACACAAAATAAGGTGCATTTTAGAAGATAATTAAATTTATACATGTCGGATTTATACCTACATTTCATTAATTGTTTGATTTTCTAGTCGTATTTGACTAACATTATGTTTTTATAAATTTTTTTTAACAAATTTATATTGCTACTATCTGCTGTGTGTGTTATAATTTAAAATTAAGTATTTATTAATAAAATTATGTTGGTGTGTGAATGTGTTCTTTGTAGAGCCCAAATTATTTCATATTGACATCATTGTATGTTCAATAGATTTCATATCTGTAAAATACATTAACTTGGAGCTGATTAGATTCTCATTGATAACATATCTGTGTTTGTCATCGATTATTCCTCTACCACCAACCGTTCTAATTATGGTGGCTTATAACGGTCCCTTGCAAAACTCTAAAAGAACACATTAAGAATATAATAAGTGCCATAGAGAGTTGATTATGTATAAGGAAATTATTTTAAAAGCTCTGATTTACTCTTCGCTTGTTCAATTAGTCTAAAGGAATTCCTTCTAACATCGTTGTAGAGTTCTCGTTGGAATTTTGACACGGAGAAGTTAGTGCATTCCCATAGGCAATCCCGTAGGTATTATATTCAAGGCTTTTTAAGAATAAAAAACATGTACCAACAGTCAATAGTATGTAGTGGAAAGTTTCATTTGTTTGTATATTTATATTTTCTCAAAATATTCATTTCATAACACATGCTTGAGACCGATCATGACGTAGGTCTACTAAAAGATGAATAAACGATTCTAGTACACTACTTGGTTCATTAGTGTTGAGAATTAAATCAATGTAACTTATGTTGGACGTAACAGACAAAGATTGACACAATATAAACAGTTTAAATAATTTGACAGTCGTCATCATTAAATTTAATATTTCGCCAAGATTTAGGCAATTTTCAATGGGATATGCTACGCTACACTCGCGACTAACAGAAACATACAATTCCGTCTTAATTTCGACATACAACTTGCACACAGTCGCCTCCACAAATCTGTAGACATGACGTTAGCAAAATTTCTTAGTAAACACTGCATGACTGTGCCACCATAATTTGGTTACAGTCAATATAATGTGTTTAAATATTTTCGGAATGGTTCGGAATGAAAATTGAAAATGTACTCAACATTTATATCAAAAAGTATCATCAACTGGTTGATTATGGACTTATAAGCCGAAACGGTCGTCGGTAGACAAAATAAATACTTTGTGGAGTAATATTTGTTCATATTTTATTTTGTAATTATTATGGAATTCTACAAATTAGAAGCCGTCTCAATAGATATATTGAAAACAGCCGATATCCGATTTATAAGATCTCAGAATGTTTTTAGGATACCTCACTTTGTGTACCGACCCCCTGGCATAAATTTGTAGCTTATGTCAGCTCTGTATTTTTCCTTAATTTGAGTCGCCTACATTATGAATCTACATTCAAACATTGATAATTCACGAAAAATATTTTAGGTCATATTGGAATCATCTTCAGAGGAAGAAATCAAATCAGTTTGATTTCTGCCTCTGAGGATGCCGGCTGTGTTCGGCGAAAGCGCTTAGGCTCATTAAAGTCTTACTCATTTGTGGATTAAAACTGTGTGTTTTTTATTTATTTTTATAAATATTTTATTTATAACTATGAACTTGGGCCTAGGTTGCGGCTCTAAGGGCCTTGGCAGTAAAGGCGGGGGTGGGCGGCCGACGCTGTTGTGCCCTCGTCAATTCTGTACTTAGAGAAGAGCAGGACGGACGCCTCTAGTCTCGCTCGGCAGTTACTCGTCAAACTGTGGCGAATGTTGTTATGTGGTTCGGGCACACCGCCGGCGTAGACGTCGGGTCAGACATCCTGTGTTGACAACTAGACGTCAAATCTGACAGGTGATGATTGCGTCGGATGCCCCCGGTGTTAGCCCGCGGGACCTTCAGACGCCAACACGAGGACCGAGGGGTGCGGGGACAAGCCCTTCCGTTCGATCGGTGTGCCTAGGGGCTTGCCCCTGCTGCCGATCTTGAGCGGTTGCCCCGCCGTTTGAGGTTGGATTCTCGGGGGCAGTGGTTGAACCCGATGGATAGTGGATGTTTTGTGTTTGTCCGATGTTGCGGCTGCGTCCGGTGGCGAACAGGGCCAATGGGCTCTATAGCGTCGCCGGCGTGGAAGTGGATCGCGATCTCCCTCGATAACTATGAACTTCCACTGTGTTAACGAAAAAACTTTGAAATTATTAGAATCATCTCTTCATATTATAGATTAATATATAGTAAGTATTAGAACCTCTTTCTTATTAATTGAGGTACGTAAAAAATTATCGTTCCACTTCCAATATAAATATGTTAGTAATTTTATCAAATCTGTACCTATAGATAAAAAAATGAAATGCTGTTCGTTAGAAGTCGCTCGAGAACGGCTGGATCGATTGGGTATTTTTTTAATATTCGTAAAAGAACATTTGAAAATTCTAGAAAAACTGAATGTGGTTATTGTAAAGGATATTTGCTTTAAAGGATATTTGCATATAAGTAAATAAATGTACATACATGTAAGTAGTTTTGACGGCTTATTTTCAAATTGTGAATCGTTTAAAAGCGATGGAAAATTTATTCATTGTTTCTGTTGTGAGTTCATCGTACTCGTTTCTTGAATTGAGTCAAAATTCGTCTTTTATCTGAAATATAATTTACCTACGAAATACGGTGAGATTGCAATTGACAAACTATTACACTGTAACTATAAAGTGAATCAATAATTGATAGCGATTTTCAGCATCACACATTGTGTCTGGACGGGAGGTACTGAAGGGATGAAAGGGACAGCCATTGCAAAGCATTGTCGGATACCAGCTAGTTGTTAATATTTGAGGATAAATATGTTTATTTGACACTTGATTATTTGTTTCCACGCTCTAAGTTAACCTGGATGTAGGTGTGTGTATAAATATTTATATGCCTTTCGTTTTTAACAACGTTGACCAATTATCGACCATCGGGACATTCCAGCAGCCGCCGCTGATGGTAGCAAAAACTGATTGCTAAACTTGTTTTGGACTAGGATAAGCCAATATGTATACTTCTCTCTTTCCATCACATACAGCTGGTGATACATATGTTAACACAGATTTTTCGTTGTTGATATTATATTGTCTGCTTTGGAAATAATTGTATTATGTAATAATTGCATCCAAAAAGTCGTGCCTTGCTGTTTTTTCATTTGTTTGTTCGTATCGTATCATTATGTTAATAGCGTTGGAATTATTTGACTCACGAGTAAATAATGGTGTCGCGCTTATATTTTCGTATGATTTAGGGAATATTCTTCGACGAAATACGAATTATATCAAAATATGAGGATGTATGCTTTGATATGATACAAGATCAGAAGGTGCAGTTGCCTTATCTAAGGAACAAACTTCTTTAGGAAATTTACTAAATGTGTCAATATTATGACCTTCATATATGATAAAGGTTGGTAAATATTACATGTATGACTTGTTTACTCTTAAACCTCTTAGTCTGTGTATCGATTATATCCAATTCCTCTGAAGAATGGGTGGATTGTGATCAAGACTACTTAAAAAAATATCTTCGATTTTAAACTCACTGTTGAGACGGTGACAATACAAGTGCACCTACCTAATGTAGAGCGGGAACTATGACCCAGTTCATAATTATTTTGTCACTGTAAAAAATGTAAATTGCTAGCCCTAGAACAGGGTTTCCTAGTTGGGCAGCAGTAATCTATTCGTTGTTGTCACTGTAAATTGTGTCAATAATAAATGAATAAGCGTAGAAAACTTGTTATAAAAGATTAGAGCCATAGATTTATGATGCAAATACGGTAATAAGTTGCGGATACTGAAATTCTTATTAAAATGTCAATTGGCCAAAATTTCCTTGGTATATTGTTACATAGATAGATAGATATACAAATTTTTTAACTCTGAATTATACATTTTACTATACTTGTGGATACAGCTTGTAGAATAAAAACCAAAGATTATCTTTTTGTAGTTAAATAAAACATTATGCGACATATAATTATTCCACAATAAATTGACATTTAGCTTCGATAGGTTTTGTGTAATGCATATTTTCGAATAATTTAGAGTTGACAAAAGTTGAATCTGCAAAATTATAAAACTTTTAAATACAATGCGATATTATTTCGAAAGTATTCTCTTGAAAAAAAATTACATTTGTCACTTTCATATCCCGAATTGATCTATCAAACATTACTATTTGTTTTTTTTTGGGCTGTGTAAATTTATGCAAAACTTTACGTGTGATTCGACCTTTGATATTAATTTGCATGCAAATTTATGTGTCAAGTGTGAGACAGCTGAAAAAAAGACGTTTTATAAAGTCCAGTTATTTAATCAGATGAGAACGTTATATATTTAGACATATGGTATGCAAAGTACCTAGAATGGTGTGATGACCAATTGATAATTAAGTTATAAACAATTGCAGATGTCACTTAGGACGAGACGACTATGCAAATAATAACACATGTTTTAAAATGAGAGTTTTTATAGGTCTCGAGACATTCTTTTTATTTTAAATTTATTTTTGAGCGAAATTATGTATATGGGTTTGAGCTTGTGGCAACACGGCGCCATGCGACCAATCAGAAATGTATATTTTCCGATAGCGACGGCTGAGCCAATAAACGAGTGCAGAAGATTCCAGAAAGCGACGCCGAATGACGATATAAGTAGTAGTTGGGAGCGCCCCACATATGTGACAAGTTATTGAGCTGGGTTTGCAATCCAGTGAGCACGCGTTTAATTCTTGTCTTTACCTAGTCTATCATGGTTTCGGTCCAGTGGGGGTTTTATCCGAGCTATTTCAAATTAATTTTCTTCCTCTTCGTCTCTTTTTAGGTCTGTTGACCTGTTTATTCCCTGCGTCAGCTTCCCTCCGGTGACGTGGACTACCAGATGTCCTTCCATCTTTTGGGAGGACGAACTGGAGGTCTGCTTTCTTGGGCAACATTATCACTGACCACTTTGACGTTTATATATTCTGTCATTCTTGATACGTGTTAATTCAAGAACCTTATTCTCTGTCTACCCTATCTTACGATATACTCAACTTCGCACATCCTTTGGATCTCTGTGTTTTGTACTCTATCACGAAGGGTTTTTTCCAGCGATGCTTTTGAGAACCTTCATTTTGCTGGTTCGAAGGAGGTTTTTTGGTTCGGACAGTATCTGTTCTGGATTCTATTCCGTAAATTATAATGGTACGAAAACATGTCTTATAGATTAGAACCTAGCTAGGGATATTCATATGCTTGTTTTTCCAACTAATAAGTTATTAAATTTTAAGCTACAAATATTTACTTTTGAAAAATTCGATCATTTAAACTTGCTTATTGGGTTGCTTTTTACACGTTTCATGCCTTTCCCTGAAATATGAAAGTACCTCGTAAGTGGGATATAAAAGGGTCTCTCTCAATCGAAATCTAGAAATGTTCTACCTCGTTCGTATTTATTTAGTTATAGCTCAAGTATTATTATGTTTTATTCAGGAAATATTTTTTTTTTTATTTATTTATTTATTTATTTGTCACACCATTTAAATAATCTTTATTAAAATAGATAACTGCTGCCCAACTAGGTATACCTGTTCTAGGGCTAGCAGTGTACATATTATTACATTTCACAGGAGTAACTATTTGCATTTTTTTAAATGAATCTAAACAATATAAACTTAACTATTTAAAAAGCATCAAAACAATATAAACTTAACTATAACACATATAGAAAAAATGGAATTTGAGTCATCATGATATGCATATTATACATAGTATTGTAAAAGTAGGTATCTTGTAATTTTATTTGTTAATTGCACAAAATACATAAACTGAAATAGTATTTCTTGGGAATACTGAACTGACAGAGCATAGATATGATCCGTCAGTCATATCTTTATTCAGTCGCGCCTCAAATCAAATCAAGACAGCACAAAATTTATAAAACAATTAGGATTTTTTGTAAAAAGTAAATAAAGAAAAAAAAAATAACAATTATATAAATGATGTCCTTTTACACTACGATGTCGAATATTTGATATATTTTAGTTCTCCCGTAGTTCATGATGTATTCGGAACATTTTCTTTTAAATGATTTCAGCGATACTATTTCTTTTAATGATGTAGGCAACATGTTATAAATTCTGGGGGCAATGAAAATAAAATTTCTTTGACCAAAAGTAGTTCTCATGTGTGGAATTGCATAGTTTGCAGCGGTGCTGGCTCGTGTAGCTATAGATTGTTGTGTTTTCGGGTAAACTAATTTATTTTTATGAAAATTTGTTAGTACATAATGTAAAAAGATTTGTTTCGGATCAAAAACATTAAATTCACTGTATAAATCTTTAGTGGGGTAGTCAAGGGGTTTGCTGAGTATTATTTTTATTATACATCGTTGAGCTAAACATAGTGTCGGCACACCCTCCCCAACCAACAATTCCATATGTGAGTAAAGAATGTGTCAACGCATAGTACACTTGTTTTATTGTTTTATTATCCAGGATCTTTCGGAGTTCTCTATAAATATATCCTAGTTTGACTATTTTACTTGACAGGATTTCTACATGATCACGCCATCGTAGATTATTGTCAATGACAAGGCCAAGGTAGTTTATGTTCGATACTTTTTCTAGTATGGCGCAGGTACACGATGATTGATTGGGGCAACAATGTATTTTTATAGAGAACTCGTTTGAAACAGGCTGTCCTGCTTGGGTAGGACTAAAAGTAATGTACTTAGTTTTGTTTACATTAATTGTAAGTAAATTATTATTTAACCAAGTTTTTACATTGTTTATGCCTTCTTCAGCTAATTCAAAGACTCGTTTCCAATTTTTATCATTTACAATTAAAACAGTGTCATCAGCAAAACATATTATTTCACCGTCCACGGGAAGGTCGGCCAGATTGTTAATATAAATAAGAAAAAGAATAGGTCCTAAAATGCTACCCTGGGGGACCCCATATGTAATCGGTTTTTCTTGGCTCAGGTGAGTTTTTAAAGATACTATTTGCTTACGGTTTAATAAGTAGCTTTTGAACCAGCGTAGCGCAGTATCACTGATGCCAATGTTTTTTAATTTAGTTATTAAAAGGGGGTGAGACACAGTGTCAAATGCCTTTGCAAGATCTAAAAATATTGCTAGACATTTATCCCCATTGTCAACTTTTTCCGTTATAACTGATGTTATTTTTGCAATAGCATCATTTGTCGATAATCCGTGTCTGAAACCATATTGATTATTTGAAAGTATTGAATGTTTAACAATAAATTTATTTAGTCTGGATTTAATTATAGTTTCAAATATTTTTGATAGTGTCGATAAGAGAGAGATCGGCCGATAGTTAGATACATCTAGCGTAGAATCTTTCTTATAGATCGGTATGATACAAGCTGTTTTAAGTGCATCAGGAAATATGCCATTTTGTAAGCTTAAATTTATTGTATGGGTGAGAGGCTTGGCGATTTCTAATTGTACAGTTTTAAGTAGTTTGGAATTTATGCCGTCAATTCCCGTGGACGTTGAGTTTTTTATGGAATTGATGGTCGAAATAATTTCCACGTCAGATGTTAGGTCGAGGTGGCTCATTCTATTGAGTTGTTGAAATTGTTTTTTTTGGTTTTCTTTTAACACCAAAAATTCTTCTGTTGTATTAGTAGTTTTCAAAAGGTCCGAGGCAAACTGCTTTCCAATGTTTCCGAAGTATTCATTGAATAAGTTTGCTATCTCTTGTAAGTTTTCATCAGTATTTAAGAGTTTGTTATCGTGTTTGATTCTGTCTATCTTTTTCTGAGAAACATACCTATTACTAGCTTCATTAACATTATTCCAA
Organism: Molanna angustata; assembly: GCA_963576475.1. Lineage (NCBI taxonomy): Eukaryota > Metazoa > Arthropoda > Insecta > Trichoptera > Molannidae > Molanna > Molanna angustata. The sequence continues at coordinate 28,247,683 of OY754982.1, forward strand.
GTTTTTTTTATGTTACCTTGACATTCATTTAATTTTTCTTTGTAATAGTTGGTCTTAGTGGTCTTTAATAAAATTGTGCACGTATTACGGTAATTTTTATAATGATTTTGAAGTATAACGTCATCTGGATTTTTTTTACATAGGCTATGGAGATGATTTTTTTTATGTATAGAATTAACAAGACCTTGTGTAATCCACGGTTTAATTTTTTTATTTTTGTGTAAAGTATTCCTCTTTTGGACAGAACATTCTTTTATTTGACCCGTAAGTACATTAAGAAAATTGTTAAAAGCAGTGTTGGTATCGTGAGTTTGTAGAATTGTGTCCCAGTTTTGTTCTTGTAAGTTTGCTCGAAGTTTTGCTAAGTCAGTATAATTTTGCGGGATGAACTGTTTCTTTTGTTTTGTCTTTGAATTTACATGTAAAGAAAATAATATCATGTAATGGTCAGTTGTGGAGTTTTGGAATATAATTGTGTCAGTTTTATTTTTTGATTTGCACATGACGTGATCGATACAAGATTCATTGGTAAACGTTACCCGAGTAGGTTTGTTTACCATTATTTGAAGTCCGTGTATTGCTAATGTGTTAATATATTCATGGTATTGTGGATGTGTATTGTTTATGATATTAATATTGATGTCACCTGTAAGTATGATGGAATTGCTTGATGAAAGTTTACATAATGCATCATTTAATGATGTTAGGAAATTTGATATACTTGGAATTGATGGTGATCTATAGACAGCTAGTATAGATATTGAGTTGTCGAGATCGATTTGTAAACAGTTTGCTCCGGATAGTTTAATTTCACAGAAGGAATACGACAAGTTTTGTTTTATAAAGGCCACTATTCCATCATTTTGTAAATTGTGTATTTTAGTAACAATTGTGTCATAGCCAGAAAGTGTTTTTTCTTTTAGAAGTGTTACTCAGCCAACATTCTGTCAGTATAAGTAAGTCGAATTCTATATTTAACATCTATAATGTTATTAAAAATTCGTCAATGTTTTTATCAATACTTCTGATATTGAATGTTAATATTTTTATACTGTTATTATATTTTAAAATATTTTGATATATAAGACGATGATGTATAAAAATGTGATATGATGTCTGTTGATAACTTGGTTTTAATGGCAGAAAGCATGGAAAAATGACAAATACAAAAGTGATATTTGAAAAGAACGAAGTTTGAACAAAACTTTTACTCTTCCAATGAGTAAAAACATCGCGAAATATAATTTTGTCATTATAAACAGCATTTATTTTTTTTTCAATGCTATATAAAAAATATGATTGCAACTAGGAATAAAAAATGAGAATTGAACGACGAAAAAGAAAATCTTGTTTATTTTTTCTTTTGCATGGAAATGTCGTTATGTTGCTGCCATTTTATGAGTCGAAGAATAAGATAAACTTTTCCAGCATTTAGTACTTAAAATATAAACCGCTCCATAAATATCCCGGTTCAATCATCGTTAAGAACTTTGATCCTTGATGTTCTCTACTCTGTGAATTATGGCCATAAAATGATATTACTGTCGTTGTGTGTCGGTTCATAATAATATGAAACATTAGTCTAAATATTGTTGTAAATTATATTATTGTTGAACTGTAGATAATTTTCCAAATTGTATCGCTGACATTGTGATCTAACCAATTACAAAGACAATCCTCTCCATTGTCTGCTTCTTGGCATAATGACTCCGGACCAGGGGTAGATACACAGCGGCTGACGAACCTAATTTGTTTGTTTATCTTGATGATGTTTCTTTAATACGTGTGTATTTGAGACCCATATTTTCTGTAAAAAGTCACTCTTAAAAGCCATGAAGTACCTAATCATTGTCTTTAAGATAAAATAAGGAATAACATTCTTAAAGATAGAAAAGGAGTTTTGAATATTATTGAAAAGGTAAGAACATTAAAATGGCTTTTCTCGCAGCTCAGACGATAAATGGAAGGATCGTCTCCAGTATTGGTAATCTAGAAGGTTCATTTTCACTAAATCACGATGGTAAGCTGCTTCATTAGCTGTTTTCAGTTCCCTGAAATAATTGTTATTTGTGATAGGTGTCAGAACTTTTTTTATGATTGACGAGTATTTAGTGTTTATCTAAAGATGATTTTAAAATTGTTAAATACATTTTAATTTTGGTTGACTTGCTGTATAAAATGTTGTACATTTCTGTTTTACACGGTTCCCGAGCATTTGTATCGTCGACCCGAAGACAGATGAACATATGTACCGATCTGTCAAGGACACAGTGGGGTAATTTAACCGTTACAGCTATAAAAGGAATCGACTAAACGCTCGCCGTTTACTTCATCTCATCAGATTACAATGGCAGTTTTGCCTCACGTGTACGGCTTTTCTCTGATCTCGCCTCCGTCTGTACTGAGATTAGCATTCAACAGTCGTAGACTCCCAGTTCTACGCGTTTCATCGTCCCGACGTGAACAATTTGCTACTCTAGTGAAATGGACAATATCGAAAGGGTGGTTTTGGTTGCATTATAAGATACAGTGAAACCTTTGATATGTTCTTCCTTTTTTGTATTAAAACTTTTTGTCCTACTTGCAGTCAATTGACCCTACTCACAGATTTCATTGCGATGATTAATTCTTTGTGTATTTTTGCAGTGAAGTGTTTATTCTGTTTTTTAATGTCTCTAGTGATTTTGTTCTGTATGTATAACTTCATTTGAGATTGAGAAGCTTTTTCTTTGAGTAACATGATATTATCATGTTTAATATAATGAGATGTGTAGTTAAAAAAATGGAATAGCAATTGTGTATAGCACAAGTGAAGATTAATTCCTTGAAGTGTTATGGGCACTTTTGAAGATCGACCAATGATGTTGAAAAGTTTTTGTATAGATATTTAGGATTGTTCGCAAAATAATTCTTCGAGTTTATATTCTCAGCCCTTTTAAATTTTATTTGGAAATATATTATACATATTAATTACAATTGATACAAAATTATTAAGTTCTCCATTTGTTTTCCTTATTTCGTTGTTCCTTCTTCTATTAGGTATATGGTGTTTTGTTGCATAATAATATTTTAAGCTGTCTCATTTCCTTTGCATATATTCTACATTTATGGTTTTTCATGTCTCAATTTCACGTGTCAAAGTAGACGCCATTATTGAGTTATGGTCTTATGGATGTTATTATTTTATTTTCAATGTTTTGAATGAATCCTGCTCTTAATCTTCGTTCATTATCCTGTTAAACATATTTTTTTTGCAAAGCTTTATAAGAGACTTTATTTCCTTGGGATATTATCTATACTTCTTCTGTCGTTTTAGAAATTATTCTTGGCGTAACTCAAAACCAGTGTTTTTGTGTAATCTATAATACTTGATTATTATTCATTAAAAAAAATGTTATGCCATGAAGGGAAAGATGGGCCACAGAAAATACTCAAAATAAACACCTAATAGCGGACCCTGCGACCCGAATTCCTGGTTTAAACTTGCCACGGAGGGTTTGGGTACAGCAAAACAGTGTGAGAAAAGAGCAGGGTTGCTGCAATTACTTACTCTGGAGGTAAGGAAAAAGGGATAATCCTGACTGTGAGTGTGCAGCTGAGCTGTCGGTGAAAGACTTGGTGCGAAACTGTCAGCTTTAGAAATTTTGTTGTAGCGTCCAAAACATCCACTAGGCAAAACCAGAGGCGGTGAACTGGCTTACATCTCTGGAATCGAAGCTTTGAAATCTGATAAACCATGCGAAAAGTATGTAAATAAGTCTGCCACATCTATATCTCAATTTCATTAATCAAAGTAGTCACCATTATTGAATTTTGAATGAAATTATTACATTGTTTGGAATAGGTTTAGTTTTAGTTAAATCTCGTTAGAATCAGCGACGAGAGAACATGTAACAACATTAAATTGTGGTGAATACACAACACAGCACAATACAACACAGTGTGGAATTCATTAAAATAATTACGTCATTTGCAATCTCCAAGTAGGAATTGAAAATGTGGGAACGAAGGTCGCACAAACCCACGGAATAATCACAAATTACCGTGAATCGGATGCGAATAGAATGAATTTAATATTATATGAAAATGAACATGGAATTGAGTTTTGTATTATGCTCGAGAAACTGATCATTCAAAACTAAGTATTGCAAAACGAGATTTGTGATTCATGATTCCATAGACTTTCGCCATATACGGATTATCATTATAATTATCAATAAATAATATGTCGACAGAACAGTCAAAATTGAAAATATGGAAAACCCCAATAGTAGACGACTTCCCGGAAGAAAACGGATGAGAGTACAGCTGATCCACCTCCTACCGGGAACTTCTCATGTCCATTCTTACAAATATGCCGTATGAATAAGAAGAATACTAAAAAATAATACAGAAAAAAATAAATTGTTTCTCTTGCTGGAGAAACTGTTATAAATAATTAATATAAAAATAAACATAACTTTGCAGCAAAGTATTTTTTTAAACAAACAATAGTGCTTTGTATAGTATGAATCGAATCGGAGTTTATTATTCAAATTGTGATACGTGTTGGGGAATATAGGTTGGTTTATCGGATAGATCATCGAATACACCTCCCAAAAACATACACACTCGAATGTTACCGTTTAGTAAAAGATAGGTACTTCGATCTTTGCATCACATCATAACGAGAATAATCATAGTTTCGATCTGCAACCGTTGGAAATTGATACAATATACGATAATCACAATTGTCTTTTTATTCTTCTTTAGCCTGTTGCTTTTCACTTCTGAAACGTCTTTTTGTCCAACTGATCCTGGGCTATCTGTATTTAATTATTTTTTAATTAAACTTCAAATGAATTTTAATACTCCTCCATTGCTTTCTCTATAACAATCGATGGGTGATGATTGCGTCGGATGCCCCCGGTGTTAGCCCGCGGAACCTTCGGACGCCAACACGAGGACCGAGGGGTCGGAGTGAACGTCAGATTAGTTTTTCCATTGCTATTATCATACAGAACCTTTGTTTTAAAAACACCATACATTCTTCTTATTCTCAGTTGCAATCCTAGGATTGGTCTGTAACATGTATGGCTGCCTCTCTTCTACTCCACTCTGTCCTCTCCTCAGACAGCCTCTTCATCTCTACGTAGCATTACAGCACATGTCTTCGATCACCTGGTCCATGGGCCTAGTAAAGGCGGGGGTGGGCGGCCGACGCTGTTGTGCCCTCGTCAATTCTGTACTTAGAGAAGAGCAGGACGAACGCCTTTAGTCTCGCTCGGCAGTGACTCGTCAACTGTGGCGAATGTTGTTGTGTGGTTCGGGCACACCGCCGGGGCAGACGTCGGGTCAGACATCCTGTGTTGACAACTAGACGTCAAATCTGACAGGTGATGATTGCGTCGGATGCCCCCGGTGTTAGCCCGCGGAACCTTCGGACGCCAACACGAGGACCGAGGGGTCGGGGTACAAGCCCCTCCGACTTGAAACGGAGTGTTCTTAGCGGCCGATTTCGAGACCAATCGGAGGCCCTGACGTGTGTGGTTGGATTCTCGGGGGCAGTGGTTGAACCCGATGGATGGTGGATATTTGTGTTTGTCCGATGTTGCGACTGCGTCCGGTGGTGAACAGGGCCAATGGGCTCTATAGCGTCGCCGGCGTGGAAGTGGATCGCGATCTCCCTCGATGGTCCATGTAGCTGTTTCTTGATTCATACGTTATTGAATCGAATTAGACGTAAGGCTTTTAGTCGGTTGGAAAAAAATCCTTATACCAATATACCCATTTCGCTAAAATAAATGAATAAATATTATTCTCGAATATTGATTTATTAACTTTGTGGTTCCTTTTAACAAAATTTGAATAAATATCGATTGCAAGGTACCTGATACTTAAGATCGCCGCCGGAAGGGATATTACTGAAGTTCTGTTACTCCGGATGTGATTTGCTAACAGGTGGATGTATATTTCATCTGAGATATCACGTTTTATATTAAATTTATGAGATTCTCTCTATGGTGGCTATAGTAATTGCGTGCAATTAAATATATAAATGTAAGTACTGCCCACGTCACTTATACTAACCGTTTTTGTTCTGATTTATTGGCATTAACAACACTTTCATATGGGCAGGTACAGTTTTTTTAATGTTTTCTAAGAGGTCATTAGCATTTTGATTCGATTTGTAATTTGGCATGGTCCAGTACATGCTGTTTTATGATCGATACAAGCAGTTAATGAATATAAAAATATCGATAAAGATTGATTTACCGATGTGTCTAAAATATAATCTAGGATTTTCTGAACAAGCAAACTGAACTTGCTTTTGCCTTTTACTGTCTGATATTCTTAATTACTCTTCAAGTATAATAAGCCACACAAAGGGCAGAATTTATAAAATGTACCCAGAATTTGCTCAATAACAAAATCTGTACATTTGAGCACTAAGAATGTTTTATAAGGACAACTCTAAGGGATAACTTAAGAGATGGTGATATGTCATTTTAATCTGTACTCAAATTTTTCATTAATTTAGTTAGTCGAATCATTGATACAACTTGAAATATATGATCCTTGGATGATATTCTATCTGCTTCTCCCAATTCCCTTCTTGTATTCAATCAATCAACTAACAGTGGCTTTATAGTCCGTTGTAGACCTTGGTCTCCTCCAGCATTTATTTCGGAATGCACATTTGTTCAGCATTTGTTCCTGATGCCAATGGCAATTTCCTTCTTGCATTGCAATTATTTAATTGAATGTCAGAAATTGGTAGAATAGGAATTGATATTAACATAATGTGTTTTTGTATTTGAAAAGATGAAGGTGTCAGAGGTAAGGATCTCGGGTCTTTCAACTTCAATATCGGATAAAGGAATATCCCTGCGTGGGACATGAGGCCGATACCTCAGCGTAGGCGATGTCGCTGCACAAACCAGATGAATTCTTCGGGTCATACTGAAATCGAGATAATTGTGATTCATTTGACGTAAAAATGTCGTCGAAAGTTATTGCGTTTAATGACCCAGATGAGTCCATTTTAAATACATGACCTCTGTCGAACTCGTCCGATTTTAATATTTGCACATTGTATGACAACATAGGTACCATTTCGTTCCGAACTAAGTAGTCTCATTTTTATTCGTGTGTTTTTCCGTGTCATCAGCCAGTCGTTACAATTTCAATTAATAAAATCAGTTGTCCACTGTTTTATCATCATCATCGTCATCAATGATGTTCACCACCCATTCTAAAGATAGTGATTTTTAGATGAGACGAGACTTGTTTGTGGGTATTCAAACACACATGCGTCGTGCTTCCTTTTAAAAGGCAATGCACACCCGCACACCTGTCGCTGGTCATTGTGGGATGCGCCGTGATTGTATGGATGTGTGTATGTAACGTAGTATTTAGAATATGACTAGGGAGACTATTTGCGAGTATAAAGTTTTTACCGGTCCAAACTATCGTTGTGTTTATAGTCTTATGAGTTATCACCCAATTCTAAGAAAATGGAAGTGTTTTCTTCTTCCTCCATGGCCTCGTGACCGAGTATTGAGTGTGGAGGCTACACTCAATCACTCAACGAATGGTCTCCTTCCATTTAGGACGATCTTGGGCAGATCAAAGGTTTTCAGTAATTGAATATCCTGTAGCGGACTTGTCAAGTTTTTGAATAGTTAATACTCCAAATTTGAAACATTGTGACATGGTTGTTCTACGACTGGAAATTTCAATTAAACAATTGAATGATATTATTGACTTTTCATTTAGCATATATTTGAGAACGTGACTGATTTCCACTTAATAGTTAGAAATTATTTCGAGATTGCGATGAGTGAAATCAGAAGAAATATGCGAACGTTTTATGGCGCATTTCCTGTATTAATAATAAAAAATAAAAATATCTCCGGTAGATGGCATACTCGAATGTCACGTGAGTAAATATAAATATTTCACTACAATTCTGGACACGGAATTTTTTTTAACTGTACTTTCAATATTCACAAATGTCAAATGTCAACTGAAGTTTATTTATGGTCCGGTGTCGTTTTACTGCTTATCGTGTTGTCTCCGGGAAATAATTTCACGCAGGAAATGTGGATTTTGAAGAATTTGATAGTTTGTTGTCGAATTTTTAAACGAAAAAACTTTATTACTATTGACCATCACAATTAATTATTATTTTAAAGTTTTTGTGCTATTACAGTGTAAATCCATTGTAAAATTAACAAACAAAATAGAACACATTATTTTCCAAATATTCGATTTATAACGTTTTCGCATGCGGTGTCTCAGCATTATCATACCTAAAAGGAATTAATCTTGACAAGACTCCAAGACTACTTTAAATATTTACAATTTTGTCAAATGTGTCGAGATACCTCAGCGGGAACGTTCGGTCTTATTAAATCGAATCTGTGAAAAATACTCTGTCCTATTTTATTTGTTAGATAATAAAATAAAATATGTCCATCTAATTTATAAACTAAGTATATACTTAAACAAATTTCAAATGGATTTTAAAGTATCATTTTGAAACACATAATTAAAATATATTTTGTTATCTTCGCCGCTATCCTAAGCTACCGTTACTCTAAATTCCTACTTTAGATCTATCATCATTATCTTACGGCTTTGATACAAAATGTCAGAAGATTACATCTGATGCTGCTGTTACAGATTGAAGGTGTATATTGTATTTATCATCTGGTATCTATTTGTGGTCCATTATTCATCTTATATCTACTATCTATACAACGTCATCTTCTTTCGTAAACGGAGATGTATCGTTCGATATTTTGTTATTCATACTTGTAGATAACAGCGGAAGAACAAAATAACATGAACATTATACGTTGCACCACTTTTACATGTTTAATTTTTAGTTAGAAAAGAACACAGTGTTTTTCCATATATTTGATTTATAACCTACGACCGAACGTTTTCGCGGATGAGTCTCTGCATTATCAAGGTCTAAATGAAACTAAATTTGACTAGTTTAATCCATATATTTACTATGTTGCCAAAATTGTGGACGGAGTTACATTGATTTTACAATGTTGTAAAATATGATTCCCGGACAATTGACCGTAGCCGATTGACCGTGGACAATTGACCGTACGCCCTTTTTACCGTATGGACAATTTACAACTGTCCGTACGGTAAATTGTCCCCACGGTCAACTGTCCATACGGTAAATTGTCCCCACGGTAAATTGTCCCCACGGTAAATTGTCCTCACGGTAAATTGTCCTCACGGCAAAAAGGGCGTACGGTCAATTGTCCACGGTCAATCGGCTACGGTCAATTGTCCGGACACGGTCAAATATTTAGATTGGTCGATGGCAGAGCGGTTAGCGCATTTGGTTAGTAATCCAGTGGTCACGAGTTCGAATCCTGCCTCGATCGATTTCGTTCAGCTATAGCACAAGCATTTATGCTTATTTTAGGGAACGTAGGAAGATGTACATGTACTTGTTTAATAAGGTCATATTCATTTTTTTATTTAAAAAAAAAATATGTGGTTGGGTCTAAGTTTGAAGGAGTGGGGATACATCTGGTATTGGATGTTTACAATGTTGCATTTTATTTTATTTTTATTAATTTCTAACATCACTAAAGCGTCAATTTTCCATTCTTAATACACTAAATGTAAAACCTCTGCATTTCAAAACAAAATGAAATTTGTTGTTTTTTTTAGTGTGAAGAATCCCCTTCATTATTTGAAATCTATTGGATTAGTATGTTTATTGAATATACACTATTCAGGACGAGTAAAAAAATAAAGAAAATGTAATTGTCTACAGAGCGTGTAAACATTATGATGCAAAGTATGTTGAGGCTTTCTCATAAATAATATCTTTTCCTAACCTTCCCATTCCTATCCATTGTTCTGTCCTAAACTTCTTACTTTGTATGCATCTGTTAATTTGCTTATTTTTTTGTTATTATTTTCTTCTGCACGACCGTAACTTAGTAATTGGTGTTTATATCTTGTTTTTTTTATATTTGTTAAATGATTTATCTTTGTTTTTGTATCAACACTGTTCTGATGATATCACATTTAATGATTCAGCATATAAACATTCCATAAATAAGTTAATATGCATTTATTTTATTCAAAAACTGACAATCCACGAATGAATTTTATATTGGTACAATTTCTATTTTATATATTATTTAAATAAACATTAAAATACATTTTTTCTGGAATGTATGTTTCGAGAGCATTATGAATGTTTCGAGAACATCATGAATCCACGGTGAAATAATTAACGTTGTCTATAGAAAACTAACCAACCAATGTCGTTTACAAATCTATGTGATATTAATTCGAGTAACATTTTATAGCAAATATATAAATAACTCACAGTATGCATTAACGAAGAACTTCATAGTACGCACATTCTACATGATACCCGTAGTATAATCGATACGAAATTTAAAAAAAAATATATAGCGTGTAAGTGAAAGTAAAAAGGTTGATTTATTTGTAATTAATAACTAAGTAATCCTGAACCATGACACTTCATAATATAGTCTGCTATGGATATAATCTATACAACATTGGCTTTTGATAGGTAGATGTCTCAGAAGCTATATGTAAGTTGAAAGTCGAATGATAGTAAGTGAATAGGCAGGCGGTGCTTGGTACTGGGAGGAACGGTGGATTCCATTCCATACTTGGAACTTGAAGCTAAACTTGTACCTACATTTATACATAATGGTCCGGTCTGCTCGGTCCCAGCAAAGGCGTCACTCGGGAATGCAGCAGAGAAAATATAGCGATGAAGTAGTTTTAGGTGGATATTTTCCTCGTACTATTTAAATCTTGACTATTTTTACTCTTGACTACTTTGTTAAGATGATTTTAACTATTAAATATATTTTTTGTATCAAATTTTTAAAGGAAATAAGATCGGCAGTGTAGGTACCTACTATTTTTACATGTCGTCTCCTGTAACCTCCCCAGCAATTTGAAGCTTTAATTATTTTTATTTCTTTCTAGACATTTTGTGATCCTGCATCGATTTCCTTGTTTTTACTTAAATAAAGTCTTTTTATGTACCTACCTAAAATTCAGTACAATAAAACATGTTATATTTCAAAACCACAGTATGATGCTATTTTCAAAAAATAGGTAAGTACTTAATTTTTTGCTTAATACATATGTATAAGATCAATAACCGCTTATAGGAAACCTTGACTGTATTAAATTCTCTTTTTTCTTTTTTTTTCCTTTTAGTTGAATATTATGTTTTGAATCATTGTAAACTTGAAATGTTGCTCTTACCTACATACCAACCTATGATCATATTTTATGATTTTTTGCAAACTTATGTAATAGGCCTTGACAAAATGTAATAGGCCTTAATACTTGATGTTACTATTGTATTGTACTATGTCTTAACGCTGTTTTTTGTCTCAATTTAACCTAAATAAATAAATATTATAATTGATTTGTAAAATTTTGTAATAATGTAGAAACATCTGATCTTCAGCACACGTTTTCAACCTGTATCCTATTTTTATTTATTTATTTTTGTAAATGAATATGTCCTTGTTACACAAGTACAAATACATCTTCCTACACTCAATAGATTAAGCATGAATGCTTGTGCTATCTATAAGTGAAAGATATCGGTCGAGACAGGAGTCGAACTCGCGACCACTGGATTACTAGCCCAGCGCGCTATCCGCTCTGCCATCGATCCATCGAATTACATTGTACGAGAGAACTCTCTTTTACAAAATAATTTTACAGTTTCGCGTGAAAAGAGTAGATTCTAATGCAAAAAAATATAGGTATATACAAATGTCACTGAACTTTACCTTAAGACTGGTCTCGAAATATATAGAAGATTTGAGATTGCTGAGACAGTTAATTAATTTTAGTTTTTGAAATCATTTTCGATACCTACCTTTATCGGCTTTGAGTCTATTACTATATAGGCTTTTGTCTATTACTTTAAAGGCATTGAGTCTATTATTTTATAATCTATCAATTTGATTCTATTACTTTTAACTGTTTTGGTTCTATTGACATTCTATTATTTTACTTATTAACCCGTTATTCATATATATGTTATCATTTATTGTGTCCGCTATGAGTCCCATTGTTAGCCAAAATTACTTCTTAGAAATCATAATATTAATTACATATGTATATTTATCGCCATTGAATTTAGCATTAAATTATAATGTCCTAACTGATTTACGATGCCTAAGTCATTGTTTTCCTCTATAATCCACCTTACATACATGGGTATCCCAAACGCATATTGTATATAAATGAACTATTATAAACTGAAATTAACAATTCAATTATGAAATAGATACATTCATTCATACCATCACGACATATACAATGTGGGGTAACCAGCGAAAGATGATTTAGGTGAGACAAGGCAGTGACCTGTCTTGCCTCACCTAAAAAGGCAGGCACAACATTCAGAATTGGTGGTGAGCCTCATTGCTGAACTATGTGAGATGTTATTGTTGCCTGTTTTATTTTCGATTACCCGGCTCTTACAGGACATCCGAAAGCGATGATATTGGAGAAGATGGAAGGACTATTCTAAGCCGGTGTTTTACATGAAAGATATGATTTAGCGATTGTCATAAGCAAAATTGTGACTGTGCCACCAAAATTTGGTGGCAATAAATATAACGTAAGTATTTGAATATTTTCGGAATGGCTTTGGAATATGAATTTGGAATGGAATACTCAACAATGATATCAAAAAGTACGTGTTGTCAACAAAGGGATCACTTTGAAATATTTTACAATTAAATACATTTTTTTCTTTAAATTGGCAACCCTGAAAAATTTACAAATGCTCTACTGTTAATATCTTTACAATATACCTACACATACATTCATACATTTACAGTGTTGTTTCAAGTTCAGCATCGTAGTTAAGCATGCCGACATAGTCAAATAGATTTTACCGCCGGCGTCTTATCGTCAAACTGTTGACCGTTCATCGCCCGCTTCGGCGATGAATCGTTCACCGCCGTCGCGTCGGCGATCTTATCTGTCAAAGTTGGATTCATACGCAGACAAAACTCGACATAAAATATTACATCATTATTGGTAATTGAAATAATAATCAGATAGCGTGCACTGAAAAGGTACAATGGCACTACGCTATGTATGGAAATATGTTTTTTTTTGTTTTATTTATATAAGCGTAAGTATTTATTTATTGAACATACATATATGTACAAGTAAAAAAAATGTTTTGTCTCGGAGGCAGCAATGGCTTATCAAGATGGACCCGATCTTCAGCTATGAAGAACATTAACAGGAAGAAATAAGAAGTTTTATTATATACGTTTTTTATTGCAAATCGATCTATTTATTTACTAATTATTTTAATTCATTTATTTATTTATTTAAACAGTAAAAAATGCAAGTACAAAAAAAAGAAAGAAAAGAAACTAAAAAGTCTTCTTCTTCTTCTTCTTCTTCTTCTTATTTTAGGTTGACACCTGTTTTTTTTCAGGAACTTTGCCCGTCCCTCAAGGCCTCTTGTGACGCCGAGCTCCAGCTATCTCTCCATCTCTTGGGTGGTCTACCTCGTGGTCGATTGCCAAAGTTTATTTGTTGGGAGATAATTTTGGGCAATCTGTTGTCTCCCATTCTCGCCACATGGTCCCGCCAGAATCGTCTACGGCACCTGCACCATCTGACAATATCCCTAACGTCACAGATCTGTCTTATATCGGTGTTCCGCATCCGATCCAAAAGGGTGAAACCCGCGATGGAGCGTAGGGTTCTCATCTCTGTCGTCCGGAGCAGGCTCTTTGTTCTAACGGTGTCCGCTCTGGCCTCAATCGCATAAGTCATAATGGGTCGCACACATGTTTTATAAATTCGGGTTTTACTCTCTGTTAGCATGTGTTTGTTTTTCCAGACAGTATCTCTCAAACAGCCAGCAACGACCGCTGCCTTGTCTGTTTGCGATTTGACTTAACAAAACATAATACATATTAACTTCCTCCTCTTTTATAAAGTAGTTTATTGTACAATTGGCTGTAGTAGATACTTTTATACATTTTTTATACTTGTAATCTTAATATATACCTATTAGGTGGGTTGAAAGAAATTGCATAATTGTAATGAGCCCGGTAGTGTGTTTGTTTTTACTACGTGGACAAATAGGGGACATCAGCTTTTAGGATTTGGGTTCATTCTACTCTTCCAAAGAAGCGCTCAACGTAGCGTTGGGGAGGGTTTTCAATCTGCTCAGGAAAATATTAATTCAGGGGGGCCAGTCCCGTCAAACGGTGAAATCAAAACCCTCATGATTACCCATTTGATGGATATAATTATATTATCATATGGAGTTCCATAATAAGATATTATAGAACTCCATAATGGTAATTATATCCACAATATGGCAAAAGACCCCACTTTTAAATCAAACTCAATTGTTTGTATTGATATGGTGATCGTTTCGCCTTTTACATCGAATTATTTGTTTGTTAATAGTAAAATTTCATGTCAAAATTAACCTATATTAACTACATAATATTGAGTACAAAACATTTGGTTTTGTGCAACCAATTTTTTTGTGCATACAACCAAACAGTACAGCCATACATAGATAAACCATTAATACTGAGGTAAAACGCTAAAGTTTAAAATACAAATAGAAATATGTACATACTTAAATGATTCAATTTTTATATCTAGCAGAGGCGGAGGCATTATCTATCAAATGTTTTTTTATCAAATTACCACACGTGATTTTTAAGGTGTGTGGGTATGTAATAAATTGATTCCATAATATAACAAGTTTGTTTGTATATGACCACGTTCGCTTTTCATACACAATCGAGATAATGATGTATATATTATATACCATTCTTATGTTGTGATTTTTACGTCCTTGGAGTGACCTCATAACATAAGAGTTTCTCACACTCAGTAAACGCTACCAGTAATACGCGTATGAAAAGCGGTAATTATAAGTTTTCTAGAATCATTCTGCTAAGTGAAGATTTCACACGTCATAATATAACAAAGGAATATGTTGGGAATTATCAAACAAGATGGCGGATATATTACAATAAGTATTTACCCATAATATATTGATACAATGTATTGAAAACGAAATATACTCTTAAATAATTTCGATTTCTATATTTTCATCGGATACGATTGTTCATAATTCCTTTGTTAGTTGTTTTGAATTATCTTCTTCTGCTTTTTCAAGTGCCGTGCTCTACACAGAGGTAATTAGGCGGTCATCAGGGCTATTTCTACCTTGTTTACTGCGGCCTTAATCATCGATGTTTGTGCTTTTCTGAACCTTTGCCTCAGACTACAGAGCTAAGAAGTTCTTCGGCGTTCTTCGTCTTTGTCCTGTTCTCCCTTGTATTATTACCTGAATAAGTTGTAGGAGTTGGTACTTCTATCTTCTCATCAAGTTCCCTTAGTATAACAGCTCAACTGTTATTTTCTTTATATCCAGAATAAATTGTATTCTCCTTACTATCGCATAAATTACTGTCCAGGTAAGTAATAGCTACCATATTATGTATAAATACTTGTATAACTTGGAACTCAACATCGGCAACACGCATTTTTAGATCAAGGGAGAAATGTTTATTCGTTAAGATGTCCTGTAAATTCCACGAGCTACTTAATGCGGTCTTCAATTTTCTGACTATGATCCCATCTTTATATATCTAATGGCCTTAGTCTTGCAGCTTCCTTGTGATTTTCCTTATATCCAGAATTGTATTCTCATTACTGTCGCAGAGGTCTTTGTTCAGGTTTCTCTAGCTACAATATCAATAATACTTAGGGCACAACATAGGGCAACAGATTTTAGATCAAGGGAGAGATCTTTTATTGGTTAAGATGTCCCGTCATGAAAATTCCAAGAGCTTGCTCAATGCGTTCTTTCTTAACTTTCTGACTATGACTTCATCTTTTATTCTTTCTTCGACTTTACATTTAAGGTATTTGTTACTTACACGGACGTTGAACGTATATAGTGCCTATAGTTGCACCACGTTATATCAGTCATTCTTTCCATGTGGCCAAACCACCGCAGTGTGTGTATGACGTACAAGTGTACGTTATTAAGTTAATTATCCGAAGAGAAATAACTCGTTCGTTTCGAGGTTATGTTTGTGTTTATTATTAAACGAACCATTAAGCAAGAATTGCAGTCAGTTGTGGCTTCACTAGGCCAAGCATTGCACTGCACGGCTAAAGTAGATCACCACAATCAGTGTGAAAGTTTCTTTAGAACAATGAGGAATTAAATTAAGAAAAAAAAGGCCGCGTGGTGTTCGTAACTGAAGTACCTACATACCTACCTATCTCTGGTTCTTTCCCACGAGCGCGTGCGCGCGATGCTTGCACGCGACGGAACAATCAGACACATTTTGTACGGTGTACATTTGTGCGTGAAGGGCAGGATCTAAGGAATAAGCGCCCGGCGAACTAAATTTAAAAGGTGCCACCCTTTCCTTGAAGATCGAAATTGCATCCAATACACAAAAATGCCTTCGTTAGAAGTCATTTGGAGTTTGCATCAACCGTATGGAGCCCTAGTTACAATATTCACATCGACAGAATTGAGAGGATTCAGAGAAGGTTTGTTAAAACGCTTAATTTTAGAAAAAAAATTTACCGCCATGATTATGACCAATCTTTAAAATTACATGGGTTTATATCACTTGAAAAAAGAAGAAAGATATCCGATGTCTATCTGCTTTATAAAATACTTAATAACCTTGTAGACAGCTCTTACCTACTCCAAAAAATTTCTTTCAACTGCCCCATGAAAACAACACGCCAAAATCACCTTTTCTATACACCATACTGCAGAACAAATTACGCACAGAATAATTATGTCAACAGATGCTTAAATTATTATAATAGTCTTAACCCCCAACCTGATATATTTAACTCCACACAGACATCGATGAAACGCCAATTACGCGCAGTTATTGGTAATATTACTGGTTAAAAATCAAACCTACTTTCCTTAAACATTCATCCCTTCCTTATCAACGCTTTCCTATATCCATTACCCTTCCCTTTCCCCCACATACACTCACCATCTTACAATGACTACCCAACATTAATAATGTATAATAATTTAAATATGTGAAACTTTATAATTGGCTATTTATTTTGTATTCTCATTTGAAATTAAGTATTATAAATGTATAGCTGTTAAGTTTCCAAACAAATGAAAAATAAAATAAAATAAAATAAAAATGACATTTAACGCAAAAATATATTATAAGTTCCTACTTATGGAGAAACCGGTATCCATTTTAATTTTATTCATATTTAAATCAAATTGTGATAAAAAATAATATATTGTTTTTCGTTTTATTAATTTTAGACCGCAAATAAGACTCACATTCATTGTCAGAATGACGAATGGGAGGAAAAATCGGAAAACGACTATTTAATATTTTATCATTACTTTGTGTAATTACTACGACTATTTAATATGTGTAATTATGGAAATCTATCATGAATTGATAATTTCAAACTTAATTAATTAATTTCGAAATAATTATAAATATTTTGCACTACGTTTTCAGGCAATCGATGCCGGTTATACTTACCTATGTAAACATCAACAATGTTTTCTTAAAATCTACGAAAAAAATATAGTATTCATTTTACCATATAATATAGTTAACAAAATAGACTGGCTGAAAATTAATAACAGGATGCAATCTGCTCATATACTGTTAAATATCCTAACATAATTCACTACTCTCTACCTTCTTTACCTGAGAATCTCTACCATAGCTTGGTGCCATTCATCATTTATGGGTCACTGTATATTCTTTTCTGTGTAATTATTTCTGTTAATTATTTTGCATTCAATAACATGTAACCTTAGACCAAATTAGAAAAGTTAGGCCTCAGAACAGACTTGTCAAGTTAGGCAGTAAATTTCCAAATAGGAACAATTGTACATAGTATGTTTATTAAAAGCTTTTGAATATTGTTATTTTTTGTTATTGTATTATGTATAAATAATGGAAAATAAATTTCATTTTTTATTTATCTGAGGCCGAAATTTTTTTTTTTTTTTTTCATATTTGGCGCCCCAAGCTTATTGTCGCCTGGCGCAACTGACAATTTGAACCTGTGTTGGTTCACGCCCTGTGTTAGTGTGAGTACTTTGTTACTAACAAGAGCGTTGAAATGTACTCGACGAATGTTCGTCCCAAAATCATATAAAATGAACGCATAGTAGATACGTCACGGCTTCATTACTTTATGACATGTCGAATCTTTAATGCGTTCATACATCAGTGGTCTGGGAAGTATCTACATATGTAAGTTGGTAATATGGATCACAAACATACATATGTACATATTGTATACACTCAAACAAATCTATAATACGTACCTAGATTATTTTTTTTAAAGGCATAATATTATTATTTATTTATTTATCACCCTTAGTGGCTCATTTGGTTGGATATCTGACTTCTGAGTCAAAGGTCCCGGGTTCGATTCCCGGTGGAGACACAGTTTTTAATTGTGTTTTCAGTCTGGATCTGTGAGACAATACATATCATGAGTCTCCAGAATGTGACAACTTGTTATTGGGTGCTTGTTAAATTAATATTTGACATACATAGTATCTGTTTGTTGCCTCAAAAGTGCAATACAATTACATAGGAACAATTTATCATTTCATGCAGGGTGAAAAATCACGTGTCTTTTTGATTTCGTCTTTATAAAATTGATTTAGCCTTTTCCGACCAAAACGATCGTTCTGTAAAAAAGGAAATAAATCTTGTACTCAATTAGTAGTAGCATTAAGGTGTTTTATGTTATTATTTTTTTAAATTGTCTGAGAAGCAATATTTTTTTTTAATTAATATGTCCTTGTTAAATAAGTACATATACATCTTCCTACATTCCCTAAAATAAGCATAAATGCTTATGCTATAGGTGAAAGAAATAGATCGAGGCAAGATTCGAACTCGCGATCACTGGATCACTAGCCCAACGCGCTAACCGCTCTGTCATTGACCCGTAATTTCAATATTTTTTTTCTAAATGAATTTCTAAAAAAACAATATTTGTCAAATAGTTCCTGAATATGTTTTATTATACTTCTTATTTTTATTTATTACCCTCTGAATACCAATAAATAAATATAAAACCCGCCCTTGTGCACTTCTACATAAAGTTTAAAAAAAAAATTAAAAAATTACAATAATGAATTGCGTTTATTATATTATTATCAAAAATAACTCGCTATTTTGTAGATTCCGTTTGAAAATAAATGATTTACAAATAATCTGATAAGACTGTCTAGTGAAACTGTGTTAATATTCGGTATTTTTTAATCAAACAAAAATGATTATGGTTCTACATGTATATTTTCCTTATATTAGGACAACCGTTTCGGCTGACTAGGCCCTAATCAACTGGTAAACGTAGAGTAGTGTATTTTTCTTATATACTAGAAATCGGTTTATTTTACAACTATACAAATTACTTTACATTACAATTTGAAATATCCTAAAAAGTTGTAGTAGTGTAGCTAATGTTGGAAAATTACTTCTATACATCATTTTTGAAATTAGATCGCTAAGAAGAATCTGTAATAGGACGATGTATGACAGGGTCAGGAATGAGGACATACGGAAAGAATGTAACCATCCCAAATGTGAACACATTTAGATGGTTTGGCCACATGGGGAGAATGAATGAGGAACGCCTGACGAAGAAAATATACATTGCGGACAGGAATGGAATGAGAGGTCGGGGCCGCCCAAGGAAGGGATGGCACGTCCATGTGAACGGTATTTTGAAAGACGGAAATGTCAGAAGCGTGAATAACAGACGAACATGTATAAGACGATGTATGAATGTCGACGAGGCGATGAATGTGTGTCAAGATAGAAATAAGTGGCGTTCGGTTCTCTCTGCGTACCCCGCGAGGGACATGGTGTGATGGTATGTATGTATGTTTAATCATTTTTGTTTGATTAAAAAATACCTAGTATAATTGAGTTCTACACATTAAACACCGTCAGTATTGACAATTTAAAAAAAAAGTGTTAATATTTTTATGCTTGCAATATCACGGACTAAGTATCATTGAATAAATAAATAAATAAAAATAAATCTATATAATATTTATCTCCCATCTGCGACGACTGTACTTGTGGTTATCAGGTGGACGACCTTGGCCAAGTACATTCACCGATGCATCGAATACCGCACACTACACCCGACCAAATGGCGTTAATTTTTACTAATCGATGTAATTAGATTACGATTCATCTGTCTCTAATGATTTGTATAACTGAATAATTATAATAATCGCGTTGTGTTGTTCTTCCGCGCTTTGTATAAAATACATATATCCATATCTGTTAATAACACGAGCGAAAGAGACGCACGAATGATTGTCGTGTCTTACCTATAAATTAATTGTATACACGCTTCAGCTAATTAGGTGTAACTAAGCGTCGTTAAAAATTACATTTATTATTCATTCATTCATTCCATGATGCTTTTTCTTCTATTTTAAGTAGGGTAGAGAATTTAGTGCAGGGTTCGCTGATATCAGCGAATATATATCACGATATAATATATTATTTCTATTGACAAACTTTTTGAAGTTGGGCGTAGTAGATGGCGTTATGGTATGGTATGGTTTCTTCGTTACTTCATAGATGGCAATAGTAATAATGTTTTATTTTCAAGTGAATTGTTTCACATTAAATATACCTATATCACATTGAAAAAATTACATTGATAAGGGAACTCAATAAGAAGGCATCATTGGTGAACGTTGCGCAAGCGCATAAAGTGATCACGTAAACCAGCCGATGACAGGTCGTAAGCCCTGTAGGTGCTTTGAGTTCCTGGGTCTTCTGTAATATCCCAACTTCGTCTCTATTCAGATGTTAAAAAGTATGTCAGTAAAAATATCATTTGACTCCCGACAGGGAAAAAAATCCAATGTCTGCGTACTATATGCAATTAAAAAATATTCGATTTGATATAATACTATCGTTGATATGTTGAGAGATTCACCTTTTACCTCTAATATACAATGGGGATTCCCTCGTTCTTCTACATTTAATAATTGTCACTTTCATGGGAATCTCGGAAATAATAAATTTTGTATTTTTTTTGCAATATAAATAAACATCAAATAATCTAGCTCATATTTTATTACTTCAGCTTACCATTTTGACAAATTAAACAACTTACATTGATATATATTAAATATCGGATATTTTGATTTTTAAAAATTATCGGATTTTTGCGAACCCTGATTTGATGTCATAATATTTAGGAATAATTTATAAATATTTTTTAGGTGAGACGAGACTAGTGTATGGGGATGTATGCACGTGTCTTGTCTCCTTTTTATATGGTTATGCACACTCGCACATATGTTGCTGATTCTTATGTACCTATGTAATAATGATGATATGGAATAATAATATAGCGTTGTTTTATGACACAAAATTATTTAAGAGCGCTTTTAGGGGTTAGTTCTTCGTAATTCAGACAGCCTGAGTGAAGGATGTTTTTCTCTGACACATTTCTTAAAGCATGTATTGTGTTGTTAGGTTATAAGAACGATTATATTTTTTTTCTTTTATTATATATTTCCCATGTTATTCATATAAAGATATTTTTATAGATTCAGGTATATAAATAACACTGGTTGAATTGACTAGAAAAAGTGTATCAAAACATAAATAATAGTACTTTGACATTATAGAATTGTGTCAGAGAAAAGTATATGAAATTGTGTTTGGAATAGACTTTTCATCAAATTATTAATTGTGGCTACGAATTTTGTTTCCTTCCAAATTCCATTGTAGCATATATGATTCTTCCGTCATTGCTGATTGACATTCAGACACTGTTGTTCCCCTCTTTGTCAATGTGGCCAAGGAGAGGGCAGTTTGGATAACATATTTTTCAATTGCCCTACATCTATGTTCCCAATATCATTAACACATTTTAAATTCAAATTATTTCCTCCTCATAATATCGCCTCCTTACTCAGCCTTAATAAACTTCAAATACTTTGTTCTCACAAAATTTAACAGACAGAATAACATCGTGTGGTTTCTTTTTCTACTTCCCAATTAAAAAAAACTTCATTTTCCCAACTATTTAAATTCTATGTATTGTAATTTTTTTGTATTCTGCATACTGTTTTTCATTTAAATGTAATTAACAAATGCAGATTTAATATACAACTTGACTCTGGCCAATGTTCCTCCATTTGAGGTTACAAGAACCATTTAAGTAGTAATAATAGTAGCTACCCAATTTATTGTTTAAATAATCGCCTAATTCTAAAACAATACATTAAAATTTGAATACTTTTTGAATTTGACAATTGACATGACATGGTAAAAAACTTGAAGTCGTGTTTGTAAATAGAGAGGATACTGTTTTGGTTGCATCCGTATTTTAATTTATACGTGTTGTTTATTATCAGCCATGAATCTCGATATCCAATGGGATTACGTGATGCTGATTGTCGTCATGGCCTGTCCCATCACCAGCATCATCTTTACAGTCTTTCCGATTTACATGTTTCTGACTATAAACAGTCTTAATGGATCCGCTCTCGGCACTCTGGTAGACGCGACACCTTCGATCTGGGAGGCAACCACTTCTTTCATATCTCTTTTCGTCTCTCTAGTCGGCATCCTGGGGTTCACGCACAAAGCCAGACGATACGTCATCCTGCTCGTGATCACCCTCGCCGTCTGCTCTATAGTATTCACCGTCTGCACTGTGTTGAGCGTCGGCGGCGAGAGTCTCGTCAACGAACCGCTCCGGGCTTGCTTCGACGAGACCATCAGCGGGGACTTCGAGACCTTCATCAAGATGGTCGACATCCAGTCCTACTTTCACTGCTGCGGATTCTCCGGATACTTGGACTACGCCAACAACGACGACATCGACGTCCCACAGTCGTGTTGCGAAGAAAACTCTTGCGACACGCGACTCATTTACGACAAGGGGTGCTCCGAATACCTGTTGGACGCGTTGAACACGTATGTGTTTTATTCGGCGGTCTACGGATGTTGCGCTGGTGCATGTTTCGCTCTCGAAGCTATACTTTTGACCGTCTGTCTTGTAGATCATATGTTGAAAATAAGAAAGGCAGAAAGAGAAGATGTGCAGATGAATGAATTTGAACAGCGATAGACAATACCTGTTTTGAATGAAGAGTTGAATATACTCGTCGTAACGCATTTAGTTAAGTTTTAATACTATGTCATATTTATTCAAATCATCATTGATTTTACTGTATTATTTTATCGCAATACTTAAATAAAAGCTATGAAAAATCCAAGAATATGTATTTATGCACTGAATATTGACTGAAATCCATATGTATTTTTTTAATTCGTTTGTTTTATTAAAGTAACGTATTATATTATTTCAATAACGATTTTTATTATGTATTTTTGCAGTGCCTCATTTTGAACACTCTTGTGTTATTAATAACCTCAAATTCAACTTAAGATTGAATTTCGACATACATAATATGTTATGTTGTGACATCACTTGGTTCTTTCAATCTCAAGTCATATAATAATAGGATTTTTATTCTCAAAGTCTATTTCTTACATTTCTGTGTTTCTCCGAGAAATGAATCATTCATTTCATATTAACAATAAAGAAAAATAATGTTTTAATTTATTTTGATAGCAGTGCAATTATATAGATAGTTTCTCTTCTCAAATATCGTGAATCGAAAGATGTGAAAAGTAAAGGGGAAAAGTGAAAAAAAGTGCACAGTAAAAAGATGGCCCTGAACCATCCGGCCCTCGTGGCCATAACTCCGCAGACACCGCACCAAAACAACAACAGCTTCATCAAGAATATAATGACGAGGAGCAGTTTCTGCGGCACGCCCACCTCCAATCACAAGTCCTTCGTCAGCAACAGGAAGAGCTGGAACGGCAATGGCACCCTGCCTCTGCAGACGACCAACTGCAACATCGACATCACTTCGCCTTCGGAGAACCCCTCACCTCCCGTCCTCGCCACCTTCAAATCTTCGACGGGCACCTTCCCCCGCAAGAGCAACAGCTACTCCTCGTACCAGAGGGAGGCGGACGAGTTCACCGGCAAAAACAGAATAAGTCCCGAATGCGACAACAATGAACCGGCCGTTTCCAACGGCAATTTGGAGTCCAGGAACAGTTTTGGGAGCGTTGAAAATGAAATATTGACTCCGAACGGAAACACGGGAGTTACGGCGGGATGTAAGGGAAATGAGATGAGGAGAATGGGAGGAAATGGACCGGGGAGGAGGTACGCAGAAGTGGGAAACTGGAGTGCAAGGTGAGTCAAAATTTTTGTTATATTGTTTAGACGTATTATGGACGCGATCGGAATTATAATTGTCCTCCCCCTCATTTGTATCAGGGGTTGTTTTAAGCAGTGACAACTTTTCATAGCCTGCATTGAATCATTTTTCAAACTTGATATAAGTATAATATGTTGGATGAAAACGCGACGTAAACTTATTATTGTATTTCATTTGACGAATTTGTTGAAATGCATAAAAATGCAGTGACATTTGCGATGAATCAACCAACCAAATTTCTAAATTTTTTGTATCTAACATATGGCATATTGGATATTGAATATAGAATCAATTGTGTTATCATGTATTTTGAATGTAAATGTAATAAAATAATAAACACTTCCTTGCACCCTGCGCAAGTGGCCAGTTTATTGCCGTAAGGGAATTTCTTCCAACTAACCAGTGTTTTCAGCCCAGAGAAGCAATATTTGCGTGAGAAATGAATTTAAATCAATTTCTCCTCTGCTCGGAATCGAACCCAGGACGCCCGCACAGAAACCGAACGGCTTACCAACTGTGCCACAGCAATTTACAACTATTTATTTTATTCTAGTGCAATCGCTACTGTCTTATAATATTTTATGTTGGGAGTTACATCTCAAATCTAATATAGATCGCCATTAAATATTGTTCAAAAATTAATTTTTAAATTTATGTCCAAAAAAATTCGTTTTCCATCCAACCTTCTGTATAAATTATGTAATATTATGCCTATATAACAGCTACATATTACACAAATGATTTATAATTTTTATAATAATATTAATTTTGCCGAAACGACACAGCAAATCCGTACTACTAGAACCGGCATTTCCCTAAACTTTATGACAATCTATACTAAAACTCTATTTATACTAAACTTCAGTTAATACTAAATTGGTCACTGAAACTAAATAGTCTTGAAGATGCCCTAACAAGGCGAAATAGCTATAGACCAATAAACAATATACGTTGAATCTAAGACAAACTCTTTTATTTTTTAATTTAAATTTTAACAAACTTTTGTTGAATATTTTTCCTCACTACATAAAATCATGCAATGCCACACTCAAATTTAAAAAAAAATTGGCAAGATATTGAATGAAGATTACAAAAATATGTTTTCATCATTAGCCTTCTTCAAATTTCATTCGCAATAGTCATGGTTACCCTAAATATATATTTTTGCTATTGTATTTATCATTTACATTTTTAAATATTGTTACTTAAGACATACATATTTACCATCAAACCGTTCATCTATTCGAAGTAGGAATAAAGGACTGACTAAAAGGACACTATCCTATCTTGATATAGATACATGTTTTTTTTTTATAAAAAACAATATATTTTAAAATATTCAATTTGTAGTTTAATTTTTAGTATACATACTATCGCCATCGGCAGTTGGATCTCATGTGTTTATTTATTTATTCATTATTTTTTTTTATTTATTTATTTTTTTTTATTTTTTTTTAAGCAAACAAACAGTGAGACAATATACATTACAAAAAAATAAGTGTTACTTAAATTGTAAACCAAAACAGTTTTTGCTGTAATTTTACTTGTCTTGAAGAAGTACTCCATATATAAAAATGTGACACCATATACATATAAAAAGTTATTAATTTGGTCCATATAGATACCAACAGCAGAATAAAATTGATAGAAAGGAAAAAATATCAAATAAACATTACATGAAGGTAGTTATTATTCCATCTCACTTCGTGTACCAATCCCCTGGCCTATAGTCGTAGTTTATATCAGCTCTGTATATTCGTTAAGCGACCTTTACACAGGCGAGATTTTGAACGCGGTCCTCTTTTCAACACTTAAAATAGCATCTAAAATACATGTTACTCCAAACATCTATTTACACAAGTAGGTATTATTTACTCATTTATTAACGACTAATATTATTGCAACTACGAAAAAAATAACTATGCCATTAAATATGAAAAATTGCATCGTTTTATTTTTGATTATAGGACAGCTGACAAATTTTTCGATGCTTCATTCGCTTTTTCCGCGTTTCGTGTAACAGTGTTTTATCTTTCTCTCGTTTTCTTCGTTTGCCTTTTCATTTTATTTTATTTTATTAAAAGGGGTACATCGACAGAAATGAGGTCTCTAAGACGAATGTGTGGTAAAACAATTTATGATAGAATAAGGAATTAAGATATCAGAAGAGAATGTAAGATTGAAAGGGATATTTTGAGTAGAATGAAGATAAATGCTTTGCGATGGTTCGGACATGTAGAGAGAATGAACGATGAGCGACTGACAAAGAAAGTATACAAAGCTGAAAAGAGTGGAATGAGATGTAAGGATCGACCGAGAAAGAGCTGGCATGATCATATAAATGAGATTTTGAAAGAGGGGAACATACGAAGTCAGAACAATAGGAGAGCATGTATGACGCGATGTATGAATGTAAATGAGGCAAAACAGGTATGTCAAGATAGAAGAGTCTGGCGTTCGGTTCTCTCTGCCTACCCCAAATAGGGAAACGGCGTGATGGTATGTATGTATGTACATCGACAGACATCCAACTTACAATTTTCATAAAAAGAAAATAATATTGGTTATTATTATGAGTGCTGGACGTCCATAATCCAACTGTCGATTTGTTCAGGAGAACTTTGTTCTCTTAACATATCGACAATGTATCAAGCCAGAATACGCGAGAATTGTATGGAGAGGTCTAATTTTTTCACGGCTTTTCCAACTTTGAAGTCAAAAAACACCAACTTAGAGGCTTCGCAGCATATATGTTCCATACACGGATTTACTCAGAATTCGGAGTAGAACATTTCGTGTGTCTGTGTGTGTGTGTGTCTGTGTGTGTGTCTGTGTGTCTGTGTGTCCGTCCCCCCTTATAACTTTT
Organism: Molanna angustata; assembly: GCA_963576475.1. Lineage (NCBI taxonomy): Eukaryota > Metazoa > Arthropoda > Insecta > Trichoptera > Molannidae > Molanna > Molanna angustata. The sequence goes on from OY754982.1 coordinate 28,274,919, forward strand.
GATCCGCTCAATTTACAGAGCCTAAAATTTCAGAATATATAAACAGTTACAGGCCTACAAAACTTTTATACTCGGAATTTTGAATTTTTGTTTCAGTCAGGGGTTATCAACTTTTGAATTTTTATTTTATTTTTCCATATATCTCAGAAACCATAAACGGTAGAACGCTGAAAATTGGTACAAACATAGACAAATACAAAATCTCTTGCTTCCGATGACAATATTATAAACGAAATAGAAATAAAAAAAACTTTTTTAGTACATTTTAATTCAAGCATGGTGTTTGAAAAGTCTTTTTTGATATTTTTCTATTTTTTCTGAAATAAGGAGTTGAGAAAAGCACAATTGGATGAAATGATGGTATAAGTCATGGAAGAGAAGAGTAAGAATAACTGACTCCAACACAAAAATGGGAGAAGGATGAGCATAGTAAGAAGAGGATTCTCTGAAATCGTATAGACCACTGTATGTATGTTGATATATATGTGTTCATAAGTGAGAAAGTTCAGGTGCCTTCTACATAAAGTCTGGTACTTCCAGAACACGATACTTCTCTATGTTAGTTCATTAGCAACCACTCCGCTGGAAAACCAGATACCAACTTGCATCCACGAACCAGTCTGGTTTGATATGTCGCCAAGTATTTTCACAGAACAGAAATTCACAGATAAATAAATATATAACACGTTTTAAATCCAGCTTTCATTGTGAAAGTAAAAGTACCGAGAAACGTATAGATACTTCATTCATAGAAGAATAACTGAGAAATCTTTTATTTCGTTCTGGCGCCACCTCATACTTTTAATGAAATTTTTGTTAAATGAAAAATACGGCTTTGTTACAAGCACATTATGCATCTTCATTCATTCCCTATAATGAATAAAGCACAAATAACTTGGTGAAAAAAATACATATTATCATAGTAATTTTACGTTGATATGTTATAAAAATATAAAAATACTTGGTTAAAGTTCTATTATATTTATTGGATTATTGACGCGTTTCGTGCAAAGCACATCGTCAGGATAATGCTCTACAAGACTGAGACTAGTGGTTATATACAAAATTTACATGACAGGTGTATAAAAATGTTGGTTTTTGAACGGTTGAAAAGAAGTTATATAATGCAAATGAATCTATACAAATCTACGTTTTAATACAATGAAAGTAGTTGGGTCACTGGTTGTAGTCCCCTGTGTCCATTAGGTCTGTAACAAAAGAAAACGACAGCAGTAAAATTCGAAAGGTAAATAATATTGTATTTACTCAGAATTCGGAGTAGAACATTTCGTGTGTCTGTGTGTGTGTGTGTCTGTGTGTGTGTCCGTCCCCCCCTTATAACTTTTGATCCGCTCAATTTACAGAGCCTAAAATTTCAGAATATATAAACAGTTACAGGCCTACAAAACTTTTATACTCGGAATTTTGAATTTTTGTTTCAGTCAGGGGTTATCAACTTTTGAATTTTTATTTTATTTTTCCATATATCTCAGAAACCATAAACGGTAGAACGCTGAAAATTGGTACAAACATAGACAAATACAAAATCTCAAATTAGTTTTTTCAAAAAAATTCCAGGGTTTCTCAAACATTTTTTATTAAGAAAAATATTTTTTTTATGATAAATTTATGAGTTTAACTGCCTATATTTCCAAAACTTTTACAATTATCGAAAAAAGCCGAAACACCCCAACTAGATAATTTAATTTTCTATAAAAAATATTAACATTGTAGTAGAAGATCTCAATTTTTTTTTAACAATTTTTTTAAAAATTGAATTTAGTGACGACATCGCTTCATACATTTTGTATGGCAGTCGCCTATACACAATATGTAAGAAGACTTAATAGTTTGATACTTCATCTCCAAACATACATACATACCATCATGCTATTTGCATATTCTGGGTAGGAAAAAGGATCTTCCTCCATACTATCCTATCTTGACATACATACCTACATATGTTGTATAGAAAACAAAATATCTGAAAATATTCAATAATTTGTATCTATGGGTTTATAGTTTGGTACATATTCTTCAACTATACATACTATCGCTATCGACAGTTGGATCTCATGTGTTACATGCAACTAGTAATAACCAATATTCCAACTGTCGATTTGTTCAGGAGAACTTTGTTCTCTTAACATATCGACAATGTATCAAGCCAGAATACGCGAGAATTGTATGGAGAGGTCTACTTTTTTCACGGCTTTTCCAACTTTGAAGTCAAAAAACCCCAACTTAGAGGCTTCGCAGCATATATGTTCCATACACGGATTTACTCAGAATTCGGAGTAGAACATTTCGTGTGTCTGTGTGTGTGTGTGTGTGTGTGTGTGTCTGTGTGTCTGTGTGTCCGTCCCCCCCTTATAACTTTTGATCCGCTCAATTTACAGAGCCTAAAATTTCAGAATATATAAACAGTTACAGGCCTACAAAACTTTTATACTCGGAATTTTGAATTTTTGTTTCAGTCAGGGGTTATCAACTTTTGAATTTTTATTTTATTTTTCCATATATCTCAGAAACCATAAACGGTAGAACGCTGAAAATTGGTACAAACATAGACAAATACAAAATCTCAAATAAGTTTTTTCAAAAAAATTCCAGTGTTTCTCAAGCATTTTTTATTAAGAAAAGTATTTTTTTTATGATAAATTTATGAGTTTAACTGCCTATATTTCCATTTTTTTTTAAAATATCGAAAAAAGCCGAAACACCCCAACTAGATAATTTAATTTTATATAAAAAATATGAACATTGTAACAGTACATCTCAAATTTTTTTTAACAATTTTTATAAAAATTGAATTTAGTGACGACATCGCTTCATACAATTTGTATGGTAGTCACCTATACACAATATCAAAGAAGACTTAATAGTTTGATACTTCATCTCTAAACATACAATATACATATACCATCATGCTGTTTTCATATTCCGGGTAGGAAAAAAAGACCGACCTCCATACTATCCTATCTTGACTACCTAGGTACATGTAATGTATAGAAAACTAAATATCATAAAATAATAAATAATTTGTATTTATGGGTTTATAGTTTGGTACATATTCTTCAACTATACATACTATCGCTATCGACAGTTGGATCTCATGTGTTACATGCAACTAGTATTATAATAATCGGGATTTTGGTTGAAAGTTGCCAAATAAACAAAAGATACCGCGAACGGCACACGTCAAAGTCAATACAACCACTGCCTTGCTTCAAACAAAGCCGTGCTGTAGAAAACGCGTTGACAGTTAAAGAGACCTAACTTCGACTCGTATCTATGAATTTTAGTATGAATTTGCGAACAGTCAGTTTGGTTTGAACTGTTGTCAGTTGTTTACAATTGCTAAAAAAAACGCATTTTTATACAGTATTTTGTCAATTTCGAATACCTATATATTCCAAATTTAATATTGTGAACTCAAGACATTAAGGCAAAATAATTAAATCAAGATATTTACTTATTTATCATTTCTACTCCTCTCAATCTCTCGGTCCCGGATACACATCAAACTACAGCACTTCCTACATACCTTTTTAATTTTAGTTTCATATAATATAACTATGTAATAAACATTGTAAATGTATTCCTATGGTAATTGCCTTCTGATTATCAGATGTCTACATTATCCTAAAGTTATATATTAACCGGTATTAACACTAGTTGCTTGTCATGTATATAGTATTTTTGTGTCTTATAATTTTTGATTGTGGAATAAAGTTGTGTTTATCATGTTTCAATTTAATATTTTTTTGTACTCCCCTTCTCGGTTCTTTTCACTTGTGTGTTTCAAGACACTGTAATGGTAAGTAAATATTTTTTTAGATGTAGGATAAAATACAAATACTTTATTTTAGAATGCAATATCAGGTAATTTTAAAAGTATCAAACATGGAATTATAAGATAGTATCAAATGAAAATATTCTTAACCTAATGGGTGAATTATTCTTAATTGAAGCTTGGTGGATGTGTTTGTTACATGTCATATTATTTTGATTACATTGTGTATACTAATTATATAATATTAGTAGTATTATTTGATTCTCATTTATATGCCGAATAAAAAATAACAATTTTTTATATCAATAGAATCGAAGTTAAAAAATACATTTTCATAGGAGAAAAACAAATATTCCATGAAGTATATTTTATGTTAAAATGTCGTAATGCTTGCTTTTAATTATAAATTAAATCTGCATATTTTAAAATAAATGGTATTGGCACGCATTTTTCTATCAGCCAAATATTAAATTATGTATATTTGCTCTATTACAAGTTTATATGTAATATCGCGATAGGTCTCTTTAGTTTGAATTTTTGCGTTCCCGCCAATCTACAGCACGGCTATGTTATTTGTAGAAGGCAGTGATACAACACAAACGGCAGCCATGTTGACCCGTCGGCAACGAAAAATTTGACAGATTTCTGTTTTACGAAAAACGACGCAAAACGCGTTGAAAAATAAAACACGTTGTATTTTTTGCCCACCGCGTTGTAAACCTTGTCCGTCTAAAGAGCACTTTACTCTGTGATTCCATCGTAATTATTAAGAGTATAAATTGCGCTTGTTAAATTTACCTTGTTTATGAGGATATCTATTTTTATGTTTATACCGTTGTAACTTTTTCTAAACTTATCATTTTAGCTGAAAGTCTTATCTCTGGTTCATTTTCTTGGCCATGTTGTAGTTGCTTAACTCCTATACATGTTGTTTAATGGCGAATAATGCATCGCCTTATCTATTTGAACTTTTCCCAAACTGCTTATTAGCTTCTATCTTCCATACCAACTTTTCTACGTTCGTTGCATCTACCCCAAGATTCCTCCACTGGCTATCCTTGTACACTATAATATATACTGATCCACCCTAAAGTTGAAATACTTTGCAAAGAATTCCTCCGTACTGCTTTCGACTAATCGCTTTGGATTAAATAAAAATAAAAAAATCTCGGAGTTACGAGAAGATCTTTGAATGAAATTGACTTGAAGTTATCTCGGAGAAACTTAATTAGATTGATGATATTTTGTAGAAAAGCAAAATAACAAATTGATTTTTATTTAACAAACATTAATATGAACTGTGTTGGGAGACCGCCGATGAGACCGGTATTTTTTTTCAGTGCCGGCAACCCGACGTTTATTATACAAAAATACACGAATTACAATATATTTTTCGTTCCCTGTCTCACTTGGAAAACCTGTTCTGAGACGGGTCAAATATTCCTGTATAAAATATATTATAGTTATATTTTCCAGTTCTAGCCAAGATAATTCTGGCCGAGAAATTTATTTAATGAAAAATACACAAAAAATAACAAGAAAATAATATAAAACAAAGTTCATAAAAATTAATAGACCATATTTAAAAAAAAACAAAAAAATATCATAAATTTTGTAACATAAACTTCTTAACAAAACAATTTATGAATTTTCTTTCTAGCATAGGATATTTAATATTTCCTTTATAACAACATTTTGTGTTATCAAAGTATACATAGAACACCTTAGATATAATATATAATAACATTTACACCGTCATGCTGGTGTCAATTAGATGCTTAGAGCACAAGATGTGGGTCTTGGAAGGAGTTGGAGGAGGCGTTGTCCAGGATTGTACGGGATTAGGTTGAAAATAAAAAGAAGATTATGAACTTTATTGCAGCTGTATCTTGAGAAATACCTTTAAATTTTAATACTATACACACACTGAGTAAGGAATATAGGTCTATTATTGGATTAGTAGTCTGTTAGTAAACTTTTTTTCTCCATAAAAACATTATTGACTGTGGAGAATAAAGTATTTGTAAACGAATTTTTATTATCTTTATTTTTCATATTGTTGTAGTCCTCAAATCTTGAAATCGATTTTTTCACCACTTACCATAGTCTTCATAGTCCATAAATCTTTGTATACGTAAGTACTTGCTTCCGATGACAATATTATAAACGAAATAGAAATAAAAAAAACTTTTTTAGTACATTTTAATTCAAGCATGGTGTTTGAAAAGTCTTTTTTGATATTTTTCTATTTTCTCTGAAATAAGGAGTTGAGAAAAGCACAATTGGATGAAATGATGGTATAAGTCATGGAAGAGAAGAGTAAGAATAACTGACTCCAACACAAAAATGGGAGAAGGATGAGCATAGTAAGAAGAGGATTCTCTGAAATCGTATAGACCACTGTATGTATGTTGATATATATGTGTTCATAAGTGAGAAAGTTCAGGTGCCTTCTACATAAAGTCTGGTACTTCCAGAACACGATACTTCTCTGTTAGTTCATTAGCAACCACTCCGCTGGAAAACCAGATACCAACTTGCATCCACGAACCAGTCTGGTTTGATATGTCGCCAAGTATTTTCACAGAACAGAAATTCACAGATAAATAAATATATAACACGTTTTAAATCCAGCTTTCATTGTGAAAGTAAAAGTACCGAGAAACGTATAGATACTTCATTCATAGAAGAATAACTGAGAAATCTTTTATTTCGTTCTGGCGCCACCTCATACTTTTAATGAAATTTATGTTAAATGAAAAATACGGCTTTGTTACAAGCACATTATGCATCTTCATTCATTCCCTATAATGAATAAAGCACAAATAACTTGGTGAAAAAAATACATATTATCATAGTAATTTTACGTTGATATGTTATAAAAATATAAAAATACTTGGTTAAAGTTCTATTATATTTATTGGATTATTGACGCGTTTCGTGCAAAGCACATCATCAGGATAATGCTCTACAAGACTGAGACTAGTGGTTATATACAAAATTTACATGACAGGTGTATAAAAATGTTGGTTTTTGAACGGTTGAAAAGAAGTTATATAATGCAAATGAATCTATACAAATCTACGTTTTAATACAATGAAAGTAGTTGGGTCACTGGTTGTAGTCCCCTGTGTCCATTAGGTCTGTAACAAAAGAAAACGACAGCAGTAAAATTCGAAAGGTAAATAATATTGTATTTATTGGTTTATTGTTATCTTTTAAGTGTGGTTAAAACCAATGTATTTCATAGATATTTGGTAGTTATAATTATGAACAGCTTAATTTTAATCTTAATGCATTTAACAACAAAGGAAGGTATATGTCTGTCTAACCCATCGGTTTCAATAATGGTGAATATATATGATCAATTTGTTTATTGATGAGTAATTTTTGTGGATCCTTTTTTACTCTGTTTATTTCTAATATTTCTAGTCGGTCAAGTTTTCTCCCTTTTATTCCCTGATGTATTATATTTATATTATGGTCACTATTAAATTGGTGGTTGTTTTCAATTATATGTTCTGCAAAATTTGAGGTGTCTTTCTTTATTCTAATGCATGCCATGTGTTCTTTAATTCTTGTTTTAAAGGCACGGCCTGTTTGTCCAATATATGTTCCCGTACATGAGTTACAATTTAGTTCATAAATTCCGCTGTTATTCAACTGTTCAACCTTGTCTTTATTATTTATTAACAATTTACCTAATGTATTTGGATTAGAAAATGCAATATTTTTGCCAGTTTTTTTGATGACTCTACTAATATTTGTTGTGACATTTCCGACGTAGGATAGTTTGACCCATTTATTAGATTTTTCATTTAAATTTGTTAGACCTGGTGCAATATTTTTTAACAATAACTTCTTTTTCTTTTTTTTCTTTTTCTTTCTATCAAGAGTTCTATCAAGAATTGTCGATCGACAAACTAAACTTAGATAGTAATTTTAATTATGATAGTGAATGTATGATGAAGAGAGATTGATTCTTCTTCTTCTTCCGCCACCTCATACTTTTAATGAAATTTTTGTTAAATGAAAAATATGGCTTTATTACAAGCACATTATGCATCCTCATACATTCCCTATAATGAATAAAGCATGAATAACTTGGTGAAAAAAACACATATTTTTATAGTAATTTTAATTATGATAGTGAATGTATATGATGAAGAGAGATTGATTCTTCTTCTTCTTCCGGTGTCATCTTAGATTCCCCCAACATCGACTATCACTTAATTCAACGCCTTCCTGTTTCTTGCTAGCTGGAGGAATTACTCAACCGTCCATTCGTGGATGTTCCTTAGCCACGACATTTTGTTTACGGCCTATGCATCTTCTTAATTTGAGGATCAATTACATCACACTAGGTCTTCGATTTCTACCACCAAATAATATATTTTTCGTTACTTTATGGATTTTTCGATGGACAGCATTAACTGAACTCAGTCTCCTACCCCACTCCATTGGGAACATTTTAGAGCTTGTCGGACGAAACAAGAAACTACTATCAAGCATATTTCATACCACTCCTCGTGCGAGTGTCTCCCGTCCCAACAGTGCTCGGTAACATGCGACTGGACAGCGAGCCTTAACTCGCGCTGACAATACTTTCAGTTCTTCGATTTCCACGCCAAGCACGATGTCGGCAGCGCCATCTCATCAGCGTGGTGATCTACCACCGAACGGGACATGCCCACCAGTCATGATGGACAGCAATTGCCTTTAAGAGTCAGCTCTTTGTTGTTGGTGACTATCTGTTCAAGATATTCGCAATATTATGTGTAGTCACATTTTAAACGCATCCAGATGGTTCATACTACTGATTTTAAGTGTCCAAGTTGAAGGCATTGATTATAAGATGTTAATAAGTGTATTGAGACGGTTTGGGCAAGGAAATAATGAATGATGAAGCAAGCTATAATTAAAGATTGGCCTCGAAAATGGAAGCACCTACGACACGGGAAAGTAAAAAGTCAAAATAACAGAAAACGTATGGATGTAAATGAGACGAAATTGAGAACATTATGGCATTCTCTTTGCCTTACCCAAATAGGATAACAATGTGATGATATTTGTTTCGTCAGACACTTATTCTTTCTATGATTCTAAGTATTTTATTGAATTTTAAAACTCACACCTAACAACGGATTATTAATTGTCAAAAAAAATCCCTATGGTCGTCCATTTTTTTTCTGTCCAATAAATCATACCGGTTAATTCATTCCGTATGATAATATTAGCGAAAGGAAAATAATATATTTTCGGGGCAATTATTACAAAAGACCTTTTGGGAGAGTGAGGGAGACAGAAAATCTCAATGGGGCTCTTGGGTATTTTTTTGAAATTTCAATTACCTATTATTTATCTCCGACCTCTCTCGGCCCCACCTCATTCACCACCACAACCTTCTGGCCATTGCCATGGGCTGAAAATATATATCTACTCTGAAAAGAACTGAAATTTAATATCTAGGCACATAATATACAAAATGAGTAATGAATTATACAAATATGGATGAAATCATTGAAATTTTATGTGATTATATTACAAAGTTATACAAGACCTTAGTAGTTTTTATAGATAATACCTATATGTAAAATATGTGACACCTTTTTTGATAATTTCAATTATTTAAAAAGCTATACTGAAATGGAGTTATTTAATTTAATTTTGTATTGCTTCTTAGGTTACTTACATGTACTTCGACTATGTCAAACATACAATAACAAGTTGCCGCGTTTTGCAGACTTACGATATTTATCGTCTCACAGATCGAGACTGAAAACACAATTGAAAATTCAGGTGAATGGGTTCAAGGAATGACATTTAGGATATGGTTTGAAACTGAGAAATGAACTTGAAGAATGAAATGATGATTTCTCTAACCTATGCTTGTAGTCGCATTAAGAATATGCTTTGGTGCTTGTAGGGACATATTAATAGTTGACATATTAACAGTAACAGTTTTTTGGCTGTAATTTGTTCTCGAAAAAGGTTCGTAAAATAGGTTGTTATAACTTTATGTTCTAGACGGGCAGTTAAGGGGGCGTATAAACCAAAACACCCCAATTTCAAATCTAATTCCTCAAATATGTTAAACAGCGTGTTTCTAGAAAAAAATTCTAGAAGTATTTTCAACATTTCTCTAGTGAATGTTCGTCACACAATTTTAAAATTCGGCTTTGATTCCCCTAAAAAATATCAAAAATATCCTGTTTTACAGTATTTTTTTTTAAATTTTTTCATAACTATGTTTCGAAAAGAAATAAATCTTTTATATGCTTAAAGAGTGCATAAAATCAAAGTGAATGACCGATAAAGTTTTTTCAGTTCAGGTAAGGTTTGTTTGTAAAATGCAAAAAATCAACAAATTTTTAGTTTCTGATAATTTAAATCACGTATAAACCCTTTTTAACGCACGCGATAGTTATACCCCTACTAACACGTAACTTCATAGTGCATTAGGCGGTTTTAATATATCATGTTTTCAGTCACCAGATTTAGCGTTATATGCCGTCTTAAAGGGCATTCTTTCAACAAGAAAAGGATTATCGACCAAATTATATTTTGTAGAGAAAGAGGATGTCTGTAGTTTTTCTTCGTTTTTCCAAAGGAAGTAATTTGTGCTCCCTTAAGGATGGGACATAAGTGTTATTGTATAATTGATTACGAAAGTTAAGGGACACATTGCGATGGTTTGGCCACATGGGAAGAATGAATGAAAAACGTCTGACGAAGAAAACATACAAAGCTGACAGGAATGGAATAAGAGGTCGGGGGCGCCCAAGAAATGAATGGCACGACCACGGGAACGATATTCTGAAAGACGGAAATGTAAGAAGCGTAAACAACAGACGAACATGTATAAGACGATGTATGAATGTTGACGAGGCGAAGAATGTATGTCAAGATAGAAGTAAGTGGCGTTCGGTTTTCTCTGCCTACCCCGTGAGGACCATGGCGTGATGGTATGTATGTATAAGTGACTTTCGTTCGGTTTCTGTGCGGGGGTCCTGGGTTCGATTCCCAGCAGAGGAGAAATTTATTTAAATTCATTTCTCACGCAAATATTGCTTCTCTGGGCTGGAAACACTGGTTAGTTGTAAGAAATTGCCATACGGCAATAAACTCGCCACTTGCGCAGGGTGCAAGGAAGTGTTCATTATTATTATAAGTTAAGGGATTTAATTTAAGAAAATGATGTTTTACGATAAAATAATTATTTTACTCGTATAAGAAATATGAATCAATTTCTGGTAAAATATATCATTTTCTTACATAAAGGAAGATATTTTCCTTAGTTTTTGGTCAATTCTATCGCGCGATTTATGAAGAAACTTGTAAATGTTGATAACATTAGCCAGTTAGTTTTCCCCTCTTCACATTATGATTGCAATAATGTACCGGCCTCTATAGCTGTCATTATCTTTCTCTAGATTGGCCTGAATGCGACCATCGGCCATCAACTAATTACATCATATAACTTTTCTCCTGGACCGATAGTTTTCTTTCCGCCATTAGACCATATTATCTCCGATGACATCTTTTCACTGCTTCAGAAACTTTCACTCATATGTGGCTTTTTCAAAGTCTGTGATTCTAAATAGTATATGCATGAATTTTTATTTGTTTTATTGATTAAGAGGTTGACTGCTGCCAACGTACCTATTTTTTCAATTTGAATTTGCATCATTACTACAAAACGAATCATTTTGAAAAAAATAACCTAGTTAGTTTGGATATTAATAAAGAAAATATAATTTAAATTTTTAATTATGTTCTGTATATATTCTTGTACATGAAACTAATAAGCATGCCCCGATTTTTGACATTTATCTTATATTTCTAATAAAACTATAAGGTATATAGCATATTTTTTTATAAATTAAAGAAGATCAAAATATCTGGAAAAATGCGATGTATCGTTGCTTTAATGCATCAGATTAAGTTAATAAACCAAAAAAAATTATTTCGCAATGGAGCTGAATGGAAAATAAATGTTATTTAGGTTTATTTACTAAACATGAAGCATTAATGCAACGTCACATCATATATTTCTAGATATTTTTGATTTCTTTAATTAAAAAAAAATATGTCATGAAAAATATTTTTAAAATCACATACCTACCTACCAAAATAATATTTACATTTGTGGCCCTGTAAAGCATCGTATCTACGAACGGTTTAATTTTAAATCTTGTAGTATGGTAGCAATAAAACAAATAAATACATATTAGTTCTTGAATTTCTTTACATAATAGTCATAGGCAAGCTAAGATTTTCGGCTTCTATAAGCAATTCCGTTACTGTTAAATAGGACCCTAGGATTGATTAGCAAACAATATGAAAATCTTTATATTTCATTCAAATTATTTTGATACGCATCAGTTATTCAAAATGGAAATTGATTCATTACTGAATTAATTATCATCTCTGATTAAGGCCATTAACAACATTAAAATTCGTTCTTTCTTAAAACATAATGTCATTGTTGAAAAAAAAAGTTTATTAATAATGTCCGCATAAATTATCCGGTAATCTTTTGCCAACTTTGCGAATAAATTATTATTATTCTCGATTCAAATTAAACCCGAAGTGAAATATCTAACATTATGATTCCGATCGTTTTGAAATTCATTTTCATAGAAGGAAGTTTGAACAAACTTTAAAAGGCTTGCATTTCATTTTATACTCGTAAATATTCTTACCCTCCAATAATATTTTATCTTGTAACAACTGAGTTTCTTATAATAATTTAGGTCAATATAAAAACATTGGGGTTGCACTTTATGAAGACTAAAGAAATTATTTAGTCGTTCCACATGAAACGGTCTAATTTTTACTCCTCACTAACCCAAGTGGATATAGTGTGTATTTATGATTTCAAACTAGTATCATGTTGAGATTGTATTCTGAAAGTTTCATCACAATGTATCTGTGTGTGTGTGCTATGTACGGCGTGTTTATTTTACTTTATCGATTTTATAGACTAAAGTACCTACTCACTTGATTATTTTCAAATTTTGCAAATATGTTCGAGTATACCTATATATAATATTCACTTAGACCCATTAGATTTTGAAGGATATCTGAATAGTGTTAGTAGATTGGAATATAGTGTCAAAAGCTAGGCCGCTTATTTGACGATAGTGATTGTTGACGATTCGATGGATGCTTTTCATGATAAAAATTGCGTTCGCTTCCCGCTGCCTGCGAGATAATGCGCGATTGTGTATGTATTTTATAAATTATAATAAATTAAAATTATATATAGTTATAAACTTTGTATGAGCCATGAATTTTGAGTATTTTCATCTGAAAATTATAACTATAACTTAACTCTCCCCGCCCCTACCGTACCGTTAGTTCCAATAAGTCACAGCCGTTAGCGCGTGCACATATTCTGATTTAGTATAAGTTTTTCCGGATGAAGAAGCGGTTAGCTTCGAATACGTTCGACCGAAAATACTCAAAATTCGTGGTTTATACAAAGTTATTATATATATTTTTATTTATTTATAATTTGTGAAAATATGCCACAAAGTAATAGCAAAATAAGATAAAGATATGTATAGTATTTTTATTGACAAACTTTTTAACATCTCAATAGAGACGAAGTTGGGATACTATAGAAGAACCAGGAACTCAAGACACCTACAGGGCTTACGACCTGTCATCGGCTGGTTTACGTCATCACTTTATGCGCTTGCGCAACGTTCACCAATTATGCCTTATTGAGTTCCCTTATCAATGTAATTTTTGAAAGTTTTATATATTTGAATAGTGTGAGAAACCGTCACCTCATTTATAAGACTTGTTGCTTTCATTGTTAACAAATAAACTAATTTCTCAAAAGATGGCGTAACAAAAAAAAGGTTTCTTCGTTTCTTCATAGATGGCAATAGTATAATTCCTTATTTTTCAGGTGAATTGTTACACACAACCAGCCGATGACAGGTCGTAAGCCCTGTAGGTGCCTTGAGTTCCTGGTTCTTCTATAGAATAATATCCCAACTTCGTCTCTATTGAGACGTTAAAAGTTTGTCAATAAAAATATCATTTAACTCCAGACAGGGAAAAAATCCAATGTTTGCGTATATGCAATTAAAAAAATATTCGTTATGTAGGGTATGTTTCGTAGCACTTGATTTTCGTTTGCCAATGGAAAACATGCTGATTAGTTCCTAATTCTTAGTTTTTTGTTATTTTTGGTGTATTTTTGTATAGTACGTGTATTTTTTTTTATTATTTTCCCTCTTTCTTTGAACGATCATTTGTGTGGGGTATAACCACTGAAACGTAACATTCATTCCACGTGTTAATTACAAAATGTTCCTACATTATGGTTTCTGAGACCTCAACTATACAATACTCTCTTAACTACGTCGAATGAAGTTTTTTGCTTCCATTTTCTTTTCCAAATTACCCTCAATATATGTAGTAGTGTATTTTCTTCGAAATAAAACCTCAAATGTGTGTAGCTCTTACATTCTCCAACAACGATTATTCGAGGCCGTAATGCAGGGTATTGTGTCCAAAATAATTATAAAAAGGTAGATACTTCACTATATTTTATAATTTTTATATGCATAGTAAAATATATTTTTTTACTCCTCACTAACCCAAGGGGATATAGTGGGGAATTATGATTTCGCAATTTTGAAGGGTATTTTTTATTGCAGATTATCAACTAGTATCATGCTGAGATTGTATTCTGAAAGTTTCATCACAATGTATCTGTGTGTGTGTGTGTGTGCTATGTGCTGTGTGCTATGTACGGCGTGTTCATTTTACTTTATCGATTATAGACTAAAGTACTCATTCGATTCTTTTCAAATTTTGTAAATATATCTAATACTCGCTTAGAAACCCATTAGATTTTGAAAGATATCTGAATAGTGCCTCTCAATTTTTTAACTGTCAAATATTTCAAAGTGACCCCAAGCTCAGGAAATTTAAAATTTGAAATTTTTATTTTCAAATTGATAAAAAGCACATCACTTTTATAAAATGGCATTGAAGAGTTATCAAGTTTTCATAATAAAATATTTAAATAAAAAACAATTTATCAAACTCATTTCATGAAAATGCTGAATATTTTCCATACAAAATTTGAATAATTTATAGAATGACTTGTTAGTGAGGAGTTTAGCGTTGGCCACAACCCACTTGTTTTAATATAATAAACATTCTTTCGTTTCCATATGATTTTTTTTTATTCTTTTCCAACAGTTATTATTATTATTATTATTAATGTGTACAATGGCGAGTTTGTTGCCACAAGGAGATTCATTTCAACCAACCAAAGCAACGTAAGCTTGTACATAGTGTAGTGGCGGGTAAATTAAATTTATCACAAAAACCAACAAAAAGATAAACATGTAACATTATTAAATGTAAAATCACAGCAACAAAGAAAGGAAGGAAGGATATAGAAGTTATAGGGGAGAGACATGATGAAGAAGTGTCAATTAAGAGTTTGATTATTACAATTAGACAGGTATAACAACAGCTTTAGTCTTCTTTTAAAGAGTTGAATCGATTGAGGCGTCGTAATATCATCACAAGGTGTTCCATAGTCTTGCTGTTTGTACTTGAAAAGATTAACTGAAGAATTTAGTAGAATGAATGAGAATAGCTAGAGTGGTACGATCAGCAGATGGAAGAGGCAGACCGTGATTTGACAAAAAAATATGCTCTTTCTTACCATATTGTGGTGAATTAGTGTAATTAATTATATTTTACAGTAGTGAATTTAAATGAATGTTACGACGTTGACTTATCTTAGGCCAGCGATGAAGATTTCGATAAGTGGAAACATTATCATATTTTCTAAGATTGCTACAACTTAAAGTTCAAATAAAGCGTATACATATTTATATTTTGCAGTCGTTTTAGATTATTAACTAGTTACCCGTGAGCATAAAGAAAACAGACATCAACATAATCAAGCAATGAGAAAAATAAGGATTGTGCCTGCGTGATTTTGGAATGTGTCGGAAGATTTTTTTTTTTGGTGTATTGAGAAGTGTATAGGTACTATAAAACAGATTTTTACTGTTCATACCATGAAAGATGTTCGTTGAAAAATAAACCAACATTTTTAACAACTTTGGAGTAGGAGATGATTTGATTGTTAAGAAGTAGAGATGGGAGAGGTGTATTTTTAATGTAGCATTCGAATGTCTACATACACAGCGCCCATTTTCAAATACATTTTTTTTGTGGTAACCTATTTTTAGTATTACTTCTTGGCAACTTACAGAAATATATAATTCTTCTTCTTCCGACGGCTCTACACTATGCATAGTTAAATTAAAACCAGATCTATAATTCTACAAATTTCAAAATAGGATGGCTCTTACAATGCGAATCAATCGACCTACAAAAATCCTATAATTAATTCGTAGATTCATTAAACTAGTTTAATTTTAACTATAAGTTTAAAATTCAACAACATGAAAACTGTCTCTTTTGCTACAACTTAAAGTTCAAATAATAATTTATTTATGATATTTAAATTAAATTTACTTCTTTATACTTACTCAAAGAGCAACACATAAAAATATTATATTCTATAGGAGTCGTATATGAAAATTAAAAAGGTAGATACATGATCCTGTCGAACTTTATGTGTACATAACAAGAAACGCATGACCCTAAGAAATCTTGGTATTTTATAAGATCGTAGCTCGTCTTGAAAAAGTGAAAAGCACCAATCTACCCGAGATTGCTACCTGCTTTTTGTAACTATATACAATTTCTCCCCTTACCTAGTGGTGATCTACCAGTTCTTCAATAGCCCACTACCTGTGTATCCCTCAGCGCCAGAAAAGGAAGGGAAATTTCCCCCCACAACCCTCAACTCTGTCTGAAAGGTGAACTGAGGTAAAAAAAAGGACGGAAAGGATACGGAAAAGAAGCTGTTTCAAGACGTGACGCGTCCATTGGTCAAAGGGTGTTTTGTGTGATTTAATAATATCAAATTTGAATTTTACTCTCGTATTTTCAGTGCACGTTTACTCTGACGACTGACAGTTGCATTTTCAAAAATTCATTAAACGAAATCTCAAAAAAACAAGTTGCTGCATGCTGGAGACTAATAAAACAGCGACTGTTCTTCAATCATTGTAATTGCTGTTAAAAATCTCTCAGTCCACCTTGCATCGAACCTAAGACCTGTATGTATTTTAATCCAACGAATGTGGCTTTGCACCACATTCAAAGTTTGTGTTAAAACAATGTGATAATAGAAAGATGGCTTATATTGAAATTGTCTAGATTCAAGATTACTTATTCTTAAGAAATTGGATTTAGTAAATAAAGTGACTTACATGATCGCAGTTTGATTGCGAATGGATATTTTAATAATAATAGTAGTAAACACTTTCTTGCACCCTGCGCAAGTGGCGAGTTTATTGCCATATGGCAATTTATTCTAACTAATCAGTGTTTCCAGCACAGAGAAGCAACATTAGCGTGAGAAATTAATTTAAATAAATTTCTCCTCTGCTGGGGATCAAACCAGGACGCCCGCACAGAAACCAAACCGCTTACCAACTGTGCCACAGTGGTCGGTAAATTACCCTCTGACATTCATGATGCGCCGAACCTTGAATCCTTCAGGAAATAAATTAAGACTACTTATGTAGTTACGCAGTCATGCAAATGATAACCAAAAGTGCTCTTGGAATATCTTGTGTTCAAAAAACGGCGCTAGGTAATACACTTTTTTTACGGCGATGGCTAATTTATTAATAATATCAATAACTATTATTACCATTATACACATCCTCAAAAGCATTAGTAGATCAATGCGTAAATTGTAAATTATTAAATAGATCTTGGTGGCTGTGCCTTATTAAAAAAAAAATCAAAATAAAATGCAACAAACGTATCGATCAAGTTTAAATTGGGAATAATTCACTCATTCAGATACATAACATATCGAAGGCTCTAAGGAAGTCGCTATATCTAAAATTTCTAAATTACGACTAAACCATTTTGCAATAATGACAGTGGCTGACAAAATAAACGGTAATATTATTTTTTAAATTGTCAATATTGACGGTGTAAGGCGTAGAACTCCATTATACTAGGTATTTTTTAGTTAATGATTATGGTTCTACGTGTATATTTTCCTTATAATAGGACGACCGCTTCGTTAATAGAACTATAATCATTTTTGTATGATTAAAAAATATATGGTAATATTATTATTTTACGAGAATGCCAGTCTTTTAATCTCATTACCCAATGCGGTGTATTTTCAATTTTTTTCGTCATATTAATGATTTCAAATGACGACGAAATATTTTTTTCGATCGCTATGATCCTTATAAAGAAAATGGTTGCACTTGAAATATCACTTTGATGTTAATAGTTTTTCTACGACGGATATAATATTGGATTATTTGTATTCCACGTAATACCAAAGTTTAATACATTTTCATTTCTGTAATACATCGGAATTTTTCATCTTGTATTTTCATTTTCTCCGTTATGTTTCATCCACAGTGTACAGGAGTGGAAATCGAGTTTAATACCGATATGGGTTACTAATATAATTTAAACAGTTTTCTTAGAGGGGAAGCGATGTTATATTTGAGGGGCTGGAAACGTTCATAATATTTGAAGAGATTGCTGCTCCGATTTTTTTGAGCTTACACAAAATTTTCTTAAGTAATATACTAACCAATATGTAGAGACTACATATACGTAAAATACAGTGAGCTAGATTTTTTCTTTAATAATGTACATAAAGATGTAGGATGGGCGACATGACATAAATAAACATGGCCAAACAGTGCGCAGTATGTAGGTATGCGTAGTCTGCAAAATAGACAATTTGAGTTCTACCACTAATTTTGTAGATTTTGTTTTAAGAACTACTTTAGTCACAGAATACGAAATTAAGTTCAAATGACCTTAATTCTAAAATTTTAGAACGTTCCTATTTTAGTTCAAAAAATCAAAGAATTGGATGCATTAAAGCAAAACAAAACGTATATGTGCACTCTATTGCACATCAATTAAATGAATAAATTATATTTTTTGACAAATTTTGAAAACCTCAATAGAGACGAAGTTGGAGTATTATAGAAGAACCAGGAACTCAAAGCACCTATAGGGCTTGCGACCTGTCATCGGCTGGTTTGCGTGATCACGTTCAAAATATTCGATTTACATATACATTGGTACAAGTAGGTAAACAAGCTGTGAAAAAAAAACATGGAGCTGTGAAACAAGAACATGTCTGTGAAAAAAGAACATGGAGAATAATATACAAATATGAGCTAGAACTTATGTACAATGAGTCCAACATAGTTAAGTAAGTACATTTAAAATTATGGCCTTATATCGTTGGGACATCTCCAGCGCAAAAAAAAATGAAAAGCACCGATTAGATATCCTTCAAAATCTAATGGGGTCTATGCGTGTATTGTCTTCTTCCACGTTCAGGGGGGCAAGTCTGGTCGACCGGCTTCATCAAAACCATCCATGTTTATCCATATCATGGGTATAATTATCTTATGGAGTTCTGTTATATCTTAAGATGTTATAGAACTCCATAAGATAATTTTATACACGATATGGGTAAACATGGATGGTTTTAATTCCACCTGTCGTACAGACTTGCCCCCCAGGTTTTATTTTTATTATCACCTTCAAAACTTATGATTAGATGCAAACAAGTCATTAAAAACAACCCTATAGAACACGTTATGCGAATCACATGTCTAGGTGTAGAGATCTCCAGCAGTAATGACATGTATAGCGGAGTTCGAAAACAGGTCAATAAAGCAATATCCGTTGCTGGAAATGCTGTATGGAGAAATAATCATATGCTTACCACCACCAACGTCAGTATATACAAGGCGTGTGTTCGCCCCATCATGATATATGGGATAGAAGTAAGAGTCGACTCCAAAAGAACAAAAAGCTGCCTGAAAGTGGCTGAAATGAAGACCCTACGCTCTGTTGCAGGAAGGTACTGCATCAGAAATGAGACGATCAGGTCTTTATGCGGTGTCAAGGACATAACAGGATGGGGACGTTTGAAGGTTAGTTGGACTACCTCCTCCCAGGACAGTCCACGTACACAAACATGTCAAATGAACTAATGCACGATCAAGAAGTTTTCTTGCCAAGTCACGGACTACCCCTTCGATCTGAATATACCACACTAGCTACCCCCATTCACAATACATTAGTTTTCGGCTCTTCTTTTCAAGGACAATCAGCTAGACTATGGAATGGCCTAAGTGATGGAGTAACGTCATCTCAATCCATTTAAATATTTAAAGGTAAACTAAAAAAAACTTTATCTGTCAAATAGTTCCTGAATTCCTTATAATATATCCTTCCGTAACCTCCTTTTCTTCTTCATTGCTGTGTCAGGTGGTATTTTTATTATTCTTTTTTTCCTCTTTGTATTTTTTTTCTTACTTCTCTGATCTTACACCCATGGGTATTTTTTATACATTCATAAAAAAATATACATGGGTGTAAGAGATGGAGTGAATAGCAGGGGCCTCCCCAGAAAGGGATGACATGACCATGTGAATGATATTTTGAAAGAAGGAAATATAAGAAGCTTGAATAATCGACGAGCATGTATGAGACGATGCATGGATGTAAAGGAAGCTAGGAATGTATGCAAAAATAGAGGAGTATGGCGCTCGGTTCTCTCTCCTTACCCCGCAAGGGATATGGCGTGATGGTATGTATGTATGTATGATTCTTTCATATTATAAATTAAAGAATCAAATTATTTCGAATTCGAGCGGTTTCGTGCGATGCTCATTTTCGAGTAGTCAAACTACGAGTATTATTTATTTATTTATATAAATGGCATAAATTGCCTTTTACATACATACATAAAAACACATATTGATAAAGATAATATATAGAATAAGAAAAAAAAATAATTATACACTTTCAAAAAGAGAAAAAATGTACCTAAACAGTTAAACAATAAATTCAATTTATTTCTCAATTAATACTATTGTACTTAATATTGTAATTAATAATATTGTATTGTATTGTATTGTATTGTATTGTATTGTATCGTATCGTATCGTATCGTATCGTATCGTATCGTATCGTATTGTATTGTATTGTATTGTATTGTACAATTTAACTTTCACGAGATTTCACGTTGCTCGGGTTGGTTGGAAGAAATTGCGTTATGGCAATAAACCCGCCTTTGTACACCTGTACATTAATTATTTTAATAAATAAGAAATAAATAAGAAGAAAAAATAAGACTTCAGATTAAGGACGTTCAATGTGAATGAATTAGATCTTGTATAAAATACCATCTTGTATAAAATGTATCAAACGTGGAATAATTTTTTATTACGCAATATGTAAACATTTCATAAAACGTAAATGCCTTCACGTACTTGTCGAAATAATTTATTTCGGATATCTCCATATTCGTGTATAGGTACATAATGGTACACAAACTTAACTCGATTTACATCATTACCTGAGATTATTATGCGTATGATGTGTAGGAAGATAATATTGTCTATTTGAATATATTTCGTGGGTGTCTTAAGTACCTATCCACTTTAACAATATTATTATCATAATCTGATGTGTGTACCTATAAGGCAATAGGTTTTTACCGTGTAATGTTGCTATTGTGAAAACAATGCGAGCATGGCAATATCGTAACGCGCGCGAAGTCGTTAGATATGGCAATAATTATTAAAGTGAACAACTCTTTGGCGACAATGTCATCAAAAGGAAAAAGTTTTTTCCCTGTGTTTTTGAACATTCAAAAGCCATTCCAAATATGTGGATAGATAATCGGTAGACGATTCCATTAATCAATGTGTAATCGTTTGATGATCTCAGCAAAAGATGGCGCCTCGGGAATAATGAGTGTAATCTAAGAAAAGGATCATTATCGTAAATTGCTTCTCATACCCGATATCCATTCAATGTGAGGCACCTAATTGGGACATTTACCCGATTTTTAATCAATATTTCTTACGTCAATCAATTATGTACATCTCAATATAGATGAAGGAGATATATTATGACTGTCACCATATTTTTTGGGTATAACTGCCACTAAGCAATATCTTTCAACGTGAAGCTTTTTTAAAAATTATTAGGTGAAATAATCTACAATCTTTTCTGATCTGATTCCAAAATAAATTACTCCTTAATTATGAAAATAATTCATTAATAAATTAATACACAAAAAAGTGTCACTTTAGTTATACCATAGTCTAGCTCAACCATACTCAACCTGCGGCCCTAAACACATTTATTTATCAGTGACAATGATTTACAAAATCTGGTATTCTATATTTTGCATATCTTGAGATTAGAACGATACTAATCTGAAAGCTATTTTTGAAGAAAAAAGAGAGGGAAAGGAGTACATCCATTTTTGGAAATTAGTTCCTGAAAAATACAAGACTGTAAAAAAATTGTTAGCATGCAGCAATTATAAACCCGATTTGTCTAAAATTGTTGAAAATTTATCTCAATGTCAAAAATCACACTAATTTTGAAATAAACGCTTGGATACATGTTACTTTTGAGTTTTACTTTTTTCACTATTGTTATTTTTAAGGAACCGTATGCTGAAAATGATAAGTGATATGTATTATTATTATTCT
The DNA here is from genome assembly GCA_963576475.1 of Molanna angustata. Classification (NCBI taxonomy): domain Eukaryota; kingdom Metazoa; phylum Arthropoda; class Insecta; order Trichoptera; family Molannidae; genus Molanna; species Molanna angustata. The sequence goes on from OY754982.1 coordinate 28,297,356, forward strand.
GTTTTAGTTTATAATGATTAAAATCTCGAATTGTTTTCCAAAAATTTTTTATGATTTTTTCATCATACCAGTATGGTGTTGCGGCCCGCGTAGCTTTACAAATATATGTATGTGGCCCGAAGACAAAAAAGGTTGAGTATCATTGGTCTAGCTTATTGTGTGTACTTGAAAACATATTTTACTCATCTTGGTAATGTTTTTAATGCATTTTTCTCATGCATCCTTCTTATCTCGAAATAAAACAGTTGAATTAAGTAGACACCCCTAAAAATGACAGTTTGTTGTCTATTAAGAGTAGGTACCTAATTATCGATGAAGTTTTTATTTGGTAGAATTCCATTATAAGTTATATCTATAATAAAAAGTAAAGACTTTTTGATTCTACATTAATTTAATTGAGCGCGATAGGCCTATTTCGCCTTGTTAGGGCATTAACTAGCTTAGTTAATGCCCTAACAAGGCGAAATAGGCCTATCGCGCTCAATTAAATTAATGTAGAATCAAAAAGTCTTTACTTTTTAAGTAGGTACCTACTTCAAATCTTTGTATATATTATACTAATGACCACTACGATCTAACGACACGAAAATAATGACCGCATATACTTTATATGTGTAGGTACCTACATGCTATTTTAATATCATGAATGAAAAATAATGTTATGTTAATATTTTATTTATTCGATACATGATATACCAATCATTGCGATAATCAATTCTCTTGTACGGATATTTTTCATTCATACATGAATAATGTAAATTTCGTTATGTTATACCAATTTAATATAAGTAAATTTGATATGTTTATATAAAAAGTATATTATATTCTTGTTATCTAATTTTACAGTTGTTGTTTGACTGGGGTCCGTATAAATGTTCAGTTTTTATTTGATACCTAAATAAATTGTCGACTCTTGTTTTCATCAACTTTTAACAACTTAGTATATACTGGGTTTCCGGGAATGTTATTTACCACTATAATGATATTTTATATGTTCATGAATTAAGCACTTTTATATCTTTATTATGTTTTTTTTAATTTTTAATTCATTATATTCTGTTGCCAGTTTCAAAGCTCTTTCAAGTCGGTTATACCACACCACCCCATTGTGGGTTAAGATCGCATTCGACTGTTTTGAAAGTACTGGAATGTACAATATTTTCTTTTTCAATAACATGATGTGGGTATATAAGTACCTATCTTCTTGTATTGGAATTATAGCCCGAGGGTTTTGCTTTCAAACTATTAGCGATATTTATATCGTACATAATATACTTGCTTGTACATGAGTATGTACATACATACTACGAGTATGTTATTTAGACTTCCTATCATATACGGACATATGTACATTATGTATCTTGGGGAAGATCGTTTAATTTTTGTTAAGACAAAATAGTATATAATAAATAGTTAGTAGTAAATATCAACTAAAGAAGGAATCATTTTTGAATTATAAATTAGCTATAAACCATTTGTTTTTGCTATAAAACAAGTGGTTTATAGCTAATTTATAATTCAAAAATGGTTTATATTAACTACCACAAAATATCCGCCGAATCATTAAATGATATTAAAGAAGGAATATTTATCCTTGAACACCTGATCCCGATTTCCTCTCCTGTCCTTACCATATCCTTTTTATTGCTATGAATTATATTTTTTTTTGTTTAATAGTATTTAAGTGTTATACGTATTTTATTTGATTTATTTTACTCTTTTTTATTTGCTGTTGTACATACACAATGTTGTCATACTTTGTAATCTGGTTGGTTGGAAGAAATTGGATATGGCAATAAGCCCGCCAGTGTACAATTATATTTGTTTATATTATGTACAAGAAGATGTATAAATAAATAAATAAGTATATTTTATTTAAATCATCGTTTAGACATTATTTCCACTGTGATAATTAACTACTTATTCAAATCCCCAATAAGAAGATTCCATAGATTGGAAAATTACTATGTTAATATAACTGACATATTTTCAGATTCCCCAGCTATGTACAAGCGAGTATTTGAAAATTATCGGCAATTGGATCTCATGTGTTACATGCAACTAGGTGTATAATTTAGAATTTTTATATCCTACATAAACGGTATCTGATTAAAAATGCAGTGCGAATACAGTTTTTTTAACTTTGCAAGAATGGAATAGTTTAATTCCAGACATCTTAAAATACACATCTATATAAATAAAACAAAGTCGGGTTAGTTAGACTATTTATAACTCTAGAACGGCTGGACCAATTATTATAATGATCTCCTATTCGTTGGATTCGTCTCAGCCCCGAATAACATAATAACTATAAAAATAACGGAAAAAAAAACGTGTAAATAAACTGTTCGCCTGGTAACTATGTATTATGCAAACAATATAACTTATGAAATCAAACTAAATGAATCAAAAATCGAAAGTATAACTTCAGGGTAGGTAGGCTACCTACTCAACAAATCATTGATAAATTTAGAATAGAGACTCGAGGTAGGTAGGTACCTAATAATATTGATTTAATGCGCATTATTATTTAAATTAAAAAAAAAGTTTGAACAATCGACGAGCATGTATGAGACGATGCATGGATGTAAAGGAAGCCAAAAATGTGTGCAAAAATAAAGAAGTATGGCGCTCGATTCTCTCTGCTTACCCCGTAAGGGACATGGCGTGATGGTGTGTATGTATTAGAGATGTGCCGACTATAACTTTGGCCGAATAGCCGACTAGACGATTGTAAAGAGGCCGACTATTCGGCCAAGTCGATCATAATTTTGGAGGTATTTGGCAATTTAAGTGACGCTTCGTTTACATCTGACTCACGCACAAATCGCAATCGCCGCCTGCGAGCGTATTGGAAAATTATCATTTGACACTGTTTACACTTGACTTTACGGGAATCATTTTTTTGACATAGGAAAAATTTTAATCCAACTGTCGATTTGTTCAGGAGAACTTTGTTCTCTTAACATATCGACAATGTTTCAAGCCAGAATACGCGAGAATTGTCCAACTGTCGATTTGTTCAGGAGAACTTTGTTCTCTTAACATATCGACAATGTATCAAGCCAGAATACGCGAGAATTGTATGGAGAGGTCTACTTTTTTCACGGCTTTTCCAACTTTGAAGTCAAAAAACACCAACTTAGAGGCTTCGCAGCATATATGTTCCCTACACGGATTTACTCAGAATTCGGAGTAGAACATTTCGTGTGTCTGTGTGTGTGTGTGTGTGTGTGTGTGTGTGTGTCTGTGTGTGTGTGTGTGTGTCTGTGTGTCTGTGTGTCCGTCCCCCCCTTATAACTTTTGATCCGCTCAATAAACAGAGCCTAAAATTTCAGAATATATAAACAGTTACAGGCCTACAAAACTTTTATACTCGGAATTTTGAATTTTTGTTTCAGTCAGGGGTTATCAACTTTTGAATTTTTATTTTATTTTTCCATATATCTCAGAAACCATAAACGCTAGAACGCTGAAAATTGGTACAAACATAGACAAATACAAAATCTCAAATTAGTTTTTTCAAAAAAATTCCAGGGTTTCTCAAACATTTTTTATTAAGAAAAATATTTTTTTTATGATAAATTTATGAGTTTAACTGCCTATATTTCCAAAACTTTTACAATTATCGAAAAAAGCCGAAACACCCCAACTAGATAATTTAATTTTCTATAAAAAATATCAGCAATGTAGTAGAAGATCTCAATTTTTTTTTAACAATTTTTTTAAAAATTGAATTTAGTGACGACATCGCTTCATACATTTTGTATGGCAGTCGCCTATACACAATATGTAAGAAGACTTAATAGTTTGATACTTCGACTCCAAACATACATACATACCATCATGCTATTTGCATATTCTGGGTAGGAAAAAGGATCTTCCTCCATACTATCCTATCTTGACATACATACCTACATATGTTGTATAGAAAACAAAATATCTGAAAATATTCAATAATTTGTATCTATGGGTTTATAGTTTGGTACATATTCTTCAACTATACATACTATCGCTATCGACAGTTGGATCTCATGTGTTACATGCAACTAGTTCAATAAGTAAATTTTTCTTAATCCAACTGTCGATTTGTTCAGGAGAACTTTGTTCTCTTAACATATCGACAATGTATCAAGCCAGAATACGCGAGAATTGTATGGAGAGGTCTACTTTTTTCACGGCTTTTCCAACTTTGAAGTCAAAAAACACCAACTTAGAGGCTTCGCAGCATATATGTTCCATACACGGATTTACTCAGAATTCGGAGTAGAACATTTCGTGTGTCTGTGTGTGTGTGTGTGTCTGTGTGTCTGTGTGTGTGTCTGTGTGTGTGTGTGTCCGTCCCCCCCTTATAACTTTTGATCCGCTCAATTTACAGAGCCTAAAATTTCAGAATATATAAACTGTTACAGGCCTACAAAACTTTTATACTCGGAATTTTGAATTTTTGTTTCAGTCAGGGGTTATCAACTTTTGAATTTTTATTTTATTTTTCCATATATCTCAGTAACCATAAACGCTAGAACGCTGAAAATTAGTACAAACATATACAAATACAAAATCTCAAATTAGTTTTTTCAAAAAAATTCCAGGGTTTCTCAAACATTTTTTATTAAGAAAAATATTTTTTTTACGATAAATTTATGAGTTTAACTGCCTATATTTCCAAAACTTTTACAATTATCGAAAAAAGCCGAAACACCCCAACTAGATAATTTAATTTTCTATAAAAAATATTAACATTGTAGAAGAAGATCTCAATTTTTTTAACAATTTTTTTAAAAATTGAATTTAGTGACGACATCGCTTCATACATTTTGTATGGCAGTCGCCTATACACAATATGTAAGAAGACTTAATAGTTTGATACTTCATCTCCAAACATACATACATACCATCATGCTATTTGCATATTCTGGGTAGGAAAAAGGATCTTCCTCCATACTATCCTATCTTGACATACATACCTACATATGTTGTATAGAAAACAAAATATCTGAAAATATTCAATAATTTGTATCTATGGGTTTATAGTTTGGTACATATTCTTCAACTATACATACTATCGCTATCGACAGTTGGATCTCATGTGTTACATGCAACTAGTTAATCCAACTGTCGATTTGTTCAGGAGAACTTTGTTCTCTTAACATATCGACAATGTATCAAGCCAGAATACGCGAGAATTGTATGGAGAGGTCTACTTTTTTCACGGCTTTTCCAACTTTGAAGTCAAAAAACACCAACTTAGAGGCTTCGCAGCATATATGTTCCTTACACGGATTTACTCAGAATTCGGCGTAGAACATTTCGTGTGTCTGTGTGTGTGTATGTCTGTGTGTGTGTGTGTGTGTGTGTGTGTCCGTCCCCTCCTTATAACTTTTGATCCGCTCAATTTACAGAGCCCAAAATTTCAGAATATATAAACAGTTATAGGCTTACAAAACTTTTATACTCAGAATTTCGAATTTTTCTTTTAGTCAGGGGTTATCAACTTTTGAATTTTTACTTTATTTTTCCATATATCTCAGAAACCATAAAAGCTAGAACGCTGAAAATTGGTACCAATAAAGACAAATACAAAATCTCAAATAAATTTATTCAAAAAAATTCCAGGGTTTCTCAAACATTTTTTATTAAGAAAAATATTTTTTTTATGATAAATTTATGAGTTTAACTGCCTATATTTCCAAAACTTATACAATTATCGAAAAAAGCCGAAACACCCCAACTAGATAATTTAATTTTCTATAAAAAATATTAACATTGTAGTAAAAGATCTCAATTTTTTTTTAAAATTTTTTTAAAAATTGAATTTAGTGACGACATCGCTTCATACAATTTGTATGGTAGTCACCTATACACAATATCAAAGAAGACTTAATAGTTTGATACTTCATCTCTAAACATACATACCATCATGCTATTTTCATATTCTGGGTAGGAAAAAAGGAACTTCCTCCATACTATCCTATCTTGACATACATACCTACATAATATATGTTGTATAGAAAACAAAATATCTGAAAATATTCAATAATTTGTATTTATGGGTTTATAGTTTGGTACATATTCTTCAACTTTACATACTATCGCTATCGACAGTTGGATCTCATGTGTTACATGCAACTAGTAATAAGAAGATATTATGCTATTTTACTAGTTGACTACCAAAGGAAAGGTTTCTTTATATTTCAAAATGTGTAAGACTTATTCTAAAATAAAAATGTTCAGAAAATCAAGATTTATATAAAATGTAATTCTTCCTATATATGTACATTTTATGCAGAAATACAAACAGGATAAGAAGCCGGATAGTCGGCTTTTCCGACTATTCGCCGACTAGTCGGAACATCACTAGTATGTATGTATGTATGTATGTATTATTTAAATAATTTGAAAATGGAATTTATTCTACGAAGAAAAATTGAAAAACAAAACATATGGAGTAAGAAAATTTTGACATCAGGCTTGGGTTTGGTTCTTGAGCTGTCAGATACAGAAAAATGTATTCATTATTATCGATTCATTATTATTATTATATTCTTATAAACTATTCAACTTAATAATCAAACTGTCGATTCGTTCAAGAGAATAGCAGTACATCTCAATTTTTTTTAACAATTTTTATAAAAATTGAATTTAGTGACGACATCGCTTCATACAATTTGTATGGCAGTCGCCTATACACAATATCTAAGAAGACTTGATAGTTTGATACTTACTTTCTAAAAATACATACATACCATCATGCTGTTCCCCTATTCCGGGTAGGAAAAAAGGACTGACTTCCATACTATCCTATCTTGACATACAATACCTACATAATATGTTGTATAGAAAACAAAATATCTTAAAATATTCAATAATTTGGATTTATAGGTTAATAGTTTGGTACTTATTCTTCAACTATGCATAGTATCGCTATCGACAGTTGGATCTCATGTGTTACATGCAACTAGTTTTATTTGTTTTCATTTTATTACGTAACGTTTTTTTAATCCTAAATAAGGTTTAGCTAAAAGTTATAACGACATCCATTGACTGTGGCGGTACGAAGTTCGCCGGGTCAGCTAGTATTGTAATAAAAGGCTTTTAGAGTGCGTTTCATCAATTTGGTGTTGTCGATAAAAACAGGATATTCCCTACAATCAAAGATTTATTTCCTTTTGCAAAGTTATTTCTGATATATCTGCAAAAATTGTTAAAAACAAGGGTGTTTTGTTTAAAATAATTAATTCTATCTGGTTTTACATTATTATTATTCTATGATTCTATCATATAAATTTCGGATTATTTCGTATTATTTAGTTGTGATATGAGATTAGATGTAAGTACTTAATTTGGCGATATGGCAACATTGTTCAGTTTATTTGACTGACTGACAGTCGTAACAACATTGCCATGAAATAAAGCGCAGTATTGCCCATAGACAAATAAATAAATTGATATTTAAATGAGCTTAAATATCCATCAAACGATATCTGTTTCGACCTCTTGTCTTTCCAATGTTTGTGTAATCTTCACATATTCACCTGTTTATAACCTACTATTTCAACAGACACGTTCACATTATTATATTGTAAAAATTCTCTTTCCATAAAACCCAAATTGTTGTTTTGAAGACGGTGTTGCTAGAGATGAAACGATGTAAATATTGCTTCTATAAGTATGATTTCTAAGCAGAGAACTGGAAGTCCATAATAATATGAGAGGTACCTACTCACTCTGATTATCTTCATTTCTACATTCTAATGCTTACTACATATACCTTATTTAATTGATAGCTTGTTCTTCTTAAACTGTGCAGCCAGTCACATTTAAGTTTTATGAGTATGATGATCTATCAATGACCATAAAAAAAACACTGTTTGATAGACCGATGGAAGTTTTGATAGACCGATACCGATAAGTGTAATTTATAAAAACGGCAAACACAAAACTTTGGCTTTGAACGATATTACTTAAATGCACAATGAAGAGAAACCAGCATCAAGTGTACGAGTGCACAGTAACTTATTAAAGGAAGCATGCGTTTATTTCACACATCAACCTCATCATACCTAAAAGGCCACATTCTGAATGGATGGTGAACCTCATTGCTGAACAATGTATTGTGAGATGTTATTTTAAATTAATTTATATTTTTAATAAATAAAAATAAAAACACTTGTTTAGAATTAATTCCACTATTTGGTCTAATCTAAATCTAAATAGTGGAATTAATTCTAAACAAGTGTTTTTATTTTTATTTATTAAAAATATAAATTAATTTAAATGGAATTTCATCAAGAACTCACGATCCAAAAGTTAAATCTAATTAAAGATGTTATTTTGACTCTGCTCAGTACCACGTCGTTTGGAATGTGGTCTGACCAATGGATCCTAGCCATGCACCAGATTCTCTCCGGCTGATAGTCCACGTTTCGCTGCTATACGGCACTACACTCCAGACAAGCGCTTAAATCAAGATCTTCTTTAACATTGTTATCAATGAAAGAAGATTCAAATATCATGATTTTTTTTAAGCGAACGTAACCCTTGCCTGTTGAGATATTCTTGAAATTTTCAAACTCTTTGATTTGCTTTATTGTGATGTCACCCAGAACAATTTTTGCCTCTTTTCTTCCAGCAACCATGCACTTTGTTTTTTCTTATTCATCTTCACGCTGGCATGTATTAAAGCTGATGATAGTTTATATTGTTGTGTTGGTGATTGAGGGTGCAGAATACTGAGATTGTGTGCCTATTTGACGTGGAACGGAAACTATCACCTGGTTCATAACTGCTTATATTGTTACTAAAAAATTGTAAACTGCTAGCCCTAGGACAGGATTTCCTAGTTGGGCAGCAGTAATCTACTTGCTGTTGTCATTGTAAATATGATGTGATTAAAAATAAACAAAAAAAACTAATAGACATTGAGATGTTTACAACCATCAGATTTGGATCAGAAATAATAGCTTTTCTTTAGTATGTAATTTAATATGATTACTCTCGTAATTATTTTTGTATAACAAAGTACCATCACAGATTGGCCTTTTTCGTGAACTAATGTAACCTTTTTCGTGAAATAATTCCGCTAATGTAACGGCTTGGTCCCAACTATTAACTAGAACAACACAGAACCATATTTAAGTACTTGAGTTGTTTTTTACAACCTTTTCTTTAACTTCACTCGTCTCTCAATCAATGGAATTTGGCAATTCAATTTTTTTATAACTTCTCGTCTAGTTACAGCTCAGAAACTTTCAGAATTTGTGTATTATCTATGACAATTTACGTTACAACAAAATTTCAACTGAATCCATCCAGCTGGGAAATTGAGTTTAAAGTTGCGGTTTTTTCTAGAAAATGATAAATATTTTTATTTTATTTTATTTGGGGAAGTCAACAGTTCATTAAAAATTTGATAAAAATTTGAATTGAATTAAAAATTAAAAAAAAAATGAATATATTACAGAGCTGTGTCAGAGAAAAGAGCTCTCTGGGAAGCATCTTACACTTAGGTCTTCTGGATCACAGATAAGAGCCCACAAAGCGGCTAACTATGATCGATGCTTTACTGTGAGTGGTCCTATGAAGTGGAATAAATTACCTCTAGATGTCCGTAGTGCAAACAGTAAGAGCACTTTCTCTAAAGGACTGAACATAGCTTTGTTTGTAGAGTAACATAATACCAATATATCAGCGCCCTTTGAATGATCCTGAATCATTAAACGGCGCTTTAAAAATTATTATTATTATTATTGATATTACAACTAGATATGACATAATTACAGAGCCAAAAAAATCCATCAATAAGTACAAATAATAACACGGTTATATGATGACAGAACAATACAAATACAAATAATAATATGATAATATTATGATGACAGGCAATTTAAAATAATAACACGATAATATGATGACAGACAAATACTAATAATAACACGATTATATGATGACAGACAAATACTAATAATAACACGATTATATGATGACAGACAAATACTAATAATAACACGATAATATGATGACAGACAAATACAAATAATAATATGATAATATTATGATGACAGACAAATTAAAATAATAACACGATAATATGATGACAGACAAATACAAATAATAACACAATAATATGATGACAGATAAATACAAATAATATGATGACAAATACTTATAATAACACGATAATATGATGACAGACAAATACAAATAATAACACAATAATATGATGACAGATAAATACAAATAATATGATGACAAATACTTATAATAACACGATAATATGATGACAGACAAATACAAATAATAATATGATAATATTATGATGACAGACAAAAAAAATAGTAACACGATAATATGATGACAGACAAATACTAATAATAACACAATAATATGATGACAGATAAATGCAAATAATATTATGATGACAAATACTAATAATAACTCGATAGATTGATGATATTTAGGAAAGTTGCAGTCACCTTACCAACTCCATAGGGAACGTTATAGAAACAAGCGTTCTGTTCATACGATAGATGACAGACAAATATCAATGATTTATTTATTTATTTAATACTGCTTACAACAGGACCTATGTCAAATTAATATCAATTTAACACGCACCAAATAACAAGTTGCCATATTCTGGAGACTTATGATATTAATCGTCTCACAGATCCAGACTGAAAACACAATTGAAACTATGTCTCCACCGATAAATATGATTGATCGATAGCGGTCTATCAATTACTGAAATTATCACACGATGATTTGACAAAATATTGCTATCTGATACCTACCGATAATGTGTCAATTATTTTATGACAATGTTTAACATCTCAATAGAGACGAAGTTGGAATATTATAGGAGAAGCAGAAACTCAAGACACCTACAGAGCTTATGACTTATTACCTGTCATTGGCTTTATTCGATCACTTTATGCGCTTGCGCGACGTTCACCAATTATGCCTTCTTATTGAGTTCCCTATCAATTCAATTTTTGAAAGTCCTATATATTTTAATCATGGAAATCTGTTTGAAAATAAACTGATAACACCAACGCCATCTATGAAGTGACGAAGAAACTTTTATATAACGGCATATATTGAGAAATTGGTTTGTAAACAATGAAACAACAGTCCTTATACGTTATACATGATGTGAAAATTTACAGTATGTAAAAAAAAAATTATATTGATGCATTAGTATAAGACTAAAACCAATAACAAATTTCCACATTATTTACAATCAATTTTGCAATACTTAAAGCTACATATTGTGAGGGTTAAAGCCATGGTGGAAGAGGCCTAGGGCCTCGCCCCACCCGGACTCGAACCCGCACCACCGGCCAGCCAGCCGTTTGCACGAGAAACTATCAAACCTTTAAATCTCGGGGTCGCAACCTGCCCTAAGGGATTTTTACTCTTATTCAAGGAAATTTATGAAGGGAAATCTATTGGAAAGACTCCCATCATACCAAAATAAATGTAATTTATTACTATAAATATTTGATTATTTCCTGTCAGATCATCAGAAGGGCAAAAGGAGGAGAGATAAATGCAAACCATGAATTATAACAACAATTTATATTTTATTTTGATCAATCTGTTTTTTTTTGTTTGGTGATACAAATTACCCATTTTACATAAATACATATATATTATCACAACCTCATATACAATTTTTTCATTTTATTACATTTTAAAAACCCAAAATTACCCCTTTAAGAAAAATCTAGATTATAACAATTTCGATAATTAAAGGATATTCTAGATCAGGATTACACCCAACAAAGCATTATTAATAATAAAAAGTTATCATATCAAATATTTGGCCAAATTTACATAGTCGTGATCTTACATCCAAAATTTCAATACAGCAAAAAAATGGTTGGCGAGAATTTAAGTTTTACAAAAATTATGAAGACAGTTCATTTTAAAATATATTAAATTATAAAGTTTATATTATTAAGACAGCATGAAGTTTAACAAGACCGGATTATACGCCATTGTAGTTCACAGAAAATGTCTGTATTTTGATGCTAAACGGCACGGCGTCATCGCCATCTTGATTCAATTTCATACATTATTTCATTGCTTCTAAAAATTTCTTGTCTTAAAAATTATCGGTTGTCGGAGAAATGATATTGGTCAATCTTAGTCTGAAGAATACATTTTTTTTATTATACTAAATATATATGAACTAGTGGGAAGGGAATTTGGGGACACGTTAACCCTGTAATATGTCATTAAATTATTGTGTGTCGGCGGACGTCAAACTAATTATTTGCAAAGAACAGGCATGGAGACTTACCCATTTTCCAACTAGTCCTTTTTTATGGTTTTCTTATGCAATTATAAGCGCTACAGCGCTTTCTTTGTCAATTTAAGTGACATCCATTATTTCTTTGACCACGTCACCTCGCGTTGGTAAAAATTGCCAAAAAAGAACGCCATACCGGTGTTTCCGCTCGGTGGTTATCTACGGGGTTGCCCGCAGACAAAAAATTCTGCGTATTAGTACAATTTTAACTCGATAATTTTATCATTTTATTACAAAATGGATTGTCCTTTTTTCAATTTTCCTCTGAGAGGAAGTAAGTCATGCTATTTAATAAAATAACATGACAATATGAAAAACATTTATATCTGAATGATAGTGCATGAGTGTATGTATATGAGTGTAAGGATGTGTATATGTGTGTGAGTATGTCTATATAAGTGTAAGAGAGAATGTATAGGTACCTGCTAGCTCACATAGTTTACTCCAATTAATCTCGATACTTCAATCATCCAGTGAAATTCAATCATTATTACTTGAACTGATGGCAGTAGAAAATAAGTTGGGTCCTAAAAGAAAAATATCGATATCCAGATGTTCGTGATTATAAGTGTTCATAATGCGTATGAGGGGTGCGTTTTTCGTGTAAGTATTATTACGGTGCGGTATGTGAAACAAAAGTGGGCTTCGCGTACGACGCGATGGGACGTTGAAGGAGAGTAGTTCCGTAATTTCAGGACAAAAGTATTTTATTTATTTATTTATTTATCAAATCATTTAAATAATCGTCATTAAAAATAGATAACTGCTGCCCAACTAGGTATACCTGTTCTAGGGCTAGCAGTGTACATATTATTATATCTCACAGGAGACATATAGGTTGTACCTATTTGTATTTTTAAAAAGTATCTAAACAATATAAACTTAACAATTGTACACAGATTAAAAAATGGAATTGGAGTGATCATGATATGCATATACATATTGTGTATGTAGGTATCTTGTCATTTTCATATGTTAATTGTACAAATAATTTGAAATAGTACCTATCTCTTAGGAATACTCAACTGACAGAGCATAGATGTGATCCGCCAGTCATATTTATTCAGTCTAGTCTCAGATCAAATCAAGACAGAACAAAATTTATTAAATTTATAAAACAATCAAGTTTTTTTGCGAAAAAGGAAAGAAAAAATAAATTATGTCCTTTCATACGTATATGCAACTATAAAAATATTCGATATGTAAATAACTTTTTTAAGTTCATCTACATTGTATATCATGTCATATGAATGAATTAAACCATATTTTATTTACGATCAATAACCGCTTTGTTCTATTAAATTTAAATGTTCAATTTGTGCCCTTGTTTCTTGGTATTAATTTTTAAACAGTCCCCACATTCGTGTCGGGAAAGTTTGTTAGGGAGTTGAAGAGGAAACGAGAGGCATGGGAGGATATCTTTATACTCCCTCCCTCGATATATCACCCCCCCTTCCCAGTCTTTCTTATTCGCTTTGTACATCATCCCTCTCAATATTCACCTCTCCTAAATCAGATGCAGTGCTGTAGGAGAAATATTTATATATTGCGAATGGGACAAAAAATATCTGTGGAAGTATTAAATAGAATGATCTGTTAAGTAATTTGGTGAATGCCACTGCTGACGAATATGAGTTGTTATTTTCTTCTTGTATTTTCGAGTCAAAATGTCATCTTGTGTAATGAAATCATGTAAACATTACATTACAACTGAAATGGGCCCCATACACGGTACGATCCGTCGTTACGATCCGTCGTTACGATCCGTCGTTACGATCCGTCGTTACGATCCGTCGTTACGATCCGTCGTTACGATCCGTCGTTTCAGACCGATCGAAGCGATGGATCGACAGTGTATGTCAATATCGTTAACGATTTACTTGGTCGAAGACGATATCGGAGATCGCAACAAAAACCCATGGAATCTTGCAAATCGTAACGATAAATCAACAGTGTATGGCCCTTTGCGATCGATCGTCACGATTTTTGTCTCAGTCTGACTACGTACTTCATACGCGTTGCACGTGCGTGTCTTTGACTAGCGCCTCACTCAGACTAACGCCCGCCGTGTTAAAAATGACTAAATGGAGCAACGATCATTTGATCGAATTTATTGAATTACTAAAAGAGCAAGAGCTTTTTTTTGTATTTTAGGTGATACCAGTTTCAATAATTTTAGGTACGTCGGTTCTGTCATTTTCATATAGTTGTGCCAATCTTTTGGATGAAACCTTAATTCTTTTAAAATATTTACATGCGAATATGGATTTCGCTTTAATAGCCATTTCTTAACCCACACATTTCTAGATTTTCTTTTCTGTTTATTTTTCTGAAACCGAATTAAATTTACCGCCACATAGGTAATGAAAAGAAGTTCGTTTTCCATTTTTAAAATATGGCACGTACTGAATTATTTGGGTTTTCTATGTGATGACACGTTTCTATCGTTCCATTTCAAATAAGTAAATGATCGATCGTAACGATCAATCGCATCGTGTATGGGCAGCATTTTTGATGCGATCGATCGTCACGATTTCCTTCAGATCGATCGTAACGACGGATCGTACCGTGTATGGGGCCCTTAAAGGAACGACCAGATACATCATTTCATGCTGCATATTTATTCGATAAATAATATATTTGTATGGGTTATTCGGTATATATTTTTATTTTGAGAAATCGTAAAGAAGTCAAGTTATATTCGCTTGAAGGTATGCAGAGGGATTCTGTTGTTGTAATAACTTTTTCACACAGCCATAACTTTACTTAAAATTTCTCAACATGTATTATGTAGAAAATGCATACTATGAGTTTCATGACAATGTTTTTGTGTGTATGGTGTATTGTGAAAACTTTTTTCCTCTGGGAATCTTATATTTGTTTAAAAATCTAATACAATGTACTTCATAAAAATGCATTTAGAGATTGTCGACCTTTAAAGAAGAAAAATGTACGCTTTCTATGGTGTGGAGAGTTTAGTGTTCCATTCATTTTTAATAATTTATTTTATTTATTTCATTTTGTTTTATTACAAATCAATACAAAGTTTACATATAAATCACAATTTTAAAAGGTTTACTAATTCCATGATATGATTCATAATAACCATCTTTAATTGAGATAAAATCTCGTGTTAAAAGAGGGGAGTATCTATTTTGTATTGCCACATTCATCAAAATATTGCACATCTACTAACAAATATGAAGCTACAAAAATACAAGAATGAAATGAACAAAAAAAAAATCAGTACAATTTTATGATTTTATTATTATATATTTTTTTTTCGAGTCTAAGACTCAAAGTGAGTTCATTAAACCACTTAGTACTTTTATACTCATAGAAATGTTGTGAGGCAGTTGTACGTAAAAGAGGAATGGTAATACATCCTGCTTGTAAATTTATTCTGCTGCTTATAGAAAATGACAATTGGTTTGAATTTGTAAAAATATAGTTTAAATATTCGGCGGATATTTTGTGGTTGTTCATATTAACCGTTTTGGCATGTGAATTTTGCCCTAAACCACTATATTTTGAGTCACTATGCGACATGTTTCGGCAGTGCTGTCCTGCCATCGACCGGCTAGTTGAGACTGAGTGTTGATGTTTAGTTTTTGGATGTGTCAGATGTGTGGGGAGGTGAGTGAGCGGGGGTGGTACCACCCCCGCCCCTCTTGACACCAATCCGTCCACCACCAACCCCCTCTACTCACCTCCCCACACATCTGACACATCCAAAAACTAAACATCAACACTCAGTCTCAACTAGCCGGTCGATGGCAGGACAGCACTGCCGAAACATGTCGCATAGTGACTCAAAATATAGTGGTTTAGGGCAAAATTCACATGCCAAAACGGTTGTAAGAATATCTTTATGAATTTGGAACAATGAGATTTTTTTGTAGATATTTTCAACAGTTGAAACTTTAAACTCTTGAAATACATTAGTAGTTGGATAGTCAAATCTCTCTTTTAATAATAATGTGAAATGAGTGGTAATTTATTCTACGTTACAATTGATTGTAATGTTACAATTTCTTACAATTTATTTTATGATTGCACTGTGTACGCCTCTGTATATATCAGTGTCCCGTATTGGTATCCCGGTTTATCCCAGGTATGTATGTAGGGATATCACGGTTTCCCGTATTCTCAGGTAAATGTGAGGGGTGCTATGACCTTATATCCAGAGAATCACGGGCGTCGAGGGGTACCTACCACTGTATATCTGGTATTTATATCCTATATCCTCCACACTCCTCCCCTCCCCACCCCTCCCCTTGTGGAGAGTCCAGAACTTGGGCCGCATAAAACATTTGTGGAAAAGGGGGCCCTTCCCGATATGTACCCCCGTGTTGGTACCCCCTAGTTCAAACCAAGGTACGATCTCTGGACTTAAAATTGAAAAATCCGATATAATCCTACTCGATGTTGAAGAGGATATTGTTTCTTGTATGGAGTATATTGACAAGTAAAACTCATTTAGTACAGTTTTATGGCTGAATGACTTTTATTCACTATAATTTTTATTTAATTTTATTCTGGGAACTGAAAGTTGTATAAAAAATATGTTCAACATAAATCCCAATACATATAAACAAAACCAGTAAAGTTCCCTGCTGCTTTTATACAATCCAATAAGTAGCTAAGCTTACATAATACAATATACAAACCTCTATTGAACAGGATAGGAGAGGGAATAAGGGTATAGGAATAACCACCGAAATTTTTCTATTTACGCCTTGATCACGATGCCCAAATATCAACAACCTTTAGTATTTTATTTAGAGGCATCATTAATTGCTGTTTTGCAAGTTCTTGCGGCAAATTAGCAGCAGCGTCACATCATGACTAATAATGAGTTATACTTGTAAACCGACGATATAGACATCAATCGTCGTATATTTTTCTTTAATAGTATCTTTTGTTTTTGATACTAATTTTGTTCTGTTCTTTTACCTTAATACTTTTTTTACTGTCTTTTGTATGTAATATAATGTTAAATTTTTAGATTATTAGATTATAATGCCATAGAAACACACTGATAGCTTATTTGTTTAGTGGAATCTTGTATACATATATTTATATTGTACCTAATCAAAAAAAAAGTTGGAAAAAAAAAAATACCTTTGATATGACCAACTAGTAAAAAATTGTTGTTGTTAAAATGATTTTAATTATTTTATTATTTATTTATTATGATACAAAAACATAAGGTCTCCATAAGGACAAGTACAAGCATATAAAATAATGATAAAACTACAATCAAGAATACAGAAATGACTAATTTTGAGGTATTTTTAGATTCCATTGTAATAATTTATTGACACTTTCATAGATACATAAACCTGCATATTGTATACAAATATACAACTGAACAGATTAATAACTTACAAATTTGTTATGGTTTTCCATTTAGAAGTTAAATAAAGATAAACAAACGATATTACAAGAAAATATTGTTGAAAGAAATCATATATGTAGATATAAATAAGAAATATTAAATAAATTACATATATGTACATACATACATACATACCATCACGCCATGTCCCTTGCGGGTTAGGCAGAGAGAACCGAACGCCATATCTTTCTATCCTGGCATACATTCATCGCCTCGTCAACATTCATACATCGTCTCATACATGTTCGTCTATTGTACATGCTTCTAACATTTCCGTCTTTCAGAATATCGTTCACATGGTCGTGCCATCCCTTTCTTGGGCGGCCCCGGCCTCTCAATCCAATCCTATCCGCATTGTATATTTTCTTCGTCAGGCGTTCCTCATTCATTCTACCCATGTGGCCAAACCATCTCAGTGTGTTCACTTTCATTCTATTAATGATATCTTTCTTCATCTTACATTCTTTCCTTATGTTCTCATTTCTTACCCTGTCATACATCGTTCTATTGCAGATTCTTCTTAGCGATCTCATTTCAACAGCATTAATTCTGCTTTCGTGCGACTTCTGCCATGTCCAGGTTTCGCTTGCATACGTCAATGTTGGCACTAAGATATCGTTATGAATGGCAACTTTGGCAGCCTTTGATATGTTGCTATCATTCATAACTGGTCTCAGTGCTCCATTCACTCTGTTTCCTGCCATAACTCTTCTTTCGATATCCTTATCAGGTCTTGTATACGTACATTTTAAGATAGGTAAATTGTAATGTCAAAATCGCTCTTTTAATATCGTTTCTCAGTCTTCAGCATAGCATTTCGATAAATCTATCATACATTTACAAACTCCGTGTTTCATATTTATTTTTTCTGGTTTTAAAAGTGAATAAAAATAAAATTGAAAATTTTCTCGACATCTCATGGACTGGATGAGACTTTTTAGATTTCTCCTTCAATGTTGCCAATGATTGGTGTCTTGAAAGTGTTTTTATGACATGTACGAATGTCTGACATTATTTCTTACGTGTATCACATAGAGAGAGAGAGAAAATAATATATATATATATTTTGAACCATAATATGAACCACATTCATGTCTTACAAAATGAAAGAGCGTGTTGATATTTTTTTTTCAACCAATTCGTTTGCCCTTTCAGTGCGACTTTTCATATATATAACGTGAAGGTTCAACAATTTTTCAAATACTCAGTTGGAGGCAATAAAAATACGGCGAGCGGTACGCAATAAAAGGGATGTTTTTCAAAGGAAAATTTAATATCACCCCGTGGTCTAGTGGTTTGTTTATATCTATATGTACCTACATACAAATCGCAAGATCTTTTGAAAAATAATACAAAAACTGATCCACGCACGTTGGATTTTTTGTTTAGGCGATTATTTATTTGTCGACGGTTTTAAATTTGAGTAAAAATAGTATGTGTAACTAAGTAATAAGAAAAACGACGTGATTTTTACTGTATGGTGTATTCTTTTTTTTTGTATATTCATAGGTAATTTGTACATATGAATATATACTTAGATTATATGAATATATATTATGTTTTTGTACGTTTATTATGTATTATCTATAAATTTGTATTGACCTTAGCTTTGAGGCACCGGCTTAGAATAGTGCTTCCTTTCAAATCATTGTTTTCGAGTGTCCCGTAAGAGCCGGGTAATCGAAAATACAACAGGCAACAATAACATCTCACATAGTTCAGCAATGAGATTCACCACCCATTCTGAATGTAGTGCCTTTTTTGGTGAAACGAGACTGGTGTGTGAGTAAACAAGAATGTGTTGTTCTCCCTTTTATAAGGCAATGCACGCCCGCACACCTTTCGCTGGTTACCCCACATTGTGGGATATGCCGTGATGGTATGAATGAAATTCTTTGACTCCCGCACAGGTTTTTTTTACCCTATTGCAGTTAATTCTGTACCTATTTGTATAATTAAAAATATACAATATACTCAAATGTTTTGCCTTAGTTGGAGGTAGTTTTGACCTTAGTGTCAGTATCCTAGGTTCAATTCAGCATTTTATTAGATGTAAACAACAGCAGTTTTCAATCTGTCAATTGAAACGGCTTCCAAACTGTAGAATTCCATAATAATTATGTTAAATATGAACACATATATATTCCACAACGAATTTTTCCGGCGATGTTTCGACTTTAGATAAATAAACGTATTGTTGTTATGTTCATTTTATTTGTAAAATTATTAATGTTAATTTTCTTTTGTTTCAGGTAAGTAATCCGAACCCGAAGTATATTGCAAATGAATTTTAGCCAGGTAAATTTTTAAAATTACATATTATATTAGAAGTTACCTTCAAACTCTTGTACTGTTTCTAAGGCTAAAGAATTCATCGGACTCTTTTCATGTTCTTCTTCTGGTGTCAGGGTTCTTTTAGGATGCAATTTAACGTCAGCGGATGATGGTAAAGTAAGTTACAGCAGTCAATAATTAAGTGTTGAATTACTTTGAACAAATTTAAATCATATAAATGAAAGACATCTGAAATTGCGTGATGTTTCAGCAATTATGAAATATATGAGATAGTTTCAGCGTGATGGAAGATAGGAAAAAGACATTGAAAGGAGAGTATCGGCAGGGAATAGAGTGAATGGTGCATTAAGACATAGGCATGGCAGAAGACGCATAAAAGTAGAATAAACGCGGTTGAAATCACTAAGACGAATGTGTGGTAAATGATAGAATAATAATTGAGGATATTTGACGAGAATGTATGATTGCAAGAGATATCTTAAATAAAATGAAAATTAATGCCCTAAGGTGGTTTGGTCACATAGAAAGAATAAATGTTGATCGTTTGACAAAATAAGTATATAAGACTGATAAAAGAGGAATGAAAAGTAGAGGTCGGCCAAGGAAATGTTGAAACGATCACATGATCCATGATCAATGATCGAAACGATCAATGTTGAAATAAAATTTTGTAAGATGGAGATGTTAGAAGTAAGAATAATAGAAGATCACGTATGAGACGATACACGGACGTGAATGAAGCGAGAAATGTATGTGAAGAGAGAGGAGTCTGGCGTTCGGTTCTCTCTGCCTTCCCCAAATAGGGAAACAGTATGGTATGGCCTACTGAAATGTTTGAAAAAGGCTTAAAAAGAAACAAAATTCACCTTTGGAGGACGTTAAAAAAACTCGTTATCGGGATATCAGACATTCAAGGAGTAAACAGTTTCCAGTAATCTGAAATCTTTTTTTTTCTCTAAATGTACGGCGCTATTTACTATTTATATAAATTCTGTATACATTTGAATTCTACCCTTGCTTAATGGGGTTTTTTGCTACACCACCAAATGAAGGCTTTCAGAGAGTAGATATGGTATGTTTATATAGGTATTTTTTAAAAGAATTCCCAATCTGTTTGGATATCGTAATGGCTTCTACGAATCTGGCTTTTTTATTCAACGTCACGATTGAAAACGCCCCCCAAATGGCCCACTTAATAGTCTTCATTCACATCCAGATCTCCTCAAATCTCTATTCTCCTGGTAAATCATTTGGTCGTGCTCCTGGGACAAACTATTCAGAAATGAAATTTTTACTTCTAAAATTTTATACGCGTAATAATGACTAACTTAAACCATCTAAAAACATCAAAAACTGCCTATTTCAGACTGCTTTTTTATTTTTTTTTTGTTGTCACATATAATAATTATTAACCTAGTTTTTTTGGTTCAGTTCTATAAATTTTGATACTTAAAAGATTTTGATACTAATAGATGACCATATTCAGAATATCAAGAATTGTCCGTTGGCAATTCAAAAATGTAATATATAATTTATTCACTACATTATTAACTAGATAAACGAGGTGTCGGTTCTCTCTACCAACCCCATCAGGAATATGGTATGATATATGCGTACAAAAATAATGTTTTTCTTCAAATTTAGTGGGAAATTTTCTGTTTTACAAAAAAATTGTCAAAATTTAATAGTTATTAATTTTTCTTTGTATATTCAAAACAATGCTCGTTATTTTATTAATTTATTGAGTAGTATATAAATCAAGGTAGATTTTTGTTATCTTAAAAACTATTTTCCTATAGTGATGTTTTAGAGAGGAGGCAAACGGCCATCGGGGGTAATGGGAGGCGTCGCGACGCCCTCCCCCGACGGGAGGCCATATGTCTCTTTATGGCACACAACAGAGCTTCCCCGTAATGTATTATGACATCATCGACACTCATCCAAATCGGATCGCAAAATCACCGAAAAAAATAGCAAAATAATATTTATACTGATTAGAGTAAGTCATAAAAAAATTAAGCGTTTCATTTCATAGGAATTAAAAAGTGAATTCGGATTGTTTTTATAATAAAAGGATAAAAATAAAATAAACTATTCAAAGTATTTATTTTTTAAATAAATTATGAAAAATAAATCTCATTCAATTTTTAATGCGCAATACTTATTTATCTGGATTGGAACATTGCTTTTTAGTCTCCACTACTACTACTATGGAATAGTGGAGAGTCGTGATTTCACAATTTTTCAGAGTATTTTTTTACATCAATTTCTCAATGGGTATCATGTAGAGAGTGCATACTTGTAGTTTCGTTGTGATGTTTTTGTGTGTATACCGTATCCTATATGCCGTACATAAATATGAAAATCCTCTGTACAGATCTAACTAAAAGGCCGATGAACTTAATATTAATACCATATGTATGAAGTACATTAACTTTGAGCTGATTAGTTTTCCATAGACAACAGTTCATTTTTTCTCAATGTTTCTCTATGTTTCATCTTTTAAAACTGAAAAAAATGCTGCCACCACCTGGAAATTTGAGATATTTTAATTTTGTTTAAACTATTTATACAATAATCTTCAAAAATTGATTGCATTCATAGTTGATCAATATTAAAAGGAAAACATACAACCGTTTGAAAAATTATGTTCATAATAAAAGAAAAATATACATAACAAGAGAAAATTTTTATGTTAGACAGTGTTAAGTTATTTGATTTTTATATTGATATTTGATTTTTATATTGAGTGTAATATTAGCAGGGAAGCTTCATTGTGTAGTGGAGAGTTTAGCGTTGGCCACAACCCACTCGTTTTTTTATAATGTAATGATGACTATAACAAGTTGTAACTACCATCAATTTAAGTTGAAAAAATTGCTTTTTTAATACTTTTTTCACAGTACAACTCGATTGCTTCATAATTTTTGAATTTCAAATAAAGTTCTGGTTTTAATTTCAAGATCATCTAGGAACATAGTTGAAAAAAAAAACGTTTCCAACATATCGAATGATTTTAAAAGCATTTATTGAAGTGTACTAAGAAGCAATAAATAAAATTAAACCCTTTAATGAACATCATTTTCGTTTACTACCCTCAAAATTAATCATCCCTCGCCTTAAATTAAAACATTCTTTTATTCTTTGAAAATATAATGATTCCACCATAGTTTGGTGCAATATCCTAGATGGCGCAGTGTTATTATTATTTAAAATCTCTCAGAGGGGCGCATTGTCATATATATTATTTCTTGGCTGCACCTCTGACAATGGCGTAGCTTCAACCCCTTAGTGGCGTGGCTTAACTGCACAGCATCCACCTCTCCTCCTTGCACGGGACAAAGGGATGACTTATGTCCCTTCCAAGGCATCGATCCAGGCCCTTATTGCATCCACAGTCTTGGACCTTTTGTGGCCAAAGCCTCCGATCTACTTCCTTGAAAGCCTATACCGAGCGAGGGTCGACTTCTAAAGGATGTGCGATAATATGGGGTTTCTCAAATTGTTTTTCTAAAGGTTGTAGGTTTTTACTCTATTATACAAAGTAACATGTTTTGATTACTTTTTTAAAGAATAAATATGTCCTTGAAACAACTACATATAGTACATATATCATACAAATACATATATTAAAGGGTTTTAAATAATACCTAGATAACTTACTAAACAATATCAGTATATTTATTTTTATTTTTCACACCTTTATAACAAAGACTAATATGAAGATTACTGCTGCCCAACTAGGTAACCCTGTTCTAGGGCTAGTTTACAATTTTACCAAGCCAAATATTTGACATTTTGGTTTTACATTGTTATTTTGTCTTTTGAGCGGTGATAGCCCAGCGGTGAGGTCGTCGCCTCACATGTGTGAAGTCGACGGTTCGAATCCGGGCGGGGAACGCACCTCTGGATTTTTTAAAAAAATCTATGTGCGGATTTATATCACTATCTATGTGTAGCCATGATCAAATTTGTCTGGTTCCCCTTTCTAAGGGTTACGAAGGTCAGATGGCAGTCGCTTCAATGTAATAACCAGACTCGCCAATTCCAGGATCTTGGTCAAAGCGTACCCCGAAATAAACGGGACAAAAGCTCTAAGGCGAAAGAAAATTGTTATTTTGTCTTTTCCAAAAAATATTAGAACGGACACCAGACATCATAACACAACAAATTACAATATAACATAGTTACTTATATCTTAAACACAAAAGTATAAACTGATACAGTAAATTTTGATATGTTATTATTCTAATATTATTTCTACCATAATATGCACACCCGTTGTTGTCATTTTTGTTATGTATTAATTTGACATTAAAATTAAATTTGTTCTAAGGTCTTCCCAACGTACATAATGCGACAAGGTATTTAGTTACACGTCTGACGCATGAATGCAAGTATGAAGTCAATTGGTTTGTACGAACGGCGATGATCTGTCGTTCGTCAATCTTCGTAAATCTTTGAGAACTATTGAGGAGCGCAGCTACAATAGTATATGATAAAACAAAATAAAAAAAACATAGTCTAAATAATATACACGTATAAAGTTAAGAATTATGTATCTGAACCTTATTGGTTTTTCATTATATTTCTGTTACATACAGTTTGCAAACCACTGTCCCCATAGATGGTTGTGCCTCCTTGAAATATGAACGAAATTATTAATAAAGCCTACCTACTGAAGAGCGCGTAAGATGTAAGATATTGTTATGTGGGGCCCTGCGTCGCTTCCTTACAACCCTCCTGACGAAACTTTACAATATACAATATGGAAGTTTTATGATGGAGGAAAATTAAAATGGAGCTCCTTCGTGGTACGGGCGATATACGTGGGCCTCAAATTGGTCACCCGAGTCCTCAAATTAATATTATTTATGGATTTTCTTAGGCGAGTCATTGTTTTACATTGTGAGGGGGATGTTACATACAAAGACACCTGTAATATATTTGTGTAATAACAGGTAAGGGTACATATTTTTGAAAATTTCTTTATTTATTACAACCCTCATTTACTTTGTAATATAGGAGGTTTTAAAATTTTGAAATCTTAATAGAAAAGTGTAGAATTTTAATTTACAAAAAAAATTTTTTCGAATATTTTTTTTAATTGCATATACGCAAACATTGGATTTTTTTTCCTGTCGGGAGTCAAATGATATTTTTATTGACAAACATTTTAACATCTCAATAGAGACGAAGTTGGGATACTATAGAAGAACCAGGAACTCAAGGCACCTAAAGGGCTTACGACCTGTCATCGGCTGTTTTACGTAACATATCCATCTCCGATGACAGGTCGTAAGCCCTGTTGGTGCCTCGAGCTTCTGATTCTTCTATAATATCCCAATTTCGTCTCTATTAAGATGTTAAAAAGTTTGTCAATAAAAATATCATGTTTTTTTTATTAATTTCTTGTGTAGACAATGCATCATATGAATTTCAACAACCTCGAAACAGGCGTAGTCCTAGTGAGGTTGGGATAGTATTTATTTATAAATAATGTTATAAATATCGAAATGGTATAAAATAAATAAATAAAATAAATAAATTTATTGGAAGATGGATGGATGAATTTGATAATTAACCCGCTATACTAGTGTAAATAATTAGGTACTTTTGAGTTGATTATGAACACTTGTTATAGTTTTCGCCAAATATATTGAATCAGGTTTCCGAATACGCAAAGCGCAAATGTGTATCTTTTTGCTTCGTTGGTATACGGGCAAATTGACCCCCTTCTCGGCGAAATGGCTCAAGATTTTTGGCGACAACTATGAATGTCACTTGTTACATTATAATTGTTCGGCCGACAAAATACCTACAATATTCACACCTAACTCAGGTACACGTAATTATAGCCTTTATTGGGGTAAGGGGTATTACACCACACTTATGTTGTGAAGACGATTGTGTTGTCAAAAACCTATTAAATTTTGGTGTCTAATGCACACGATCCCAATGAATTTGTTACTTTTGTTAAATCGATCCGTAAAAAAAAAAAATACAGATCCAATGGTCTATATAAAAGAAAAAGAAGAAGACCTGCCTTCTTAAAAACAGACTCAAAGGTCTAGATAAGAGAAGAAGAACTGTAAAAATATATCGAATAATGCAATACGGTATTATTTATTCCGTGGCATATTGACTATTGGCTGTAACACGATACATGTATCTTGTTTTACAAATAAAAATGAATTGTTATCGATACAAATTTGACTTTTTCCAAATTGCATACCTTTTCTTCGTCATATTTCTCACAAAACACATACTACTGGATTCATAAAAAAAGTATCTTCACTTTATAAACCTTCACTGCAATATTCACTTCTTGGACCAAATCTATATTGTTACAGCTCACTATAATAATTCTTCATTTTTGTTTAAATGAACTTCTGTAAAATTTCCGTTGAATTTTTCAGTATTTATTCTATAGATATTAAATCAGAGCATTTTAATGTTGCAATCACTTAATTGGTTTAACTTATATATAAAAAAAAACAGTATACCTAAAGGGAGTGCTATCCGGAAAACTTTTCCAACCAACCAAAGGTATTCAATATATTTTAGGTAGATAAAACAATACAGAGGTTTATTTGATAATAATCATAGCAATATTTTTATATGAAATACTACATCAAGGCACATCCCACAAAGGGGGGTAACCAGTGACAGGTGTGCGGGTATGCGTCACCCCAGTTACAGGAAGCAAGGCACTCAGGTTCACCACCGGAGTGGGTGGTGAACCTCATTGCTGAACTATTTGAGATGTTACTTTGGCTGTAGTATTTTCGATAACCCGGCTCTTATGGGACTCCCTAAAACTATAACGATAGAAAGAAGTAGAAGCACTTCTCTTAGCCGGTGCATCACAGTGAAATACTCGTTTTATTTAATCGAATTTTGCGTGGGTAATTTTGTAAAAAAAAAATCTAAATATATCGAAAACAAAACAAAATATTATAGTGAATAGTGTAGAATTTTTACAAAATTTCACTCGATTTTTGATAAGATATTTCGTAATGTTTAGTGACTTGTAACATTGTTGTAGTATCCTGTTGCTCCTATTATTGGAGTAATATTGGACTATTTCGGTCTGTGCAGTTGCAGCGAATTGCATCTCAGCCAAATGCACTTTATGGACAAATTGCATCAAGACATACCTACCCATTTAGCATGTACCCATCGTTACTTTATCCCGCTGCATTTCATCTTAAACATACCCCATTTGGCATTGCAATGGAAAGGAGTGAATACAATTTTACCATATAGGATTACCTTCCTATCTTATTGGATATCCACGGTAGTTGGGCTTTTACCTTATTTAAGGATGCAGGAAACTTTATTTTTATTTATTTTATTTTACAAATGACAGCACACAGTACATGCATACAATTATTAAATGTAAATAAGTAAAAATACAAATATAACATGTAGTAGTAGTAGTAGTAACTTTTATTTAGACGTAAAAATACAAAATTAATACATCTAGTGTAAACAAAAAGTATACATTTTTTTTTTTGATACAATAATAAATTATGGTACAGAGTATGACACTAAATTATTAAACACGTAAAAGTATGGAGAACATTAATATTTTTTAACTATGTGTTCAGCACCTAGCCTACGAAAGGTGGCAAGACTTGTGGTTTCTTTTATGTTTGGTGGCAAATATCTTTTAAGACCTTTATGGTATAAACAATTTTGTGTACTTGTTAATCTCGTTTTTGAAAGTCTAAAATCCTGACATCCTCTCGTAGGGTGAATGTGAACATTGGCATTGAATAATATATTTTTCTGCATATATTTTGGAAGCATATTATTTTTTAGTTTGAAAATCAAAGTTAATGTGTTATATATAATGTATTGCTTTACTGTCATTAATTTTAGTTTATTTAACATTAGGTTTATTTTTGTATATCTGTTACATTTTAAAATTGTTCTCATTCCTATATTATGAATGATCTGTAATTTTCTATTTTGTGTTTCATTGCAGAGGAAAAGGACACTAGAACAATAATTTAAATGGGGAATTCGATTGAATTAAAAATTAATCTAAGTTATTTCTTATTATTTTTAAGAAACCAGTTTTTTTTCATAGTACCTCTTACGTAGGTACTATACTTAATATCAAAAGAAGACAATAAAAAGTGTGAATTAGTGTGGGTGCGCGCATGAGAGAAGAGTAACAATATGTATGTTTGTGTGAAAGAGGTATCTAGAAAGAGTGTGAATGTGTGGGTGTGCATGTGTGTATACAAGATAGACGAACATACATAATACATTGACAGATTCATAAGCTGAGAGGAAAAAATATTGCTGAGGGTGGTTGGGAAAAATATAATTAATCAGTATCAGTACCTAACTTTAATGCTGATATCGAAATAATTTCTTCGTATGAATTCTATAAACACATTTTTTCAATTTAAATGGAATTCAGTCAAAAATAAATTATTCAGAAAAGGAAATATTTCGGTCCTTCTAGCTCATTTGGTTAAATATCTGAAACCTGTGCCGAAAGTCCCGGGTTCGATTCCCGGTGGAGACACAGTTGTTAATTATGTTTTCTGTCTCTGTCCATTATGTCCAAGTCTTCATAATGTGGCAATATGTTATTGGGTGTGTTAAAAAATATACTTACCTGTATTTGACATAGTACAGGTTTAGTTGCCTTAGGAGTATTTTTTTTTTTTTTTACTATTAATCATATTGGGCCTTAGGGTCACTTTTAAATATTTGACAGGTAAAAAAAAATTGAGAAGCACTCATCAGGGGGGTAAGTCTGGTTAAACAGTGAAATCAAAACCCTTTTGATTACCCATATCATAGTTATAATTATGGATATGGGTAATCGTGAGGGTTTTGATTTTACCGTTTGACGGGACTTGCCCCCTGATATCATTCAAAATCTAATGGCATCTAAGCGATTATTAGATTATACATTTTTAAAATATGAAAAGAATCGAATGATCAAATGAGAATATAATCAAATACTTTAGCCTAAAAATGTGACGAAACTTTCAAATACAATCTCAACGTGATACTAGTTGTTCAAATAGAATCTCAACGTGATACTAGTTGATTATCTGCTATAAAAATAACCTTAAAATAGGAATTCAAAATTCCCACTATTTCCTTGGGGTAGTTAGGAGTAAAAAATAAAATGATTTATTAATTTTTGTTTTTCTTTATTTTCTCAGTATGTATTATGGTTGTTTTTATTCCTCTATAAGGTTTTATTTCAATGTCTATCTTATTTATGTATGTAAAAGACAGTTGATACTATAAATAAATTCATAATTCATAGTTCTGAATTTTTTAGCTCTTTATTTGAAGTACATTCAGCTAGACTATGGAATAGTCCTGATATTACGTCGTCTATCTCACTAAACATCTTCAAGAAAAGGCTAAAGCAAAAATATTTATCTGACAACACCTGATTACATCTTCCTCTCCTCTTCCTTTCCTTATCCCTCAGTCTTACTATCATTGCTATGATTTGTTTTTATATGCTATCTTCTTTATTTTTGTGTTCTTTTTTTCTTTTTTTATTACTGTTCTTCTGCTATCTTTATTTATTTTGTAACTTATTGTCATAGTACACATTGTTTAGTATATTACACATTTACTCTGGTTGGTTGGAAGAAATTGCCATTAGGCAATAAGCCCGCCAGTGTACTAATTATATGTAAAAAAGATTAAATAAATAATTGTTATAAGGTGATGAGATACAGGGCATACGATCTGTCGTCGTTTTATTTTCGCGATTGTTTCACGCTTCATACGATATAACGCGACGTTTTATTTTTTTTTATATCGTCACGTTTCCACCCGAATCTGTCCATCGTCAGACGGAAATCTTCCTCGAGGGTACCGCATAATGATGAGGTATTTAGTCGCCGTGGAGCAATAAAAGCTTCCGCTCAATTACTCGCTCCATAAATCATACACAACAAATCCACTCCTCACAATACGAGGAGGCTAAACTTTCTGACAGGTGTTTTACTTACAAGTCTACCCTCGTCAAAACCTCCCTACATCTCTTTACGTCCTCTTTCTGTCCACTTCCCATCTCTGCACCCCTTGGAACTCTCTCTCTCTCTGGCTCTCTTGTGGTTACCTCTTCAGTACCTACATCGAATATGATAGTCCTCGGCTGCTGTGTTTACATTATAGAAATTTTGACATGTCACGTGACTCACATAGATGTTAGGGGAATCCATGTTCATTATCTTGTTAATAATTCTCATAATATATCATAATAGCTTACTATGGGCCTTTTGCAACTTAATTATTATAAAATATTGGATAGGCGTCGGATTAAACTCAAATCGCAAATCGCAGAAAGTCCTTATAGGTACGTACTTTAAAATTGATTTTTTTTACACATTTTAAGTAATTTAATGTAATTGATAATGGAATTCCACCGAGAATTGACAGTCGGAAAATTCAAACCAACGCGACGAGAGAAATTTATTGAAAATTATTTATCCCTGAAAAACTGATAAGGGACATTCCATTATATCAATAGTTACCTACTTAATAACTGTCTAGAAACATAAAATGTACGATATTTATTCCAAACATATACAATATATACATATATAAACGGACGATTAACAACTTATGATATTTTCAGTGCGGATTTGTATATTGTCAATTGTATGTTTTTTTTGTATACCTTTTTTATTTATTTTTAATCTTATGTCATTACACTGCTTCCCCTACAATTTTTGTATTTAAAATACTTTTTTATCTCATTTTTTTAATAGCAAATTATTTTAGTAATTAATTTTTTTACTAAAATATGAACTACATTGTAGTCGTTACTGAAGATGGATTGGTAAATCCGAAAACGTTCTAACGATATATAAATATAAATGTGAAGTGGGATATACAAAGTTTTTTGTTATTCATATTTTAGTAAAAAAAAAAATTACTAAAATAATTTGCTATTAATATGGAATTCCACAAAGTTTGTAAAAATAATTTTAATAAATCATTTTTTTATTTATTTTGATATCTTTTTTATATCTTTTTTATATTAGCTTATTTTTATTATTCAATTTAATTTTGATTCGATAGTTTTACTGTGTAGGTTTTATTTTGATAAGTGTAAGTAAGTATAACATAATATATATACAGTATCACGTGTACTGTCAAGAACCACTAAAATACTCATCTATAAAACTCTTTTACGACCTGTACTGACTGTTGGGTTCTTGCTAAAAAGGATATGAATGCGATACTGGTTTTCGAAAGAAAAATTTTGAGAAAAATTTTCGATCCCCTCTGCGATCAAGGCACGTGGAGAGTCAGGTTCAACCACGAACTACAGAGCCTATTCAATGAACCAAATATCGTCCAAACGATAAACATAGGGAGGCTCCGTTGGTTAGGACACGTGTATCGTATGAAAGATGACCAGACACCAAAAAGAATCCTCACAACGCGTCCGGAGGGAAGAAGGGGTGTGGGAAGACCGAAACTACGATGGATGGATGGAGTCGAGAGGGACCTTCAGATAGCCGGTGTGCGGAATTGGAGAGAAAAGGCCATGGATAGGGTGCAATGGAGATGATTCCTTGAGGAGGCCAAGGCCCATCCTGGGCTGTGGAGCCACTGATGATGATGATGATGATAACCTAATTGTTTTCTTTTCTTTTTGTGTATGTATGTAAATGGTAATATATGCCTTTTTTTTTTTTTTGTTTATTATCGAACTGGCTGATAGCGCACCATCACACTGCACTGAAATAAATTCCAAGCTTCGATGGCGTATTGATAAAAGCAACGACAAATAATATGTAAATTTAACATAGCGAACGCACTTACATATTTGTATTTCCCGCCAAATAACATCACAGCGTTGATTGTGTTCGAACCAAATGTTGCGTTCGGTTTAAATAATACTAGTGAATATTTCCGTACCAAAAATCTGCAAGTAGGTAGGTAGGTACCTACATTGGTTATATTGTTAGGTCGTGCAATTTACACCCCCCTCCCCCCCTCGATAATTAGTATGGTGATGCATTCCCCTGTGCACTATGCATACCGTAGTGAAGTTGGGGACGATCAATTAGTATGGAACAAATTAATTGTGGTTTTGAATTGATACTTAACTATGCACATACTGCAAATACTGATACTAGGATAGTATTTTTGGTACCCGTGAAGATTACAGGTAACATTATCTTTTATGTATTTTTTTCAACCAACAATAATTTATTTATTTATTATAAAGGATCACTTACAGCTAACAAGTTACTATACATCATCATCCTCAGCATTACAACCCTTGATGAGTCCTAGCTGCCTCTAAGAAACTTCTCCATACTGCCCTATCGCTGGCTGCCACCTTCCAGTTCTGTTGCCCCATAGCCCGACAGTCCGCGACGACGCCGTCCAACCATCGTAGTTTAGGTCTCCCTACGCTTCTTCTACCGGGTGGGTCATTAGATAACACTCTTTTTGGGTGTTCCAGATCAACCATACGGTGTAAATGTCCAACCAGCGTAGTCTGTTAATCTTGATGAACTTGACTACGCTGATGTCCTGGTAAAGATCATAGAGCTCGGTGCTATATCTTTTACGCCATGTTTGATCGTCGTTAATAGGTCCATATATTCTGCGTAAGATTTTTCTTTCAAAGGCGTCCAGTATTATACATCATAGTTCCATAAAATAAGGGCAAGCTATTACAAAACTGGTCAGCCAATTACATGTGGCCATCTCCTGCATTAAAAGTTGGCGTACAAATTTAAAATAATTCAATGCAGATTATTCTACGAAAATAAGTAAATAATAAATCGCGTCAGAGATTAGATTTATGACAGGTACTATGGCAGACATTAAGACCTGGTTAAGCTACTTTGTGTGAGCCCATATGTTTGTTGAGGTAATGATTGTGAGTGCAGAAAGTTGAGATTGTGTACATATTTAGTGTCGAACGGGAACAATCACCTGGTTCATAATTATTTATTTATTTTTCACACCTTTATAACAAAGACTATTATGAAGATTACTGCTGCCCAACTAGGTAACCCTGTTCTAGGGCTAGCAGTTTACAATTTTACCAAGCCAAATATTTGACATTTCGGTTTTACATAGTTGTTTTGTCTTTTTCCAAAAAATATTAGAACGGACACCATATAATTGCATATAATTGTCAATAAAAAATGTTAACTGCTAGCCCTAGAACAGGGGGGCAAGTCTGGTACAACCGGCGAAATCAAAACCCTCGTGATTACCCATATCAAGGACATAATTATCCTTTATGGAGTTCTAAAATATCCTTAGATCTCATAGAACTCCATATGATAATTATATCCATGATATGGGTAATCACTAGGGTTTTGATTTCGCCGGTCGGACCAGACTTGCCCCCCAGGATTTCCTAGTTGGGCAGTAGTAATGTACTTATTGTTGTCATTATAAATACGGTGTGATAAAAGGTAAATAAATAAATATATATTATTTATAATTTTCTCCGTTACTATACTCACGTACGTACCCAGACCCTGTGAAAACTACAACATGTCATATAATATGATGTAAATGTCTATTGGTATAATTGCGTATAGATACCTATATTAATTGAGATCACTGGTGTGGTCGGATATTAATATTCGTTATGCATTTTGTATTGTCTCTATGGGAATATTGTCCAAGTCCTATACCTATGAGTTGTTTCAGTTATGTACAAACCTACATATAAATAGCTGGCTTATATGTTATGCTATAAGTTTACCTATTGGTAAATCGTTGTACCCACAGACTGTAACGAAATGGTCCAGTCTCTTAGGAATTGCTCAATACAATTTGCTTTGTCAATTTGCTACTTGTTTTGAGTCACACACATATTTTGCAATCCATTTTATTAATTTATATCTGTATAATAATATACATTTTAGTATTAAATCGATTGTATCAAAGAACTCATACGTGGTCTAGAAAAAATTGCTTTTGTAATAAATCAAATTGTTTGAGATATATCCGATAATATTTTTACGTAATAACGTAAACGTAAATTGTCCACTCCGATTTGCCGAATGTACTTTACTAACTATTTCAATTCATAGTACTAATTTTTTAGCATTACATTTGAAGTACAATCAGCAAGGGCATGGAATAGTAATAACTGATATTACGTAGGGTATCTCATTAAAAAAATTTAAAAAAAGGCTAAAGATATCTCTTTTCTCTCATTATCCTATTGTTTTCATATCAGGGATATGAACTGTTCTTATATTCAATATTTTTTTGTCTATTTCTTTTTTACTTTTCTTTTGTTATTTTTGTATATATTTTATTTTTGTCATGTCATTATCTTATTGGCGTACACCGTGCAAGTACGGTAGACATAAGAGTGTAGTGGTTATTACACTTAGGAATATAAAACGTGTTAGGATTTCTCTATATAGTCTATATAGTCTGTTTCTACTGCCCGGATTGTGAAAGCAAATTTTAAGAATTTATTAATAATATTTATAAGATTACTTACGTTACGTATTTTTTTTTCTTATTTATTAACTTGCTCCCAAAATAAAATCTACCATAAAATTTCACATTTGATGTATCTAAGAAAAATTTTTATGTGCAGTGCAGTTTTTCTGCCGAAAACATTAAGTTTGTTATTAGAGAATATGCTTTACTAATTCAATTGACAAAACAAAAAAATAAATATTTGTATATATATTTGTTAGGCAACAATAACGCCCACCACATACCTACCAGTAAAAAAATGTATTATTCTTCAAATACCCTCCAACGCCACCTTACTAAAAACATTCGCGAATACAACCTCCATTAGCTGGAAACTAATCCCCTTAAGTACATGTTTTATAGTATTTCGCAATAAATAACGCAATAACATGACGTGTCCGCGAATTATTTTTCGTTTTTATTTTTATTTATCGGCGAAACAATGGAAAATTGTCCAGCCCGGTACGTACGTACTCCGCGCGCGCATTATTACGTTTTGTCGTTTGCAAATTTTCCTATCGCGACATCCCTTTGTGAGCGTTCTGTCCAATAAATACATGATTAATTGAACATTCCAGAACCGCCATAGTTGCCCACCCCTGCCCTGGGGCGAGGGGTACCAAGGAGGGTGCTCTCTCATGTCCATATATCCATTCCATTCCACTCCACGATGGCACATTACAAAAGTATCGGCGGCCATTGTTCCCAACGCCTGTCACCATTGTTTGGTCAATTCTGGATATGATGTTATTTGTTTTTCCCGTTGATATTTACATTGATCCTGTCACTTACGTTATTATTTTCCTTTTGGGAAAATCAGAAATACTTTTATATGTAATAAATGAATATCTTTCGAGACATAGAATATTATTCAATTCGTCGGTCCAAGTATATCTTACATTCAACAAAACTGTAAGTGTTATAGTATGTAAATGTTTCTTACTGCTCACTACCCCAAGGGGATGTAGTGGGGAGTTATTTTGTTATAGCAGAATATCAACTAGTATCATGCTGAGATTATATTCTGAAAGTTTTATCACAATGTATCTGTGTGTGTACTATGTACGGCGTGTTTAATCTATTTTATCGATTTTAGACTAAAGTACTCATGTCGGCCTTTGTGGCTCAGTTGGTTGGGTATCTGACTGCTGATCTAAAAGTCTCGATTCGATTCGAAAGGTTCGATTCCCGGCGGAGACACAGTTTTTAATTGTGTTTTCAGTCTGGATCTGTGAGACGGTTAGTATCGTAAGTCTCCAGAATGTGCCAACTTATTATTGGGTGCGTGTTAACTTAATATTTGATATAGTATCTGTTAGTTGCCCGAGAAGTAATATAAAATAAAATAAATTTTACAAATTTCCATATATATAATACTCTCTTAGATCCCAAAAAAGATACTTAAGAACTAGATGGGGAACGTAAACTGCTTCACTAGGTTAAAAACCTGTTCTGAAGCAGCTTATCTATAAGTATAAAAGTATATGGTTTAGGTGCGCGTGTGTGTCATTGCATGTTAACGTAAAGTATTTTATTTATCAGTGTCTTGTCTGTTTTTTTATCCCTTTTTTTATAATCCATTTAAAGCTATTTATAATTTTAGTTTTCTTTAATTCAATTGGAAGCAAATTGATAATTTCAACTCCAAGAAAATGAAAAATTCTTTGTCCATAAGTCGACTTGGTTTTCGGTATCTGTATATTTGTTCTATAGGAAAATATTTCCTACCCAATCTGAAATATCTCAAGGCAATGAGAGTCCACGAGTGTGCATCTTCTATTCACATTCGTTGGGTTTACGATATATGATTGTTTATTTTATTGCCAATCTAGAGGGCTCCATGAGCTACTTTTTGTGCTATGCATTTTTTTTTCGTGACGCTCACTTATCGTTCTGTGAAGGGGTCGTTTACAGGTCCCAATTTGCAGAGCGGGTGGTGGCGAAGGTAGCAAAAGTTTCTCCACACATCGTCAAATCGCTTTACTGTAATTATTGACAATTTACCGAAACTATTAAGAAACATTTTTGATTGTGTTTGATACAATTACTATGCATACTGTCTTGTTCATTAAAGCTTATTGTTTTCCTACAATACAGTCTCTCACACTCTCATCGAACATTATCGACGGTCGTGAGCAGAAAGTGCTGACGATGGCTGTCACCACCGAAACTGCACAATGTGGTTATCAGCAGTTTCCAGTCTATAGACCACAGCCCGGGGGGAGACCAGACTATTCATCATCATCGCAGCCAGATGAAAGGGGACGCTTAATAAAGTATCTCGCTGTCCAGATAAAAAAAAATGATTGTGCCACACTGCCTGCAGCACATTTTAAAATGAAATACTTATCTATGCAGTGCAATTTTCATGGCGCTGAAAGATTAGGAGAGCCGACCCTACCTTGAGTAGGCAAAGAAAAGAAAAAGAAGAAAGCGGTATTAAATAATTGTTAACTTAATTGTTGGCTCAATTAAATAAATTAGGCTTTAGCGATTAACTGTAAGTGTCATTACTCCGAGATCCACGTATGTCAGAGGAAATGTAAACTATTTCAAATGTCCCTTTTCAATGAAATTGTGACCATTCAAAGCCTCATATTTACATTATCAAATTCATATATATAGAATTGGTGTTTTCTGATCTAGATGTATGATATTTTCTGATCTAGATGTAAGATATTTTGTGATCTAGACGTAAGATATTTTCTGATCTGGACGTAAGATATTTTCTAAAATAGATGTACGATATTTTCTAATCTAGGTGTAAGATATTTTCTGATCTGGACGTAAGATATTTTCTAAAATAGATGTACGATATTTTCTGATCTAGGTGTAAGATATTTTCTGATCTAGACGTAAGATATTTTCTGATCTGGACGTAAGATATTTTCTAATCTGGACGTAAGATATTTTCTGATCTGGACGTAAGATATTTTCTAAAATAGATGTACGATATTTTCTGATCTAGATGTAAGATATTTTCCAGATAGCATTTGCCCAGTAAGCGCTGATATACACGCATGTGTCGTGCGTCTTTTCATCAGGTCATGCGCACCCGCACACCTGTCGCTGGTTACCCCACATTGTGGGATATGCCGTGAACGATTATATATAATTTTCATTATTGTAGTCTTATATAAATTGATGATCCTAAATATTTGGTTTAGTATAGGTAGAACCTGAGGCGGGATTTAGGGTTAGCGAGTTAGGAAGTTAGGAGTGTAGTGTAGGAGGTTAAGGGAAAGTTAGGAACTGTTTTGATTAACCCATTAATATTATATGGCGCGCGGAATGCAAGGTGAATTTCTCAAAGGAATAACCAAAGACCTTTTTTATGTACCTACCTATTTTTCATTTTATTTGCTTTTACAAAATGGTGGATGCATTTTTGGTGGCAGAGCGGTCAGTGCGCTGGGTTAGTAATCCAGTGGTCGCGAGTTCAAATCCTGCCATGACCGATTTCGTTTATCTATAGCACAAGCATGACTGGTTAATTTAGGGAATGTATGGGGATGTATATTTACTTGTTAAAAGGACATTTGTTAACAGTATAAATGGTAAGTACTTAAACAATGAATGTGAAAATAAAACTTTGTACCTCTTGATGAATACAGGATGTTTCATCAGATTGGGTCGAATGACTTTTCAGTACTAAAAATTTAATGAATTACGGTTGAATTTTGACCTGTGAACGATTATTAGATAAATATTCCACATCTTAGTAAACTTTACTTTTTATTAAAAATATCCTTTATCAACATATAATTTACCCTTGAAGAGATTGTTCGTGTTATTTGTGAGGAATGAATAATTATGAAATTAAAATCACTTGGTTCAAACAACGACTGCTATTGTGGTACGATAAGTATATCTTCTCTTGGGTGACAATCCTAGGATTGGTCTGCACCAAACACTCGATCTTTCCACTTAACTCTATCGTCCGCCAGTCTCTTCATCTCTTTGTAACTGCTACAGCGCACGTCACCGATTATCTGGTCTATAAAGTTGTTTCTGGGGCGACCTCTACAGTTAACCCCATCAATCATTCCTTCGACGATGGTAAAAAGCAGGCCTGGGTGCCGGATGTTGTGGCCTATCCAAGTTGTTCTCTGTTGGGCAATTCTTTTCATAATTTGCCTTGTCTCTCCAACCCTACTTAGTACCTCGTCGTTGCTGATGTGTTCTGACCAGTGAACTTTAGCCATGCGTCTGTAGCACCACATCTCAAACGTAGACAGACGTCCCGTTTCGCTTTGGCTGATGGTCCATGTTTCACAGCCATATAGCAGTACACTCCAGACAAGAGTCTTGATCAAATTTTTCCTAATTTTTATGGAAATGTTAGGGGATTCAAAAATTGTCGATCTTTTGTTGAAGGCGACTCTTGCTTGGTGGATTCTGCTTTTGATGTCTGCTGTTGAACGTCCGTCTTGAGATATTCTGCTTCCCAAAGTATACTCTGCAAATATTAAAAATAAAAATAATACCAAAATGTGCGACACTTCTTAACAATATTTAAAATCGGTCCATCTTTTTGCTTTCAACGCTAAATACATTTTTAACAAAATTTATTAAGTACTTCTTTGAATCCAATTCGTTTCGGAAGGCTTTTGAGTCTGAAACGTAAAAAAAAACACCACCGGGGTCTTAGTCCACTTTGAGAATTAAAATGTAAACTTTTTGTACTTGATACATTTCAAACAGCTAATACCATCAAAGGACAACCAGCTAATGATCTTCTGTTACGAACTTTGTCATTCTTCACGGTCTACGAAACTTATCTTTTACAATCTCGTTGTCCCCTACCTTCATTGAATGTTATATTTTAATTAACTTCATTACGATTCATGATACCTTCATTAAGGGTTTTATTTTTTTTTTTCAAAATATAATAAATCAAATTGTTTACAAGCAATAAATATAGCTGTTGGATGTGACACATGACATTCAACTGTTGATGTTAATATGCGGTGTGGTTACGCTTCTTTAATTTCAAGTTAATCAGTTCAAACGAACTTTACTTGGATTCGATTCCTTGATATGCGGGTTAGAACTATTCAAACTAGATCGAATCTACATTTCCCGATACACTTTGTTAGTTAATATTTCTTCTTCTTCTTCTTCTTCTTTTGAATAGACCTTCAGGTCTGTTTTTTAAGAGGCCTGCTCTTCCTGCGAAGTGGACCCCCAGCTATCCCTCCATCTTTTTGGCGGTCTACCGCGAGGGCGGGTTCCGTGAGGCTGATTGTGAAGCACGATATGAGGAAGTCTGGTGCTGTCCATCCTTTGGACATGACCATACCAGTCCCTCCTCCGCTGCCTGCTCCATCTGATGATATCGTCAACCTCACATAGTTCCCTTATTCTGGAGTTCCTCACTCGGTCTCTCAGGGTTTTGCCTGCAATAGTTCTCAATGTCCTCATTTCTGAAGTCCTCAACATTTGTTTGCTTCTGACTGTGTCTGCTCGTGCCTCTATTCCATATGTCATCACTGGTCTTACGCATGCTTTGTAGATTCTCACTTTGCTTTTAATGGCCATATCCTCATTTTTCCAAATAGTGGATTTTAGGGCGCCCGAGACTGCAGCTGCCTTATTGACTTGGCTCTGAATTTCTTCACAGAGGTCAGCATCTTCTGTTATGTCAATTCCTAGGTATCTAAAGGTATTAACCTGTTCAATTGGGTTGTTGTCTATAGTCAGATTGCATGCTATGTGTGTTTTTGAGAATGTCATACATTTAGTCTTATTAATTGAAATTGCCATGTTGTATTGTTTGCAGGTGCTATGTAACCTGTTCAGCATTGTCTGTAGGTCATTGTTAGTTTCGGCTACTATAATAGCGTCGTCGGCATAGCAAATTACATTAACAATTTCCTTCCCCATTCTGTACCCAAGCTGGGGCGATTTAATTTCCTTGATTAGTTCATCCATTATTAGATTAAACAGGAATGGGCTTAGACTATCTCCTTGTCGGACACCTGTCATTATAGGGATTGAATTGCTTAATTCATTGTCGTTTCTTATCTTTGTACTGCTTCCCAAATTTATATCTCTTATGATGTTTATTAATTCTGGAGGTACATCCTTAGCTACCAACATATTAATAATATCCTTGAGTTGTACTCTATCGAAGGCCTTCATTAAATCCACAAAGCAGACAAAGGCAGGAGTTTGGTATTCAATTGCCTTCTCTTTTATCTGTCTTACGATAAATATGGCATCTGTAGTGGATCGGTTCCTTCTAAAACCTTGTTGTTCTTCTCTTAGGGTAATATGTGTTTCTAGTCTTGTCTTAATGATTTGTGTGAACAGTTTTAGTGTTGAGCACAATAGGGATATACCTCTATAGTTCTCTGGTTTTGTCTTTTGGCCTTTTTTAAATATTGGTACTGTAATGCTAGTCCTCCACTCCTCTGGGATTTTTGTCGAGTGTATGATTCTATTGAAAAATTGATGCAGTTGTTGTGTTAGGCTGTCACCAGCATATTTAATTAGTTCATTGCTTATGTCGTCTATACCCGGCGTTTTCCTATTTTTTAATTTGGCAATCGCAATACGTATTTCATGTATACTGATTTCATTTTGATACGGGCCTTCAACATATGGGACAGTTTCTTGTTTATCATCTTTATATAATTGTTCAAAATACTTTTGCCATTGCTCCGTTGGTATCTTTTTTGTTTGTATGAATTCATCAATTGGCTTTCTTTCTTTCCTCAGCATTTTCCAGACCTTCTTCTGTAATCCATAAAGATCAAACTCCATATCCTTCGTAAACTTTGTCCAGTAATCTCTTTTTATTTTTCTGATTTCACTGTTAACCCTGTTTCTAGTTTCTATATATTTAGTTCGTTCTTCATTGGTTGGATTACTTTTATATTGTAGGTAAATTTTCCGCTTTGTATCAGCCAGTATTTTAATATCATTTGTAAACCATGGTTTTGTATTAGTTGTCTTGTTTAAGTTTACGCTTCTGTGTCCTAGTGCGTCTGCCGCTGCATTTCCAATTTGTTGTTTAATCTTTAGCCACATTTCATCCACTTCGTCGTTTTCTTCGATTGGATTGTTATCTATTTGTTCTGATATTCTGTTTTTGTATAGCATTATAGTACTTTCATTTTGCAGTGATTCTATATTTGTTTTCTTGACTATCTTAGGTTTAATGTTTTTTTGACAGGGTCTTTCAATATTCATTTTGCACAGTACAAGGTTATGGTCCGACCCGATATTAGCTGAGCTGAGTACTCGAACATCAAATATTTGTGTTGGTAGGATTTTTCTATTTGTAATGATATAATCGATCACAGATTTATCTCCTCTTGTGTTATTGAATGTATATGTATGTTGTATTTTATGTGGGAAAAACGTGTTGTTAATTCGAAGTTCATTTTGAGCGCAAAAAGCAGTCAGCTCTTGTCCGTTTTCATTAATTGTATCTTCATTATATTTCTGTTTGACACCGTTTAATGGCTGACTGCCAATTCTTGCATTCAAATCTCCAAGTATGATCGTTTGTTCTCCATTTGGTATTTCATCCATGATCTGCTGTAGTTTATAGTAGAATTCTTCTCTCTGTTCCTTTGGTTTTGTTATATCAGGTGCATATGTCGAAATGATGTTAAGGGTGCTTTTTTGGAATTTTAATGTAACCTTGAGAAGTCTGTCATTTACGTAGGAAATGTCTTCTATGTTTTGTTCGTATTTATTGTTTAAAACCAATCCCACTCCAGAGTGCGCCCTCTCGCTCTTATCTTTTCCGCTGTATATCAGAATGTAATCAGAGTATCTAGACATACCTTTTCCCTTCTTTTTTGTCTCAGCAACACCGCATATGTCTATTTTATGTCTGTTGAGTTCCAGTATGATTTCATGATCTCTTTTGTGCCAGGACATGATGTTCCAGCAGGCAATTCTTGTTATAGCTTTTTTCCATAGTCGATTTTTCCTTTTTCGCGCTTGGGTCAAATCCGAGAGAAGTCTTGCGTCCGAGGCTTTGTTCTCTTTTCTGTGAGCCAGGTGCGTTTTTTTATAGCATGTAGGTGGCTAACCTTGCATACAACCCTCCTCCTTTTTCATCCGGGCTTGGGACCGGCATTGGCGGATTTGCAGAATGCACGGAAATAAGAACATGTAGCGCAACAACCGACGTCGTCATGTTCTGCGCTACACGCAGCTACGAGCTTGTCACGCTCACCCCGCTACGACAATGCCGCTATATAAAGACGGACACCGAGTTCAGAGGCCATTCGGTTTCATCCAGACCTCCTGCTACGTCCTTACGCTGCTCGATCGCCTAGTCATCGTTCAAAGTCCGCGATTAAAATTTATACATTAAAATTAAGTACTTTATAAATCAAATAAGCATAAAACAATTACCATTGTATTTCGAAGTATATTAAACGAGTAAGTTACATTCTTGTTACATCTTTCAATCTCTGTCATCAATATCTACCTGAGTTTCATTCTGTATTTTATTATCTCTTATATACGGTATCACATTTGCTTGATCGATCTATCTGTGTGCCTGGCTGTCGGGAGACTCCGACAGGCGGCATCCCAGTTCGATTCTGACAGGTGTGGTATCGTTTAGTTGTATGTAACCAAAGGCGGACACACAGGTTCTATACCTACACGTCCAGCAGACCGGCATTACCACCATCTATCTGTCGCGGCTCACGCCGACAGGTTTGCATATCAACTCCGGCTGGTGTGCAAACACTTCCAACCCAAGTGGCAACTTTGACCATGCTGGTGACCCTACATACCGCTAAAAACACTATCTTACTACGTTTACAATATAACAATATATTTTTTATAAGATACAAATATTTAACACGCAAATAAGAACGAGAGAGAGGTTTGATTGACACTGCCTGTCGCACCTTCGATCGTTTATAACGCTTATGAACTTCGCTCGGCGCTGTTTTCTGGAAAGTTCTCCGTCTGTTTGTTGGCTACGCCGTCGCTAACGAAAAATATACGCTTCTCATTGGTCGCATGGTTATCAGACGTCGTGTCGCCACAGGTAGATGAAGAATACGTACCAACTCAAATATCTACAAAACGTCAAATCCAAATTATCAAATTCAAGTATTTTAAGATATTATTTTTCTTATACAAGACATGTATGTCAGGGTAGGATAGTATCGAGTTCAGTGCCTTTTTCTTACCCCGAATAGATATACTGATTGATGGTATGTTGGTATGTTTGAAGATTAAGTATATATGTGTCCCCGTAGGTACATATTGTTTATTCTGCCATACAAATAGTATGAAATGAAGTCAATAATCCTATAGTTTTTTGTGTCAACAGAATGAAAATCCATTTTAAAATTAACGAAACAAATATGAAAAAGTATTTATCCACAAATTCGATTTTTACATCAGTACATTTATACCATTTAAGTAGACCTTGATGAGGAAAAATACTTTTTTATATTTTATTCGCTAATTTTGGATTGAGGTCGTTACTAAATAAAGATATTAGGTACAAAATTTATATCTTTATACGTCGTAGCTTTACTTTTGTGGCAAATTTTAACTAATTAAATTAATATTACAAATAACTTTGTTTACACCACTAATGAGTATTTATAGTTTACTAGTTGCACTTACAACTCCTCACCCTAACCGCACTAACACTACACACGTTCTTTACATAGTTTTAAGTTTTAGTATTAGTTTTTTCTGATGAGGGAGCGGGTCAGCTCCGCAACTAGTAAACTATAAATACTCATTAGTGGTGTAAACAAAGTAATTTGTAATTTTAATTTTATTACAAAATTTATAGAAAAAAGTTTCAGGAGGTCTACTTATATTTTTAAGAATATTAAAAATGATCTATTTAGAGTATTTCTGCGTTTTTTGATATTTTTAATAATGTTTGAAATATAAGCAGATAAGTAACCAAAAACAGATAAAGATGTTCTTAAACTCTAATACACAATCCAATAATCCCCTCCTCATTCACTAATGATACCTCCTCCTCATCCTGAAACATACTCGTTTACTGCACATCTATCTTTTTAAATTTTCTTTTATCTTGAATTTTCTTATGATTTTTTCAACTTTTAATCAATTACAGTATAATCATTAATTTAAATTGAAAAAAAAACACTTTTGGCTCAACTTTTATACAATAAATGTAATGTAAAATAAATAAATTGTAGCTGTAGCTTTCTGAGAGAAAATAAATAAATAAATAAGT
The DNA here is from genome assembly GCA_963576475.1 of Molanna angustata. Lineage (NCBI taxonomy): Eukaryota > Metazoa > Arthropoda > Insecta > Trichoptera > Molannidae > Molanna > Molanna angustata. The sequence goes on from OY754982.1 coordinate 28,342,059, forward strand.
ACATAAATTTGTCAAATAATCAATTTATGTAATATTTATTATTTGAGAAGTAACTTTATTTTCCTGAATTATCGTCATTTGTTTAAAATGGCACTCTTCTCTTTAGACCAATACCAACAAGAACGATAATAACTCTAGAGACCAAAGCTACAAATCTCCGGAGATCCCGGATTCTCGCCACAAGTGACCCCAAGCGGTCAGACATTAACTTCTGCAAGGGACCATTACGACTCTGCCGAATTCCTCGTTCGGGACAGAACTGAGAAGGGAATTTCGCCAATTTAAACTTGAGACAGTTCCTCGTGGTGTAATATAATGCTTCATGGAGAATGTTTGTAACGTACATTAGTACAAACGATTTGAGACTTGATCTACGGCGGACAATTGAAATAATCAACATGGTAAGTAAATAATTCAAAGCATACATAATACTCAATCGAAAAAATAATTTGAACCATATTTTTCACACTTTATCACGTCAATCCGTTGATTGTTCACATTCATAACGCCAATGTCTGCAGTTATTTTATTTATTCATTTATTTTTTTTTAATTTTATTTTCCAAAGGACAGCACACAGTAAATAAGTAAAAATACAAATATGACATGTACCTCTTACGTACTATACCTAATATCAAAATAAGACCATAAAAAAATGTGAATTAATGTGGGTGCGCGAATGAGAGAAGAGTAACAATATGTATGTGTGTATGAGTGTGGGTGTGTATGTGTGATAGTGGGTGTGCATGTGTGTGTATACATGATAGACAAACATATATTGACAGATTCATGGAAAATAAAATTAATCCGTAACTAGTTTTTTATTGTTATACTAGCTTTTATGTCCCGCCGTTGGCCAAGAATGTAAAATTGTGAAGGAAAAAGCAATCGTTTTTATAATATTGTCACCCAATTATTTTGCAAAAGACTATGAAAAGTGGTTTGAAATATGATTGAATTTGATTGTAAAATGTTCAAGTGATGGCCACAACCCATTATTTTTTATATATTGCTATAAAGTGTGAATGAAGTATAATATACAATTTCTTCACTATTCGAAATGGTTTTAAATATGACTGTTTATCAACATTGTAAAGAGATTGGTTTGGCCACAACCCCCATTTTTAAATATTATCATCGAAAACAAATTGTAATATGTACTTACCTATTGAATATTTAGTAATTTTGGATGTTGGGATGTGGTTAAAATTTGATTAAACAAATGTACTGAAAAGATCCAGTGTTGGTCACATCCCATTCGTTTTATATTTTTTCATCAAGTGTGCATTATATTTTTGCACAATTAGACTGATGAACTTAAAATTGACACAAAAGTCTACATTAACGAAGAAGAAGAAGACTTAAACTATGGTAAATAATTTGAATATAAACGTTGTGAAGAATTCAGTAATGGCCACAGCTCCCTTTCTTTAAATATTGTCAACGAAATCAAATATATTATGTAGGTGTTAAAAATTATTTAAAATAGGATGATATAAATGGTTTAAATTTGATTAAACAAAAGTATTGAAAAGATTCTAGTGCAGGTTACATCTTCACATCCCACATCCCATTCGTTTTTACATATGTATTTTCATCAAGTGTGCATATCGTTAATAATATTTCTGCACAATAGACTATTAGATTTAAAACGAACCCAAAAGTCTAAATAAAAAAGAGAAGAATAAGTATAAGACTATAAGAAATAGTTTGTTTAAAAAATCCCAATGGTCTACATAAAATAAGAAAAAATACATAAAATAGAAGAATTAGACTATTGGAAATAGATTGTATAAAAACTGAGCAAAAGGTCTTCATAAAAGAAGAAGAAGATTAATCTATAGGAAATAGTTTGTATTAAAACTGTCCTTAAAGGTCTACATAAAATTAAGAAGAAAAATAATTAGACTCCAGGAGCCGTCGCTTCAGACCCTTCAGTACCTCCCGTCCCATCAGGCCCTTCAGTACATCCCGTCCCTTCAATCCCTCATCACGTCCCTTCCAATCAGGCCCTTCAGTACCTCCCGTCCCTTCAGGCCCTTTAATACCTCCCGTCCCTTCAGGCCCTTTAGTGCCTCCCTTCCCTTCAATTACATCCCGTCCCTTCATTCGGGTAAGAAAAGTTTAAAACCAGAAACCATCCTGGAAGAACCGCGAAGAGATGTAAGCACCGTCTTCTTTTCCCAGGATACTCCACCTTTATAGGTAAAATGACCAAATACACGATGAAGAAGAAGAAGTAAAAAGTTTAAATCCAGAAACCGTCCTGGAAGACCTGCGAAGAGATGGAGGGACAGTCGGACCTTCTTTTCCCAGGATATTCCGCTTTCATTGGTAAAATGACCAAATACACGAAGAAGAAGAAGAATAAGAAAAAAGTTTAAATCCAGAAACCACCTCGGGCACACGCTCGACAATTCGCCAAAGTTTCATTGTAATCGGACATACGGTTTAGGAGCACATCGCTTGCATACATTCATACATTCATAAATAAATAAATAAAATAATTTTCCGATAGGAAATCAGTATATTGTTGATTTGTAAGTAAATAATAATAGGTAGGTACCTACCTACAACAATGTTCTAAATAAATTCGATTCATAACAAATTTTATTTGAATATCAGAATCTTTCCGTTACCATAGTAACCATTCCAATACGTAAAAAATATCAAATGGTTTGAGACATTTTTTGAATATGTAGGTACCTACATACATTGGTTTGTTCGATGCCATAAAAATGAAAATAGTCAGAAAAATCAAATATTATTTACAAATTATGCAATTTAATTATGCCTATATCTTTACTAATAATAAACACATTTTTACAATATATGTCTTAAAACTTGCTGTAATGTCTTGTGTTTCATTTTATTATTTCATAATTACATTTAATTCAAAGGTTTATTATTTTCAAGAACATATTCATTCGGTAGGAAAATGAAATATTGTATGAAAAGATATTAAAATGGCGGCGTTCATGTACAAAACGCTTACATTAAAAATAAGTTAAACATTATAATTATACAAAATATTCACCATGTTTTTCACTCAAACGCTAAGTTATACTTGAAAATATATTTTTTTCGTGTAAATACGTACTTCTAACTTTTAAACTAACAGATATTTGCGTGCAAAATGTACACTTTTTTGACAGATACGACTTGGAAAATTTTGTATGAAAAAAATAATTATTGAAATATTTTTAAAATTCAGCATTTTTATCGCATTATTTTTAGCGTGACACTGCATCAGGTATACAGGTACACGTTCGCACATAAATTAGATTTTTAGATGCTCTTGGTTTTTCAGAAGGCGTGAGACAAACACACACACACACACACACATACACACACACAAACACTAACATTTTGATTGCTTTATTACTTTAGATAAGTTTGTTTTTAAATGTCATATGTGAATCAAAAAATATGTCTAAGTCGGCATTTTTTTCATAAGAATTGAATAAGTTTATCATTCTGTTAATCGGAGCGTTTTTGGAAGCATTTGTTTTTCAGATATAGAAGAAAATTGACGTATGTCGTCTTGTCCGGCGAGTAGATGTATATACACCGGCGAGTATATACACCAAACATTCAAATAGAGCATATACGATACGTAATCTATTGTGAAATGATATAAATATAATTTTGTATGTATTGCAAAATTTATTTCTAATTTTATTAAAATATCGAAGGAAGGAAGGCTGAAAATAGTTTTACTATGCATTGTCATCGACAATACACAAATTTAAAGCTCTAACTGCTCAGGGAGTAAGTAAATTTAAAATAAGTTGCAAAATTTCAGTACGGACAGATAGGTCAAATTATTTTTCTTATTTAAAAATTATTAAAGAGAAAATTCTATCATAAAATCTAAACTGCAGAGAAATTACATGAACATTATTTATGAATATAGCTCATTTTTGTGTTTGGTATAGTAGCTTACTGAACTTATTAGCTGTGACACGTGTCAATTCACCCTTATAAGCACAGAACAGAGTGCTAATAAGTAGGTATGCCTTTCTCTTTCCTCCCTATATAAAAATCATGTCTCAAGCAAGATAAAGCACGTCTTGTATTTTACGTACGTTGAAAATTGGCACATTTTAGTCTACTTTGATGTAATATTCCGTTATTTTTTTATTCTCAACTAATACGAATTATATCAAAAAAAGATAGAAGCCGGAATTTAGAAAATCATATCTATAAAAATAAGCATATTAAATTTGCCAATGAATAACTATTCTCATATATTTATATCTCTCTTTTCCTTAGCTTTTATCCCACATAGTGGGGTCAGCTCTTCAACTGCGCTCCACTTCTTTCTATCCTGAGTATCGTCCTCTGAGACATTACATGCCCCATATCCTCCGCCACCAAGCTCTTCCATTCTTCGCCTTCTTGGTCTTTTGCTGGGAACTACATAGTCCAGTGCAGTTTTACAAACGTTTTCTGGCAGTTTTCTTCGAATATGTCCGAACCACCTCATAAATATTCTCATGTTCATTCGAACAATTCTCATGCATATATTATATATGTTAGGAAACCTAATTATTTTGATATGGAATAAATCATTCTCCTAGTTTCACTGACAATTTGATAAATGCACACACTATGATCGTTTCTTTGTGAAGACTATCTTATAGTGAATTTGCTGTGAGACAAAACTAGTGTTTAGTGTCATATTGGAGTTTCACTAAGAATAATTGTCTGTCGACAAAAATACTATTTTGGATGCAATTCGGTGAACATCTGTAATAACTAAGGGTCTTATTAGATTTTGTTAATAACTTACAAAACGCGCATCTAAATAAGCGCAACTAAAATAGTTACGATCGGTATTATAAAATCTTACTCATAAACGTATACTAATATATGACTAACTATCTCACCGAATTGTTTATGAACACCCTCATTTACTTTTTTTCATATGGCCGCATTGGCTTCACAGATGTCAAAAAATAGATTAATTCGTGAAATTTTTGGATAGCTGACATCGAAGAATGAAAGCGAATACTGCTTTGTGCCGTTTTGAGTCAATTTAAACACGATTGCGATGAAGAATAACAAGGAAAACCGTTATAAAGATTAAATTTTTCAGACAATCTCAAATATGCGTCGGATCATGTGTGAAAGATCCGCCATTTTGAAATATTTCAAGCGTTAAAAAACCTCTCAACCCGTCCTAACTTGACGTCTATGAAATAAAGGTGTAATAAAGTCACGGTTTATAAGTAACCTTTTCGTTAATCACGCTATATTATCAGGTACTATTATAATTCTATGCAGGTACTATAAATAGTTTACGTTTATAAGTAAGACGGCTTATAGTATGTATAAAGCACAAGATAGAGCGGTTTGCAAGGAGATGGAAGAGTGGACAGGATTAGGCTGAGAAGACGAAGATGTAAAAAGTCTTACGTCGAATTTCTTTGTTTACGTTTGTTTTAATGACGGTCATTCATTTTGACTGACTAGTTTTAAAATGTCACCGTTGACTGATTTCGACACACAATTCGGTTGCCGAGTAAATGTAAGAAATCACAGAATTGGTTGCGCAACATTTGTTCGCACTAAAATTATTAATGGCCACTTGTGAAATTGACAATATAATCAAAACAAATCGTTAACACGGCATCCATTTGACGTTTTGTGAAATCCAAAACCATAGACGATACGGCGCAGGTACCTAACAACCTACCATACCAAAGATGTTTTACCAAGTTTGGCGAATCGAAATTATTCGTAAATTTCAAAACATAATTATGGCCCGTACAAAATTGCGTATTTAATTATGTCTCGTAAAATATCCATTACGTCAATAAATCGGTAATATAATATTGGAAATACATTGATTTAAAATAGTTAAAATTAATGCGTTTTCCTTTTTAAATACAAAGGTACGTAACCTATTCGAAATGTATTAGTATTAGTGTTTCAATATTCACGCATAGTTAAAGACGTGAATCATTAAGAAGAATAAATGTCTTATATAAATTCAAATATTGTTAGAGAAACCGCAGTAATCTCTGTAATTGTAGCAAATGAGGTATCATCTCATAACATAAAATTGCTTGAATTAAAAAACAATAAGATTCATAAAAATATAATATCTTAAATTTACTGTTTGAACCAAAAATTTGAGTTTTGTCAATATAAGAATAATTTTCATTCAAACTTTATTTTAAACCACCGCTCACCGTTTATTTATTAAATTAATTTAAGGGTAAACATACAGCAATTTTCAAATAACAAAAGACAACAATGGATGTTTAATATTAATTTGCCATAATAGTTCCTTCATCATCATATATTACTTTAGGCGTAATATAAAAATAAAATTACTAAAACATAAGTAAATAGTTGAGTAAGTTTGAAATTTAAGGTATAAGAAATTGAAATAAAATTTATTAAAGACAAACAAAAATTAAAAAAAGAATACCATATTAGAAAAGTAATTAAAAATTAAAAACATACAAATGATAATGGGATATGTAAGAATTGGGTGATAAAGGAGTTGGGTATTCTATGCCTAATATCACTGCGTCATTGCCGATATACTCTTGCGATATTGAGGATATGTTTTATTGAATATATCAGTATCATAAAGCTTAGTTTTTTACTGCTTACAAATGCATGGAAAGCATGAATTAATTCTGTTATTAGTATAACAGTGTGGTATATGAAAAAATAGAGTGTCTGCTTGTTCTACCTGGCACATGAAATACTTATTATTTGGGATACATCAAAACAGCCATTTTGAGTAGAAGTGATAGGTCTTTCCGTGTTCTTCGGTTATCGAGGCATTCAAGGCCATGAAATTTTCTCGAATCTGTGTAGTTTAACTGAGTTTACCAAATGATGGTGTGATTTGTATTTATAATTAAAGTCTAACGTTTTCGAAGCCGCTTCTTCTTCCAGACAAATAATAGGTAATGAGAGCTATATTGTGGGGATCTAGCAAACTAGCGCGCGATTTGTTTAGTATTACATATGTCTGTATGGAAAAATAAGCGGTTCAGTTTCGAAAACGTTGTTAGTTAAATACTCAAATTCAATGTGTCACCAAGTAAGTATTATCAAAATCGTGTTAAGATAATTTTCTAATTTTAATTACACAAATTTTTGATTGAATTTAACAAATCCACTATACTGATTGAAACAGAATTACACAAAAAATAAAGTCTACATTTCTTTGTTACATGTCATGATTTTATAGAAAGGAATTCGATTGATTAACTTAAATATTTTGTAATGTACGCATAATTTTGGGACAGACTAAAGGGTCATTGGTTTTTTTCCGAAATTAATAAAATATCGAAATACGGCCTATTCAGATTTATGCATACACAAAATGTATCTTCCTTAATATTGAGATTGGGTAATATTCTATTTGGTTTTAGAATTGGTTCCATTCATATTACGTCAGGTCGGAAGTGTAACGTAAACCCAGGTGGGAATTGTGTAAATATTTAACCAGCGGCTCGAGACACGTGTAAATCCATTCGGGGCGGCGACGTTCACACAAAACTGGTGGGAAATTGTACACCGAATCTTAGTTTGTCGAATAAACACGTCAAAAGTACACAATTGGGCCCAAGTTGGGACCTTGTGGTACACCGTAATTCGTCCCAGAATGACTCGATAGTTTTGCAGCAATTTATTGTTTCGTTTCTTACATACACACATGCCATGTTTTCGTCCCAAAATGACCCGTCAGTTTTGGAACAATCCAAAATTTTCTTTCATACATATGTATAATCACGCCAGGGCCCTTTATTTGCTAAATCTATAAATTTTTCCACCGTCTCTTAAACTATCGGTTCTTTTTCACTTTCACTTTCATTTTGTTAGTCAGTCGGTCATTGTTTATTCTTGTAATTTGACCTATCTCAGAATATTTATTTCAATTCCGAATGCAGTTTTTGGAGAACACTTTTCCAAACAATTCGATCTCAATGGTTTTCTTTCCTTTATCATTTTCAACTCTTATTACTCTCTTTATTAATTAAAAGATATTAATTGAATGGATTTTCTCATCATTTCTATTATTTGAAAATTATTGTTTTGACTTGAACATCTAATATGGATTTGAAATTAAAATGAATTTCTTTGCAGTGAAAATAAAAAGTTAAATAAAACAAATAGGTTATTTATCAAAATTCATAAATATTAAACAATGGATTTCCACAAATTTGAAGCCTCCATATTTTATTTTATTATATAATTTGGTTGCCTTTTTGTCATCCAAAATATTTATGACTGAATAAAATCCCACTATTATTTTATTTTGTGGTGCTCACAACTCTCTATAAGATTTTCATTTATGTTATATTTTGTAATGCTTTAGTTGATAATAGTAAAGAACTTCATGTGATTATGATTTATCATCATGTCGTTAGTTCTTTGACGAGTTTCGTATTGAACGCACAGACGCGTTTACTTATAATATAATGAGAAATTGCATTAAGATCATACAAATGATACAACGGGGAAAATGTTTTTAAATATAACTTAAACTCGAATGAAGTTGCAACTTTGAGTGATTATGAATAACTCAGTGTGCAGTTTACTTTGAAACTAATAAAACACACTCAATAACTGTGCAGAGATGCTAAACAAATTTTCTCTAAAAGTTTCCGAAAGAAGTCTTCTAAGAGAAATCTGAGCTGGCTGAAGTTTTATTCAACTGCATTAAAGAAAGTTTGCGGAAAAGAAATCCGGATGTTGATTTCACAACAATGCGAGTGTAGTTTATATTGGTTGAAGCCCAACGATAAACTCATACTATTTCGAATTTACATAAAGATTAAATTCGTCCATGAGATTATTTAAATAGATTGTATAATATCATATGTCACAATGTCATGTAACCAGCGACAGGTGTACGGCGGCACAAGCGTATACCCCCTCACACACCAGTCTCGTCTTACCTAAAAAACACGACATTCAGAATAGATTGTGAACCTCATTGCTGAACTATGCGAAATGTTATTTTCCTTCTTTCGATTTTCGATAACCCGGCTCTTACGAGACATCCGAAAACGATGATAATACAAAAGAGTGTAACACTAAATATTCTTTGTAACTATTTATTTTACTTTATTTTATTCGATTTATTTATTTTTAAAAGTTTTTGAATCAATGAAGTTGTGAGATATGCCTGCTGTTATTCAAAGCAAGGAAACAGTAATTAGGTTCATACTAATCTGAGTCTCGTGAAGATGGTTTAGAAATTTGCGTAATATTAGTGGTACAAATATAATATTTGAAGATTATGTTTGGTATCTGTTAATGTTATGCAATAGGTGCAGGCGAAATAACTCGCTTTGCACGAGATTATAAACAACACGGAAGACCTTTAGCAAACACAGCTGGACAAACAAACCAACAAAGTGCACAGACACTCCGATGGTAGGCGAAAGACCAAAACATTAACGGTCGTACTTTTTTGGTCTTTAAACTGATTTTATAATTCAATTAGTAGTAATAGTTCGTAAGTGAGCATTCCATATAGGCATGCTCACGCTACGGTCGATTCCGCTTTCCGTGTCAAGATCCGTACATTTTCTCAGGTCTAATAATTAAGTTATTAAATTATGTATCCAAATCCTCTAAAAATATTTTTTTAACTCATAATTTTCCCATTGTCAAAGATTAATGCAAAGCTACATAACACTATATCTCTATCATTCGGTTTCTTGATTTCTAATGGAAAATAAAAACATCGTTTAAATGCGTTAAGAAAGGCTAATGTACTTGACTAGTAATTCAGTAGATTTAAGTTTAAATTCTGCTACGACAAATTTTGTTTCACAGGCATTTTTTAGCCAACAATCTGTGGAAAAGAGAGCAGTTTTGTAAAGATATTAGATTAACTGTCAAGCTTAGAAAATTTTAGTAAATTTTATGATTGGTCCCTTATAAACAGTTTTGATTTTGGTCCGCATTGTTAGTGACCGTTCTGTATTTTCAATGAGACCAATTCCGCCTCCCTCATCACTATTCACAATATAATGAACCTTCTTCATTCTCGAGCTAATTAGCTCTTTCATCCCACCAGATTTTAGTCAACACAAGTGTTTTATACCGTTACACGATCTCACTTGTAATCACATTATATTATTGACTTTGAGCAAACAATCCAAGAATTTTAACTGCTCTCTTGTTTCTTGTAATCATGTAAGAGGTATTAAATTATGCAAAAATTCTGCCCTGCTTATGCTGTCTATTAAGTTATTATGAGTTTTATTAAAACTATAATTAAAACATAGTTATAAATCATGAACTTCCTCTCTATGAATGAAACATCAGTAAACTTTTATATGTTAAATTGTTTTAAAAAATGATAAAACAAAATTGTACGAATTAATTATACGAATTTTCATTGTCCCTTGAATGAATTTCTACGAAATTTAATCTGTGGTGAAATTATTTTTTGTTTAACAATTTCACTACCGATTAAATCCAAATAAAATAGGTGAAGATGAATTAGTTGTGTTAAGCGTATACCTCTAAAATACATTGAAAAAACTACCTGGTTAGGGTTCGAATCAAGAAGTAAGTTAACATCCAGATGGAAAGACACGCATGTAATTGGTACAAAAAACGATGAGTCCGTTAGAGCTATGTGAGTAAACAAAATTAGGACATTTTTTTAACTTTTCTACGGACAATTCTTGGTAGAACTCCATTTCAAATAATAAATAAATTTGGAATGGTAAAATAAAACCAAAGTTTTCAGTTCTACTAATTTTAAATTAGTAGAACTGAAAACTTTGGTTTTATTTTACCATTCCAAATTTATTTATTATTTAAAATTAGGACAATATATTATGAACTAGGTGATAGTTATCGTTCTATATTAAGTAGACACAATCACCATACTTTGTACGGTACTCATTACCACCACCTCAATAAACATCATAGCAGATAATAGCTTACAAAAAACAGATCAACAAGGTCCTAATGCCCGTCATAATACCTGTCATCAATCCAATACCCGAGATGATTTGACATTTCGAAACCATAGAAAGAGACTAAGCGACTAATAGAATGTGATGCCTCAAGTAAATTCGGAACAATAACAAAAGGTTCTTAGATAGCAAGAAAAGGAAAACACAACAATAAATAGACTGATCGCAGATCACAACAATGAGGAAAGGAAGAGGTGGATTGAAGAACATAGGAGTGTCGTTTAAGCATATTTGATAAGTATACTTAGTTATTAATTATGATGATTTTCATTTCCATTTAGTTGAGATATATTCAAACAAATAATCGCTTATGTTTTTTTTATTTGTCGACTGTCAGACAATAAATAAAGGATTGTGGTTTTACACGACTATTTACATTATTGTTAATTATCGTTTTCCTTACAAAAGCTGTTTTAATTGGGCAGTTTCGCCTTTTCCAGGCAAAACAACTAGCTATTTTTAAATTTTAACAATCCCATTGTTTTATGTTTGTCTTTGTCGTGTATTTTTTTCTCGTTGCGTTTATTAACTCTCTTCCGACAGATGTCGTTTGGTCTTTTATCATTTCTGATTAATGGCACCCTCGTGCCGGTGGGTTGTGAACCCTCTTGGTCAATGTCAAAGACAGACAAAAAGAAAACGTGGATCTCGGAAGGTCGGTCCGTACTCTGCCTCCTCCTCTGCGACCCACCTCCTTTCATAATAATTAAACTGGAAGATGTCAGAGAGGCCAGAGACCGTTCTACTTTAATAGTCCCTAAGAATCGTTCAACAAGTTGTCGAGAAACAAGGTAGATTGTTTGCATTTGTCGGGAGATTAAACGACGTAAAAAAGTCTTTTATTTGTTCTAATTTACAGTGTTAAGAGTATAATTATAACGTCTTAATTTTATTATTTACTTAATGGTTGTTTTTCCTTTGCCTTAATTCACTTGTTTCTTTTAACTGTTAATTTCTTTGCGACATTAGCAGGTATCGGTAATGAAACAACCGAAGTTTGTGGCGTTTAATGCTGCCTTTCTATGACATGATGAACATTGCACGAGTTTTCTTCTTCTTCATATTGTATTAAATCCAAAGATCTGTATATGCATTAATAAATCTATATCATTCTCTACTTTATTAAGATATGCCATTTTGAATAATGGTTGAATATTTTTATACTTATTCATTTTATTTTTTATTGTTTTTTAATTCACTCTTTTCCTCTTTATTTCAAAATGAACGAAACAATTTTTAAAAGTCTGCTTATCCTTAATCTATTCACCACATTATATTTACATTTAAGCCGCGTATTCTTACTAAATCTTTTCCAGAAATTACCAGGGTGGCATGAAATTCAGAAGATATTCTTGCTGCATGTTCATGCAGTAATCAAGAGATGGATAACGGATCCGATTCAAATCGAATCAACAAGTAATAATGCATTCTTATCATATCTCATCTGTTTTTGGTCGAGAGCGAATAAAATGAACTTTTCAGCATAGTGCAACAACGCTGGGTGCTTGCATTTTCCCCCGCCATACAGACGAAATGTTCGCGAATTAAAAGACACTGAAAAAAGTTGTAGTAGTGCGACAGGGAGAGGTGCATAACGCGGAAATCGGTGTTGCCATGACGACGAGATTTTATAGCTACCACTTCTCTGCGGTTTTAACCCATAGAAAAAGCGATTTAAGACGAGAGATTCGTTCATCGTTCCATCTTTGAAAAAAATTATTCCCGCGACCGCGCTGTTCGTTTTTATGCTCGGCAAATTGATCAAAAACGGGGAGGAAATTGTTTTTTAAATTTAATTCCATTTTCAACTTTTTTATTCTCTGTATTTCCATAGAAATTGAATATATTCAGATGGCTGATACTTATGCCATAACATCACTTCCGATAATATGTTACATTCGATTTTGTAAATGACATAACTTATTGATGGATATTATATATAATCTAAAAAGGCGGGAAATCAACTAGGTATATTAAAATGTACGAAATTCAAATCGATTTATTTTCATATCAAGATTGAATTTTATTTGAAAATTTATGAAAGGGTTTTTTTTTGAAAATGGAATACCTAATGATAAAAATTCATTTTCTTTTTTTATTGGAATTATTGCTTCATAGATTGTACCTACTTTCGATAAAGAGTTTTTGATTTTTTTACATCGGTTCCCTATTTACAGTAAGCAGAAAGAGTAGAATCCTCTCTCTTTGCATACATTTCTTGCTTCATTCACGTCTATGAATCGTCTTATAAATGCTTTTAAGTTATTCTTTTATAGTACTTACTTATTCTTTAGGACCCCTTTTATGTGGTCGTACTGACTCTTTCTTGGCCGACTTCTATGACCCAAATGAACAGTCCTAGGTAACTAAATACTAACTCTTAACCTCACTGGAGTATTTAGTATTCTTAAGTTAGCAATTGCGTTGCAGAGACATCACTAACTAAATACTACGACAAACTTAAGGTCGATGGCGTAGAATTTCACATAATTGTGTATGAAGAAAAGAGATAGATAGTTTTCTATGTGTTTATACTGACGTTTAAAATGTTTTTTGTCATAAAAACACAAACACATGTAACCAAACTCACGCTGACAGCTCTGTCATGATTCTTCTGAAATTCCCGCGAATTTTCGCCATCTCGTATATACCAATGTTTGGGATTTGATTTGACAACATTACGAAAAACATATTCGACGAAGTCGCTAAAATTATCATCCATCAATAACATCTCGTATTTTGGTATTAAACCACTCGTTAAGTTCCTCGCGATTATCCTTACTTTTTGACATTTCGCAAATGTTAGTTTACGTTAACGCGGATGCGCTAAGTATTTAGATGTCTCTGCAATTCAATTCTCATACAATAACTTGGTAGCATCCTTGAGTTATGAAGCCACCTGATCTCCTAACTTTAATGAGCGACTGTATAATGTTAACATGGTTAGTATTTATAATTTAGTATTTAGGTCGGAGACTGCATTCGGGCCTATGTCTTGTTTTGTACCTTTGCTTTTTCGGACGATAATTACACATCCTTTCTAAGTGGTCATACCATAATGTAGGCATTTGTTACATCATGCATACGACACTATTTCAAACATACCCGTCTAATATCATTTTTGTACGTGAAATACGCGTACTATCTACTACACGATACAATTCATTCATTGTATGGGCTTGCAATAGTTACAACAATAACTTTGCATGTTTGTTTGTTTGTACCCAATCGGTATACAGAAATCGGTTGGTTAAAATTTCACATATACATACAATGTTAATTAAATAAATATATTTACCTCATTTCCTCTCACTCATCCTGTGGGGCAAGTCTGGTCCAACCGGCGAAATCAAAATCCTCACGATTACCCATATAATGGATATAATTATTATATGGAGTTCCATAATATCTTTAGATGTCATTGAACTGGACCAGACTTGCCCCCCAGAACATTTACATGCTTCTAACATCAATACCTCCCTATATCATTTTTTTAAATATTTAAAAAATAGTTTTTAATACAATATTTTTTTCTTGACTTATGTATATTTCTATACTATTTTTTTATGTAATTGGTCTTATTTAGTAGGTACATCTTCTCATGTTATCATTTTTAATTTGTCTGAATAAAGAAATAATTTTTTTATGATTTTTAATTATTAACGATTTTTATGTCGTCCAAATTATTAGGGTTATAAATCAAAAAAAGGAAAATTTAGCAAAATACTTTTTCAACATTAAAACGAAATTGGGTCAATTTTAACGTTCATCTAAATCTATTGCAATTTTCATTCCGCGACACTTTCCACGAAAGAATTAAATGGGGAAAAAGAACCAATTTTTTTCCCTTACATTTATGAAATATTCCGTGGTGATAGGTTCAAGTTAGATTTTTTTTATTTATGTTTACGTATTTTTTATTTCTCATGCAAATATTGCCTCTCTGGATTGGAAACACTGGTTATTTGGACGAAATTGCCATGTGGCAATAAACTCGTCACTTATGCAGGGTGCAAGAATGTGCTTTTTTTTGTTATTATTGAACTTTTTTTTAAACCACGATTGAGTTATTTGATTCCTTTTCATTGTATAGTTGAAAGAACTCAACATTTGTCTGAGCATTTTTCATTACAATTCAATTTGGTTTAAACCGCGATTGAATTATTTGATTTATTTTATATTTGAATGAACTCATCATTTTGTCCAACCAAATTTTATCAAAATTCACCTTGTTTTAAACCACGATTAAGTTCTTTGGTATTGTGTGTTTGAAAGAACTCAACATTTCACTTTGTTTTTTAACCAAGATTGAGTTATTTGATTCCTTTTCTTCGTCTATTTGAAAGAACTCAATATTTTGTCGAAGCATCTTTCATTAGAATTCACTTTGGTTTAAACCGCGATTGAGTTGTTTTGTGTTGTGTATTTGAATTAATTTTGTGTTGTGTATTTGAATTAATTTTGTGTTGTGTATTTGAACTCATCATTTTTTCAACCAAATTTTATCACAATTCACCTCGTTTTAAACCACGAATGAATTATTTGATTTCTTTTGTTTTGCGCATCGAACGAACTTAATTATTGTGTCCAACCAAATTTTATTAGAACTCACTTCTTTTGTATCATTGTGTTGTGTATAGGAAATTACCTATCTCAACATTTTTTCCTACCATACTGCATGTGTTTGTCTATCTTTTTTACATTATTTAAACTTAATAAGTAAATGACTCTGGTAGGTTTTTAAGAAAATATTCTTTACTTTTTTTTGTTTGTTTTATGTTTCCAGTTTTGAAACTTTCCTTATTAGCCATGTCACTGTAACAATTACTTAACTTACTCCCATATATATCATAACTTTTGATTCTGTTCCTTTGTTAAAGACTCTGCTTTTGACTTTAGTTTCGGGCCTACCGGAATGGAAGAAGGTTCGGTTCGCCAGTAGTGTTTAATGCCCTTATTCAGAGACAAATTTCAAGGAAGCCTTGTGCCTTCAAGGTTCCTTGAAGGCAATTTCATTATTCAGAGTGAATGTGACGTCACTTACCTTGAGAAGTCATTAAAATTTTCACGAAATGTGTTCCTTGACATTGCCCCCAAGTCAAATTGAAAACGCTGTTCGTTTTCGCCAAGCGCTAATTTTTTTTGTATGGGATTTGACGTTTGTTGTTTGTTATTGTAGAAAAAATTTCTACAACAAACGTCAAATCCCATACAAAAAAAATTAGCGCTTGGCGAAAACGAACAGCGTTTTCAATTTGACTTGGGGGCATTTTGTTATTCCGAAATAAAAAACTGTCTGTTCTGGATTTGCGCTACTTTGAAGGTGCGCACATTCCTTCAAGTGTCAAACAGTAAAACAAAATGAGAGCGACGACAGAAGATTTTGAATACCTAAAAGATTTTAAATGAAGAATATTTTTATTCTATCTTTAGAATATATTTGAATAATATATCGCATTGATTCCCGATTGTGTACCTAACTAATAAAATATTGAAAAATTTAAATATTAAATACTCGTGTATTTAACTTATAAATTTTCCTTTATAGAAAGTTTTAGCAGTTATCAAAAGTAACCGTTTTTTCAGCTTTCATTGTTAACGAACCAATTTCTCAATAGAGTGCGATCCAAAAAAGTTTCTTCGTCAGTTCATAGATGGAAATAGTAAAAACAGCTTATGAATAAAATGAATATATATGAATAAAATATATACCATCTTCCAAAAACTGGATTTATAGGGAACTCAATATAAAGACATAATTGGTTAACGTTGCGCAAGCCCATAAAGTTGTCACGTAAACCAGCCAATGACAGGTCGTAGCCCCTGTATGTAAAAAAAATCCATGTCTGCGTTTATGCAACTATAAAAACATCAGATTAGGTATCTTTGCATGACGAAAAATGTCATCTGTTTCTATGCTTTCCTTGAGGTGTAGACTTAACTTGAGGTCTGCTTACGGATGACACGTACCTCCAATGTGCCTTGAAGGCATGAGGCCTTCTTAAGACTCTGAATACCGGTGTATATCTCTCTCAAAGGGTGCTTAAACAATTTCATTCCACCCCAGGCTGGAATAGGGTGGATGGGTTTTGTTCTGAATTTGCATTTGATTTATACGTGAAGTTGACATCCACCAAATACCGCAGAAGTATCACGCCCCAGTTGAGGTTTAACCGTATGAAATATTTAGAAACTTCTCGTTTGGATATATTTATCTTTCGCAATATAACTTTTGATTCTGCATGTGAGGAGTAGAAGATTCTTGGATTTAACTAAGCGTCTACGTCTTCTGTCCAGGTTTTGAACTGTTAACCAAAACCATACCGTATCTATTTATATTGTTGTGCCTATTTTATTTATTTTGTGATTAATTTTTTTAATGATTAAAATAAATTTATGTAGATATGTTATAAAATTTAAAAAATACTTGGTAATAGTTCTATTGTATTTATTAGATTATCGACGCGTTTCGTGCAAGGCACATCGTCAGAATAATGCTCTACAAGACTGAGACTAGTGGTTATATACAAAATTTACATGAAAACATTTTTATACACCTGTCATGTAAATTTTGTATACAATAACACCTAGTATCAGTCTCTTGTAGAGCATTATTCTGTCGATGTGCCTTGCATGGTTCTACTTTTGATTGTATATTTGGGATTAAAACATTTAACCTGTGTTTGTTGAATAAAACACAATTAGATATTAACGAGCAGGTAAGTAAGTTTAGATGCCCGCATCTTCCGGTAGATGGCACTATGTAAGGTGGAGTTGGATATTCCGCTATTTCTGCCTAGACTCAATTGAATATTATGATGAATAGAATTTTACACATGAAAGGAACCCCAAGGATGACTGATTTGGTGATTGCTTCTGCCTGTCTTTTCAGAAATATCGTCAAATCCCCGCGCCTCTCCCGCCGCTACTTCGTCCTATTACATCGAGTGGCTTTATATAATATACATAGCTACCTAACTTATTATACCACGATTCTTTCGGTCAACCAATAATTGTAGGAAGATGTCTTATATCCTACAAGTTAATAAAATAAATCTAGGCTTAGTTCGCACGGTAATATACCGCACGTTTTATGCAGCATTCAACTTGAACCCGATAGCGTATTTACTTTTCCGTGTTGATTAGGAGGCAAGTACTGCCTCGAATAAGGCACTAGTTTGTTGTTATCAAATATCGTATTTTTAACTTTGTGGTACATTTTAACAAAAATTAACTAAATTTTTTTTAAACAATTTTTTGGAAAACAATAAACATTAAAGACAAAAGCAAAAAAATGGATAACTCCGGGGTATATGAATTGACTTGTGAGGACTGTTACGCGATATATATCGGAAAAACAGGCCGTAAATTGAGACTAGAATAAAAGAGCATATCAGATGTTTAAAAAATGATAACTTCTCTGAATTCGCAGAACATTTAATACTAAATGACCACCAATTTAATATTCAATCAGGTACAAAATTTTTACACATTAATAAAGTAGGTTTACGCTTAGATAATTTAGAGTCACTTGAAATAAAAAAAGCAATTAATTCAAACAGAAATATAATAAATAATCAAGTAAATTTAACTTACAGCCCGCTTTTAAACATGTTTCCCCTTTCCATCAATCGTACCAATCAAAGCCATTCTACACAAGACCCGCCCCTAATGACCTCCCACCAATATCCAAATACATAGTTTTCTTTTAAGCACACAGTCACATTCTGCGTTTAGTTGAAATTCTGCCTGAGGAGGGAACGGTTAGTTCCGAAACCGGTCGCTAATTCAATTCTCACGTGGTGTAAACAAAGTTAAAATATAGTTAATTTTTTTAAACTAGTTTGTTGCGCTAATGCACTTAA
Organism: Molanna angustata; assembly: GCA_963576475.1. NCBI lineage: Eukaryota > Metazoa > Arthropoda > Insecta > Trichoptera > Molannidae > Molanna > Molanna angustata. Next base: position 28,360,899 of record OY754982.1, read on the forward strand.
AAACCCGTGTTGAATTCAAGGTAGTTAATTATTGAATATGGAACATTATATAGCCATGAAGTTGGCGCGCTATTTCATTTTGCTAGCATTTCGTCTGTCACTGTTATATTTGTATTTTGTTCACAGATTATATGGTAGTAATCAGTAATTTTGTTTAAGTCTTTAAGTAATATGGAACTGGAAAGGTTAATACGCAACCGGATAATCAGTGGATGTTCACACAATACCTTTTCATTCGTGCAAAAGACGTAAAACAGCAGTTTTCATACATCAATCGTTCTGAGTAGAATTTTGTGGTGGATCTTTCGACGCTTTCTTGCACTTTTGTATTTGTATCGCATAACAGAAGGTCAAGAAGCAGTGCGAACTAGCACTTAAAAAAAATTATATTAAAATCTGAGAATCGATGAAAAACGCTAGTTCGGTTACTATTCGATAAAAACGTGTGGCATCGAGTCGTGGGGTAGAGAGTAATACTTTGCCACTGCAAACCGAATAAGTTAAACTCCATTCAATTTAATATCATTTAATGATTCGGCGGATATTTTGTGGTAGTTAATACAAACCATTTTTGAATTATTAATTAGCTATAAACCACTTGTACTCGTGGTTTATAGCTAATTAATACCGGTAGTCTCGACACGCCGGTCGATGGAAGGACAGCGCTTCCGAAACATGTCGCGAAGTGACTCAAAAAACAAGTGGTTTATAGCTAATTAATAATTCAAAAATGGTCCATTCAATTTGCTTGACAAGTCCGGTGAGAATTCGATAAACATATTTAGCGGTGTACGTTTTTTTGCAGCAAGAAAGTCGTGTGTCCCTATCTATACAATGTATGCGCCACTTTTTATTCGGTAAGATTTATACTGCAAAAAAACTTGTAGAAGGTACTAAACCGTGTCAACCTAGTTTAAGAGCATTGAATTTGCTTGTAAAGATATAAAATGTTTATAGTTTTCATCGTTCTATATACATATTATTTACTTTTTCTTATTCTTCCTCTTCGGCTCACACCTGGCATTATTTATTCAATGTACATAATTATAATTTGATTGTTGCACTCGTCAATGAATATATCATTTAGCGATCGTAAAAAAATAGTTCACGGGGTAGACAGAGAGAAACGAAAGCTACATTTTTTTTCTTCTTGGCACACATTCATCGCCTCGTCAATATTCATACATTGTCTCATACATGTTCGCTTCTAGCAATTCCCTCTTACAGAATATCGTTCACATGGTTGTGCCATCCCTTTCTTGGATTTCACCGACCTCTTGCTCCGTTTCTCCGTCAGATTTGTATATTTTCTTTGTGAGGCGCTGCCCATTCATTCTTCCCAAGTGACAAAACTATAGAGAAATAGAAAACCACCCCACCCCGTAAGGGAAATGGCGTGATGGTGTGCGTGTAAATTAAATATTGGGTATTTATGTATAAATAAATTGAAATAGATGTTTAGGTATCTATGTACAAAAAAAAGTTCGAATATTTTTTTAATTGTATAGTTATACGCAAACATTGGATTTTTTTCCCTTTCTCTGTAGGTGCCTCGAGCTCCTAGTTCTTCTACAATATTTCAACTTCGTCTCTATTGAGACGTTAAAAAAGTTTGTCAATAGAAATAAAAAAAAGTTGTTTTAAGTTCAATAGGACTAAGACTATTGTAGTCTTGCTGTATGTAATGATGTTGTTTTTTTTTTGTATTTCGACTAAGACTGTACCTATGCAATGATATTGTTGTTTGTAATTATTAGATATCATTTGTGTTTGGACAAAGACTTTTGCAGGCTTATTAATGTGATGATATTGTTGTTTGTAATTATTAGATATTATCATTTGTGTTTGGACAAAGACTTTTGCAGACTTATCAATGTAATGATATTGTTGTTTGTAATTATTAGATATTATCATTTGTGTTTGGACAAAGACTTTTGCAGGCTTGTTAATGTAATGATATTGTTGTTTGTAATTATTAGATATTATCATTTGTGTTTGGATTTAGACTATTGCAGGCTTGTTGAATGTAATGATATTGTTGTTTGTAATTATTAGATATCATTTGTGTTTGGACTAAGACTATAGCAGTCTTGCTGAATGTAATGATATTGTTGTTAGTAACAATTAAATATCATTTGGTTTATCATCATTTGAAGTTGTTGTGCCCTAAAAAGTAAATTGAGGGTGTTGGAGTAAAGTAAATAGATGTATAGAATGGTAAATATATGAAGTTGTATGTCTAACTGGTACAGTGCAGTGTAGAGCCCCCAAAAACATAAAGCCCTAATGATGACTCACTCCAAACATAATCCCCATATAGCCATAACTTCACTTCCTGCTGCACAGCACAACACAAGCTGTACACAACCGTGGGTAAGGGAGTTATGCAGAAAAAATATATTATTAATTTTATTTATTCATTCGTTCATACCATCACGGCATATCTCACAATGTGGGGTAACCGGCGATAAGTGTGCGGGCGTGTATTACCTTTTAAAATGAAGCACGACATATGCGTGTATAACCCACACACCAGACTCGTCTTACCTAAAAAGGCAACATTTAGAATGGTTGGTGAAATGTGTATTTTTTACTGTAAAATACAGTTTTTTACAGTATCCAGAAACAATACCCCGTATTCAGTAACTATTGGAACTAAATTAGGAACGTTCTAAAATTATAGATTTTAGATTTATGGTCTTATTTCAGCGTTATAAAATATCAACTTGGGCTAAATGGAATAGGAATGTACCTATATTAGCCGGAACGTTCTTAAAAAGTTACTGAATCAGACGTATTATGAATAATTATGAAATTTTCATCATTTTCATAATTAATCAAAATTCGTCTAATTCAGTAACTTTTTAAGAACGTTCCGGCCAAAATAGGTACGTTCCTATTCCATTTATTCCAAGTTGATATTTTATAACGCTGAAATAGGACCGTAAATCTAAAATTTTAGTATGTTCCTATTTTAGTTACAATAGTTAGTGAATACGGGGTAATATAATACAAATAAAGATACAGATAATTTCTTATACCTAGATGTGAACTTAAACTGCTTAAGAACCTGTTCTGATGAGGTTTAAAGTTTATTTTTAATCTATTTTTTAATACTTTGACTCCAATGAATTGAAAATGTCTTTGACCAAAACTACTTTGTCTTAGGTATGTGTATGTTTACTTGTCTAGTCTGTCTACTCTGTCGTGTAGTTTGGGTTGTTTGGTAACTATTGATGTGTTAATATGTGGATGTATGTTTTTTTTTACATATAACTGTGGTATGTCGAGAATATTAAATTTTTTGTACACTTTTTGTATTGAATAGCGAATAGGGACATTGTATTATTAAAAAATAATAACGGATTTTTGAGCTTTAACTAATTCATCAATATAGTTTATTTTGCATCTAGTATTTTCGATGACTCGCCTCTTGCTGGACACTCGAAAAAAATAATAGAAAAGAGTGGAACCACTATTCTTAGCCGGTGCCTATGCATTTTGACTAAAAAAAATAGTGCTTAATATGTTCTAAAATACATACAATTAATCTCTCAACAACAAAATGTTGTCAATATCTGTCCATGACCCCCTATACTTTTTTCCTTTGTGACAAGAAATTCTTTACAATAAAGATAAATCGATATTATTTACATGATGTGAAATATATTGACAAATGACGTACTTATTGGGGTACCGACCACCATCTACCTTCCTACTACTATTTTTCTATCATTCTCTCTGATCTTTTCACTTCCTTTCCTATTCTCCCTTCTACATGCTAATACTAGTTTCACACCTACAACTACGCATGCACGTACATATACCACTGTATCAAAAAACCCTTTGAAATTATTCAATGCCTCACTTCCAAGATAAAATAAATCTTTTTTACCCACATATACCTTTTACTAAAATATTTTTATTTTCATAATAACTTATAGGTTTGAAACTGTGTAGTATAACAATACTTAAAATTACACCTTTCGCTGGTTACCCCACATTGTGGGATATGCCGTGATGGTATGAATGAATGAACTTTTCTTAATAACATTATAATATTCCACTGATCGTGTTTAATTTTATTCTTCATTATTAATACCTGCTTTACCTATATTGTTTATTTGTTCATTTTATACCTACTTTCATTTGTTTTCTCTTTATTTTTTGGTTAAATTTTATTTGTATGTATTTTTATATGTATTTTTTATAAGTTTTTCTTTGTATTGATTTCTTCTTGCTTTATATTCATGGTTTATTGATTGGATATGTTTGTTTTTTTTATATATATACATTATCACACATTATGTACTATATTTTGTATCTTTTGAATTATTCTTGTAAATGGCAAACGCCGTTAATAAAATAAATAAATATATGGCGAATAATTCCCGAACGTTGTCGATGGTCGCATTATGTGGTGATAATTTTTTGACGTTTCTGAAGCTATTTAAATTTTATTGTTTCATAAAAAATAATAAAAACGCACAGTATTTTAAATATTATTTAAAACAGATTACTATCAAACGTGTTATATTACATCTTCACGTGACGTAAACGGTACATATACATCTTCCTACATTCCCTAAATAAAGCATAAATGCTTGTGCTATAGGTGAACGAAATCGGTCGAGGCAGGATTCTCTCGCGACCACTGGATTACTAGCCCAGCGCGCTAACCGCTCAGCCATCGACCCATCCATGTGGTTGTGTTATTCATTTTGTTCCATTCCAAACGACTTTATACACTTTCTTCGTCAGGAGTTTTTTTATTTATTCCTCCCATGTCACCACACCTCTTAGCATATTTCAAACCAGTTGTTCATAGCTCTTTGCACAGCCGGTCTTTATTTTTTCTCATTAATTAATATCATTTAACTGTTCGTTTTTTTTGTACATTTGATGTTAAGTAAATCTTGTGTTATAAAATTCTAATTTTCCTTTTTTCTTTTTTTTTACAGGTAAACATTTCTACATACATGCTTCTGATGTCACGTTACTAGAAAAATTCAATAAAAATTGTAAGTTTTTTTTTTAACTCCATAATTCTTAACGCAAATACCGTTCTTCTTCTTCTTCTTCTTCAGCCCTCTGTCTTCCACTGCTGGATATAGGCCTCTTCCATATTCTTCCACTTCCTTCTATCGTTTGCTGCTTGCAGCCAATTTCTACCCCCCACAGCGGCTATGTCGTCAGACCATCTTTTTTGCGGTCTTCCGACGCCTCTCTTACTTTCCCAAGGTCTCCATCTCAATATTTTAGGGGTCCATCTTGCGGGTTCCTGTCTAGCAATATGTCCCGCCCATTGCCATTTCAATGTAGCTACGCGATCTATGACGTCCGCTACTCTGGTCCTTTTCCTAATTTCCTCATTTCTTATTCTGTCTCTTAGGCTTATACCAAGCATGGATCTTTCCATAGATCGCTGTGTGCATTTGAGTTTTTCTACATTTCTTTTTGTAAGGGCCATGGTCTCCAATGCATATGTAGTCACTGGCAGTATACATGATTCATATGTTTACCAAATACCGTTAATTTTTAATAATGTTCTTATTGTAGAAGCGACATTTTCAGTTAATTTTCAAGTATTACTTCTGATCGTTTATTTATTCAAACTTCTCATTTTGAGCTCAAATAATAAAATCATAAAAAATCCAATAAACTGAATCACCGACCGAGATTTTTCCACAATTGTAAATGATCTTAAGAACGGACTCAACTTTGAATATTCCTACCCTTATTGAGGAATTCTTCAAACTGTATCCAGACGAGGGTCTCGCTGTACGGAGACCTTGGAATATTGAAATAGTCTTCGGCTTGTTTTCGCTGAATCCTCTGCCAGAGAATAAATATTAATCGTTCTCCGGGACATTGGTGTAATTGAATGTGAAATTGAGAAATGAGGAAGTCTCGAGGAAGGACAATAATACTTTGCTTCACAACGAACCTAGATTTTTTTACTGTGGATAAATAATATTACAATACATTCTGACCCCAAAAAATATCGTCTTGCTTCGCAAACGTACCACGTCCACAGTTTGACGTTATCAATCATTGTTATTTTCTTAACGTTGTTTTGCGTTGTGTGGTTCTTAGTTGGAAGATTAATTTCACTCAAATGTTGTAGATAACACACTATAAAAAACGTAGCGTTTGGGGAAACAAGATAGTCGCATAAATTAATTTTAATTTGCACGTTGCATTGGTGGGTTGGAAGAAACATCCTTATACCATTAAGTCGCCATCATTAATTTTCTTCTTCTTCTTCTTTTTCTTTTTTTTTAGATCTATGATCTGTTTTTACAGGTCCTGGGACGAGGATTTCCAGCTCTCCCTTCATCTCTTTGATGGTCTTCCCGGTGGTCGGTGTTCCTCCGGTATTTCGCACATTACGATCTTTGGCAGCCTTTCTGGATTCATCCTTTTAACATGATCTCTCCAGTGTCGTCTTCTTTGTCTGCTCCACCTTCTGAGGTTCTACGGATCTCCTCATTGGGGATTCTGTCTCTGAGGGTTCTGCCCATGTCTTAGTGTTTTCATCTCTGTTGTTCTGAGTAGCTGTTTTGTTCTCAACGTGTCTGCCCTTGCTTCAACTCCATAAGTCATTATGGGTCTGATGCAAGTTTTATATATTCGGACCTTACTCTCAACTAGCATATGTTTATTGGCCCAAACAGTGTCCCTCATGCATCCGGAGATAACTGCAGCTTTATTAGTCTGTTCTTTGACTTCTTTATAGAGATCATTACAAATAGATATCTTCACACCTAGGTATTTAAAAATTGTAACCTGTTCTATTGGTTATTAATTTGTTTCATTATTTACCCTAAATTAGGACTTGAGATGGGTGGTGGCAGAGCGCTGGGTTAGTAATCTAGTGGTCGCGAGTTCAAATCCTGCCACGACCGATTTCGTTCACCTATATAGTATAAGCATTTATGCTTAGTTAAGGACATTTATGCGGATGTATACTTGTTTCAAAAACATTTATTATTAAAAACTATATATAAATCCATTTTTTCTCCTACCTATCCGATTGTTTAGATCAGTGATGTTGAATATTTTGCTGTGGTTTTGAAAAAGGCAATCTAAAATCATCACCTATTGTATAAATTAACCAATCGTAAATCGTGAAAATACAAAATGATTGTACTTGTGAATTGTAAAAAATGAGGAAATTGTATCATAACAATTATCTACCTTTAAATACATTATCATAAATCAAGATGCTATAGATCATGATATTATATTAAATTTAAATTTTGATCTAATTTCATTGATACTTATTTACATTGATTACCTAAACTTATAAACCCACACTCTCACAATTGAACAGAAAGTATATTTCTTTATTTTACTTCTCGGGCAACTAACAGGTACTATGTCAAATATTGATTTAACACGCACCCAATAACAAGTTGCCACATTCTGGAGACTTACGATATTAATCGTCTCACAGATCCAGACTGAAAACACAATTAAAAACTGTGTCTCCACCGGGAATCGAACCCGGGACCTTTGGATCAGCAGTCAGATACCTAACCAACTGAGCCATGAAGGCCGACAACCTCCAAGATTTCGACAAGTTATTAGTTTCGACAACAGCCTTTATCAGGGCCCGTGATTGATTTGTTAAACAGGTATTTAAAGTAAACAATTAAAGTTTATACACAACCATTAAATTTTTATACAATAAAAATCAATCAGTTAACACAATAATATTTTATAACATTCCTCCCTTAGGCGAAGAGATCTGTGAATAACTCAGCGTATGCTGTCATTTTCGAAACTCTGTTTAAAGGAGAGTACCTACTGATCTACATTCGAGTTACTAATTCTTAATTTAAATAGTTCCCTTCTAGTCATGCTAAGTTTTATGTTGAAATTAAACTTGATTTTTTTTTGGTTCATTGTTCACCATTTGCGATTTTGTATAACACGAATAGATCAGTCAAAACTCTCTTTGCCCAGGTTTTGCATTCCAAAGAAACTGAAAATCAATGGTATTATGAAAAATGTCCAGGGTTATGAATATCCCACATCATTTTCGTTTTGTTTCGTCAAATATTGCCACACTAACATATCAAAGGGACCCCTTGTATAAACATGACATAAAAACTTTGTGTTGTATCGCGGAAATAAAGAGTTGCCAGTTATTATTGAACGAAGGGAAATCCCGCCCTATACTTTTACACGTTATTTTTTATTGACGTTGAGTTGGTAAATTTTGTTGGTTTTCAACTGGCAATAAAAATATTTTTATTGCTTTTTTATTGAGTAAAGTTACGCAGTTTTTCATGTTCATTTAATGAACAATTAGTTTTTTGAATAATGATTATGATTGGTAATTAATTTATATTACGTATATTATATTGAAATAGAATTTTAATTCATAAACGTTTATTGTCTTAAATTACCTTTCTAAAGATTTCAATGAATGTTTAGTTCAATGTTTGTATTAATTTTATGTAAGTTATCTGTTGAACATGATGGCAAAGTAACAAATAATAAAGATTTGTGTCAAATCTAAACAATTCAATTGGATAAACTTCCAATGTAACTATAAATAAAATAGATGTCACAAGTGTTATTATGTTTACTGTTACTTTTTTAAAATAAATATTTTAACGAAAGATAACACAAATTAAATTTATATTTAAAAACACAAATTATATAGTTTTTTCGTCAGGACTCATTTGCAGACCTTGAGTAACTCCACTGCCTGCCCTTATCAAATGCCGAAATTACTTTTTTAATACAATTAAGTTTATTTATTGTCGAGACGATGTTTATTGCGTTTCAAAATGAGAATCTTTTAATATCGAATCGTCTTTACCTACACAGAATACTCGAAACTTTCAAGAAAATTTGAGATGTAATGGAAGATTTCATAAAAGTGATGCTTTCCCGTCTCGGAATGTTCCGAATGAATGAATGCAGCAAAATCGGGATGGGGGGGAGTTAAAACGGTTTACGAACCGTTAAAACCGGTCCCCTTTACTTAAATCGTTACTGCGAGGGTTCCTCCACCCGTCCTCACCCCGATTCTCCCTATTCAGGCCTCGTTGATTTCATGACGGCATTTCTCTCGAGGGTCTTGGAGATCAAACCGCTCCCGAAGAACTAAATCTTAATACTCATTACTGTCTCCCTTATTAACTTAAGTCTACTCTCTCCGCTGATGGAGATTGTCATAATATTGAATATTTTCAGTTCATTCCAAGATATCTTTCTCTCTCATTCTTCCAAGTGTACAGCGAGGTCTAATTTATTTAATGTTTTTTGACATAATCCTTTATTTTTGTAGATTTTCTTTTACCGATTTCCGACATAATTGAAATTTGAAATTCTAATGCACAGGTTATTTCAATTTAAAAATAAAAATACTTACATACAGATAATTTAAATCAGGTGAGTGGAGGCAGAGCGGTTAGCGCGCTGGGTTAATAATTCAGTGGTTACGAGTTCGAATCCTGCCACGACCGATTTCGTTCACCCATCATATGCTATATTTATGGAGTATATGAGGATGTATATAAATTTAGATACTGGTTTTAAAGACATATTTGTTCTTTTAAATAAATAAATGTTATCGTTAACTAATCAACGCTTTGATGATACGACAGATTTCGATGAGACCGCTTTTTCCTCGGGCCAATTTTCTTGGATTTTTAGGAAAGAATAACAAATATTTATAAACTTTATTTTCTAGATTTTATTTCGCGGCTTGGATTGGATCCACCTTGTCATAATAAATTCATATATTATTGAATGTGGCAATATTTATCATGATGAGTTGACTCAATAAAATCTGCATAATTTATCTGTGATTAAAACTTTATTAAGCTCTTTATAAGTGTGGCATAATTGTACTTGTATAAGTCGATGAAGCTTTAGAGGTGTAATTTCATTCCACGTAACGGCGGAAAATTGTCATGAAATTGGATATCGTTAATGTAAACTTGAATGGCTTCTTTGCAAACAAACTGTCTAGGATAGTTTTTTGTATCGATAATGCTTTTTGTTTGAAATTTTGTTAATCTGAATCATAATTTAATAAAGGTATCATGCAATAGAACTAAGCCATAAACCCCATCACGCCATGTCCCTAACGGAGTAGACAGAGAAAGTAAATCCAAAAAAAAATTGAGGAACCCCGTTTCAATGTTTCAAAATGTTTCAAAGAAGTCACAATTCAAGTTCAGAAATACATAATTGTTCAATTTAATCATAATATCAAATGAATCAAGCCGGAAAAAAGAAAAGAAGTGGAGAATTTGGAAGTTGACCACAAATTGTTTCAGACGTGAACTTTTTTATATCTATGTTCAGCGGATTTTATTTTTACCGTTGACTGATTTGGATAATAATTTCTTCATTAGAAAGGGGGTATCTTCAGATTGGTCCCATTTCAATTTGGTCAAGATCTGATCATGGTAAACTCTTCAATTTTCACTTCAGCGATAAGGAGTCTTTACAACATTGTCCGATTATAATGATTTATTTTTTAATAGGAACAGAGTGCTTCGGAGATGATCACACATATGAATTTCACCGAGTTCTGATGATGGAATTCGCCAGAAAAAATATCAAACTCTTCAATTTGCAAAGTCGTCTGCAATTTTTATTTCGTAGTCCAAATCCAACGATTCCTTTTTCAATTGAAATTGATTATTTTTAGGGTGGTTCCATCTGAAATAAGCCAAGAAGTTTGATGATGGGCATCATGAAAAATTATGAAACTCATCAATTTGCGAAGATTTGCGTATTATTGTGGATAGGCAAATTATATGAACAGGAACCCCATATTTTTACTATCTTGACATAGATTCATTGTGATGTCGGTTTTTTTATATGAAAGTTTTTTTAATCATACATTTTGAACTGAAAACAGTTCACAACAAAACTGCCTTTGTATTTATACGTCTATAAACTGTTCAAAGTTACACAAAACTGCGTTCGTGAATTCCTCGGCCAATTCCACACATACCTTATTTATTTCCACACACTATTGTGACTGTCTGTATATGACGATTATACTGTGTGTCGTGATAGATATTCCGCTCAGCTTTTAAGTCTCGTGTTTCCTTTTCTCCCGCCAGCGCCCGTCTGACGATGCCAGACAGCTGAAAGTGAAACCCTAGCGTCATCCTGGAACCGTTCCAGTTCTCACTAGCCCTTCCTGGATCTACAGCCACAACTCAAATAATCAGCAAAGTGCCACGACGTCGAAAGACTCCAACTGTAGCGACACCCAATAAACCCACACCCATCAGAATAACTAGTTTTTTTACAACATGACAAAAATTTCCCTTCCGTTCTGAACGATCCCAGCTCTACATGCTTTTCCGTTGGACTTGCAGATTGCAGCCACTCAGACTATCAGCAACGTGTCACGGCGTCGAAAGACTCAAACTTTAACAACACCCAAAAACGCATATCCAACGGTACGACCAGTCTATTTTTACAACGTGACTTTGGAATTCCCCTCCCGTTCTGAACGGCCCCAGCTCTACACGTTTTTCCTTTAGACTTGCAGAAAGAACAAGCAAAATAGCAACGGTGACTTTCTCGGAATTTCATCTCGTCAATACCGCTGCAGTGATTGGTTTGATTCTTGCGGTTTGAACCTTTTTGCGTGGGAGACGGCTTCCCGCGGTGAATTTTGAATGAGCCCGATTTGAGGAAAATGCATTCCAGACGGGACTCGTGAATAGTGTGAGAGGAGAATAGTGGAACTTGGAACAAAATGACAAAATAAAACCAAAGAATCGTGGTTAGTATTTTAATTGTATTGCGTAATACATAACTTGGCTTTTCTTTTCATTGTTTTGTCGATTTCTTATTTCGCCGTGTCTGTAAATAATAACCAAACACTTGATGTCAAATATTTTAATCCAGTAAAATACTATCTGAGCAATTATTAAGATGGGTCAGTGGAAGTATGAGAGGGCATCGTACTGGCTTAGTTATATAGTGACGGAGAGCGCGAACACATTCTTCTTCTTCTTTGTCCATTCCCGTCATATTCGGGGTCGGCCCTCCTTACACGATATCGCCAGGTCTCCCTGAAGTTTCTTTAGACAAGGACATATTAGTTATTAGCAAAAAATAAGCTGGATATAGTAATAGGTACTAGTCGTGAAATAACGAATGCCTCATACGGAATCTGTTCTAAGGCAGATTTATACTTGTTTATTACTTGTTGTCAGCATCGTTGTACTGTCTAATTTTTTTTTTTAATTTGTATTTATTTTTTTAATGTATTTTTATCAACGGAGTAGAAGTTTACTTGATCATTTTGACGCATTTAATGTTTATGTATTTAAACTATGGCTTCAAAACCACAGAGCGAGTTAAAATATATCTCTGAATATTGAGATTATTAGATATAAAATTTGTCTTTTTTTAATTGAATATGAGCAAACAAATTAATAAATATCTCATAAATTTATTTAATAAATCAAATAGATCGTTTGCTCTATTCATAGAAAAATATGGTTCTATTATTTATCTGTGAAATATCGATCAAAATAATTTGGTACTCCTACAATTACTCAACTGTTTTCTTTAGAAATAATTGTGGAATTTTCTAAACGTTTTTTTTCCTATGACAAATTTGTATAGCTTAAAGTTTTCAAAGTTATTTCTTATAGTTGCATATTTTATTTATAGCCTGTGAATAAATAAATTTAGTCAACCTGTATGTAAGTCTGTAGTATGCTGCGACATTGTCTGTAGGTACTTTACTATTCTCTGAATGTATTATGCATAACACCCACTCAGGTGATCCTCTTATAGTATCAATCTCCTCTGTAAGTACCTACATAGTATTATGTATGTACGTTGGACTAAACTTGCAAATCACACTTAACGCCTCTCTCTATATACCTATACAACTTACATCTGTATCTTTTCAAAGGTACCTACCCATTCTGATTACTTGTTTTTTTTTGCTTTATCACTTTTTTGATAAAGTTTTTTATTATTTTGAGATAAATATTGAAATATTGAAAGACATTGGTGAAAAAACATTCTATTTTTAATTAATTTTCGTAGGTCTTATTATACCCTTGTCGCCCGAATATATATTATTTAGTGTTTGTTGCATATATGCAAACATTGGATTATTTAGTGTTGCATATATGCAAACATTGGATTATTTAGTGTTGCATATATGCAAACATTGGATTTTTTCCCTGCCGGGACTCAATGATATTTTTATGAAAATTTTGTTAATATCTCAATAGATAAGAAGTTGAAATATTAAAGGAGAATCGGAAAATACGGAACCGGATAGGTGCCTTGATATTAAATATTATTTAAAATATCACTTGTCGACCTTCGTGGTTCAATTGGTTTGATATCTAAAATTAAAAATACAAAATACGGAAGATTGCTCCAAAGCCGGGCAGCTGTGTTAATAAAAGAGTTGAAGAATTTGTTATACTATTGAAGAATACAACACCAATATTAAAGTATAATCGTGTATTCGAATTTTCATAAAAACAAAAATCGTTCCGAGTTAATTGAGACACAAAAATTAAACTTAGTCATATTTAAATCAATTTCTTTACCAAAAATCCAACTCAATCATTTTTTCTTGAACTTGTTTCTAAAGAGCCAGTTCTTTTTTAAGGTAATCCATTTATAAAAAAGAATGTAAATTGCGTGAATTTGAATCAAAATAAAAAAAAAAATAGCAAAACATCTATATACCTACTGTCTCAGAACAAGTTTTACATAGTGAGGCAGATTATTTCTATATACCTACTGTCTCAGAACAAGTTTTACATAGTGAGGCAGATTATTTCTTTTATTTAACTTTTTGTACGTAATATAAACAAATATAATGTACACTGGCGGGCTTATTGCCATTAGGCAATTTCTTCCAACCAACACAGTGACAGAATTATACATGTACATCAACAAAAAAAATGAAAGCTTCAAGAGAACATAGAAAATATACACAACACCAAGATAAATAAAAAAACATCATAGCATAAAAAAGGATTGGGAAGGAACAAGAAGAGGAAATCGAGATCAGGTGTTTAGGGATAAATATTAATGTATTAAATAATGTATTCAATGAAATGAGCCCCATAAAAGAGCACTCTGAAATTTCAGCTATTGAAGTAAAAATGTAGGTATGTTATTTTTACAGTCCAAACTAAACTCTTACATACTTAGTTGAGAATTTAGTGTTGGTCACAACATACTTCTTTTTTTGATATCATAAATCATGTCTTTTTATTATTATATTAATGTTGCAACATAAACATGAATTTCTTTAATATGATTAGTATAAAATTTATCGAGCCATGACAAATTATATCATTTTTCATAAAAAAAATGTTTGGAATTACAGCCCACATATTGTCTCTCACAGAAAACTGTTAGGCTTGTATTAAATTGTCAAAAAAAAACTTAGTAATCATGTTTATATGAAATTGGCAAAAATATTTCGCATGAATCAAAAAAATTGGCTGTCTGCCTGTTTTATTTTCTCTTAATATCACAAATGTTAGTATATTTTGAGTAATTTTATTTTTCGTCCAATCCGCCGACAAAATATTAAATGTTATGATTATTATTATTATAGAAATATATATATTAAAAAAAAATGTGTTTTGAAAACATTAGGGCGTGTTTACTTTTTCCATTTGACCAAATAGTCTTCTTTCGATGTCAATATTGTGGGAGTTGTATAAAATTTTCATCAATTTAATAAATTCCATATTCTGGAAAAAAAAATTTAATTTTACAAAGATATTTTTGTCACAAGATATTTTTGTCACAAGATATTTTTGTCACAAGATATTTTTGTCACAAGATATTTTTGCAGATATTTTATTCTTCTTTAATTAAAAAATATATATATTGCTCTATGCCTTATAGTTTTTTAGAAATATAAGATAAATGTCAAAAATTGGGGTATGCTTATTATTTTTCTACAAGAATATATACAGAACCTAATTAAAAAGTAATGGTTCATTTTTCTTTATTTATATCCAAAGTAACTAGTTTATTTTTTTTTCAAAATGATTCGTTTTGTAGTAATGATGCAATATCAAATTGAAAAAATAGGTAAGTTTGCAGCAGTCAAACGAAATAACGAAAGTTGATTTCTAAATGCGATATTTATTTTTACCCCCTTAAGTTTGTATCTTTATTTTGATTTTATTTTGTATATTATAAAAAAATTTTTAATCATAAATAAATCAAATAAAGCCTCTGTGTTAGAGGACGCGTGGCGTCTGTCGACAATGAAACCATCTCTCAATTTTGGTCAACTGGTCACACGGTATGTCCCATATATAGCACACGGGTGTCATTGTGACATAAATAAACAAGACAAGACAACACAACTGCCGTATATAAATAGATTATAATATCCTATATAATACATACACACAAACACATTCATTTTATTATGATGTTTAGCTTGACAATGTAATAAATCGTTTGGTAGACCTTCCTCATCACTTTTATATCACTCACGTGGCTCAATATTTTTTGAAATAAACTGAAATAACACTTTTATCAAATTTAATAGTTTTATGACAAATTTTTCAAGTAATGTTAAAAACTATTGATTCACTAAATATTGTTGTTTTAATATTATAGTATAGTTTAAATGTTTTTTATCGTTATTTATGTAAATAGTAAATTAAAAATTGTATTGCTTATCTAAAATTACTTAAAAATAGTAAAAAAAAATATTTTTTTAACTTTTTTCCACTAATTTAAAAAATATTGACCGCAGACGCATTTCGCTCAAAAAGCAATTCTTCTTCAAAAGCTTCTGAATTGTAGATGCTCTTTGAGCGAATGGTAGATGCTCTTTGACCATTCAGTAGATGCTCTTTGGGCGAAACGTGTCATTGGTCAATATGTTTTAAATTAGTGGAAAAAAGTTAAAAATTTGTGATCTTTTACTTATTTTTAAGTCATTTTATATAAGTGATAAATGGAATTCCACCAACAATTTGCAGTTAAAAAATTAGAAATAATAAATTTGTATTGTTTCATTGTAAGAAAATAATTTATTTCACGCATAATTTAATACCTATGGCTTGAACGATCACGTTGTATTAGCATTAGTGATGGGCAAAACTTACAAGTCTGGCTCCTGGTCTAATGAAACCGTACGCATCACCAGGGTGCAAGAGTCTTGCGGTCTCGCATATTTTTTTTTAATTATTTTTTTTAAGTGAAAAGTATGGCAATTGATTGCGTACTATTGACATAATACTATAAATTGGTGTCGTCATATTTCATTGTAAAAACTGATTCTATCACAAAAATTTAAAATATTTTGTTATGTTATAGAAAATTATGTATAGGGAAAAATTAATAATTGGGAATTAGTTTTTTTTGTGCGAACACACTAAATTGATTTTTGTCAAGTGGCAATATTTTTTATGATTAGCAAAGCTTATGTCAAATTCTTTCCTTTTGCCTACATCTATCGAAGCGGGTCGGCCAGCGTAGGAAAAATGGCGGCTGATATAACTTAAAATTACCGAATTTGGGGTAAGTTTGTTTTATGTGTTCGTATGTCAAGATATTTTTGCAAGAGATCATTTTTCAAACCAATAATCCTGTTTTCTTTTCTATAATCTAGATGCTGATATAAATGTCAGTCATCCCAAATTCAATCCTACCCTGATATTGCGCACCCATTCTGATGAACATAATTTTTATTTAATTCTACAAATGGATTACTCGAATGTTATTCCATTTATTTTGCCATTGGAAATATTTTTTTTTTGGATATTATTTTGCAATTACCATGCCTGCATATACACGACGATGATATGTTCGACATTTAGTTCTGCCTAACCTAAAATTTTATAACTGACGACAAAGGAGTCATATAGGAAATTGTCGGAGACAATTTCTTCACTTGGATTTTTTTACTTGGACACAAACAAATTTCTTCACTTGGATTTTTATTGTAACATTGAGGGATCAAGATACAAATAGTCACGAGAATTTATAAATTTAAATACATCTTCTACAACCGGATTCATTTGAAGATATTGGTCATCGAGGGAATCTCCTTATTCATGCTGCGAGTCGATATTGTTCAACATGTTTACTCCATAGCTGTATAATGATTTTGTCTTTATGATTTACTGTCTGTATATATGAATGTGAATCCAGTATGTTTGAACCTAATATAAATTAGAATCATGATTTTGTGTATGATATGAAAGAAATTTGATTAGGTTTGATTACGTGGTAAATTTCATGATGTATGTAAATTTCAATTTTTAACATTATTTTTTATAACAAATATTTAAAATTTCACTTTTGTATTCAATTACATTTTTCCTCTTATAGGAAATGATTAGTACTATCCAAACCAAGATTGATATTTTAGAGTCATGTATTATATTTTTACTTATACAATAAAAATGTAAATATCTCAGAGTGCGTTATCTCTCTATCTTCCTAATGCAGTGCATCATTATCTCTCATTTTCAGTTGATATTTTTATTTAATTTAATTTAATTGTTTGAATTCATTCTGTCCTCATACATATTCACGATTAAAACATGACCCTGAGATTAAAATTTTCACGAGTCTCATTGCCTCTATCGCTGACTGTTGGTGGAAGGGAGTGTTGAAGCATATCAAAATCTGTTTCACTATCACACACCTTCTCAATTTTTTTGTAAAAGTTGCATGACCTAGATCAAAACTGGGTATTCAATACCAAGACTAGATCGAGTTTGCAAGACCGTACTTGTAAGTGCCAGACCAAGACCACCATGGTATTGATCTTGGTCTTGCACTTGTTCATCACTATTCAGCATTTAAACGTTACTTTTTTAAAGTATCAGTTAACAGGTTAACCTCGACTGGTTTAATCTGTGTTAGTCTCGGCTATTTTTGAAGTCGTTTTTCAGTTGGGTGTGAGATACTTATATATTTCCTTGGTCTAAAATAAAGCCGGGATGTGTTAATACGTTTACGACTAGAGGAAGAAGTTCATATTGTTAGATTTGTTATATGGGGTTTGGAATTTTGTTTATATCTTATTTGATAAAAAAAGTCCCCGTAAAATACGACTGTCCTCGTTAATCTTATTGATGGCTTTCCTTGATCAAAATATGGTGTGAGTAATTTGATTATTTTAAGTCTATTTTTAATGTTTATGAACGTTTATTATTTTTACTCCTCACTAACACAAGGTGATATAGTGGGGAGTTATGATTTCGCAATTTTTAAGGGTATTTTTTTTTTTGCAGATTATCAACTAGTATCATGCTGAGATTGTATTCTGAAAGTTTCATCACAATGTATCTGTGTGTGTGTGCTATGTGCAGTGTGCTATGTGCTATGTGCTATGTGCTATGTACGGCGTGTTCATTTTACTTTATCGATTATAGACAAAAGTACTCATTCGATTCTATTCAAATTTTGCAAATTTGTATATCTTATGCTCACTTAGATCCCATTAGATTTTGAACGATATATGAATAGTGCTTCTCAATTTTTTTAACTGTCAAATATTTCAAAGTGACCCCAAGCTCGGGAAACTTAAAATTTGAAATTTTTATTTTCAAATAGGTAAAAAGGCTCATCACTTTCATAAAATGGCATTAAAGAAATATCAACTTTTCATAATAAAATAAAAAAATAAATAAACAAACTCATTTTATAAAATCGCTGAAAATTTTCCATACAAAATTTGAGTATGGAACATCTTTGACTAGGTATATACCAAAGACCTTATAATAATATATACTGACTAAAGGTAATATATTAACATTATTATTGTGAAATTTTCTCTGTTTATGTTAAATTATTATTTAATTTTACTCTTTTACATCATTTTTCATAATATCTTATATGAATATTAGGAAAATGTTTATTTTATCAGTTTTTTTTTTGAAACCGGACGTCATGAGAGTTTATTTTCTAGGAATATACTAGTTACAAATAAATATTTTGTGTTTTTTTACATACATACTATCATGCCTTGTTCATATTGAGGTAGGCAGAGAGAACCGAGCGCCATACTTTCCTATCCTGATATACTTTTCTCGCTTCACTTAATCCAAACATTGCCTCATGCACACTCTCCTACTATCTACACTTCAGATTCCATTCATGGGATTTAAATGAATCTTTCTCGACCGAACTCTATCTCTTATTCCGCATCTTTTAGCCATGTATAATTTTTTTGTCAACCGTTCTTCATCTGTTCTTTCTATGTGGCCGAACCACTTCAGGACATATATTATATTTTTATCTTGCATGTGGCGTCCTTTTCCAACATACATTCTGTTCTTGTGCTTACTTTTTTTTATTTAATCACACATCGTCTTATTACACATTTGTCTGAGAGACCTCATTTCAACGGCAGTTATTCTACTTGGGAAACTTGATGTTTTACTATGTTGTTTTAAAAAATATACAAAAAGGACATTATTTACATTGAATTACATTCATGTATTCTCAATGTAACATAAAGAAATTTTGTTTATAAAAAAATAACATAACAAATAATATTCATCAATTACTAATTTCCCATCTAAAGTTTGAATTTAGAACAACTTGTATAGACTTATATTGATTTTTGAAATCATAATATTGTGTATGTTCATCATGAGTAACAAACAACTATATTTTTCCAGACCAGCCATAACATGTCATGCATAGAAAACTTTCATATTACTATGTATAATTTATATTTCACAAAGTATGCTTTTGAAAAATTTCTTTTAGAATTTTTGGTTAATTGTCTTAAAATTATGCACAAAAGCTAAAGAAATATTTCATGGTATTAGTTAAAGCAGCACTTCAGAGATCAAGTGAATTTTTTTTCCTATATTATGTTTAGTATTGTATATTAAAAGTGTTCTTTGATTGACCAGACTCTATTGAGCAGTCTCTCTCGCACCCACACATTTACAGATCTATGTCACTGTGCACTGCGAGCTCAGGAGATTAGTCTGTGTATAATAAATCATTAAATTTGAGTGACTTTAAATATATATATTTGTAAAATACAAATAGAATAATGTTTATAAAGAAATGCTTTCATTCATAAGCAAAATTTGAATGAAAAACAGCTTTTGTTATACTGAATGAGGGCAATATAGAAATATTATTTTCAATATTTGTCTTCTTTGTAGTAAATCATTTGTCTAATTTATTATATTTATAAAATTTCTCATACCTAATGTATGTGATTCTTATACATACCATAATGCCATGATCCTCACATGGTAGACAGAGAAAACTGAATGCCACATATCTTGACACACAATCATCGCCTCGTCAACATTCATACATCTTCTTATACATGTTTATCTGTTCTTCACGCTTCTAACCTTTTCGTCTTTCAAAATACCATTCACATGGTCATGCCATCCTTTTCTTGGGCGGCACTGATTTCTCATTTCATTCCTATGCGCATTGTATATTTTCTTCATCAGGCATTCCTCATTCATTCTCCCCATGTGGCCAATTAATGAATGAAATGAATTCATCATTTTCATTCTATTAATGACATCTATCTTCATCTTAAATTCTATTACAGATTCATCTTAGTGATCTCATTTAAACTGCATTTATTCTGCTTTCATGTGACTTCTGCCATGTCCAGGTTTCACTTGCATACATCAAGGTTGGCACTAAGATAGCGTTATCAATGGCAACTTTAGCATCCTTTGATATGTTGCGGTCATTCATAACTGGTCTAAGTGCTCCATTCCCTCTGTTTCCTGCCATAACTCTTCTTTCGATCTCCTTATCAATCCGTCCATTCCGGTGTTCCGTTGCTTCCCAAATAGACATATTCGTCTACTTGCTTGAGCCATTTGTTCTCTAATTTTATTTGGTACGCTGTTCTGCTTTCACTCTTTTGAAACACCATTTGAACTTCGATTTGCTGGCATCCATTCTCAGTACGTTCTTTTTACATCCTTCAAATACTATACTTACGGAATTGTCAACGTTTTGACATTTCTCATATACCTACTAAAATTCAGACGGATAAATTTAGACGAATCGGAATGGGACATATTATGAATATTTCGATTTGTGTGATAGATTTTGTATTTTAATGAATTATTGTGTTGTTTTTCTTTTTAATTGTTGTGTTGTTTAATACGAGTTTTATGTTTTATTTTTACCATATTTTTAGAGGCCGTGTATGTGAATATAAATAAATAAATAATAAATTTCTGACCCTTGCTATCTTCCATAAAAGTTCTGATGCAACATTCAACATATAGATTGAAGAGCCATGGAGATAGCAAACCCCCTTATTTATCGAGAACTATGTTGTTACTGTGTCGGTGACACAAACACGTGATATTCAGTAGTGGCCAAAAGAATGGAAACTTTTTATTTTGACTACATTTTTCAACTGACTAGGTGATTCATTTTACTTTTTCATTGAAATTTTATTGCATTCTTATTGTTTTTAATGACAATATGTTCTTTTGTTTATTTCCCAAGAAACAATAAATATTTTCTTAATTATTTTAACTATTTTTTTACAAAATTAGTTAATCCTTTCTAATTTGTCTCATAATGAGTTGTAAGGAACATATTGATACCTTACTAATTGATTTTATGAATCATCATTATTACTTTGAAATTCATAGTATAATTAGTTGCATGTAACTAGGGAATGCAATCCCGCAGGACGATGTCAATCCAGGTATTTGCGGGACTGAACAATCTTAGTACCGCTGGATCCAGGTATTTGCGGGATCCAGCAGGGTGGACTTAGATATCTTATCAATCGTATAATAAAGACCTAATTAATACCTCGATCTACCAACCTCTTTTTTAGAGTTTTAAATTTATACCTAATCAAACAAGTTCTTTGGGACATTTTAAATGGTTTATTAACATACTTACCTTTAGTTAGACATAAATTAGCAAAGAATAAAATGAGACATAAATTTATATTTCAAATTAAATTTAAATAATAACGTTCACACGATAAACAATATTCTTGTACAATAAGCATCATAAGTTTAAACATTATTTTGGAAATAGCTTCGTAAAAAAGTTAAAGTATTGTGTCGTCTGATAAACGGCTTCTGATATTGGACACAAGGTAGCCAGCAGCTGAAAAAGCTCGTTCAGATTCCACGCTGGTTGGCACAATAGTCATTTGCGCATTGTAAGTGAATTGAAGGTATGTACCTTTCCACTGGACTCGAAATAATTCATTTTCTTCTTGATCAAAACCTCAATGTTGCTCATATTGCCAGATCTAGATTGTTGGGCTGTTGATCTCGAACTCTTCATACTAATCAAAGTAAGTTTGAGTTCGTCTTGAAGTGACATTGGTGCTGCTGCTGCGTATGTCTCCAGATTAGCGAGAGGAGTGTCGTCATCCTAAGGATCATCAGCGTCAGCAGGAGCAGTGGCTTCTGCGTTGTTACCCGTGTCCGTGTACTCTAGCCTTTCGACTATAGTTTTGACTGTCTTGCATATTAAACTTTTTGAAGGTAGACTAAATGTGTCATCAACATTAATAAATTGACTTCTGTCTTCTTCGTACTTATATGGATCATGTAAGTATATAATAAAACCGCTGTCAAGTTAGTTCGCCGCTCTGAAATCCGTTTCCTCAACGAATCAACAAAGAGTAACACGTATGAACTACGCTTCTCTGTAATCTCGCCAGTCCAGCGGGATCCCGTAAAATTTTCGACCGAGATTAGTCCCGCAAAATGTCTGCGGGATCTCGGTATTTCGGGATCCCGTTCGGGATTGCATTCCTTACATGTTTACCTGTTTAGGTGAACTCTCGTTCACCTGTTTGGCTTTGGGCCCTCGGGATACCAAGTTACCTGATCTTGGTTACCGAGGACTGGGTTGTGCTGCCGATCAAGTTAGATGAACCTGTTGGTGGTCACCCAGGATAGGCTATGCCGGTCTATATAGGCTTTAGGTATTTCAATCTGTTTGCCTATCCCCAAGCGAAGGTATTGTAATGACTGTGTAGGTACTTACCTAACACAGCACTACGTACATATAGATATTAAATATTATAGTAAAACACAGGTAATTGTATGACAGAAATCAAAAGATAATGGTGCAATTACTTACATGAATTTATTTGGATAAGTGACTCTAATACATTGAAAATAGTTGACTTAATAAATATTTATATTTTAAATTAGAATAATATACGATGATTACGCGGATTGAAAACTATGAGGTCGCAAGGACAGCGCGACCGCGATAACTGGTACTGGGTAGATCGAATGGCCGCTCCCGATCTGAGGCGTCTTTATATAGGGCTGAATCGTCCGGATTCAGACACTAGCGCGCGCCATATCACCCCCTTTCCAGTCGATTCGACGATATCCTTGCTTCCCCAATAGTCCTTACAGCATTCTGTAACAATGGAAAAAAAATTTAAAACATTTGTTGATTCGACATGAGGAAAAATTAAGTTTTTTTTTATTTTTGGTATGAGGTAAAAAATATTTCTTTGGTATTAGATAAAAATGTTTCTTTGTTATGTTGACATAATAATGGAAAAAAATATAGCATACTTTCATGCTGTATGAGTTCTCCAATACAAATTTAATTCTTTATAATTACATTCCTTGGTATCAAAAAATAAATAAATTAACTAGTCATTACTTCTGAGTTGGTTTACATATAGGTACATAAAATTTAAATTAATTACTCTTTACTTCTGAGTTTATAAGTACTTAGTTTTACATATTACATTATACACAAAATTTTAAATAATTACTCATTACTTATGAGTTTGTACGTGCTTTTTTTTACACATTAAATTATACACAAGACTTAAATAATTACTCATTACTTATGAGTTTGTGAGTGCTTATTTTTACATATTAAATTATTCACAAGATTTTAAATAATTACTCATTGCTTATGAGCTTGTAAGTGCTTATTTTTACATATTAAATTATACACAAGATTTTAATTAATTATATTATTTTATTCAATGCACTTTACTGTGAGGTGCTACAAATTGAATAAAACAGTTATATTATATTATAACGAATGCACTTTGTGCATTCTATATATATTTATAAATATTTTCATAGATATATGAAAAGAAAAAAAATATAAGTTACTTAACTTAAAAAAATCTGTAGCTTGTGAATCTTTCAGGGAAGTACACTCTTCTTCCAGCTCTGGTGGTTGTGTGTGATTGCTGTGATGAAGTGGCTTCTGACGTAGTGGCGTTGTTATTCTGCGGAATAGACATCCTTCTCTGCTCTGGGGAAGTGGCTTGTCTGTTGTTCATCTCATCGCAGGGGTCCATACTCTCATTTAGGAAGAAGGCTGGTTTTAGACGATCTAATGAAATTTTTCTACTTTTTCCCTTGATATTTATAGTGGCTGTTTTATCATCCCTCTCTTGCACTAAGTAAGGTCCATCATAAGGTTTCTGAAGAGGGCGTCTCACTGCGTCGTTTCTTAGAAAGACGTATTTTGTATGGTTCATCTGCTTGTGCACGAATGTTTTTAATCTGCTATGATTTGAGATTGGAATGGGGCGAATTTTTGACATCATTGTTTGTAGTCTCTGTCCATAGGTGTCTGGTTCCTCTGGTGGTCTGTCTTCTTCCTCCATCTTAACTTGATTATAAGCTCTAGCCAAATCTATTTTGCTGAATATTGTTGATCCGTGGAGCTTATGTGAAAAGTCCTGAAGTTGTGGTATCGGATACTTGTCCAGCTTGGTAATTGAATTCAGTCGTCTGTAGTCTCCACACATTCTGTAGTTTCCATCTGGTTTCTTAACCATGTGAAGTGGGCTTGACCAATTGCTCTTTGAGGGTCTGCATATGCCTTGCTCGACCATGTATGCAAACTCTTTTTTTGCTATCTCTACTTGCATCGGGTTTAATCTTCTCACTTTTGATGTGACAGGCGGTCCTCTTGTTTGAATGTGGTGTGTTACGTTGTGTTTCGATTCATTTGGTGTCATGTTTGCTCTCGTCAGATTCGGATATTTTTGTAAAATTGTTTTAAATTTTAATGTTGCTTGCACCGTTGCTATGTCTATGACTGATGTCTTGTACATGAATCCTCTTGTTGTTATACCTGTTGTTTTATCTATTAACAGTTTTCTTTTTAAATCAACTAAAATATCATAATTTGTAAGGAAGTCCGCTCCGATAATTGGCTTTGTTTCATCGGCTATTACAAACTTCCATTTATGATTTCTGCGAAGCCCGAGATTTAAATTTATAACTTTATGACCGTATGTTGGTATCACTGTTCCGTTTGCGGCGTATATTGGAGTGATGATGCTGTCTGTAGAGATCGTTGCTTTGTCACTTTTGTGATATCTCGGTATTATACTGATCTCAGCACCAGTATCGATTAGGTATTTGACGCCGGTGGCTATATCTGGCATGAAGAGACGATGTTTCATTTGCGACGGTGTTGTCTCGCACACCTGTCGCAGTTTTAGTTTTCCGGAAGATTTAAAGTGCAGGGTAGTTGACAATATCTTGCGTTAATTCCAAATTTTTGATGTGGTATGCATATATCTTCCTATCTTATTATTATTATTATTAGGCATATAATTTTTATTATTATTATTTTTATAATTTCGATTATTGTTTTGTCGGTTGTGATAAGAATTATTATTATAATTATTATAACGGTTTCTACTAGACGATCTTGATCTGGAACGTTCTCTTTCTTGATTATTATAAAATGGTCTTGATTGCCTTTGCTGAAGTTCTAGTCCTAATATTTTGTCAGTCAAAATTTGAATTTGCTGCTGCATTCCAATAAGAAGTTGAACTGTGTTTGGATCGTTATGTGCATGGTTATTCATTGAAGATGTAGATGGTAAATTTATCGATTGTATTTCAGCTCTATTGTTCACCTCCATAATTCTGTCTGCTGTAGTTGCGATTATCATGATGTCGTCAGTATTAATTGCTGTGATGATTTCTTGAATTCTATGCGGAAGTCTCTCTATCCAAAGTCTTTTGATGAGTGCGTCATTGTTTAATGTTGGTCCTGCGAGATTTTTCATTTTTCTTAATAGTTCCGATGGTGTGTTATCTCCCAATTGCATCCCGTGTAGTAGATGTGTGAGTAGGGTTGCCAGATGGTATCCTAAAGGAGGACATGTCCTCCTTTTCGACAAATTGTCCTCCCTTACCTACCGTATGTCCTCCTTTTGCGTTGATTGTTATCCAATATAATTTAAAAAACATGTCTAGGTACTAAAGATTTTTATACATATTTCATAAAAGAGCACCAAGAACTTATTACAAAAAAAAATATGTTTTGGTGAAACATGATGTTTAAAATGAAGTGAATTTATTATAAAAAATCTTGTTTCATTGTTAATAGTTTAAGTAGTGACTAAACTATATTATACAAGTTATATAGCGACTGCATTGAAGATATAAAAAAATCAAGAAATAAAGTAATTATGAGACGATGAAAATTCTTCGATATGCGTCTGTAGGTATGGCGTTTTTTTGTCATTGTCCTCCTTTTTAAGGAAAATCCTCCTTTTTTGTGCTATTTGTCCTCCTTTTTCAAATTTCCATCTGGCAACCCTATGTGTGAGTCTTTTTTCTTCCGATTCTTGTAGACAGTTCAATAACACATTACACCCAACTGTTGATAGTATGTATATAGTAAAAGAATACGTAAAAATCCATGTATTTTATATTTCCATGTTTTAAGTTTGGCTCTGTGAGACGATTAATATCATAAGCAGATCGTAAGTCTCCAGAATGTGGCAGCTTGTTACTGGTGCGTGTAAAATAATTATTTGACATTGTACCTGTTAGTTGCCCGTGAAGCTACATAAAATAAAAAGTTATAATATAATATTATGCTGATTAATTATTTAAATTAATCAAATGACAGAACGAACGCGTATAATATCTGTCAAATGACAAATGTCAACCACGGTGGACGGTGCTGCCAGGACTTAAATTTTTAGATATTATTGGAGAGTTGCACGAAAAAAATATGAATCCTTATGAAGAAGGGGTTGAAAAATAACATTGTTTTTACTCCTCACTACCCCAAGGGGATTTATGAATTCGCAATTTTTAAAGTAATTTTTATTGCAGATTATCAACTAGTATCATGCTGGGATTGCATTCTGAAAGTTTCATCACAATGTATCTGTGTGTGTGTGCTGTGTACTTTTTTTAACTGTCAAATATTTCAAAGTGACTCCCATGCTCAGGAAACTCGAAATAATTTGTTATTTTTATTTTCAAATTGCTAAAAGGGCACATCACGTTCATAAAATGTTATTAATAAATATCAATTTTTCATAATAATATATTTAAATAATAAAAGAATTAAACTCACTCATTTCATAAAATTGCCGAAAACTTTTTATAGAAACTTTGAATACTCTATAGTGACTTGTTAGTGAGGAGTTTAGCGTTGGCCACAACCCACTCGTTTTTTGTTTATTCTTGCCATGCTTAAAAATATTTTTGCTACGAAGTAATAAATATTTTTTAAATGGTAATTTAATTAGAGCTGGTTGATTGAATGGTAGTCTTATGCATCAGATATCTTCATTTTCTTCTGTGTCTTTCCTACCCCTTCATCACCAAATAAATCCCTATACATTACAATATTCATCTTTTTTTTTATTTTGATCATTCTGTATCTTTTTGTTCTATATTATTCTGTTTAATAATGTTTTATATCCCGTTTGTTTTTTTTCTTTCTTGATCATATTATTATGATTTATGGATACCTAGTAGTTTTGTTGCATGAATAATTTCATTGTTTTATATATTATTTAGTTTGTCGCTGTTTGCTGTCCGGAGAAATAAACAAATAAATAAATATTTTATTGGAAATCCAACAGGTCATTATACGCAAAATTTTATCTAAACATAGTTCGTCGTAGTATTTTAAATAAAGTATTTTTGTCTTATAATGCATTTTACAGCAATCAAAATCGACCATCTTGACTCGGTAATTTAGATAACTGTCTTGAGTTTAAGGTCCCGGGTTCAATTCCCGGTGACTACACAGTTTTAAATTGTTTTTCAGTCTGAATCTAAGACGATCAACATCACATAGTCGATACCTGTTATTTGTCCGAGAAACAATATCAGATGGGTTGATAGCAGACCAGTTAGCGCATTGGGTTAGTAATCCAGTGGTCGCGAGTTCGAATCCTGCCTTGATGCTTATTTTAGGGAACGTAGGAAGATGTATATGTACTTGTTTAACAAGGACATATTCATTTTTTTATGTATATAAAATAAATAAATACTTAAAATAAAATACTTAAAAAGTATGAAATTGTAACTCTTCACAATAACACATTTTTTTGAATTTCAAAAACCTTTAAAAAAGTGCTTATTATGATTGTTGGTATGTGTAACATGTCAACATACATGGCAAGTTTGAGACGTAGAAATTTTCTCTTTTTATCTTTACCAAAAAAATATCGAGTTCATTATAATGTTTTGTTTGCTTTCCCGAAACTGTTTCAATTTGCCGAACGGGAGAGCATCCTTGTAGAAAAAATGTCACCCAATTTGAAAACTCTTCCAAGTTGGCAGAGAGAGAGAATGTCTGGAAAGTTTTTCGTCCGATTTTGTTCTGAGTTTATAGAAAGTGTTTCCTTCTTTTTTACTTGTTCCTAGTGTTTTTTTTTCGCTTTTTTCTATATATCTGTATCATCATTCTACTTATGATAAGGTATGAATTGTACCTACAGTTTTTTATTATATGTGTCTCTGATTGTATCCAAAAATTTATATTTCTTTACTTAGTTGTAATAAAATTATACTTTTGCTCTATTGATTTGTAATATAATAAAAACATTTATGATTTTATTATTACTAAGAAATTATACAAAGTTCTATAAAAAGCTATCGATAGATATACATAACTTTTTTTGTATGATACCATAGTCCCTCTTTGACGTACCTATTTGTATAAAGTTTGTTTCAAAAATACCTGGGGAATAAGTCTGGTCAACAGGCGGAATTAAAACCATATCATGGATATCATTATAATAATAATAATATTGATGAACACTTTCTTGCACCCTGCGCAAGTGGCGATTTTATTGCCGTATGGCAATTTCTTCCAACTAACCAGTGTTTCTAGACCAGAAAAGCAATATTTGCGTGAGAAATGAATTTAAATAAATTTTCTCCTCTGCTGGAAATCGAATCCAGGACGCCTGTACAGAAATCAAACGGGTTACCAACTGTGCCACGGCGGTCGGCCATTATCTCATGAAGTTCTATAACATCTTAAGATAATTATGATATCCATGATATGGGTATGGAGCTCCATAAGATAATTATATCCATATATTCAAATATAGTCCTACTTACATATACATATGTATGTTTAAGCACTGAACTAATCCCAAATGGATGTTGTCATATATTTGTTTTATTTATTTATATACTTCATGTACGATAATGTGTACAATGGTGGGTTTTTGGTCATATGACAATTTCGTGAGGCCATAAATGGTAGGTAAATTAAATTTATTACAAAAAACAAACATAAAGATAAATATAACATTATAAAAAGGAGAGAGATAGAGTTTGTGGGATATGAGAGATGATATGTAGGATAGGAGTGTCAGTTAAGAGTTATTTGACAGGTTGATCATCACTGATCACTGGTCTTACATAGTCTGGCTGATTGCATTTCAAAAGGGGAAATGAGAAATTCGGTATAGTGAATGGGAAAAGCTAGTGTGGTACGATCAGCAGATCGAAGAGGCAGAGGCAGATCAATATTAAATCTATTTTATATTGATAAATAAAATGGATTTTAACCAGATTCTTACCACGGTTTAGTTCCCGACATATTTTAATCCGGGGGGGCTACTCATGACGCTTTCTTAATACGTTCGTAATCTTAAAAATGTATAAATCAATACTCGATTATAATCCAATCCTAAATTTACTCATGAAAATTTGTTTTATCAATGTTAAGTTTGAAATTGTCATTAATTGTTGTATAAATAAATATTTTTACTCAATTAATTTAACCCCAAAGATTGCTAAAGTCTGAAGCTGATCTTAATTTTACTGTAATCGCCTTCATGAGTAGCCCTGTAGTTTTTGCTGACACAAATAACCACCGTAATGAACATAAAATAGTCTAAATATATTAAATCATGATAGATCAAGTATAAAAATATGCTTAGAAAACTCGAAAACATGTCTGAAAACATTTTCTGCACTGTTGTGGAGAGGAAAGGAAAAAGAAGGCATTTGATAAATAGCCGGCAAAAATAAAAGCTTTGTTTGTAGTAATGTTGATAGTTTTCTATTCCTGTAATCTAAAGTTCAAAGTGACATAAACGTTATGACCGTAGGAACTTTACACAGCGTCGTAAAACCGCGAATTCAGCTATGGCGCCGTTTTCAGTGTTGCACTCGTAAAAAAATAAAAACTATTCACATTATTGTAGTTTACCGGGTGAAACATCTCGCGCAGCCAGTCCAAGTATGGCGGCTTACCGCTGCACGTGTAATAAATTGCCAACATTGATATGCAAAACAAATCTACGCCAATGTCGGTAGGTAGGTACCTACCTATTCACTCGGGTGAGGTGTTGCAAGCGCATAAAAATAAAACATATGCAAATTTGTAACTCAAGTACCTACCTACTCGGCAAAATCAAACCATCCCTGCCCGCGAACGCCGTTTCCGATACACGAAACCTGCAATATGCATCCCATAGACGTGTAATATATTTTTATGCGAGTTATTGAAACAAATAGCCGAAAGATACTTGTATATTGAATGTAGGATCGCATGTGAAATCCATTCAATTTCCAACATCAATTTTGATATCTGTTTAAGTCAAAGTTACAAGTACTAACTTTTAGCTTTAGATTTACCAAAGATAATAAATAAATCTGTATTCGAGGTATCTAGCCACGTGACCCGCCCATATCCACTTCAGGGTAAGAATGCGGTGGACGACATCAACCAAGTTTGTTCTTTCCCTGATGGTGTTGTTTCGCACCCTGTCTCTCAGACTTAATCCTAACATAGCTCTTTCCATGGCTCTTAGTTTCCGAATACAGATGGCCAAGGAAAGTGTTGGCTTGGAGACCGAGAACGACAGTCAGAGGTGTTGGAAGACTGCCAATGAGATGGAGAGATGACATCAGCCGTCATACTGGTGTCAATTGGTTGCTCAGAGCACAAGATAGAGTGGCGTGGAACGAGATGGAGGAGTCCTTCGCCCAGGAGTGGACGGGATTAGGCTAAGAAGAAGAAGAAGAATAAATAAATAAAAATTTCAATAAACCTTTCGTTATTCATCGATATAAGTATTTATAGAGAGAGAAAAAACAAGTGTGTCAACGCAATATTCTTCCAATTAGATTATCAAATCTACCAAATTACTGTATAAGGGGCTTTTGTTTTCCTATAGTCTTACTTTATGATATTAATGCGTGAAGGGAAAACTTCGGACTGCTTTTTTAGCAATGTGGCATAGTTAAATTTTATGTGGAGGAGTGTGGAAAGTCAGTATTTATACAAAATTCGTGTATCAAATACCCACATTAAATTAAATTTAAAAATATTTTACGTCAAACCATAGATTGTTATGTTTCATACTGCCGATGTCAAACACGTTATGTCACACTTAGTTGTTTTATAAAACAAATAAATATAAATTCAAATACAGAACATGTTAAAGAAAATACATATCTACTGTTAAACAATATAAATGGTACTTAAATTATTATTAAACTTTTAAATATGTGTAAAGAAAACTTTGTGTATCTTGATGAATTGGTACATATGTATTTTAAGTTTTTTGTCGTATAGTGGTTATTTTTTTTTAAATGAATATGTCCTTGTTAAATAAGTACATATACATCTTCCAACATTCCCTAAAATAAGCAAATAAATGCTTGTGCTATAGGTGAACGAAATCGGTGGACGCAGGATTCGAACTCGCGATCACTGGATTACTAGCCCAGCGCGCTAACCTCTCTGTCATCGACCCATGTAACTTGTGTGTCTTGTATACCATTTAATATCATGGGTAATTATTGATTGCACTTTATTGAATGTATTTATGTTTATTGCAATTTTTGCCGACAATGATCTACATAAAAATGTTTTTATTAATAAAAAATGTTTGAGAAACTCTAGAATTAATAAAAAAAAACAAATTGAGATTTTGTATAGGTCTATATTTATACCAATTTTCAGCCTTCTCGCTTTTATGGTTTAGACGCACAGAACACATAAAATTTTCAACTCCGAATTCTGAGTATATCTATGTGTGGGACATGGATGCTGCGAAGCCTCTTAGTTGGTGTTTTTTTTTAATATAGACCTGGCATACAAATCTTGCGAATTTTTTTTGGCTTGATACTTTGTCGATATGTTATGAGAAATAAATTATCTTGAACACAGTTGGAAAATTAATGAATAACGGAGTTTTGGGCTCTAAACATTCGCTTGTATGTAATAATAAATGTTCCATGGTTTTTAAATCGATTCATTTCTTCGTAATTTGAACGCTTTTCAATATTCAATATCGCTTTCCCACTATTTACTCTTGACGTTATAGGAGCGCGGGAACTTGAGCATGCAGCGCAGTGTTGCCAAGTTGATAAATAAAACCTACCTGTATTGCCTCACGGAAAAATATTTCTTTATGGCTAATTCATGCTAAGCATCCGCTACCCCAAGTAAACGCTAGCTTCTTTATGGTAATTGAATGTTTTTAATAATAAACTGATTTACGTTGTCTTATTAAAATGTATAATGGCCATGTTTCTGTATAGACGAGCGTGAAACACGTTGCTTTGAGCCAAATGGCGATCGCATGTTTTTTTTTCGCGGTATTTTCAATTAAAGGAGTCTTGTAATACGATATGCTTTGTTGAAATTTGATCCTGAGTGGTGGTTTTATGTAGCCGGTGTAGGTATCTCTCGAGTTAATTTTAGAATATTCAAATTACTAATTTTACCTCGGTTTTGAGGTTAGTTTGCATAACAGCCTTTACATCCGTATTTTATAATATTAATGTACTATTTTGAAGGCTCTAACTGTTGGAGGGTATACAGCTAATTGAAATTGACTTAACGATGATGATGTTTAGTGTAATTTATAGCAGGCTTTACTTGGAGTGAACACAGGATTAAATTCGCAGTTTGAAATGCTTCCAACTAACTTTGCTGAATTCACCGTAAATAATATGAGGTTGTTTGATGGAAAATAGTATAATGAAACTATGAATTGGATAAGCCACTTTTGTTGTACCGAAAGGGACTTTAATACGAGTTCCCATTTAGTTTTTGGCATATAATATATATTACATCTTATTTTATAATAATGGGTATTTTAAATCAAACAAATGATTTGGTCTACATATATATTTTTTCCTGAATCCAGGACGACCGTTTTAGCTTACTAGGCCCTTATCAACAGTTGATAAAGGCCTAATAAGCTGAAACGGTCGTCCTGGATTCAGGAAAAAATATATATTCATTTGTTTGATTTAAAATACCCATTATTATGGAATTCTACATATTCAACACCGTCAGTATTGACAAAATTAAAAAATCTTATTTTATATTCCTTGTCGAGGAACTCACATCGTTATTTTTTAAACAAGGAAATAAAAAAGACGAATAAAAAGAAAAACGTAGACGCAGTGAGTAATCTAGCGTTCGATTATTTCTATCTACACAAAATAGGAAAACTAAATGATGATATTAATATTTTTGTTAAAACTTTGTGGCTTAGTAAAATATATAATTCCAGAACTAAAGGTCCTGGAATTTATTTCCGGCAACGGCAGCAACAACATTTGTCTGCGAATTGACTAAAACGGCAAATGTCCGGAAAGTAATATCCTGCTATTTGACAATGATCATATTTATTCTTCTAGAAGTATGTAAGGTCCGTTTGCTTAAAAAACTACATTTACGAACAGGGAATACCTTAATATTTGTTTAATCTCTACTGTATTTTAGATTACCAACGCTAAATCTTTGAATAAAGATTCATGACTCGTAATTTGAGAAATATTGATGATGAGCATTTTGATGAATTTCAAAATATTATCGAGATTACTAACAGTATCGAGTTTAATTATTTTCGTGATATTGTGTTTGATGTTTTGTTTTGGAAATAAAGCGAAATGAAATAATAGATTGACAAAATTAGTTGCGAAGATCCCAACGAGAGGAGAAGAACAAATTCTCCAAAATGACAAGACAACTAATGGAGTCATATCCGCTCCAGGATTACACCCGGCTCTTCAATTTCCTATCCCATCTCCCTAAACTTCCAAAGTAAACAATAATTTTATTAAACCCTTCAATAATAATATAAAGGACACATAATACATTTATTGCAGTCTCTTGTTGCTATTGAGTTACGAAAACATCACTGCTTTTGGGTCTGAGACTTGCTTTTGTAAATATTTTCTACCGGCGTCTGTATCTAGCCTTTTCAAAGTTTTGTTGAATCAAGCTCAAAGTAGCAGAATATCTTCGATATGCACTTTTCAGAAGTTATAGATTTTTTTTTCGAAAATGATAATTTTGGCATATTTTTTTTCTTGATATTTTAAAATTCAAGGATAATTTTTATACATTATAAAACAAAATGTAAAAAAAAATTATCGAAGAATTTAAGAATGAAACGTTATGGGAGAAATGAATTTTTTTATGAAGAATAAGAATCAAATTATTTTATTTTATTTATTTATTTTATTTTATTTCAATTGTAAACAAAACAGTCATAACAGATTACAATAATTACGTATATAAAACAATTCAAGGACCAAAAACCGTTTACAGCTATTACTAAATAGTGAAATGCACTTTGCACTTAAATCTAAATAAAAAAGTAAGAAAAGTAAAAGAACAAAATAGTTGTCATTGCTTGGTGGGACTTTGAGGAAAATAGGAAAAGGAGGAGATGATGGGAGAAGAAAAAATGCACACAATTCGTACATCAGTCCACCCTCAACACTCTCCTGAATAGGAATACAATAGGAATCTATCCAAATGAATAATTAATTTCATAAATCTTGCTCGCTTTCACATTCTCACATTTACAATTCACACATTATTTATACGACAGATCCTGAAATACATTCACTCTATGTGACATCTATTAAGAAATTGACGTACAATTGCAAAATTACAACTCAACATTGAATAGTAGCGGAAAAGGAAAAGTAAAAATGAAATATAATTCAGATGAATGATTCATATATACAAACAAAATGTCAAACTTCCCGCTTTATTATAAACGTTGAACGGTAGAGTATTGAAAGTGTTTGCGGTACATTGAATTGGCACCATAAAATCATTGAGTCGCGAAGAAAGAAACCCCTCCATTTTATGACCCATTTCGATTTGCTTGGATGTTGAATGTCAATAATCTCTACTCTATGGTTTTCTCTGCAGCGTCTAAGTTATCAATATTAAAAACTGATTGATTTATTATAAATGTCTGCCGGCAAAAAAAAAATGCAGATTTTAAGTCAGCTAATCATTACATGTCATATTGAATCTCTTATGAAGAAAAACTGCAATAATTTTGGTACAAATAAAAAAAAACGTTTGTAGAATAGAAAATAATAAGTAAAATGTTTGTATTTTTAATATCTTTCCTCGCTTTCGCTTCTCTTTGGGTACATTAATCAGTTTATGTCGCTATAGATATAATTCAAATGATGTTGTTATTATTTTACTGAAAGTGCTTTTCGCCTTTTATCTCGAGGGTTCAATTAGTAATCAGGAGTAGCTGACGGTGGGTCCTTCAGTGGCAGAAGCAGGTAATTACAAAACGCTGGCAAGATCTCTTTTGACATCAAAAGTGGACCAAAACTCGACCCCTGTGGAACACCCGACGGCGTACAATTTTCTTTTGCCCATCACCAACCCTTTTATTCATTTAGATAGGCTTGGTTATGACCAAGTTAGTATAGGTACCTGTCTACAGATATTACATAATTATATAAAGTTTTGTAATTAAAATTATGGCGAACAGCCGATAACAGGAAAAAAAAATCTTGTTTTAGGTCAAATAAATAGATACATACACATCATCACGGCATACCACTAAATGTGGGGTAACCAGCGACATGTGTGCGAGTATGCATAGCCTTATTAAATGAAACACGACACATACATGTATGCCAACACACTATACACAAAACAAATGACTATCAATAAAACGAAAAAGTTTTTTTAATGGAGTTAGATGGGTGGTGTCAGGGAGCGCTGGATTTGTAATCCAGTGGTCGACGAGTTTGAATCCTTCCACGACTTATTTCGTTCACCTATAGCACAAGCATTTATGCTTAGTTTAGGGAATATATGAGGATGTATATGTAAATATCATTATTTAAAAAAAAAGATAAGCGTGTGTATAATCAAAGCTAGTTTAATGTATAGTTTTTTTATTCTTCCTAATTTACAATCGATTGTTTAATATTTGTGATCGCGCAGAGTTCAAAATTCGACCCTAATTGATCAAATTTCTTAGTTTGAAAAGTCATTGGACCTGGGGGGCAAGTCCAGTCATACGGTGAAATCAAAACCTTTTTGATTACCCATATCATGGATATAATTATCATGTGGATTTCTATAATATCTTAAGAACTCCATATGATAATTATATCCATTATGTGGATAGCCAAAAGGCTATTTGATTATACTGTTTATATTTATCAAGGGGTACGATGTTTTATTTTCACATATTGCAAAGTGTAATTGTTTAAGTTCCATTAATATTAATTCACAGTAGATTTATCTTTATTTGTTATATAAAAAAATGCTTTTTACATTACATTTACTGTATAAAAGTAAACAATCGATGAACACATTATAAATTTTAGCTTTATGCACTCTTTCTCTATATATCTAATAAATTTAACTCTTCCATATATCAAAATCCTCCGTTCGCACAGTCTGCTTTAAGACGGGTCCGCAGTTTTCGCTTGACGTATTAATGTACAGATTTGAAGAACCACGATTAAAAAATTACCACAAAAGTGAGCTCATCAATTGACAATTAGCTACATTGTGTAGACGGCTTACTGGTGATTATTCAAATGAATCCTGTGGATATACTTAGGGTCGTATTACGCATGTTATATGAGAAAACGGTGAGATAATCTTTCCCTCTCCAAATTCTCAAGTCGTATTACAGATGTTATTTGGTATTACACAAGTTATCTTACCCTATCTGCATCTCACGCGACTGTCATTATCTGTCAAATTACGATATTTGTGAGATTTCGGTGAGGTAATGGTGAGGTACCAATTTAGCTACCTTATCCATACAAATGTGGAAAAAATAGTCAACAACATATTTTTTGGAGACTTCTGTAATTTAAATAATTATATTTAAATACTAACTTACACGAATACGCGAACCTCAAGGCCATATTCGATAAAAAAGCAGTTATATATATACAGACGCACTGTTGAATTTGTTAAAAAAAATCTCATTGATTTGAATTTTATGACCTAAACAAGACCTAAACAATGTCAGGTATCATAAAATTAACTCGATGCTTATGTGAAGAAAGTATTTAAAATCCATAACTACAAAGTTTTACATGTATGCTAATGAAAAAAAAACATAATAATTGTAATACAAGAGGAAGTAAAATGAACAATTTTAGGAGTGTGCCATTACTAGAAATATGTGTATGCTTAGGTTAGGTTTGGATATGGGTACTTTCATTGTACATATTTAACTTAATGAACTCTTGTTTTGACTACACTGGTTGAAGCGTCCAGCGCGAGTTGACTACATCATTTGTTTGACAGTGTTTAATGCTTTGAATAACCTGGCACCACAATACATTCAAGAGTTATGTCAGAGAAAAGAGCTAACTGGGAGGTATCTCACACTCAGGTCTTCTGGATCACAGAGTAACAACTCCCTAAAGAAGTTAGACAGAGACAACTAAGCGGCTTACAATGATCGATACTTAAGCGTGAGTGGTCCTATAAAGTGGAATAGATTGCCTCCAGATATCCGTAGTGCACAAAGCAAGAGCACATTCTCTAAAAGACTGAAAACAGCTTTGTTTCATAGAGCAACATTAGACAGAATATAAGTGCCCTTGGAATGATCCTGAATCATTAAACGGCGTTATATAAATTATTTATTATTATTTGATTCTAATAAAAATAAAATTTGGCATTTTCTTAGCAAATCCAAATTTTAATTTGATTATACCAATGAAATAAGTTTTGCATCAAAATTTCCTGACTACATACAATGAAATACTACAAGACGCTACATAATATTATATGAATTAAATTCTTTTCCTGATTTTAAAGTGTGCACTTTATATATTATAATCTAATATAGTGGACCAAGGTTTTAATTTTATCAGTTACCAATTTCATTCTTCTATAACACAAAAATTTACTCAAAGAATAATAAATCCATTTTTTACCCTTAAAACCTGATGCCATACGCCTCTAATCTTGTAAACATTCATGCATCGTGTCATACATGCTCGTCAATTGTTAAAGTTTCTTATGTTTCACATGGTCATACTACACTTTTCTAAAATGACCCATACTATTCACTCCCGTCTCGTACACCCTTGTATATTCTTTTAATATGGCCAAACTACCTCAGGGCATTCACTCTCATTTTGCTAATACTTACTTACTTAACGAGTCCAGAATTCAGATTTTGCCACTCCAATGTGTGGCGGCGGCAATCGCCCTGTCGGTTAATCTTATCAGGTCGTTCATGTGACAGCCTTCGTCCAGTTTTGCTATAATATTCTTCTTTATGTATCACAGATTATACTTTTAGTTTTTTCGAATACCAGTATCTTAGATTTACTAACATTTAAGTAATACTCAATTCGTTCTGCAGGCATCCTTCATACACTTTATTCACTAAATATTGCAATCACACGTTCTGCAATCAAAACTGTTTCATCTGCATAATAAATAATAAAACTGTTTAATACAAATAAATATATAAGGTACATATTTATTACAAAACACATGAAATGTGGACTTATACTATATACTTACATGCCATCACGCCATGTTCCTCACAGGGTAGGCAGAGAGAATGGAACGCCACATTTTTTCATCTTGACACACATTCATCACCTTGTCAACATTCATGCATCGTCTGTTGTTTATGCTTATTACATTTCTGTTTATCAAAATATCGTTCACACGGTCATGTCATCTTTTTCTTGCAGGCATCCTTCATACACTTTATTTACTAAATACTGCAATCACACGTAATGCAATCAAAACTGTTTCATCTGCATACATCAAATCATGTACGATTGATTTGTATCAAAACAACATTTACATACTTTAATGTTAAAGCAGTGCAACATTAACAGCGTGCAATTAAAAGACATTGTATTAAAGTATATTTGTTTATTTAACATCAATAAAAAACGAGTGGGTTGTGGCCAACACTAAACTCTCCACACCATGATAAGCGTTAATTTTTTCTTCTTGAAATGTTGACAATTTCAATATGGTAAAGAATGCTTATGTTGTATGAAATATTTTAATAAAAACAGATAAATTTTGTTTTAAAGAGCGATAGAGCATTTTCAAAATTATAACACGTGATATCATATGAAGAATTTTTTTGTTATTTATGGAAAGCTAATCAGTTCTATGTTCAAGCTCTTTACCTTATAACATGAAATCAAATTACTGAACTTTTCCATACATAAGAAATTTATATATTTCTATACATTTTTTCATACTAAATTTTACTACCAGGAATATATTATATTTTCTAACGATAGTATATTTTTATGTTAAGATAGCCAAACTATAAATGCAGTATGGTGTAGAATGATTATGTTGTATGAAATATTTTAATAAAAGCAGATAAATTTTGTTTTAAAGGACGTTAGAGCATTTTGACAATTTTGACACGTAATATCATATGAAGAAATTTTTTGTTATTTATGGAAAGCTAATCAGTTCTATGTTCAAGCTCTTTACATTATAACATGAAATCAAATTACTGAACTTTTCCATACATAAGAAATTTATATATTTATATACATTTTTTATTCTAAATTTTACTACCAGGATTTCTTTCTAACGATTTATTCTCTAACGATAGTATATTTTTATATTAAGATAGACAAATTTTTATATTAAGATAGCCCCATAAGCAGAATCGGTGGTGTTGTTTACAATATCAGATGTTGTCTTCTAAGAGGTTTTTCTTTGTGGTCATGGTAACATTTCATAACTGAAAAAAAGGAAAAATAATAGTAACATAAAAATAATAATAGGCTAATTTGATAGGATTTTTCATAACAGTCATTGTATTAAATAATAGTAGAAAACCAAAACATATTTCATATTAGTATGAATGATGATACTAGCACAGCATGAATTATACCAAAGAAGTTAATTATAATGACATCTATGGATTTAAATTGTACCGACATATTCTATCTACAGTTTTGGCTTTACTGATGTATGATAATATAAAAAAGTATTTTAACCAATCTTGTCAAAATCAATTTAAAGTATATATAGGACTCGCCAAGCGAATGTATATGGGTGATATCACCTGTGTATAAACCAATTTTAACAATTTAAATTGTATCAACCAATAAAATCAGTTGGTGTTCGACGTTATTCAGCGTATTGAGGCACATTTCCCCTGACCTTTGCAAAAATGATTTATAAAACTGTCACCTACATCCTCTTATATGGCGAGCACTAATAACATTGTAATTGTTTCTATAGACACTCAAAAGATTATTTTTAAGTAAACATGTACGCTCAAAATTTTCTTATACTAGTCGTTAACGCCTTTATAAAGCATACTTTATGTACTCAAGATTTTTATGAATAATTTTAAAATCCAATACCTACCGTCGACTGTCGCCATAAGTCTTCTTCTTCTTTTTGGATCTGTTAGCCTGTTAAAGTCCTGTGTCAGTTTCCTTCCTGTGACGTAGAATGCCAGCTATCCTTCTATCTTTTGGGAGGACGTCCTGAAGGTCTGCTTTCTTGGCGAACATTATCCCTGGCTACTTTTGTTTGTTCGTGTTCATTCCATAACCTATGTTTCATTGTTCCAAGTTTTCTAGAGCAGAATGACAGTTCTCTGAAAATATCATTTTTGTTGGTTAAAATGTACTAATTTGCGTACAGTAAAATATAAATTGTGAAAAGTGCAAAGATATTATAGTAAAAGGCTTTATATTATGTATGGGAGTTATCTAGTTTACGGTTATGATAAGTAATTTCATATAAATCTTGTTTTTTTATAACTCTTGTTCATTGTTGTTATTTTTCAGAATTGTCAAATTCAACATCTTATAAAAGCAATAATGAACAAATTTAATAATCTTTTTTAGTAGATATAGCAAGAATACAGATTCCCACTATAATATAAATGCTTTCATAAGGTACGTTGTACATTATAAATCAATGTTTATAACTCATATGAAAATACTGTAAATACGTAATAAAATAACAAAAGTATTTAATTAACTTACCAGATTCCAAATAATTGTGCCCAGCCGGCAACGTTTATTTTGTTTTATGTGTTTATTTATCTAAATACCTACGAAAATAAACGAAGAAATTGCAATATAACCTCGCGAACTTTTATGACCAAACAACGATACAACAAAATGTCAAAATCGTACGGCATGGATTCACACGAACCATAGAAAATAGAGTTGCCATTAATTAAAAGTAGTGGCGCTCGCAGACGATGGCCAAAAAGATACACTCAAAGTAAGGTAAGATTAATCTTAACTTACTGTACATTATAGGTTATCCAAAATACCGTTGCCAAGGAAAGATAGATCTTTCCTTAAAACAATCTTACAGTGAGGTACCTCAACTTTTTCTTATTTTTTTCTCAAGATAACTAACGAAATACCAGCCTTAGTTGTACCTCTAGTATTTTTTTTTTTAATTTTTATTTTTATTTTCATAAAACTTTTACATTATAATTGGGATCTCACTAGCCTACAGGCTATCAGTGAGTTTCCCATACAAAAGGTCAAGCACATATTACATTCCTTAAGTTACAGTAGGTATTAAAATTATAATATGAGATACATGTTTTTTTACAGCTTATAAATGAGTGAAATGTTTTTAAT
The DNA here is from genome assembly GCA_963576475.1 of Molanna angustata. Classification (NCBI taxonomy): domain Eukaryota; kingdom Metazoa; phylum Arthropoda; class Insecta; order Trichoptera; family Molannidae; genus Molanna; species Molanna angustata. The sequence continues at coordinate 28,403,021 of OY754982.1, forward strand.
TACCTTTTACAAAAAAAAAATTAAATACAGTTTTAACCGAGGATATTTTGTCAAGTTTATCCATACCACTTGGAATGGTGTTGAATATTTTCGGTATGCTTACTTTCAGTGTAAAAATGATATTTGTTTGAGCATTTTGGTAAACGAAACTGAATCAAATCAGAGCTGGGTTTTCCTGACTGTCTGTAATTTAGCTATATTCTACCATGTACATTTAGATATATACAACCCGTATCAGGTAGGTACCCCATGAAATGTTCATCCCACTCTCTAGCTGTCACTGATGTTGCTGTTTCCTGTTGTAGCACAGTAGTATTTTGGCGGGAGTATGTCGCGCCAACTGTCACATACAGATGTCGGGGGGGATGGACACAGAATGACCAAATCTACCCATTGTTTTAAAACATTATCTATACTACAGTTACAGATATGAATATTGGAGTCAAATAGATACTTATCATACCATCATGTCACGTCCTTTTTGGGGTAATGGTTATAATAATTGATGAAGTTAAAAGGAAGTTCTTGAGATTTCTAAATAAGAAAATTCAGCTACTACTTCTGTGTGACGACTTTTCCTGCCTTAGTTTATCTTGGTAAGTTATCATGACTTACCAAATAGATGAATATTTGCACTACCATGCATTTCGTTATGTTTAATACAAGACATTGGAATGATTCTGAGTCATCAAGTGGCCCCATAAAAACACAAATATCTATATATCTTTCTCTGGTCCTTATCCTCATGACTGAGGATGGTGATGGTGATGATGAGACCATTCACTATTTTTGTGGACAGTCACTGAAGATCCCAAAGCAGACTTAACAAGTTCACTCCATCAATGGATTATTAAAATGGTATATTCATATTTAGGTGTTACAGCACCGTTTAATACACCGTCTTATAAATCGCATTACCATGGAAGCCCTGGACTCTTCACAGGCTCGATGGAACTCGTGATCCGTGGGACGAACAACATTCTCGTTTTTCCCTGATGTGAGGACTAGACTTCGTCAATCTTGGGCAATCTCAGGTTTCCGGACATCCCAGTTCATCACAGGACACAACTTTAATAGCTACCTTCGTAGATTCCGCCTTGTAAACTCGTCCTCATGTCAGTTATGCCATCACCCATAATTCAGAGCACATCCTCTGGGAATGCTTTTACCCAAATGTGTCCTACAACAGAACGGAGCTCCTTGCTGTTCTTCAGGGTCCCATTGGGCATGCGGATTTAGAGGTATCGAGGAAGAACTTTACTTGAAATTTAATTCATTACATTTTAACAGTACGTTTATACTAAAACCACAATCATAAGAAACTGACTACTTTCAATTCCATATAATAATATGTTACATCCAATTTAAATTAAAATAAATACCTGCTGATAAAACATGATCCGTACTGTATGATCTAGACATCTAGACTATCTCAATGTAAGGTGTCTTCCTGATGGCACATTACATTTTTTTTATATCTTTCAATATTTATAATTACACCTTAAAGATACAGAAGTCTCCACTAACTATATATGGTTATCGTCGGGTTTATATGACATCCTTTCTTTATTATTTTATTCTTTAGCGCTCCTTCGTCCAGTAATGGACAAAACCCTCCCTCTGAGACCTGTACAGCTCCCTATCTTGGGCAGACCGCAGCCATCCGCCTCCAGCCACTCGTTTAATAATATCATATGACCACCTTCTTGTTGTTGGAATTGTTGGAAGGTGGTCCGAAATAAGGTTGTCTATGACATTGTAAAGACTTACGGGCTATTTCACCACCTCTGGATAAAGTTCTAGATAACTATCCATAAGATAAATTTATCTTAAGGATAAATGAAGCGAGCGTTTCACCACCTACAAATTTCTTACAGATTGTTATCCGACGGATAAAGGGTGGCAACGTTGTAATTTCATCTATTTCAATGGTCTTGTCTATGGGTTGATAAAGCTGTCACATTGTAAATCGTAAAAAGTCGCAGTAAACAGCGGACAACGGTAAATAAACACGCGGTCAAAACGAACACGTGGACACAAAACAAGATATTTCAAATATTTTGGGAATGTATAAAAGAGAAAGAACTACGAATTTCTGAGATGATGACATCAACGTGTTGGTGGATTTAGTTTGTCAGCATAAAAATGTTATAGAAAATAAGATATAAGAAAAAATAATTTCTTTTATGAGTCCTAAAATGTTCTGTGCAGACGTTTTCGTCAATCTAAACCTCGCCTTGAAATCAATATTGTCGAACTCCGAAAAATAATCTTTTCGCATTTGGAATAAATCTCTGACGCCGATTTTGTCTCGTATTATGTAAAAATACGATATCATCGTCGATTTGGACATAAATTTCGATCATTTAAAAAATAACTTATACTCATTTTAACTTATCTATCACTTATCGCGAACCTATTCCGCTAGACAACATATCTAGAACTTTATCCATGGGATAGAGCTATCAGAGAGTCGTGAAACGCATTTTTCGGTTTATCCGTTAGATTTGTGTTAGATTGGCTATCGGGCACTTTATCCAGAGGTGGTGAAATAGCCCGTTAATTAATTATTATCAATGATAAGAAGAAAAAAAATTTGTACAAAACAAAAGTAGTATCAAAAATAAATAAGCATTTGATAAACGGAAATATGTAGTTCAATCTATTCTATTAGTAATAGAAATAGTATCTGAGTTCCGGACTCGATAAGTAAGTAAGTATAGAAATAGTTCACTATATTGCGAAACCGATTCAAGAAGGGCATTGGGGTAGGCAGTGATAACTGTGCTTATTACAAAAAGTATCGTTTTTATTCATTTACAAAGATTCCAAGTATGTACCTACTTTCAGCAGACAGTCAGCAGACAAATCTTGGTTTTCCAAATCTTCAATCGATCTGTAATAAATTGTCGACCCACTGAGGGTCATGGCGTAACGAGATATTTGATCTTTTAGTTTGGTGTTGGGTTCTCTGTTGAATTGTCGTCGCCTTTTACTTATTGACATACAACAACATAATTTGCTGAAGTCATTAACAATGTTTATTCTGACGACAAGAGAGGTTATCCAGATTCGCAATTAAACTTGTACTCTTAATTCAATCTTTGACGTAAATTGTCTTTAGTTGGGGTTCAAATATCAAATTACGCACTTCAGTTAATGTGGATTATGCCTTATACATCCCTTTACAGCTTTTCTCTCACAGAGCATGTGACTTTCAGAACTGACATTTTTCTGTGACCATTCAGCCAATAATTATGTCCCTAAGAAGATCAATCTTCTTCTTTGGTTTCAATTTTGGAGATTCCAATTAGTTGGCAACAAAGCTATGCATTTCTTCCTCCACTCCGCTCGTTCTTCAGCTACTCTTTTGAATTCTGTGTAGAAGGTAACATAACTGATATTTTTCTATGACCAATCTGCCAATTAATGCCACTATGAAGATCAATCTTCTTCTTTGGTTTCAATCTTGGATATTGGTTGGCAACAAAGCGTTGCATTTCTTCCTCCACTCATCGACTCTCTTCAACTTTGTGTAGGAGGTACACTTCGTGTCCTGACACACCTACTCTGAATACTCCTGACGAGGACGCTCTCTGCCAGTCGATCCCTCAACCGTTCCCATCAAGATGATATGTAGAAGATTTTCGTGTCGTGATACATGGCCTATCCAATTTGCACAACTTTTCGATATGGTGTTTAACATGTGCCTGATTTCTTCATCTCATCATTTGTAAAGTGATATTTATGCTGAAATATGTTGCTTCTTATGTTTATATATTTCACAAAATGGAGCGTCGGTATAAAAGAGATAATCTTCTTAATAAAATCCAAATTAAAAATTAAAAAAAAACGGAATTTGCACTCCACAGGTGCATGTCTATTTTTAAATCTTAATTTTCTTCTTATTTGTTTAATTCTTCCCAGTACATTTAAATCTTAATTTTCTTCTTATTTGTTTAATTCTTCCCAGTACATCTGGGATCAGCTTTTCTAGTATTTTTATATTTCATTTTACAATTTTCAATTTAAATATTTTTGCATATTATTAACTGCTTTTTTACATATTATTTATTCGATTTCCGCTCTACAGTACCGACTACGAATTGTGCTTCCATTCTTATATTATTATTGATTTCGGGTGTCCCGAAATAGCCGTGTAATAGAAAATACAACATCGATATGTGTTTATATTATATGTATATGCCAGTGTTGGTGTCTTCATAAATAAATAAATACGATTTTTTAACAAAATAAAACAAATGTAACGATATATATATATTATTTTTCGCGAGTTTAGGCTCTATATTGCCATTAGTTGAAAGTTTATTACCTATATCATAAAACATGGCTGGTTGTGACATTTTAAAAACACGTATATATACATGTTGCGACATCGTAAAGTTTAATGGGGTGTGTTAATACGGAAATTTATTTTATATATTTTATACATTGAGAGAAAATTAACATTTACCAGAACGGCATTTTGAATTCGGATGTATCGATGTACATTTAACGCACATAATATTATTTTTTTATCTTATTTCTAGACTCATTCATGTTTTAACAAAGTTAATGTTATAAATGTACAGTGATTTCTTATTTAATAAAATTAAAAATGCATAATTTCCTAACTCCTTCAAACAAATTCCTTCCTTCGCACCAATAGTTCCTCCTTTTCCTCATTTTATTCTCATTATATATTGTTTTTACTCTCCACTACTATGGAATAGTGGAGAGTCATGATTTCACAATTTAAAGAGTATTTTTTTACACCAATTTCTCAATGGGTATCATGTAAAAAGTGCATACTATGAGTTTTGTTGTGATGTTTTCGTGTGTATGGCGTATCCTGTATGCCGTACATAAATATGAAAATTTGTGTCCTCTGTACAGATCAAACTAAAAGGCCGATGAACTTAATGTTGATATATAATATGTGAAATACATCAACTTAGAGCTGATTAGTTTTCAATAGACAACGGTTCATTTTTTCTTTGTTTCTCTATGATTTCATCTGTTAAAACTGAAAAAATGTTCTCACGACCTGGAAATTTGATATATTTCAATTTTGTTTAAACTATTTATACAATACCTCCCAATAATCTTCAAAAAACTGCGTTCAAAGTTGGTCAACATTAAAATAAAAACATACAACCGTTTGAAAAATTATGTTCATAATAAAAGATTTTTGTATGAAAAATATACATAACAAGAGAAAAATTTTATGTTAGACAGTGTTAAGTTATTTGATTTTTATATTGATATTTGATTTTTATATTGAGTGTAATATTAGCAGGGAAGCTTCATTGTGTAGTGGAGAGTTTAGCGTTGGCCACAACCCACTCGTTTTTTTTATCAATTGTATTTTTAATCTTATTATTGTTATTCATTTAGTTACTGCTCAGCATACTTGTTTAAATATTATTACTTCTTTCTTATTAATTAGAAAATAGTATTATTGGCTTGTACTTATTTTAATAGCACTATATACATATAACCACACAATTGACAAAGCTGTAGTTTTCTGAAATAAAATAAATAAAAATAATGAAACTAACTTTTCCATCATATCGAAAAAATAAACTCGTTTATTTTACCTAATATTTTACTATCGACTTTCTTTTAGCGTTTGCGGTAACGCCACTGTTTGTCTGGTGTATGCAGATAGTAACGGTGACCGGTTAGTTAAGAGCATTACTCGTATGGGGAGAGCAGTGGCGGAGCGTGGTAATCAATTTATGGTGGAGGCTTGGGTGCACGTGCGGTTTCGAACGCTCCAGACTGGGAGAGACCAAATGATAGCCATGCCTGGGAGTGTCACCCCATAGGGACAGGTGTCAAAAACTCAAAATTTTAGAAACAATTATTGAACAATTGAAATTATGAATGTTATTGTAATATTATTTGCCATTCAAATTGAAAAAAATAATGGTTTCTTCCATTCAATGTTTTACTATTTATGAATGTGTGATATCACATTATGGGAGAATATTAGATACACATATGGACTGCTAGAAGCAAATCCAATATGTCTATGAACTGCAGGAAGGATCGTCCGTCACCAATCTGCCTACAGCTCATTCTTCAGTATTTCGGACATGGAAGCGGTCCATTCAGTTTAGTTACCATTCTCAGTTAAGACACATAGAAAGAATGAATAATAAATGTCTTTCAAAGCAAGCATACATAACTCTATTTGGGGTAGGCAGAGAAAACCGATCGCCCGACTCTTCTATCTTGACAAACTTGTGTTGCCTCATTTACACTCATGCATCGAGTCATGGATTCTCTCGTTTTGTTGTGACTTTGTATATTCCCATCTTTCAAAATCATTTATATGCTCATGCCAACTGTTTCTCGGCTGGCCCCTACTTCTCATTCTACGCTTTTTAGCCTCGTATACTTTTTTGTCAGGCATTCATCGTTCATTCTCTCTACATGTCCGAACCATCGCAGAGCATTTAACTTCATTCTACTCACAATATCTCTCAATCTTGTATTCTCGTCTAATATCCCAACTGGAAAAAAAATAATATTTTATTTCCACTAGTTATTATAGAATCTTCTTTTTCATCTTCTTTTCCTCACCAATTGTCACACATAATGGTGGTTATTATAAAATATTTTCCATATATAATGTAATGAAAAAAAAATGGACTTTAAAATTAAAATGAAGTCATTTAAGTCGAAAAGTTATGTATAATAACTAAGTTTTTCTTTAAAAACGACATATATAGTAGGTATTTTTTGTCATATTTATTTTATTTTGTCGTATTTTCTATTATATATTTGTGTTTAGATTTATATTATTTTTGTCTTATATCTGTCGTAAAACGCATTAAGCCGTTAAAATAATATATTATTATTATTTTAAATGTCTTATTTTCTTTCTTGTATTTTTGTATGTTGTAATTTTTTTTATATAGCGTCCTTTTTGAGAATCTCATATCTCCTTGATTCAATATTCCAGGCCATTCACAAATAAATATAAAAAAACTTTTGATTAATTGACAAACGTTTGACAAAAGGTTGTCAACTCCGTCGTGTCTGAATATTTCTGTTTGTTTATATTTTGCGACAGACGGTGAAAAAAAGTGAATATGAAATTAGTAGGCATTTGATAGGTATATATGACTTTTATTGTACAACAATAAACGAAAACAATTAAAATGTTTTAACGACACACAAAATAATATGGAAACTGGAATGATTGGAAAGATGGGCAATGACATTTTATACATAAACACGTTATATGAGAACTAAACGCTCTACAAAAATGGCACACTTTAACGAATTCTTACAATATCAGCTAGAAAGAGCGCACACGACAGAATACATTTAGTGAGAAAGAGATCATACAATAATATATAGTCAGACACATACTGCAGACATATTTTGTCTTTTACTCCAATGCAATCACATTATAATTATCTCTCACACCAAATAACTACTGTGAAAGAGACGAACTTATATTAAGTTATAGCCGTGTGAAAAAACGAATACAACAACATAATCCATCTGCATACATACAAGCAGAAAAATACTATAAAAAAATACTTATATTAGAAAAATACTTATAAATATATTAGTTATCGAATAAATATCCAGCATGAAATGATATATCTGGTTACTCCTTCACAGTTCTAGTGTAATATACATGTTTTCATCGTACAAGATTTTGACTAGGATAATACGTCCTTTCATTTTGACTAGGATAATACGTCCTTTCATTTTGACTAGGATAATACGTCCTTTCATTTCGACTAATATAATACGTCCAAAAACTACAAAATCTTGCGTGCAACTAAATGCAGTAAAAATTAAGTGAGGTATAAGCCTTATTTTGTTTACCAAATTTAAAGTCTAGTAATGTATCTATTATTTTCATTGGTAGTGGGTAACGTTATTTTACGTGCATTTTCGTTAATTTCATTGACGACGCCTCCAAAGTTCTCTGTTTTCTGCCACTATCTACCACTACTACATCATTGTATTTATTATATTCAGTTTCGCAGTGATCAGGGATGATTCATTTAAACGATGGCAATTAAGATAAAATATCCTCCCCTTGCTTGACGTACTATATCTACGCAGTTATCTGTGGTTGAATACTATTCTCACTGGACCACACCACAGCATCAGTTACATGTCATTATAATCTATTAATATTGATTCATGCTGGTGGTAATATATCATCGTAAGCATTATGGAGTTATCTTAATTGTTATATTATGATTCGAAGTGGTTAAGAGAATCAGATAACTTATACAGATATTTTTGGTAATTAGGAATTATATGAATAAAAAGGAAATATACTCAATATATCAATATATTATTACGAACTAGTACAATATTCTGCTGTATTATAGTTATCGCCAAATAACTGAGTGCCAAGATTTAGGTATATTTTAAGAAAATTACAATATTACTAATATTAAAAGAACATGAATGTCACTTGTTTATAACTCAATGAAAAAGCGTATGTAAGATGGTGCATGTAAGTAATTGAAGCAATACATATGTTTCAAAATAGAAAAACCTGGCATTCGGTTCTCTCTACCCTCCTCAGAAAGGTAATGTATACACATCAACCCAACCGTTAATTTTGTCAATTTATGTAGCTGCATTTAGATAAACAATGGATGTCCCTGTTTTGAACAAATTATTTACTTAATCGACATTGTTTTCATAATAAAAGTGTTTTTAATACTATAGGTACATACATACAAGAGCTGTAGGTATTAAAAATGTTGTGGCATAGTGAAAAAACCGTTTGGCTTCATTTCGGGCTTCCTGAGTTCGATTTTTGTATTCGAAAAATTTATTTTAATTCATTTCACACGCAAATCATGCCTCTCTGAGCTGGAAGCACCGGTTAGTTGGCAATAAAACTGCCACTTGCACAGGGTGTAAGGAAGTGTCGAATAAAAAAATGAACTATTTCTTGTCATATCCCTGCTTGAAAAGTATTAAGTTTTTTTGTCTATTTTTTCTTTTCTCCGTGCAATTTCTCCATTCGATAGTCAGTGCCGTGTCGTCTCCACGCTCCATACTCACACCCTGGTTGTCGGGGCCCTAGTACATTATCTTCTTACGGGACCCCATTAGCCCTGGTGCCTTTAAAATAATCTCCAACGATAAAGTGCAATATTATCGAGTGCATATTGCACTTAAATTAAATATTGAATATTGCTACTAAGGGAGTTTAGTGTACCTCCTCATATACAGGGGCGTAACAACTTATGACGAGAGCGTTGAAATCTTCAAATAAAATAAAATAGAATTAAATTATTAGAGTCGTATGTGCATTTTGCAATTTTATAGAGCCTATGAGTATTTTACAAAAAAAACAATTTATTCTTTATGATTTTACGTTTCAAAAAATTCTTTTGCTCTCTAGAGAATTGATTTTTGAATTTTAAATGTGAAGTGTGTTGGCCAAAACTCTATTCAATATAAATATATTGAATACAAAATGACTGTGATGCTTTTATAAAGTTACTTTATTGTAAAATATTCTTTATGATTTTATATACCAAAGGACTCATTTATTCTATTAAAATGATTTTGATTTTTCATATTAAAATTTAAAAAGTATAATGTGTTAGTCAAAACTCCACTCAATATTATTATTACATGGATAAAATCACCTTTTCTATACACCATATTGCAGAACAAATTACGCACAAAATAATTATGTAAACAGATGCTTAAACTATTACAATAGTCTTGACTCCCAACCGGATATATTTAACTCTACGCAGACATCGATGAAACGTCAATTACGCGCAGTTATTGGTAATATTACTGGTTAAAAATCAAACCTATCTTCCTTAAACCATCATCCCTTCTTTATCAATTCTTCCTATCCATTACCCTTCCCTTTCCCCCGCATACACTCACCATCATACTTATTAATAACTCAACTACTCATAACCAATTATATATTATAATGTAACTATGTGAAACTTCATAATTGGCTTATTTTGTAAAGCTGTTAAGTTTCCAAACAAATAAAATAAATAAAAAATAACTTTTAGAATGAATCTACAGTCAATGATGCTTTTATAAAGTTTCTTTATAGTAAAACATGAATAAGAAATACAGTTCTATAGATAATTTGTTTCAACGTTCAACTAATCCTGTTCCTACTTGTCGCCACGCTAATTCTTGATGAAATTAAGGAAGCGTTCGTACAGTACTTATCTTTCTTAATAGCCTGGATAATTCCCCGTTTCCTTAATAAGCGATATACACCATCAATTACTACACAATGTCACTTGATCATTTTAACTTGGAACGCCATCTTTACTCGAGACTTTGTTGTCCCAGTCACTATCTGGATTATCTTCATTAATTTGTTATACATAATACCGCTTTCATATTATACGATTTAACAGCGCCATTTTTTTGGAAAAAAGCGTTGGATTAACGGACGAGCATGTATGAGATGGTGTGCGAATGCGAGTGAGGCGATGATTGAACGCAGATAAAAGTGAAGGTTAACCGCTCGGTTCTCTCTGCCTACTCCAATAGCAGGGACATGACGTGATGGTATGATGGTATGCAAGTCTTCTTTTGGCGCATATTTTTATTTATCCGTAAAATATCGAGAACCCGAGAACGCCCGAGTTTCGTCATAATATCAAGGCTGATTTTTCTGTATAAGAGTATTAAAACAGCTTACATCGATTAGAAACTATAAACCCTGAGTACTAGTGGGTTTCTAGTACTAGGCTTGAATGTGATTTTTTAACTCATCAGTTAAACACACGTACATTTTCATTGGTGACCCCTTTCTTCGTTACGTTTTGTGTCATACCTACACGTTGCGTTCACAGGCGTGGTGATCATTACTATCACTCGAACTCTGTAAACTTTGAACGACTGAACTTCCTAAAGGCAATTTTTAGGTTTTAAGATGTATTTGGTTTTATTTATTTATTTATTTATTTATTTATTATTATTAAACGGCATACAATGCCTTTTACATACATAGATAAAACACATATTAATGATAACAATAGATATAATAAAAAAAGCAAATAGGTATCCACTTGGCAAACAAAAAAACTTAAACCTAAACAATAAGACAAAAAATAAGAAATAATATAAAAAATAGATGTAAGCAAACATAAAAAAAAGATATACATAAGGATAAAAAAAACAAAACAGTAAATTCAAAAATAAAAAAACATTAAATTCAAAAATTAAAAAAAAAATCAATAACGTATGCAAACATAAAAAAAGATGTACATATAGACTCAAAATCAACCTTAAAATTAAATAAAAAAGTATTATTAATAGAAAAAAAAATAGCAGTGTCATGTAAATTATAAATAAACAAAAAAGATATAAAAAACAAACATTTAACAATCGAAAATATGCAAATCCGTACTGAAATATAACAGGTTGTTTCTCTCATAAAAAAATGTGCATATCGTCTGTTTATATTTGTATTTGGATAGCATAAAATGTCACCTAAATGAGAATATTCATTTCCAGTATTATGGAGTCGACTGATTAGCGAGTGATATTCTGTCTGTGTGTGTGTGTGTGTATTGTTGTAATAAAATGGTGCTGTCTGTCTAGTGGATCGTCGTGGTATATTGTAATTAATCAATTCTGTTAGTGCAGGGGTATCCAAACTCGAGTGAACTATTCTGTGTAAAGTAACCAAGTGAAATATTTGTCTGCGATCTGATAGTTTTAATAAATTTGTCAAATGGAGAAGAGCATTGTAATCTATTAAATCTCTAGGAATAAAAATCTTAAAATTCACATATATAAGAAATCTACGTTGCACTTTTTCGATAGATTGAATATGAGAGTTATAATGTGGAGACCATATTGTTGAATTGTACTCTAAAATACTTCTCACTAGTGATGTGAACAGAATTTGAATACTAAATATGTCTGTAAATTTTTTTGTAATTCTAATTATAAATCCTAAAAGTCTTTCCGCACGATTAACAATATTAGTAATGTGGCTAACAAAAGTTAGTTTGTGATCAAAAATTACGCCTAGATCATTAATTTCTTCTAATACATTTAACTCTTTTGAATCGATTTTATAATCACAAAATATGGGTTTCTTTATTTTAAAAAATCTAATTACTTGACATTTAGTAGTATTGAAAGAAAGTTTATTGCGATTACACCAATCAGAAAGGTTATTTAAATTTTCTTGCAATTTCAAGCAGTCATTACGGTTATTAATTATTTTAAATATTTTCAAATCATCTGCAAATAATAGAAATTCTACATCAACAAATACATCAGCAATATCATTTATAAACAAAATAAAAAGAATTGGTCCCAAATGTGAACCCTGTGGCACACCACTAGTAGCAGTAAATGCCGTAGAGATCACATCGTTTAACTTGACACATAACTTTCTATTTGACAGATAGCTCTCAATCCATCCCAAAAAGCTACCTGTTATTCCCAAATTCTTTAATTTGTTCAGCAATATCACATGACACACCTTATCAAAAGCTTTGCTGAATTCCGTGTATATAGAGTCAACTTGAGTTTTTCTAGCAAAAGCGTTAACTATAAAATTTTCATAAACCATAAGATTTGTTAGGGTTGATCGTTTTGCTATAAATCCATGCTGATTGTTCGTAATTATTCCGTTAATTTTGAATACTATTTTTTCTAAAACAATTTTTTCAAAAATTTTTGGTATTGTTGACTGTATACAAACAGGTCTATAGTTACATATATCCGTTTTGTCGCCCTTCTTGAAGATTGGTGTAATAAAACTATTTTTCCATTCAATTGGGAAAATACCAGTTGTCAGTGACATGTTAAAGATTAAGTAAAGTGGATATGATATAGTGTACATACAATTTTTGAGGAAAATGGGTGGTATTCTGTCAGGTCCAGGGTTTTTTTTTAAATCTATTTTTTTTATGATTGATTCAACCTCATCCACCTCAATACGGACCCGCGATATTTGCAAATTAAAATCAGAGAAAAAGTTAGGAACTTCATTCTTGTCAATTTCAGAGTCATAAACACTTTTGAAGAAAGATGCAAACAGATTAACTATATTTTCGACTGTGTTTTCAAATCTGCCGTTATAACACATATTTGCCGGTACATCCAATTCGTTTCTCTTTAGTGACTTAGAGTAGTTCCATAGAATATTAACGTCATTATTTTTTATCGAATTCTCCACATTTTTTATGTATTCATTGTAACACCGTTTAGAAGACACATTACACTGACGTCTAATAGAATGAAATTGTATATAGTCTGTAATAGATTTAGAGATCTTATACTTCTTATGACATTTTTTTTTTAATATAATAAGATCAATTAAATCTTTATTAAACCATTTAGGAAAAGTACTATTTTTACACTTAACATACGGTATTATTGTTGGATTATTAGAGCGACAGAGGACAGGAATGGCTGGAGAAGGATTCTGAAGGAGGCCAGGGTCCACACAGGGCTATAGCGCCAACGATGATTTTGGATTATTCAATAAAAATGCCTTTTTATTTTCATTCTCTGCTGTTTTCATGAACTGCGGTAAAACGATGTCACATAACTCCACTACTATACGAATTACACTGGTGTAAGTGTCCTTCTTTGTGTGCCGTATCAGGTTCCCCCGACGTTGGCGATCACTCTGGAGATTGCTTCTCTGTCCTGCGCCATTCGGACCAGCTCTCCTACCTGCGTTATTCCAGTTCACTGTCGGATATTGCGCAGCCAAGACATCTGCCTTCTCCCAACTCCACGATGACCCTCAATCTTGCCCTGTATTATCAGCTGCAATAGTTGATACTTTTCTCCTTGCAGAATGTGGCCCAAATATGATACCTTACGAATTTTTAAATTTGTCAGGAGTTCTCTGCTTGTATGTGCTCGACGCAAAACTTGTTCGATGGATATTAAATCTGTCCACGGTATTCGAAGTATTCAAACGCTTCTAACCGGTTCATTGTATTAACTTTAAGAGTCCAAGTTTCGCAACCATACAACAGGACGGACCAAACATAGCACATAATAGAAACATAGCACAAAATAAACATAGCACCAAACATTCTCTGACGGAGTTTCAAATTAAGGCTGTCATTGCAGAATAGTGTTCTCATCTTGTTAAAAGTATTTCGCGCTATTTCAATTCTGCGTTTTACGTTTCTAAGTGTCCAGAGCGAGTTAATTACTAAATTTGTTTGACCGTGTTTAATGCTTTAAACAATCTAGCACCACAATTCATTCAAGAGCTGTGTCAAAGAAAAGAACTCTCTGGAGGCATTTCACACTCAGGTCGTCTGAATCATAGATTAACAACACCCTAAAGGAGTTGCACCGAGTCAACAAAGCGGCTTACTATGACCGATGCTTTGTTGTGAGCGGTCCAATTAAGTGGAATAGATTACCTCCAGATGTCCGCAGTTCTCAAAGCAAGAACACTTTTACTAAAGGTCTGAAAACATCTTTGTTTTGTAGAGCAGCACATAACTAAACTATAAGCGGCCTAGGAATGAGCTTGAATCATTAAACGGCGCTATATTAAATCCCCCATCATAATTATTATTATTATCACATTTATTTGAGTATCACATTGCATATTGGCTTATACATACATACCATCACGCCATGTCCCTCGCAGGGTAGGCAGAGAAAACCGAACGCCACTTATTTATATCTTGACACACATTCATCTCTTCGTCGACATTCATACATCGTCTTATACATGTTTGTCTGTTATTCATACTTTTGACATTACCGTCTTTCAAAATACCGTTCACATGGACGTGCCATCCCTTCCTTGGGCGACCCCGACCTCTCATTCCATTCCTGTCCGCAATGTATATTTTCTCCGTCAGGCGTTCCTCATTCATTCTCCCCATGTAGCCAAACCATCTCAATGTGTTCACTTTCATTCTATTAATGACATCTTTCTTTATCTTACATTCTTTCCTTATGTCCTCATTTCTGACCCTGTCATACATCGTCCTATTACAGACTCTTCTTAACGATCTCATTTCAGTTGCATTTATTCTGTTTGCGTGCGACTTCTGCCATGTCTAGGTTTCACTTGCATACGTCAAGGTTGGCACTAAGATAGCATTATGAATGGCAATTTTAGCTTCCTTTGATATGTTGCGATCATTTATAACTGGTCTTAGTGATCCATTCACTCTGTTTCCTGCCATAACACTTATTTCGATTTCCTTATCAATCCGTCCTATTATAGATTCTTCTTAGCGATCTCATTTCAACATCATTGTGTATATGTATGTATTAATGAGAAACTACTGGATTATTACTCCACCCCAACCAAGAATAATATAATAATGTATGTACTTCCACCCATTATTGTATGAAAAGTATCTGTTTTGTGTCGTCTGTTCCTCTAATTATTATTATTGTCATTCATATCAACTTTTGCACGAGTCAAACTCATCCACGGCACTTCGCATAATCCTCGGACCATTATTCAGGCTCAGTTCGGGAGCTTTGCATAATATTTATTTCCACCCCTTCGTCGGAAACCGACCCTCGACAGCGACGCGTCAATTTTTGCAACCCCTTCGAAACTTTAAATATTGGTTCGTTAGCTCTATCCATTCACAGGACACTATTGTTTTTACTTCAGTCTTCTTGACTTCCTAGCTCTTCTGTCTGTATTTTGGAGTATACGAAAACTTGCAGATATCTTCTCTCAATAAGTCTCTGAACATCTGTTTCCATTTGACCATAGGATTTGATTTTGAACGGAAGATTCTTATTATTTTTTGTTATATACCTAGCTTAGTAGAATTATAATTTCGAGATATATTTATAACGCAAATAAATAAAAATTAAATCAGTACACACCTTTCAAAGTTAGTCCATGGATTGTTTACATTCATACTGCCAATGTCAAACACACGATGTCAAACGCAGTTGTTTTATAAAACATACATATTTAAATACAGAACATACATATTCTATTGTGATATGATATGGTGCTTAAAAAATAACACATAGTTTTTACGAAAAATAAAATTGTTGAATTTATTAATATCATTAATTAACAACAACATCTTAAGAAACATGTTGATTTTATGTCAAATCACGGTCTGCCTCTTCGGTATGCTGATCGTACCACACTAGCTATTCTCATTCATTCTACTGAATTTCTCAGTTCCTCTTTTGAAATACAATCAGCAAGGCTATAGAACACTTTACGTGATGATATTACGACGTCTCAATCGATTTAACCTCTAATAACTCTTAATTGACACTCTTTCCCCATCCTCTCTCACATACCACAATCTCTATCTCCCTCCTTTCTCTGTTGCTTTTTTTTATATTTGTAGGGTCGTATTACGGGATATATTTGAGAAAAATATAAGAAAAAGTTGAGGTTTTGTATGCAGTATTCTCTCATTACGGAATCTTACATTTTTTTAAATAACTCCCGTAATACGACTCTTAATAATGTTACCTGTTTATTTTTGTATGTTTTTTTTTGTTATAAATTTAATGCACCATTACACTATATATGGCCTCACGTTGCTTTGATTGGTTGGAAGAAATTGTCTTATGGAAATAAACTCGCCATTGTACTCGTAATAATGCACATGAAGTAAATAAATAATTTCGGCTTCGTATATATTCATTCTAGGATTTGAAGCATATAAAATTGTGTCCAGGTTCAGCACAGACTATAAGTTCTATCCACTTTATTAGGATCTAATTTAAGAAATAATAATAATTAACACTTCCTTGCATCCTGTGCAAGGGGCGAGTCATATGGCAATTTCTTCCAACTAACCAGCGCACTATGTATTGTAGTAAAGAATTAGCTAAAGTTTATAATAAAAAATAATAGTATATTCATCATAATATTTACATGAAACGTACGTTCATCAAAATCCATGATTGTTTCATATAATATTCAAATTCTTTTAATTTTATATTTATTGCGTTACTAATACTTCTTATCTTTTACCTACATAAGTCATGAACTGGAATTAATTAAATATTATATGTACATAGTAGGGTTCTCAATAAAATAAAAATAAATTATCTAATACTGTCAAAATTATAAGCTATGTTCAGTGGTGATAATAAACAGACAATGATATTAATCTATTTGCATTTTAATCCCTTATTTTTATGCAATGGTGCCAGTCATATACTTTAAATTTGTTCAAACCCTTTTTTATTTCATTGGCTTTGTGCGAACCATAAATAATGTTTCGAAAAACTTTTTAATGGATATATTTAAATTTATTACAATTGATTTTCACTTTTATAGCCGTATTAATATACAAAATCGTTCCAGGGGCGCTCTTGCTTATATGTATTTATATGCAATTGTTGGATCTGCGAAACAACAGTAGTCTTTCTTCTCTAACGCGACGTCCTACGTAGGCGATTCAAAGCGAATGCGAAGCGGCGCGGCGCGGCGCGAAAATAACAAACAGTCGGTAACTATGGAAGTGTCCTACGTTACCGACCGCGAGTTGGTTTCGATGCGGCGCGGCGCGATGTGAAGCGAACGCGATCAGTTGGTTTGATATTTCCGCGCGAATTGATAGCGGCGCCACGCGCCATTGTTTTTTGACATGTCAGAAACAGAAATTTTAATTTCTGTCCATGAACTTCCCATATTATGGAACAAAATCATTATTATTATCGAACCGCGAATTTTACGATTTGGCAAAAATAAATGGGACTACAAGTAAACACATTTATTTATTATTGCTATTTTACAATATATTTTACAATAGGATGTTGTTTAAAACACACAAAGTTTTCTCTCGCTTGCACGAATGTCAAATTTTGATATGTTTCCCGGAAAGATGTAAATTCAGTCTCATTTATTAATTCAAGATCACGTAATTCTTCATAAAAATTGTGATATTTCCCATAAATATGTCTCTCTAAGTACACAATATTAGTTTCACTTCTCTGCCGTACATACTTCTTGAGTATTTTATATACGTACATCCATGACAGTAGCTGGCGGCAGAGGGAACGATTCGCGCACACGTAGGTCAGATCCGCCGCGTCGCACCGTATCGCATTGAATTCGCTTGTATCTGCACCGCATCGCTTCGCAATCGCGTTCGCTTTGAATCGCCTACGTAGGATGTAGCGTAACACAAATAATTTGAAGTTTGCAATTCTGCGCTCCATGTATTATGTTAGAGAGTTTGATTGTAATTAATGAAGGGTTTTAAGATAACTTCCGATGTATGGAATGGGATTTTCAGTACTGTTTATAATATTTAGCAAAAGATGGTGTCGTATTCCTGTTGGTGTCTTAATTTTAAGAAAAGACGTTTAAAATCGCAATTAATTCCAAATCGCGAACAGAATCATATAGGAATTTCATAAAATTACCACAAATAAGGATCTTATAAAAAAAATTACAAAAATTTATCTAAAAAAAATCTGGTTACTCAATAAGGCTCTTCTAGGTTGGATGTACAGTTTTTGGCGCTTGGTAGACTATAATTTCTTATTTTTTATTGCTTTTCGGGCGACTTACAGGTAATATGTCAAATATTAATTTAAAATGCATCCAATAACAAGTTTCCACATTCTGTAGACACAGATTCAGACTGAAAACACAATTAAAAACTGTGTCTCCACCGGGAATCGAACCCGGGACCTTTGGATCAACAGTCAGATAACCTAACCAACTGAGCCACGTGGGTCGACATTTAAAACTGTGTCTCAACCAGGAATCGAACCCCGGACGTTTTGCTCAGTTAGGCAACTGAGCCACTATTCGAAAAGCGGTCTTTCGATTATTTTCTTCATATTTGGCGCCTCAGATTTATTTGCGCCTGGTGCAACATCACCATTTAAACCTGTGATGGATCAGGCCTTGGGGACATCTCGTCGTGGTGCGCATGTTTCTTGAAGACTGTAAAATGTGTCTTTGTCACACTCAATTTCCCGTCGATTACTATTGGAACATGAAAATTTTGACAGCGCTGTCACAGCCAATAAAAATGCCATTCATCTCAGAGTGGTTGTCGTGATGTTGCCAATACACTGACAGGCCACTTTTCAAAGCTGTATCATTTGTGCGTTTAAAACAAAAATAAATTATAATACCAAGTTTATATACCTTACCGTTTTCTTCTTCTTCTTTTTAGCCCCTTTCACTCCACTGCTGGATATGGGCCTTTTCCTAGGTTTTCCATTTCTCTCTATCTCTACCGTTTTTTCAATGGACTATAAATGAAGTTTTTTCGATTTAGAAAATTCTGTAAATTAAAGAAACGTTTTCGTATTTTTTTGATGACTACATTTACTGCCACAACTCTCTTTTGACTTCTCAAGCACTATTAAGTATTTTAAGCATTTGATAAATATGTTGGTATTCATATTAAAAATTACTCTGGAGATCGAAACAGTTTTTGCCATAAATATCAAAAATAATTGAACTTTTGCTGTGAGGCACCGGCTTTGAATAGTGTTTCCACTCTTTTCTGTTATCATTGTTTTCTGGTGTCCCGTAAGAGCCGGGTAATCGAAAATACTACAGGCAAAATAAAATCTCACATAGTTCTGCAATGGAGTTCATCACCCATTCATGAATGTAGTTAGGTAAGACGGGACTGGTTTCATTTTATAATGTATTGCATGCTCGCACACCTGTCGCTGGTTACCCCACATTGGGGGATATATTTTTTTAAATGAATATATTCTTGTTAAACAAGTACATGTACATCTTCCTACATTCCCTAAATTATGCATAAATGCTTGTGCTACAGGTGAATGAAACTGGCCGTTGCAGGATTCGAACTCGCGACCACTGGATCACTAGCCCAGCGCGCTAACCGCTCTGCCATCAACCCATCTAAATATGCCGTAATTGCATGAATTATTGAATTAATTTGCCCTTGAAACAAGTTCTTTTACATCTCATACGTAACCTAAATTGAATTGATAACATGTCACTGAATTGATTTATTTGATATGTCTTATTGATAAACCAAGACACTGCCCGTCCTTGCATTGATTTATCTGAGATGCCTTATTGATAAACCAGGACACTGACCGTCCTTTCATTGATTTATCTGAGATGCCTTATTGATAAACCAGGACACTGCCCGTCCTTGCATTGATTTATCTGAGATGCCTTATTGATAAACCAGGACACTGACCGTCCTTTCATTGATTTATCTGAGATGCCTTATTGATAAACCAAAAATTAAACAAAATTAAACAAAATTAAACAAAATTAAACAAAATCAATAAAGTTATACCAGTTTATATCTGAAAAGTGACATTTTGGTGAAGTGCCGCTTTTGGTGATGGGTATGTGTTGTTTATTTATATACCATTAGAAAGCCCATCAAATTTGGTACAAAAAACCTCGCGGGATCAATGTTCTATCTTACAAGGTTCTAAAGTTATCTATGAAAATAAGCTTTTTCTCATACTAAATAGAGCTCTGTTGAGCCCTACCCACATACCTACACTATATATGTACATAACAAAAAATCAATTAACAATTAATATGGATTGCTTTAAATGCCAACAAACTGTAACTGACGGGGTAACCTGTACATCGTGCAAAAAGTTATTACATTATGAATGTGGGGGTACCTCTAAGACTACTTTCCGAAAATCAAACATAGAGAAAAGGAAAATCTGGCGCTGCGTTACGTGTAAATCCGACCCTACTAACTCTAATAACACCATAGATTCTGTGATGGCAGAACTAAAAAAGATTACCTCTGAACTGTCTGCATTTAAATCCATAAGCATACAAGTACAAGATCAAGTCAAAGAGTTAAAAGATGAAATAACACAATTTAAAAAATCCATTGACTTTACAAACTCAAAACTTGATCAATTTTCTGTTAGGTTCGAGGCTTTGGAGAGTAAAATTCATAAAGTTGACAGATTAGAATCCGAGTTAGCTACACTAACGAAAACAGTAAACATTTTGAAACAAAAAACAGATAAAAATAACAGAGAACTATTAGAGTCTGAGCAACGTTCACTGATAAATAATATAGAAATCCACGGCCTGCCAGAATCAAACCAAGAGAATATTAAAAGAGTTGTTTTGGATATTGGAAAATCGTTGGGGTGTACACTTAGTGACAAAGATATAATCGAGACATATAGAACAGCCGGCAGCAGAAATATTTTGACTCGGAAGAGTAACAATATTGTTGTTAAGTTTGACTCTAAGAACAAAAAAGATGAAATGTTGGCAGCAGTCAAAAAGAAGAAAGGCATCGACACAAACATGATCAATATACCAGGAGAGAAGATTCGCTTTTTCATTAACGACCATCTAACATTCAAATCGAAACACATACTGAGAGCCGCCAAAGAATTCAAAAAACAAAATAACTACAATTTTTTATGGATAAGAAACTCAAAAATCATGATTCGGAAGGACACCACCTCAAGACCGATACATATCTACAGCGTAGATCAACTAGAGGACCTCGAACGTCAATGAAATACTCATTTATATTATTATTTAAATTCTACTTACCACTGTCACAATACACACAGAAATATACATACATTCTCACAAATTACACAATACGCATACAAGACTCACTTAGACCAACATGTTACAACAATCAGTATGTGAATGCATATGTAATATTCTTATCATATAATAGATCCAATTGCATTGGATATCTCGATATAGGTGATTGTTATTCATTTGAGTGTAACTTAAGTCTAAAAATGGATATTACGCTTACGTTGCTAGTGCGTACGAATTACCTATGTCAGTCAACAGAGCTGAGCCCAGTGGACTTTTCACAATTCATAACATTTTTCTATAGATATTATTTATGTTTAATAATTGTATTTTTTTTGAGTATCAGTAATGATAACTTAATATCTACCTATTATAATGGCTGAATCTATTCATGTGTACTATCAAAATACTCGCGGATTAAGAACAAAAACTGAAGAATTCTATTTTAACGTATTGTCAAACGATTATGACGCAATATTTATATGTGAAACATGGCTTGTTGATAGCATATCCGACAGTGAAATATTCGATACACGCTATAATGTGTACAGGAGAAATAGAAATATTCAAAATAAAATCAGAGGGGGTGGAGTGGCAATAGCTATTAAAAAACAATACAAAACTATTGTACAGAATGATTGGTATACATCGGCAGAAGATATTTGGATAACGATTACATTAAAAAGGTTGAAAAAAGTCCATTTATGTTGCACGTATATCCCAGGAACGGGCCCCAAACTGACAACTGCAGAACGAATAAATCTGGTTTCCGAGCATACTAATAGAATAAATGATTTGATAGTGAAATTTCCTGATGATGGTTTCTTGATTATTGGCGATTATAATATGCCCTTTATAAATTGGGAAACAACGGATGTTATAATGGACAACATAGATCAATGCTCTACATTATTGATAAATTCCCTTGCTTTCTCTAACTTAAAACAAATGAATAATATTCGCAATGCTCATAATCGCATATTAGACCTCATACTTAGTAACATATTAGTCTCTGTATCTGCTGCAGATGAGCCACTTGTTAGTGAGGATCCTCATCATAGATCATTGCTGCTGGATATTACTCTAGCGGATTCTACGATGAAAACCTCTATACCACGCTCGACAAAACAGTTCCATAAAGCAGATTATAATACAATAAATGAAATTCTTTCAATAACTGATTGGAGTCCAGTTCAAAATTCTTCTTGCATCAACGCATCTGTTGAAAATTTTTATAATATAATTAATCCTATTATAGATTCATTGATCCCAAGTAGAGTCATAAAAAGTTGTCACTATCCCAATTGGTATACATCATCATTGATAAAAATAACTAATGAAAAACTTTTTTACTTGAGATTATCGAAAAAAAATAAAAATCCCCTTGACCGCGCCACATATGAACTCTTAAGAAAAAGGCACAAAAAAATGGCTAAAGAGATATATAAACGATATATCACTTCTGTAGAATCGAATATTCAAAATAATGTCAAGAGTTTTTGGTCATATGTAAAATCACAAGGTAAATCACAGATTATACCCGACTCAATGACATATCAAACAAATAGTTCAGAAAATCCAGTTGAAACTGCCAACCTGTTTTCGAAATATTTCGCCACAGTTTTCGACTCATCTACAGTAACACATACCAGCGGTCATAGTACAACTGATCAATCAAAATTTCCAATTAACATTGACAAAAACGTAACATTAATTTATCTTAGTAAAACAGACCCCAGGAAAGGCGCAGGTATTGATGGAATACCTGAAATATTTATTAACAAATGCGCCAACATGCTGGTGACACCGGTTTTCGATTTGTTTAACAAATCACTCAAACAAGGTATTTTCCCCGCGAGATGGAAAACAGCATTAATATCTCCGATTTACAAATCTGGTGACAAACATAATGTAGAAAATTATAGGCCCGTATCAAAGTTACCAATTTTGAGCAAAATATTAGAAAAGATCGTCTATGACCAACTCTATCCCTGCATTTCTTCATTGATCACACAAAAGCAACACGGTTTTATGAAAAAGCGCTCAGTGATATCTAACCTCGCTGTTTTCACTCATTATCTCAATGATAATATGGATAAAGGACATCAAATTGATACAATTTACACTGATTATTCAAAAGCGTTTGATCGTGTTAACCATGATGTACTAATAACAAAACTTTTACAAATTGGCATACATGGAGATCTTCATAGATGGATTCAATCTTATATTTCTAATCGCACTCAACTTACGATGGTAAAGGGTTATGCATCTGAAAATATAACACATATATGTTCTGGAGTTCCTCAAGGATCCCACTTGGGACCACTACTGTTTAATGTATATGTCAACGACATTGGAAATTGTTTTAAATACTCTAATTATTCACTCTTTGCAGACGACATGAAAATTTACAATTGTGTGAAAACTATATCTGACTGTGCAAAACTTCAAGAAGATTTGGATCGACTTGCAGCTTATTGTAGATTAAATTTATTAAAACTGAACACCTCTAAATGTTTCTCAATTTCTTACACTAGAAAAATTAATAAACATACTTTCGATTACACATTAAATGATGAACACATAGTAAAGAAATCTTTGTGTCGGGATTTGGGATTATTCTTGGACAGCAAATTAAATTACAGACAACATATAGATAAAATTACAACAGCAGGTTATAAAAAATTAGGTTTTATTTTTAGGATAAGTAAAGATTTCAAAAATCCACAAACATTTAAAATATTATTTAATTCACTAGTCAGAAGTACACTGGAGTTTGGCTCTGTTATTTGGAACCCGCAATATCGAGTGCACATTAATAATATAGAAAAAATACAGCGTAAATATTTGAAGAGATTGGCATATCGAAGTATTGTTGCACCTATTCCACCGTCACTAGAATCAAGACGCAAATGCCAAGATATACAATTTCTGTACAACATATTGAACAATATTATTGACTGCCCGGAACTTTTGTCGAGTATTGACTTTAACGTACCATTGAGACGCTCCAGACACACAACTCTCTTCCGACCTAAATTATACAAAACTAATGCCGCGAAAAACTCAACTATAAACGGAATTATAAACACATACATAAAATATGAGAAGTCCCTTGACATAGACCTATTCAGTGATACAAAACATAAACTCGCTCAAAAATTAAAAACAGGAATTTCATAAGATTATCACTAACGCACAGCACGCATGCACATACACATATATGTACACTTACACATACACACACATACACACACACACCTTCACACATATACACCCTCACACACACATATGATTTTGTATCTTGTATATATGACTGTATTTTGTAATAAATCATGATAGTATTGTAAGCTAATAATTGATGTACGGAGATGATAATTGTTATATTTGATATTTTTATACATATATACTATTCTTTGTACATTGTTAGCTTCAATTTGAAAAAATAAAAAATAAAATAAAAATAAAATAAAATAAACCAGGACACTGCCCGTCCTTGCATTGATTTATCTGAGATGCCTTATTGATAAACCAGGACACTGCCCGTCCTTGCATTGATTTATCTGAGATGCCTTATTGATAAACCAGGACACTGACCGTCCTTTCATTGATTTATCTGAGCTGTCTTATTGATAAACTAGGACACTGACCGTCCTTTCATTGATTTATCTCAGCTGTATTATTCGACGAGCATGTATGAGACGATGCATGGATGTAAAGGAAGCCGGAAATGTGTCCAAAAATAGAGAAGTATGGCGCTCGATTCTCTCTGCTTACCCCGTAAGGGACATTGCGTGATGGTATGTATGTATGTATGTATTATTGATAAACTAGGACATTGACCGTCCTTTCATTGATTTATCTGAGATATCTTATCAAATACAAATTAGAAAAAAATATGTTTTACACCAGTTTTTTTCTGATGCAACAATTGTAGGTACCTATTACTTAGATTTAATGTCTGATCTTAGTTCCACCAAGATTTCGACGATCGCACAACAAAATCTTAATTATAATATCCCCGGAAACTGAAAGCCCATTGCATCTAACATTTCTTTAGAGTGTCTCCCTATTTTTAGTTATGGAGGTTGCGCAAGACAAGAATGTTATTACCCACCCCATGAGTTTGAACTTCAAGGCAGTCCTCCATTATCAGTTACCTATCGCGGGTCTTAACTGCTTCACAAATTGATTTAAAAAGCGAGTCACAAAAGCATTTATTTCAATGAAACAGCATCCATCTAAATTATAAAGTTTCAAACGTTTATTACAATAATTCTGTAATCAAATTTAAAACTTCGCGACTCTGTAAACTCTCCTGTTGAATATGCGAGCTGACGCGGGGGCTGAAGTAAGTAAGAGGAGATTATTGAATATTCTAGAATAAATTTAGTACAATAAGAAAATCTCTGCGCCGCGGGCAGTTTGAAAAGTATAGTTAAGAGATATTAAGTGTTCCACACTGAGAATCAATTATTTCACTTTCGCTTCCTGCCAAGTCATTATTGACACTTTCTTTCTTTCGCAGGGACTTTCCATTACTCTCAAAGGATTGTGTGAATTGATGGAACCTTTTCTTTTCCTCCAACTGTATTTTCAAGTTAAGACAACAGGGATTTTAAAATTCGAGCCAAAGTAATGAGCGACAGGAGAATTTTTATAGTTGTTCAAAATATTTCAGTTTACACATACTTGAATCAAACTATATTTTGTCTTAAGATATCTTAAAAACCTATTGATGTAATCATTTCTCTCAACAATAAAGTACTTGTGGCGACTGCAAATGACGTATACCCAGAGCAATATGTTCATCACAAAAAAAATGCATAACACGAACAGTAATTCGTGTATCAATTTAAATTTCTATATTTTGTAATATAATATGATAGTATTGTAATATAATATGATAGTATTGTAATATAATATGATAGTCTTGTAATATAATATGATAGTATTGTAATATAATATGATAGTATTGTAATATAATATGATAGTATTGTAATATAATATGATAGTATTGTAATATAATATGATAGTATTGTAATATAATATGATAGTATTGTAATATAATATGATAGTATTGTAATATAATATGATATTATTGTAAGCTAATAATTGATGTATGGAGATGATAATTGTTATATTTTATATTTTTATACATATAATAATAATAAATTTGGATTATTTTTATAGCGCCGTTTTTGTGATAACCTCACCTCAAGGGCGCTTTGAATATATTAGGGGTTATTGTAAGACTCGCGGAAGAAGTGAGTTTTTAGGTGTTTCCTGAATAGTGCGAAGTTGTCGATTTGCCTCAGTTCAGGTGGTAGTTTATTCCACGAGGCTGGTCCGGCCACAGCAAAAGCACGATCACCGAAGGATGAAGTGTTGACTCTATTTATTTCAGTCAACTTGCCAATCACGGATGTGGTGGCTGACCGAAGTGTTTGTTGTCGCTCGTTTACGGTGAGAGGGATGCAGAAGTCTGAAAGATACGTGGGAGCCATGCCATGGATCGCTTTGAAAGTCAACAAACATAATTTGTACTTGATTCTCTCTGGCACTTTAAGCCAGTGAAGATATATACTATTCTTTGTACATTGTTAGCTTCAATTTGAAAAAATAAAAAAGAAAATAAATAAAAATAAATTAAAAATTTCTATATAGATTCCACCAAACTTCTTGAGCTTTTACACCTTGAAGATGGGCGGTTTGCACATTTACCAACTAAGTCAAATACACAAATCAGCAATCTGCGCACCCACTTGACGAGTTCAAGATGTTTTACGATAGCTATACCGGAGTGATAAAAGAACAATCGACAAGCGTTGCCGTATTGTTAAAAGAACAATCGACAAGCGTTGCCGTAGTGTTAAAAGAACAATCGACAAGCGTTGCCGTAGTGTTAAAAGAACAATCGACAAGCGTTGCCGTAGTGTTAAAAGAACAATCGACAAGCGTTGCCGTAGTGTTAAAAGAACAATCGACAAGCGTTGCCGTAGTGTTAAAAGAACAATCGACAAGCGTTGCCGTAGTGTTAAAAGAACAATCGACAAGCGTTGCCGTAGTGTTAAAAGAACAATCGACAAACGTTGTCGTAGTGTTAAAAGAACAATCGACAAACGTTGCCGTAGTGTTAAAAGAACAATCGACTAGCGTTGCCGTAGTGTTAAAAGAACAATCGACAAGCGTTGCCGTAGTGTTAAAAGAACAATCGACAAGCGTTGCCGTAGTGTTAAAAGAATAATCGACAAGCGTTGCCGTAGTGTTAAAAGAACAATCGACAAGCGTTGCCGTAGTGTTAAAAGAACAATCGACAAGCGTTGCCGTAGTGTTAAAAGAACAATCGACTAGCGTTGCCGTTGTGTTAAAAGAACAATCGACAAGCGTTGCCGTAGTGTTAAAAGAACAATCGACAAGCGTTGCCGTAGTGTTAAAAGAACAATCGACTAGCGTTGCCGTTGTGTTAAAAGAATAATCGACTAGCGTTGCCGTAGTGTTAAAAGAATAATCGACTAGCGTTTCCGTAGTGTTAAAAAAATAATCGACAGTCAACGTATATGATTCGTGCTCAAACTTCTGTTCGGAAAAAAGATCTCTGGAAACAATCTCTAGATGACTATTATTACCCGCACAAATCATTTAGTAATCTTCCTGTGTATACACGTTTTTGAAATCACTTACAAATCTACCATTTGTTTCCAACGCAATTCTTTTTTCCTCACACAGGTGGCGTTTCCGTTTCGGATAACGATCTCTACCGGACTTTACCGAGCCAATAACACTTAAACTAACCCCGACACCTCTTTAAATCCATTATACTACCCCATTCTCTGCATTAAAACGCACTCCGGATCCGACCCTAACCCTTTCGTCTCTCTCTCTTCTATATCTCCTTCCTTGTCTATTATTTTCCTTACTTATGTCCCTTCTCGTTTACTTCTCCCTCTACATTCTATGTCCATTGGCTTGTCTTAATCCAGAAAATCGCCTTTTTCAAATTGAACCCTTTCAAAATAAGATGTATTTTTTGTTTCTTACTGACGTTCTTATCAGCCCCCTTAGACAACGTGTCATTTAGCTCAAGAAAAGATAACTCAATGTATGGAAGTGACAGTTGCCAGTCACGTGACAACTGTCACTTCCATACATTGAGTTGTCTTTTCTTGTTCCTTTTCTTGAGCTATATGACACGTTGTCTATAGGGGGGCAGACTCCTTTGTCATGTTACAGTAAATCTTTATATATTTTTTTATGTTTTAAACGCCTTTCACAGAATTGCGAATCAATTGACGACTAATATGGACTGTATACATTTATGATAAATATTAATGGAATACATAATTTTTGGCTAGCGAAATTGATAGCGAACAAATATATTATATTTTTACTCTCCAACTATGGAATAGTGGAGAATTATGATTTCACAAGTTTTAAGCGTATTTTTTACATCAATTTCTCAACGGGTATCATGTAGAGAGTGCACACTATGAGTTTCGTCGTGATGTGTTTGTATGTATGACGTACGGCGTTCGCCGCATGCCGTACGGGTTATCCTTTTTGTGTTCTCTCTACAGCCCAAACTATAAGTCCGTTTTGTTGTTTTTAATTGTAAACGTCCAAAAAATCCCTCAACATGTCAGAACGTCTGCAATAGTTTCATTAAAATGCATTCAAGGATTGTCAAAAGATTGAGAGAATTTTGAAAAAAAAATAGTGTACATTCACTACCTATTGGGGAGCTCAATTCTGGCCAGAATCCACTATTTTCAATATACCAACTGCATAGAATATAGATTTTCCAAAAATAACCCTGCACTTCCAATAATATATTTAATCCACTAGTCCAGATGCACACTCCCTGCACGGTTGGCATTTTTCCAAGTCTAGCCGCGGCACTAATTCATCCCCTGGCCAGATTCTCCGACCCCTTGCACGCCACGCATGCACGTGGACTTTCAGCATCTACAACCCTCGGCTGGAAACCTACCCCGAGGTGACCGCATCCCTTAAAAGAGGGACGATAGGAACGACACTGATTTCACTCTCATTTTAATTAAACTGATGAATTGTTAAATTTCTTGTAGGACACGAGATATTTTTTCAATATTTGAATAAATTTCACGTTTTTTTTATTTATTTATCAAGAGTAAATTATAATAGTTGATAAACATTATTATTTTATAAATCAAGTTTATATATATATATATATATGTGTAGTAACATTATTTCCCATAGAGAAGATACAAAGAAATATAGACTAGATTAAGATAATAGACTAGATTAAAACCAATGAATATAGAAAAAACATATTATGAAGTATAAAGTACAATTTTTGAATTTACATTAATGGCGTTTTAAAAATCATCCATATATGTAACATCATTTCTTCAATAGTGCATTCCAGACATACCCAGGTCTTAATAGGCTGTATCTGTGATCTTTTTTTACAATTTCCCTTTTGAATATAGATTCAGATAACAGTAAAAATAACATTGAATTGGTCATTAAAAATTTTATAAAAAAAAAAATTGTGAATTAAACTTTGCTCTGTTTGGTGGACTATTATGTAAGTGAACTATTTATTTATTTTTATGTAAGTACTTACATAAAATGTTTCCAACATTGTTACGGCGTTTTCCGATTTATTTATAATATTAATAACAGCTGAAGTATTAAACTATGTACTAATAATAACATACCTACTCAGTTCTTATATTATATTGCCTCAAAAGAATTAGCAGATCAATTCGTAATTTGTAAATTATTTGAAAGATCTAAATAAGATGGGCGATGGCAAAGCGGTTAGAGCGCTGGGTTAGTAATCCAGTGATCGCGAGTTTGAATCCCGCCACGACCGATTTCGTTCACCTATAGTACAAGCATTCATGCTTAGTTTAGGAAATGTATTTGATACATGCTTATATTATTTTGTTTGTCCCAAAAAAATACTGTATTTTTCCCTCATTTTCGGCAAATGCACGCGTGGTGTATTTTTACGTATATTTTGTGCACCTGTAATAAAGGACATAGATTTTCTTTATATATTTTCACTGTCGTTCCAAGTTGATCCATGGCTTAACTCAACGCAGAAAAGGTTCTTGTGATCTGTTAAGTCATTTTAAATCCCCTCGAAGCCTAAGGATTCCACGACGTATATGGTTCTAGTACTTTTGAGGAAATCCGTCTATTTTGCGTCCTAATGCTCCTCCTTCCTAGAAGGTTTCCAACATATTTTTTTCTTACAGCATTTCTCTTTCATCTTCTCGTTTTTTCCCTCCTCATTCGGATCCAATTTTCGCGTCTTCAGTATTAATTTTCTTCGTTTACTAACATATTCTTATCCTTATTCGTCCTATTATATTTTTGTCTTATATTAAATAATGAATCACAGTTATTTTCATTCAAAATATATTATATTATCTTCTGTGTCTTAGTAGGTAATAAATATTTTTACCCCGATGAAAAGTTTTGTGTAAAAAGAGAGAAATGATTTTGTTTTCTTTAATCTGAAAACAATTACGTACACGCACATAGTCATTTATTTCCAATATTTGTGCTAAATAAGTCGAGACAAGATTCGAACCCTTTCCCTATGAATTGCTAGTCTAGTGCACTATCCTCTTAATTGGTTTTCATCCTAAGATACAAGTTTCATTCTTAAATACATACGTTTCTGCCTTAATTCTCAATATTGCATCGTTTATTTTTTTTTTTTTTTTTTTAAAATGAATATGTCCTTGTTAAACAAGTACATATACATCTTCCTACGTTCCCTAAACTAAGCATAAATGCTTGACCTATAGGTGAACGAGATCGGTCGAGGCAGGATTCGAACTCGCGACCACTGGATTACTAACCCAGCGCGCTAACCGCTCTGCCATCCACCCATCCATTTATTTAGCTTTTTATGTCTTCCAAAGATTCAATCATTTTGATGCGTCAATATTCTTTGTCAACTCCTTTTTACTAGCGTTATATTTTTTTCTTAGCTAATCGTTTATTTTTTTTTATTTTTTATTTATATTGACAAACTTTTTAACATCTTAATAGAGACGAAGTTGGGATATTATATAAGAACCAGGAACTTAAGGCACCTACAGGGCTTACGACCTGTCTTCGGTTGGTTTACATGACCACATTATGCGCTTGCCTGGTTCACCAATTATGCCATCTTATTGAGTTCCTATATCAATCCAATATTTGAAAGTTCTATATATAATGTGCAACAATTCATCTTAAAATTAGACGTTATTTCTATTTCCATCTATGAAGT
Source organism: Molanna angustata (assembly GCA_963576475.1). Lineage (NCBI taxonomy): Eukaryota > Metazoa > Arthropoda > Insecta > Trichoptera > Molannidae > Molanna > Molanna angustata. The sequence goes on from OY754982.1 coordinate 28,434,793, forward strand.
AGTAACGGAGAAACCTTTTTGTAACGCCATCTATTTAGAAATTGGTTTATTTGTCAACAATGAAAGCAACAGTCCTTATAAATGAGGTGACGGTGTCTCGCATAGATGTCACCTTTGAACTGCCCCAGAAATATTATTCATTTTGGCTTGTTTACCTACTAGTACCAATGTGTATGTAATCGAATATTATATATTTCTTATGTAATTCTTCTTCTTTGGTTTCAATTATGGCGATTGGTTGACAGTTAAACGATGCATCTCATCCAAAGTGTTAATAGTTTGGTATGTATCCTTCAACTATGCATACCATCGCCATCTACAGTTGGATCTCATGTGTTACATGCAACTAGTAATAAAATATTGGTTGATGTATTAATCAAAAGTCGTATTTAAAAAACATACATTAAACTCCAAGTTCTACTTTCGCTGTTTAACACAAACCCTTAAAAACTGTAGGTATATATAATATGTCTTATTTATTTATTTTATACACAATCTTTACTCGAACACTTCAGCCTCAATCCTATTATTCGAATGTATCACCTATATTTATACCAGATGATTCCCCATAAACGTTTTTATTGGACAACGTGTAGTAAAAAGTCCTATTTTATTAGGGTATTCTTTTATTTTTACGATTTTATAATTGTCACCAGCAGCAATATATCGGGGATCGTCTGATGAAAACAATTAGTGGCCCGCCCCCTTCGACTGTTGTGGCCCTAAGGTCATTATGGGGGGTATATATGAGCCCATTAAGACAGGAAACAATCGTCCCCCCACTTGTGGGGTTCCTATGGGACGCCTCTCCGGTGTCCAAATTGCTCATACGGAAGGTCATAAAATGCCGATTACTTGGATACTAAAAATTACGAATTCAATTGATCTTTATAAAATTTACTTACGTAGATAATTTAAGATAGATTGTATATTATACTAACATACTTCGTACAAGAGGCAATTAACTATTGTATATATTAAAAGTGATTTGAGGGTATACGCGTATATTTTGTATTTCCTTTTATAAGGTATTGCACACCCGTAAAACTGTTAATACCAATGCACTCCGCTGGTTCTGAAGACTGACAACGTGGGATATTGAAGGGTGGACTGTATTTTTTTCTGGAAAGTATTATATTAGAATATACATGATACGGAAATGGGCTGCATGAAATGCATTCGAAGATTGTCAATCTATGAAGAAGAAGATAAAAGCACACTTTAATATATTTGTGCATGTCTTATGAACTTTTATATATTCCATATTTCTTTCTAGTCATTCTAATGTCCAAATTATTATGATTGACCTATCAAAATTGCGCAAAATTCTAGCATTTGTTTGGAATATCTTTAGTATATTTGTACATAGTCTTATGAACTTTTATATATTCCCGATTTTTTTCTAAACATTCTAATTTCCAAATTATTACGATTGACGTATCAAAATTGCGCAAAATTCTAGCATTTGTTTGGAATATATTTAGTATATTTGTACATAGTCTTATGAACTTTTATAAATTCCCGATTTTTTTCTAAACATTCTAATTTCCAAATTATTACGATTGACGTATCAAAATTGCGCAAAATTCTAGCATTTGTTTGGAATATCTTTAGTATATTTGTACATAGTCTCATGAACTTTTATATATTCCCGATTTCTTTCTAAACATTCTAATTTCCAAATTATTACGATGGACGTATCAAAATTGCGCAAAATTCTAGCATTTGTTTGGAATATCTTTAGTATATTTGTACATAGTCTTATGAACTTTTATATATTCCCGATTTTTTTCTAAACATTCTAATTTCCAAATTATTACGATTGACGTATCAAAATTGCGCAAAATTCTGGCATTTGTTTGGAATATCTTTTTTATATTTGTATATAGTGTTATGAACTTTTATATATTCCAGTTTTTTTCTAAACATTCTAATTTCCAAATTATTGAGATTAACCTATAAAAATTTTGTAACATTCTGGCATTTGTTTGGAATATCTTTAGTATATTTGTATATATTAATATAAACTTTTGTACATTCTACTTTTTTTTCATACATTCTAATTCCTAAATTGTTATGGTTAATCAAAACCGCGCAAAATTCTGGCATTTGTTTGCACGTATTTAAAAAAAATTTGCACGTCGCGTTGGTGAAGTAGATGCGTGATTGAACAGGTACATTGCAACTTTCTTATAGTTTTATGGTCGTGCTCACTTGATTATGAATATTCCAATATCAATCGTCGGACCATGGAAGACAAATTGACTCATTATATAAAAGGAAATTTCTCATTATTGATAGGTAGCTTAGTGCTGGTTTGTCGCCGATACGTGAGTCGTGCTATTTCATTACATCGTCGGTGAAGTTTTTCATTCAGCATATTGTGATCAGCATATTTTTCACTCAGAAATATAATTTCCTCATTCAGATGTTCCTCCGTCAGAGCTTTGAATGATAAAATGTGAAAATTGAAATATTTCTGGATGCATTTTTACGAACAAAAATATTTTTTTTCCAATAGACGCAATGTGCAATACAACAATTTATCATAAAATAAGAAATCAATACATTAGACGTTAGATTGAAAGACATATTGAGAAATTGGTCTGTAAACATTAAGAGCCATGATTCTAATACATTAAGTGAAAATGCTTTCATATAAATGTCTTCTCTGAACTGCACCAGAATTATTAGTTCATTTTTGGCTTGTTTACATACTTGTACCACTGCATATGTAAATCGAATATCTATTGAGTAATTAGTTGGTAAACAATGAAAACCACGATCCTTATATAATAATGATAACTAAATTAATAATGATAAATAATTTGTGGCTATTCCAAATTCTAGTAATATTATAAAAACTTTTGATGGAAAAATTAGAAAATACACCTCTTTAGGTAACGAGATTAAAAGACTTTGGCATTCTCGTAAAATAATAATATTACCATTCAAAATCGTTAATCCGTAATTTAGAAATTATAGATTTATCGAAAAACTTAATAGAAAAATGCAAAAAACGGTAATAATGAATACATGTAGAATTGGTAAAGATTTTTTAAACGTTAATATTCGGGAATCAGTAGGGTTGTTAGGTAGTATAGAGACCTCCTCAGAACCTAATCCTTTGATATGTTAAGTATCTGGATGGGTGAACTATTCCCAATTGAAAGCTTGATTTTTTTTTTTAAATGGCAATTAAACTAATAATGGTAACTTAATTAATAATGGTACCTACTTTAATTAATTACGGTACCTAAATTAATAATAGTTATTAAATCAATGATGGTCACTTAATTTATAATGGTAACTAATTAAATGATTGTAACTAAATTAATAATGGTTCCTAAATCAATAACGTTAACTGCATTAATAATGATAACTTAATTAATAATGTTTATTAAATTATTAATGGTAACACTGTTGCATTGTAAAACATCTAGCACTTAGCAAAGCCTCGTCGGTGAACAATTTCGAATAAAATAAAATGGTCAACTCCATAAGACTGTATTTTTAATTATTACTATACATAAATAACATACCTACACAATAACGCCATACCATATCTACCATCACGCCATTTCCCTATTTGGGGTAGGCAGAGAGAACCGAACGCCAGACTCCTCTCTCTTGACATACATTCCTCGCTTCATTCACGTCGTACATCGTCTCATACACGCTTTTCTATTATTCTTACTTCTTCATTTATGTGATCGTGCCAACTTTTTCTTGGCCGATCTATACTTTTCGTTCTTCTTTTATCAGCCTTGTATACTTTTTTTGTCAAACGGTCATCACTCATTCTTTCTATGTGGCCGAACAACCTTAGGGCATTTATTTTCATCTTACTTACGATATTTCTTTCAATCATACGTTCTCGTCTAATATCCTCACTTCTTTTTATATCATACATCGTTTTACCACACATTCGTCTTAGTGACCTCATTTCAACCGCGTTAATTAACAATAACGCCATGTCCCTTCTATCTAGCTGTCGCACCTTACGTAAAATAGATATTTTGAAATGGTCATGTTTACCAAAAAAATCATTCAAACATTTAGCATTAAATCCATTGTTCTATCTATCGTTAAAATAATATTTTCTCTTTTGTATTATCAACTTCAGTAAACAGCTTTTCAATGTCACTTTTCGTCAGTAAAATCATTACATTACATTTTTTTAACTTTGTATAATATTGTTTTAGAAATATCAGTTTTAGAGTAATGGAGACAATCTTATCGGCTATAGATGATATAATGTGGGTTAAGTGTGTTGAACAAATTATCTTATCTTTCGTGTATTATTCTGACATTAGATTTTGGTCGTATAGATAGATGGCGAATTTAAAACTATTTATCGTTGCTCATTTCGAGGAATACAGTATTTTTATTAGGGTTAAAAGAATGAAAGGCAATTGAGATTTAGATTTCGAGAATCCCGCCTTCAACGTGATGTGGGTCCGTGTAAAATCTAGCAAACTCTTAAAACAATATGCTTGTATTTACCGATCCCCAAATATTAATGATTTTGACTCTGCTGAACTTTTCCAATATACTGGAGAAACCATTGACAATCTTCTGTGTCGCTACCCGTCGGCGGAATTTGTGGTTCTCGGTGACTTCAATGTCCATCACTCCGACTGGCTGAAGTCGGGAACTACTGATTCGGCTGGCCGCATGGCGGAATCCTTTGCTTTGTCGGCCTTCATGGCTCAGTTGGTTAGGTATCTGACTGCTGATCCAAAGGTCCCGGGTTCGATTCCCGGTGGAGACACAGTTTTTAATTGTGTTTTCAGTCTGGATCTGTGAGACGATTAATATCGTAAGTCTCCAGAATGTGGCAACTTGTTATTGGGTGCGTGTTAAATCAATATTTGACATAGTACCTGTTAGTTGCCCGAGAAGTAAAATAGAGAAATAGCTTGGAGCAACTAAGAAGACAAAGCTACGAAGTCCAAAAGCCGACTCGCATCCCTGATGTCTATGGCCAACGTTCCAATCTGCTCGATCTTTTCATGTCTACCTCGCCAATGGGATATAAACTGAATGGCACAGCCCCATTGGGCTCTTCAGACCTTTGCCTTGTGCAAGCGGCAACCCACTTTATCCCGAACCTTCCACTGAAAAAAAACAAAAAGAAAAATATGACAATATCATATGAAAATATGGACTTCATTTACACCTTCGCGACTTCCCTTGGAATGAAGCCTGTTTTAGAACCAAAGATTCAACCATCTGTGCGCGTGAGGTAGGGGATGTCATTACTTCTGCGATGGATGGCTATATCTCCTCCTTCCTCAAAAACTGCGGACCAGGCACAAAACCCTGGTTTGATTCCAAATGCCGAAAAGCAGTTAAGCGCAAAACACTATCTTTCAAATCTTTTCAAAAACTTCAAACCCCATCTAGTAGGCAATCTTATATATAACAAGATGTCGAAACACTGTAAAAACGCCATCAACAGGGCTAAAAATTCCATGACCATTCGTAATAAACCTTCAATATACACGACCCACTCGCTTGTCGAACTCTTTTATTGACATAGCAGCAATTCTGTCTTTCCACCTTTTTACAACCAGGGTCATTTTAAAACCAGAATCAATATATTCCTGAACAGAGTGATAAACTTGCGTTTATAGCAGCAAATGAAATCCCCTCTGGTCGCCGTCTACCACCACCGTCCACCCAGGGATGGAAGGATAGTTGGACATCTTCATCTCAGGAGTCATAGTTTTTGAATAACAGACAAACAGGTCTACTAAACGAAGAAGGTTTATATTCAAACTCAATCTAGGAACGACGTCAAATAAAATCTTGGAGGACCCACCACCACCCAGACTAACAATTATTACAGTACAGACATGTGAATAAAAGAAGTTAAAAAAAGAGTGTAATGTAATGTAGGTACTTATTTGCTACATTGAATTTACTATTGATTCACTTTTATGATTCAATCTGTTTGTTTGCATTATGTATATTTATTTACCTTTGGTTGCATTTATTGGTAAACAATGCAATATAATGTTACAATATAAACTGTATGATTCATTGATATTCCGTGTTGTTAGAAATGCAAAGCATGTGTTTGTTTGCATTGGTATTTTATATGGTTGTTCAAGAACATGATACTCTTTAAAACATTCTCATAATGTTACTAGTTTTGTCTAACAAACCATTGGTTTTACATAGTTATGTTTATCGCCTTGTGCAGGTTAGTGAAAACTTTTTTGGTCATATGCCAATTCCATAATATGTAGGTACTAAAAGAGGATACGTATTGGAACTGAGGTGAAATCACATATTTTTTTCAATAAATTTAGTATTATAACGCGGTTCTTTTTTAAATACTTTTGTGTTAATGATTTTTGTATTGATTCTTGGGCTACTATCAGGTACTATGTCAAATATTTATTAACACACACACACAAAATAACGAGTTGCCGCATTCTGGAGACTTAAGCTATTTATCGTCTCCCAGATCCAGACCGAAAACACAATTAAATACTGTGTCTCCACAGGGAACCGAACCCGAGACCTTTCGCTCAGAAGGTAGATATCTAACCAACTAAACCACGAAGGCCGACTTCAATAAATCAAATTCTCCTCCTGTATAAAACCTTCTGTTTTAAACAGTATTTCTTATGCATTTATTTAGAAATACATGTTTTTTCTTACATATATCTACTTAGTAACAATAATAACATAATATATAAAATATTTTTTTCCTATTACCATAATATATAACTATAACAGTCATTATATTATAGTCATTATATAACAGTCATTATATTACGTATAATTATATTATATAACAGTCAAAAAGTGCCTCACAAGATAAAACCTGTTCTGAGATAGGGTGTATGTAGATGTCTTCCTAGTTTTATTCTTTATCAATATCGGAAGATTTTTTTGTATTTAATTAAATTCAATAAGAATCAATATTCTGTTTGCAAAAATACCTGCTATTTTTTCAATGTATTGCCTAAATATTGTTATGAAATTAAGTACTATTTCTATTTAAATTGAAAATTTAAATAGAAATATTTTGAAAATAGGAACCCAAGAAAAATGAAAACAAAAGATTTGAGTAGTGAGTTAAAAAAACTAGACAAAGCTTGTAAAAATATAAATTGTAGAAATATAAATTGTAAAAATAAATAAGACTATGAACCATAATAAAATAAATAAATATAAATTTCGGTACATTTGGTGTCAGGTGTGGGGTATAAAAATACCCAAGTATTTTTTGTGTAAGAAAAAAATAAAATAGTTATTTATAAAGACATTTATTATGGCATCAAAAAAAATAACTCTTTTAGAGTTGAAAGTGGTTGATTTAAAACATGAGTTGGAGGAGAGAGACGCTGATACATCAGGAAATAAAAATGCACTTCAACTACGATTGAGAAAAGTGATGCAAGAAGTAGGTGAGGATCCAGACACATACCTTTTTGAAATGCCTTGCTCTAACAACGATCTTTGTCAAGTCTTAAAAGAACATTCCAGAGACATAGAAGAGAAGTTTCAAGAACATTCCAGAGATATAAAAGGAGAAATTAAAGAAATCAAAGGAGAAGTAGCGATGCTTCAAAAGCATTCAAATACTATAGAAAAGAAATTCCAGAATTATTCTATGACCTTTGATGAGAAGATAAATGAATTAACTAAACAGATGAAAGTTTTGAAGAATCAAGTGCTTCCTTCAATCACGCCAATGAATTCCGAGCAAAATTCAGCTGTAGATACAAATTTTAAGTGTGTAGAAGATACAAGAGTACCAACAGTGGAGTGCGTGCGAAATGATATGCCAACCTTCGATGGAAAATGCCCCTGGGAAGAATATTTAACATTGTTCGAGACAGTGGCCATGATAAATGGCTGGTCCATGACAAGAAAGGCCTCAGTGTTGAGTGTATCATTACGAGGTGATGCTTTAAAAGTTTTGGAGACAATTCCTCTAGCTGAGCGACGAGATTTAAAATTGTTGATTGAGAGACTTGAGATGCGATTTGGACATAAGCACATGGAACAGTTTTACAGGTCACAACTTAAGAATCGTAATCAGAAATCTAATGAAACTCTCCAGGAATTTGAGGCGGATATAGCGCGTCTAATTAGATATGCATACCCTACGGTTCCTGATGATGTGTGTGAAAGCCTTGCAGTAGAAAAGTTCTTGGATGGATTGTGGGCAAATGAGACACAACAAGCTGTAAAACTAGCTAGACCACAAACTTTGAGTGACGCTCTAACCCAGGCACTCGAATTTGAATCTATAAAAAAATCTTTACGAGGTCATGCTCAAGCCCGCGTTGTTGAGGCCGTTGAAGAGAATCAAAAACTCATCGAATGCATTGTCGAAAAGGTGATGAAGGCATTGCAAGGAAGAAAAAGACAGTTTCGCTGCTGGGGTTGTGGACGAGCTGGACATCTACGTAATCGGTGTCCAAATGAAGCAACAACGCAACAGCAACAGCCACAGGAAAACTAAAAAGGGTTGATGGGAAGGGGCAACTGTTGACCTACATTACCAATGCCTCAAAGAGATCTGCAGTTGTTGCATCATTCAGTGGTCGAGATACCAGTATGTTTATAAATGGCAAAGTAAATGGAAAGAATTTGAAACTTTTGCTGGATACTGGAGCAACGATGACAATCATGAGACCAGATTTGCTTTATAATAAAAAGTGTATTACACCAACTAAATGGACATTACGAACAGCTACTGGGGAGTCGGCATCTATATGTGGTGAGACATATGCCAACTTTCAAATTGGTAGTTCTATCTTCGATCATCAGGTGCTAGTGGCGAATATAGAGGAGGAAGTTATTCTCGGAATGGACATAATGGCGAAATATGGATTCCAGTTGGATCTAAAGAGGCGATCTTTGAAAATTGGAGATGAAGATGTTTTCGTGCAAGAGCGTGAGGAATTTTCTACACGTGTTCTTGCAGCGGATGTTGTAACTATTCCAAAACAAAGTGAGATGTTAGTACGAGTCAATTTAGACTGTGTTATCCCGAATGGACATGTTTTGGTTGTGGAGTCCAACGCCAACAATGAAGCAGGAAAAGGAGTATTAATTGCAAGAGCACTGATTCAAAACCAAAAGGAAATTTTAGTCAGATTAATGAACATAAATGAATATCCAGTAACTGTCAAAAAAGGAGCTTATTTAAGTGTGTGTTCATCAGTTTCATCAGTAACACAAAATGCCTGCATCGCACAAGTTTCTTCAGAGGATGTACCAAAACATCTTGAAGACTTTGTAAAAGATGCTTGTAAGGAACTTACCAAAGAACAAAGCAAACAAATTAGATACCTCATTGCTCATTATCAAGATGTTTTTGAGAATGCGAGTCTTTCTAAAGGAAGAACCAATGTTGTTCAACATCAAATAGATACGGGTGACGCAAGGCCTATCCGCCAATTACCTAGAAGGCTACCATTAGCAAAGCGGGCGGAAGCAGATCAAATTATTCAAGACATGGAAAGGGATAGCGTTATTGAACCATCAAGCAGCCCATGGTGTTCACCAGTAGTGTTAGTTAAAAAAAAAGATGGCTCAACTCGGTTCTGTGTGGACTTTCGCTTATTGAATAATGTAACTAAGAAGGATAGTTATCCACTGCCTCGAATCGATGACACCCTAGATACATTGGCTGGTTGTAAGATCTTCTCAACTTTGGATCTAAAGAGTGGTTATTGGCAGGTTGGATTGGAACCCAAGGATAGAGAAAAAACGGCGTTTTCTGTTGGAAGTGGATTGTGGCAATTCAAAGTGATGCCATTTGGACTTTGCAATGCACCGGCTACGTTTGAACGACTAATGGAAAGTGTGCTAAGAGGATTATCGTGGGAGACCTGTTTGGTATACTTAGATGACATCATCGTACTTGGGAAGCGTTTTGAAGAACATTTAGGAAATTTGGAACAGGTATTTTCACGATTGAGGTCGGCCAACCTTAAACTCAATTGCAAGAAATGTATATTGTTCCGAAAGCAAGTCAACTATCTAGGTCATGTTGTCTCTGAGGAGGGAGTAGCAGTAGATCCTGAGAAGATTAAAGCTGTTCGAGATTGGCCAGTACTTAAAGACAAACATGAAGTAAGAAGCTTTTTGGGTCTGAGTACCTACTATCGACGATTTGTTCCAGGCTTTGCTGACATCGCAAAGCCACTGACAAAACTCACGGAGGAAAGCAGTGAATTCATATGGGATTTCAAGTGCCAACATGCATTTGAAGAATTAAAACAGGTTCTAATTAATTCTCCGGTTTTGAGTTATCCTCGAGCTGAAGGAATGTTTATTCTGGATACAGATGCAAGTAACGTTGGTATCGGAAGTGTGCTCTCCCAAGTACAAGATGGGGCAGAACGCGTGATTGCTTACTTCAGTAAAGTATTGTCGAAACCAGAACGCAATTACTGTGTAACACGAAGAGAATTGCTTGCTGTTATCAAGTCAGTTGAGCACTTTCGCAAGTATTTATATGGACGGAAATTTCTTTTAAGGACAGATCACTCGGCACTTGTGTGGCTTTTGCGATTCAAGAATCCTGAAGGTCAAGTGGCAAGATGGATAGAGAGATTGCAAGAATATGACTATGATTCTGAACATCGAGCCGGACTTCATCATAGAAATGCCGATGCACTGTCAAGGCGACCATGTCCAGAGGATTGCCAGCACTGTAATAAGGCTGAGGAAAAGTTTTTTATAGCTTGTAGAACCACGGTCGTTGACAATTTTTGGCAAGATGATGAAATACGAGCAGACCAATTGGAAGACCCAGATCTCAAGTTTGTAATGCAGTGGAAGGAAAATGATCAAAGACCTTTATGGGAAGAAATAGCTTCACTATCTCCAAATATTAAGTCATACTGGGCTCAGTGGCAATCCATTGTCGTGGAAAATGGGTTGTTAAAGCGTGTATTGGAGAATGAAGATGGAACACAGCAGAGACAACAACTATTGATTCCAAGGAAGAGAATTCCTGAAGTTCTTAAACTGCTTCACAATGATGTGTCTGGGGGACACTTGGGAGTTAAAAAAACCACAGAAAAAATTCGTCAACGTTTTTACTGGGTCAATTACAATGGAGATGTAAAAGATTGGTGTAGAATATGTGTAACTTGTGCCACTTCAAACGGACCTCAGAAACGAAGGCGTGCGCCAATGAGGCAGTATAATGTTGGTAGCCCATTTGAAAGGATAGCCATTGACATAGCGGGGCCGTTTCCCACAACGGAAAGAGGGAATAAATATATTCTGGTAGCAATGGACTATTTTAGTAAATGGACAGAAGCCTATGCACTACCGAATCAAGAAGCTACCACTGTTGCTGAAGTCTTGGTAAGGGAACTGATAAGTCGTTTTGGAGTACCATTGGAGTTACACTCGGACCAGGGAAGAAACTTTGAATCAGCCGTATTCCAGGGAATTTGTGAAGCATTAGGAATTCGAAAGACGAGAACAACTGCTTTGCATCCACAGTCGGATGGAATGGTGGAGCGAATGAATCGAACAATTGGAAGATTTTTGTCAAAAGCAGTGTCCGATCACCAGAAGGATTGGGACGAATACATCCACTTGTTCTTATTAGCTTATCGAGCAGCAATTCATGAGACAACAGGGCAAACACCGGCAAGTGTGATTTTTGGCCGTGAGTTACGGTTACCTTGCGACCTGCAGTATGGATCTAAGCCTGGAGAAGATCTAGTTGGAGAAGATTATGTGTCAGATCTTCGGAGGAAAATGAATGCTATACATGACCGTGTACGGTCCAATATTCAAGTAGCTAGTGAGAAGATGAAGGAGCGATACGACATTAAAGCTGTGGAAGGTGGTTATCAGGCTGGAGACTGGAATTAATGTTCTAGTTTGCTGCTATAATCCAAGATACAGTAAAAATATAAAAAAAAGTGTACCATGTTACTTTTTCAAAGCATCTCACTGTAGAGAAGGTTCAAAATGCCGATTTATTCATCTAGAGAATTCTGTTCGGGACGAACTGAACTAAGAGGGAGGCAGTGTTATGAAATTAAGTACTATTTCTATTTAAATTGAAAATTTAAATAGAAATATTTTGAAAATAAGAACCCAAGAAAAATGAAAACAAAAGATTTGAGTAGTGAGTTAAAAAAACTAGACAAAGCTTGTAAAAATATAAATTGTAGAAATATAAATTGTAAAAATAAATAAGACTATGAACCATAATAAAATAAATAAATATAAATTTCGGTACAATATAAAAAAAACTGGCTCTATATAGAAATCTGTTCCAGAAAATTTAATAGGGTTGGATTTTTGAAAAAAAAAATTATTAAAATATGACTGAATTTAACTGTTTCAATGAAATCAGAAATACAAAAAAAAATCAATTGTGAATTCAAGCAGTAGGTATTAATTGTTATCATGTTTTCTTCAATACCGCTGGTATTGAAGAAAACATGATAACATTCTGTGAATTCTGTGATTTTGACTACCTTCCCTTATTTTCGTTTTCTTTTTCCCTTAGCGCTTTTGTCCCGTTTCTATCGGGGTACGCTTTGACCATGATCCTGGAATTGGCGAGTCTGGTTATTACATTGAAGCGACTGCCATCTGACCTTCGTAACCCTTAGAAAGGGGAACCAGACAAATTGGATCATGGCTATACATAGCTGGTGATATAAATCCGCACATAATTTTTTTGAAAATCCAGAGGTGCGTGCCCCGCCCGGATTCGAACCGTCGACCTCACGCATGTGAGGCGATAACCTTACCGCTGGGCTATCACCGCTCACCTTCCCTTATTTTATTAAACGAATAAATTTGCAATATAATTTTTTTTCTGATAAATAAATTCTCAGTAATCATCTGACACACAGTTTTCAACTGTATTTTTCACTGCTGTGAGAATGCATATTTAATGAAGTGACACCAGTATTCAACACGCACTGTTTCTTCGTACAAAATATGTAAATTCTAGACAATTTCACATCATGTAGTATCATCATTCTTGTTCCTGCAGCCACCGAACACCCACACACTACGCCATTATTTATATTCTGACATTTAACTTAACGCCATTCTGCCTCTTTCATTGTACAACTTTAACTATAAAACATTCAACTAACACTTCCTGCTGTACTGCGACTGCCGAGGTATAGTACCCTGAGGATTGCACTCCAGACGTGCATGGGAGGTATCTCCAAACTTCGAAAACGTGGACAGAAGTAATTACCTACATGTTAATATTATATATTGTTTGTTTCGTACGATCGTACAAATTCGACGCCATAGCATACGTGATATTATACTTTTCATAAGTCGTACCTATTAATTATATTAGACACTATGCCACCGTGTCTGTTTTAAAAAGTATTGTTGTCGCCATATATCTTGAGCCATTTCGCAGAGAAGAATGGCGATTTTAACGTATACCAACGAAATAAAAAAACACAAATTTGTGCTTGCGTTCCCGGAAGCCTGGTTCAAGATATTTGGCGAAAAATATAATACTAATTTGACATTTTTCTCAGTTAAAAATATGATCATTCCATATAATTATAAGGTACAGATGCGTGTGCAAATTTAATGTATGACAAGTTTTTTTTTACATGTGTGTGTGTGAGGCGGTAGATCGGTAGGTGGACGTATTATGTAGGTGTGCGTATCGGTAGGTGTGCGTATCGGTAGGTGTACGTATACGGCCGGGCGAGTGAAACTCTGAACATTGTTCTGAGTATTTGTTGTCATACTTTCATTGCGCTAACTAGGTATCTGTAACATATCTAAGGATCATTCATTATGTCAGGCACTGGCATTTTTCCGAAATCGTTTTGAACGCTCTTTTGCTCAAATAGATAAGTATTCAATATTTTATAGGGTTGGTTTAAACATAATATAGGTACCTAATTATTTGATATGTTCAGTATCTAGATGGGTAAATTACTCCCGTCGAAGCTTGATGTTGATTTGTTTTGCATATTATTACGACATTAAATAAATAAAAATAAATAAATAAAAAAAATAAAATTTTTAAATTATTTACAATTTATGACTCAATCATTCTCTTTATCAATCTGCTAATTGTTTTAAGGAAGTGTATAATTCGGCGAACATCTGTAAAAATATGCTTTAAAATCCTTTTTTGTCCTATTTTTAGCATCGCCTAAAATAAAAAGTTAGAATATTATAGGAGAACCAGGAACTCAATGTACCTACTTGGCTTACGACCTGTCATCGGCTGGTTTACGTGATCGCTTTATGCGCTTGCGCAATGATCACCAATTATGCCTTCTCTTTGAATTACCTTATCAATTCAAATTTGAATGTTCTATATATTTTAACAATGAGAAACTGATCATTTGAAAATAAGCTAAAAAACATTATCTATGAAGTAGTTAATAAAAATATTCAAAAAAATAACTCTTAAATTATTCGATTTAAAAATACTCGTGAAATCACAGAGCTTTTGTATATATTTTTTTAAATTGGTTGGTATTTCTTATTATCCCAGTGTCAATGAGTTATTGCGACAAAATTAGCTTGCCTTCGTATTATTTGTAGGCGCAATTAGCGCTGTCTTCGGGGGTCTGATGGTTTATAGGGGGTGATCGGTCAATGTCGTCACCCCGTCTTCTTTGTTGTGTCTGGGTCCTCGCTTCGTCCCTCTAATGGGGCTGCTGTGGAGGGTGCGTCCTGATAATGTCGTCCCTATGGTAATTTGCCCAAATATCACCCCCCCCCCTCGTCTTTAATGCGCTGTGAAAAAAACAATGATGGAAGTGTGTATAAGGAAGAACGTGACCATCAATTTTGTCTGTCGCATCTGCATCTTGTGAGATGCTGTACATATATGTACATAGGTGTGATGAAAAACTGCGTACTCATTTGTGCAAATTGAAAAGGGCGTTTGAATTATGCAACGGTCTTTTTGTGAACCAAATAGGAAATATTTGCATTTTAGGATATATATATATATTTCAGAACATAGGACAATCCCAAATCTAACAACCAACGACGATATAATATTTTTTAACAGATTTTTAATTATCTCAATAGAGACGAAGTTGGAATATTTATTGTAGGAGAACCGGGAAATCAAGGCACCTACAGGGCTTACGACCTGTCATCGGCTGGTTTACGTGATCACTTTATGCGCTTGCGCAACGTTCACCAATTATGCCTTTTTAATGAAATCCCTATCAATTCAATTTTTGAAAGTTCTATATATTGTAATACTGGGAAAAAAAATCCAATGTTTGCGCATATGCAATAATAAAAATATTCGATTACTTACACATTGGTACAAGTAGGTAAATAAGACAAAAATGACCTTATAAGTCTGGCGCAATTCAGGGGTGACTTCTATGCGAAAAATGCATTGTCACCTCAGATATAAGAATTGTAGCTTTCATTATTTACAAAAAAACCAATTCTCTCAATAGATGGCGTTCCAACAAAATAAATGAAAAATAATAAGATTGTTGTTCATAATTTCACACATAGATGGCTGTAGTAAAAATTCCTTATTTTCAAGCGAAAAGAATTTCAGTATTACAATATATGGAACTTTCAAAATTGAATTGATAGGGATTTCATTAAAAAGGCATAATTGGTGAACGTTGCGCAAGCGCATAAAGTGATCACGTAAACCAGCCGATGACAGGTCGTAAGCCCTGTAGGTGCCTTGATTTCCCGGTTCTCCTACAATAAATATTCCAACTTCGTCTCTATTGAGATAATTAAAAATCTGTTAAAAAATATCTTTGACTCCCGACAGGGAAAAAAAAATCCAATGTTTGCGCATATGCAATAATAAAAATATTCGACGATATAATACGTTATATATTTATACTTTAGGCGAAAACCCGGATATTAGCAAAAAAGAAAGCGAAAAGAGAAGGTTTTAAAATGTATTTCGCACCACTTTCGCACTGTTTTCTATTTACTAGTATTATTTAGTATCTACCTAATAAACAATTATTTCATTCTATTTATTTATTTTACTAGCTTTTATGTCCCGCCGTTGGCCAAGAATGTAAAATTGTGAAGGAAAAAGCAATCGTTTTTATAAAATTGTCACCCAATTATTTTGCGAAATCGGATTATGAAATAATCGGGACCATGTGGCGAGAATGGGAGACAACAGATTGCCCAAAATTATCTCCCAACAAATAAACTTTGGCAATCGACCACGAGGTAGACCACCCAAGAGATGGAGAGATAGCTGGAGCTCGGCGTCACAAGAGGCCTTGAGGGACGGGCAAAGTTCTTGAAAAAAAACAGGTGTCAACCTAAAATAAGAAGAAGAAGAAGAAGAAGAAGAAGGATTATGAATAGTAGTTTGAAATTTGATTGAGTTTAAGCATTGTAAAATGTTCAAGTGATGGCCACAACCCATTTTTTTTATATATTGCTATAAGGTGTGAATGAAGTATATATACAATTTCTGCACGCATGGACTATGCGAAATGGTTTTAATTATGACTGTTTATTAACGTTGTAAAGAGATTGGTTTGGCCACAACCCCCATTTTTAAATATTATCATCGAAATAAATTGTAATATGTACCTTTTGAAAACTTAGTAATTTTGGATGTTGGAATGTGGTTAAAATTTGATTAAACAAATGTACTGAAAAGATCTAGTGTTGGTCACATCATATTCGTTTTTATATTTTTTCATCGAGTGTGCATTATATTTTTGCACAATTAGACTTAAAATTGACACAAAAGTCTACATTAACGAAGAAGAAGAAGACTTAAACTATGGTAAATAGTTTTTAATTTGAATATAAACGTTGTGAAGAGTTCAGTAATGGCCACAACCGCAATCTTTAAATATTGTCAACTAAATCAAATATGTATGTGTTGAAAATTATTCAAAATAGGATGATATAAATGGTTTAAATTAGATTAAACAAAAGTATTGAAAAGATTCTAGTGCAGGTTACATCGTCACATCCCACAACCCATTCGTTTTTACATATGTATTTTCATCATTATATTTTTATTTTTGCATTATATTTTTGCACAATTAGACTTAAAATTGACACAAAAGTCTACATTAACGAAGAAGAAGAAGACTTAAACTATGGTAAATAGTTTTTAATTTGAATATAAACGTTGTGAAGAGTTCAGTAATGGCCACAACCGCAATCTTTAAATATTGTCAACTAAATCAAATATGTATGTGTTGAAAATTATTCAAAATAGGATGATATAAATGGTTTAAATTAGATTAAACAAAAGTATTGAAAAGATTCTAGTGCAGGTTACATCGTCACATCCCACAACCCATTCGTTTTTACATATGTATTTTCATCAAGTGTGCATATCGTTAATGATATTTCTGCACAATTGACTATTAGACTTAAAACTAACCCAAAAGTATAAATAAAAAAGAGAAGAATAAGTATAAGACTATAAGAAATAGTTTGTATAAAAAACTATCCCAATGGTCTACATAAAATAAGTAAAAATACATAAAATAGAAGAATTAGACTATTGGAAATAGATTGTAAAAAAACAAACCAAAAGGTCTTCATAAAAGAAGAAAAGATTAATCCAAAGGAAATAGTTTGCATAAAATTCACCCAAGTTCTACATAAAATAAGAAAACGAAGAAAAAGACTGAAGGAAATAGTTTGTGTAAAAACTGACTACATAAGTAGGTAAGATGAATTAGACAATAGGAAATAGTATGTATAAAAGCTCACCCAAAGGTCTACAAAAAAAAGAAGAAGAATAATTAGACTACCGGAAATAGTTAATATAAAAACTGATTCAAAGGTCTATATAAAAGAATAATAATTTAACTATAGGAAAAGTTTGTATAAAAACTCACCCTTGGTCGACATAAAAGAAGAAGAAAATGAATGAGACTATTGGGAATAGTTTGTATTAAAACTCTCCCAAAAGTCTACGTAAATGAAGAAGAAGAATAATTAGACTATGGGAAATAATTTTTATAAAAACTGATCCAAATGTATACATAAAAGAAGAAGAAGATGAATTAGACTATAGGAAATAGTTTGTATAAAAACTGTCCTAAAGGTCTACATAAAATAAAGAAGAAAAAGAATTAGACTCCAGGACCCGTCGCTTCAGACCCTTCAGTACCTCCTTCCCTTCAGGCCCTTTAGTACCTCCCGTCCCTTCAATCCCTCATTACGTCCCTTCCAATCAGGCCCTTCTGTACCTCCCGTCCCTTCAGGCCCTTTTATATCTCGCGTCCCTTCAGGCCCTTTAGTGCCTCCCTTACCTTCATTACGTCCCGTCCCTTCAGTCGGTTAAGAAAAGTTTAAATCCAGAAACCATCCTGGAAGAACCGCGAAGAGATGAAAGGACCTTCTTTTCCCAGAATACTCCACCTTCATAGGTAAAATGACTACATACACGAAGAAGAAGAAGAAAAATGTTTAAATCCAGATACCTGCGAAGATATGGAAGGAAAATTGGACCTTCTTCTCCCAGGATAGTCCACCTCCATAGGTAAAATGACCAAATGCACGATGAAGAAGAAAAAAGTTAAAATCCACAAACCGTCCTGGAAGACCTGCGAAGAGATGGAGGGACTGTCGTACCTTCTTTTCCCAGGATACTCCCCCTTCATAGGTAAAATGACCAAATACACGAAGAAGAAGAAGAATAAAAAAAAAGTTTAAATCCAGAAACCATCCCCGGCATACGCTCGACAATTCACCAAAGTGTCATTGTAATCGGACAAACGGTATAGGAGCACATCGCATACATACACATTTAAATAAATAAAATAATTTTCCGATAGGAAATCAGTATATTGTTGAATATTTTTATTATTGCATATGCGCAAACATTGGATTTTTTTCCCTGTCGGGAGTCAAAGATATTTTTTAACAGATTTTTAATTATCTCAATAGAGACGAAGTTGGAATATTTATTATTAACCAGCCGATGACAGGTCGTAAGCCCTGTAGGTGCCTTGATTTCCCGGTTCTCCTACAATAAATATTCCAACTTCGTCTCTATTGAGATAATTAAAAATCTGTTAAAAAACAGTATATTGTTGATTTGTAAGTAAATAGTAATAGGTAGGTACCTACCTACAACAATGTTCTAAATAAATTTGATTCATAACAAATTTTATTTGAATATCAGAATCTTTCCGTTACCATAGTAACCATTCCAATAAAAATATCAAATGGTTTGAGACTTTTTTTGAATATGTAGGTACCTACATACATTGGTTTGTTCGATGCCATAAAAATGAAAATTGTCAGAAAAATCAAATATTATTTACAAATTATGCAATGTTATTATGCCTATATCTTTACTAATAATAAACACATTTTTACAATTTATGTCTTAAAACTTGCTGTAATGTCTTGTGTTTCATTTTATTATTTCACAATTACATTTATTTCAAAGGTTTATTATTTTCAAGAACATATTCATTCGGTAGGAAAATGAAATATTTTATGAAAAGATATTAAAATGGCGGCGTTTATGTACAAAACGCTTACTTTAAAACTAAGTTAAACATTACAATTATACAAAATATTCACCATGTTTTTCACTTAAACGCTAAGTTATACTTGAAAATATATTTTCTTCGTGTAAATACGTACTTCTATAAATAATTCTTCTTCGTGTAAATCCAGGAAAACGGAGTTTGGAGAATACGACACAACACAGAGGTCTACAATGTTTACAAAGAACCAAACATCGTAAAAATCATCAAAACAGGGAGGCTGAGATGGGCAGGGCACGTCCAAAGAATGAGTGATGAAAGAGTGCCAAAAAGGATCATTCATTTAAAGCCCCAAGGTAGACGTAGTGTCGGTAGACCCAAACTCCGATGGATGGATGGTGTGCAGCGGGACGTAGAAGCAGTTGGAATAAGGGATTGGAGGAGTGCCTGTCAGGATAGAGGAAGATGGCGACGAATGCTGGAGGAGGCCAAGGTCCACAACGGGCTGTAGAGCCAGTGATGATGATGATGATGATGATGATGATGATGAAATACGTACTTCTAACTTTTAAACTAACAGATATTTGCGTGCAAAATGTACACTTTTTTGACAGATATGACTTGGAAAATTTTGTATGAAAAAAATAATTATCGAAATATTTTTAAAATTCAGCATTTTTATCGCATTATTTTTAGCGTGACACTGCATCAGGTATACTGGTACATGTTCGCACATAAATTAGATTTTTGGATGCTCTTGGTTTTTCAGAAGGCGTGAGACAAACACACACACACAAACACACACACACACACACACACACACACACACACACACACACACACAGACACTAACATTTTGATTGCTTTATTACTTTAGATTTATACATCTTCTTGTACATAATATAAACAAATATAATTGTACACTGGTGGGCTTATTGCCACTAGGCAATTTCTTCCAACCAACCAGATTACAAAGTATTACAACATTGTGTATGTACAACAGCAAACAAATAAAAGTAAAAGAAATCAAAGAAAATACGTATAACACTTAAACTATTGAAAAAAAGAAAAAAAAAAATCATAGCAAGAAAAAAGGATACAGTAAGGACAGGAGAGGAAATCGGGATCAGGTGTTCAAGGATAAATATTCCTTCTTTAGTTTTTTCTTGAAAATTCTAAGTGAGTTAGACGACGCAATATCCGGACTAAGGTTATTCCATAATCTTGCTGATTGTACTTCGAACGAAGAACTGAGAAATTCTGTATTATGGATAGGGATGGATAGTGTTGTACGTTCAGCAGATCGGAGTGGAAGTCCATGGTTGGATAAATAAGTAAATTTGCTTTTGAGGTATTGTGGCAGGTTTGGGTTCGAGAGAATACTGTACAATAGTGACAAAATGTGTATATTGCGCCGCTGGCGTATCCTGGGCCAACAAAGAAGATTGCGGTAAGATGATATGCGGTCAAATTTTTTCAACCCAAAGATGAATCTGATACATATTTTCTGAAGACGTTCAAGTTTATTGAGATGCACTTCATTTGCATCCAAATAGCATACATCGGCATTATCAAGTTTTCATTTACTGAGTGTTGAGAATAGATTTTTGCGATAGTTATTGGGGATTAGGTGGTACCATTTCGTATCCAACGAATTTGTACGAACCAGAACAGTGCAGCAGCCAATCATCTCAGTCGTCCAGAACCGCAGATTGAGCTGGTTTGGTCATGTGCTTCGTATGTCCCCCGAGAGTGTTGATTTTGCAAGCCTTTTTTACACTCCGGACTTGACGAGAAGACGAGGCAGGTTAAAACTCACCATCAAGCAAGCATTCTCTGCGGACCTGCATCATCCTAGCTTGAGCTGGGATGAAGCTGTCCATCTGGTGCAAGATGGAGAGGCTTGAAAGAGCAATTTCGTGGCGTCCACATGCTCCACACTGGGAGCGAACGTTGATTAACTAACTAAACAGAATGTTCAGTTACTAAGTTACGAATTGACATATCATCTTTTTATGACGAAAAATGCCATTAAAAGCACGAATTAAAAGAATATATTTCTTTACTATAATATCTTTGATTGGGGTGGTCGAGTAATGATGAAGAAAATACTCTGTTCTTCGATTATACATAAAAAAAGTACTGTAGAAATTTTCAATATAAAAAAATCGTTTTGTCAATATTAAAAATTGTTATCGTAAAAAATCATATAAAAATTGAGATGGTTTGGCCACATGGGGAGAATGAATGACGAACGCCTGACGAAGAAAATATACGTTGCGGACAGGAATCGAATGAGACAGGAATGGTCGGGGCCGTCCAAGGAAAGGATGGCACGTCCATGTGAACGGTATTTTGAATGACGGAAATGTCAGAAGCATGAATAACAGATGAACATGAATGTATAAGACGATGTATGAATGTCGATGAGGCGATGAATGTGTGTCAAGATAGAAATAAGTGGTGTTCGGTTCTCTCTGTCTACCCCGAGAGGGACATGGCGTGATGGTATGTATTTGTAAAAGTCGTATTATAAAACATTGTTTAGATTTTTGGTCTGTGTTTCTACATATTTCTCTTCGAAACTTGTAGTATGTAGTACGCGTCAAAAATCGATCATTAAAAAAGTTTTATATGCATGCGTTATAATAACTATTTATTTATTTAACTATGGATAGTCATTTTGTATCTGAATAATTCATACTTCAACATAATTATAAATGAGTGAATCGTTTCCTTATATTATATAATGCGAATAAAGTAATTATATGAATGTGTATAATCATGTATAGCTTCTTGAGGTTTTGTTTTGACATTTTAATCTTGTTGGTATAATATAAATAGTTTAAAATTTTCTCCGACCTTGTATAATCAGATTAGCTTTTCTGAAAGACAGCTAAGATTAATTACAGGACTTCCTCGGTTCAGAGATTGATCTCTAAAATACTCTTTTGAATGTCTATCACACAATGCGTCCTTGGTATAATTAATCAACAGTCGAATTTCTTTAAACGAAAAGATCAAATGGGTTTTAAATAGACCATTAGATTGCGGGTTCTAATATGATTGTGACTAAATGCGTATTTATTTATATCGTATCTCAGTCTTTCTTCTTTCCCTTTGGGGTTTTTTCCCGTTTCTATCGGAGTACGCTTTGATCATTATTGATACAAATCTGCACATAGATTTTTTGAAAAGCCAGAGGCGACGACCTTATCACTGGGCTATCACCGATATATATATATATATATATATATATATATATATATATATATATATATATATATATATATATATATATATATATATATATATATATATATATATATATATATATATATATATATATATATATATATATATATATATATATATATATATATATATATATATATATATATATATATATATATATATATATATATATATATATATATATATATATATATATATATATATATATATATATATATATATATATATATATATATATATATATATATATATATATATATATATATATATATATATATATATATATATATATATATATATATATATATATATATATATATATATATGATTTATATCGTATCTCAGTATGCATTTTAAATATGTAGATTACAAATTTCATAGATAAATTCATCGCGATTTTGATCTAACTGATATAAGTTCCACAAGGATCAAGGATTTATTTCCTTTTCAAGGATATAAAATAATGTAATATTGGTAGCATAAATTCATTTTAAATTAATGAGTACAATGATAACAGGTATTGATTATGTAATATGGATGGCATCTTCTTCTTCTTCCACCAGCCATCTCTCCACTGTTGGATGATGTTGTTGGATGTAGGCCTCTTCTAAGTACTTCCATTCATCTTTTTTGGGCTTTTCGGCCCACCTTTTCATATCCCATTGTCTCCATTTCAGAATGGATATAATAATATGTAATTCGTCGCTGTGGATCATTCGTTCATACATTCATACCAACGAGACATAAAACATGTGGGTAACCAGCGACAAATTTAACATTATAGAAGAAGAAAAATCCTTTACGCAATATAGATTATATACATAAAAAAAAATTAAACATAACAAATGAGTTTTTTTTACACAATAGATAAAAGAGTATTTTACATATATACATACATGCATACACACAAACATATATATTTATTTAATACTTATAGCTTCTCGGGCAACTAACAGGTACTATGTCAAATATCAATTTAACACGTACCCAATAACAAGTTTCCACATGCTGAAGACTGACGATATTAATCGTCTCACAGATCCAGACTGAAAACACAGTTAAAAACTGTGTCTCCACCAAGAATCGAACCCAGGACCTTTGGATTAGCAGTCAGATACCCAACCAACTGAGCCAAGAAGGCCGAAGGATTTATGTTTTAAAATAGTTATGGCGTAATGGAGTTCTCATCGTGGTTACATGAAGTAATATTGTTAATCTTCCCCATTAATCCTTTAAATTCACCATCATTCATATATCTATGATTATTAGTTATGTAAAATTTGTGTTACATTTTCTGGTGGTGATTAAATGTTTTTTTGTGATTTAACTGTTTGTAACTGTGTAAATAAATAAAACGATGTTTAGTCATTTATCTTTTTTTTTACGAATCCATATTTAAGATTTTCAATGCTGTCGAAGTTTAATGCCGTGCACTTGTTTGAATTTCCTTTTATTTCTTTCGTTCATCTCAACCCTTTATACTGACGATCGTATTATTAACAAACTTCTCATTCTTTCTTCTTTGTCTATTTAGATATAAACCACGTCTGTTAATTTGCGCCTGATAGGTTCTATTGTTACTTCCTTTTCTTCTCCCAGCATCCCTTTCTCATCTCTCTTGCTCGTCTTTATAACTGAAGGCGATGTAGCCTCCATAATACCTTTGAAACTGTCTACATTTAGAGACGAACCGAAAATTTGGGGTTCAAGATTCGGTCGGCTTTAGCGGAATCAATCAATTTTGTTTACTGGATTTGCCACGCATATTAGGAATTTTAAGTACTTAACAATATTTGTTCTTGCGAAGATTTTAGAGAAATTGTATTGTTTTTATATGCGCTCGTTTGCGAGAACAACGACATGAGTCAAAAATCCGATATTTGAGTTAATAATGCAGAAATGTTGTGTTTATCAATATTTATGTTATCTCCAATTCTCAGTACAATATCTCTTTAAATGTGAGAGATACAGCCCAACATATATATAGATCGTTGTTTCACTGTCATACTATTCACTGTAATATTGACAAACACAACATTTCTGCATTATTAACTCAAAAATTGGATTTTGTGACTTATGTCGTTGTTCTCGCAAACGAGCGAATGTGTCGTATTACGTATGCATGTCTCTGATACATCTTTCTCTTTATTTAACTCCTAAACGGACAATAGTTCTTGATGGATGTAGCTGTATAATCCACTGTAATTTATTGACACTGAGTAGTATCAATCTTTTATTTAATCTTTATTTAAACCTATTTTTGCTGATAGCAACACATTTCAGTCAGGCGCAGCACCCATTCATAGTGGAATAATGGACCCAAATCCTATGCAATCACGTTAAAAATAATATACTTGTTCTAGCTATATAGTGTTCCATTTTCTTACGCAATAAAATAGTTCTTTTACATTATCTATTGTATATATTCTGTCAGTTGATTGCCTAGGTAGGTACCTTATACATAATCTATAGTACACATTCTGTCGCTTGATTGCCTAGGTAGGTAACTTATATTGTTCTTTTACATAATCTATAGTACATATTCTGTCACTTAATTGCCTAGTTGTACTACTTATATTGTCCTTTAACATAATCTATATTACATATTCTATCGCTTGATTGGTACCTTATATTGTTTTTTTACATATTGACCTACAATGTTTACAATTCCCATAAGCCAAAAATAGTGGCTTTATGTACATTGGTTGCGAAAATCTTCGTTTATTTTTTAATATTCGGTTTCCGTTTCGGCTTGAAACAACGGGTCCTTCGGCCCGGTCGGTCTCTTCCCGACGATGGTTCCATCTTCCAGCCTAAAGTTGGTATTAATAAAATAAAGGGGAAGGTGTACATTTCTAGTCGAGTCTGAGGCAAGTTTCAAAGTGCTGACGGCATAGTATGATTGATGGTTTCTGCCAAAGATTAAATCAAATTTCAAAGTGTTTCATGTTCCACTTAAACGGGAATCTCTCGACAACTCTTTTGGTATCCTCCTTCGCTTCAATAATAATAATTCATACCAGTGAGGAGATTATATTGTTTCAGTTTTCATTTATATTTCACTTTTAAAATACTTATTGACGTACCTACTCATGATATTACCAGGGTTATTTTATCAGTTTTAATTACGTAATATCTTGGTTAATCTGCTGTTATTTTTTAATTGTGATAGAATCTATTTACAATTTATGATACATTGTATACACATTTTTTATATTTTTTTACACCATATTTTACAAAAACAACAAGATTACTGCAACTAGGAAATCCTGTTCTAGGGCTAGCACATTAAGTTGAATATATATTTTAAGTTTAATTTTGCGATCCACCAATTCAACAAACACTACATATAAATGTTTCATTTAGGTATTTTTTGATTCTTGTCATTGAGATGTTGCAATTTTAAGGATGATTTATATAGGTGCCTAATTATAATATTTTTTTGAATCTGATGTATCTTACATGTTATGATTGTGCCAAATAGTACTTGTGCATTTTCAAAAATATCCAATGAACTTGCAAAACGTGCCCTAAATTTTACTTTTAATTTTAATTTAACCCTTTACTGTTGTAACAATAACACAGTTGTCATTGAAATCAGAAACCACTGTTTTTTTTATGTTTTTTTTAATTATTTCTTATTTGTTGTTATTTCAGAAGTTCGACGTTTCTGGAGCCGTACGTCCAGGGCATCGGATGGAAAGCCGCTCCCGAGTCCGACAGGGGCCAGGAAGACCAGAGCACCGAGGACGATGAACAGCATCTCATCAAAGACAACAACACCAAGACTTCCGTGCAGCTGAAGAAACCGTTCATATTCCCGTCGCACCATAATCACGGCGAGATCGACAGGGAGCACAAGTCGAGGGCGGAGCAGCTCAGGGAGAGGTTCGAGCTGAAGCAGGCGAGCAAGAGGGACGAAAGTGACGGGAGCATCAGGAACCAAAGCAACGATGGAAGACAGGACGAGGTGACTAACGTGGCGAGGATGGCGAAGGAGCTGTTGGACGATTCCATGAGCGGTGAAGAACAGAGGAGGAATTCCAGAAGTTCCAAGGACACACCTGGCTCGGCGGGATTCCGACCTATTCCTGCAGCAGACCTTAGAGACAGCTTAAGTCAGGTGAGTCCATCATTATGAACATTATCTATTTTCGTATTATGAGAGCACATGTATATATCAAATATATTAAACTCTATGTTTCTAAATAATAAATCCATATGTATTTTCAAACATTTCCCTACTGAATGTTGATTACCGATTTTAAAATTCTGTGTAAATTAATAATAACAATAATAATAATGAACACTTCCTTGCACCCTGAGCAAGTGGCGAGTTTGTTGCCGTATGGCAATTTCCAGCCCAGAGAACTAACCAGTGTTTCCAGCCCAGAGAAGCAATACTTGCGTGAGAAATAAATTTAAATAACTTTCTCCTCTGCTGGGAATCGAACCCTAAACAAATATTTAAAATATCTCTTACAGTATTTTTTTAAATAACTCCCTAACAATGTGTCGTACTGAAATAAATCTTTTATGTGCTTAAAGAGTGCATAAAATCTAAGTGAATTTTCTTGATAGTTTTTTTTAATTTCAAGTCAGGTTTGTTCTTTAAATATAAGAATTTTGGGTTTCCGATAGTTTAAATCACGTATAAACCCTTTTAAACGCACGCGATAGTTATCCTTAGTAACACGTAACTTCAAAGTGCATTAGGCAGTTTTAATATACCATGTTTTCTGTCACTAGATTTGGTGTTGTATGATTGAATTACTCTACTTGAAAAAATAGGAAAACAAATCTGTTTGGCTACTAACAATTTAGCCATTTTTTTAAACTAATACAGTAAAAGCCAGCGAGTTAATTTTCTTTAGGCCAGACTTGTGTCATAGTATCATAGTAAGGCTGATTTTACTATCGGGGCGGGGGTAAATAATGATCTCCAATCTTTTATTGGAAATTTTTGAATGATATTTTTATAAATTAAACTCTTTGTGAATGCATATTGTCATCATAAATAATATCAACTGACAATACATAGATACCACAGACAAAAATAGAAGTCATCATTCCACAGATAAAAAATAGAAGTCAACAGATACTCTAACTGTCAGAGCGTTTTTCACCCGACAACTTTACCGAGCGTTTGGTGCGTACACTCGTCGCTCAATCTGAATGCCACGGAGTGTCTTTCGAGCGTCTGTTTCCGGTTATTATGAACGGCTTAGAGCGTCACAAAGTGCAATCGGCGTTCATTGTGAACGTAGCCCTGGGTTCATATTATCCAATCGTTGTTCCCTCCTGTGATATCTTTTAACAGAAAAAACCAGCCTTTATTCTATGACGTAAATTTAGCAGTCAAGGGACATTGCACTATAAATGTGTTGCTATTTTATTTAACTGTTTGGTTTTTCCGTGTGTACCTACTGTTGGTTTTTTATGTTGTAATTTGATGGCACAGAGTAACATCTAATGTTCAAATCTCTCTTGTATCTTGTAGGTATGTCAAGATAAGTTTTTTGATATAGATCAGATTATCTTTTGATTCCCAAAAAAATATAATATTAATAATGTGGTTCGATTTTTATAATGCATTATTTGATAGGTAGCTGGCACCCTCTTTTCTGTCTATGCCGGATGCTGATAGGGAACAGAGTATGTTCCGGTTTTATCTCGAATCTTTACAATTTCATTTTGGTGCTGAAATTTGCTTCCGCCTTTTCATTCGGTTCATTTTGGTCCCTTGTGTTTCATAATTGGGACTTATATTTTATGTATGTGGAATATCAAATTCACATACCTACTCCTATTATATATTATATGAAAAATACCAGTTTTCCAAGAATGAAATTATTTGTAATCAATATGTATTTGTTGGTTTTTGTATCAGAAATTTTCTTTAATTTAAAAGAAAATAAATAATTTAATTTATTTAATTTAATTTAATTTTTTAATCATTTAATTTAAGTAAGTTTATTTGATTGTGTAGTTGTCTTATTTGAATTTGAATTAGTCATATCTCGCCTCGTAAAAGTAAAAAAAGCAACGTATGTACACTATAAAAGAGATTATGTACTGTCAACGTATGTACTGTCGTTTACAATGGATAAGATTAAATAAAGAAGCAGCCCCATTGCGTATAGTGAAAAATGATATTTAGAGCACTTTCACACTATATATAATAATGATATTTTAGGGCACTTCCATACTATACTAATGATATTTTAGGGCACTTCCATACTATACTAATGATATTTTAGGGCACTTCCACACTATGATAATGATATTTTAGGGCACTTCCAGACTATGATAATGATATTTTAGGGCACTTCCAGACTATGATAACGATATTTCAGGGCAGCACACTATGATAATGATATTTTAGGTCACTTGCACACCATACACTTTTTAATCGGTCGACAGTTTGGTCGGGTTGTTCTGCTTGCTAGTTTTTATGTCAAATCGGCCGATATCGATTTTTTTTAATATACGCACTTACATATATTTTCATGCCGATTAAGAGCTTTGTAGCCTATTAACAAGTCTGAAGTGTGTGAGAACCCTAATACTAAGGACTTATCTTCTCATTTTTGGGATTTGAATTTGTACCACAGAAATAAAAGAAAAAATCGTTTTGGAATTGACACGTTTTGACTTTGAAATTGTATGTTTTTTTCTAGTATTGTTATAAACTGTACCATGATATATAACCTAAAGCATGTTCAGCTTTCCACACAATTCCAAGACACGTCACACAAAGGCACGAAAGAGATTATTATAAATTGATGAACGTTGTGCAGGCGTGCTAAGTGACACTGTCAATACCCAATTTCAAAGATTATACAAATTAGAAATATCTTCCTGTTTATTCTTGATTGATACCTATTTATCTGTTATAATCAGTTATCAACACGTTTCCTATTTTTACGACTGAAAACATATAGGTAGTCTTAGAGATAGCAACGTCAAAAAAAATCATATTTTAATGTCTGTTTTTTTTATATTTCTTTCCTTATTGAATATAGGTATGAAAATGATTTGTCTGGCACTTGGGAGTGTTTTTTCCAGTACGCATCCCCTTTCTATAGGTGAAAATTGCAGATTTTAGTACCATTTGTATCTTTGTTAGTCCTTTTTGTGCTCTTATACCATCCATCTGATTACAGTTAAACTTGGTGATTTGTTGCACATCCGGGAAGATTTCTGAAAAAAAAAGAATTTTGTGACTAAAAGTGTGTTTTTCACTGTTAATTTATTACAGGCACTAGCCGGTATTTCATTTATAGTTGTTAAGTACCTACTGTTTACTTTTGTAGTTCTTAAGTACCGTTACTAGTAACAGACACAAAATTTACATAGTATATTTTGATATCGTCTGTGTTGGCACGTTTCGACTTGGGGAATATTATCTCAGAACGTCGTCGTCGGTAAGTCAGCGTCGCGACGCCCGCATCTCGTCCCCAAACTTCCTCTTCCGTTTTCCTTCATTTTAATCATCTCTCTCTCACCTCTACTGTCTGTACATCTGTGTATTTCCCAGGTAAATTATATATGTACCTTCATATCTATGTATTATATAAGTACCTAACTCACAAGGCAAGCTTTGTATCATGTTTCATCATAGACTATTGAAAAGATTCAATATAATGAACGTGTATGTATTTAAGTAGATACTTTGGTGTATTGGTTTTCTAATAGACGCTACTGTATAAATACGTATCTCAAATTTAATACATTAAATCGAATATTACGTACTAAGATGTTTCTTTATCAAACCTTCGATTTCGCAATTCTTTTTCACAATTTTTGAGAATATTTTTTTCATAAATTTCTCGACGGGTATCATATAGAGATTGTAAACTAAGTTTCCTCATAATAAGTATGTATGTATGGCGTACGCCGTATGCCGTACACCATATCCTGTTTGTGTCCTCTCTATAGCCCAAACTATAAGTCCTATTGACTTCATATTAATATCATACATTATGTAAAATCTAAAGACTTAAACCTGATTATGTTTCCATAGATATCCGTTGATTTCTTTCCTATGATGTTAACTGTCAAAAATCTCAAAATTCTCTCACGGTCTGGATAATCGAGACTTTTTGAGATTTTACTGTATCAGAGGGCTCACACTGTTTTTACAGTTAAGTTGCCCTCACACACCCCCACACACACCCACACACACACACACTCCCCACTCACATGTCACATATCTGATTTTTACTGTTTTCTTTTTTCTCCTACACTACATAAATATATGAATTGGTAATAATGTATTCATGTAAGTGATGCTGGGCATGATTATTTTTTATTTAATTTTGTATCACCTGTATATGTTGTCCAGTTATTGTTTGTATACTTTGAATAAAATAAAAATAAAATAAGTGTGGAAAAAATATTTTTTTTCTTTACACTTGTTTTTTTTTATTTTTTATGTGCTTCACTGGGAACCTACCCGTGTCGGAGCGACTATCAAAATGACATTTATTAATTAGATTGTCATATCACAATTGTACCTAAAAAATAACTCATAAAATTCGTAATAAGTTGCAGGTTATCATCAGCAATAATACAAAAACACAACAATTATCAGTATTATATACCTACCTTATGTTTATTTATTTAAAATATGTTAAATAAAAATTAATCGATCGTGTCAGGATTCGAATCCGGGTTCACTGGATTATCGCTTTGCCACAAACTCATCCGTATTGAATATATTGTACTATATATTTTTGAATTGGCCACAACCCATATTTTTTCCTGTTTCAATTTTAAAGCATCACATTTCATGTCAGTCCTAGTTCAATAAAACAATGTCAAAAATAAGTTTTATGATAGAGAAACGGTATTTCACCAGAGTCATAACCAAATTTCCCCTGACAGGATTCAATTTTCCTTCAAAGGGAATAAAATCGAAAGGGGTTGGTAGCGGAGTAGTGTCGGCTATTCTGGATGTAACTGTGTTATCGGAGCAGGACAGGGAGAGGGGAATGAGAGGTTTAGTTGGGGAAACCCCTCCCCGACCCCACCCCCCAGACATCTCCTGCCGCCCCCAAGATGAATCATACAACAACCAGCAAGGACTCGAAACGAATTGACAGAGCGCTGTACGACGTACGAAAATCGTCTGATACGTCAAATGTTGTCATATTTCGAGACCGCTCGTCGTAAACAACTAAAAAACTAAAAATATTTGTTTTAATTCATATAGTTTTGAAGATAAATATCAGTTTTGTACTTACTTAAAGTGACTGGTTGTTTTCCGCCATTGAAAAGATTTGCACACTTTTGCTCATTTCCAGGGGGCGTCCAATTGCAGAATCAAATGATGATTCTTTTTTGTTGATTTTCTCAACAAAGATCGAAAATTTCCCAAAATTGGTCCTATAGTATGCCAAATAGTAAATTTAATTTTGAACATCTTTTCCCCAGATCCCTCAAAAAATTCGTCTTTGAAATGTCTTTGAAATTCACATGTTTATCTGCAATGACATTTTGTAGTCAATTTGCAATCTTTTCGATCAGTTAGATCTCTAAAACCTTCAGAATTTGTGCATATCCGATGGCAATCCATGTGTTCAGCTTAACTCATTTAATATTTTGATAAAATTGAACAGTTTTGTACTACATTTATAAAGTTAACAAAGACATAAAAATTGACTTTGGGTTTTGATCATTTGAATCTGGTATAAACTCTTTTCTTGAGCAGGCGATAGTTACCCTTACTAACATGAAACTTCATAGTGTATTTGGCGGTTTTAATATATCATATATCTTCAGTAATTTATTCGATTTACATTTAGCGTTATATACTTTCTTAATTGCTTTCTATGTGTCCTATACAAGTATGGTATACCTTTCGAACCAATTTTGGATTCATCCTTTCACCAAACAACAAACTATCATCATACGCTCTCCATGCTTTGTGTGTCAATGTTGCAACCGCCACCGCCTCAGTTGCATTTTCCACCCCGATGTTCCTTAGCGATTTCACAAGATGATTGCTTCGTGTTTTCGGTTTGTGCTTTGTGTCTTTCTCGTGACTTCTATGAGTTTCTATGTGAATAACAGAACAGTCACAATTTACACTTGGAAATATTAATGGTCACAAAATGGGCCCCTTTTTATTTTTAACCGACTTCAAAAATGTTATAGACTATCTAGATTATATTCGACATAATTGTTTTTATCTTTCTTTTTTGTGTCCGGCTAAGCTCTACCACTCCAATAAGCAGCGACTGACATCGCGTTATCATTTGTCATAATCAGATTTCCAGGGCTACAGACCACTCCCATTAGCGGGCACATCAGCAAGTGGCTGTCATCCTGGTTTGCGCCGCATTTGCATCGGGTGTCATCTGATGCAGGCAGGTACCCCCACCTTTGCAGGTTTTTTTTTTACATCTGGTGACGCCAACCCTAAATCTATTGAGGGTCTTCCATAGAGCGTATGATATGTGCTCTCCAACTCCGATACTCTCATTTGGATCCATCCATGGTGCCGCTCCAAATTCCAGTCGCTAGAGTTCTTCTCTACGCTGTTGAGAGGACTCAACAGGGGATGTGGTCTTGATAAAACTTTTCCTGGACTTCAGGCGCGACACCACTGGCTGGTGATGGTATAAAGGGTAGTATTGTTTTTATATTGATAGTGCAGTGTTTCTTTAATATAGCAAAACATTTACTAGAAATAAGATGAATTAAAATCCATTCAAACCATCATGGCATATACCACAATTTGGGGTAACCCACAATAGATGAACAGGTGTGCATTTCCTTATAAAAGGAAGCACGAAACAGGCGTGTTTACCCACACATCAGTCTCGTCTCACCTAATAATGCTCTTCTATTATTCTGGTATACTCGTTTATATAGTCACTTGTCTCTTGACAAGTTGTTCCTGGTCAACCCTTGTGTACTTGATTCATCACACGTTCATCTTAGTATCTTATTTACAATATCTATTTCAATCTTACATTTCTATACAATAACATCGTTTCTTGTACAATCATATTTTTTATCTCTTAAAAACGAATCTTTTGTGTCTCCTAAAATTTAGAGTTACGGTCTCTTTAGATTTTCCACTTAAACTAAAAAACTAAACCCTTCAAATGTCTTTAAATAGTTTTGCTGTCTGACTTTACGTTTGTTAAAGCCGATCGGAGTACTTGCATTCTCCATTAACGAACGTACCAAAGTTAGACATTACCTTGGGGTTGAATTTTCCATCCCATTAGCACTCCATAACTGCAGTGATCCCCGTACAGTGATGTCCAGCCAGCCATGACCTTCCCTAATGGAAACTGAGCTCAATCTCTCGTTATGAAGAGGCTGAAACTGACAGTCTATCATATTCCTTTCACCCTGCCCTTTCATCTGTTGTACGTATTGTATATTCAACCCCTCTCATTTTGCCCTGCCTTTATCTAGTCCTTTGCCAGGTCTCCCTCGTATTTAAGAACCATGTGCTTACTTAGATGCGTAGTTTTGTCTGTTATAAACAGCATTATTTAAATTGTGTCTTTTTTAGACAGTAAAATTTTCTAGTTCGAATATAACTTTAATCCTCGCACCCTTGCTTTGTTAGACGATTATCTCTCAATATTTTGATATCTAGCTCAATCATCTTTAGGTTTTTTTTTATCTAACAATCTTAGATATCGTCTTTTATCCTCATTTATATTTCTATATTTAATCTTTTTACCACATACTCGCCTCAAACAAAATATAGATATGTATTTATTTATTCAATTTATAGCTAGTATTTGAATCATGTTTCCCTGATACACCTATTCAGAAACCATAAAGAATCTTGACAGCTTTCTTATGGCCTATGCAAAATATCATAAGCGAACTCATTTTACGATGTTCATCTAATAATTTGAACGAACTTATTTTACGATATTTTTTTTTTTTTAATAAAAAAATGAATATGTCCTTGTTAAACAAGTACATATACATCTTCCTACGTTCCCTAAACTAAGCATAAATGCTTGTCCTATAGGTGAACGAGATCGGTCGAGGCAGGATTCGAACTCGCGACCACTGGATTACTAACCCAGCGCGCTAACCGCTCTGCCATCCACCCATCCAATTCATCTTATAATTTGAACGAACTTATTTTTCGATATTCATCTTATAATTTGAATAAACTCATTTTACGATTTTCATCTAATAATTTGAACGAACTCATTTTACGATTTTCATCATCATTATCTTTGAACGACGTAATAATATTGACAGTTCAATATTAGATATTATACAAATATTTTCCCCAACTCCATTACTTAGGTACTGTTGTCTATGCCCCGAGATGACTCGGAATCAATAGAGGAAGATTAAGAGTAAACATTTTATCTGTGTACTTTGCGTTTGTCTATGGTTTATGTCATCCACTAGTATTGTGGTACACCCACTTGATTGGTTTTCTCATCTGAGAGGAACTTCCGTTTACACGATTTTGTAACATTTTTACTCTCCACAACTTTGGAAGAATGGATAAGTAAGTTTTACTAGAAATGATAATAAATTTAATAAATTACTTCTCTAATGGTATCTAACGCCCAAGTACAAAAGTCAAAAGAATTACCATTTATCCTTGATACTCGAACAAATGTGTATTTACGTACTTTTTCGATTTACTTATTTACTATTGAAATCTCAAGAGTAAAATGTAGGTATACAACCGTAATAATTAAGAAAAAATAGTCTATGGATAAAATAACTGGAATGGTTGTTGTGGTGTTTACATAAGTTATACTCCTTCCCCCGATAGACTATAAATATGTACTATGTCCTCTCGGCTTTCCGCTTGTGATAAGAAACAGTTAGTTTGGTTGGGTTAGGTTAGGTTACGTTAGGTACTTTGTCGGCCTGACAACTTAAAAAAAACAACTAACATTTAACAAGTTTTTTTTATCAAAGTAATTATACGCACTATTAAAAATATATGACTTTTAAGGTTAAGTCAATATACGACAAAATTACAATGAAATGTAGGTCTATGAATGCAAGAATTAAACAATTGAATTCAATACTCTAATTTGTTTTTGACCATTTTTTTATAATAATTAGGTATATGCTTTTTCTGGGGAAGGAAATACATTGAACGACGAAACGTATATAGGTGTAAAAACAAAAAAAATGAATTATTATTATTGTTTTTATTTCTATGTTAGGTCCCCCCGACGCCGACGCCAGCTACTACTTTGGAATATGCATTCCTGTCGAGCTAACTTGAGCAGCTCCTCCACTCTGTGGATTCCCGTCCATTCCTTGATGTTTCTTAGCCAAGACATCTGCCTCCCACCCACACTGCGCACAGCGCCTACCCTCAATTTTCCCTTTCATCATGAGGTGCAGTACACCGTATTTATTGTTGCGTAGAATGTGTCCCAAGTATGCCATAATAAAAAACGTTTAAACAGTAAAAGGATTGGAAATTAGTTTTTTTTTTATATAATTATTAATTTTTTTAAAGATTTAAAAGCTTGTTAAATTATTAATCTCGTTTGAATTTACTTAAGTATGATTCGTTTATAATAAATCGCCCAATGTCAGATTCGTCCAAAAATTCCATTTACTTGTTTATATTATGAAACACGATATTACTATCTTAGATTATTATTTCAATATTCGCGTTTTATTTTTCCTCTGAATAAACATCCTCCGGTTTAAGATCATCCATTTCCACTATAAATCTTTTTCTTCTTCTCTGCTGTCTTCTCTTCCATTGATATCCCCAGAGGCGGGAAATGTAAATATTATCATAAGAGAATAGATAAATGGAGGTTTTATCTTTGCAAAGATGAAGGGATGAAAGAAACACAATACCGATCTGTTTCAACACACTTTTATCTATGTTTGAATAAAGGATCGACTAATTATAAACAAGATTAATATTTGATTATTTTTTGATCAACATTTCTATATACATAAATAAAATAAGTGTTCACAATACAATAAATCAAACCAAAGTTGGATTACTTAATTTACAAATAACTACTCAAATTCATGGATTTAATTAATCAAGTGGATCTCCCTTAACAGTCATCTAGAGAGAAATCGAAGAACTTATGGATCAATAAGAATCTTCCAATGTTTCCAGGACCGAGGGTTATACCTACAGAACTAGAAGAGCTAACTGCCGACCAGGGCGATAATTTGAGACAGCGCCAGAAACATTTTATATAATTATTAAAAAACGAGTGGGTTATGGTGTGAGTTTAGTGTTAATTCATTTCAAACATATCCCTGAATGCAAAAATTAAAAAATATCCAAGATATTATCATAGAGCATTTTGAAAGTTTTCATAGATAAATTAATAGAAGAAACTAACTACTCATCTTTAGATTGATGCATTACACATAATATTATGATATCAATATGAATTCGAATCAAATTTAAAACCCCCCTTACCTAATCCATTCTTGCTGAAATTTCGTATACACACTTGCTTCCTATGACAAAACATAAAAAAATGTGGAGGTTAAATTAGTTTGGGCTATAATGACGACAAAATTTCATAGTACTTCCTACGCTATACGTTCCAAATACACCTTGCAAAATACAAAGTCTTATTTTTTCACAAATATTTTTTTAGGAATCAGTGAATATTGTGATATGGCTTGTCACGAAAAAGTGAAAGCCCATATTAATTAATATTATGACAAGTTGTAATAGGGTATCACATTTCTTGTAACAATCACAGACATATCTAGATCGCCAGATATGGATAAAACTGTGGAAAAATTGCTGACATCTAGATGTCATTTTCATTTTATGACAAGTTAAAATTCTATTTTTTTTTTCAATATTTCCACGGTGATATTACCTTGGTATATTTTCCATCCATCCTTCTTCTTTTCCAACTAGATATCTCCTTCGTGTTATTGTCAATGGGCTTCGTCACCAGAGTCGTTCATGCGTCCTCCACACAAATACTACCTACCTCTATTTGTTCACATTGCGTTCCTGTTTGTGATAGAATTTATTAGTTTTCTTGGCTTTGACGTAACGTGGGTATTTCTACCAATATTGTACCTATAGAAGCGTGTTATTTCAGTTATTCTCCGGAGAGCATACATCGTGGATTCCATTTTTTTCTACATATTTAACAAAGTACACATTGCTATCTTTTTCAACGTATTGACGACTTATTTACTTGACTTATTTTTGGATTTCTATTGTTTTTATGATTTGATTAATTCATTTACTTCTGACTTATTAAATAAAATAGTGCGTATGATGTATATGTTCACTATCTAACCAAACCTTAAATTACAGAGGTTTTACCAAACCTTAAATTACAGAGGTTTAACCAAATCTTATAGTACAAATTCTTAAATATAGTTATAAATAGTTATTTGCTTCTTGTTTAAAAAAAATGTTGTTACAAAGTACTTATTTTACTTTGCGTGTGGCAATCGTCATTTTCTTCACCGCGAGGGTTGCCTCCTGGTGTCACGTCAGTCAAATTTGGAAGCTCGCCGACATAAACCAGTTCACCGCTTCCGAGTCAGCCGCATATAGTTCTTCCAGTGATCCGAGGAATGAATAAAGAGGGCATTCTCTCACCAAGTGTGCCACCGTCTGCCTTGCAGCTCCGCATTCGCAATTGGGTGTTTTTTTAAAGTTTTTTTTAGTGACTCACAATATATTTTTTTTGTGGATAAATAGACTCAGACTTTTTCAATGCCTAAAACTGTCACCTATTGATGGAAGTTTATTATTAAAACATATTTTTTGCTATTTTTTGATTATGTTAAACGTGTATTATTTTTTCACGGAATGAAAGGCCTGGTTGGATTTTGAAAAGAGTTATGACAGGAAATAAAGTAAATGCAACTCAACCAAACAAATTACAGTTCAAAATGAAATCTTAGAGGGTAAGTCGAAGTATTTGAGTAAAAATAAAAGAAAAGAATCGAGATTTATAAAAACTGTATTCAGTGTTATTTTGCAATAAAAAAGTCGATCATTGCACATAATGAGATTAGTATTGGTAAATGGGCCCATACATGCATTCAAATTTTTACTATAGAGTCAACAGCAAGTATCTTATCTGAATTACCATGCACTACAGAATTTCTTTAATTTGATGAAATCTTTACAAAGATTTTCAAATTGTATTCAAATATTTCGCTTGGAAATGTTGGCATCTTTTCAGTTAAATATTTCTCCAGAACGTTCGCAACCAGAAATTAGTCTTTATTTGCATTGAGTCAATTCAACAAAAATCTCTTTCAAATATTCTTTAGAGCGAATCTTCTCATCTCCCAGCAGTTATATTTTTACCATCTCTGCCCGGCAAACTCTATTTGTCCGCTGCGAGTGAAAAGATCCTCACAGATGAATACATTTTTCTTTGTTAAGTAGATATTATTAATACATCTTGAAATTTATTTTCAAGTTAAATGTTATTTGCATTCGTGCTGTGCTGAGTACCGTAAAAAGCGTACAAAAGCGGAATTTAAAAAAAAATCTCAAACTGGATAGAATGTTATTTCCATCAGCATATGTATTTTCACAGTTATAATTCAAATCTCTACTTCAGGAGCGTTCCTTTAATGTTAATGGTTAATTATTTGACTCATAAGTGTTACGATAATTATGATCTTATGGGTAAGCTTAATATAATTTTAAGCTCGTTATATGCGCAGGCAACATAAGACTTTTAGTGATTTCTTATATCTAATGATTTTTTTTTATGTTTTTCATCCTGCAATAATTTAGCATGAAGGACATATTACTATTCGTACCAGACACTATTCAGACCAGACACTATTCGTACCAAAAACCTCCTTCGAACCAGCGAAATGAAGGTACTCAGAATCATCGCTGGCAAACCTCTTCGTGTTAGAGTACGAAATACAGAGATCCGAAGGATGTGCGAAGTTGAGAATATCATAAGATGGGGTAGACAGAGAAGAAGGTACTGGAACGAACACGTGTTTAGAATGACAGACTCGAGAACCGTCAGAGTGGTCAGGGATAATGTTCCCCAAGAAAGCAGACCTCCAAGAGATGGACAGCTGGCAGTCCACGTCACAGGAGGTAAGCTGACGCAAGAAATAAACAGGCCTAAAGAGAGAAAGAAGAAGACTAAATAATTATAACAGAAACGCTCCAACAATTAATTATATTTTGATAGAAACCAATCAGAAAACATTTCTAAATAAGAGGAACTGGTAAAATCTGGCCTTTAAGGTAGTTTATGTACAATTCTTACCTAGATTAATTGTTTTCCAGGATTCTCATTAAAAAAACGTATTTCGGATTTGTCTTTATCAAGACACAATAAATCTGTTTATAAGAACAGGATTACTTTGATTTTTCAAAGAAAATTATTTTCTTTATGATTCTTATATTAATCTTAATAATACATTTGTTTGATAGAGTAGACTGTACTTACAATTTGACGAATTCTTTTCCAACCGTCTCGTCGCATCGATTTGTTCAAGAGAATTTATTTATCATAACATATCGACAAAGTATCGAGCCAAGATACGCGAAATGGTTTTTTCAAGTTTGAAGCCAAAAAACACCAACTTGGAGACTTTGCAGCATATACATTCTATATATGGATATGGATATACTCAGAATTCGGAATAGAACATTTAGTGTGTCTGTGTGTGTGTGCGTCCCCCCCTTATAATTTTTTATCCACTTATTCAGTTAATTTACATATTGTTTAATTTACATAATGACTCATAATTTGTATTGTTCCGACTCATGGGAGAGTCAGTTGCGACTCATTATCATCGGCAACAATGAATGAGTCTTAATGATTCTTGGGATGTTATGATAATACTTTCTTCTCAGACAAAACCACCAATTCTGGTATTTTCCTCCGTTATTGTTGTATACTTTCATTTTCACTTTAATAATGTCTTATAAGAAACACTATCACTTTTCGATTTATGATTTATTGATGAATTTTGGTGATAAAACATACCTACAATCACGCCACTGCCTATTTGCTTGACTTTTCGCATCATTTGCATTAAGTGATGATTAAATGATTGCATAGAATGCTTTATATTTGATATTCTTTTTTTAAAAATACGTTTAAATGCTGCGACTGATTTTTTGTATTTAAGTGGGGGACTGCTGCCAACGTACCTATTTATGTACCTATTATTCGTTTTGAAAAAATAATTTAGATAGTTTGGATATTAATAAACAAAAATATACCTTAATTTTTTAATAATGTTCTGTATAAATTCTTGTAGAAAAATAATGGCATACCCCGATTTTCAACGTTTATCATATATTTTTAATAAACTATAAGGCGTAGAGTAATATATTTTTTTTTAAATTAAAAAAGACAAAAATATCTAGAAAAATATGATGTGACGTTGCATTAATGCTTCAGGTTTAGTAAATAAACCTAAAAAACATTTATTTTCCATTCAGCGCCATTGCGTAATAAAAGTTTTTTTGGTTTATTTACTTAACCTGATGCGTTAATGCAACGTCATATCATATTTTTCTAGGTATTTTGTTCTTCTTTAATTTATAAAAATAAATATTGCTCTATACCTTATATTTTTTTAGAAATTTAAGATAAATGTCTAAAATCGGGGTATGCTTATTATTTTTCTACAAGAATATATACAGAACATAATCAAAAAGTTAAGGTATATTTCTCTTTATTAATATCCAAACTAACTAGGTTATTTTTTTTCAAAATGATTCGTTTAGTAATAATGATGGTATATCAAATTGAAAAAATAGGTACGTTGGCAGCAGTCACCCTCTTAAAGTTTTTTTATTCAATTTAGTTTTAATTTGAATTCAAATGTAGGTAAATATTTTATTTTTATTGCGTTTGCTTGCTTGTCTCAGATATATTTTGTTTTATTGTGTACATATGTAGGTTTTTCCTTTTTTACCGAAATAATTATTGTTTTTTTTCTGTGATTTAGAGGTTGATATGTTTTTTGTATGTTTATTTAAGGAAACTTAGTCCGCAAAATTGTTTAAATAAATAACCACGTCACAAATTGTTTTTATTAATATTTATTGAGTATTTTAATTGACATGTTCATTGTTTAATTTATACATTAGTGATAAATTGAAATGTTTGATGTGATTTGAATACTTTTGCAAAATAAAAATGACACTTAATATCTGATAAAAGTAAAGGTTTTGCAATAAAATTGTCATTTAAATAAATACATTCGAAAGACTCTGATTGATAAAGACTCTAACAGATAAAGAATCTAATCGAGATACGTGTTTAGTTATCACATTACTTTCCGATTATACGAGTACAGTTATGTTAATATTTAAAACCATATTTCGTTATGATTTTATAATCTACAAAATTTCAGACATTAATTCAAATGCGCTTGACATATTTTAAAAATCATGTTACATAATGCGTCATATAAAATTGGTTACAGAAAAATAGTTAATTTTTATTGGTGAGGAATTCTCGATGTTTTAATGTGATAATTTTATGACATTAAATCATAAAAGAAATTCTTAATATAAATTCCTACTGCACTACCGTAAAACTCGGAATGCCTGTAATATTGTGATGAATTGGGTCATTGAGTGGGATGTGTGTGTATGTCGGCAAGACTTAATAACACAACGCTTTGATAATTAAAATCATTTTCCTATGTCAATGTTATATATTAAACTCACGCAAAGGTCTGACAAAATATCATTTCTTCAATCTAAAATGTTCTTTATTGTGTAAATTGCAATTTGCATTACACAAGCAACCTCCTGTTAAGTATTATTTAATTTATAATTAAATCTAGATAAAATAACATGCAGTACAGATTAAATTTTATGTTGAACTGTTTTTTCTGCCTTCCACAACATCAGAAACTGCAAATTGCATTGAACTAATAACTTTATTTAAACATTTTAAAAATTAAGTGATTTATT
Organism: Molanna angustata; assembly: GCA_963576475.1. NCBI lineage: Eukaryota > Metazoa > Arthropoda > Insecta > Trichoptera > Molannidae > Molanna > Molanna angustata. The sequence continues at coordinate 28,477,402 of OY754982.1, forward strand.
TTATTTTACAGGAAAAATAAAAAAAAAAATATATTCATTTATTTATTTATCACACCATATTTATAATGACAACAATACATAAGTAGATTACTGCTGCCCAACTAGGAAATCCTGTACTAGGGCTAGCAGTTTACAATTTATACTGACAATTGTATGCAATTATGAACCAGGTAACATTATTGGCCTCATTGATTTAATTTATAGAAGAAATTCATAACAATTTCATACTGAACTTCGATCTTAACGAGATTTTATGATTGAGTGAAAATTAAGATTAAGATTAGATTGTGATTGAGTACTGATTTTAACATTTTTAAGATCAATACAAGAAAAGAACATATTAAGATCATGTCAATAGTAACCCTTCAGTTTTATCCTTTCTGCAATTAAACTCGGTATACCCTTTTGTCTAATTCACGACACATCTCCTTCGTATTTATCCCGTTGTTGTATTTTACCCCCAAAAGAGTTTTTCGTCCCAATCTTCGCCCATTTTTACCCCCCTCCGATATCTTCAATGTCTATTTAGGTATGATTCCTAATGGGAAATATTAAATTGCACAAAACCGAATGACATTAAATATAATTTGGTAAACCGTCGCTAATGTTTACATCTGTACTTGATATTGTGTTTCTTTGTCTTCAATTTCCATCCAAGGTTTCCCCTCATCCTGGATCGTCCCCTTTATATCCCTCTGCAACGTCTCTAAGAAGGATAGGTATCTATAAACATGCAGCCCCGTTAAGTCAAAGTGGGTTATCTCAATCACCAAAACGCCATTCAGAAAATGATAATCACTTTAAATGGTAAAATCAAACTGACTACAAATCAAAAATTTTACAGTATCGAACTGATAAAATACAAAATTTTAATCTTTTAATTGATAAAATTAAATGTTTTGATAATTACCTGCTTATGTATGTAAACGATATTAACTATTGAGACTGCGTTTAAAGGCTAGCGTCCACACAGGCGCAGCGGGCGGATAGGACGGAGCGCATCAGACGGATTTGTTTGTGGCAGTGAGTCCACAGAGGCGCGCCAATCGGATTACCGACACAATATTTGGATTTGTTGACAATTTTCCATAGTAAATGCAAATACAAAATGATTATTTTTTCGGCTTGGTAGTCGCATGCTCGTCTCTAACATGATTTTATTCAATGAAAATAAGAATGTACCTATGTAAATAAATTTATAGCCCATAGGATATTCATATCTTAATGCCATATTTCATCCAAAATCTTTTAGCCGTTTCCGTTTGACTGAGTAATATATATCTATACATCCAAACTTGTATGAATTTCTATACAAAGGATTTTAAAATCCGTCTGATTAGCTCCGTCCGCTGCGCCTGTATGGACTCTAGCCTTAAAACTCCATAATTATATTGGTTAAAATCAAACTAGATTTAATATTCTACGAAATTTTATTAAAATTCTACGAAAAGATCTTATTTTTCGATAAGAGCCTTATCAACTGATAAATTTAATAAATAAATATTCTTTATATACTTAAAAAAATTGCACTTACTTATCTTTTCATAGGAATAGCATAATAAAATATATAGATATGTCGAAAGTATTTCACTAACTTAAATTTTCATAGGAATAGCATATTAAAATATATAGATATGTCGAAAGTATTGCACTTACTTAACTTTTCATAAGAATAGCATATTAAAATATATAGATATGTAGAAATGATTGCACTTACTTAACTTTTCATAGGAATAGCATATTAAAATATATAGATATGTCGAAAGTATTGCACTTACTTAACTTTTCATAAGAATAGCATATTAAAATATATAGATATGTAGAAATGATTGCACTTACTTAACTTTTCATAGGAATAGCATATTAAAATATATAGATATGTAGAAATGATTGCACTTACTTTACTTTTCATAGGAATAGCATATTAAAATCTGATTTTATCAGATTTTAAAGTCTTGGTTCTAGCGCTGGGAGCCAATTTACCGCCTCTGTTTTCACCTCATATATGCCTCGGAGGGTACCGCTAAATTTCATAAGCTGAAAGTCTTGCACCACGTCTCAGTTCCACACTCACAGTCAGGATTATACCTTTTCCCCAACTCCAGATTCAGTAACTGCAGCAGCCCTGCTCTGTTTTGCTGTACCCAATCCCTCCGTGGCAGGTCAAAACTAGGTAATCGGATTAGAGAGTCTGCTATTTTGACTATTTTCTGTGGTCCGTCTTTCTCCCCAGATATCTTCCAAATTGGATTCATCTGCCTCCACTGTCCATATGAGTTTTCGAGATTTTAGTATTTTTTCAGGTACCTACATACATACTATCATGCCATGTCCTTTACGGGGTAAGCAGAGCGGTATACTCCTCTATTTTTGCACACATTCCTGGCTTCCTTTACATCCATGCTCGTCGATTATTCAAGCTTCTTATGTTTCCTTGTTTCAAAATATCATCCATATGGACATGCTATCCCTTGCTGGGGTGGTCCCTGCTATTCATCTATCTCCTCCACCCATGTATATTTTTTTGGTCAACCTTTCATCGTTCATTCTTTCAATACCATCTCAGGGCATTCACTATCATCTAATCATGTACGTTTCAGGCCCATATTTTCAATCTTTAATGTTCTAACGCATTGACCAATACACATATTGAACAGCCGTGGGGACAATACGCAGCCTTGCTTCACCCCCTTATTAAATAGGAACCATGTTGTCAACGCATCATTTACACGGACACAGGCTCCACTATTTTCATACAGAGTCGCCACCGCACGTATTTTTTCAGGTGGGTGAAGAATATCATTGAAAATTGGCAACTGGGATTTTATCCTGATATTTAAACTCCCTGAAGTATTGTTTTACAATGTACCTAATTAATATTGTAAATAACAAACATATTTTTTTAACTATTTTAAAATGATTATGTATATTTATTTCATTTAAAATTTTATTTTTTTAAATAAATTTTCAGATGGAGGTACCGTCTTTTTATATAGCATGACGTCGTATAATGAAATCAAAAAGTCGCTGCAGGAATAATTACGATCCCCAGATTTCCAAATTCTTGTCCCGTTCCTCCCTATTTCTGTATCGGGATATTCCTTTCCTGTATATATTCCCATCGTTTATTAATGAGTTAGAATATTTCTTTCTTATTCCCCCTCCATTTTAATTGTCATTTGCATTTTCTCCAGTTTATAATCTTTTGTTTGAGGTCAAATTAGTGAATTATTTTTTAATATCATATTTCATAATATTTTTGTATTGATTATGTCCTTAAGACTCAGGTCGGATGAAACACAAAGTACCAACTTCTATGTATATAATAATACTAATAATGAACACTTCCTTGCACCTTGCGCAAGTGGCGAGTTTATTGTCGTATGGCAATTTCTTCCAACTAACCAGTGTTTCCAGCCCAGAGAAGCAATATTTGCGTGAGAAATGAATTTAAATAAATTATGGAATAATATTATGGAACTCCACAAGATAATTATATCGATGATGTGGGTTATTGTGAGTGTTTTGATTCCAATGTTTGACGGGACTCGATCTCCTGATTGTGTTCGGTTTGGATTTGAGTGAAAATTTACATTAACAATCACAACTTCTAAAATGGGTCCTGCATTCTTCAATATAAGCCGATTTTCAGCGATGCATTTTTAACTATCATTACTATACTCGTAGTTATGTTTCTCTTTCGCTGAATTTTCATTATTTTGAATAGAGTGTAAATTGAATCTCTGATAATTATTATTCTTTTATCGAGTGTAAAGTTTCGCATTATTCGAGACACCCTCCTCCGCCGTAAAAATGACATTTTAAATCGCCATTTTGTTTTTTTTTTCTTCGCCCAACTTTGCCACTCTATCGTCTGTGGGTAAAATGGCCGTAGGAGAACATTTTAACTATGGCGGAGATGCAAGAAGAACAAGGAAAGAGATGTTTTATTATAATATATTATTTCCCGAGGGGCAATTCACACTTAAAACTTTTGTATTTAAATAATGTCGCGGCCATGTTGGCACTTGCCACTTACTTATTTGTTGGTGTTATATTTTATGTGACGAGAGTGTCGTTAATGTTTTGTGCCGTTTTATAAGGGGACGAGGATGAGATTAATTTATCTTTAAATCTTCTTGCTAAAAAAACACGAACATGCTTGTGCTGAGGAAGAGCAAACTATTTACAATTATGATCAAACGTTTAAACAAGTCGTGTGCTCCGTAAGTGTGAGGTTCTGAATAAAATAGTAACATAACATACACATACTTAGATACTTGAACTTTAAACAATAAAATAAGGTTTTGTATGAATTAGTCGGCATCGACCAAAAGGAGGACATACAGTAGGTATGGTGGGACATAGGACAATTTGTAGAAAAGAAGGACATGTCGTCCTTTAGAATACCATCTGACAACCCTAACATCATGTCATTTAAGTCAAGTAGTTTTGGAATATCATCAAGATACACTTTTTATATGAATTTAATTTTCGTCCAACCGAGACTTTGTTGATATTTTTCTAGGTTTATTAAATTATATTTTTCTAGGCATATTAAATTATAGAAAAGGAGGACATGTCCTCCTTTAGGATACCATCTGACAACCCTAACCTCATGTAAATGAAGTCAAGTAGTTTTGGAATATCATCAAGATACACTTTTTATATGAATTTAATTTTCGTCCAACCGAGACTTTGTTGACATTTTTCTAGGTTTATTAAATTATATTTTTCTATGATTACTAAATTATAGAAAATAAGGACATATCCTCCTTTAGAATACCATCTGACAACCCTAACCTCATGTAAATGAAGTCAAGTAGTTTTGGAATATCATCAAGATACACTTTTTATATGAATTTAATTTTCGTCCAACCGAGACTTTGTTGACATTTTTCTAGGTTTATTAAATTATATTTTTCTATGATTACTAAATTATTGAAAATAAGGACATATCCTCCTTTAGAATACCATCTGACAACCCTAACCTCATGTAAATGAAGTCAAGTAGTTTTGGAATATCATCAAGATACACTTTTTATATGAATTTAATTTTCGTCCAACCGAGACTTTGTTGACATTTTTCTAGGTTTATTAAATTATATTTTTCTATGATTACTAAATTATAGAAAATAAGGACATATCCTCCTTTAGAATACCATCTGACAACCCTAACCTCATGTAAATGAAGTCAAGTAGTTTTGGAATATCATCAAGATACACTTTTTATATGAATTTAATTTTCGTCCAACCGAGACTTTGTTGACATTTTTCTAGGTTTATTAAATTATATTTTTCTATGATTACTAAATTATAGAAAATAAGGACATATCCTCCTTTAGAATACCATCTGACAACCCTAACCTCATGTAAATGAAGTCAAGTAGTTTTGGAATATCATCAAGATACACTTTTTATATGAATTTAATTTTCGTCCAACCGAGACTTTGTTGACATTTTTCTAGGTTTATTAAATTATATTTTTCTATGATTACTAAATTATAGAAAATAAGGACATATCCTCCTTTAGAATACCATCTGACAACCCTAACCTCATGTAAATGAAGTCAAGTAGTTTTGGAATATCATCAAGATACACTTTTTATATGAATTTAATTTTCGTCCAACCGAGACTTTGTTGACATTTTTCTAGGTTTATTAAATTATATTTTTCTATGATTACTAAATTATAGAAAATAAGGACATATCCTCCTTTAGAATACCATCTGACAACCCTAACCTCATGTCACTTAAGTCAAGTAGTTTTGTAATATCATCAAGATACACTTTTTATGTGAATTTAATTTTCGTCCAACCGAGACTTGATATTTTTCTAGGTAAATTAAATATTTCAATTTGCCTTGTTTTACCACCTTTCCATTTCTGTTCAGTAATCCCCGTAAAATGATATATATTAGTGTGTGGATTAGGTTTGCGGGGGAGGGGGCCCGTATATGTTTTGACTGGCGCTGTTTCTGTATATTATTCTACCCTCCGGTACTGTGTGGGGTAGGCTGGGATTAGGGGATGAAGTGTAGGAACTCAAAGATGATCCCGGCTCTGTATCTGCTCGCGAATTGCTGGGATTACCAGCGCCAAGTCTAACGGGAGAAAAATTCTAATTAATCACCTGCGTGTCGGCGCATATCGTTGTCTATTATTTATCTAGCTCAAATTTGCTTATTAATATGTGTGAATTATTCTTTACCACGTCAAGCAAATTTTTGGAATCGTTTTTTTTTTTACATGAAAGATTATATACTAGACTTTAGAAAACGCACTGGTCATTTTACCAATGTCTGTCAAAATTGACATTAAACGCAAAAATTTCAACACAAATAGAAATAAGTATTATTAAAAATAGTAAGTATCATACAACTAATTAAATATGTTAAGAAATCTAATTTATTTGAAAAAAATGTGATTAAATGAGAATACATAATAAACTTTTTCCTAACCTCAAATGGCAAAGGTGTTGATAAAATTATTCCTGCAACTAATTTGTATTCAATTTATAAAGCAACACGCTCACGCGAGTCGCTTTTATCATAAAACACTAACTAAACCTAACCAAAAATTAACGAAAATGGAGATTTATGTAGGTACACATCATACTATTATTTCGTTGTCGTATTTTATAACATCCCGTATAATATTCGGTTAGGTTTAGTTAGTATTTAATGATATAGCGACTCGCGTGAGCGAGTTGCTTTATAAATTGGCTGCAGGAAAAATTTTATCAACACCTTTGCTATTTGAGGTTAGGAATAAGTTTATAATGTATTCGTATTTGTCATGCCATTTGATAGCATTTTTCAAATAAATTATATATGTCAATATATTTTTTAACCTACTTTTATGATTTTGAAAACTATTTGCTATTTTTTATGCTTAAATTATCTCGTTTAATGTCAATTTTGACCAGTGCGTTTTCTAAGCTATAGTAGATTATATAGCTTGATGTGTAGCTCCTACACAGAGTTGAAGAGAGTCGCTAAAGAGCGAGCATCGCTTTGCTGCCAAACGATCCCCAAGAATGAAATCAAAGAGGAAGCTTGAAGTATTTCAACAATTTTAGTTCATTGTAATGTTGTATTTGCTGTTAAATTTTTATTTTGTTACTAAAAATAACGTTTTATCGTTTATCTCAATCGCTCGGAATTCATGTCATCCTGATACATTTTTTTGACAAATCGTAAAGATTAACTACTAATACATACCTTGGTACATCACGGAAGAAGAGATAACGAGGTGTTAACAAGAATATCACTTGTGGTGATTTTTTTGTTATATCTGTTTTGAATAGTCAAGTTCGTTGAACTTTTACAACTTTTAACACATACTTATTTTATTCTCGCATCGACCACGTGCCGCTTACTAAAAAACACCGCAAGAATAACCTCTTGAATCATAGTATTATCCGTAGGTATGCTTCTTGTGTTTCTTCGCTCCTGGTAGAAATTTACACGAAGTAGCTATTTTTGATCAAGTGAAATGAAAAAAAACGTTTGATTTACTGCGGTTAAGCTGTCAAAAGGATTAGGGTATTTTAAAAGAAAAATGAAAATTTAAAGGAATATAAAATTTATTATTTTCTTGTGGTATAAATTTTAAACAAAGTAATGATTTTTTTTATGTTTGTTATTCTTACAATATAGTCTTCATAATACATTTTATATGAGGTACTTCATAAAACCTGTTAGTAACTCAAATTTAATATATACTAGTTACATGTAGCACATGAAATCCAACTGTCGATAGCGATAGTATGTATATTTGAAGAATAAGTACCAAACTATAAACCCATAAATCCACATTATTGAATATTTTAAGATACTTTGTTTTCTATACAACACATGTAGGTATGTATGTCAAGATAGTACAGTATGGAGGTCAGTCCTTTTTTCTACCCAGAATATGAAAACAGCATGATGGTATGTATGTATATTTGGAGATTTAAGTATCAAACTATTCTTACATATATTATTGTCTTCTTACATATATTATTGTATATAGGCGACTGCCATACACATTGTATGAAGCAATGTCGTCACTAAATTCAATTTTAATAAAAATTGTTAAAAAAAATTTGAGATATATTACAATAATGTAAACATTTTTTATAGAAAATTAAATTCTCTAGTTTACATGTTTCGGCATTTTTCGATATTTTTAAAAGAAATGAAAATAAAGGCAGTTAAAGACTAAAATTTGTCATACCAATTTTTTGCTTCTTAATAAAAACAGTTTGAGAAACCCTGAAACTGTTTTTCAAAATCCATTTCGAGATACAATATTTGACTATATTTGTACAAAATTTGAGCGTTTTGGCTTTTATAGGTTTTGAGATATGATAATTAAAATCATTGATAGTGGCCCATTACAAAACTCTGAAAAAACACATACATAACATAAGAAGAGTCTGGATAACTCTAAAACCTTGCAGACACTGCACTTTAAGTGAAACAGCTGGCTCACCGTTTACTGAATGTGAAGATAAGATTAAACCGTACTTTTGACAGAAAGTCTTGAAAGCCCTGAATTTGTTATTCGTGGCAACAAGGTCCGCATGTCCATTAAGTCCCTCGGACATCGCTGCAGAGTTCTCGTCGGAAAGTTGACACGGAGAAGTTAGTACATTCCCATAGGATATGCTCAGAAGTCTGTTCAGGGTTATCACAAAGCTGACATGAGGACGAATGGGATAAGTGAAAAGAAATAAGATACATTTTGAAACTGCCGAGTCCAGTAAGGAATTGCGTGGTCCAATAATCGGGAACAATCCACAAAGAAGAAATTCGGGTCTAAAGAAATGAAAACGTCATTCTTCCCACTGGTATGAATTTTTACTCCTCACTAATCCAAGGGGGTATAGTGGGGAGTTATGAATTCGCAATTTTTAAGGCTATTTTTTATTGCAGATTATCAACTAGTATCATGCTGAGATTGTATTGTGAAAGTTTCATCACAATGTTTCTATGTGCGTGTATGCTGTGTACTATGTACAGCGTGTTTATTCTTTATCGATTATTGACTAAAGTACTCATTCGATTTTTTTTTAATTTTTGCAAATTTGTATATCAAATACTCACTTAGACCCCATTAGATTTTGAAGGATATCTGACCAGGGGGGCAAGTCTGGTCCAACCGGCGAAATCAAAACCCTCGTGATTGGACATGTCATGGATATAATTATCATATGGTGTTCTATGACATCTAAAGATATAACTGTTTTAGGCTCCACTATGGTTGATTTTTTTTTTTGTAAACTACATTGTAATTTTATTGTTCACCACATTGTATAACATGTATTAATCTAACAAAATGTCAATATAAACCAAAATGTATGTCAACACTCATACCAGCAAACGCTGTTTGTGTTGAATTTATAAATAAATAAATAAATATAAATAAATATCCATGATATGGGTAATCGTGAGAGTTTTGATTTCGCCGGTTGGACCAGACTTGCCCCCCCTGAGCTTCTCATTTTTTTAACTGTCAAATAATTCAAAATGACGCCAAGTTCGGGAAACTTAAAATTTGATATTTTCATTTTCCAATTGTTAAAAAGGCACATCACTTTCATAAAATGGCAAAAAAACATTTTCAAATTTTTGTTATAAAAATATTTATTTAACAAACTCATTTCGTGAACATGCTTGTGGAGTGACTTGGTAGTGAGGAGTATAGCGTTGGCCACAACCGACTAATTTTTAATGTAGTCTGATAATAATCGAATGAGTTTTTTTCATTGATGGTATGTGGCCAAACTATTACAGTTCAATAGAATATTCTCGATTGAATAGTCTTTGATGGATGACTTTAAGATTCTGATGTCAATGTCGAAAGTGAAAGTCCCAGACAATTTACAATGGAATCAATATTGTGCCAGCTATTATTATTGTGTTTGTCGAACGAATGCTCCAATAGTGCTGTAACATCAACAAGTATTGGTTTTATATCGATTTAACCACAATTATCGATCTCAAGTTACATGCCGATTGTCGGTATCGATAAACGGTCAAATGAACGCGTCGGTGCTCGAATCAAACATTTATCTTTTGTACCGGAACGGAACGTTTGTAAAAATAAAGATATGAACACACTCCCACTGAGAGAATAAAATGTCGATTTAAAAACCACAATTCCACAGAAAAGATGAACTACAAAGATTCTCAAATATCGAAGTTTATATGGTACATTTTATTTAATATTTATTTATTTCTTTATTTAATATTGCTTCTCGGACAACTAACAGGTACTAAGTCAAATATTAATTTAACATGCAACCAATAACAAGTTCCCATATTCTGGAGACTTACAATATTTATCGTCTCACAGATCCACACTGAAAACACAACCACCGGGAATCGAACCCGGTACCTTTGGATCAGCAGTCAGATACCCAGCCAACTGAGCCACGAAGGCCGACAAATATTACATCTTTTTAACATATCATTAGAGACGTATTTGGAATATTATAGGAGAACCAGGAGCTGAAGGCACCTACAGGACTTGACCTGTCATCGGCTGGTTTACGTGATCACTTTACGCGCTTGCGCAACGTTCACCAATTATGCCTTATATGTATTTAACAAATTTGTATAAACCACATTATTCGTTGAAATTATGCGACCGGTTTTGGAACTAGCTAATACGTTTTTCATGAAGTTGACTAAAGTTAATTTCTTTTCCATGATTTCATGAACCGGGTTACTCTAGAGATCGAAATAGTTTTTGCCATAAATATCAAAAATAATTGAATTTTTGCTGTGAGGCACCGGCTTGGAATAGTGCTTCCAGTATTTTCTATTGTCATTGTTTTTGGGTATCCCGTGAGAGCCGGGTTATCGAAAATACAACAGGCAACAATAACATCTCACATAGTTCAGCAATGAATTCATCTTTGGGTTGAAAAAATTTTATCGCATATCACCTTACCGCAATCTTCTTTGTTGGCCCAGGATACGCCAGCGGCGCAATATACACATTTTGTCACTATTGTACAATATTCTCTCGAACCCAAACCTGCCACAGTACCTCAAAAGCAAATTCACTTATTTATCCAGTCATGGACTTCCACTCCGATCTGCTGAATGTACAACACTTTCCATACCTATCCATAATACAGAATTTCTCAGCTCTTCGTTCGAAGTACAATCAGCAAGATTATGGAATAGCCTTAGTCCGGATATTGCGTCGTCTAACTCACTTAGTATTTTCAAGAAAAAACTAAAGAAGGAATATTTATCCTTGAACACCTGATCCCGATTTCCTCTCCTGTCCTTACCATATCCTTTTTCTTGCTATGAATTATAATTTTTTTTTTTGTTTTAATAGTATTTAAGTGTTATACGTATTTTCTTTGATTTCTTTTACTCTTTTTTATTTGCTGTTGTACATACACAATGTTGTCATACTTTGTAATCTGGTTGGTTGGAAGAAATTGCCTAATGGCAATAAGCCCGCCAGTGTACAATTATATTTGTTTATATAATGTACAAAAAGATGTATAAATAAATAAATAAATAAACAATGAAGTTCACCACCCATTCTGATTGTATTGTCTTTTTAGATGAGACGAGACCGGTTTCCTTTTATAAGACTGGTGTTTTGGGATACACGCATGTGTCGTGCTTACATTTTAAGGCAATTCACCTGTCGCTGGTAACTCCGAGTTGTGGGATAAACCGTGATGATATGATTGAATGAATGAACGATTTCAGTTATCAAAAAAGTACTCTCATGTTATTTGTCGCATTTGTATTAAATTCTTAAAAACTTTTTCAGTAATTTTAAAACGGTAAGAATCTTCTTGTTCATATAATTAGTACACTGGCGGGCTTATTGCCCAATGGCAATTTCTTCCAACCAACCAGAGTAAATGTTAAGTATTATCAAAACAATGTGTACTATGGTAATAAGTTAATCAAATTACAAAATAAATAAGGATAGCAGAAGAAAAGTAAAAAAAAAACAAAGAAGATAGCATATAAGAACAATTCATAGCAATGATAGGAAAACTAAAGGATAAGGAAAGGAAGAGGAGAGGAAGATGTAATCAGGTGTTGTCAGATAAATATTTTTGCTTCAGCCTTTTCTTGAAGAAGACGGTTTCCGGATAATATTCCGCTATGATTCGAGCCCGGTCTATATCTGATTTGGTCTCGGTTAAATGTATCGATCTTAATTCGAGATTCGTCGTTTAATGGACCGTAATAAGATGTGGAATTTGAAGACATACGGGTCGGGTCGGATGCTTAACGAGCTATCAAAGACCAAATATCTACCTACCTACCTACCTACATACATACGACTATAATATAATTTATTGTCACCATTACACTATTAACTTTATTGATTTAGTGACACCGACACTTCGACACTATCAGATTTTTACTGTATTATTCCTAAAACTCTACTTTGATTAAAAGTTTATTGACAAATATTTCTTTTTACTTTGGGACTGTTTAGAAGGTATGTTCAGACACGTTCGGGAGTCACCAGTTTTGGAGGTATGTAGGCTCACCAGAGTGCCAGAGTGGCCACTTGGGTTGGAAGCGAATAGTTTGGGGAGCTCTGTGGCCTTCCTTATATAGGTGCTAGGCTGCATACGGCGCAGGGCAAGATGGCGTCTGCGAGCGTAGCGCAGCCCCGTAGCGCAATTAGTAATCGCGCCACATTACTAAACAACTTCCAAAAACATAGACGTTATCAATTCGACGTGAACTTTTTTTTTATGTATGTTCAGCAATTACTTTTTACCGCGTTATTGTCCGATTTTGATGATTATTTTCAATAGATTGGGATGTTTCGATTGGTCCCATTTCAATGTCGTTAAGATCTGATTGGTCCCATTTCAATGTCGTTAAGATCTGATCATGGTATCCACGAGAAAATCATCAAACATCAATTTTCACTTCAGTGATAGTAATTCTTTATCACATTATCCGATTTTAATGAGAAAGGGATGAGAGTGCTTCAGTGGTGATCACACATATGAATTTCATCGAGTTCTTTTTTTATATAGTTTATTTAGATTTAAAAAAAAAATACATTTTCTTACATCTAGTATAAAAAAATAATAAATAAATAAACATCTGAAGAATTCTTACAATATCACCAAGAAAGAGCACATACGACAGACTTTTTTGTCACGCGAAATAATGACTGAAGGAGACGAAATTATATTAAGTTATAGAAAAAGCGAATAGTATGAAAAAGCTAATACAACAACAGAATCCCTCTGCATACCAACAAGCGAATGTAACTTGACTACTCTCTCGTTTATTCAAAATAAAAATATATATCCAATAATTCCTATAAATATATTAGTTATCGAATAATTATGCAGCATTAAATGATATATCTTTCGTTCCTTCACAGTTCTAGTGTAATTTTTACATGTTTTCATCATACTAGATGGTATTTTGGCTAGGACAAAACGCCCGAACATTACATCATCTTGTATGCAACTAAACTGCGGTAAGAATTAAGTGAAATATGCGCCTTACTTTTTTTACCGAATTTAAAGACTAGTCACATATCTATTATTTTTATTTATCATTGAGGTTTATAGTGTCTTATCATTTATTCCTATTATATCTTTATATTAAAAGTATTTATGTAAAGATAAACTCCAACAAAAATATAATTCACTATTTCTCTTTCACATTCATACAATGTGTCATTTATTCCCTTCCATAACGGTTATTATAACGGTTTTATTTTTGTAAATTACATGAGTGTTATTTTCACAACGTATGTAGGTAGTTATATACTTTATTATATTGTACCCACCTAGTAATGATCTATAATGTGTATATTTTCACGTCTAGTTAGTCACAAATTTAGTAGATACTTTAGATACATTATTTAAACATTAAATCTAGTTGACAATTTAAAATAAAATAAATCACGTTAGGTATATTATTTTTAAATTTAAATTGTACATCTTAAGAAAGAGTTCTTCTATATTATGAGAATGTACGTTGATGTATCATATAAAATGTAATACCTACCTACTATCTTAAAGTATGTAGGTTGTAGCAGTAGCGGAATTGCTTATAGAAGCCGAAAATCTTGACTTGCCTATGAATATTAAATTAAGAAATTCTAGACCTAATATTTTTTTGTCTGTTTTATTGAAACCATACTACCAGATTAAAAAAAATACCGTATGTAGATACAATGCTTGACAGGCCCACAAATGTAAATATTATTTTGGCATGTGACTTTAAATATTTTCATGGTCACTCAAATTAACAACGATGCTAAAAAATATTTAATTTTCGACATTTCGCAATTTCTTTCAGGGTTTGCTGCCTAGTCCGAAGGATCTAGGCACTCCCCTGAGTTATAGGTACATCGAAAAAATAGTTTTAACTTAAAAAACAGAATTCCATTTAAAAATCTATGTCCTTGTACAAGAACTATACACCTTCATACATTTCCTTATCTAAGAAAATCCTCGTTATTGGTCGAAAAGAGTTATATTGCTGATGGCACGAGATAAGAAGAAGCAAATGATTGTGCTGAACGAAATCGATCGAGACATAATTGAGTAGTCACTTGTTTACATTTTTATATATTTTTGTACATTTAATTTTAATTTTATTTAATTCAATAATGTAATATATTATCACATCTGACAGCATTCATTCACTGATTCAGTGTGGCTATATATCTACACACTAAGTTATTCACACCATTCATTTTTATATTATTCAGTCAGTAATATTCTTATTTTCATGCTATGTTATTACTTTGTTTTATTTTAGTTTTTTATTTATTTATTCTTTGGTTCTTAATGTATGTATTTTCGTGTTTAATTTGCCTTTCTTATGTTTTTTTTTTTTTTTAATATTCTCTGCTACCGTTGATATGTAGAGGATATTATGAATGTTTATAAATTGTATTTCTTTGGTTAAGTTTATGCTGTGTCATGTAATATTTTGTTTTGTAAAGGGCTTTGAGCCGTGAATGTCTCAATAAATAAATAAATAAATAGTTGGTGAACGTTGCGCAAGCGCATAAATTATTCACGTAATCCAGCCGATAACAGGTCGTAAGCCTTGTAGATGGAAGTGTTTGGGGTCATTTCACAATGCCTATCCCATTATAAGATCTGTTTTGTAACTTATTTTCAATACCTATTTTATTAAAATCCTTGCTGGTATTTCAGACGATAGTTAAATCTTTTCTCTTAATCCACGTTTATTTTATTAACCTCGACTGTTATTTCAAACCATCGTCGAGTTATCTTCGGTGAATGATGACGCGGCACATTGACGCTTTGGCTAACTTTTCGTAGAATCTAAAATTGCATATCTCTCTCGGTTGTATGGTTTTATTATGTTTAAAGAAGTACTTGAGTCTAATGGAGCGATCCACTTAGCGCCTTCAGATCTCAAAATAAACAAACAGTAATAATAATCTTCCGAAGACACAGAGATGTCTCCGAGACGAGATGTCTTTGAAAATTGCCCAGGGTATAAAATTTATACGAGCGGGCCATAAATAAAAACTTCTAGGTTGGCTTGCTGCATCTGAATGGGTCAAACTTGATTGGTTTACGACGTGCATTGTCAGATTTAAAGCTAAAAGAGTCTGGGATTCGGTTTTCTCTGCCTACCTAATTAGGGAAACCAGGAAACAACGTGATATTATGGTATTTATTCTCTGTACATGCATAAATAATACCAATGTTGTATAAGTCTTACTTTTTATGTGAAATTCTAAACACTGGATATTTAAAATAAAGAATCATTGTTCCACGTATAACCCTAGAAGACAATTCATACTGTATTTTGTATTTTATTAATTTATTTATTTTCTTTGGGAAGCTACAGCTCATTTACAGTTTAATGATACAATATTTTTTTTACAGTGTTAGAGCCAAAAAAAAGCATTCCATCAACATAATGTAGAAACAAATAACAATTTATATGTACATATATACACATACATACACACACATACATATACAACAAGGGAAGGGAAGAGAGAGGAGAGAAATAGACTAGGAGGACAGGACAGAGGGATATTGGTTGCGCATCACCTTCAGAACATCATGTCTAAATCTATAATATTTCGCGTTGAATATGTCTATCTCAGCTAAGAAGAATGTATTGTTATATTGGCTTCGTGTTATTGTGGAATTTTTCTTGATATTTGTTCTACTTGTTGCAACATAAAGTAATTTGAAAATGAAGATTTTGAAATAACTGTTTAGAGGGCGCCTCCTGCATTGAACCTATTTTTTCAATTTGATATTTCATCTTTACTACCTACGAATCGAAACATTTTTTTTTTAATAAATGAATATGTCCTTGTTAAACAAGTACATATACATCTTCCTACGTTCCCTAAAATAAGCATATAAAATGTTTGCGCATATGCAATAATAAAAATATTCGAAGCATATAAATGCTTGTGCTATAGGTGAACGAAATCGGTCGAGGCAGGATTCGAACTCGCGACCACTAGATTACTAGCCCAGCGCGCTAACCGCTCTGCCATCGACCCACCTAATTAAATAAAATTGATTAAAGAACAAAGATAGTTAGGATGTAATTGAAAAATAATATTCCTTAACTTTTTAATTATGTTTTGTTTATATTCTTGTAGAAAAATAATTTACATACCTCAATTAACGATATTTATCTTAAAATTCTAATAAACTATAAAACGTAGAGCAAAATATTTTTTTAAAATTAAAGATCACAAACATATCTGGAATAATATGTTAATAAATTAGTAAAAAAGTTAATAAATATTTTTCTTCGTTATTATCCAGACTATTAAAGTTATTTTTTCAAAATGATTCGATTAGTAGTAATGATGAAATATCAAATTGAAAAAAAGGGTGCGCTGGCAGCAGGTGCCCTCTTAAGTGTATTTATTACGATGCGTTTAATTATTAGGTTAACATGACGTATGGAGGTCGCTTAGCAACCGGGTTGTCAACAAGTTTGTGTTTATATTCGCTCTGAAAAAAATATTGTTTTTTTACTAAAATTAAGTGTATTTTATATTTATTGTGCACTAATTTCATTATTGTGAGTTTTAGTTTGTATCCGTTCATTATCCATGAATATGGATTTGGATATTCCACCTGATCCGGGACCAAGTCTAAGTGTTAAAAAATCTGACATGTCAACGCCACCTAAACAAAACAACAAGAGACCTAACACAAATAATTCTGACATTATCCATCCGTCTAAAGCTCCAAATTTAAATAGTTCTCCGGAAAAATTGTACAATACTCATAGTGAAATTGAAATCCAATACCTGGAAAATTCGCCTGGGCCTTACATTGTTTTCGTTCAAGATATTGACTCTAGCAAGAATATTCACCCAATGAAAATTGGTAATATCCTTATTAAACATAACATTAAAAATATTTCTCCGGGTGGAGTAAAATCAGAAGGGAGAAATAAAATCTCAATTACTTTCAAAGATGCTAAGAGTGCGAATCAATTCACGACAGCCATTTTTTTAAAAATAAATAATTTAAAGGCATATATACCTAGATTTAAAGTGACAAAAATGGGTTTGATTCGTGGTATTTCAACAGACTTTTCGATTGACGATATTATAGAAAATTGTGCAGTACCAAACCATATTGGGAAGATTTTAAAAGCAAGACGCCTCAATTTTAAAGATAAATCATCAGGAGAAACAATGTGGAAACCATCTCAATCCGTTGTCTTAACGTTTGAAGGACAAAATCTCCCAGAGTATGTTTACCTTTTTTATAACTCTTTGAAAGTTGAAACTTATGTATTTCCAACCATCCAATGTTATCGCTGTTGTCGCTTTGGTCACATGAAGATTCAGTGTCATTCTATAACTCGCTGCTTCAAATGTGGAGATAGTCACCTTGGTGAAGTTTGCCAAGTGGTGGACTTTTTAAAGTGTATAAACTGTTCAGGATCTCATTCAGCTACAAGCCCAATGTGCCCGGAATTCACTCGGCAAAAAAATATTAAACATTCAATGGCTACAAAAAATATATCATATCTGCAAGCATCTCAACTCTTCCCATCTTCTGTGAAAAGCTATTCTGAAGTGACTAATAACCAATTGAACAATAAACAAAGTTTTAAAAAAACAATATACACTAAAATGTCTTCGGAAACTCAAAAACAGACAATTCCTCATATTAATATTAAAGAAATAAACAAGTGCATGTCGTATTCAAATGGTGAAGCTAGCCATCCTACAAATGGATGCGCTGTTTTAAGCCAGTCAACTACTTCTGCATCTAATGAAGTCCAAGAAAATATTTTCCAAGATGATGCCCATTCTGTTGTATATTTAATTACGCAAATTCTTATTAGTTTAATTTCCAACTCAAATTTTAATTTACCGTCCAACGTTGCCAATCTTATCCCGCTTTTAAATTCTTTTTTAAAAAATGGTTCAAAATCACAAAACCCATAATCCTTTAAACATTTTACAGTGGAACTGTAGAAGCGCATGTTAAGTGACTTTCTTTTACATATTTGATACTGTTCATAGTGTATGTCTTGTTTATATTTAAGTTTGAGTGTTCTGTGAATACAAATATGGCACAAATCATACAATATTGTGTGAATTGCCTAATAAAATAAAAAAAAAAAAAAAAACATGACGTATGCTTAAAATATTGAAATTGAATATTTAAACACATTCCAAAGACCAATCTTGCTGAAATTTTGTTTGTACACTTGCTTCCGATGACAATATTTGCCAAAAACAAAAATAAAACTTATTTGTGGTTTGAAACAAACTGATCAGTAATAAATATTTTTTTACAACGTGCCATTAAATTGATTCCGAAAATATTTATGATAAAATATTTTTTCTTTACTCAAAACCTGCTCTGTCTGCTTCAAATTTTGATATAGTCACATCACACACTTGAATTCTCAAACGAACTTTTGCATTTCTATTTTGATACATATCAATCGGGAACTGTTTGATGCATTTTCTATTTAATCGATTGTTTCATTTTTAATTTTTTTTGTTTATTTTCTATTCTATTTTGCATTCTCGGAATTAGGTATTAGAATAAAATGTTATAGTTATTATAGACTGTTGATTGCATTTCCATTTCTATAAAATCACTCTCGAATAACTTCATATGGGTACCTACTTGCATAGCGTGTTATGGGAATTCCTACTTCGTTACACTCCATTTCATCCGCTGGTATTATTTCTCTGTCTCTCATTCATTCCGTCAAAGTTTCTTGTTGCACTCTCTCCCCAACTTAACCCAGAAACACATTTGGGACTAAAAGCATTACTTTCACTTCAGGAGCGAATTTCAATCCTTAATCCAACTTTTGGAATTCCTTTTAAAACACTTTCACCCTTTTTGATTCCCGTGAAAGACTCGTACAAGGTTGTATGTACATTTATTTGTACATATGTGATCCAGTTTTCAAATAAATTGTTGAACGTAAAATATATTGCTTCATTTCATTCGTTTGTATTCAACAGTTTTCAAAAAGAATTATGGATATTCGTTTCACATAATTCCTTCAATTTGGGTCTAGATCCATATCTAATCTGAACCATAATATCTCTTTTTAATATCATGTTATGATTTTTTTCGGTGTTCATATCAATTGATTTTAACACTCCAATATCGAATGAATTAAGTATTGTGAAAAATGAGTAGTAACTACCTTTAGGTATTTGTTTGAGAATGGGAACATTTGTAAAGGTGTTGTGAATCTACTTAATAAAATTGCCTCGATTTTTTAAAACCAATAAACTGTTTTAGATTGTTTGCGTATTTGCGATCTGTCTAAAATTTAAGATGCCTTAGATGATTTTGCAATGTCAGTTTTTTGCATTACTTCGCACACATATCGCCTAAGATAACTTCGCTATAGTAGGTTCACAAACAAGATTTAATTATAACAATTTAGAGTTATATTAGTAAATATATTTTGTTTTTTCTAAAAATAAGTAAATCGGAATTAAATTATCTTTGGTATTTATATCACATGCGATGACAGTATGGATTAATTTTCAAATGCATTAAAATTACATCCAATTTGATTTATTCAATAATGTGGCCCTGTACTTTGTACAGTGTGCATGTCTGCAAGTTTTCCATTCCCATCCCTTAGGGTTGATCTGGTTTCAATTAAGTGATTGACGAACGATTGCCTATTAATGTTGCCTCTCTGCTCCGTCCCATCATCCCTCTACCCTTTATCCCTTGCAATCACTTTAGTGGGACCCAATTCGAGACCCTGGGGCACGCCGCCGGGTAGTTTGGGGACAACCATCCGAAATGGCAAGTTTGTGGACATTTCCGCTGCAAAAAGGGTCCATATGGCTGAGAGAGGCGATGAAATTGCAAATTTTATGACTGGTATGCGAATGTAGACAGGTTCAGACGAACGACAGACGCACCGTTGTTTTATTTATTCATGCTCAAATATCATCTTTGTGCAGCGAAAACGTTATAAAGCTTAAAAAGAGAACGTCTGTAGAGTAAATAATATATCATGTGTTTTACATTTTGTTTGTCTTCTCGGGGGTATAATACCAAACCATATAATGGTAGTACCTCTCACAGTTGGTTCATAAACTTCATCGAAAAGAACCTACATAAAACACAAACTAACCGATTACACGTAGATTGAGTTTAATTGAATGTATTTTAATACAAATATTGTATAAATGGGGTGATTTTCAGGTGCCAAGTGTCTATGCTTGATGATTAGATTCGTTTATATTCCAATGAAACATTTTGAAACTCCAATATAGTTCCAATTTTGACGTATTCAAATTCCCTACAAATAAGAACCTTGAAAATGATAATATTATGTATAGTTATCGCCAAGCATCTAGAAAACTCATGTGGGTGCGCAGAAAACAAATTTGGGTTTTTTGCTTTGTTGTTTTGATAACGCGTGTGCGCAAACCGCCTCCTTCTACGCCGAAGAATTTCAAAATGTTTGGAAATAACTGTATCAAGACGATGAACGCTTGAATAAGGAATGTGGACTTACGGAAAGAATGTTGGTATGTATATATATAAGAATATTGATATCAGAATGATTGGCTTGAGATTCTATAAATATATTGGAAAAATAAATGGATGACTTGGTTAAAAAATATGAAGTTTTCCAAATTAAACTTAAACATTTTAAATTAAAGAGAACATGGAGTGAAGATAGCCCTGATGATTGACAACCTTCGCTGAGGAGACGGCATTTGAAGTTATGTTTCATCTTCCATATTACATATTATTGTTTCGCGTGTCATTTTTTTATAAATATGCTGCGCTTTGAATAAAGATTGACCAAATCATATTTCAAACTGTCAAAACTGATAAGCCGTTTCGACAATTTTGAAATTACGTCCATTTTAATTTCCATTTGTGCCTTTGTCGTTTCCAGCGACCGACATCAGGTGGTGTCGTATCTATGCGTTTATAGTTGGATGGAAATAGCCGCCATGATTGTCATCCCCCCACCCTTTCTTCCATCCCTCCTCTGACCGAGTGCGGTCATTTGCCACTGAACCTTGGTTGAAGCGAGCATTTCCTCTTCCGGACAATCAATTAACGGAAGAGTTTCAATTTGGAACATTTACCGATCGTTTGATTGCACGCTAACGGCTCGATAACGGAGATGATATTGATTGAAATGTGTTCAAAATGAAATGAAAATTATAAAAATGTCACGAATATTGAATAGCTTTTTAACATGACACTTTTTATATTGTTTTCTAAACCTGCACTCTAAAATACCGAGCTCTTTGCAGTTGTGTTAACCCATTAGTGCATAGTGTCCTGAATAAAGGACGCACCTATTTTGAAAATTGCTACCATGATACATATTGTTTACAAAAAATAAATTATTGCAATGTATTCCTTATTAATTGCCAAAACAATTATTAAATAATAAGTTTTGAAAAAATGCGTAATTAGATATGTATAAATAGTTAAAGTCAAAATGGTGGCGAAGTGTGTTAGTGCTGTACGACCTGGGTGAGTATTTATTTGATTTTATTAATATTATTTCATAATAATGCGGTTTAAACTATATAAAAATAATCTATAAACTTCAAGACATGTAATCAAATGTATTTTTTTATCATATAAGTTAAAATGTGTTTGTTTGGAGACATTTTATTTTCCTGTCCTTTAAAAAGGACACTATGCATATCTGCATGTTTCATACTACGTGACATAAAGTGTATACAGCATTTCTAAACTGATGTTAGATGTACTACATACATACATTATGACATATTTTTATTTCAGCAAGGTAATAATTTTTATTTTATTTTAAGAATCAGTACTTTTCACCCTTGCTTTCCCCCTTTCTCCTAACTTCTCCTAACGAAATCATAAGATACATTGTATTTAAAAATATTTCTACAATTTTAGGTTGACTTGAGTAAATTGTTTCAAAATTAGGGAAAGACTGAAGTGATGATGATCATTGCTTGCAATATGTTACTCAGGTATCTGTGACACCACCGCAGGAAGATGGCAATGAAACAGAAGAAGATTCTGACAAGTCAGATGATGAACATGAAGGTCATTTGAATCACTTAGGAAGAAAGTTCCTTACCAGCTCTTGCAACGTGCAGTCAAAGGGAATTGAAGACGATGAAGATGTTCGGTCCGAAACTGCATCAATACCACCACCTCCTAAACATCGCCGAATGGAACAACAATCATGGAAGAAGTCAGATTTGGATTATAATTTGGTTACTGAATGTAATCATATATCACCTTCCGTTCAAGCAAAGCTTTTTGAAACTACAATTGATTTTTTTTCTGTATTTTTTAATGATGAATTGATAGATTTGATTATAAATCAGGCAAACCCATATAGTATAAATCAAAAGAATATGAATCTGTAGATGAACAGAGAAGAGTTATTTGATTATAAATCAGGCAAACCTATATAGTATAAATCAAAAGAATATGAATCTGTAGATGAACAGAAAAGAGTTATTTGATTATAAATCAGGCAAACCTATATAGTATAAATCAAAAGAATATGAATCTGTAGATGAACAGAGAAGAGTTATTTGATTATAAATCAGGCAAACCTATAGTATAAATCAAAAGAATATGAATCTGCAGATGAACAGAGAAGAGTTATATGTTGTAATCGGTGGATTATGGATGTCTGGTTACAGCAAGTATCCAATCTAAGGAATGGTCCGAAGAAGACGACGCCCCCCCACGATTCATTTCACTAAACCAACCAACCGTTATATCCAATTATAATAGATACATGGTGGAGGAGTGGATAAAATGGACCAGTTGGTTGCTGCATACCGAACAAGGATAAGACAAAGAAAGTGGTGGTGGCCAACATTAGTATATTTTCTGGACGTAGCAGTCGTCAATGGGTGGTTGTTGGTGAAAAAATTGAATAAAACCAATTTTACAGAAGCTTTACTTAGATTCCGACGCTACATAGCCACTGCACTCCTGAAAAAATATGGAGTTGCCTCTTTCAGGGGGTGGATGCCTTCAACCGCATTATCTGCAGTGCGTTATGATGAAACGAATCACTGGATAGTTGAAATTCCAACGCAACGAAGGTGTGCATTAGAATCTTGTTCAGAAAAAGCAGTTTTTACTTGTGAAAAATGCAACATTGAACTTCAAAAAAAATATCACACAGAAAAATAAATTTCTTGTACTGTTACTTTTATTTTTTTTTAGTGTATACATATATGTATATATATTTTATTATTTTTAACATAAAGGTATATAAATGTATTTATTTATGTCAATACATACTAATGTGAAACAAAAAAAAATATTTTATTCTATGTTCCTTGACTCCTTTGATTTACATGTATTCAATACTCAGATATACCATTTGTGCATGGTGTCCAGAAAAAAGGACGCTCTGTATAAAAAAAACTATTTTTCCGAAAAAAAAAATTTTAAGTTTTTTTAATAATTTAGATCATTTTTGACATCACTTTGCAAAATTACCAAAATAAAACTACGAATAAACTTTATGCACTAATGGGTTAAATTAAGTTAGTATAATGTGAGCTGTAGGAATACAAAGGTTTTGATCTGAGTATATTCAATTGCATCTAAATGACGGAATTCATTCCTTTGCTTAAAAATCTCTACAAATCATCACGTTTTTTTACGGAGTAAAAGTTATCTTTGGAATCATCGCAGGAAGTTCTTCTTGACTTTTCTGAGTAGGCACTCTTTGTGTTGTTCTAATTACATCTATCGCCTATTTACCAATTAAAATTCTCAATTAATGGCTATTAGATTGTTCAATTAATACTTTCTATTTATCTTAATTACAGATCTTTACTAATTGATATACCATCTTACTTTCTTTAGGAAATAATTTAAGTTACATCTCTATGATGGACCCCAAGTCAACAATAGGTATATTATCTCTCCAATTTCCTTTTTTATGAATGACTTGCTACTGGGTTAATTTGATTTCTGTATTGATTCTCAAAGCAGTTGTTATTGGACAATAATTTCAATTCATTTCAACTCTTCGTGTATTTTGTGGTTATTTGACTTTTGTAGTATCTGTATTC
Organism: Molanna angustata; assembly: GCA_963576475.1. Classification (NCBI taxonomy): domain Eukaryota; kingdom Metazoa; phylum Arthropoda; class Insecta; order Trichoptera; family Molannidae; genus Molanna; species Molanna angustata. The sequence continues at coordinate 28,501,969 of OY754982.1, forward strand.
AATACCTTTTGAACTATGTTTGTACGGTTTGAATTTCCCCAAAAGTTATACCTGATTCCGGACCAGGAAACAACGAAGTATGCTAACTGCTTTACTCCTGTTGTAGGTAGTTATATTTAACACATAATTCATCCGCTCCGAAAGCCAAACCCGCCTAAACTTGAGGTGAAAACATACAAAAGGCTCATTTTGTTGGAAATATAATGGCGAATTTATGGTGTAATATGGGGGCAAGATTATTATTATTAATATTATTAATAAGGGAAAAGTAATTGTTGCATTTCTCCATGTCACATTAATAATTCGCGGGGCTAAATAACAATGAATGGACCCCAGCCGGAGAATAAGAAGAGAGAATAGGCTTAACCCTACCTGAGCAGCGGTTAATTGTTTCCAAACGAGAGAATTAGATTTAACTCCCTTCAGTGCATGCTAGGTTTTCGCGACGCGGTTAAGCATATATGGGTAAATAATGACCTAAACATTGGATTACGAATTAAGTAGAGAAACATATTTTTCAAATTCATTTAAAATGTTTCCGAAATATAAATTTAATAATTAAAATAATCAGTAGATTGAATAAATTGATTTTGATAATTTGTATTTATTTGATAATCTCGTAGTTTCTGTTTTAGAATATAATTCGGTTATTTGGTCACCGAATTATGAAGTGCATAGTCAGAGAATTGAGGGAATTCAAAAAAAGTTCCTCAGGATTCTGGCTTATCGCTCAAAGAAATCAAATCTAGATACATACGAAAAAAAAATGAACTTTTATAAAATAAACTCCCTGAAGGAAAGAAGAAGAATGTTTGGTTTAATTTGCCTATATAATGTCGTCAATGGCAGACTAGATGCCCCCAATATACTGCGTCTATTAAATTTTAACGTAAAAAAAATGTATACAAGATCTCGGGACTTTTTTATTTTAAATTCATATAAAACTAATATAGGATATTTCTCCCCCTCCCTAGAATTACTCGCGATTTTAATATCATATCGTTGTCCAGACCTCTTGTAGATATTTTCTCCGAATTAAATGAATTTAAAAAATGTATTTTCTTGCCTTGATTTGTGGAGTTTGTGCAATCTGTGCCCACATAGTATGCAATGCGGGATAGTTAATGTTATGTAGGTGCGAATTTTTTTTAGTTGTTTCTTTCCTACCTACTTCGGTTATATTTTTGTAAACAAGCGAATGACCCTTGTATGCTTTAATTTATTTTGATTTTTGTACCTACTACCTTGTATGCTTTTGGTTTGTTTTAATTTTTATACTTTGAAATTTGAAATGTTATACAAATTTGATGTAATTATTTTTTTATGATTAATCGTGTTAAATAATTGTAGGTTTAATCCTGTATATTTTACCTAAATAAATAAAATAAAATAAAAAATAAAATAAAATAAAATAATAATTGAGAACCCTTTCGCTCAAGAATAACCACTTTACACTAGTGCCAGTTCAAACAAAACAACACACATACACACACATTTTATTCTTCTCATACTGACGATGTAGAATTCTATTATAAAAATTAAATACTGTTTATTTTATTCGTATCTAGGACGACCGTTTTGCCTGGTGAAGGCCTTTTCAACTGTAATAGGTCGTCCTGGATAGGAACAAAGTAATTAATTGTAAAACACTAGATTATATCTTGGAATACGTATCTTCAGCAGCTTTATAAACAATAGAATATCGCAGTAATTATCGCAATAAAATTTATTCCAATGTATAGAACCGCGTACTTTTGTTATTTTCCATATTTTTGCTACGACTTTTGTTAGCATTGTCAAAAACAACAAAAATCTATGATTGTTGCTGACAAATTGAAATTAAAAATACGTTTAGAAATTGTGGAACATTAACTTTCAACTATGATAGTGGAGATCAAAAATGCACAATAAGGACCTCGAAATTTTAAAATGTCGCTGAATTTGATTGTTTTTATCAATTCTACTCGATTTCAAGTCGGGTGCTTTGAGCCCAGAACGTGCGACCGAGGGTTAACTGAAATGTTAAACTTTAGTCAAATAAACTCTTTACCTTTACGGCCAACACGTGCGTAAATAATTAGTCGAGAATATGTTTACCTTTGGTTGAAAACTGAAGTACATGTTATTTTGTGTACAGCGCACCTTTGTACACATACATATATGGGTTTAACGTGTTTTTTGAAAACAAATATAATATCGCCCCTATCTCTTTTGTATTTTTTCCCTGTGCATTTCATTTACATTTGAGTAAACATTTTTTTCGACTCTGAAAACTTTTACGTTTTTGTTGTTCAAAATTTCTAATATTACTAAATATGACACCACTTTTAGCAATATGCACAAAAGAGATGATAATATATGCATTGTGTCTATTATGTATAAAAAGGATTATAAAATAGCATTACATAATATATTATAGTGTGACAGCATATACCACATTGTGGGGTAACCAGCGACAGGTGTGCATTATCTTATAAAATGAAGCACGACACGTCCGTGTATGCCCATACACTAGTCTCGTATCACCTTAAACTGCACTACATTCAGAATGGGTGGTGAACCAGCATATTACTGCACTATGTGAGATGTAAATCGAATATTTTTATAGTGAACTCAATAGGAAAGCATAATTGGCCAACGTTGCGCAAACGCATAAAGTGATCACGTAAACCAGACAATGACAGGTCGTAAGCCCTATAGGTGCCTTGTGTTCCTGGTTCTCCTATAATAGGTATTCCATACTCGTCTCTATTGCTATGATAAAAAATGGTTTAAAAAACTTTTTGACATACAATTGTGAGATGTTATTGTTACTTGTTATGTGAGATTTTATTGTTACCTGTTATGTGAGATGTTATTGTTACCTGTTATACATAAAAACGCCCTTACTACATTTTCGTTTTAATTGCGGAACCATTTTTATTTAAACTTCTCTGCCACGAAAAATGAACCAATTGAGATTGTATGGTCACTCAAAAATATTTATTTATTTATGGTTACAATTAGTCACAATTACAAAATACATTAAATAAGACAATTGATTACCCGCATAAAGACCATCAGAAAATGTTACACAAATTTTACAAAACCATTGAAACATACATGAATGATATAAATTTTATATTGGCTACAATACAAAATGACGTACACTGTTGGTTAGGTTAGGTAGGTTTAGTTTTGTTCGCATCCTTACAAAGTGCCTACATAGATATTGTACTGTACAATGTACAAGAATGAGGCCATACATATGTATTTCTCAGCGTTCGCGGTAGCTATGAAGTCGCTGAATTTATAGGTACCCGTTAAATCTATTATATCCTTTGGATATATATTTCACCTAGGGATACCACAAATTTATTTATTAAAAATCCTTTTTTACAAGTATAATAATATCTGAAGTAGGTACAATATGACTCGATAAAGTATTAAATAAAATGTATAATTCTATAATTAAGTTAAAAGTTAAAGTTTAAGTCATCAGTGTATACATAAATAGACTGGATAGTGTACAAAAACGCTTCCTCAAACACTTCATCTATAAATCTGGCTGTCAGGAATTAATGGGCCCTCATAATCATATCAATAACGTGTACTTAGCTGAATCGAAATTTAATTTACCATCACTATCATCTAACCGCAGACTCACTATTTTTGTATAACTATATTTCATAACATTATTGATTGTCCAAATTTATTAGAAAATATCTCACTTCACATTCCAAACCGCAATGTCAGATCAAAACCTATTTTTTCTATGTCACACTGTAAAACTGATCTTAGGAAAAACATTTTCACTAACCGGGCCACCTCCAGTTTTAACAACCTGCTCAATAACATTGACTTCTTTCATACCCAATCTCTACTCTCGGTCAAAATTGAGATAAAGCGCCAACTTTGCACTGATAACATAACTCAAAATTCCACTCTCTAGTATATACATATATGTATGTGTCACCATAATGGTTGCAAAACCTTTTTCGTTAATCCTTAAGTAAGTTAGAATCCCATGTTATGATTCTAGAATATAATCCTCTTTGTGCTGTTCCTTGTACACTCAAACAATGTAGTTGTTAAAAATAAATGATTTACTGCTAATAATAACCAAGCAACTTTGTTATTATAGTACCTGCAAAGTTCGTTGCTAAAAATTGCCAAGTAAACAATCTGCTAATTTTAACCGAGTAGCTTTGTTAACAATCTGTCAAAATTAATCTAGTAACTTGGTTAACCACGGACAACTTTGTATAATCAGCCAAGTAACCTGTCAAAACTTAACCTACTAACTTTGTAATATTAGCCAAGTAACTGTCAAATTCAACCAACCTAGTTGGCTAATTTTTATCAACTTACTCAGTAACCTGAACTAATTCATTCATTCAGTATCCACAGCAAACAACTTGGTTAATTTTAATCAACTACTCAGTAATCTGAACTAATTCATTCAGTATCCACAGCAAACAACTTGGTTAATTTTAATCAACTACTCAGTAATCTGAACTAATTCATTCATTCAGTATCCACAGCAAACAACTTGGTTAATTTTAATCAACTACTCAGTAATCTGAACTAATTCATTCAGTATCCACAGCAAACAACTTGGTTAATTTTAATCAACTACTCAGTAATCTGAACTAATTCATTCATTCAGTATCCACAGCAAACAACTTGGTTAATTTTAATCAACTACTCAGTAATCTGAACTAATTCATTCAGTATCCACAGCAAACAACTTGGTTAATTTTAATCAACTACTCAGTAATCTGAACTAATTCATTCATTCAGTATCCACAGCAAACAACTTGGTTAATTTTAATCAACTACTCAGTAATCTGAACTAATTCATTCAGTATGTTTCAGGTATGAGCCTTTACTTTTGTTTTTCTCATTTGTTAAAAATTGTATGTAAAACTTTAAAAATTACTTGATATGATGTCCTGTTATTATGTACCGTAGTCTATCATTTACTGTTTTTTCCATTGTTTTTAATATCATACTATGTTATTATATTCTACTGTACTGTTGGATATCCAAAATAAATAAAATATATTTACATATTTTAATTATTGGATCTACTAGGCTATGCCTGCCCCAGAGTAGCGTTATATAAATCAGTTATATTATTTTTTATTCGTCATAGTGTAAATTTAAACTAAAATTTCAAAACCCGAGTAAACCTTAACAAGAATAAAACACTGATATATATTACATATTATGTATATTATCGATATGTTTCTAGAATGTTCGCGAATTGTTTGTTCCAGAAGCGGCCACATTGACTTTAAATATTATGCATTTGTAAAAACAAGCATATGACGTTGGTTATAATCCCTAATTCCAGTACCTACGTATATACTGTGGAAATTGCATAGTCGGTTGGTCGTTAGTATGGGGAGAGGCCAGGCTGATCTATGATCTAGTCTCGCTGGAACAGACTGAATTCTATATTATAATATCCACTGCTGCGTCGGTCACGGTAGATATCTATCTATCTAGTAGTACGTGAAGATTGTTAGTCGGGAGGTATTTGTGTGATTAGCACAATACCATACTGAAGTTCCATCCATGTCTGAATAAGCAATAACTCTGAATTCCACGGGCTCCTCCAGCGCTTACTAACTTACCCACTCCGTACTATAGAATTTCAAATATGACCGAGAACGAAGGTACTTATTTGGAATTCTCCGTAGTCTCTTGGTTGGTTGGTACTCATCGTACTATTTCCCGGTTTGAATTTCACATCGCATATTAAATTTTCATGAAGCTTTTCTTCCTCTTGTATAAATCTAAATAACTATTCGTTAGAGCTTTATTTTCGATGTCAAAGACTCTCTTTTCTGGACATATCTATACTTGACTGTTTAATGAAGGTTCCTTTTTTTTTCATTTGAATATATTTTATAAATATGAATAACAATAAAATTATACTTGCCCCTATTGGAATTTTTGACATATTGTATGACCACAGACCAATAACCTATAGACATGAGCAAAATTTACTGTGCCACGAACCAGTGTGACCGTTTTCTAAACTGCCGAAAATACCAAACTTGTGGCGAAAATATACTAAACCCAATGTGAAAAAATACCAAAAAAATACTAAATTTTTTAACGATATTTGGGAGCATACTAAGAAAACACGCATATATATTTAGTGTAAAATTGTTACGTATATAAGAAGGAAGATTGTGGAAAACGAGTAAAACACCGGATAAACAAAATAATATGGCTGGGGTGAAACAATGTGTCGCGAGTAAGAAATGGAATCATATGAAATTCGGTTTTATGGACAGAATAATAATGATCATCTTTGAAGAAAAGTCAAATTAATCACATTAGCTCTTGCTGAAAAGAATTAAAAAATAATCGGCTGTCATGTACCTGAAAATCCAAATATTATATTCAAGGCAAAAATAATATATAGTTAAAAATATGTTATAAATCTGAGCTGCTTCCGTACTGGAGCTGTTAATCAAATACTTAGCACTGTCGCTTAACTACTTTCGAAAAAAAAGATATTTTTCGCTTCATAATAATAATTAATAACTCCACAAAATGTCAGCAAACTTTGTTCAATGTGGACTATTTTACAGAATTAACTTAATGTTCGATACTTTTTAGTATTTTTTAAAATAATGTGATTTCAGAAATTCATCAAATTTTGCTAATTAAAGGGTCACCAATTGAAAAATGTAATTCAAAAGATCCCGCCACTAGCATGTCCATCAATGAGTAAATAATAAAAGTAAAGAGCGATAAAATTATCATAGAGAAAAAAGTGAATGCAGACAGAATATTAAAAAAATACCAAAAAATGGTATTTAATTTTCCAAAATTCACAAAATATACCAAAAAATTTGAAAAATACTAATAAAATACCAAACGTGTTCCAAAGTGGCGAAAAAATACCAATTTAGTACTAAAAATACCAAAAACGGTCACACTGCCACGAACATTTGGTGCACAGATAATATGGAAGTAAACTTTCAGTATACTTCAGATGTGTCACTCAATACATAGAAGCTGTAACCGGATAATCATAAGGTTTCTCACATCTCCGCTATAGGGGCAATGAATACGCGACCGGTCCACGGCAAATTTAAATTTCCATTTTAAAATGTTTCCAGCTTTGAGGAATGGATTCAAGGATAACTTAAATAAAAAATAACCATTTTTCAATCATTATTTATTAAAAAAAACACATATGATGGATTTTATTTGCAATATTTCAAAAATCATGCCAAATAATTCATAAAATACATTGTTCTAAATAAAATGTGCATTGTAGATTATTAGGTTTTTTAAATTTATTTTCCACAAAGAAAGATTTATTACTGATTTTCGGAAAACTATATAACTTCACTTCGCCGTATTTCACTTGACAATTTATTCAAAACTCAACAAAACTTGTCAGCCATCTTGCGAAGATAATCGGAAAACACAAAAAGCTGGCAATAGATTAACACCATCACATGGCGTGATAGTGTGTATGTAGATGAACACCGAAAACAACAAGAATTTTACAAAATCACACGTGTTATATTTATTATCTTGTTTACTTCAAGATTTTAAAGGATCAAAATGTTTCGCGTCACAACAAACAACAAAACACAACTGAAGTATGCTGAAGGTCTGAAAATTTTACATTGCATTTTCAAAAATACCAACATAAAAATAAATAAATAGCGCCACCTTTGGAGATGTAAGCGTAAAGTAAAACCAGTGCTACCAATAGAGTGCCACCGGCGTGATTTGGTGGCAATCAAAAAAAGGTATTTGAATATTTTTAGAATGGCACGGAATGAAAATTTAAATAGTACCTTATCAACACTCATGTCAAAAAGTACACGTTGTTATTAACTAGTTGCATGTAACACATGAGATCCAACTGTCGATGGCGATAGTATGTATAATTGAAGAATACGTACTTACCAAACTATAAACACTAAAACACAAATTAATAAATATTGTAAGATATTTTGTTTTCTATATAAAACATATAAGGTATGTGTGTCATGATAGGATTGTATGGAGGTCAGTCCTTTTTCCTACCCAGAATATTAAAACAACATGATGGTATGTATGTATGTTGGAGATTAAGTATCATACTATTAAATCCCCGTAGATATTGTGTAGTGTATTCTGCCTTACAAATTGTATGAAACGATGTCGTCACTAAATTCAATTTTTATAAAAATTGTTAAGAAATGTTTGAGATGTACCTACCTTCTTCTATAATGCTCATATTTTTTAATAAAAATTTAAAATATCTAGTTGGGGTGTTTCAGCTTTTTTCTATATAGAAAAATTAAGTAAAAATTCAAAAGTTGATAACCCCTGACTGAAACAAAAAATCAAAATTCTGAGTATAAAAGTTTTGTAGGCCTATCTATAATTGTCTATATATTCTGAAATTTTAGGCTCTGTGCATTGAGCGGATCAAATGTTTATATGGGATGGGGGGGGCATACACACAGACACACTAAATATTTTACTCCGAGTCCATAATATATAGAACATATATGCACCGAAGTGGGTATTTATTGAAATTTGTAAAAACCGTGAAAAATATAGACCCTGCATATAAATCTCGCGTATCTTGGCTTGATACTTTGTTGATATGTTTAGAGAAATAAATTCTCTTGAATTAATCGACAGTTAGAAAATTATTAAAAAAAATAAAAATAACAATATTTGGATGGAATATTATTGAATAAATTGGAATACGCCATTCTTGTGAATCCAAATTAAATCTACTGAATACTTCATAATATGTTTTTTATACATTCATAAATTTTATTATATTTTGTGACCTTTATTTCTATCTTTATCTCTCTAAGCACGTCTAAGTTTTCTTTGTAACATCTCTGTAGGAAATAATGTGATTACACATAATAATATTTCAACTGTATGTATAAAAAATGTATATGTTGTATTTTCTCATAATAAATAAATAAATATTTAGGTCTGATCGACAGCGCACCCCTTCTAAGCTCATTCCGTTTTCACTGTCCACTTAAAAGTAATAGAAACCAGTCACTCTTTTACATAGAATCTTCTAAAACTAACTATATGCTAAATTCATATATTAATAGAGCTTGTACTGGGTACAATAGAAATTGTTTGAGTGATCCGGAATTGAATATGGTTGCTTCGAGTTTTTATATATTAAAAAAAAATATGAATGAAATTGTCGGATATTCAATCTGTGCTCTGTTTTGTTGTGCACATCTTTAACTTTTTAATTGTGCCCCTTAAACTTAATTTTAATTTATTATTATCAATTCATAGAGACACGTGAGGTATAAATCATAATATGAGTTTCTAGTGGTCGATGCTTCTCTCACTCCCCTCCTTACGTCTCTCCTTTCCGATCCTGTTTTCATAATTGTTAAAAAATGTGTATGTAATATATTTTCGAATACTATAATTGGCAACATAAAAATTATCTTTGTATATTTGTATAAATATTTATTGTATTACTGTTGTATTCTACAAAATAAAATAAATAAAATAATGATATATAATGATACCTACATATTTGACGAGGAGTGGTTCTAATTATGTCTCATCTTTGATCTATTATTGTCGATGTGATACCTCAATCGAGACTTAATAATTGAGTATCATCAACAGTTATTTGGTCTTAATCTTCCGCAGTATGGTCCTGTACTCATCCACAGATTAGTGGGGGCTTAGTTGGAGCGCACTTAACTGTCTGGTAAATGATGACAATCGGTATAGTTATTGCGACAATAATATGCACCAACTGTGCAATTTAACCGGTGGGTATTAGGTACCAGAGTAATAATTTGGTAAATGTTACCCATACTATTATATACTCTGTAAAGCTGCTCTTTATTAACCCTGCACATTGTGGTCTGCTGACAACTGCATTCAATGAGTTATTCAAACCATATTAAATCTAAAGTAATAAAGCAATCAATATGTTAGTGTGTGTGTGTGTGTGTGTGTGTGTGTGTGTGTGTGTGTGTGTGTGTGTGTGTGTGTGTTTGTCTCACGCCTTCTGAAAAACCAAGAGCATCTAAAAATCTAATTTATGTGCGAACATATACCAGTATACCTGATGCAGTGTCACGCTAAAAATAATGCGATAAAAATGCTGAATTTTAAAAATATTTCAATAATTATTTTTTTCATACAAAATTTTCCAAGTCATATCTGTCAAAAAAGTGTACATTTTGCACGCAAATATCTGTTATTTTGAAAGTTAGAAGTACGTATTTACACGAAAAAAAATATATTTTCAAGTATAACTTAGCGTTTAAGTGAAAAACATGGTGAATATTTTGTATATTATAATGTTTAACTTATTTTTAAAGTAAGCGTTTTGTACAAATGTACATATAACCCCGCCATTTTAATATCTTTTCATACGATATTTAATTTTCCTACCGAATGAATATGTTCTTTAAAATAATATACCTTTGAAATAAATGTGATTATGAAATAATAAAATGAAACACAAGACTTTATAGCAAGTTTTAAGACATATATTGTAAAAGTCTGTTAATTATTAGTAAAGATATAGGCATAATAAAATTGCATAATTTGTATATAATATTTGATATTTCGGACAATTGTTGATTTTCGTTTTTGTGGCTTCGAACAAACCAATGTATGTAGGTACCTACGTATTCTAAAAATGTATCCGAACCATTCGATATTACTTACGTGTTCGAATCGTTACCATGGCTACAGAAAGAATGTGATATTCAAATATTTTTTTTATGAATCGAATTTATTTAGAAGATTGTTGTAGGTAGGTACCTACCTAATACTATTTACTTACAAATCAACAATAATATACCTATACTGATTTCCTATAGGAAAATTATTTTAAATATTTATTTATCAACCGTTTGTCCGATTATAATGAAACTTTGGTGAATGGTCGAGCGTATGCCCGGGATAGTTTCTGGATTTAAACTTTTTTCTTATTCTTCTTCTTCTTCGTGTATTTGGTCGTTTTACCTATGAAGGGGGAGTATCCTGGGAAAAGAAGGTCCGACTGTCCCTCCATCTCTTCACAGGTCTTCCAGGACGGGTTCTGCATATAAACTTTTTTCTTCTTTTTCTTCAATGTGTATTTGGTCATCTTACCTATGAAGATGAACTATCCTGGGAGATGAAGGTCCAATTTTCCTTCCATCTCTTCGCAGGTTTCTGGATTTAAACTTTTTTCTTCTTCTTTTTCATCGTCTATTTGGTCATTTTACCAATGAAGGTGGACTAACCTGGGAGAAGAAGGTCCAATTTTCCTTCCATCTCTTCGCAGGTATCTGGATTTAAACTTATTTCTTCTTCTTCTTCTTCATCGTGTATTTTTGGTCATTTTACCTATGAAGTTGGAGAATCCTGGGAGAAGAAGGTCCAATTGTCCTTCCATCTCTTCGCAGGTCTTCCAAAAGGGTTTCTGGATATAAACTTTTTTCTTCTTCTTCTTCATCGTGCATTTGGTCATTTAACCTATGAAGGTGGAATATCCTGGGAGAAGAAGGTCCAATTTCCCTTCCATATCTTCGCAGGTATCTGGGTTTAAACTTTTTTCTTCTTCGTGTATTTAGTCATTTTACCTATTAAGGTAGAGCATCCTGAGAAAAGAAGGTTCTTTCATCTCTTCGCGGTTCTTCCAGGATGGTTTCTGGATTTAAACTTTTCTTAACCGACTGATGGGACGGGATGTAATAAAGGGAAGGGAGGCACTAAAGGGCCTGAAGGGACGGGAGGTATAAAACTGCCTGAAGGGACGGAAGGTACTGAAGGGCCTGATGGGAAGGGACGTAATGAGGGATTGAAGGGACGGGAGGTACTGAAGGGCCTGAAGGGACGGAAGGTACTAAAGGGTCTGAAGCGGCGGGTCCTGTAGTCTAATTCTTTTTCTTCTTAATTTTATGTAGACCTTTAGGGCAGTTTTTATACAAACTATTTCCTATAGTCTAATTCGTCTTCTTCTTCTTTTATGTATACATTTGGGTCATTTTTTTATAAAAATTATTTCCTTTAGTCTAATTATTCTTCTTCTTCATTTAAGTACGTAGACTTTTGGGAGAGTTTAAATACAAACTATTTCCAAAAGTCTTATTCATTTTCTTCTTCTTTTGTGTAGACCAAGGATGAGTTTTTATACAAAATTTTCCTATAGTTTAATTATTATTCTTTTATATAGACCTTTGAATTATTTTTTATATTAACTATTTCCTAAAGTCTAATTCATCTTCTTTTTTGTAGACCTTTTGGTCAGTTTTTATACAAACTATTTCCAATAGTCTAATTATTCTTCTTCTTCTTTTTTGTAGACCTTTGGGTGAGCTTTTATACATACTATTTCCTATTGTCTAATTCATCTTTTATTGTGTAGACCTTATATTTCCTTTAGTCTTTTTCTTCGTTTTCTTATTTTATGTAGAACTATGGTGAATTTTATACAAACTATTTCCTATAGATTAATCTTCTTCTTCTTTTATGAAGACCTTTTGGTCAGTTTTTATACAATCTATTTCCAATAGTCTAATTCTTCTATTATATGTATTTTTACTTATTTTATGTAGACCATTGGGATAGTTTTTTATACAAACTATTTCTTATAGTCTTATACTTATTTTTCTCTTTTTTATTTAGACTTTTGGGTTAGTTTTAAGTCTAATAGTCTATTGTGCAGAAATATTATTAACGATATGCACACTTGATGAAAATACATATGTAAAAATGAATGGGATGTGGGATGTGACGATGTAACCTGCACTAGAATCTTTTCAATACTTTTGTTTAATCAAATTTAAACCATTTATATCATCCTATTTTGAATAATTTTCAACACCTAATATTTAAAGAATGGGGGTTGTGGCCATTACTGAACTCTTCACAACGTTTATATTCAAATTAAAAACTATTTACCATAGTTTAAGTCTTCTTCTTCTTCGTTAATGTAGACTTTTGTGTCAATTTTAAGTCTATCAGTCTAATTGTGCAAAAATATAATGCACACTTGATGAAAAAATATAAAAACGAATGGGATGTGACCAATACTAGATCTTTTCAGTACCTACGTTTGTTTAATCAAATTTTAACCACATCCCAACATCCAAAATTACTAAATTTTCAATAGGTACATATTAAAATTTGTTTTCGATGATAATATTTAAAAATGGGGGTTGTGGCCAAACCAATCTCTTTACAACGTTGATAAACAGTCATATTTAAAACCATTACGCATAGTCCATGCGAGCAGAAATTGTATATTATACTTCATTCACACTTTATAGCAATATATAAAAAAGAATGGGCTGTGGCCATCACTTGAACATTTTACAATGCTTAAACTCAATCAAATATCAAACCACTTTTCATAGTCCGATATTGCAAAATAATTGGGTGACAATATTATAAAAACGATTGCTTTTTCTTTCACAATTTTACATTCTTGGCCAACGGCGGGACATAAAAGCTAGTACATTAATAATGTAATATTGTCGTCTGGTTTATTATAGAAATTCATACATACCATCACGCCATTTCCCTCACGGGGTAGGCAGTGAGAACCGAACGCCACTTATTTCTATCTTGACACATATTCATAGCCTCGTCACATTCATACATCGTCTTATACATGTTCGTCTGTTGTTCACGCTTCTTACATTTCCGTCTTTCAAAATACCGTTCACATGGACGTGCCATCCCTTCCTTGGGCGACCCCGACCTCTCATTCCATTCCTGTCCGCAATGTATATTTTCTTCGTCAGGCGTTCCTCATTCATTCTCCCCATGTGGCCAAACCATCTCACACATTCGTAAATACAAGACCAGGGGTGCAAGACCACATTCGTAAATACAAGACCAAGGGTGCAAGACCAAGATCAAGACCACCCAAGTGTTGGTCTTGGTATTGTATTTGCTCATCACTACTGGTGTACTTACTTATTATTTTTAACTGTGATAAATCGTACCATCTTACAATAATACCTTTATCTTTTGATATACCAAAGAATACCAATATTTCAGTAATACAATGGGACAGTTAGACTGTCTCCTTCAACTATATGAAGAAGTCTTTCAAATAATAAATTCATGGCCATATTTTTCTACTTCAGCTCCACAGACTCGAACCAATTTAATATTATACAAGTAGGTAGTGCGCTTTTCGCTTCGCAGATGTCGCATACAGAGAGATTCATTCTGACGGTACTTTATAATGCTACAGTATTTTTATTTTTAACTATTAAATATTATGATTTAAAAATACTACTGGAGGTGCCTCGTTGAGAATTATCTATCTGCTTAAATAAACATTGCGATGAATTTCACAAATCGGCTTGTTATTAGTATAAAAATAAAATCAAAACGTTTTATTTATCCTCTTAATGGTATGAGACCTCCATAAGTATGAAAATATTTATTTATTAATTTATTTACCTTTTATCACACCATATTTATAATGACAACAATAAGTAGATTACTGCTGCCGAACTAGGAAATCCTGTTCTAGGGCTAGCAGTTTACAATTTTTATTGACAATTATATGCAATTATGAACTATGTGATTGTTCCCGTTCCACAATAAATATGTACACAATCTCAACTTTCTGCACTCACAATCATTACCTCAACAAACATATTGACTCACACAAAACAGATCAACCAGATCCCAATGTCCGCCATAATACCTGTCATAAATCCAATCTCTGACGCAAAAAAATGAAACAAAAGTATTAATATTCTCTGTCTGCATTCACCTGAGGAAGGAAACGGCTGTTTCTGAAACATGTAGGGAACACAGTAAAAAAATTGATGTAAAATACGTTGACTCCGAACCGGGAAAACAATCCAATGTTTGCGTATAAAAATATTCTATTTACATACACATACAAGCCAAAAATGAACTTATAATTCTGACGCGGCTCAAGAGTGACATCTGTACGAAAGCATTGTCACGTTGTGTATTGTTTACGAACCGATTTCTCAATAGATGGCGTTTCTTCGTCAGTGTCGTCGTTTCTTCGAAGTTTCTTCGTCACTTCATAGATGGCGATGGTGTTTCAGCTTATTTTCAAACAAACGAAAATTTATGATCAAAATATTTAGTATCTGTTTGTTTTCAATAGGTACTCAGATATATTAAATTAACACGATTTATTAATAATTGACAGTAATAATTAGATAAATACAGAGTGAAGTACAATAATTAGTTATATACAAGAACCACAACGTGAGAGCACTATCGTTGATAAAAAAAGCCTCGAACAAAACACAGACATACCCTTATATTGAAACCCGAAGGTTTCCGAATCATGTATTCGTACGATCTCGTGACCCGCTATACACATTGCCTGATTCAAGGCGCAACATCAATATATCACAAAATATATAGAACTTTCAAAAATCGGATTGATGGGAAACTCAATAAGAAGGCATAATTAGTGAACGCTGCGCAAATGCATAAATAGATCACGTAAACCAGCCGATGACAGGTCGTAATATGCCTTGAGTTCTTGGTTCTCCTATAATATTCCAACATCGTCTCTATTGAGATATTAAAAAAAATTGTTATAAAATATACTTAGTTGATGTAACCTGACTTCTAAGTCTTTGGTCCCTAGCTCGTTTCCCGATGGACACAAAGTTTCCCACTGGGTTTTTAATTGTAAGACTCGGGTAGTTTATTGCTAACTTTTTAGTAGATTTGTAAAAAAAATCGCCAGTGTCGTATTTATTTTTAAATACGTGTACCTACCCCGTGAATTGGGTCTTGATCATGACAAGTTCAGTCTTGGAAGAATTTCGCTCATCATCATTATCGTAGTCTGTTATGTATTGTATTTTAAATGAACAGAAATGCGCGTTTATGTCGTAAAAGGAGTTTATATCCTTTTTTTCGTAAAAATGAAAAAAAAACTCTACATTGTACCAAAAGAAATTTTATGAAATCTAGAATGAAGATCGATCACTAGATGTATGTATCGGCTGTGAAAGATCCTATTATAAATCTTAACTTTGCAGACGCCAGAATCCAATTACCTTCAAGTCATGTGGATATGTCTATCTTGATCTTGCCATGTCCATACGACAGGGTTGCCCGTTTATAACAAATAATACATATATACTTGCCATTACACAAAGTCTACCGAGAGAAAAAAAAAGAAAAACATCTAATTGATTGATATTGCAATATCCAACTCGATTTCATGCTAGTTTTTGTTCGTTTTTTAAAAAAATAAGTTCTTTACCGTCTGGTTGTCGGATAAATTCAAGATGGCGCCTGACCTGACCCGTTCGTTTTATATTTATCTACCTGTATTTCTAATTATTTTAATTTATCTTCGTGTGTTTTTTGCGCAAATATAATTTGTTTACTTATTTTAGTTATGGCGCGCTTGCAGCTTATTTTAATGTTTTGAAAGAAGCTCATTGAGATGATAAATATAAATGCAGGCGACTGGAGGACACGTGCCTCGAATTCAACACGAGTTTTTAAGTGCATAAGCGCTACAAACCAGTGCCTAATTCGAGGCAGTACTTGCCTCCTAATCAATACGGAAACGTAAATACGCCACCGGTTCAATTTGACATTTGAGTTGAATCACGGTTCAACTCTTGATCCATTTTTAGGTATAAATAAGAAAAGTGATCAAATTAGGGTTAACCGTAGTTAGGGTTACCAGATGAAAAATTCAAAAGTCCGGAGAAAAGGCCTTTTTTCCATGGAAAAGTCCTGAGATTTTTTGCGTTGTGGCCATCATTTTCAAGACAATAGGTATTTCACGATTACCAGAGATACTGCGTATTTGTCAATATATATTTGCAATTACAGCCCAGAATGCAAACGTAGAAAGAGTTTTTTTCTATCATGGGGGCTCAATGGTCGAAAGAAAGAAACCGACTAAAGGTGTCTTCAGTTCGAGCTATACTTTTAGTTCAATATAATTTGAAGAGTTTAACATGTGAGGCATTTTATAAATTAATAATTAAAGAAAAAACCTTACTTAAAAAGGTATCTTCAAATGTTAAGTACGATAAAACTGATTAAGTACCTACTTGGATTATTACCAAAGGAAGATTATTTTTAGTTTGTTTAACTTTTAATTAAAGAGATCTTTAAAATATAAGCTGTGTTTTATTGAAAATCCTGAGATATCATGAGATTTGCAAAATCCGGCCGCAATCCTGAGAAAAGTCGAAAAATCCTGAAATCTCAGGACAAATCCTGAGATATGGTAACCCTAACCGTAGTTCAATACTTGAACCACGTTTTTAAATAACACTGTTAAAGTATAAATATAATTGATCAGTATAAATGAACGCCATTATACCTAGATGAGTATATTTTTTACTTTTACTTTTTATATAAACGCCGTGCAGCCTATCGTTAGTGTTTTTATTTTTTGTCTATGGCAACATGTTTTCCCACCCTGTCGGCAATGGCGACCGTGCAATTAAGTCGGCGATACATCACATTTAACGTTCATTTCATTGGTAATCTGACCGTAATAAACGACTGACCATATTGCGCATCAATTTATTGCCATTTTGCCTCATATCATCCAATACGGTATTTTTCGTTTGTTTGTTTGTGACTCACCATTTATTATTTGACGCCGCAAAATTTATTTTTTCAGCCATTTTGAATCTTTGAAACCATTTGAAAAGCTATTATAATTGATATTTTATTCTTTGGCGACATAGAGAGATCCTCTTTAAAAAAAGTATACATATACAAAGAACACATATACAGGTTTGCTGAGAGAGGAACGAAAAGTTGAGGTTGACCAAGAAAAAGTTGGCACGATCAGATAAATGGTATCATGAAGGATCGAAAAGTAAAAACAATAGAAAAGCGTGTAGGTATAAGCATGGATGTGAATGTATTTAAAGAGCTTGGTGTTTGGTTCTATCTGCCTACTACGAATGAGGAAACGGTCTGGCATAAGACAATCTCTTTCAAACATCGATCGGGAAGCCTCGAGTGAATTTGGTTACAAAAAATCTTTATTGTATTTTTATTATAATACGTACCTTTTTATATGTTAAAATTTAATTTGATTCAATTCAAATTCAACGGATAATAATGATTTTTACTCCTCACTACCCCTAGGGATTATAGTGGGGGTTATGAATTCCCAATTTTTAAGGTTATTTTTATTGCAGATTATCAACTAGTATATATTATCATGCTGAAATTGTATGTTGAAAGTTTCATCACAATATATCTGTGTGAATGTGCTGTGTACTATGTACGGCTGGTTTAATCTACTTTATCGATTATAGACTAAATCACTTATTCGATTGTTTTCCAATTTTGCAAATTTATATAATATCTAACACTTGCTTAGACCCCATTAGTGCTTCTCAATATTTTAACAGTCAAATATTTCAAAGTAACGTCAAGCACAATAAACTTAAAATTTGATTTTTTTTATTTTCAAATTGCTAAAAAGACACATCATAAAATGGCATTGAAGAATTATCACATGATAGTGAAAAGTGTAGCGTTGGTCACAACCCACTCGTTTTTTTCATGGCATTGCGTCTTATTGTATGATTTGTGCCAACATCGATCATGAAACTCAAACGTAATTGAGATAATTACAAACACAGAATTACAAATTTGGCCTTCAGTGATTATTCCGAAGCCTAGCTCAATAACGACTGTTACTGTTAAGTAGTCGTTGAAATAACTGGAAGGAATGCCATAGGCCGCTCCAGGAAGACGTGGTCAAACATTTCCTCGTCCAGGCCTCACTCGCAATGAATAAAACGAAATCGTTTTAAAAAATGTGTCACAAATTCCTAAAGTATTAATAATACGAATTCAACATATTCATAGATAAATCTGACACATTTATTTCAAACAGATTTGCACGAGTTTCCAGTTTTGTGTCCGATTCACTTTGTTTGTGATACACAACAACAGCAAGTGCAACAAAATGCAACAATACTTTGAATTGGACAAAGCAAAACACAACTTTCACAAATAATACAATTTAACATTTTATAAATGCAACATCTCCCGAGGCGAAAGTTCTTATGCATTATATAACAGTACCTGCATTGCATATGTTGTTGCGTCAAAACATCTCTTTGTGCATTGTTCATACATATGTTCATACTCACTTTTGTCTACAAATGAATATGTCCCCCTTTTATACACCATGTGAGTATCCATTTGCATTTTTTTCTCCGTTTGAATGATAATAATAATATTTACCATCACGGCATATCCCACAATGCGGGGCTACCTGCAACAGGTGTACGGGTGTCCATTACCACATAAAATTTTATTATAAGAAATTAAATATATAAGAAATAAGAAAAGTTAAAGAGTATGTATTTTTTTTACTTATTCTATTTAAATAATACAACACATAAAAAATAATCATTACATTCAGTAAAAATTATACAGTAAAAAAAAACATATTTTCTTTTAAAAGTGCAAGCACTCGAATCTTAAGGAGAAATTTAAAAACCAAGAAACAAAAACAAAAAAAAATACAATTTACAAATAGGTCAAAATTATATATAAGCCTATTTTTTAAAAAAATAATTCAATTCAGTTGTCAGTCTTAAATCTGTTTCGAGTTGGTTGAACTACACCCCCATTTATTTCAACATGCCGCATTTTTAAGGGCCAGCTCACATTGGATACGAATTTGGTCGTACGTAAACGTACGATGCTGGTCGTACGAATCGAGTGCGCGCACTGGCTCGCTCACATTGGATACGAATTCGCATCATACGTATACGTACGATAATGGTCGAGTGCGCGCACTAGATACGGCTTTCTCCGATTTTTGATACGAATTTGATCGTACGTCGACTACGATGCTGGTCATACAATTTTATGTACACGGATAACAAACAATACACATAAACATAATATCAATCACAACAAAGCTACCGTGCACACAAAAATCCCACAAGGCACAGCACAGCCTCTCTGTGGGTTAGCCAATTTATGTATTTGTTCATTTATTTGATATTTCTTCACGGGCAACCAACAGGTACTATGTCAAATATTTATTTAACACGCACCCAATAACAAGTTGCCACATTCTGGAGACTTACGATATTAATCGTCTCACAGATCCAGACTGAAAACACAATTAAAAACTGTGCCTCCACCGGGAATCGAAACCGGGACCTTTGTATCAGCAGTCAGATACCCAACCAACTGGGCCGACAATTGTAATATAGACAAAATTATTTTGTTAATAACATTTTATAATAACATATTCATTTCACATAGCACAAAACAGCAGACACACACACACACACACGCACGCACATACGCACGCACGCACGCACGCACGCGCGCACTCCCACACACACACACTCACACACACACACACACACACACACACACACACACACACACACACACACACACACACACACACACACACACACACACACACACACACACACACACACACACACACACACACACACACACACAGAACGGTTATTTGAAACCTTGGGGTAAGCAAATTACAAAAAGAAGGTAACAACACACGAAGATAAATTTAAAATAACAGTTTACAAAGATAAAAATACCTAGTCATAAAAAAAATATTTAGTTATTTGAATTCGGATCAAATTGCATAACGTAATCAGAAATCCCATAAACATTTGTGTCCAAAAACCAAATTAACAATATTTTCTGTATCCATTTATGTGTAATCAAAGTACGAACGGAGCAAAATATCCAAACAAGTTTGGATCGAATTCGTATGTCGGAACTATACGCACGTCAACGTACGACTAACTCGCACCCAGTGGGAGCGCTCTCATAGTGCTCAAAGGATCGGGATTATTCGTGCGTTTTCGACGTTTTCGTACGTATTCGGACGACTGAATTTCGTACGAAAACGCATCCAATGTGAGCATGTCCATGATCGAATTCAGACGTCGTAACAATACGTGCGTATACGTACGACCACAGTACGACTACGTACGACCACGTACGACCAACTCGCATCCAGTGTGAGCACTCTCATAGTACATCAAGTATTGGGATCGTTCGTGCATTTACGTACGTTTACGCACGAGCGAAATTCGTACGAAAACGCATCCAATGTGAGCGAGGCCTAATGATTTCGCTAATAAATCATTATCGTCATGTTTTATTTTATTTTAGAGAAAAGCTGTCTTTTCAGCTGTATTAATAACTTAATTTGAAGTAGATATGTGATATATTTACGTACCTGTGAGCAGTGAACATGCCGCCATTTTAGAAAAGTTCCATTTTTAAAATTTTCCATTTCGCCAATACGTTATCTGCACAACACCGCGTTGGTCGTGTAATTTATTATTATCTATGATATGTTGTGCATTATAGCATCCATACACGGTAGGTACCACATTATGGTACACACATCTTAATAGCCTTCCCACATTGAACCACCATAAACTCTGCATCCCTGCTCGTAATTTCAACCGAACGATTTTCCCACATCATTTGTGTCCCGTCCGTGGCTTGGCTATCATTAAATCTTGATATATATCTGCCGACATTTTCCCCCGTAATTACCGCTTTTCCCGCCTTATATATCTTCCTACTTTGGTGACGATGATAATTATTATCGAGGCTATGTTGCCATTATAAATTGTCATTTTTATATCAAAACGAGTGGATTGTGGCCAATACAAAAACCGCTAGTACATAAATTATTTCAAATATTTACGGTCCCCGAATGAACTTCATGAAGTCCGTTGTGTTGTTATAAAAAAACTCATTTTCCAGTACCTACGTGTGAGCATTTTGATAGTTTTCGCAGAAAAATATCTATTCGACTTTTATGCTCTTTATTCTACATAATAAATCAATAATGCTTCGTCATATTCATACATACATACGCCATGTCTCTTACGGGGTATGCAGAGAAAACCCAGCGCCAGACTCTATTTTTGAATACATTCCTGGCTTCCTTTACATCCATGCATCGTTTCATATATGCTCGTCGATAGTTCAAGCTTCTTTTGTTTCCTTCTTTCAAAATATCATTCACATGGTCATGCCAACCCTTTCTGGGGCGGCCCCTGCTATTCACTCCATCTCTCACACCCATGTATGTATATTTTTTTGGTTAGTCGTTCATCGTTCATTCTTTCAATATATTCAAACCACCTCAAGGGGTTCACTTTCATTTTACTTTTAATATGGTTCTATTTAATACTCTCTGCAGATCACTATCTGCTTTCGTCATAATTAGGGATTACAATTTCTGAATCCTGGATCCAGCAATCTAGCTGGATCCAGCACATATTTCAGCTTGGATCTTGGTACTGGATGAATAATTTTCCAAATAATGGCGTAAAAGTCTACGTTGTTTTAATAAAACATCAAGGTTTCATATTAAATTGTGACAACTCACACAAAATCTTATTTTTTTTTGCTATTTCACGAGTATCCATATAAGGCATTAGGAGATTTACCATTATAGAAAGAAATCATTGCCATCGAACAATGTTTTGCCTGATGCACAAAAATATTAATCGATAATAATAATAATAAACCGTTTATTTGTTGCCATTATTGTTACATTCATATAAGAACAAAAAAATATACAATTTTGAACTACAATAGACAACAAAAAGGCTATTGATCAGCTGCGCACTACGAGGTATACCTGGAGTGCTGCTGGTTTTCAGCAAAGCCTTGGGATAACACAAAACATTGAGAACAGACCACATGTCATAACCTATAAAAATTTAATAAGGTAATTAAAAATAAAATGTATTTCTTCCTTCTCTTTTCTTACTGCTGGCACCCTTGTTGGTTCAATAACCATATCTTGCAGTGTTTCTGAAAACTCTGCAAAGAGTTCATCGCACGTATGTTATGCGGCAACTCATTCCAGTACTTTGAGGAAGCATATCTAAAACTACCCTCGAATACGGAGGTTCGATGTCTGGGGAGAACGAGCAAATGGTCTCTCTGTCGCGTTGAGTGGACGTGCAAGTCACGTGACCACTGTAGTCTGTCAAACAGATAGGAAGGAGAACGTTTCCCTAATATAAAATAATTTTACACGATAAACAATGACAATCGAAAGGAAATATGACTTATTTATACTATTTTCAATCAACTGTAGTTAATATTCTTATAATACTGTAATTACAAACACAACTAATTTATCTTAACTTATGAGAATAATTAAGTTTTTATTGAAAATCAAAAGTTGCTGATCCAGCAATTTTTAATACCTACATCCTGCTGGATTGAAAACGCCGCTGGATTGCAATTACTAGTCATAATCTATTATTGTAAGGTAAAGATTTTATAATAGGTATGTACCTAATTCTTTAAACAACGTTTCATGTTGTTATTATTTTAAACTGTTCATTATTCCTACATTTTACTTCATATCCCTCTTGTATTTCCTCATATCAGAGTGTCACATAAATTGATGTATAATATTGAAGTAGATACTTCTTGCTCCCTTACCTTCAACCGAAATATATGCCCTGGAGACATCTATGTATGAGTTGAGATTTCGAACAAATCAATCGTCCTTCCTTCTTGTCCCACTCACTCTGTCTCTTTCCTCGTTATCTTCTTCTTTTCTCTTTGTCACATTACTTCTTTATGTTTCCTTGTGCGATTCTTACACGCATTTGGCATCGGTTCCTTTATTTAAAGGATCGCCGAAAGTATAAATATTATTCACACTGCCAAGCAGCCGGCTTCAGACGATAATATTTCATTTCATATTTGTAAATGAGATTGAATCGTTCATTTGGAATACATTTGAGTTGTGAAATTGATGATCGACTACGATACTATGTACACTGAAAAATCTTAGTAATGGACCATTTAAGAAATCACGTTCGTTCTAGAAAATCGATGTATTTTTGTTTAAATAATACTTAAAATATAAATTAAAGTTATTCATAAAAATGCATTTCAACCTTTCAAGAAGGGATTGTCGACCATTCTAGAAGAATAAAAGTGTACGTTATGTAGTGGAGATTGTAGAAAACTTTAGGGTTGGCTACAACCAGAGAATAAGAAATGTATTTTAACGACAAATCACTTAATAAATTATTTAAATTAAACACAAAACACTAAACTTTGTGTATTTCCCTTCCTCAGATGGATGTAAAGTTTACATCCATCTGATGAAGAGGAAGGGAACGGACGTTCCCGAAACATGTAGTGGTTAAGTATAAATAAACAAGTGAAAATATACAAAGTAATAACAATAAAATAACTTTGTACTAACCACTTTTTATTAGAACCAAGTCTACATGTTTCGAGAACAATGTTCTCTTCCTCAGGACACTTAGTGAACTAGTTAACAAATCTTAAAAATAATAAGTATATGTAAAAGCAGTGAGAGGGGAGGAAAGGAGAAGTAGAGGGGTAAAGAAGGTTAGGGTGACCATATGTAGGGTTAGGGTACATATGGTCACCCTAACCTTCTTTACCCCTCTACTTCTCCTTTCCTCCCCTCTCACTGCTTTTACATATTTTTTTTTTTTTTTAAATAAAAAATGAATATGTCGTTGAACAAGAACAACTTGTTGAACAAGTACCTATACATCTTCCTACGTTCCCTAAAATAAACATAAATGCTTGTGCTATAGGTG
The DNA here is from genome assembly GCA_963576475.1 of Molanna angustata. Lineage (NCBI taxonomy): Eukaryota > Metazoa > Arthropoda > Insecta > Trichoptera > Molannidae > Molanna > Molanna angustata. The sequence goes on from OY754982.1 coordinate 28,526,571, forward strand.
AACGAAATCGGTCGAGGCAGGATTCGAACTCGCGACCACTGGATTACTAACCCAATGCGCTAACCGCTCTGCCATCGACCCATCTTATTGTTTTACCTACCTACCTATTATTATTTTTAAGATTTGTTAGCTAGTTCACTAAGTGTCCTGAGGAAGAGAACATTGTTCTCGAAACATGTAGACTTGGTTCTAATAAAAAGTGGTTGTTATTAATTAACGATGGAGCCACAAAAGAATAATTTCGCATTTGATAAAATGTGTAAAAAAAAGTGTGTAGTGTTTTGTGTTCAATTTAAATAGTTTATTAAATATGAATTTTCACAAAGTTGAAGCCTCCACGTTTCATTATTTATACAAATCACTTATTTCAGATATAGGTACCTATGCGTATGTATCGTAAATGAAAATATTATTTTTGTAAAAACATTTTTGATGGTATTTTTTTTGCATTGTAATCGATGCAATGCAATGTACGATACAGATTTATATAAGGAATATAAAATTATCTTTCATATTAAAAACCAACTTCAAAATGAATGTATGTATGTCAAAATAGAAAATATGGTGTTCGGTTCTCTCTGCGTGCCCCATGAGGGACATGACGTGATGGTATGTATGTACATATGTATGTAGTCATATTTTCTTTTATACAATTCGCCTATACAATAATTCGCAAATTCTTCTCAAATTGACGAGTTTCGTGATTTCTCATGATTCCCATCATCAAACCTCTTGGCTTAGTTGAGATGTAACCACCCCAGGAGTAATCCATTTCAAATTAAAAAGAAATCTTCGAATTCGGACGATGCGGTAAATAATTATTATTAATTTGAAAATTGAAGAGTTTGATATTTTTTTTTCTCGTGAGTTCCATCAACAGAACTCGACGAAATTCATATGTGTGATCATCTCTGAAGTACTCCCTTCCTATTAACAAAGAAATAATTTAAATCGGACGATGTTGTAAAGACTTCTTAGCATTGAAGTGCAAATTGAAAAGTTTGATGTATTTCTCAAGGATCCCACGATCATATCTTGATAAAATTGAAATGGGACCATCAACATAATATGTTACACTGATGACGCGGCTCTGGTGGCAGAATCGGAAGATGATCTGCAAAGAATGTTATATAACTTCCACCTTGCATCCTAAAATTTCAACATGAGTATATCTGTAAACAACACGAAGAGTTTAACGATATCCAAGCAACCAAGAAGATGCAAGCATGTTATGACTTTCGGATATCTGGGTGTGGAAATCTCGAGCCATAGTGACCTATACTCAGAAGTTAGAGAACAGACCAATAAAGCAGCCGCTAGTTCTGGATGTCTCAAAAATATCATCTGACATAACTAATATAGGTATATGAACGGATAGTAAGGTCATAATTTATAAGACATGTGTTATACCAATCATGACATATGCGGTGGAGACAAGAGCCGACACAACCAGAACCAAAAACCTCCTACAAACATCGGAATTGAAGGTTTTAAGGGCTATCACAGGGAAGACGCTTAGGGGCAGAATTTGAAATGATGACATTAGGCGGACGAAATTACGACATTAGAGGGACCATGTCAACAGGATGGACGCATCTCGAATCTCATCCATAACGGCAAACGAAATCCCACGAGGGCATCGCCTCCCCGGAAGACCTCCGAAGAGGTAAAGGGATAGCTGGACCTCTGCTTCACAGGAATAGCTTTCTCGATAAAACAGATCTACGATCTAATATAATATGGGACCAATCGACGAATATTTTCACTGGGAATTATGATAAAAATAATGTAACACTTCAAAGAGGATTAATGATTGATATCTATGAACCTATGTGAGTGTTCATTGTTCATAATTATTCGTTTTTTGTGTGAAAGGATAAAGTACGTTAAAAATGAAAATTAATTATGTAGTTAATTATCGTTGTTCATAATTTTATTATAAGATGATAGTTATTAGGTATGTTTTGGCACATGTGACCGCCCAGGCCAGGTTAGAAGATATAATACTAACTTATACATGTCATGAGATGCTGCAAATAGATATTGTGTTTGTTCCCTTGTATTTTAGTCAGTTGTTTATCTCCATAACGCAATACAGTTGGATAACACACAATCATAACAATATTATGCTAGCAAAGTGTTCGTGCATTTCTGTGAGTCAATTTATTTTTCATTTGTGCGTCATTTGCTTACTTTATAGGTACGTTTTCCCGCCATAATTCTATATGCACTTTCATAGACGAGAACCGTTTGATCGTTTGATTTGTCATTAAAAGTAATACAACAGCACGCAACTCAAATAATCTGATTTGGTTCGGAGCTCGGCTAAGCGTTGATAGTGGTTGACAGCGTCATCTGTCGTGAACTCTTTTTATCTGTCATTCTGTTATGAATAATATTTGTTTTTGTTTTATACAGCGTATCATTTGTAGAGTACGCAGAGCGCAAATTTGTTTTCTTTTGCTTGGTTGGTATTTGCGCAAACCACGACGAAAAATTATTTTTTTCATTTTTTCGTCAAATATTTTAAATAGTATTTTTTTTTAAGTTTGTTACGTTTGTTTATGATATTGTCATCAGTTGCTTATATCTGACATTAATTTTGTTGACAGTTAAATGACATCTATCAATAATTATGTCAAGCAATAACCAAAAAAATACGCATGGTAATTCATTTCTTGTTAGGCGTTCGTTCGTCATAAGTGTTTGTCCCGTTTGTATGGGCCGGTATTACAGTCTCAGTTTAAGAGCTAAACTCAAGTTTCACATTCTTACTCAGTAAAATGATGGAGGGAATAAAATATTCGGCGAATTTATTACAGCTTATTGTATGTTATATTTGTATATTTGTTTCAGTGATACAAATTCATTTTAAATATTTCTAGGCTTTTGATCAAAATATTTCAATTCAAAGAATTTATCTGTTTTTGTTTTTTTTTCGTGTTTTTTACAGTAAAAATATATTATGAGGTACGTTGCGTCCTGTTAAATGAAAAATAGGCGGCAATTCTTCAAATATATGCGAAAAATTGATTTGAAATAAAAAATATCTTGTTTTTGTTATTTTTTAATTTTCAATATATTTTGACAAAAGTTCATGCTCGCATTTTTTCACGGTTTGAATATGTTTATTAGTATATTATTATATTCTAGATGAAGAGACTGGCGGACAATAGAGATAAGTGGAAAGATCAAGTGTTTGGTGCAGACCAATCCTAGAATTGTGACCCTGAAGAAGAAGAAGAAGACAAGGACATATTAATTCTTTTCTTTAAAAAAAATATGAATAGCAATATTTCTATTTATACAAAAAAAATGAGAAAGCATTTTATTTTTTAATTTGGTCCATAGCCAAATGTCCCGCATTATTTGAATTTATTGAAATGAAATGTAAAGTCATGCTCATTGAATGTTTTTTTTCTAATCTTTCAGAGTCGTGAAAGCCTGTCTTCCCGGACCAGCTTGGGCGGTGAATGTGTCGACGGTGGTCACGAAGTTGAGGGTGGAAGTGACGCAGATGGAGATTGCGAATGTGACAGCAGCTCCGGATCCAGTTCGGGTTCAGACTCGGCAGGCAGGGCTCCGTGCGACATCGGTCTGCTGGAGAGACTCCTGCGCACGCACCCAGTCTGGTTTCTGCCAGGCATACAGAGGGCGGGGGCCTTCCATCTGCTTCAGGGGAAGGAAGAAGGGGTAAGGTTTTATAAATATTGAAAATAATTATAATCATGAGATTAAAAGCAGTGAAAATATTAAAATAATTATATCATGAGATTAGTAGCAGTAAATATTGAGAACAATTATAATCATTAGGTTAATAACAGTGAAAATATCAATAATTATAAGAATCACAAGGTTAATGAAATAAGAAATGAAACTATGAAGATAAGAGCAATAGTATTTTCCACTGTTTAGCTACTCTGAAATGGGAATGGGCATGACTCATGGTCGAAAGCTCAGATGATAAGTAGAAAAAGAAAATATTGTCTTGGAAATATTGCACGATGAAGAAAGGTGTTGGCTGACCACAGCTGAAATGGAGGGATGACCATAACCAGTATGCTGGCATGTCCTGAATGCAGACTGCACAGGACAGAGCGACATGGAAACGAACGGAGGAGGCTTTCATCCAAAAAAGGACAAAAGGGCTAAAGAAAAAGAAGCAAACAGTAGTATGTTTTCTCTGAGCTGCTAAAAAATCGACAAGTAATTGTATGAATAAGAATCAGATTTATTGAAAAGTTTTATATACTAACCGTTGTTTTTGAACACTTTTTACTATACAAACTTAATTAATATGGTATTGTTTCAGAATTTTGTTGTCCGGCAGTCCAGCCAATCTGCTACCATGGCCCTCAGTGTCCGCCTTCCAGCGAGGGCTGGTCCCTATATCGAGCACTATCTTATCCATGCCTCTGGGGGTCGTATCGGACTGGAGACTTCACAGAACAAGTTTGACAACATCCCTGATCTTGTGGCACATTACTCTCAGTGCTGGTGAGTGTAACAGAATGCTCATTTCTTAAATTTTATTAATCAAATATAATGAAAATAAGATCACTCATATTTAAAATGTCATTTTTTCATTGAACAAAATGCCTTTGTTGAGTCAAGGTTACTCCATTACTGTAATGCTTTAAAATATGCTGTTTTGCCAAAGTATTTGCTTGATAAAGTCAAATATTCATTAATGAAGCTGCATTGTCAATATATGGAGTTAATAAAAATATCTCACATAATAGCAGTATCCAGAATTAAGGGACTATGGTTTGGTTGATGGTTTTTAAGGCTCTGAATGACTTAATATATTCAAGCAAAATATACCATCAGGAATATATCGACTGCAAAACAGAGTACCATTTCTTTAAAGGAATGGTATTAAGGCAATTAGGTAGATTGCTTTGATCGCAGTTTCAGTATAAAGGATCTTTTAAAGTGGAATAAATTGTCTCCTAAAATATCTAGAACTCGGAGCATTGACTTTCAGTTAACTCTTTTTCGTAGAGCTTACCATTAAGTTATTAGATCTTTACAAAATGAATACACCATTAGTCTCTTTCTATAACGCTCTCTAATTAAATGATTTATTTCAGTGATGAGTTACCCGTTCAGCTTAACTTGCCTCGAGCACTGAAAGAGGCCAAGAACCGTCAGCAGCTTTCCTCCCTGGCACTGTTAGGTCAAGAGTTCTGGAGGTATCCAATGGCCAGTCCCAAGCAGCAGCACGTGGGGTTGACTCCCGATGGCAGAGAGAGGATGGGACACGGCAGGTTGGGAGTGGGGACACTCCCGACTCCCACTCCCATGTCGCAGACACCTTCGGACACCAGTTCCAGTTTTAGTAGCTTCAGCAACAGTGCTGGTTAGTAAAATGACAATCACCATAGAAAACAGTTGATGATATGAAATTATAAAATTTTTACAATTTGATTTTAAGCTGACACTTTTTCGGCCACACAATAAACTTGGTAAGCACCATATTAAAGTCAAATACTAAGTACGATCATGTTTTACAATTTAATGTACAAAAATGGAATTGTTTGATATTATATCGGTTGCCGACCGCCGTGGCATAGTTGGTAAGCCGTTCGGTTTCTGTGCGGGCGTCCTGGGTTGGATTCCCAGCAGAGGAGAAATTTATTTAAATTTATTTCTCATGCAAATATTGCTTCTCTGGGCTGGAAACACTGGTTAGTTGGAAGAAATTGCCATACGGCAATAAACTCGCCATTTGCGCAGGGTGCAAGGAAGTGTTCATTATTATTATTATCTGTGGGATATCTCAGCAGAAGCTGGTGGTTACATCAAGACGCGGGCTATGGCCAAGCATTTTGATTATTTATTCAAGTTCTATTGTATTATGATTTAGAAACCGTCTGACTAGTGAACATGTGTGGAGTATTACTGATTTTTGGAGATGGGTGGATGGATGGTATTACTTTTTTTTACGGCGCTGGCCGATTTACTAATGATATTAATAACAATTAAGCACTACAAATAATAACACTCAATTATTATTATTACCATTATACACTTCCTCAAAAGAATTAGCAGATCAATGCGTAAATTGTAAATTATTTAAAAGAGCAAAATAAAATGCAACAAACGCATCATCAAGCTTTCAATTGGGAATAGTTCACCCATCCAGATACTTAACATATCAAAGGATTAGGCTCTGAGGAGGTCTCTATACTACCTAACAACCCTACTGATTCCCGAATATTAACATTTAAAAAATCTTTAACGATTCTACATGTATTCATAATTACCGTTTTTTGCATTTTCATTATTAAATTTTTCGATAAATCTATAATTTCTAAATTACGGATTAACGATTTTGGAATAATGCCAGTGGCTGAAATAATGAACGGTAATATTATTATTTTACGAGAATGCCAAAGTCTTTTAATCTCGTTACCTAAAGAGGTGTATTTTCTAATTTTTTCATCAAAAGTTTTTATAATATTACTAGAATTTGGAATAGCCACGTCTCAAATATTAATATTATTCGATATTAAGTAATTAAGTATTATTATTATTATTTTTACATAATAATTAGGTATTTCCTTTTACACATGTGATTTTGTTTAGATAACCCAAAAGTTATCAATAAATAGTATTGTTTATATCTTTCTATAATTTAATAATTGTTAAATAATATTTATGAGACCAGTTTGGTCTCTTCCAAAAACGCATACCTATATGAAATTTTAATCTAGTTTCTAAGGCTGTGTTTCTTGAACAAAGAATAAAATAAAAGTAATAGAAAATTGTTCAATACTTTTGATTGTTTCATTGAAATCTAATACCATCCAACAACACAATTTTGAACAATTTTATGAAATCAAAGTATTTATACTATACTATTACCGATACTTTTGTATTTAAACTATACTATTACCGATACTTTTGTATTTAAACTATACTATTACCGATACTTTTGTTGAAACAGCCTAGCCTTAGTGACAATTCACAGTCAGTTGTGAATTTTCTGAAATCCTCCCCGAAGCGCAAGGGTTTTTCTTGTTTTCAAGGAGAATTTCCAATTTTGCAGTCATATATTTTTAATATGTATAATTTTTGTATTAAATTATCATATTTTTTTAATTGACTTACAAAAACGGAGGAGGTTTAAAATTCTACGTGATTTTTTTTTATGTATGTTCTACTTTACGATACTTTACTTAATTTATTATAGAACACCATAAAATAATTATATCCATGATATGGGTATACTGGTAAGCAAGAATGGTTTTGATTCCACCTGTTGACCAGACTTGCCCCCCTGGTCTGATTTCGATGATTCTTTTTTCCTTAGAAAGGGGGTATATCTCGATTGGTTCAATTTCAATTTAGTCAAGATCTGGTCATGGGATCCACGAAGAATCCATCAAAATCTGAAATCTCCTTAAATATGAATTAAAGCAGATAAAAGAATTTAAAAAATTTAAACATAAATTAAAATTGCACTTAACTTTCTAAAATAGTAGTTTTCGATTTTGTTGTTTTGATTTGTTTCAATTTCCAGTATTTTCTTTTTTTTATTTTTGAATATGTGTTTTGATATATTTGAATCGTCTATAATTCTATATTACTCATTTTTCAATTATTTTCATGTTTTTCTTTTTTTTGGTTTGAATATGTATTCTGATATGTTTTCTCATTTGAGTATTCTTCTTTTTCATTTATTTTCAACCTTTTTTTGATTTTTTTTTTGTTCATGTATGATTTGATTTAATTACTTTTACTTTTATGTTGACTTTGCTTTGTATTGATATTTTTTATTTTTTTATAAGTGCTTCCCTCATCAAGAACAAGATTGTAATCTTTTTGATGAGGTACTGCAGGGAAAAATATGTAAGAATATTATTACTAGTGAATTTATATATTGATTTGTATTATAAAATTAAATATTATAAAATAAAATAAAAAAAAAAAAAATAAATAAATAAAATATGTTTGGCATATAATATGTCATACATATTGTATAGATTACAGGCCAATAATTGGAGTCAGTTTGTTTAAATTACTTTTATAGTTACAAAAGATACAATTCTCTTATACTTATGTATTTTGCAGGTAATCAAAAATTCCAAACACCTTCAAATACAGAAGTCAAGGATGCCAACATTGTCTTGAACCTTTCACCGGTGGAAGGCTCATGCAATGGTCAGCCTTCGACTCCTGGAACCTGTTCGATGAGCACCTTCAAAGGAAACTCTTCACCACCGAACCATACAATATCCAGGTCTCCCGCTAATGTCTCCATGGAGGGATTCATAAGAGCGCCTCGTCCTACTCCTCCAAATACACTGAACCTGCTCTCCAGCACAGTGAGTTTTGTAAATAAATATCACCAACAATTTGTACAAATCAAATTTATCAAATAATCTTTTAGGTATTAACATTTTTAATACCAATCGTTTAGAAAAATGCACATTGCTTTGACTGCATAATATATATTTTTAATACCAATCGTTAAAAAAAAATTATAAAAAAAAAGAAAATTTTTATAAGTGTATGTAGGTAATTTGAAAATATAGATTTAATTGTGTCAGCCTTTGCAACACACTTTATTAGATATAAGACTACTGAACCAAAGAAATACAGTTTTCATTTCCGTTCTAGTTAAATATCTGACTCAAACTAATGAGATGCAGTATTCATTTCCGTTCTAGTTAGATATCTGATTCACAAATCAAAGAGATACAGTTTTCATTTCCGTTCTAGTTAGATATCTGTCTCCTTAACCAAGGTGATAAAAAGTGAACGTTGCGCAAGCGCATAAAGTGATCACGTAAACCAGCCGATGACAGGTCGTAAGCCCTGTAGGTGCCTTGATTTACCAGTTCTCCTACAATAAATATTCCAACTTCGTCTCTATTGAGATAATTAAAAATCTGTTAAAAAATATCTTTGACTCCCGACAGGAAAAAAATCCAATGTTTGCGCATATGCAATAATAAAAATATTCGAATACTGTTCTAGTTGAATATCTGATTCCTAAACCAAGGAGATAAAATTTTCAATTGTGTTCTAGTTGAATATCTGACTCCTAAACCAAGGAGATAAAGTTTTCAATTGTGTTCTAGTTGAATATCTGACTCCTAAACCAAGGAGATAAAGTTTTCAATTGTGTTCTAGTTGAATATCTGACTCCTAAACCAAGGAGATAAATTTTTCAATTGTGTTCTAGTTGAATATCTGACTCCTAAACCAAGGAGATAAAGTTTTCAATTGTGTTCTAGGTAGAAAAGTTTTCGGTTATGTTATAGTCGGGATTTGTAAGTTACATATTTCACATAATATATCTTTAACATAATTATTTTTCATTTGAGGGGTCCAATTCTCGAACTTCTACTCTAGTTAAATATTATGTTCCTGTTATTTTGAACTAATCAACCATTAATGTACAATTAATATTTAAAGTGATTTGTGTGTATGTTTTAAATAATGTTTTACATTTAATTATTTAAACTAATTATGCCTGGCTTATAAATAATTTATTACTTTATTTCATGCTGTTTATAAATGCTTATTATTGTCATTACTTTATCAATAGTCATCACGTCATATACTTTATTTATTTTTAACTTTTTTCAGTTTCATATTATTTTATATTTTCAAATCTATTTCATTTAATGTATATTTTAATATATCAACTTATTGAATCTGAATTTCAAATTATCTCGAAAGAATATTAAGCTGGTTTTTATCTAAATGAAGTTATTCAATGTTTTAAGTGTGCTGACCATAGTGATTCACCAACCAGTTTAGAAGAAATTGCCTCATGGCGATAAAACGGTGTCCTTTCTATGTACACTTATTTGTACATAATATGTAGTATATTAAATAAATAAGTAGTTATTTTTCAATGAATTCTATATTTATTTTTACTATTTCATAATCTAAAAAAATATGCAAAAATCGCATACATTTCAACATTTATTTTGTAATAGTTTAATAATGGCTTGGCCTCCGTAGCTCATAGTTCTCTTGATTAGATATCTTACTCTTGAACAAAAGGTTCTGAGTTCGATTCCACATTTTTTAATTGTGTTATCAGTCTGGATCTTGCGAGATGATAAATATCATAGTCCTCAGAATGTAGCGACTTGTTATTAGGTGCATGTTGAATTAATATTTGACAAAGTACCTGTTCATTGCCCAAGAATCGATAGTTATAACATTTTACCAGCCCAAATGACTTTGAATATATATTAGATCTGTCAATCAATAGATCTTTGACATGAGGAATTAATTTATAAAAGCTTTCTATTATGTAAATATATTCTTGTCTTGTGTCATTAACTTGTATCCTTTATCTAACTACGATGTTCTTCCGATTCCAGGCTCATTTAACACATCAGTCGAGTCCCACCCTTCCTCAGGCCCCCTCCTGCTCCTCCCAAGCCAACAAAAACCTCCCCCCACCTCCCCCACCACGATGGGCCAAGCCCGCATTCTCCAACCCCTCCGAAGTGCAAACCTTCAGTCCCGTCACCAACCCCAAAAATCCAATAACCGGCAGCGCTAACATAACCGTAACTACAACCGTCACATTCAGTGTACATAACCAACAGACCTGTCACCAACTGGATGAACTCTTGTCTCCGAACGTTGACAGCAACAAAAGTGACGTCTCCACTAACAATAACCTTAGTTACGAAGATGGACATAACATTCTTAGCAATTTCTGTCAGGTGACTACCAACATTTATAATAGCTTATTTTACGATAGTGTTTTTGTTGCAACAGGCGATCCCCAGTAGTCAAATAACCGTAGAACCAGTCAATCAATATCTTTCACTAATAAATTTGTCTTTGTGAATTTGTTCAAGTTATCTGTAGTACTTTCACAGATTGATTTTTCCATCAAGTCACCTTTTGAGATGCAATTTACAAATATTTAAACAACATTATTTCATTAATATCTCCTCTCTTCACAATCATAACTGACTTTTACAAGATTTTATTTTTTTTCTATAAATAACATTTGCTTCTTTAAGTTCATCAATAACATGCATCGTGTTAACCGTTCATTGTAACTTAACAAAACCTTTAAATGTATTAAAAATTAATTTTTAATGGAAATGAGATCACTTAGATGCGTGCAAATTAAACATAATGCTATGGTTTTGACTATGAATGAAGAATGAAAACGACTGACAAGAAAATTTGTTGAGCTGATGAGAAGAGATGAGAAAAGGTCAATAATATACCGGCATAATCATGTGAACAACATTCTGAAAGGAATTTGAATAACGAACAAGCATGTATGAGACAGTGTCTGAATGTGAGTTAGGCAACGAATGATTACAAAGACATGTGTGTGCTACTCGGTTATCTCTATGTGCCTTGAAGAATAGGAATGTGGCATGATAATGAATGTGTTGTATCTTAATTTTCTGTTTTTTATTTGAATTCATAATGTTTATATATTTTTAAATTGATTGATGTTGTGTCCTTTGTAGGAAAATTAACAAAATTTGGTGATTAACAATTGTGAATGCATTGTGTGACTGTTATATTGTTGTAATGAAACAATTTCAGACGACACCAAAGCGGATGTCTCCCGACGGAGAATGCATGATGAACACATGCTCCACCTTACAAAACAGCCTCAGAAGAAAGCAGCAGAATAGTATCCAAGAATCAGGAGTCGTATCCCCAATTGGTCAGAGCACTGCGTTCTCGCCCGAACCCCCCAAGGGAGTATTTTCACCGACGAGTCAAGTTGTCTCGCCAAACGGTTCCAATTCTGCAACAAGCGGCATCTTTTCGCCGAGCCAAATCAACTCTCCACTATCCAACGCAACCATTTCATCCAAGAGTGGAATATTCTCTCCGGTCAGCCAAGTGACAAGTCCGGCATTAAACAAGAGCGAACTCTTTTCCCCCCTGAGCAGAAGCTCCCCAATCTCTGCCAAGAGTTCCGTGTTCTCACCGGTCTCCAATCAAAACAGCTTCACTAACAATTCGGCGTTCAATTCGCCGCTGATGGGCAAGGATCGCGAGAGGATTCTGTCACCCAATACAAACACTGCTAGCACAACGCACTCGGGAAGATCCAGAAGAAGCAAACATTCCCTCAAAAAGGAATCCAGACATTATCAGGTAAGTCTTCACTTCAATTATCCCAACGAGTTCAAGCAACTCTTTAAAATCAAATTGGCTTTGTCAGCTTTCCACTGTTGTTTAAAGCTTTGCTTTTTGTATCCAATTTTGTTTACTTTCTTTCTCGCACCAATAATAAATAACCTCTACAAATTCGGAACATGTAAAGGTATTTGTTAATAAATATTCAAAATTATCTTTTTTTGCATAACGGGAGATACACCACATTACATTTGAGATTTAAGTTAGAGAATATAACAGGGCTGGTCATGTTCCAAAGTATCAACTCTCAAAATCAAGGCTAGGGCTGTAGGCATACGATTACTGCAGATTATGTCAAGACAAAGAGGATAGACTCTATGGTCCACTTCCTCTGTCACTGTCCTGCTTTCTCCAGAAATAGGAGAAGCTCCTTGGGATGTTTCTTCTATGACGATCTGGTGGACATAGCGTCAGCTAATATTGGAGACGTTATGACATTTATTAGCCACACAGGCTAGTTCAGGGTGGATAAGAAATATGCCATATGGTGGACAGCCATATTTGTGACCAATTGAACTATGTTTGTTTTCCATAGGAACTAACACATGCAAAAAAAAACTCTTCATAGGAAACGGATAGAACCAACAAAGGAGCTTTAGTGTAAGAAATCTAATGGAGAGGAACAGATTTTTGCCTTCTTATGAATGAGAAACACATTCTGTAATAAACTGAATATGATTGTGTTTAATAATGTAACACAAATGGGCACATTTGAAATTGAGATGCTTTTAATCCTTGTTTAAATATTACAATCATTTTTCTAAGTGTCAGCAATAAAACAATAATATATTGATTGCTTTACCAATTGAAAAATTCTTTCCGATTATAGGAGAGCGACATTCTGGAATCTCCCGGTGTCTATTACCGCAGTAGCCTCGTGGATAAGGTGTCCGACTATGAAGATATTTGGGGACCGGAGCATGGAAACGGTCAGTCGACCAATCAACTCAACAATACTCACACAAATAGCAGCGGTCGATCCACGTTCAAGCCAAACAAAGACGCTTTAGGAAGTGGGATGCTCATTAGCAAGAGGCCAGATCTGTTACCCGATACACTGCGTAAGTTATACAAATTATATTTCAACTTCTTTGATTAGTGTCCTGCACATAATTTAAGCTCAGCTGTAGAATCAAGGTTCATAATATATAAAACATAAACAATTTAATAGATCCTACATTTCTGCTGCATTCTTAAACTTTGTTTTCTTGGAGCATATTTTATTTAGCACAGTGCCTGCATAGAGTTCTTTGCAATCTACTTATTTTCTTTCAGAGCTCTGCTGGAGGCAGTTATCAGTTGCTTTTGGAAGGAAAGAAATTCCACATATAATATATGTTTAAGAAATATGACCTCTTTTTTTAATTTAAACAATATAATAAATAGGAATAACTTCAGTAGTTGTATATCATTTAGTGATTCGGCGGATATTTTGTGGTAGTTAATATTAACCATATTTGAATTATAAATTAGCTATAAACCACTTGTTTTTTGAGTCACTTCGCGACATGTTTCGGAAGCGCTGTCCTTCCATCGACCGGCGTGTCTAGACTAACATGTTGAATTTGTGTGTATCTGTCTGTGAAGCGAGGGGGTGGCGGTTGAAATACATAAACACATAAATTCCGACTAAAAACTTATAAATAACCATACCTTTCATAACACTTCTCCAATACTTAATATATTCCCCATCAAAAACAAAAACACCACATAATACTCCCCTCCCCCCACTAACCCAACCAACCCTCAAACTAATTACAATCTGTATTTTGTCTCACAGTCCAAATGAGCAGTTAAAATTAACACCAATGAATGGTACTTCAATATAATTACTATATTCAATTATGTTTCAGCAAAAGTAACATCGTTGAATAACAACATCCTAAGTCCCAGTTCGCCTCCGACCACCGATAATGATTCAGATAAAGAACATCATCAGTTCATCGCTGCCAAACTTGAGGCCCAACAAAAGGCCTCTCTTCAGGCCATGCATGGATCCACGGAACAGATTAACGTGGTCATCGCTACCACAAACAGCAAAGGAGAGACGGTACCCAAAAGACCAGACAAATTAAACCTGCTGAAAAATGCCAACGAGCAGATGACGTTCGAAACCAACGAGAGATTAAAACAAAAAGATTTCAACGTCTTGGGGAGGACAGACGAGGAAATAGAAAGGGACAATCATAAAAAGAATCTCAGCAACGAAGAGTGTCTCTTGTTGACCAGTGACTTCTGCAATAGTGCCGATGACGAACTACAGTCGGATAAACAAAGTAGCCCGTTCTACGCAGATCCTGTTGATGCAATAAAAGAGGTTTGAAATTTGTAATAAATTATAAGATTAATTTGCTACTTTCAAGCACTATTCTGTGTCATTTTAAACAGGCCATGGAACCTACACTCTCAGATTTTGGTGTAATTCGGTGTGTACTCCTCTTATATAGATATATAACAACTATTCATAGACGGGTCGATGGCAGAACGGTTAGCGCGCTGGGCTAGTAATCCATAGTGGTCGCGAGTTCGAATCCTGCCTCGACCGATTTCGTTCACCTATAGCACAAGCATTTATGCTTAATTTAAGGAACATAGGACATATTTGCAAATTGCTGTATGTTTTCCGTAAAATGAAATAAATAAACAAAATGATCTGAGCACTATACCATCAATATCATATTATATGATCAAGTATTTTAATGAAATCATGCACTATAATTATATTACGTGTTTCTGTCAACCACCAAATAATGTCATGTTCTTCTGTCAAACACCAAATAATATCATGTTCTTCTGTCAACCACCAAATAATATCATTTTCTTCTGTCAACCACCAAATAATGTCATGTTCTTCTGTCAAACACCAAATAATATCATGTTCTTCTGTCAACCACCAAATAATGTCATGTTCTTCTGTCAAACACCAAATAATATCATGTTCTTCTGTCAAGCATCAAATAATATCATGTTCTTCTGTCATTAACAGTGTTGTCTTAATAATATTAATATTGTTGTCTTAATATTTTTGTATTATTTTTACAGGTTGTTGCTCCTCTGGTTCAAAGACGAAGGGTAACGAGAGGTATTCCTGGAGTTGGAGCAACACAAAGATACTCCGAACCTCCAACCCATGGTCATCCTTACCTTCCTCTGAGGGACATGCACAGCATTGAAGAACTATCACGTAATTTCTTATTTGATTTTTCCATTTAAATATAAAAAATGCGCTCTGACAATGAATTTATTTGTTCATATTAAGAATATTTGTTCATATGGTACCAACATAAAAATATTGTATTATTAAAAAAACATCATATATACAAAAAATTCATGTATACAATATCCAACCAATTGGTAATATGGGAACTCAACTGAAAGATGAAGATGTTTATATGAAAAATATACAAATTAAGACCCTTGTATATCCTGGGTATACGGATGTACACAAAAATACACGCTAAATTACCTTCTAATGTATAAAACACAAAAAAATATTGTATATCACCTAATATGTGATATACAACATTTTTTCGTGAAGAAAAGGTAAAATTTAGAGTTTTTTTTTAATAGCAAGAAAAGTAATTGAATTATTAAAACAATAAAAAACTCAGCCAGTAGATTTTCATATTCTCTTTCGATTGAAGTAAAAATATACTTCATTGGCCTTGTAGTTTTTTAGTTACTTACAATAAAAAAATAAAGAAGGGTTGTACTAAAAACTATTTTACAAGAAAAGTATTAAACAAATTCAAATTTCAAAAAACTCATGCAATAGAATAAATATGTACATACAAACTGTTTCTTATTTCAAAGACATATCTTTTAAGAGCACAGGGGAAATCATTTTTAAAATATACTATATAGCCTACTATAGCCTCTTAACTATAGGTACCTACAATTCATTATTTCAATTAATCAATTTGATACTTTTGACAGCTTCATCACCAAATACCTCAAGTTCTGTGGACAACTTGGCAGGCCTCAAGGGTGGAAGACCTCGAGGAAAAGCAGTTCAGCCCCCCAGGATAAAACCAACCCCCACTAAACAGGACCAGACGTGGACCGTTGACTCTAGCTGGGAATTCATAAGTTAGTAACAGTCTTATTAATAGATATATATTTTGACACATATTGATTTTATTTATTCTTCATCTTATATCGTATATCTTCACACACTCTAAGTGATAACACCAAATACCAGCAGTCGCTAAAACGGTGGTCTGCATAGAAATGTGAGGAGAGAAAAAATCTGGAAAAATAAATAACTTGTACAGATGAAGATGAATCCATTTTGTGTCCATCTTGAAAGACGTGTACAGCCATTTTAATGTACCTACCACTTTATGTATTGCCTCACGCTGCTTTGGTTGGTTCAAAAAAATTGCCTTATACTCGTAAACCCGGCATTGTTCACATTATTGTACAAGAATTCAAATAAATAAAAAATTTAAAAAAAATTGTCTGTCACAGCCCTCAAAACACGGTTACAATCTCATCTTGAAACAAATGCAGTGTTCAGTTTTCTTCAGTTTTTTTTTAAGGAATGAATTTGTCCTTGATTTATTTTATTAACAAGGTGCATTTTACTGTCCTTTGATCTTTTTACTAAGTCGTTCTTTTCTGTCGTCATATCCATCTTGGAAAGCTGTAGTTGCCTTCCCAACAAAACTCCTCCAGAAGCTAATGGTGTCTGGCTATTCTACCAAAGTTACTGATATGCTTCGCTCACTTTTTCTTAATAATGTCTAACACTAAAAAAAATCATTAGAGGTCAACTGGAATTTATCATTATGAATCGAATGATGTATGAAATCTTAAAGTATTACAATCATCGCTGTGTACATATTATTTATATATTTGTACTATATACGGCATAAGCCATTTAGTTGTTACAATACTAGTAATAAATTACAAATAGAGATAAAAATATTGAAACAAATAAAAATATAGACAGATAGAAATAGAGAAACATAAAAATAGACAAAAAAAGAATTAGAAAATTATAAATAATTTATAATTTGTGTATGTGGCTGTTGATAAATGATGGTTACGATTTGTTTGTAGGTAAGCAGAATGAGGGTTGGACTCCGTTGCGGGGAGCGAGGGAAGGAAGTGAAGGGGCCTTTCCATCTTTGGCTGAACAACAATGCAGACTTGAGGCCACCACCACCACTACTGGTGATACATTGACTATGCATCAAGTATTGGCTCAAAGGTAACAACATAATAATTAAGGCTAGCGTCCATACAGACAGATTTGTTCGTAGCAGTGCATCCACATAGACGCACCAATCGGATTACAGACACAACTGTCATTTGGATTTGTTGACAATTTTCTATAGTAAATGCAAATACAAAATGATTATTTTTTCGCTTGGAAATCGCATGCTGGCTCCTACATGATTTTATTCAATGAAAATAAGAATGATTATTATATTCAATGAAAATAAGAAAGAAAGTTATGAATGATTGCAACATATCAAAAGAAGCTAAAGTTGCCATTCATAACGCTATCTTAGTGCCAACCTTGACGTATGCAAGTGAAACCTGGACATGGCAGAAGTCGCAGAAAAGCAGAATAAATGCAGTTGAAATGAGATCGCTAAGAAGAATTTGTAATAGGACAATGTATGATTGGGTCAGAAATGAGGACATAAGAAAAGAATGTAAGATAAAGAAAGATGTCATTAATAGATGAGATGGTTTGGCTACTTGGAAAGAATGAATGAGGAACACCTGACAAAGAAATTATACATTGCGGACAGGAATGGAATGAAAGGTCGGGGCCGCCCAAGGAAGGGATGGCACGACCATGTGAATGATATTTTGAAATACGGAAATGTCAGAAGCATGAAAAACAAACGAACATGTATAGGATGATCTATGAATGTTGACGAGGCGATGAATGTGTGTCAAGATAGAAATAAGTGGCGTTCGGTTCTCTCTGCCTACCCCGTGAGGGACATGGTGTGATGGTATGTATGTAAAATTAGAATGAATGTAGAAAATATATAGCCTATAGCCTTTTCTATGATATACATATCTTCATGCTAAATTTCATCTAAAATCTTTCAGCCATTTCCACCGTGATTGAGTAAAAGCATCCAAATATTTGAATTTATAATATAATTGATATATTTCCACTATCTAACTACGTAAAAACGTTTATAAAAAATTCTAAATGACATTTTCTATAAAAAAAGGGATATTACATGACAGTAGAAAATGCACATACAAAATGACAGATCTGATCGCATTTTTGCCTCTCCTAGCAAGGGCGCGGTGTCGGCATTCCGACGATTTGATGTGCACACTCCGTCCGATGCCGATCAGTGGACGCACTTGTATGAATTCCTATACAAAGTCTTCTAAAAATCCATCTGATATGCTCCGTTCGCTGGCCTGTATTGACGCTAACCTTTAATCTTACTTATTAGTTTGAGCAAACATAGAACTTACAATACTAACACATTTATGTCAAAATCAGACACATCAGATGAAGACTACAAAACTTTTTCTTCCTCGTGTAGTATATCTGAATTTTGAATTTCATTCCAAATAATCCTTCCAATAAGATATATAATGTATAGGCCGGTTCTATTTATTTTTATTATTTTATGCTCATTAAAAAAACACAATATTATGTGAATTATTCATCATCATCATCATCATCATTGGCACTACAGTCCGCTACGGACCCTGGCCTCCTTCAGAAATTGTCTCCATCCCTCCCTGTCAACCGCCAGTCTTCTCCAATTTATCAGGTCCATTTCTCTTATATCACACAGCACATCGTCCAGCCATCTCAACCTAGGTCTGCCTCTACTTCTTCTGCCTTCGGGACAGGTGTCTAATACTTTTTTAGGAATACGGTCATCATCCATCCGGCAAACATGTCCAAGCCAACGTAGGCGCTGAATTTTAATAAATTGGACTACATTCGTTTCTTTGTACATTGCCTCCAGCCAATTTCCAATAATTATGTGAATTATTGGAAATGCATATTTATTTTATACATTTAGTTGGTGGGCATCCTAGATTTAACAGTTTCATTTCATTTAACTTTCCAATATTTTATATTATAAAATCTAGTAATAATTATTATATTTACTCACCTATTCAAAGATTGCGTACACTTGGTATTGAGTTTGGCTCTATTGATATCTTTTACTTTTCAATATACGAATTTAAAAAGAGACTTCTAAAGGTTGAATGACTTATGGGTTCTTCTTTTTCTTTAATTTTCTTTGTTATTTTTTTACTGTACTTATGTATGAATGTATTTTACTTAGTGGTTCATAAATGTATTTATTAATTTAATAATTATGTAAAAGCTCATTTAAGGTGTTAAAATAAAATAAATATATAAAAGATAAGAAAAATGTAATACAATTTCAAAATAAAAATAAATGCAATTAAAAAACGTTTTCAGCAAAACAGACTGAAGTAAAAATATTTATATAAGTTGTTGTTTTTATCTGTATTTTTCATATATTTACTAAATTTAATATGATTTTTTTAAATTGTTGCCTTGTCTAACCTAAAAACTTTTCACTACTCATTTGCTATTGTATAAAAATTTCTCAAAGCGTCATTATTATCTTATTTTTATCCTTAAAATCACTTGAAACTACTTTTAAATAATGACAGGAGGAAAAAGCTTTGATAAATTTAATCTCTTGATTTTGATTACGTATGTATTTCCTTATTTCTAATGTAATACGCATTAAAAATTTACTGGTCATTAAAATTCATACCGTTTGTGTAATTTATCAGTTATCTATGTGTTGAACATAGTAAACATTGTTTATTTGATACCTACAATATTGTGAAGTAAATATTTTACATAAAATGTGCCTTTTTTAAATTTAAATAATGTCAAGTGTAACATTTTATAATCAAATTCATCCATCTTTCTTTTTTGTGTTGATATCAATTGGTTTGCAACATTTTGTATAATTTTAATTTTTTTTTTTATTCAAAAGTTTACAAACACAAAATTACAACTTCAAAACAATGTGGAATAAAACAATCACGTTTATACTCTCTTGATAGAGTTAAAAACTCGTGTTGGAGAGAGGAGCAGGGCATTTATACATTGCAAAACAATGTGGAATAAAACAATCACGTTTATACTCTCTCGATAGAGTTAAAAACTCGTGTTGGAGAGAGGAGCAGGGCATTTATACATTGCAAAACAATGTGGAATAAAACAATCACGTTTATACTCTCTCGATAGAGTTAAAAACTCGTGTTGGAGAGAGGAGCAGGGCATTTATACATTGCAAAACAATGTGGAATAAAACAATCACGTTTATACTCTCTCGATAGAGTTAAAAACTCGTGTTGGAGAGAGGAGCAGGGCATTTATACATTGCAAAACAATGTGGAATAAAACAATCACGGTTATACTCTCTCGATAGAGTTAAAAACTCGTGTTGGAGAGAGGAGCAGGGCATTTATACATTGCAAAACAATGTGGAATAAAACAATCACGTTTATACTCTCTCGATAGAGTTAAAAACTCGTGTTGGAGAGAGGAGCAGGGCATTTATACATTGCAAAAAAAATCAACTTATAGGATTCTCTATTCTCTAATGCAAGGGGGCAGGATATTTAAAAATAATATTCCCCTGTATGACAGCATTTATTTTCGGAAATATCATTAAATGAAAACTCAATTGCTAAATATTAAAAGATTATACCCCGTATTCAGTAACTGTTGTAACTAAATTAGGAACGTTCTAAAATTGTAGATTTTAGATTTACGGTAAAAAGAGAAAAAGACTGTGTGAAAGAAAAAGAAAGCCTGAAAATAGCCAACGATTTTCCTGGAAACATGAAAATGTTCTGGAAAGGCGTAGCGAAAAGGAAAAATGGAACTGTGAAAGCATTGCAAGGAATTAATGATAAAGACGGAAAAATAATTATGGATGAAGAGGGCGTGAAAGAACAATGGAAAGAATATTTCATGGAGCTATACGATAGTGGTATAAGCGGGGGTGTGACTCAGAGAGCATGGCAAAAATTTCAATTTCATCTTTTTCTCAGTGAAGACGAAAAAGATGAAATTACGCGAGAGGAGGTGCTTGAAGCAGTAAAACACGCGAAAGCGGGAAAAGCTGCCGGATATGATAGTGTATCAGCTGAACTTATAAAATATGGCGGCGAGCAGACGTTGGAGTGGTGCCACTCTCTTTTCAACTTATGTTGGGAAGCAGGACGCACTCCTGCGGACTGGAGAAATGCAGTTGTGGTACCTTTGTATAAAGGTAAAGGATCGAAACTCGACTGCAAAAACTATAGAGCCATAAGTTTGTTAAGCTCAGTTGGTAAAATGTACGCAAGGATCGTGGATCAAAGAGTACGAAAGGTTACTGAATGCAAGATATGGGATGTCCAAGGAGCATTTGTGGGCGGCAGAGGATGTATAGACCAAATTTTTTCTCTACGAATGGTCACAGAGAAGGTTCTGGATAAAAACCAGAAACTTTTCTGTGCCTTTATAGACCTAGAAAAGGCCTATGATAAAGTTGTTAGAGAAAAACTATGGGATATACTATCGGTGTATGGAGTGAAGAGTAAGCTGATACGCGCAAGCGCGTCATTATATGAGAACAGCGAAGCATGTGTTCGTGTCAACGACACAGTAACATCGTGGTTCTCGATAAATAATGGTGTTAGATAGGGATGCGTGCTGTCTCCATGGCTCTTCAACCTGTACATTGACTTCTGTATAAGAGCCCTTAAGGATGAAAGCAAGGGTCTGAAACTGAGCACTGTAACAGTGCGTGATTTGATGTATGCAGATGACAAAGTACTGTTAGCTGTAAATGTGGAAGAGTTACAGTATCTTGTAAGCATGGTATATGAAGGATGCATAGAGAACGGTCTGAGAATGAATGCCAGCAAATCAAAGGTAATGGTCTTTGAAAAGAGTGAAAGCAAAACAGCGTGTAAAATAAGAGTAGAGAATGAATGGCTCGAGCAAGTCAACGAGTATGTATATCTGGGAAGCATGTTTCAACGGAATGGACGACCTGATAAGGATATCGAAAGAAGAGTTATGGCAGGAAACAGAATGAATGGAGCACTGAGACCAGTTATGAATGATCGCAACATATCAAAGGTTGCCAAAGTTGCCATTCATAACGCTATCTTAGTGCCAACATTGACGTATGCAAGTGAAACCTGGACATGGCAGAAGTCGCACGAAAGCAGAATAAATGCTGTTGAAATGAGATCGCTAAGAAGAATCTGCAATAGAACGATGTATGACAGGGTAAGAAATGAGAACATAAGGAAAGAATGTAAGATGAAGAAAGATATCATTAATAGAATGAAAGTGAACACACTGAGATGGTTTGGCCACATGGGTAGAATGAATGAGGAACGCCTGACGAAGAAAATATACAATGCGGATAGGATTGGATTGAGAGGCCGGGGCCGCCCAAGAAAGGGATGGCACGACCATGTGAATGATATTTTGAAAGACGGAAATGTTAGAAGCGTGAACAACAGACGAACATGTATAAGACGATGTATGAATGTTGTCGAGGTGATGAATGTATGTCAAGATAGAAGTAAGTGGCGTTCGGTTCTCTCTGCCTACCCCGTAAGGGACATGGCGTGATGGTATGTGTGTATGTATGTATGTCTTATTTCAGCGTTATAAAGTATCAACTTGGACTAAATGGAATAGGAACGTACCTATTTTGGCCGGAACATTATTAAAAAGTTACTTTTTTTTTTTTTTTTTTAAAAGAATGAATATGTCCTTGTATAACAAGTACATATACATCCTTATACATTCCCTAAACTAAGCATAAATGCTTGTACTATAGGTGAATGGAAATCGGTCGTGGCAGGATTCGAACTCGCGACCTCTGGGTTGCTAGCCCAGCGCGCTAACCGCTCTGC
This sequence comes from Molanna angustata, assembly GCA_963576475.1. Classification (NCBI taxonomy): domain Eukaryota; kingdom Metazoa; phylum Arthropoda; class Insecta; order Trichoptera; family Molannidae; genus Molanna; species Molanna angustata. The sequence continues at coordinate 28,549,650 of OY754982.1, forward strand.
CACCACCCATCTCAATCAGACATATTATGAGTAATTATGAAATTTTCATTATTATTCAAAATTTGTCTAATTCAGTAATTTTTTAAGAATGTTCCGGCCAATATAGGTACATTCCTTTTCCATTTAGTCCAAGTTTATATTTTATAACGCTGATAAGACCGTAAATCTAAAATCTACAATTTTAGAACGTTCCTAATTTAGTTCCAATAGTTACTGAATACAGGGTAATATAATAGTTGCTAATTTATTTTAATCCAAAATGGCAAGTATAAATTAATACAAGAATAATGAGTGCTCCAATATTATTCTATTTATATATTTTAATTTAATTTTTCTAGATTTCCCGAGTTGAATCTGTCTCCGTACCCTACCTTACTCAAACCTAGTGGAGAAATAGAACTGTCCCAGGACCCTGTGGAAGAAACAAAAGGTTGCAGAATGTCCAGTTACGATAATGTGGAAAATAGACTTGGAGCGTTTAGCTCGCAGGTATTCAAATTTTATGTATTAAATTTGTCAATAAAACATAGTCAATAAAATTGATTGTAGAAATAATAGTTGATGATAGTTATGTTACAAAAATGAATTTTGTTTATACCATTAATGGACTATTTTATATGACCGGTTTCATAATATTTTATGTGACTGTTTCTTCTTCAGAAAAGATGCCGACTCCTTTTTAAACAAAGTGAATCAAAATTTTTATTCAAACGTCTTCAGAACAGTATTATAAAACTTTTAAAAACTCATTTAATATGTGTACTTACATTCATGAAAAAAAAAATGTTTTTTTCTTCTGCTATTATTTTTATTCTTATTCAAGATGACCATTTCGACCTTTTCAACCATTTTTTTTATAGCAGGTTCTTAACCTAGTGAAATAGTTTAAGGCGCAGGATAAGTCGACCGCCATGGCACAATTGGAAAGCCGTTCGGTTTCTGTGCGGGCATCCTGGGTTCGTTTCCCAGCAGAGGAGAAATTTATTTAAATTCATTCATACATAACATACTCTATCTAGATGTACACAATTGTATGATTTTAAAAATATTTTCAATAAAAAAAATTGTAATTAAATAAAATGGTTAAAAATGTTCCACAAAGTTGTCTCTATAAAATATTATAAAAAATTATGTATTTTTTATTCCTAGGAGAGTGATGATGGAACAGTATTTAGTGAACCTTGGGACTGCTCCAATTGGGACACCTTCCTTCCACCAAACACCAACAACGATGAACCTCTCTCCTTACAATCAATATCGCACGATATCGTAAGTTTGTTACTATTCAAACATATTATGTAATTAGTATAATTAAAATTGATCAAAATATCAGTTTTAAGGAAACTGGACAAAGAGACTTTTTTCTTTTAGATTAACTTATGTCTCAACAGACACGAAGTTGGAATAAATATTTATAGGTGAACCAGGAAATCAGGCATCTACAGGGCTTACAACATGTCATCAAGCGCTTGTCACCAATTAAGCCTATATATTGAGTTCCCTTATAAATTTTTGAAAATTCTATAAAATGTTGTGTGGCATTTTTACATCGCCTGAAAATAAGGTTAAAACATCATCGCCATCTATTGAATAATGACAAAACTTATTCTATTGCCATCTATTGAAAAATAGATTCGTTTACAATGAAATAAGCTAATATTCTTATACATTAGGTGATCGACAATGTTGTTGCATAGATATCTACCCTGAAGCTCACCAGAATTATTAGTTAATTTTTAACCTGTTTACATACTGTATTTTTCTGATAAAATAATTTATATTTTTTGCCATTAAATACCTCAAAACTAGTAATCATACCTTCATCCTCAAAATATTATTTAGTTGTATCTTCTACATTGATTTTGATTCCTAGCAAGTTATTGCATAGTTCCAACAATGATCAGTTTGAGGATTTTGTCATTTGACAATACATAAATTGATAATTTATATTGCATAAAGATAGTAATTTTTACATTTTTTTTAATATCATTACAATATCTCCCAACAGGATGATGATACAAGTTCAGCCAGAGAAAGATCCATAACTCCAATTGTTGAAGAACCATCGTTGAGGTTAGCTACAATATCCAGAGCTAAAAGCTTCAGAGACAGGCTGGATCCTCTTTTGGGTGAGTCACATTAAATATCTTTGAACTCTGTGTCCTTTTTGCCATATTACATTACATAAAGGATTCTTATAAATATGTATTTAAAATGGACATGCTTTTAGGGGGGTGTTCCAAGTTTTAGACATATATGTAATTAATGGCCTGATAATTCTCTCGCTAAAGAGCATCATATTTTTTACCAAGGTAGTGCGGGTATATATGAGGTATAATGGTATTGCAAGTGTGTTAGGACTTACACTAATACCATTACAGCATTTGATAACTTATGGCAATACTCCTTCTTCTTCTTCCTCTGGCTTGAAGGCCTGTTTTTTCAGTCGGAGACTGCCTCTTGTGATGTGGATGTCCAGCTGTCACTCCATCTTTTTGCTGGTTTCCCCTTTGCTCCGGGACTTCCTTGGAGACAATTTTGGGTATTCTATTGTCTCCCATTCTCTCGATGTGGTCTCTACATTGACGCCTTCGCCCTCTGCCCCAGCGGATGATGTCGTCTACATCGCATCTCCTCCTTATATCCTCGTTCCGGACTCTATCCACGAGTATTACGCCCACTATGGAGCGCAGTGTCCTCATTTCAGTAGTCCGGAGGAGGTTTATTGTTCTGATAGTATGGGCTCTGGCTTCAATGGCATAGATCATTATGGGTCTTACGCACGTTTTGTAAATTCTGGTTTTACTTTCTGTGAGCATATGTTTGTTTCTCCAGACAATGTCCCTGAAGCAGCCAGCTATAACGGCTGCTTTATCGGTTTGTTCTTGTATGGCAATTGGTATTGGTTTGTATGGCAATACGTCAGAACAAAATTTATACATTTTACAAGTTGCTGAATGAAACAGATCATGATGGGATTTGAATCCACGTCTTATTAAGATTACTTAGTCAGTTCAATTTGATCTACAATTGATTTGTATACATTTCTACCCACTTACACATTATTTACTTTCAAATGAACGAAATATTGTCACAGACAAATAAACGATTCGATTGCAGACTGATTACAGTTGTAATTTTTGTCCTAATAACTTAATACGTCTCAAAAATGACCTTATCAATGTAATTACAAAATTTATTCAAATAATGCATCATAATTTAATTGCGTTTCATGACAATGCGGTGATGTCACACACAGATCCTGACAAGATTTGTGATCATATGTTTGTTTTGTTTTGAAATGATTGTGTATTTTGACAGGTCAACCGTTTTGAATATCCAGTTGATTCCATGCAGGGCTGTCTGTTAAATTTGAAGATCAATATCAAATCCCTAGGCTGTGTTCAGATACAACGTTCGATGTCGGGTGTCAGATGTACCTGAAGTTACAGATTATGGCGTTTTTCACACCAATCACACTGAACGCTTTGTAGTGGCGTTTCAATCTGAACGCAGCATCAGGCGTTTTAAATGTCAAATGTCATTTATCATACATGTCTCCTTTTAGGTTATCTATATTTTCACCGAAAGACAACAATTGGCCATTGGAGTTAATACTTACTTAATGAGTCCGAGTACTTCTCACTAGGCCTTCCCACTCCAGAATACAGCAACCGCAACGGCATTGTCATTAACCATCTTCAAGTCCTCTGCGTCGCATGTCATTAATAATTATGGAGTTAATAATTATGTCTGACCTTTTATTGGAAATTTTCAAATGATATCTTTATTAATTAACCTCTTTGTGAATGCATTTTGTCATCATAAATAATGTCAACAGACATAATAGATACCATAATAACAAATAGAAGTCATCGTTCCATTCCTGTTTCCGTTCATTATGAACAGCTTAGGGCGTCACTAAATGCACTCAATGTTCATTGTGAACGTAGTCCTGGGTTTAGAAGCATAAATGAAAACACAAAACGCTTTATTTTTTCTTGTAAAAGTTTGAAATTTCTCGTTTAATGTTTTTGTATGAGGAATAAAAAATCGCCAAGAGTTTTATTTCTTTGATATATATCCATCTTCAGTCAGGAGCTTAGTTTCCCTGACATTTTCCAGTTTTTTCAACTAGAGTGGACAGTTACATATCACAATAATATATTAATTTTCCATATTAACACCAAAATATAACACAATTAATCAATCAAAATGGAAACACGCTCTATCCCTATACGAAGTAGACAGATAGGACAGATTGCCTTATTTTCATTTTTTGTCATTCAATCATCGCTTTTTATATTGCATTGTCTCAAATAAACTACAATAAATTATGGTATTTTTGGCTCATTCTCTTTTGCCTCTCATTTTTTTAAATGGCAATTTTTGTTGAATCTCACTGTTAACTAGAACCATAGATGTTTATTATAATATACTAGATGTCGTAGTTAGCAAATTTTGTATGAATCGAAGTGAGGCATTTTTACGGGGGATTTTTGACGTTTTGGTTGACAGACCACATTGTTTTTCTATGGAAAATAACGACTAATATGAATTGTTTTCGGATTAATTTGTCTAAAAAACATTTTAATTATTAAGGTTTATAAAATAAATAAAAAAAAGGTAAATAAAAATATATTGGTATGAAGTACAGTTAGTGTGTTATAATTAGATATTAGTTTACTTGTCTCTATTTATATAATATGGTGTGATTTATGTTTTGTTTACCTATAAAATGATATCAATCATACAATTATTGTACTATAATTTTATTATACGGATGTTAAACAAACCTTCAATTGGTATTTAGTATAAACTGGATATTTTAATATGATGTATGACCTCTGTACTTTGGTCACCATAAATATGATGATATCCCTTCCTCCCCCACCAATATATGATTAAATTAACTAACAGGTAAGCACCCTACTTATTTATAACTTCATACAACAATACTACAATCATTCCTTGTAGGCTAAATATGTAAGGGTTACTCGTTGACATTTTATGTCAACTTGAATTTCCTCTATGATTTTTTTTCTGCGGTTTTTCTTTACTTTTTTTATACTGCTGTTTGACAACTTATTAGTTTTTCTGAATAAATAAAAAATAATATATGGTACTAAAAATAGTAGGTATCTTACAACTACTTAAATAAAACCCCATATTCAGTAACTATTGGAACTAAATTAGGAACGTTCTAAAATTGTAGATTTTAGATTTACAGTCTTATTTCAGCGTTATAAAATATAAACTTGGACTAAATGGAATAGGAACGTACCTATATTGGCCAGAACGTTATTAAAAAGTTACTGAATCAGACGTATTGTGAATAATTATGAAAATTATGAATATTTCATCATTTTCATAATTATTCAAAATACGTCTAATTCAGTAACATTTTAAGAACGTTCCGGCCAATATAGGTACGTACCTATTCCATTTAGTCCAAGTTGATATTTTATAACGCTGAAATAAGACCGTAAATCTAAAATTTACGATTTTAGTATGTTCCTATTTTAGTTACAATATTTACTGAATACGGGGTATTATGTGGAGAAATATATTTTATTTGAAAAATATGACCAAATGCGAATACATAATAAACTTATTCCTAACCTCAAATGGTTCGCTCCCACGAGTCCCTATTATTGAAGGCTAACTGAACCTAACTAAAAAAAATAAGGGGAATTAATGCGATTTATATACACATCATACTATTATTTCGCTGTCGTATTTTATTGCATTCCGTATAGTTTTCCCTTGATTCATCCGTCACCAGATGCTAGTACAAATATGACAATTGTAAATTATTTAAAAGTTCAGCCTTCGTAGATCAGTTAGATAATATGAGTTCTGAGACATAAGTCCCAGGTTCGATTCCTGGTGTAGACACAGTTTTTAAAAGTGTTTTCAGTATGCATTTGTGAGTCAAAAGCTATCGCAATTCTCCAGAATGTGGGAACTTTATTTTTTTTACTTATACTCGGGGCAACGTAAGATGGCATTTTTGATGTTCGCGCTGCTCTCGTGTAGTTTTGTAATTATTAACAGCTAAGTGTGGTGAGACAAAAGCAGTGCTGTGTTAAATAGATGTATACAATGCAGTACAGCATTTATTTTTGCATGCTTGTCTGTCAAAATTCACGGAGCTTCATAAAGTATCCAAATGTCAAAAATGCCATCATAAGTTGCCCCAATTATAGTGTATAGGTATGCATATATGTCACGCATGACTATATACTATTGGTAGATACGTTAATTCTAGAATATTCCATGTTGCACTGGGCAAGGATCATTAGTCTCTTAGGTAGGTATGTAATGGAAATATCAGACAATATTGACAGTATTAGAGGAAATGTCTACTGATAATATTACTGCTTCTCTCTGGATAAAGATGTTTCACAAACTGGTATCTGATAATAAAATATCCTCTACTATCTGTACCTACCTACTGTCTTCAGCATGGCAGATACGAAACATCTTCTTCTTCTTCTAGTATCATTTTAGGCCCCTCAACGTTACATTAAAATATTTTGGCTTATCTGTTGTTGTATTATTTTATGTATGACATTAAAAAAAAATTCGAAAAGTCGTATATTACTCGAGACTAAGTATATCTCTATATTCTCCAGCGGATAGAAACAGCTCCACCACGTTCCTTATCTCCGTCCACTCTCGTACATTGCGTTGCCACAAATCCACCTATGCCGACACACTGTTTTTCCAAGATTTTTGCTGGCAAATTGTGTTTGATTCCCAGCAAGACGAGATTTAAAAATATATGACCTTGTAACAAGAGAATAATTCATCGTCATACATTCCCTAAACTAAGCATAAATGCTTGTGCTACAGATAAATGAAATTGGTCAAGGCAGGATAGGATTTGAACTCGTCATCTTTGGATTACTAATCCAGCACGATGATCACTCTGCCGCCGACCCATGTAATTTTATATTACTTCTCACGGTAGTTGGTGGCAGAGCGGTTAGCGCGCTGGGTTCGTAATCCAGTGGTCATGAGTTTGCATCCTGCCACGACCGATTTCGTTCACATCTAGAAAAAGCATGCATCCTTCATGTAGTTTAGGGAATGTATCCTTGGATACGTAAGTACTTGTTACAAGGACAAATTCATTATTTTTAAAAGAATCCTGCTTCTCTGGACTGGCTATTTGTAATAAATTGGCATTTGGCAATAATAAATGTACTACTTCCTCACGGTGTAAGGATGTGTTTTTTATTATTATTATAAACACTTCCTTATGTCGGCCTTCGTGGTTCAGTTGGTTAGTTATTTGACTGCTCAGCCGAAGGTCCCAGTTTCGATTCCCGGTGGAGACACAGTTTTTTATTGTGTTTTCAGTCTGTATCTGAGAGACGATTGACATCACTAGTCTCCAGAATGTGAAAACTTGCTTGTTATTGGGTGCGAGTTAAATTAATATTTGACATAGTACCTATTAGTTGGTCGAGAAGTTATAGAAAATAAAATAAAGCTCAATGTCAACGACATGTGATACATTTATTTATTTTACTTCATGCGCAATGGCGGGTTTATTGCTATAAGACAATCTCTTCCAACCATACAAAACTAATGTGATAGCATTAATAAGCAATAGTGTAGTGGTAGTTAGATTAAATTAATATACAGAAAGACAAACATGTAACATTGTTAAATGTAAAATCACTGCAACAAAGAATAATAATAATAATAATAATAATTTGTATAGCGCCGTTTAATGATTCAAGATCATTCCAAGGGCGCTAGAGAAATGTGGTAGATTGATAGAGGTTGTGGGATGTGAGAGAGGATGGGGAAGGAGTGTCAATTAAGAGTTATTTTTATTTTTTTATTAGTTATACATAATATAAACATAGATAAATAATACAAAAATCAAAATTATTACAGTATTTCTCAAATAAGTACTGTCCCAATAAAGTTTAAAAACTTGTGTTTGGGACGATTAGAAAGGTATAACAGCTTTACTCTTTATTTAAATAGTTGAATCGATTGAGACGTCGTAATATCTGAATTGTCTTGCTGATTGTACTTGAAAAGAGGAACTGAGAAATTCACTAGAATGAACGGGAATAGATAGTGTGGTACGATCAACTTGTGTCAAATAGTATTTTAATCTTCAATAGAGTGTTCACTTAATGGACTAATTATTATTTAACACATTAAAGTATCAACTAGGTATGTGTGTTTCTCTGTATATAATAAATTGGTACATAGACCTATATTATATCATATTATAGTCATTGTACCAAGATGTACGACCCCATTTAACCTCAAATTTATTGCGTTTTAAATATTATTCTGTTCAAATATAAATTAATGTTGACAATATTAATATTTAATACAATACGACTGTAGGTAGATATATATTAGTACTTTGTTGACCAATTTTTATGCATTTGAGAGCGGTACATAACAAAATAATTAGAGATTATTTCGATCTTATAATAATAATTTTTTTTTTTTTCTGTGTACAATAGTTAAGTTTATATTGTTTAGATACTTTTTAAAAATACAAATAATTTCATTCATTCATTCATACCATCACGGCATATCCCACAATGTGGGGTAACCAGCAAAAGGTGTGGGGGTGTGCATTGCCTTATAAAAGGGAGCACAACACATCTGTGTATACCCACACACCAGTCTCGTCTCACCTAAAAAGGCACTACATTCAGAATGGGTGGTGAACCTCATTGCTGAACTATGTCAGATGTTATTGTTGCCTGATGTATTTTCGATTACCCGGCTCTTACGGGACACTCGAAAATAATAATAGAAAAGAGTGGAAGCACTATTCTAAGCCGGTATACAAATATGTCTATATGTCTCCTGTGAAATATAATAATACCCCCTATTCAGTAACTATTGTAACTAAAATAGGAACATTCTAAAATTATAGATTTTAGATTTACGGTCTTATTTCAGCGTTATAAAATATCAACTTGGACTAAATGGAATAGGAACAGAAATTTTCATAATTATTCAAAATATGTCTAATTCAGTAACTTTTTAAGAACATTCCGGCCAATATAGGTACATTCCTATTCCATTTAGTCCAAGTTGATATTTTATAACACTGAAATAAGACCGTAAATCTAAAATCTACAATTTAAGAACGTTCCTATTTTAATTACAATAGTTACTGAATAGGGAGTAATATGTACACTGCTAGCCCTAGAACAGGTATACCTAGTTGGGCAGCAGTTATCCATTTTTAATTAATATTATTTATATGGTATGATAATAAAAAAAAAAATTAAGATAATAAACACTTCTTTCGCTCTGCTCAAGTGGCGAGCTTATTGTCTAATGGCAATATCTTCCAACCAACCATATTCATTTGTTGAAGATATTAGCGTGTATGATAAATATGTAATCAACACGTAATTAAAAAAATAGATCCTACATAAACGGGAGGTGAAGAAAGGAGGAGACAAGGATTGGATAAGGAGATAGAATAAATTTTTATTAGTAAGATAATGATTTTATATTTTATTTTTAGATGATAAATATTATTTAAAATAAAATAGTATAATAATTCTAAAGTTTCTTTATTAATATATTGGAAATTCATTTTATAACTAACAAATAAAATAGAACACGGCATTTTCCACAGATTCGATTTGTTAAGACCGAACGTTTGTCCGAAAGTGTCTCGGCATGTCGGCATTATCAAGGTCTAAATAAAAGTAAATTTGACAAATCTGAATGCTTGTTCAGCTTTGTGTTGGATTAGTCTTGTCAAATTTAGTTTCATATAGACCTTGATAATGCCGAGATACCTCAGCCAAAAACGTTCGGTCGAAACAAAACAAATCCGTGGAAAAATACTGTGTTCTCTTTTGATTGTTTATCATTTAGAGTATGAAAAAGTTCTCTTAATTTACATTTCTTTAAAAAAAACAAAATCTCTGAAAAATTTCACCTTTTTTTATTTAATTGTTTTATTTTTTTATACTTAAATGATCATTGAGCCTCTTTTTCGTTATTAAACTATACTCACCCTACAACTAGTATACAATTCGATTAGTTTTATCTAATTGCAACAATAATATGTAATTATTATTGTAGCCGCCAATGTTCATATAGAGAACAAGTCTCGACAAGTGTTGGGAATCAAATGTCACGTGCTCGGTGGATGAGTGCGCTTATACGTGATATGCCATCTCTCTCTCTCCATCAGCCACACTCTTCACACGCGTACTAGATTATATGATTATAATTAATTATTGATTTTCTACTTTAGCTATCAAATATTTATTATTTTGGTAACGGATTATTGTTAAATATTGAATGCAAAAATGAAAATCACGATATGTTTGGTAAAACAATTACGCGCCAGCCGAAACGAGACAGTTGAAAATAACATAAAAATTATATTTAGAAAATAATTTCACAGATCAATAGAATACACAAAAATATTCATTTTAGTGAAAACCAGACGTTTATAGATTGAAATTTGACAGAGATATAAGCATTTCATTATTTTTACCAATTTTTACGAAGTTTGGTTTCGCGATCACCAGTTGGTCGTAGGTATGCACGGGCTAACAAAATACCTATTCATGTGGTACGACCGCGCGATGTTTGAATAAAAAATAATGAAATGTTTGGCAATTTTTTAACATATTTATTTTATTTATCTAATCGATTCTACTTCAAAAATGATTCATTTACTCGAGGTTCGGACATTGATATGACGAATAATTACGGAGATATAAGACTTTAAAAATATTTGTAAATTTTTGCCTCAACCAATCAGAGCGCGCGTTCTGGCCAGGAAGTTCATTTGATCATTCAAATAAGCAAAAATCATAACCATTGATAGTGACAAAAATCGTATTTATCTGAAAATGGGATAAGTTTTAAAATGAAATGGCCTTGTAGGATGTTGGATAATGCCTTGCACTATAAATCTAACATTAATTTGAATTCATAAAAGTTATATTTAATATTTTATATATTTTTAAGTAGTCTTAATTTTTTAGTGTATTAATTATGAAGCCATTTACTTTCCTGTATTTTGTATATAAGATTTTTTATAACCATGTATGTATATGTAGGAGAGACAGCAAAATCAACTCAACAGATTGATATAACCCAGAGAGCTATGCGATTTTTTGACTGCCAGTGAGATCAAAATGAATATCAAAAGAGTAATGAAAAAGGGCGTATTGACCGATAAAAGGGGAGTATCCAGTGATCCCTATAAATACGGAAGGGCATAGTTCACAGGGCAAGTTCGCTCTTACTCTCCGTACTGGGAATAACATCAAGATTCTGCTGTCTCTTCGTTTAAATCAAGAAAAATTATAATAAATCGCTGCACTTCGTATAACTCAAAATAAAGCAGCTCTTCGAGAACTAACACTGGTGTTTCCTTGGCTACCTACTGCTCGGTGTCTCCATCAGAATCACAAGATGAACAAACATAATGGTCCTTCGTCGTCGGATATGGAACATCGCAGCACACTGGACCAAGAACCTGCAAGAGCACCCTCCTGTTGCAGCAAAGCAGAGACCCGCGCTTCCTGGAAAGAAGCGCAGATAGAAGCCTCAACTACAAAGCTTCGGATAACAAGAAGCAGAGCAAGGATAGCAATGGAACAGGCCAAGCTGGCAGCAGAAGAAGAAGTATTGCGAGCAGAAGAACTTCACGCAGAAAGACTCCAGGAGCTATCAAGGATCTCTTCACCAAGCATTGCATCCACGATTGATCGTGTTAAGGAATGGGCAGAGAGGAGCAGTAGGATCATGGAACAAGGAACTCCTACCGCTTCAGAAATCACACAGTACCGGGACCTGCCAAGGGAGCATCACCTGGACCAACTGCCTACTGGGCAGTTCTCGCTCCCGAGGACATCTCAACCCCTGGAACAGCCGCCTGAGGGGCGGCACTCGCAGCCAAGGGAGCATCACCTGGACCAACTGCCTACTGGGCAGTTCTCGCTCCCGAGAACATCTCAACTCCTGGAACAGCCGCCTGAGGGGCGGCACTCGCAGCCAAGGGAGCATCACCTGGACCAACTGCCTACTGGGCAGTTCTCGCTCCCGAGAACATCTCAACTCCTGGAACAGCCGCCTGAGGGGCGGCACTCGCAGCCAAGGGAGCATCACCTGGACCAACTGCCTACTGGGCAGTTCTCGCTCCCGAGAACATCTCAACTCCTGGAACAGCCGCCTGAGGGGCGGCAATCGCAGCCAAGGGAGCATCACCTGGACCAACTGCTTACTGGGCAGTTCTCGCTCCCGAGGACATCTCAACTCCTGGAACAGCCGCCTGAGGGGCGGCACTCGCAGCCAAGGGAGCATCACCTGGACCAACTGCCTACTGGGCAGTTCTCGCTCCCGAGGACATCTCAACTCCTGGAACAGCAGCCTACGCAGACACACCGGCCTTCTGTCAAGGCCACCAGAGCATCTCAGCACCAGTCACTTTTGGAGCGGCAACCGCTGCCTATAGAACAGCAACCTGCTACCGTCGGTCATCAATGGCCTGAGCAGAACAACGACCAGCAGTGGCAGTCACCGTCATCCTTCAACGAGGAGCGACTAGCGGATTGTATAGGTAAGGCATTGTCTTTTCATTCTCCAAGGCCAAAAACTGATTTACCTTTATTTTCCGGCAATCCCATTGAGTGGATATCTTTCAAAGCTATTTTCGAACACACAACATCTTATTTGCATATTTCAAATAGCGAAAACTTGTATAGGTTGCAAAAGGCACTTAAAGGAGATGCCAGAGAAGCAGTGTCATCACTTTTGTTGGCACCCAATAATGTTCCGGGAATAATGTCCACATTAGAAAACATTTTTGGAAACCATGATTACATTATTGAACAAACGATTAACGACATCAAACGCATGGGAAAACTCGAAGAAAATTCGGGTACAGAAGCATTAATTAAATTTTCTTGTAAGATAAAAAATTTGGTTGGAATGTTACAATCATTATGCAACATTGGTCATTTATATAACCCGGAGCTATTGTCAAATTTGGTAAATAAGTTACCAAATAATTTGCGAGCACTTTGGCTTACTGACAATAATAGACAATTTAGTAATAAGCCTGTTATATGTTATTTGTCTGATTGGTTGGAAACAATTGTAATAAATTCTCGCAATTCGGGTATATCTTTAACTACTAATACACGAAATAATAGTTCAAAAAATGTCCACGATAAAAATAATTTCATTCACAAACGAAATAAAAATTTTGACTCGTATAATAATAATAATAATAATAATAGTAAATTTGTATTAAATACGGTCGATAAGAAAACAATTTGCCTTATGTGCAAGGACACAAATCACGCGATATGGAATTGTGTCAAGTTTAAGAATTTACCTATCACTCAAAGATGGGAATTTATTAAGGGTAATAAAATATGTTTTAAATGTTTGTGTAAAAATCATTCACGGTTTTCATGTCATGCATATAAAAAGTTTCCAGAATTGAAATATCATAGTTTATTATATGAAAAAGTTGCTAAGAGCGCCAATATTAATAATAATAATAATATACTTCACTCTCCGGTAAACGTGAATCACCGACACGCACACGAGACAACTGCCAGGGCCGGTGTAGAGTCAGGGAACGCCGAATTAGTAACAAATACGTGGGACAACAAAAAAGTATTACTTAAAGTCGTTCCCGTAACGGTCAGTGGACCATTGGGTAGTTCTGATATATACGCACTTCTGGACGATGGTAGTACTGTAACATTATTGGAGTCAGAGGTGGCCGAAGCCATAGGCGTAACGGGACCTATAACTAACCTTTCACTACAAGGGGTAAATGAAATGACCTCGGACGATCCGGGATCAATGAAAGTACAAGTCCGCGTCAAGGGTACCAATCAAGAGAAATCCTACTTAGCAAATGCCCGAACAGTCAGTAAGCTGAAATTGCCTGAACAAAGTGTAATGATAAAAGGAAATGACAAAAACACGGAACATGTGCCTCTCTTAAAAGAAGGCGTGAAACCAAAAATGCTTATTGGACAAAATAACTGGGAGTTGATTATATCACGAAAATTGATATATGGAAAGAAAAATAATGTTTCTTTTTCACAAACATTATTAGGATGGGTTCCGTTAGGCTATGCGTCAAAGTCAGCGACCAAGGGAGAAATAAGTCTACATTTACAGGACTCACAGTTATGCGAAATTATTAAAAAAAGTTTCACACTAGACGATGTGGGAATAACAAGTCCTAAGATTTGTAACGAGGATAAGCGCGCGTACGAAATACTAAAAAACTCTACACGACTCCGGGAGGATTTAACGTGGGAAACGGGATTGCTATGGAAAGAAAATAACAATTATTTTCCAAACAGTTATGAAACAGCCAAGAATAGATTATCCTCTTTGGAAAAGAAAATGGACAAAGACGAAAAATTCGCCGATGCATACTGTGCCAAAATGGAACACTATTTAAACAAAGGTTATGCGAAAATATTCTGCTCAAGCGAAGAACTTAGCGATGACCAAAAATGGTTTTTACCGCATTTCGCGGTATACAATCCTAATAAACCAGGAAAATTAAGATTAGTATTTGACGCGGCGGCAACGTCTAAAGGTACGTCCCTGAACGATAGACTCTTAGTAGGGCCCGATTTGTATAATTCCTTGTTGGGAATCTTGTTCAAATTTAGAGAAGAAAAGATTGCGTTTACAGCGGATATCCAAGAAATGTTTCTTCAGATAAAGATTTGTGAAAACGATGTACCTTATCAGTTATTCTTGTGGCGGGGCAAAGACCGTAGCAATCCACCTGCTATTTATGCAATGCAGTCAATGATTTTTGGCGCGAAATCTTCCCCGTGTTCCGCGCAATATGTCAAGAACACGAATGCCGAACGATTTGAAACACAATATCCCGAAGCGGTTGACGCAATAAAAAGGAAGTTTTATATGGACGATTATTTGGATAGTACTAGTTCGGTAGAAAAGGCTAGAAAAATAATAAATCATGTGAGAGAAATACACCGACAGGGTGGTTTTAATATAACAAGTTGGGCTTGTAATGCTCCAGAGGCTCTCAAGGATATTCCCGTTTCGGAACAAATGCAAGGAATAGTTAATTTTGAACGAAACGAACTACCTATTCAACGCACACTCGGCTTACAATGGGACCCCAATACAGACAGCTTATCGTTTGATTTAAGCTTTAAAAAAATACCGAGTGCTATAATGTCGGGAGAACAAAGACCGACAAAAAGAGAAATGTTAAAAGTTATCATGACAGTCTTCGATCCTCAAGGAATACTTTCTCCCTTCACAATCAAGTCAAAAATATTGCTTCAGAATGTTTGGAGATCGGGAACGGATTGGGATTCTAGATTAAACGATAGAAATTTCACTGAATGGTTAAACTGGTTAGAAAATTTGCACTCAATTTATTCAGTGAAGGTTCCTCGATATTATGATATTCATTGCAATGAAATATGCGATCGACAATTACATATATTCTGTGACGCGAGTGAACAAGCAATGTGTTGTGTAGCATACGGTCGAGTACAACAACAAAACGGAAATATTTCGACATATTTTATCGCCAGCAAAACTAGAGTTTCGCCTATTAAGGCAACATCAATACCAAGATTGGAATTACAAGCGGCTCTATTGGGAAGCAGGTTAGCTAAAACAATCACAGATGAACACACTGTCACATACAATTCGTCATATTTTTGGACAGATTCAAAGACTGTCATGTGCTGGCTAAGATCAAACTCACGAAATTTTAAACCATTTGTAGCACATCGATTGGGCGAAATCGAAGAACTTGTAGGTACTGATTGCTGGCGATGGTTGCCATCGAAAGAAAATATCGCCGACGAAGCCACTCGTGAGTCAAGTGAAATAAATTTGTCTTCAAATGGTAGATGGCTGTCAGGACCCTCCTTTCTAAAAATGTCATATGAGAATTGGCCAAAAGAAAAAGAAGAAATAAAAGTCAATATAAATGACGAATTGCTGGAACTTAAACCCGCAGCTATATTTAGTTGCATTGAATTTTGTCTTATAGACTTATATCGATTCTCTAAGTACTTACGTTTGGTGAGAGCGGTGGCGTACGCATTACATTTCATAAAAAAATGTAGAAAATTAAATAACGGTAGTAGTGCCTCACTGACAGCAACTGACATGAGTAATGCTGAAGAAATTTTAATAAAAGATTCACAGAAAAGAAGTTTTCACAAAGAAATTGATCTCATTCGAAATAAAAAACCAGTGCAGAAAGAAAGTATTATTAAAGAATTGAATGCTTCCTTAGACCACAGAAATATACTACGATTACAAGGACGTATATCCGAAATTGAAGACATTGCTTTAAGTACAATGTTCCCTATTATTCTTGACCACAGAGATAGATTATCACATTTGATAACTGCATATTATCACGAAAAATCTGGACATGCGGGGGTCGAGCACGTACTCAATTGTATCAGGCAAAAATATTGGATCACTAACGGTCGGCAACTAGTAAAAAAGATTAATTTTATGTGTCAACGATGTAAAAACGTAAGAGCCATACCAAAGGCACCAATTATGGCTAGCTTACCTAGTGAGAGGTTACAACATCATATTCGGCCATTTTCTTATACAGGAATGGATTTCTTTGGTCATATCAACGTAACAATCGGAAGACGTAAAGAAAAAAGATATGGAATATTATTTACATGTTTATCGACACGAGCAATTCACATTGAGATAGCAGAATCCTTGAGCACCGACTCTGCTATTCTAGGTATTCGCCGATTCATAGCAAGGAGATCCTGTCCCACAGTTATATATAGTGATAATGGCACTAACCTTAGAGGAAGCGACAAAGAATTGAGAAACTCAATAGCAGCCATTGATACTGAAAAGTTGTCAAATGAAATGTGTATAAGGAAAATTGATTGGAAATTTATAACACCAGGATCACCTCATCACGGCGGTGCGTGGGAAAGTTTAATAAAATCCGTAAAAAGGACTTTACACGTCATAATGAAAGATCAAGCACCACGTCCGGAAACATTGCATACTTTACTACTGGAAGCAGAAAACATAGTAAACAGTAGACCGCTCACTCACGTTTCACTTGATAGCCGAGATTCAGAAAGCCTGACGCCTAATCACTTTTTACTGGGTTATAATTACGACTCTCCTATTATTGGAGAATTTGACGCCAATGAACTTTGCTTAAAAAAGCAATGGCGAATCGCCCAATACTTTGCTGATCAATTTTGGACCAGATGGGTCAAGGAATATTTGCCCACATTAGTGAAAAGACCAAAATGGTTCGATATACTTCCACCTGTGCAAGTAGGTGACATCGCAATTCTGTGCGACAGTTCGTTTCCTCGTAATACATGGCCAAGAGGAATCATTACGGCGGTGTACCCAGGAAAAGATAATCAAGTGAGAGTAGTAGACATTAAAACAAAATCAGGAACATATCGCAGGCCAGTGACAAAGATAGCAATATTGGACGTTAAAACGCAACATTGACGGCCTTCTTTTTAGTGAATTGTATTCACGAGGGGCGGAAATGTAGCCGCCAATGTTCATATAGAGAACAAGTCTCGACAAGTGTTGGGAATCAAATGTCACGTGCTCGGTGGATGAGTGCGCTTATACGTGATATGCCATCTCTCTCTCTCCATCAGCCACACTCTTCACACGCGTACTAGATTATATGATTATAATTAATTATTGATTTTCTACTTTAGCTATCAAATATTTATTATTTTGGTAACGGATTATTGTTAAATATTGAATGCAAAAATGAAAATCACGATATGTTTGGTAAAACAATTACGCGCCAGCCGAAACGAGACAGTTGAAAATAACATAAAAATTATATTTAGAAAATAATTTCACAGATCAATAGAATACACAAAAATATTCATTTTAGTGAAAACCAGACGTTTATAGATTGAAATTTGACAGAGATATAAGCATTTCATTATTTTTACCAATTTTTACGAAGTTTGGTTTCGCGATCACCAGTTGGTCGTAGGTATGCACGGGCTAACAAAATACCTATTCATGTGGTACGACCGCGCGATGTTTGAATAAAAAATAATGAAATGTTTGGCAATTTTTTAACATATTTATTTTATTTATCTAATCGATTCTACTTCAAAAATGATTCATTTACTCGAGGTTCGGACATTGATATGACGAATAATTACGGAGATATAAGACTTTAAAAATATTTGTAAATTTTTGCCTCAACCAATCAGAGCGCGCGTTCTGGCCAGGAAGTTCATTTGATCATTCAAATAAGCAAAAATCATAACCATTGATAGTGACAAAAATCGTATTTATCTGAAAATGGGATAAGTTTTAAAATGAAATGGCCTTGTAGGATGTTGGATAATGCCTTGCACTATAAATCTAACATTAATTTGAATTCATAAAAGTTATATTTAATATTTTATATATTTTTAAGTAGTCTTAATTTTTTAGTGTATTAATTATGAAGCCATTTACTTTCCTGTATTTTGTATATAAGATTTTTTATAACCATGTATGTATATGTAGGAGAGACAGCAAAATCAACTCAACAGATTGATATAACCCAGAGAGCTATGCGATTTTTTGACTGCCAGTGAGATCAAAATGAATATCAAAAGAGTAATGAAAAAGGGCGTATTGACCGATAAAAGGGGAGTATCCAGTGATCCCTATAAATACGGAAGGGCATAGTTCACAGGGCAAGTTCGCTCTTACTCTCCGTACTGGGAATAACATCAAGATTCTGCTGTCTCTTCGTTTAAATCAAGAAAAATTATAATAAATCGCTGCACTTCGTATAACTCAAAATAAAGCAGCTCTTCGAGAACTAACACTGGTGTTTCCTTGGCTACCTACTGCTCGGTGTCTCCATCAGAATCACAAGATGAACAAACAATTATACTCTGTTATGTAATTTTCAATATTTCTTCTATCTGCATCTGCATCTGCATCTGCATATAAATAAAGTAGACCTGGTAAGATTGTCGTTCTGGATTTGCGAATGTTTGTGCACGACTATATTCATGTCAGTCTGCCCAAGGCTGCCTGTTCTTACATTCGTTTGAAATCTTTCTATGTGGAAATCGGCAATTTTACAGTAGAGTAAAAGCTTACAATATTACATTTTTATAATATTACATTTGAAACAGTATAAAAACACAAAGCCTCACAAGCTGATATGTTTTTTTTTTATTATTTTCAAAAGAAAGTTAGTTTAAATGTTATATAATAAGAATTAAAGAATGCTTTTATGCTTTACTCTCCGAGTCGCCAAAATTGATATATGTGAATTTACCCTGAAGATGACAAAAATACCAACATTCTGATATATGCGTCCCTATCGTAATTAGACCTCAAATGGCACGAAGTAATAAAATCCGACACAGGGAGAGTGAGCAATTCACTTTGAACAAATGGTCCCTTTTGCATTGTGGGTCAGATTTGCTTTCCTCGCGTTGTTCCACCATTCTTTCAGCTGTCAAATATTCGAAAGTTACCTACTTTATATTTTTATCGTAATTACAAATACTTAGGAGAAACCATTGACAGTCTTCTGTCTCGCTACCCGTCGGCAGAATTTGCGGTTCTCGGCGATTTCAATGTCCATCACTCCGATTGGCTGAAATCGGGAACTACCGATTCGGCTGGCCGCATGACGGAATCCTTTGCTTTGTGTCATAACCTGGAGCAACTTGTTCAAGAGCCAACTCGCATCCCTGATGTCTCTGGGCATCGTTCCAATCTGCTTGATCTTTTTATGACTACCTCGCCAACGGGATACACACTGAAAGTCACAGCCCCACTGGGCTCTTCAGACCATTGCCTTGTGCAAACGGCCATCCACTTCATCCCGGACCTTCCACCCGAAAAACCTAAAAGGAAAATTTGGCAATACAAGTCAGCAGATTGGAATGCACTGCGAATACACTTTCGCGACTTTCCTTGGAATGAAGTCTGTTTTAGAACCAAAGACCCTTCTATCTGTGCGCGTGAGGTAGGGGATGTCATCACTTCTACTATGGATGGCTATATTCCCTCCTCCCTCAAAACCTGCGGACCAGGCACAAAACCTTGGTTTGATTCCAAATGCCGAGAAGCAGTCACGCGTAAAAATCTGTCTTTCAAAACATTTCAAAAACTTCAATCCCCGTCAAACAAGAAAGCATACAACAAGATGACAAAGGATTGTAAAAAAACCATTAATCAGGCTAAAAAACTCCATGACCAACATATAAGTCAAAAACTCTCCTCATGCCCTAACGGTAGCCGAAGATTCTGGTCATTGTCAACCTCCATAGGTCAGAACTTTTGCACATCTTCATTTCCACCTTTAACGAACCATGACGGATCCATTGCTAACTCTGCCACCGACAAAGCTAATCTTCTCGGTAAATTATTTGCAGATAACTCAACCCTTGACGACGGAGGAAAAACTCCTCAACCAGTTCCACATTGTGGTTTTAAAATGAACGAAGTAAGGATTAACTTCTCTGAGGTTTTACTCGCCATCCGAGGGTTGGATGTTAACAAAGCTAATGGACCAGATGGAATTCCCGTTCTTGTGTTAAAAAAATGCTCCGCCGAACTAGCCCCAGTTCTCACTAAACTCTTCAAACTCTCGTTTAAAACTGGTATTGTCCCATGTGACTGGAAAAAAGCGGTCATCCACCCAATTCCCAAAAAAGGTGATCGCTCCAACCCATCTAACTACCGACCCATCGCTATTACTTCTGTACTCTCCAAAATAATGGAAAGGGTACTAAACACCAAGTTGATCACATACCTCGAAGCAAACAAAATTTTAAGCGACCGCCAATATGGATTTCGTGGAAATCGATCTTGTGGCGATCTACTCGCGTATGTGACATCCGTTTGGGGTCGAGTTATGGAACGCTTTGGAGAAGCTCAAACTGTCGCCCTTGACATCTCTAAAGCTTTCGACCGGGTTTGGCACCGAGGTCTCTTAATGAAACTCCCTTCTTATGGACTACCCCAGTCTCTGTGTACTTGGATTGCGAATTTTTTAAAAGATCGCGAAGTCATAACTGTAGTGGACGGTTGCTCTTCTTCTCCCCATTCCATTAATGCGGGAGTACCTCAAGGGTCCATTCTATCTCCAACCCTATTCCTCCTACATATCAATGACTTGCTCTTACGCGCCCCCATCCACTGTTACGCTGATGACAGCACAGTCCATGACAATTTCTCTTTTGACAAACCTCCTAAACAGAGTGAAATATCAGAAGCCCGGAAAGACCTTCATCAAAAAATAAATAGCTACCTCCACTCAATCAATACCTGGGGTGAAAGTAATCTTGTTTCATTTAACGTCTCAAAAACCCAAGCCTGTCTAATTTCTGCGAAGAGAAACCCCAATGAATTGCAAGTGTCTTTCAACGGAAGCACCCTACCTAACAGCAGCTCTATCGACCTGCTTGGAGTATCTATAACGAACCAATTACACTACAAGGGCTCCATCGAAGCTAAGGTGAAACTCGCCTCCAAAAAATTGAGCGTACTATATAGAGCGCGCAGATATTTTACTAAGACCCAGATCTGTATACTCTACAAAGCGCAAATACGCCCAATTATTGAATATGGCAGTCACCTCTGGAGTGGCGCCCCCCAATACCTACTGAATACCCTCGACGCTGTCCAAAGGCGTGCTATACGTCTGATTGATGATCCATCACTGACTGATGGATTGCAATCACTAGAACACAGACGCAGAGTCGGTATTTTAAGTTTATTCTATAGATACTACCACGGGAATTGCTCAGAAGAACTTGCATCTTTGGTCCCTCCTCCACCCACTCGCAACAGAGTCACTCGCTTCACTCAATCGCAGCATCCATTCACAGTGGACCTTCAACATATACGAACAAGTCGCTTCTCGAACTCCTTTATTAACACAGCAGCCCGACTGTGGAACGATCTTCCGAATTCTGTGTTTCCATCTTCGTACAACCCGGGTCTTTTTAAAATCCGAATTAATAAACTCTTTTCTAGATTGCAAACCCCTCCCAACGCTACGTAGTGCGCTTCTCCGGAAGAGTAAAATGGACCCAAATCCTAATAGCTGGCGTCCCCTACGTAGACATGTTAAAAAAAAAAAAAAATTAATATGTATTGATTTAGTTTATTTTCCAATATTTAATAACTTTATATTTTATTTTCTTTCAGAATCAAATTTTAGCCTAAATAGTTACAAAAAAATGTAAGTTGAAATTTCAATTCTCGATGAATTTAGGTAAATTTTAAATCAACATTCACATATGGAAAGAACGTAGGTATTTGTTTAAAGATATTTTCATAAATGAGTTGGTGATTATTGTATTTCGGTGTACAGGTTATGTCATTCTTCTAGGAGTAGGTTAATAAGTGCAGAAGGAATGGCACATGAAAATAACATGTTGCGAATGGTTGCACTTAGGGCAAACGAATCTAAAGAACAGCAAGAAAGGAGATGTGAAGCCAGTAGATTACGAATGACGGCGTATAGGGTATTACAATTTCTGCAGCAAGAAAGAAGAAATACAGATTTTCAGTCTTCAAGTAATTGGATAGAGGTAGGGAGTCGTGATAATTTAATGATAATAGATCAGATGAATATGCAAGACGTTGAAGTAATAGAAATTACTGCACTTGAATGCGCCATCTTAGCAGCATTAAAAGTATTAAACAGCCTCTAAGTCTTCAAGTCATAAGGCCCCTGAGGAGTCAAATTGAAAACGCTTAACAATATCGCCAAACACTATTTTTTTTGTATGTAAAATAACAGATGTGGCATTGAAACATGAATCATGGAGACAAAAGGAAAATTCTGCTTTTTCCTATAGTTGCAATATAGATATTAACCTATAGTTGCAATTTATTTCTGAGCCAGTATCAACTTTTGGTAGAATGTCTATAATTTGTACATATTGTGGTGATTCGAAATGGAAGGGAGAAAACCCAGGAATGTGTTGTAACAATGGAATAGTACACATACCTGCAATAGATATCCTCCAGAGCCTCTTTATACATTATTATCAGGTAATTCTATAAATGCATGCCATTATAGAATTAAGTATTTTAAAAGTCATGTTAGAAGATATACATAATAGGACGATGTATGAGAGGGTCAGAAATGAGGACATAAGGAAAGAATGTAAGATAAAGAAAGATGTCATTAATAGAATTTAAGTGAACACATTGAGATGGTTTAGACACATGGGCAGAATGAATTAGGAACGCCTGACGAAGAAAATATACATTGCGGACAGGAATTGAATGAGAGGTCGGGGCCGCCCAAGTAAGGGATGGCATATCCATGGGAACGCTATTTTGAAAGGCGGAGATGTCAGAAGCATGAACAACAAATGAATATGTATAGGACAATGTATGAATGTCGATGAATGTGTGTCAAGATAGAAATAAGTAGCGTTTGGTTCTCTCTGCCTACCCCGCGAGGGACATGGCGTGATGGTATGTATGTAATGCTTGCTTTCAAATGAAATTTTTAGGAATAAACTAAAGAATTATGAGTGATAGAGTTAGATGTGTTACAAAGGAGGATCAAATTAGAAATGAATACGTCCGAGGTAGTTTTGGAGTCGCCTCTATTCCGGAGAAACTAAAGGCCAGACACCGATGGTACGGACACATTACCAGACGAAATGAGGTTCATATAGTTAAACTCACACAGGATATACGCACTTAGTCCAGAAATAGAGGCCGTACATAGGCCACCTGGTGGACAAATATTAAGGAGTTGAGGGAGGAGCAACTAACCAGAGAAATGACGCAAGATGGAAAGATCTCCGAAGGGCAAGAAAGGAAAGGTCGTACCAGAAGGGCCGCTCCAGATGAACTGGGAAGAGGCAAGGAAGAAGAAATCTATATTTTCAAAACATTTCTGTATGTTTCATTTAATTAACAAATTATTTTACTTTCAAATTTATGAAGATAAATTTAAGAAAATAAAATTAAATAATTGCCAACAATCAATTAATTTATTCACATAAAAATATCATCATCATTATTCTTAGCGTCACAACTCTTGATGGGTCCTATCTGTGTCCAAGAATCTTCTCCATACTGTTCTATCGTTGGCTGCCACCTTCCAGTTCTGCTGCCCCATGGCTCATGACTATGCTGAGGTCCTGGTAAAGATCATAAAGCTCGGTGATATATATCTTTTACGCCATGTTTGACAGTCGTTAATAGGTACATAGGTATATTCTGCATAAGATTTTTCTTTCAAAGGCATCCACTCTGTTTTCATCGTGTTTTGTTAATATCCAGGTAGGTATCCGATAAAAATATATTACTATCAAATTCAACAAAACTTATTAACGTGGTAAGTTTTCTCAATATCTTTAACAATGTATATCTTTGTCAAAAACTTAATTGAAAAAACTTGAATCGAACTATAAAAACTATATAACCATATTGAATCGAACACATTTTCCTATTCTGACATATACGCATTGTCGTCTCGATACTCGACATACATACATCACCTAATAATAATAATAATTAAAGACTTTTATAGTATTAAAAATACAAAATATATAAAGGGAAAGAACACGGGAATCTCTTCGGTGACGGATCTTTAACCAGTTCAGTCGTTGCCTGCTCTCGGATACGTGGTCGAACTTCCTGAGATAGCAGCGAAAAATAAAGCTTGCTCCGTGTCATGGTTTGTGAAACGCAAATTAAGAAACTAAAAGAGAAGTTTCGTTTGACTTCTACAATAGGGTTTGCAACCTTTTTAACCACTTTGCGGATTATATGCGTTTTATTTAGTTGAAACTCAGCAATCTTCAATCGGTGCCTCCTGTCCTTTTAATGTCTCCTGTCCCTCAGTGCCACCCGTCTCTTCAGTGTCTCCCGTCCCTTCAGGTCCTTCTGTACCTCCCGTTCCGTCAATGCCTCATACCCCTCTTCATTTCCTCCCGAATCTTTCATCCCTTCAGACAGTAACTTCAGACCCCTCAGTACCTTCAGATCGTTCAGTACCTTCAGACCGTTCAGTACCTTCAGACCCCTCAGTGCCATGGACCGCCGGAGGCGGTCATTTACCGCGCAGCGGTAAAAGCCGGCTGCAAGCCCTAGCTTATAAGCTGAGCGAAGCGAAGCTTCTCAGCTAGTAATAAAATATTTAAATGAAAATTAATTTTACAAATTCAATTCATGAAATGGTAAAAAATTTCCATACAAAATTTGAATACTTTGTGGAGTGAATTGGTAGTGAGGAGTATAGCGATAGCCACAACTCACACGTCAACACTTATATTTCTAATTCCATCATATTTTCTTTTTTTTATTGTAGTATTGTGAATTATTTATTATTAATATTGTTTTTGTATGTGTTTGATATTGTTTTTAACTGTGAGACACCGGCTTGGAATAGTCCTTCCACCCTTTTCTATTATCATTGTTCAAAATATATTCAACTCTTATCACTATTATATTATCGTTTTTGAGTGTATTATTGTTGAGTGAGTAGGTAATAGAAAATACAGCAGGCAACAATAATATCTCACATAGTTCAGCAATGAGGTCTACCACCCATTCTGTATGTACCTAGTGCCTTTTTTTTGTAAAGTTTTTGACAAAGATATACATTGTTAAAGATATTGAGAAAACTTACCACGTTAATAAGTTTTGTTGAATTTGATAGTAATATATTTTTATCGGATACCTACCTGGATATTAACAAAACACGATGAAAACAGAGTGGATGCCTTTGAAAGAAAAATCTTATGCAGAATATACCTATGTACCTATTAACGACTGTCAAACATGGCGTAAAAGATATATATCACCGAGCTTTATGATCTTTACCAGGACCTCAGCATAGTCATGAGCCATGGGGCAGCAGAACTGGAAGGTGGCAGCCAACGATAGAACAGTATGGAGAAGATTCTTGGACACAGATAGGACCCATCAAGAGTTGTGACGCTAAGAATAATGATGATGATATTTTTATGTGAATAAATTAATTGATTGTTGGCAATTATTTAATTTTATTTTCTTAAATTTATCTTCATAAATTTGAAAGTAAAATAATTTGTTAATTAAATGAAACATACAGAAATGTTTTGAAAATATAGATTTCTTCTTCCTTGCCTCTTCCCAGTTCATCTGGAGCGGCCCTTCTGGTACGACCTTTCCTTTCTTGCCCTTCGGAGATCTTTCCATCTTGCGTCATTTCTCTGGTTAGTTGCTCCTCCCTCAACTCCTTAATATTTGTCCACCAGGTGGCCTATGTACGGCCTCTATTTCTGGACTGAGTGCGTATATCCTGTGTGAGTTTAACTATATGAACCTCATTTCGTCTGGTAATGTGTCCGTACCATCGGTGTCTGGCCTTTAGTTTCTCCGGAATAGAGGCGACTCCAAAACTACCTCGGACGTATTCATTTCTAATTTGATCCTCCTTTGTAACACATCTAACTCTATCACTCATAATTCTTTAGTTTATTCCTAAAAATTTCATTTGAAAGCAAGCATTACATACATACCATCACGCCATGTCCCTCGCGGGGTAGGCAGAGAGAACCAAACGCTACTTATTTCTATCTTGACACACATTCATCGACATTCATACATTGTCCTATACATATTCATTTGTTGTTAATGCTTCTGACATCTCCGCCTTTCAAAATAGCGTTCCCATGGATATGCCATCCCTTACTTGGGCGGCCCCGACCTCTCATTCAATTCCTGTCCGCAATGTATATTTTCTTCGTCAGGCGTTCCTAATTCATTCTGCCCATGTGTCTAAACCATCTCAATGTGTTCACTTAAATTCTATTAATGACATCTTTCTTTATCTTACATTCTTTCCTTATGTCCTCATTTCTGACCCTCTCATACATCGTCCTATTATGTATATCTTCTAACATGACTTTTAAAATACTTAATTCTATAATGGCATGCATTTATAGAATTACCTGATAATAATGTATAAAGAGGCTCTGGAGGATATCTATTGCAGGTATGTGTACTATTCCATTGTTACAACACATTCCTGGGTTTTCTCCCTTCCATTTCGAATCACCACAATATGTACAAATTATAGACATTCTACCAAAAGTTGATACTGGCTCAGAAATAAATTGCAACTATAGGTTAATATCTATATTGCAACTATAGGAAAAAGCAGAATTTTCCTTTTGTCTCCATGATTCATGTTTCAATGCCACATCTGTTATTTTACATACAAAAAAAATAGTGTTTGGCGATATTGTTAAGCGTTTTCAATTTGACTCCTCAGGGGCCTTATGACTTGAAGACTTAGAGGCTGTTTAATACTTTTAATGCTGCTAAGATGGCGCATTCAAGTGCAGTAATTTCTATTACTTCAACGTCTTGCATATTCATCTGATCTATTATCATTAAATTATCACGACTCCCTACCTCTATCCAATTACTTGAAGACTGAAAATCTGTATTTCTTCTTTCTTGCTGCAGAAATTGTAATACCCTATACGCCGTCATTCGTAATCTACTGGCTTCACATCTCCTTTCTTGCTGTTCTTTAGATTCGTTTGCCCTAAGTGCAACCATTCGCAACATGTTATTTTCATGTGCCATTCCTTCTGCACTTATTAACCTACTCCTAGAAGAATGACATAACCTGTACACCGAAATACAATAATCACCAACTCATTTATGAAAATATCTTTAAACAAATACCTACGTTCTTTCCATATGTGAATGTTGATTTAAAATTTACCTAAATTCATCGAGAATTGAAATTTCAACTTACATTTTTTTGTAACTATTTAGGCTAAAATTTGATTCTGAAAGAAAATAAAATATAAAGTTATTAAATATTGGAAAATAAACTAAATCAATACATATTAATTACGATAAAAATATAAAGTAGGTAACTTTCGAATATTTGACAGCTGAAAGAATGGTGGAACAACGCGAGGAAAGCAAATCTGACCCACAATGCAAAAGGGACCATTTGTTCAAAGTGAATTGCTCACTCTCCCTGTGTCGGATTTTATTACTTCGTGCCATTTGAGGTCTAATTACGATAGGGACGCATATATCAGAATGTTGGTATTTTTGTCATCTTCAGGGTAAATTCACATATATCAATTTTGGCGACTCGGCGAGTAAAGCATAAAAGCATTCTTTAATTCTTATTATATAACATTTAAACTAACTTTCTTTTGAAAATAATAAAAAAAAACATATCAGCTTGTGAGGCTTTGTGTTTTTATACTGTTTCAAATGTAATATTATAAAAATGTAATATTGTAAGCTTTTACTCTACTGTAAAATTGCCGATTTCCACATAGAAAGATTTCAAACGAATGTAAGAACAGGCAGCCTTGGGCAGACTGACATGAATATAGTCGTGCACAAACATTCGCAAATCCAGAACGACAATCTTACCAGGTCTACTTTATTTATATGCAGATAAAAACATGATAATTATTCAACGCCATTTTATGAAGGTGATGTGTCTTTTTAGCTATTTGAAAATAAATATGTCAAATTTTAAGTTTCCTGAGCTCGGGGTCACTTTGAAATATTTGACAGTTAAAAAAATTGAAAAGAACTATTCAGATATCCTTCAAAATCTAATAGGGTCTAAGCGAGTATTAGATATACATATTTGCAAAATTTGAAAATAATCGAATGAGTACTTTAGTCTATAATCGATACAGTAAAAAAACGCCGTACATAGTACACAGCACACACACAGATACATTGTGATGAAACTTTCAAAATACAATCTCAGCGTGATGCTAGTTCAAAATCTGCAATAAAAAAATAGCCTTAAAAATTATGAAATCATAACTCCCCACTATATCCCCTTGGGTTAGTCAGGAGTAAAAAGATACATAAAAACTTACATTAATAATTATCGAATATTGTGTAAGACAAAGTACTAATGTTTACAAATCGAAAACGTCTGGCGCTCAGTAATCTTCGCCTGCCCATAGTATCATGATGTCATAGTATTTATTTAGGTAATTGTTCCGAGGAAATCTGTCACTGAATATAGGTTTTCATTTCGTGCATTGAAATCTTTTGTATTGAAAATGTCGATTTAAAAAAAAGAGATGAAATCACCGACCATTCATAAATACCTACGTAATGTTTTTTTTTATTTCGATGTAACATCGAAATCGTCCAAATGAGACCTTAACGGATGTAAGGTCATGAATGTGTGGCTTTCGATTCTCTTTGCCCACCCTTGAAGGATATAAAGTGAGAACAGGATGTAAAATATGTGTTACATATAATTAATATAACTATAGTTATTGCTAGTGACGAGCATATGCAATACCAAGACCGGACCGGTTTGGAGTTAAAAAGTCATTTTGATTTTTAAAACAGTTTAATATTTTTATAATTTAATTTGTTACCCTGTCATTCTATGACAAATTATTCTTAGCTATCTCATTGCATTATAGTTTTCGCCAAATATCTTGAACCGGGTTTTCGGATGCGCAGAGCACAAATTTGTGTATTTTTTGCTTCGTTGGTATACGTAATCACTCCCTTCTCGGTGAAATGGTTCAAGATAATAATTGGCGACAACTATACCTACCTACCATTGTTTGATTCAGGAAATCCCTTAAACACAATTGTTGCACCTGTACTAATGGGTCACCATTACTTTCATGTTGGGTCGTAACGGGTTGGATACAAAACCAAATACCAGGTAGATATAATAATAAAGTACTAATTGAATGCATTTTTCCTAGATTCAGAGCGATTCTACTAATCCATGTAATATTTTAATGGTTTTTACGACAGGCATATAATGGATTTTATTCGGTTCCTGGTTTTCTCTATGAGTTTTTAAATTACTAAATAATTGCGATAAATACCTGCTTCTAACGAATTTTTAAATAAACTTAATGCTCATGTATACCCTAGGTATACGGATGTAGGTACGCAAAAATGCACACTAAATTACCTTCTAATGTACGAAATACGAAAAAAATATTGTATATCACCTGATACCTATGTGATATATATACAACATTTTATCGTGCAAAAAGGTAAAATTTATAGTTTTTTTTAAATAGCAAGAATAGTTATTAAAATATTATGTATAATAATAAAAATACTCTAAGTAGAAAATTAAAGGTAGATTTTCATATTATCTTTCGATTGAAGTAAAAATCTGCTTCACTGGCATTGTTGATGTAAATACAAACTGTTCTTTATTTCAAAGACGTATATTTTATTTTATTTAACTTTTTGTACATAATATAAACAAATATAATGCACACTGGCGGGCTTATTAATTTCTTCCAACCAACAAAGTAACAAAATTATACATGTACGTCAACAAAAAATGAAAGCTACACAAGAACAAATAAAATATACATAACACCAAGATAAATAAAAAAATAAAAAAAAAAACATCATTGCAAAAAAAGGATTGGGAAGGAACAAGAAGAGGAAATCGACATCAGGTGTTTAGGGAAGAATATAACGTAGAAAAGGGAAGGAAGGAAAAGGAGAGGGATCAGGTATTATCGGAGAGATATCCCTGCTTTAGTCTTTTCTTGAAAATGGAAAGCGAGTTTGACGAAGTTATATCAAGACCCAAATTATTCCAGTCTTGCTGAACGTACTTCAAAGGAAGAGCTGAAATTTTTTGAAAAAAAAGAGCTCTTTTGAGAATACTGGGGAAATTATTTTTAAAATATACTATATAGCTTACTTTAGCCTCTTAAAGTGTAGTGCGTTGCAATTTTTGGATGTAATGTTTCGTACAACTTATGTACATGTAAGGAAATAATTTATTGTTTATCTTATTCATTTATTATTATTGTTCAATATTGACTTTACAATTAATTACGTCTTAAATAATGTCTGAAGGGTTGCCCTTAAATATAATAATTTTATCTGTGTTAATAATAATAATATTTGAATGATGTTATTAAACATTATTGTTGCATCAGATATCTTTATCATAATGGCCTTTTTCATGGAAATTCCTTATGTTTTATGAACACCGTACTTTTGAGAAATAATACTTATACATACGGAGATCTAAAATACATATCATCGTATTTACATATCTCATAATCTCAAATAATAACGAAAAAAAAATTAAAAACCTACAACAGTGAGAAAACAAATTAATCCAGAACTCATTTGTTAGCTGTGAGGCACCGGCTTAGAATAGTGCTTCCACTCTTTTCTATTATTGTTTTCGAGTGTCCCGTAAGAGCCGGGTAATATAAAATACAACAGGCAACAATAACATCTCACATAGTTCAGCAATGAGGTTCACCAGCCATTCTGAATGTAGTGCCTTTTAGGTGAGACGAGACTGGTGTGTGGGTATACACAGATGTGTTGTGCTCCCTTTTATAAGGTAATCACACCCGCACACCTTTCGCTGGTTACCCCACATTGTGGGATATGTCGTGATGATATGTATGTATGTATGTAGTTGTTATACAGAATTCAGGCCGGTACCGTTCCACAAGAGTTTATTACCGGTCAGTGAAGACTTTCACCACCGCAAGGTTCAGGAAATTCCAACGTTTTCCCTTCGATTTACAATTTTTTTATTTTTACTGAAAATCTTTTATCTATTAATGCGATTGAACGAGTGCAGCGCAAGTTCTTGCGCTTTCTTAATTATAAAATGGGTCGCTCCATAGAAAATATAGATTATCCTGACTTGATGCGTGGCTTTCGACTGCACTCCTTGACCGATCGAAGAAGATTTCTGGATGTCTCATTTTTATATAAGTTAGTCAACGGATAGATGGACTGCATCGAACTTGTGAGTGCGGTTAAATTCCACGTCCCGAATAGATGGACAAGACAGTCGGTGATGTTTCATGAGGTAGCAGCTTCCACGCAATATCTTAGTAACTCACCAATACCGCGATTTCATAGGTTTGGTAATGAACTTGTGAGTGCGGTTAAATTCCACGTCCCGAATAGATGGACAAGACAGTCGGTGATGTTTCATGAGGTAGCAGCTTCCACGCAATATCTTAGTAACTCACCAATACCGCGATTTCATAGGTTTGGTAATGAACTTGTGAGTGCGGTTAAATTCCACGTCCCGAATAGATGGACAAGACAGTCGGTGATGTTTCATGAGGTAGCAGCTTCCACGCAATATCTTAGTAACTCACCAATACCGCGATTTCATAGGTTTGGTAATGAACTATGTGATGTTGCAGATATTTTCGGAGATGGCTTACCAGTCTTCAAAAAAAAAATTATGGATTTTTATTTCGATATAGCTGCATTCGATCTATTGTCACATTCGATTTTTTTCCCTTTTATTATTATTTTTTTTCTAATTTTCTGATTCTTTTTTGTCTATTTTATCTTAATCTGTGTTTTTTTTATCTAAATCTATACATTTATATTTTATCTGATTCTTTTTTTTACGGCGCTAGCCGATTTACTAATGATATTAATAACAATTAAGCACTACAAATAATAACACTCAATTATTATTATTACCATTATACACTTCCTCAAAAGAATTAGCAGATCAATGCGTTAATTGTAAATTATTTAAAAGAGCAAAATAAAATGCAACAAACGCATCATCAAGCTTTCAATTGGGAATAGTTCACCCATCCAGATACTTAACATATCAAAGGATTAGGCTCTGAGGAGGTTTTATGTTTTATATTTCATCAATGTTTATATTTTTATTTGTTTCTGTATTTCATCTTTGTGTGTAATTAATTATTGTAAGTGTATATTGTAACAAGTAAATGGCTTATGTCGTATATTTTGTAAATAAATAAATTTATATAATTTTACAATAAATACTTTTTTGAGCTTATTTTGACCGTCTATTTAACGTATGAATACTTAGTATTTTATGGTGTTATTTCACGCATGATTAGTGATTGTAGTATGTATATACATTTATGACCATATCACATATTTCATTTAGGTATACTATTATTATATCAACGTCAATATTACGACTGGTCGGTGCAATATTGAAATAACACTTATTTTATTTTCAAACAGCCATATCCGTCCGTTTTAATGGATAATCCGTTTTGCTGATGACGGACCTTCGCTGGGCTCAAAATGAACACTCGATGTCTTTCAATTTTTTAAGCAACAAAAAACTAGTGGATTGGTGGCGATACTATCTCTCAATGCTATATAGTGAACTATACAGATTTATAAAAATGCATTTTTACTGTATGTATATTATTAAAAAAATGAAATACTCAATTTTCCAGATCGTGAGAGCATTTTGCAAGTTTAAACTGATAAAATCTAGGACAATAAATGAACTAGTTGCGCAACCAATATCCCTCTGTATTGTCGTCCTAGTCTATCTTATCTCCTTTCTCTTCCCTTCCTTAGTTGTTGTATATATGTGTGTATGTATGTGTATATATGTATGTATGTGTGTGTGATGGTGTGTGTGTATGAAGGTGTGTGTATGAATGTTTTTGGCTTGTAAACTGTTAAGTATTTGTTTCTATATTATGTTGATGGAATGCTTTTTTTGGCTCTAATACTATAAAAATAATACTGTATCATTAAACTGTAAATGAGCTGTAGCTTCCCAAAGAAAATAAATAAATAAATAAAAAGTGTAATCAGTTCTAAATTAATGTATTTTACACATGGCATATGAATTGGAAATATTCTCAATAGATGGCGTTACAAAAAAGGTCTCTTCGTTATTTCGCAGATGGCGATAGTAAAAATGTATTATTTTCAAACGAATTATATCCCATTATTGAAATACATCTATAGATCTTTCAAAAATTGCATTGATATGGGTACTCAATAAGAAGGCATAATTGTTGATCGTTGCGCAAGCGCATACATTGATCACGTAAACCAGCCGATGACAGGTAGTAAGCCCTGTAGATGCCTTGAGTTCCTGTTTCTCTTATAATATCCCAACTTCGTCTCTATTGAGATGTTGAAAATATGTCAAAAATATCTTCGGCTCCCGACAGGGAAATATCCAATTTTTGCGTATATGCAACCTTTAAAATATTCGATTTAGATGAATGGCTATTGCCATACGTAATAGCAATAGCCAAATTGTCATGGCGTAATTCTCTAAAACAAGTAATTATGTACTTTGATACTCTCTTGATAGAGTTAAGTACTATCACCACTATTTTGGTTTTGATCTTGCATTTGCTCATCACTATTCGAAAGAGGAGCATCTTACTTAAAAATTTTCAAATAAAAAACACTGGTTAGTTGGAAGAAATTGCTATACGGCAATAAACTCGCCACTTGCGTAGGGTACAAGTAAGTGTTCATTATTATTATTATTATTTCACATGTATAGGTTTTTTTTCCTTGAAACAAGTACATATAGGTACATCCTCATACATTCCCTAAATAAAATATAATATTTTGTTTTGTAAAGGGCTTCAAGCCGTGAATGTCTCAATAAATAAATGCTTGTGTTATATGTGAACGAGATCGGTCGTGGCAGGATTCGAACTCGCGACCACTGGATTACTAATCCAACGCGCTAACCCCTCTGCTACCACTCATCTAAAACCCATTTATTACACAAAAAAATACAACTTACATGATCACGATTACCTATATTTGGTTATTTCTCAAATTTCTAATAAAAATCGGGAGGTGATTGAAGAATATGAAACCCCACATACTTGATTATTATATGTATATAATTTATAATGCTAGTGAAGCATGGACATGGCAAATGACTCATGAAAGTAGAATTAACGTTGTTGCAATAAGGTCATTAAGATGAATGTGTGCTAAAACAATGTATGATAGAATAAGAAATCAATTAGACGAGAATGTGTGGTCGAAAGAGATATCGTAAGTAACATGAAAATAAATGCCCTAAGGTGGTTTGGCCACATAGAAAGAATAATTGGTGATCAAGGAAAAGCTCGCACAATCACATAAATGGTATTTATAAAGATGGAGACGTTAGAAGTAAGAATAACAGAAGAGCGTGTATGAGACGATGCATGGACAAAGCTAGAAATGACGCGAACAAAGCTAGAAATTTATGTCAACAGAGAGGAGACTGGCGTTCAGTTCTCTCTGCCTACCCTAAATAGGGAAAAGGCGTGAAATTTTTATATGAGATCATAAGATTCAATGGGTTCAAAAGAACATCATTGTACAGTTCTCACCAGAATCCGAACTGTCGGCCTTCGTGTATTCAGTTTGTTAGATATGTATCTAAATCCCGAGTGAAAGATCCCGGGTTCGTTTCCCGGTGGAGACACAGTCTTTATAGTGCTTTCAGTCTAGATATGCGCTGACAGTAAATATCGTTAATCTCCTGAATGTGGCAGCTTGTTATTGGGCGCG
The DNA here is from genome assembly GCA_963576475.1 of Molanna angustata. NCBI lineage: Eukaryota > Metazoa > Arthropoda > Insecta > Trichoptera > Molannidae > Molanna > Molanna angustata. Next base: position 28,584,996 of record OY754982.1, read on the forward strand.
GGTCGTAAATAGGCCTTAAAGCATTCTTCTTAGGCCTATTTCTTTAAATTAAATTAAAGAAATTTTTATTTAAATTAAAGAAATTTGATTTCAAAGTGGGGTGCTTTGGTTTATTACTAGGAAAACAAAGCATTTATTATTTTGATAACATGTGATACTGTATTTACATATTTAAATTAAAAAAATATTTAAAAACAGATTCAGCATTTTATGCCATAATAAAAAAATATTTTCGATTTTAAAAAATGCGTTAAAATTATATTATATTTCTGTTTCTTGAGTAATATTATTTTGTTTTTTTTTGTATTTAAAGGGTGTAATATCTATTATTTATTTATATTTTCCTCGTTCAGAACACATTGTTTCGGAAGAAAACTATAAAATAAAAAATAAATAAATTGGCTGCCTCAAAACAGGAATTATTCCTAGTTAGGCATACAAAGATAAATAGTGAAACACAACCTACATACCTTCCACAAAAATGGATGAATTCATATATTATATAGGTTCTTATTTATAAATATTATTATTTTTTTCTTTATACAAATTCAAGATATTTCAATATTGTTCCAATGTTATCTGTTTTTTTTTAAAGGAAATAAACAATTGTTATTATAATTATATAATTTATTAAATAATTATTGTCGTTACCAAAGTATCGAATCTTTAGTGCCGTTCTGTTTGTTACAATATTTTTATTTACCCATCGTATCGGCAAATATTTACTATTGTTAGCAACATTATTAATTATCGTTATATTAAGTACCACCACCCCCCTCTCCCTCCCATCCCTAGACTATTTGTTTATCCCCACCTATACACCCTTTTTTGTTTTTCCATCTCTATCTTCAACCGAATTTGTGAGCTAGTACTTCACATTGTAGTGTCAAAATTACACATTATCCCATTCATGACCATCTACCTGTTCCGTTCTGTCCAATAGGCCATCTCTTTCGTTGCGAGCTAGGTCTGCATTCATAACAATCCGCCCAAACGTACGGAGACCATTCGCATCTAGTTGACAGTTCGATATACGATCAAGTCGCGATAAGATCGAGTCTGTTCTAGCAATATACGTACATTACGGGATTAGGCCGAACTTAGTAAAAACGTATCGATATATTATTATAAACATAGCTTCAAACAATACGCCGCGCTTTAAATATCTTGAAATACGCGAGTAAACAATTAAAATTAGTAATATTTTTATACTACCTACATCCCGTTCCGAGGTTCATAAAGAACCCGAAGAAGATAAGTTAAACACAGTCCAGACGCGGAGGCGAATATCTCCGAAACATCTTCGACCCGGAGACAAACCTCTCCGGCTCAGCAGTGGCAGGCTTCCAATTCAATCCGGGGGCGGGAGGCGCGCATCTCTTCTAACCCCGCCTGATGTGAATGGCTTTCTATAGATTCAGATCATTTGTGCACGCTGGCCAAAACAGAAATGTGATTGTCCACGACATCGTGCAAAAAGTTGTCCAGAAGCGATCCAGGGAGGGTCCGTGACGCCACAATGAACTCCCCTCCGGCCGTGGCCAGTACTTCGAGGGCCGCGATGGAGGAAGGCCTGGCCGTCCAGGCGGAGAAGCTCTGCAGGCTCATCGACCGCGACAGACAAGTGCTGCAGAACTACTCCGTGCAGGAGGCATTCGTCAACGGCGAGGATTGGATCATAATAAACGGGGTGAGCGGATCGAAGCCGTGTCTGAATCCCGTGTTCGAGGGTCCCGAAGCCGGTCCCAGGACGGTCACGTCGGAGAAGAGCATGTTCTTCACGGACATTGTCCTCGGCATCAAGTGCCGGGAGGAACTGGAGTACGACCACATGATGATGGTCGACAAGGCCATCGGCGATCTGCCGACCGAAGATTACTTCGGCCTCTCGGAGCAGGAAGGAATTATCATCCGCTTCAACGTGACCGAGCACAGAGAGCTGCCCGGCAAGAGGCGGTTCAACGAGGGCATATCCTACGTGGGCATGAAGCATCCTACCAGAGGACTTCCAGTCTGCGAAGGACAGGAAGCTATAGAGATATATCCAAGTCCGATCTGCGAAGTAGCAAGATCTTGGTGCAGAGGTTTAAAAAGAATGGTGCACTGGATCAAAAATATCTTTGGTATGAAAATCTTATCTTATCAATTTATAGACTTAGGAACAGCAATTTAATATTTCTGCGTGACTTGTCAAATGGTTTTATAGATTGTCAGGAATTACTTCGTAACATACAGTTTAATGTACCAGTTAGACGGACAAGGCATTCTGCATTACTATATCTTAATAAATGTAACTCAAATATTGGTAGTAATGCTCCATGTAATTTAGCTCAAAAAAGATAACTCAGTGTATGGAAGTGACAGTTGCCAGTCACGTGACAACTGTCACTTCCATACATTAAGTTATCTTTTCTTGTTTCGTTTCTTGAGCAAAATGACACGCTGTCTAGGGGGGCTGATGACCTGGACATTTTTCATCTGTTAAGATCAACATGTAAAAAAATCCTTATGATAAGGTAGAGGTAGTTTTCTCACATCTTTAAATACCTCTTTTGTAACTTTATTTGTCTCTTTTTTATTTTTTTTTCTTGTGCTACTCTTCATTCTCTTAAAACTCAATCTCGTGCACACACGCATACACACCCTGACACACACGCATACACACCCTGACACACACGCATACACACCCTGACACACACTCATACACACTATCCTTCTCCCTATTTCCTCGTTACTCCGTTTTTTCCCTTATTACTGTTGCAATAATGTAATATAATAATTTTCACAATATGACACTCAAAGGTCAGTCGAGATAGGTACTCGTTATGGACATTTTGTTATTAAGTATGTTATTGTTTTTTTTTTATATTACATATGTAGTACGTGTATTCACCTTTTACAATAAAAGAAAAAAATATATAACTAATAAATAAATAATAGTAAATTTTAGGTAGATCAAATAGCTATATTCAATGTTTGAAACTGTCACGTCTATTATTTAAATATTACAATAAGAAAAATATATAAAATGGGGCCAGGACGCTGACACAGAAATCAAATAATTTACCACACGTTTGATGTTTTATGTTACCACTTTTAAAATCTATTATGTCTTCTAAATACAATTTAAGAATTTGTCTATTCAGCATAGTTTATAGGTAGAAATACATGTGTTTAAATGTATTTATTAACCAAGTCTTTTTTATGTTGGTCAGCGATAACTTTTTATCACGTAGTCCGATTTCAACGATTCTTTTTTCATTAGAAAGGTATTGCTTCTGGAGTGGTACCATCTGAACTAAACCAAGAGACTTGATGATGGGAATCATGAGAAATCATGAATCTCTAACATTTGCGAAGGATTTGCGTATTATTGTATAGGCAAATTGTATGAAAGATAATATTACTGCATACATACAAACCATCACGCCATGTCTCTTATGGGGTACGCAGAGAAAAACTAATGCCACATTTTTTCTATCTTGACACATTCATTATGAAATCGGTTTTTTATATGAAAGATTGTATATAATATAAAATGGCCGGCGTAGGTCATCTTGATGCAATGTTTACATTTTGAAATCCATGTGTAAAATATTATAAATACTTAGTATAAATGTTTCTTTACGTTGTGTTTATTACTAGTGACATTCCTAAAATAACAAGAGATAAATTTATTATTTATTATGTCGATGAATCGTGATTTCGTTAGGAGATCATTCTATCGTATTCAATATTATCCAGTTTGATGTCAGTCTGTATTATTCAATTACATTTGTACTTATATATTTTGATAATCATCGTTTCATTTATTTATTTTTCAATAACTCGGCACATGTATACGTACTTACGATACATTAATATAAACATATAATTGACAATAACAGAATTATTTCACTATACCTAATATCATTATTACATGATGTGTTTTTTTTAACGTCATTAAAGAATATTTTGAGTAGGTACATACATACATACATACATACATACCATCACGCCATGTCCCTTACGAGGTAAGCAGAGAGAACCGAGCGCCATACTTCTCTATTTTTGCACACATTTCTGGCTTCCTTTACATCCATGCATCGTCTCATACATGCTCGTCGATTGTTCAAACTTTTTATGTTTCCTTCTTTCAAAATATCATTCACATGGTCATGCCATCCCTTTCTGGGGCGACCTCTGCTATTCACTCCATCTCTAGCACCCATGTATATTTTTTTGGTCAGTCGTTAATCGTTCATTCTTTCTATATGTCCAAACCACCTTAAAGCATTCACTTTCATTTTACATATAATATCCTTCTTTAACTTGCATTCTCTCCTTATGTCCTCACTTTTTATTCTATCATATATCGTTCTATTACATACTCTTCTTAGTGATCTCATTTCTACAGCATTTATTCTACTTTCATGTGTTCTTTGCCAGGTCCATGTTTCACTTGCATACGTCAAAGTAGGCACCACAATTGCATTGTGTATTGCAATTTTGGCTTCCTTTGAGATGCTTGGGTCGGACATTACTGGTACCTCAAAATATTCAAATAAAAATAATAAAAAAGATTTTTGATAATTGATACACATTTGGTAGGTACATAATGGTGGTTATTCTGAAATTTCTACGATTGTATTGAAATTAATCAAATTACAATAACTGTAATTGTTTGGAATATCAATTGTCATCCAATAGTGCACATTTTGTTTATTATGAACATGCTATTGTATATTGTATTGTCTATGGTCAAAAGATATTGTAATTATTTTCAGATTATTCTGTTATTTCAACACCCTACTAGAACTGTTTATATTTTGCTGTAAATATCACTTCTAAAATAATGCAAATCAATAAAAAGGTTCATTTGGATAGGTATGACTTTTTTTTTGAAAAACATAATTACGCATGTTTAAAAGGAACGAATGTGCGATTAGTTACTTAGGTTATAAATACGTAGGTAGGTACCTACATAAATCGTCTCTTGTAAATTTAGGTTTGCAATATTTTGTTTGGAGATATAAATCGTTGTTGTATGTATTTGAATCATGAAAAATATAATATAGAGTATGAATTTTCGATACCATTACGTGTAAAAAAAATCCGAAATGTCGGCGACACAAAATGTGATGATTATACTTAGGTACATGCATCTCAACAACAGAGTCAAAATGTAGATATTTTATCAATAAATTGTTGGGAATATTCCGTCAATTTCCTCTAAATATTCAACCAAAGCCAAAACTGCATATTCTTGTGGCATTTTAACTGAAAATCCAAATATTTACTCGAATAAAACATCAAACTGTAATCCATCTGTCGATTTGTTCAAGAGAATTTTATTATCTTAACATATCGACAAAGTATCAAGCCAAGATACACGAGATTTGTATGCATGGTCTATATTTTTCACGGTTTTTCACGTGAGACTTCGCAGCATATAATATGTTCTGTATACGGATTTACTCAGGATTCGGAGTAGAACATTTAGTGTGTCTGTGTGTCCCCCCACCCCACTTATAATTTTTGATCCGCCCAATTTATAGAGCACTAAATTTCAGAATATATGAACAGTAATAGGCCTACAAAACTTTTATACTCAGAATTTTTAATTTTTGTTTCAGTCAGGGGTTATCAACTTTTGAATTTTTACTTTATTTTTTCCATATATCTCAAAAACCATAAAAGCTAGAACGCTGAAAATTGGTATAAATATAGACAAATTTAATTTAAAAAAATTCCACAGTTTCTCAAACATTTTTTTTTAAGAAAAAAATTTTTTTATGATAAATTTATGTTTGTAATACTTAAAATAAATTTATTTTAATAACTGCCTATATTTCCAAATATTTTAAAAATATCGAAAAAACTAGATAATTTAATTTTCCCCAACTAGATAATTTAATTTTCTATAAAAATATTGATTTTGTAGAAGTAAACAATTTTTTTTAACAATTTTTATAAAAATTGAATTTAGTGACGACATCACTTCATACAATTTGTATGGCAGTCGCCTATACACAATATGTAAGAAGACTTAATAGTTTGATACTTAATCTCTAAACATACATACATACCATCATGCTGTTTTCATATTTCGGGTAGGCAAAAAGACTTATCTCCATACCATTCTATCTTGACATACATACCTACATGTGTTGTATAGAAAACAAAATATCTTAAAATATTCAATAATTTGGATTTATGGGTTAATAGTTCGGTACTTATTCTTCAACTATACCTACATAGTATCGCTATCGACAGTTGGATCTCATGTGTTAAATGCAACTATATATAGGTATATTCTCTCTGTGAGGCACCGGCTTAGAATAGTGCTTCCACTCTTTTCTATTACTGTTTTCGAGTGTCCCGTAAGAGCCGGGTAATCGAAAATACAACAGGCAACAATAACATCTGACATAGTTCAGCAATGAGGTTCACCACCCATTCTGAATGTAGTGCCTTTTTAGGTGAGACGAGACTGGTGTATGGGTATACACATATGTGTTGTGCTCCCTTTTACAATGCACACCCGCACACCTTTCACTGGTTACCCCACATTGTGGGATATGCCGTGATGGTATGAATATTCTCTCTGTAAGTTGGTGACAACATAATTATTATGAAGTTATGTGATACGAATAAATTGTGGTGCCGCTATCGAAACTCTATAATGAGATGGAGTAGGTAGCTCTGTTTAGAGAATAGAAGAAAGACCCACATTCTAGTTAATTATTTATTATTTACATTATATTCAGCTTAATAAATATAGAACGATAAGTGTTTCTTTTTTGTTATTGTTTTAAAACTGTATATTCTTACATGCTTTTAACCGCTCGTTTTTAAATAGTTTTTTTTTCCCGGAAGGGCTCATTTATTTGGTCTTTTTCATACCTTTATAACCAAAATATTCAATCACCAATCACTCGTCAGTTGGGAAAATTTTGAAGTATTCCATTGTAGCAGTCACCCTCTTAAATTTGATATTCAAAAATAACTACATAAGATAATTTGAATGAAATTATTCCCCAGCTTTCTTTCGCAATGGTGCTGAATAAAAATAAAGTTTTTTTAGGATTCTTTACTAAACCTGAAGCATTAATGCAAATGTTAAATATATTTTTCTAGATATTTTTGTGTTCTTTATATGAAAAAAAATCTACACATTATAGTTTATTGGAAATATATAAAAAACAAGAGTTAAGGAATATTTTTCTTTATTAATGTCGATTAGTAGTAATGATGGAGCAAACCTGACTTCATTCACTTCGATTGTATATTATTTACGACAAATAGTTATGGAATTATTTTTAAAAAAATATATAGGTAGGTACTTATCTTTTTACGGGTATTTATAGTGAATTTTAAAATTGTGTGATGAACATTCACTAGAAAAATGTTGAATATTATTTATAGTTTTTTTTAAACACACTGTTCAACATACCTATTTAAGAAATTTTATTTCAAATTGGTGTGTTTAGATTTATAAGCCTTCTTAATTAATCCTCAATTATCTTATAAATGAAAATATGTTCAAATGGCACAAATCATACTACATTCTTACTTTAATATGTTTCCTGACTAATAAAAAGTAATTATATTCTTTCGACATTTTTCCGATTCAACTATACCCATGTTGACCGCTCGGGTAACTTCATGGAGCATGTCAGGCATGTCTCGACGAGGGGTAAGAACCTCTTCATGAAATTGCGAAGAATAAGTGCGTGTGATTGGGGTATGGCCTCCACTGAGGTCGCTAGGGTTTACCGGGCAACGTATGTTGCTCAGGTTACTTATGCGGCCAGGGTATGGGCGCATCGTTTGGATGCAGGTGTGGTGAGCCTGCGTATTCTGAGTGGTCAGAGGGTTCCGCTTATTGCTGTTACTGGTGCATATAAGACCGTGTCGACTGATGCTCTGCCTGTCTTAGCTGGTATGCTGCCTGCTGATCTAGAGATCAGGGAGGCGGCCGTTAGGGGTCATCTTAGGAGGGGTCTCTCCGCCGTCCATTTGAGTCAGCGCGTCGACATTTTTGCTAGTAGCGGGGATTTCCGTGAGCGTATGGCTGCGTGTAGAGCTAGATCTTTGCAGGTCTGGCAGGAGAGGTGGGACAGGTCACCGAAGGGTCGACTGACCCACCTCTTTCTGCCCGATGTGACTGATCGCCTCAGTATGGGGCATCTTAGACTGGACCCAGCCGTTGTTCAGATGGTCACGGGTCACGGAGAGTTTAAAGCCAAGCTTTTCCAGTTTGGCCTGGCCGAGGACCCGTGGTGTGTTTGTGGTGGTGGGGCCCAGGATGTGATGCATATCCTGTGGTATTGCGAGTGTCTCAGTTTGGAGAGAGATAGGATGCTAAATGCGTTGATGAATACATCTAGACCGGTAAGCATGACGGAGTTTCTGCGTTCCCGTCAAAGCTTTGCGGCTTTCCGGGAATTCGTGCATAGTTGGAAAGAGAGGTGGGAACTGCTTAGAGGAGTTGGCGTGGAGCCTTCCGAGGAGTCTTTCCTTTCCCAGTTGTGAACGTGGATCGGAGCGAAACTCAAGTGTGCTTGTGTTGTCTGTCCCTCCATGGGACGTAGTGGTGTCCGTATGTTTGCCCTCTGATCCTGCATCTGTCTGCGCTTTGACTGTGTGTGTGTCTCATTTAATCTATTTTGACACATCTATTCACTTCTTCTGTTTCTATTTGTTGAGTTTTCTTTTGATCGGTTGCTCTTATTGTATTACATGTCTATTTACTATTGTTGATTTACCTCTAGTTATTTACATTGTTTACTGTTGATTCCTCCGTGCATGCGAATCTGCTGCACAGAGGCCGAACGAACTTCTTGTTTATTTGCTGTTGTGGATTGTTCCTTGTATGATATTCGTTGTAACTCTATTTTATTGTATTCCGTTGTTGTATTTATTTTTATAAATTGGGGTAATAAACGAAAAAAAAAAATTGTGGGGCTTTGAGGGTAAACTGATCTTGGGGTGTGTGCATCCTGGAGGTCGCCCTTCTGGTGACCGAAAGGATGCATGTGTCGTGTGACCTGCGGACTGCTCTTGAGCAACCTAAAGGTCACCCTCACGCACCTATACGCGGCACACTTTTTAAGTGCGCCTTTTGCTGGCGTATTCAGTGGACTCGAATAGGAGACTTCATCTCCTAAAGCGAGTCTGGGTGGTGGTGGGCCAACTCTCAAAATATACCCATGTCGTTTTGAAAATAATATAGGTATATCATAATATGGCATTGTTATTATTTATGTATATGAGTAGTAAAATTATTGGTGTTGAAACAATGCTTTTTTCTTATCGTTTTCTTAACCTGAAACTTGACAGATTACAAGGCCCTTGTATTAAACCTTGGGCATTTGGATGTGAACAAATATGCACACTAAATAATTACCTTCTAATGTATAAAACAAAAAATACCTACTTTTTTTAATAGCAATTAAAATAATAGAAAACTCAGCCGGTAGATTTTTATATTCTCTTTCAATTGAAGTAGAAACCTATTTCATAGGCCTTTTGGATTTTTTAGTTCTTCTTCGTTTAGTAGACCTAGTTGGTCTGTTATTCAGAAACTATGCCTCCTGGGATGACGAAGACCATCTATCCTTCCATCTCTTCGGTGGTCTTCCGGGTAGACGGCGGCCAGGGGGGATTTCATTTACTGCTATATACGCAAGTCTATAATTGAGGGTTTTCGTTCCGACGTTTGACCGGACTTGCCACCAATTGAAGTGAAGAAAATATATATTTTTACGGCGTTGGCCGATTTACTAATGATATTAATAACAATTAAGCACTACAAATAATAACACTCAATTATTATTATTACCATTATACACTTCCTCAAAAGAATTAGCAGATCAATGCGTAAATTGTAAATCATTTAATAGAACAAAATAAAATGAGAAAGATTTTATAATATTACTAGAATTTGGAATAACTACGTCGCAAATGTGTATTGTTTTTTTTTTATTTTATCATGTATTATCCAACTGTCGATTCGTTCATGAGAATGCAATTCTCTAAATGAATCGACATTATTAAGCCAAGATGCGTGTACGAGGAAAATTTTGTATGGTGTAGTGGACTTTTTGCATGCTAATAACACCAACTAGAGGCCTCGCAGCATATATGTTCCCATACATGGATTTACTCAGAATTCGGAGTAGAACATTTTATGTGAGTTTTGTGTGTGTGTGTGTGTGTGTGTGTCTGTCCCCCCCTTATAACTTTTGATCCGTTTAATTTACAGAGCCCAAATTTTCAGAATATATAAACAATTATAGGCCTACAAAACTTTTTTACTCAGAATTGTGAATTTTTGTTTCAGTCAGGGGTTATCAACTTTTGAAATTTTGGTTTATTTTTTCATATATCTCAGAAACCATAAAAGATAGATCGCTGAAAATTTGTGTAAACATAGGAAAATACAAAATCTCAAATTACTTTTTTCAAAAAAATTCCAGGGTTTTTCAAACATATTTTATTAAGAATTTTTTTTTTATGATAAATTTATGAGTTTAACTGCCTATATTTCCAAATTTGTTAAAAATACCAAAAAAGCCGAAACACCCCAACTAGATAATTTAATTTTCTATAAAAAATATTAATATTGTATTAGCACATCTCAATTTTTTTTTTAACAATTTTTATAAAAATTGAATTTAGTGACGACATTGCTTCATACATATAATTTGTATGGCACTAGCCTACACACAATATCTAAAAAGACTTAATTGTTTGATACTAATCTCCAAACATACATACATACCATCATGCTGTTTTCATCTTGAAATACATACCTAGGTACATGTGTTGTAAAGTAAACCAAATATCTTAAAAAAATATTAAATAATTTGTATTTATGGGTTTATAGTTTTTACTTATTCTTCAACTATACATAATATCGCTATCGACAGTTGGATCTCATGTGTTACATGCAACTAGTTATATCGGGTCTGTTATGTTGAATTGACCAGTCAGTTAATATTCTTTTATTATTATTAGTTTTATTTAGTAGGTATGATTGAATTTGGCGGGATCGTATTTTAACTAATGATCCAACGTATTATTCATTCATTCATTCATTCATACCATCACGGCATATCCCACAATGTGGGGTAACCAGCGAAAGGTGTGCGGGTGTGCACTGCCTTATAAAAGGGAGCACAACATATCTGTGTATACCCACACACCAGTCTCATCTCACCTAAAAAGGCACTATATTCAGAATGGGTAGTGAACCTCATTGCTGAACTATGTGAGATGTTATTGTTGCCTGTTGTATTTTCGATTACCCGGCTCTTACGGGACACTCGAAAACAATAATAGAAAAGAGTGGAAGCACTATTCTAAGCCGGTGCCTCACAGCTATTACCTATATATTATCTAGGTATTCATTTGCTGTCGTTCTTTTTTAGAAATATGAACATTTTTTAATGTTTTGTTTCTTTTTTCACAGCCCCACCAAGACTGCAAGCTTTGCGCGGCTCTAGAGGGAGGAGGGGCACTCCTGGGGCGCCAGGCGAGGCCGTGAGGGCTTACGCCCTCCTGCTTGCCGCAGACAAGACCACCGTGTTTGCCCAGAACGTTGACAACTTCATATCTTGCACCAAGGAATCCAAGGAGACGTGTCCACACGTAAGTTTCGTCAACAACAACTATTATCTAAAATCATTTTTGTATCTACAAAACAAAAGTCGTAGTTATCCATAATGGTTTCAATATGATCTGATAATCTATATAGTAAGCGTAGACGCAGAGTAAAGGCAATCTAGGACAAGCGACTGGCGACAGACGGATCAAGGGACGGAAGTCGGAAAAACGCGTGCGCACAAATATTTAACTGAATAAATCAAAAATAGTAAATAATATTAAAAATAGTAGATATCCTACAACTATAGTTGTAAACCATCGAAGCAAAAAGGCACAAATTTGCCCTCTGCGCAACCGGAAGCTCGTTCAAGATGTTTGGCGAAAATTATACGTAAATAATATGTTGAGAAATAATTAAATTATTCCTAACCTCAAATGGCAAAGGTGTTGATAACATTTTTCCTGCGACCAATTTCCATTCAACTTATAAAGCAACTCGCTCCCGCGAGTCGCTATTATTGTTAATAACTAAATGAACCTAGCCAAAAAATAAGAGGAATGAGATTTACATACACATCATACTATTATTTCCCTGTCGTATTTTATTGCATTCCGTATTATTTTCCGTTGATTAATCTGTCGCCAGAATCTAGACAATGAAGGCTGGTCAAATGCAAAACTTTATGCTTTAAAACTATTGAATTGTAAAATATATGACTTTAAGGGTTACAATTGTGTGCGCCCCAGAGTGTATTTTAAACCAGCGTTTCCTAAAATGATTTTATTTGATTTTACAAAAGAAGATAGGAAATTGTGTTTTTAAAATATATCGGAACAGTCATGAGATTTATAAAATACCTCATTCATGGTTTAAAAAAAATGAATTAAAAATTTCATTTAAACGTCTTCAGAACATTATTATAAAAATTAAAAAAAAAACACTTTTTTCTTCTACAATTATTTTAATTACATAATTATTCTTATCCATTTCACCTGGTAAAGGCCTTTCCAACTGGTCTTCTTCAGAGCAGGTTCTTAACCTAAAAATGAAGGGTTTGAATCTATTGTATGAAAATGTATGTGTTTAAAGATCACAATCGCCCAAATTAGTGTATTGAATCTAGCGTTTTTAGAATTACGTAAAACAATTTAAATTTTATGCCCCGTTTGCAGTACCTTACCATTCTCAACTTTTGATCCAGTGTTCTCACATACGATCTTCCAACTGAACACAGCAGACTGACAATAAGACATGTCCTGTCTCCCAAGATTTGTCGAACAGACTATGACACAATTCCGTCATAGTCTGTTCGACATATTTGATGAATTCAGTTGGTTCACAATCTAAGCCCACAGCCCATTTTTCTATCATCATCGTATATTTTATATTTTAAACTTGTTTCCAGGTTGTCATGAGGAATATGCGTCAGTTCATGTCAGGCATGAAGAACTATCTTGTGAAGCACGGAGAACGGGAATTTGAAAAAGAAGTTGAGAAAGAAAGACTGAAGGTAACTTAAACAATTATCTTTAATACCATCATTCATAAATATTAAATATTCGATTCGGGTTCGATTCCCATTGGTGACACAGTTTTCAATTGTGTTTTCAGTCGGGATCTGTGAGACGATGAATATCATAAGTCTCCAGAATGTGGCAACTTGTTATTTGGGTGCGTGTTGAATAAATATTTGACATAGTACCTGTTAGTTGCCCAAGAAGTAATTAATAAATATTGTCTTCAACAATGTATCTAGTCACTCAATGTATGTAATAATCCACTTGATAGACCCTTATCATATTTGTACAACGATAAATACCCATTTTTTAAGACTAAGAATAAAAATTACTTCTACTTTAATAACTACTAATGGTCATGCATAGAGCACGTCATATGGAATGCATGTCACTGCTAAAGAATAATAATTATGTTTTATTTTAGCTAAAAGCCAATGAATTCTTGAACTTGGACTCAATCTTGGAGGGTGTCTTACACGGAGCGGTTGTGACTCCACTGAGGTCCCATGTCTATGGTCTGCTGGCTGACAAGTTTGCCAAGAGAGGCGATGTGGCGCTGCTCAACGCCGGTATGAGAACAGCCAGGACACTGCCGCCTCTCAGATTAGGAATTAGGGTACGTTTCAAATCATCAAAAATTTATTCAAATCTCTTAAATTACGAATTAGCATATATATGTTACCTACAAATTATAAAGATGCTGTTTATTATCTGTTGATACTTGTTGAAAAATGAGTGTGAAAAAATTGTGTGTATTGAAATGGCAATGAAAGTCATATGATAACTAAAAATAAAAATTATAATTCTTTTACTTTATACAGTCTTTGTCTTTATACAGAATGAAGAATTTCCCATTTCTTCATTCTTGACTACAAAATAAAAGTTCTTCTGATCACTTAAACTTTGGAGCCCAAAATAATTACATATGTAGATGAGTTATATTTATATAGTTCAAGATATCTGTTATCACGGAATGTGGAAAACATTTTTAGGATAATAGGGATTTGTAATCTAAACAAGAATTTTAATTTTCAGCCTAGTGTAAGAGTTCCATCAGACTCTGAGATGGTGACTATCTCCAAGTACTTTGTCAAGATGCAGGAATCTGATTCTCCTCTGGAAAAGTTGGAAAATCTGTTGGCGGCCATATCGCAAATTTTTAATGCTGTAAGTGTTGCTTTATTTAATTTCTCAATGGACAGTTCTTGACGGTACTCCATAGATAATAAGTAATAAATTACTCTGAAGAATCTCTACAGATGATACTAGATGTCATTAACTTATAACTACTTGTTTTTTTGTGTAAACAAATTTCTACAAATCTCTACAGATGGTCACTGTATGACCGATACTAGATGTCATTAACTTATAACTACTTGTTTTTTTGTGTAAACAAATTTCTACAAATCTCTACAGATGGTCACTGTATGACCGATACTAGATGTCATTAACTTATAACTACTTGTTTTTTTGTGTAAACAAATTTCTACAAATCTCTACAGATGGTCACTGTATGACCGATACTAGATGTCATTAACTTATAACTACTTGTTTTTTTGATTAAACAAATTTCTACAAATCTCTACAGATGGTCACTGTATGACCGATACTAGATGTCATTAACTTATAACTACTTGTTTTTTTGTGTAAACAAATTACTACAAATCTCTACAGATGGTCACTGTATGACCGATACTAGATGTCATTAACTTATAAATACTTGTTTTTTTGATTAAACAAATTTCTACAAATCTCTACAGATGGTCACTGTATGACCGATACTAGATGTCATTAACTTATAACTACTTGTTTTTTTGTGTAAACAAATTTCTACAAATCTCTACAGATGGTCACTGTATGACCGATACTAGATGTCATTAACTTATAACTACTTGTTTTTTTGTCTAAACAAATTTATTATAAACATTTATTTATTTATTTATTTATTTGTTCGGGACAGTAAACAACGACAGCAAAATAATGTAAAAAACAATAAAATAATAAATGCGCCAAAACTACTATCCACAAATTACAACAACATAAAACAGAAAAACTTTACAAAACTAAATAACATACTGAACTATCAATATAAAAAGAAAACAATATAGTAATGTAGGTATATATTATGGAGTTATATGCGCAGCTGATATGCTGCCTCTGCTTCTTCTTCCGTCTGGTGTGGTGTTTAAAACCTTGTTGGGAGTACGATCATCACTCATCCTGTGGACATGGCCCAACCATTGCAGTCTTCTTATTTTAATGAACTGTACAATGTTAGGTTCGCCATACAGTGCCTCTAATTCGTGATTGAATTGTCTCCTCCACACTCCATTTTTGCTGACAGGACCAAATATCTTTTTGAGGACTTTCTTTTCAAATATCAGAAGTGTGTTTTCATCTCTTTTGGTCATTACCCAGCATTGGTCATTACAACAGAAATATATATACGATTTAAATTTAAATTTCTTATTGTAGAGGTGTGGAATGAAATAAAACTTATTTTATGCTTTGAACATCTCTTCTTTATTCTTCTTAGAAGCACACTTAAAAGTATATAACAAAAACATACTGACGCAAGCTTTTATTCCTAACAGTTGAAAGAGCACATATAATATATTTAGAAAACCATAGAAAAACTAGATTGCTCATATTACAACACTTATAAATACATACTATTTTTTTGTATTAACAGATGAAGTCAGGAACAGAGAACAAAGAACTGCCAACGCTGGGTGCTGACGACTTCCTTCCAGTTTTGGTGTTGACACTAGCACGGTGCTGTGTGTCTGGTGCTGAACTGGAAGCAGAACTGATGGCCGGTCTTCTGCCACCTCCACTCCTGGCTGGAGAAGGAGGCTACTATCTCACAACTCTGTTTGGAGCCGTGGCTGTGCTCAAAAGACTGGCTTCGCCAGAAGACCAAAATAAATCTTACGATGTGAGACCATAATATGTTCATCTTGTGTAGTTATTGTTGAAAGATTATACTTTAATTCAATTATCTCAATTTCCTAGTTATATATTGATTGCATACAGTATTCAACTAATTGAAGTAAATTTGCAATGTTTAGTTTTAATCTGAAAACAAAAAGGCAAATACATTTTTCTAAACTTTGTATCAATGGATCTGTTAGATTCTCGACTATCTATAAAAAAATCTCAACTTGATTTTACATCAAAGTGAGTAATATGTATTTTTCTCAACTTTCAAATAGTTTAACATTTAAAATCATTCAACTTGCCTATGAATATAATTATTCATCTAATGATGCAATATCAAAAATTGAAAAAATAGGTATGCTGACAGCAGGCGTCCCCTTTAGGGCAAAGCGTAAGCTGTGCCATTAGCACATTTTTCATTAAGCTAAAATGAAATTTGAAGTTTATTAATATTTAATTTTATTATATTTCAGTGGCGCACGGGTTCTTTGAGTTCTGGTGTAGCTTCCACGTCGGCAGGTCCCAGCTGTTCTTCGGGAGGTGGAGTCGCTCGTGTTCTCGTCCCCGATGAGAGTTCCGGTGCCCTGCGTTGTGTGGCCCTGCCTTGGAGACCTGGGGCACGTGCCAGGGATATGTGCAGGGTGCTAGCACACAGAGCCAGAATCACAAACCCACAAGACTATGGCCTCTTTGCGCTCAGAGACGGTGAAGGTAAAAAATCTCAATATATTTTTTAATGTTTTTATAGTTATTTGAGATTAATCGTTGAAAAAAATTGCATTTAAATTGGTTTCCTTTGATGTTGGACATTTTAAGAAAAAATAGAATGCAATTTAGCGGAAACTGTTAGAATGCAATTTAGCTGAAACAGCAGAATATCAGAAAATGCTTTGAAATAGATAACTCAAATGATATGTAAAGATGAAATAACTCTGCATATCTATGTAAATGACACTGAAAAAGATACAAGCATAATTTTAATAATAATAACAACACTTCTTTGCATCCTGCGCAAGTGGCGAGTTTATTGCCATATACCAATTTCTTCCAAATAACCAGTGTTTCCAGCCCAGAGAAGTAATAGGAATTATTCAGCCTTTTAGAGATGCCATTAAGTTCTTTTCCAAAGAATTTGTTTTTTTTTTAAATAAGAAGTTATTTTTTTTTTTTATTTCTATTTTAAAATTTTATTAAATAAATTTTTTATTTTAATATAAAATTATTAAATTATACTTTAAAAAAATAATTTATAAAAACCATTAATTACAAAATAATTATACTCTTATATTTTTTTTTGCGTGAGAAATGAATTTAAATAAATTTCTCCTCTGCTGGAGATGTGCCCAAGGATTGAAAAATTAACACATTTTGCTGAGATCTTGTATTTTTTTTGGTACTTAGTCCCGTAGAGAATATGTGGAAAGGTGTGGCTAGTTCGTTTCCTTTATTCAGACGAAAAATTTCACCTGTTTTTCATTGAACTGAGTAACACAACTCACTAAATGTGACTTAGTTTCGCCGTTAACAATTTATTGACTGGCATACGCCAACATATAAATTTTTTAAACTTAATCATATTTATCTATCTGTAGCCCTACAACCCATATTGGGTCTTAGCCTCCGGCAAAACCCGTCTCCATGACTGTCGGTCTTGTGAAGCATTAGGTTAGTTACGGACGCCAATGTTATTTGCATCCTTCACTACTCTGTCCAGTCATCGAAGCTTCGGCCTTCCAAATCTTAATCATATGTTTTCCCTATAATCATTTTGCTTTTTTTTTTCAGAAACTCTTATAAATGACACCGACTATCCCCAAGAGATGGTCGATAACAACCGGTCCCATTGCATGTTGGCGTACAAGAGAATTGACGCCAAGATAGCTTGGCCCAAACAAGCTCTTCAATCATTTCCTTAAGACATCCATTCACACACTTTTTATACTTTGACAGACAAACATATTTTATGTCCACAGTGTTGTGTTTTAATGATAAACTAAAAACATTTGTGAATTGAAATTTTAAAAGTGCGACAAACTTCAAAGTGCCGGTGTTTAAGACAGTGACTTTTGTGCAATGGACAGGAATCGATCAGACTGAGTGGTAATATTTTATTTTGTATTACAAGTACAAGCTTTTGTATATTTGTCAATTTTATACTCAAAACATTAGAGACTTGCGTATTTTTTGAGATACGTTGATTAATGAAACATGCGTTTCGTAGAGTGTTTATTTTTTTGTGTCATTGAATGAAATGTGTTTTTATTTACAATTTTGGACTTTTGCTTGTAAAAACCTTTTTGAGAAAGTATATTAGAGTCTTATTTCGATTCGGCATTGTTATGAAATCAAAAATAAAAGTATTATAAAGTTAAAAAGTTCTCATAATATTGAGCTATACCACCCCGCTGCGTATTTGAGAATTTTTAAAATTACTTTGTAACATTATCAATACAACTACTGTAAAAATATATAGTATTATTACTAAGGCCTATCTGTGTGGAAAATTTGGTCTTATTTAGTCAGTTATAACTACAATTCTGTAAGGCCCTTTGCATTTATTTTTACATACCATCACAGCATATCCCACAATGTGGATAACCAGCGACAGATGTGTTGGTGTGCATTACCTTATAAAAGATAGCACCACTCATGCCTGTATGCCCACACACCAGTCTCGTCCCACCTAAAAAGGCAACATTCACAGTGGTATACTTTTTGATGTGGTATACATTCACAGTGGAGCTTCAAAGTAATTTTTTTCTTTTTAACTAGACGTAATATTAAAATTTAAAAACTCTTACAAATAGAAATATTTTTCACATATTACATTTCTTTCAATGCTGAATAAAAAATTGAAAACAATCAAGTATTCGAATAAGTATTAAATTTTATATTTTTCTTTTTACTAAGACTGTAATATAATTTCTATTTATTCTAGTTGTGTATTTCTACCCTCTATTGTGTATTATCTTGTGACAATATTAATAATCTCTCTCTATTCAGTATTTATAACAGACTGTTAACTATTCTTAGTCTTTTTCTCGTTTTATCAATAATCTAATGTATGTAAATCTAGAATTATTATTTTTTCATTAGCAAGTATAATATGATAAACTACACAATGTATTAAGTATTTTTTTTTTAAATACCGACATATTTTCTATTATTACATAATTTACATATAAAATAATATTAAATTGTTTATCTTTAATACATACATCAATAAATAGATATCCAACATACATACATACCTATATTAATACATATAAATAAATTGTGTTTTAACTGAGTATTATTTTTAAATAAATAGACGTAAATTGTTGATTGGTAAAAAATAATTAGTTTTGATCTAATTTTTATACCGTTGTGTTCAATTCTCGACAAATATAAATTCTGCCTTTTATTTACATCCAATTTTTAGTTTAAATTATTTATTTTTATATTTTCTTTACAATCATATTATTTAATTCAAAGCTATATGTATAAAAACCAATTAATAATCATAATTATCGATTGGCAATTACATTTCCTTTCCATACATCTGTCGAAGAAACTCATTATTGTCTACAAATCAATTTCATGATAATTATAATTAATTATATCAATTATATGTAACAGCAGTTTATGTTGTTCTGACTTTTGAGTTGTTATCAAAAAATACTTCTGTTTGAAGTTCTTTGTATCAGAAAATGAATTCCTATTTGAACACAAAGAAAACATTCAACTTTTATCAGACTTGAGATAGTGGCACATGGACAATTTGAAATTGACACAAATGAGTCATACATTTTATAATGGCATTGGTTGCATAATATTTATTATAAGTTCAATAAACGATTCATCATCGTAAATATTAATTAGATTATAATTGTTTATAGTAAAATTTCTAACTGATCTAAGCCAAATGTTTTAATCAATATTGTAATTTTATTAATTTATCTATTCACACGTGTAGAGAATTTATTGAATTCGTATATCAACAATTTATTATTTTCATCTCATATATACATATTATCTTTGGCTGATTTGTTTCACTAAATATGGTCAAAATAGGTTCAATATTTTTAATAGGTTGAAAAGTGTTAAAAAGCAACCATTTGCGATCTATTTTTAGCTAAGCAATAATTTACTTTAAAATAGGGTATTTTTTTTACAACTTCTACCTATATATATAGAATAATAATAAAACTATAGAATACTCATTCCCATACAATACCTCGCTAAAAAAGTGAAGTCGTTTTATTGGCCGGCTCGTGTCAATATATGTATGTATGACTCTCCTGGTAGACATTGTTCGTATAGTACTACTCGTTATGACTGCATAAATAATTTTGCAAGCAGTTAAAAAATTCTCTTATTTGGATAACGTATCACGCAGACGGCCAAATGATTACTGAATGCTCGTAGCAAAATGTTGACCAAATTAGTCAACATAAAGCAGTCGCGTTTACTGCAGGCTGAAGAGTATTCTATACTATTATTATTCTATGCCTATATAGAATCATTTTAAGTTAGTTAGAAATCAATCTTAAATTAAATATTTTATTGTGCAGCTATTTTCTGTTACTTAAAATATTAAGAACACATTTTGAAATGTATATAAGTATTCCAATTCTTACAAAATTTTATTTATATTTTGTATTATTTATCTCGTACCTTCATGATTTTTCTAATATTACAAAAATAACTTTATTTAAAAAAAGTATTTATATTGTGGGCAGGAAAAAAACAAACAAGTATCTAATTTATGTATAATTTAAATCTATCACAATTTTTTTTCTTGTGTTGTAAGTATACAGTGTTGTCAGCTATCAAAAAATATGTTGAGACATGATTTATTATTTATATTTTTATAGAAATTTGCCGTTGTAATTAACTCACCAGTATTGATATTTTCAAAAACATTTAATATACATATGTTTAAATAAAATGTACATAAGTATTATTGTATGCGTTCATAATTTTACTATTATCTAAATGAGTTATCATAATTGTGATTAAATTATGTAATTAAGTCATCTTCATATTTTTTAATAATATAACACGCTCATTATATTAATATATTCTTCTTTAGTTCCTTATTTAAAAAAAAAACTAAAATATAAATTTAATAATAAAAGTTTCATTGTGAATAAAACAAATTGTGTTAATTATTGTACTTAGGTAAAAGATTTATTTTATTATATTTTTTTTATTAATCTATTGATTTATAGAAACTGTCATTTGTTTATATACCTAACTATGTATGTGTAGTATGTATATTTTAATTCTGATTTTTATTTTTCATTCATGATATTAAAAATCAGTATTTTATTGATACGTATTGTGATTAAACATTTTATTATATAAATAAAAAAATGTATAATTAGTCGTTTGATCTTAACAAATATCTTTTAATAAAATATATAAAAATTTTATTATAACGTTTTTGCCAAATTTTAATTTATTCGCGTGGTCTTGTAAAATTCACCGCGCTCTATTTGATAATAATTATATTTAAACAATTAATATGTTTATTTAAAATATTATTGACACTATTGTAAATTATTTCAAAATTCTAAGGGTTTTTGTTGATTTGCTTGGTTTGTTGTGATAACACTAATGTTTTATTTGTTATTTATTTTTACGGTGATATAGTGTTGTGTTTTATGAAGTGACAGCAATATTTTTTATCAATGATGCTAATAATATTAAAAATTTAACAATCATGTTAAATTAATAAATCTTTAACTGTACGGTTTATCAAAATTATTTTTACAAATACATGAATGTATTCAATCAATATTTTTATAAGGTTAAAACTTTCTTGCCATTTTCATTATTTTCAATCGTTTTTCATAAAAATATTAATAGTTTTATTGTCATATGAGGATTTTATTATTTGTTCACTGATTTGAGTTCATAATTTTTATGTGACAAGCGTTTTGAAAATATTATGCTGAGATATTATGTACCAACAATAAAGTAAAGCATATTCTCGGTTCATTTGTGATAACTTTGGAAATAAAACTCTCATACAAACTATTTATGCTTTTTTTATTTAATAAATACAAAATTTAAAACACAAATCAAATCATTAATAAATTGATTATGAATTAAAATGATACTC
Organism: Molanna angustata; assembly: GCA_963576475.1. Lineage (NCBI taxonomy): Eukaryota > Metazoa > Arthropoda > Insecta > Trichoptera > Molannidae > Molanna > Molanna angustata. The sequence continues at coordinate 28,607,155 of OY754982.1, forward strand.
CATCTTGTAGTTAAAAATGTCATGTTATTTTAAATTAATCTATGGATATTTTGTATGTCTGAAAATTTTCTATATTTTTAATCCATGGTGAAGTTATTTGATATCTTGGTTATTTTCACTATGAAAAATAAAATCTGATAGAACATTAATTTACTTGATGTCTCTATTTGACAATTAAAATCTGTACACACATAGACAATAATAATATTTGAATCATTCGGAAATAATTTGATATTTGAAATGATGCATTATATTTTTAATACTCCTGCATTTATTTTTTGACTTCAATGTATGCATAAATAATAGCCTATTTAATAATAATATGATAATTTATTATTGAAAACTAAGATAATTAATTAATTGAATTTTTACCAATCACACTTACCTACTAGTTTTGTAAGATTAAAACATAACTGTTGATAATCATGTATATCTTTTTTATGTATTTGTATGAAATGTGTCGTATGAAAATTTTTGCTAGAATGTATTTTGCTAGTCTTGAATCTGTAATCATTATATATAATGTATTATCCTTTATATAAAGAAATATGTATGCGACAGCTTACACCAATATTTAATTATAATGTAAAAGAATCCTTTCACAGTGGCAGATTGAAAATAAACTTTTTTATCGCAAATATTTTTGTTTTATTTTATACTCTTGGAATTACCTACATCTTGATTTGGTTTCTTCGTCTTTTGTCAGTGTCTTATAACGATCTTTTATTTTAAGAAGTCATCTTGAAATGGTTATTAATGTCTTAAAAACATTTAGATCAAATTCAAACAAGATATTTAGGACAATTGAGATGACTATCTATTAGGTATACCTTCATGGATGACTATCATTTTTTCAACTCAAACTAATAATTGCCAAAAACATTGTTATATCATCATAAAATATTATTCAATGTTTAAAATTACATATTACATTTTTTATTCAATCAAATATTTTTATAGTTGCAAATACGTAAACATTGGATTTTTTACTCTGTAGGGATTTAGGGAAAATAAAAAACAATGTTTGCGTATATGCAACTATAAAAATATTCGATTCACATACACATTGGACAAGCAAGTTAACATGCCAAAAAATAAACTTATAATTTTGGCGCAGTTCGGGGGTGATATCTGTGCGCAAGTATTGTCACCTCATGTATTAGGACTGTTGCTTTCATTGTTTACAAAAAAAAAAAAAAACAACTTCTCAATAGATGGCGTTACAAAAATGATTCTTCGTTACTTCATAAATGGAGATGGTAAAAATAGCTTATTTTCAAACAATCTGTTTCTCATTATTAAAATACATAGAACATTCAAAATTGCATTGATATATGAACTCAATAAAAAGGCATAATAGGTGAACGTTTAAAGTGATCATGTAAACTTCTCACAATTACTCAATAGATGGCATTTCAAAAAAGGTTTCTTCGTTAGTTTAAAAATGGTGATGGTGTTTTTTCAGATTGTTTTTTTTTTTTTTTTATTTTTTACAAAAAAAATGAATATGTCCTTGTTAAACAAGTACATATACATCTTCCTACGTTCCCTAAAATAAGCAAATAAATGCTTGTGCTATAGGTGAACGAAATCAGTCTAGGCAGGATTCGAACTCGCGACTACTGGATTACTAACCCAGCGCGCTAACCGCTCTGCCACCGACCCATCTAACAAAACAGATTTTCATGATAAAGAACATTCAAAAATTGAATTCTTATGTAACTAAACAGGTAGACATAATTGATGGAACGCATAAAGTGTTCACATAAACCAGCCGATGACAGGTCGTAAGCCCTGTAGGTGCCTTGAGTTCCTGGTTCTCCTATAATAATCCATCTTTATCTCTATTGAGATGCTAAAAATTAGTCATAAAAACAACATTTTTACATTATTCAATATCCTAAGGAGAGATGAAGGTATATATTTAAATAGTTGCAACTCCCTTCAAAACACGAGTATATCCCTTTTTGAAGAAATTCATATTATAAAGTGTTATAATTTCCTTTTTGTTATGTAATTTTTTTAATGTAAAATATGTTTTTTGTAATAATAATAAAAAAATAATTATAATATTCATCCAACTGTCGATTTGTTGAAGAGAAATTATTTTTCTTAACATATCGACATAGTATCAAGACTAGAGATGCGAGATTTGTATGGTCATCTATATTTTTAAAGGTTTTTCCAACTTTGAAATAAAAAAAAACAGAGCCTAAAATTTCAGAAAGAATAGAAAATTTAATGCCTACAAAACTTTTATACTCAGAATTTCGAAATTTTGTTTTAATCAGGGGTTATCAACTGTTGAATTTTTGCTTTGTTTTTCCATATATCCAAAAAGCCATAGACGCTAGAACGCTGAAAATTGGTACAAACACAAAATCTCAAATTTATTTTTAAAAAAGTTTCATAGTTTCTCAAACATTTTTTATTAAGAAAATCATTTTTTATGATAAATTTATGTGTTTAAAATACATTATAGTAGTACTACTCAAACTTTTTCAAACAATTTTTATAAAAATTTAATTTAGTGACGACATTGTTATATATTATTTGTAAGGCAGTATACACTATTGACAATACAATATCTACAGGGACTCTCAATAGTTTGATACTTGACCTCCAAACATACATACATACCATCATGATGTCTCATATTCTGGGTCATAAAAGGACTGACCTCCATTCTATTCTATCCATACGTGTACATACCTTCATTTTTTGTATAGAAAAAAAAACTTCAAATATTTAATAATTTGGATTTATGGGTTTATAGTTTGGTACGTATTCTACAACTAATCATACTATCTCTATAGACAGTTGGATCTCATGTGTTACATGCAACTAGTAAATACATACACAAAGTATGAATTGAATTAATTGCTTGGATACCATTGTTTCATCCATGGTTACATAATCAATGCTATATTACCAATGATAAAATATAAGAACTTTTCTAATAAAATTATAGTTTATTCAAAATTAAATTACTAAAAAAATATATTTTAAATTTGTTGATAGATTGTGTTTTATTCACTCAATATTTAAAATATTTTGGATATTTTTTTACAAAACAAATTGATGATTTGAAAATACAAAAATTATTTCAAAAACAAAGTTATTTTAAAGCTGTTTAATATTTTTTGTTTTTAAAAAGAAAAGTACCTACAGATAAATCAATCTAATAGGAAATTTGAATCACAATATACCTATACAAAAAAAAACTTTTCTGTACCAATGTAGTTTATCTTTGAATATTCACCATAGACATCAACAGATTGATTTGTTTATTTTTTATGGTTATGTTTAATGTTTACATAAATTTATTTTCAATATTAAATTTCTTGTACATTTTATGAAAATGCCTAGAAGTAATCTATTAGTTGATAATTTTACGAGTTGGGGAAATGTTGAATATAATATTCCATTGAGGATTTCAGACAATGAAACAAGAACATCTTACAGTGTGGGACATAGATATATACCACATATCATCAAGAGTTTTGATTGTGTATGTACTTTATATAGATTTATTAAATTAAGAAAAAATTAAATGAATATGTATGAAAGCTGTAAATCTAAGTAAAAGCACCATGTAAACAGGACCATGTATATTGAAAAATACTATTTAGAAATGGCGTGCAAAGTTTATTAAGTGATGTGTTTTGACATGAAGATCTTTTACACATCATATTAGAGGAAATGGTAGAGGGGGTAATTATTCCACTCTTAATTTCGAGGAATGGGCAGCAAGATTAGAGTATCGAAAGAAAAGTTGTGGCTGGAAACAGTTATTGGAGCACTTATATCAGTTATGAATGATTGCAACATATCGAAGGATGCCAAAGTTGGCATTCATAATGCAATTGTAGGGCCAACATTGACGTATGCAAGTGAAACCTGGACATAGCAGAAGGCACACAAAACCAGAATAAATGCAGTTGAAATGAGATTACTTAGACGAATTTGTAATGCAATGATGTATAACAGGGTACGAAATGAGTACACAAGGAAAGAATGTAAGATGTAGAAGAAAGAAAGATGTGGTGGCAGTGCGGTTAGCACGCTGGATAAGTAATCCAGTGGTCGCGAGTTCAAATACTACCACAACCGATTTCCTTTACCTATAGCACAAGCATTTATGCTTAATTTAGAGAATGTATGAGAATGTATACATAATTGTAACAAAGACATACCTATTCATTCTTTAAAAAAAAATGTAATTAGGTAATAGATTGAAATGGTTTGGCCACTTGGAAAGAATGAATGACGATCGCCTGATGAAGAAAATATACTAGGCGGACAGGAATGGAATAAGAAGTCTGGGTCGCCCAAGAAAAGGATGGCATGTCCATGTAAACGATATTCTAAAAGATGTAAATGTAAGAAGCGTGAACATCAGATGATGTATGAATGTTGACATGGCGATGAATGTGTGTCAAGATACCCTATGGGACATAGTGTGATGATATTATGTGTGTGTATTTTAAGACTAAACCTACAACCGGTTTCATGCTAAGCGCATTTTCACACTGTAAGTAAACTTATATTTTTTTTAGATGATTTGTCCTAAGAGTCCATCATCAGTATTAAACATTGAAAGAAAAGTTGACATTTTGAAAGATACATATCAGACAAGTAACCAGGTTCATGCTGATTTCATGAGAAGGCGAAGGCCGGGATCTACATATCCTAAAGGAGTACTCTGTACTAATATTCACTACATGACTTCTGTGGAAAGTATGGTTAATATAACATGATTGAATATTCATATCTGACATAATATTTGGTAAATTATCATATTGTAAATTATGTTAGCTATCTTGTAAATGATAATGGTAATCACTGGAACTACAACACTTGGTGGGTCTTGGCTGCACAAGAAGACATCATTATTTTCCGAAGGCTGCTCAGATCTTTCTCGACACTGTCCAGCTATCTAAGCTTGGGTCTTCCTATCTTGCAAATAACAAAAATCAAATAATTCACTGGCACTATCTATTGGTGACATCTATAGTGCATAAAACATAAAGACATACTTAATAAAAGTTTACAATTTTCTTTAATAGATGGCATTAGTAGGTATTTCTCAATTTTAAATCATAATCCCTCCAAAAAGTTTTGTATTGAAATAGCTCGACCGTAAGCCGATTGGTCCGAGAAGACAACTAGTCTCCACGAGTCACTCTTCATATACTGGGGATGGACCATTGCAAACGGAATATACTCCATCGCCTGGAGATTTCATCGCACCAAATGTATGTATATACTATTTTGTTTCATAATGATACTCTTCTTCTTTCATTTAATATTCAACACATATTGCGAAATTCACAATACTCTAGGAGTGTTACTAATCATCATATCAAACTTAAATTTATAAAGTTAGGTTAGGTTTATGTTACCTTTGTGTTGATAAGTATTATCGTCAATCCATATACTATATACGATTTTCTTTTCCTGCCTTTATTTTGAGTTGTGATCATATTTCACATTTTTATAATGACCCTGCTGTGCAATTTATTAATATAAGACATTTTTGAAATAGTAAAATATATATCAATAACTCTTTTTAAAAATCTTATAATTAACTGTCCTGTCAATTACTATTTAACACAATTCTTTCCTCTTTTCCCTGTTTCTAGATTCCAGTGCCCAAGTCCTGCGATGATATCAGAGTTCCTGTTGGATCCAAAGGATCTATCCGATATCTCGATCCCTATCAAACAACAAATAACCTGCTTCATGGCATATCTCCTGAAGTTACTCCGCCGCCGCCTATAGACACAATAACCTTCTACACTGAAAACAGAGAAAACAAGGTGCAACAATTGCTACATTTTTCTTTTTATATTTTTATATTGGTGGTGTAAAGGTGAAAGAGACTGTAAAAGATCTTTGAAATGTGGATCTACCGACAAATACTGGGTATATCTTGGTGGGACCACAGGGAATAAATCAGGCATAGGTATGCATATATTGAAAAGGTGTGCAAATTAGGTAAGCCATGTGTTGTGAGACGAAAATGTACAACACATAATTTTGGAGGGAATGGTTGAGGAATCGACTGACTGAGAGCATCCTCGCCGGGAGTATTTACAACAGGGCCCTGAGTCAAATTGAAAACACTGTTCATTATCGCCAAGCGCTAATTTTATTTTTGTATTGAATTCGACGTTTATTGTAGATTTTTTTTCTACAAATACGAACAACAAGCGTCAAATCCCATAAAATGAATTAGCGTTTGGCGATAACGAACAACGTTTTCAATTTGAATCGGGGGCCTTGTGTGCTTTGCTGTTAACCAATCCCCAAGATTGAAACTCAAAGACCTAGGGTTTGATTCCCAGTGACGACACAGATTTTCACAATGTTTTCACACTGGATTTGTGAGACGGTCAATAATATTATAAGTCTTCAAATGTGGCAACTTTTTTTTATTATCCAAGAAGCAATACGAAATAAATACTTACATACGTATGCATTTAATCCATATTATTTTAAAATAAAATAATTATTTACTTATTAAACAAGTACATACATTAAGCGTTTTCATATCGCACTGTGAGTGTAAAACTAATGTATGTGCAAATACTATTGTTTTTTTTTTAAATTGCTTCTCGGGAAACTACAGGTAGTATGTAAAATACTAAATTAACACGCACCCAATAACAAGTTGCCACATTCTGGAGACTTACGATATTAATCGTCTCAACCGTCTAAAGTTGAAGATATGGGAGTAATCCAGTCATTATCGGAAAGTAAGAAGGGGCTGATATTGAAATTTTGGGCTGTTTCGAGGAGAAGCAATGACCGGTGAATGTTCTGGTGCCCCAAGAGTTTTGCTTAATCAATTTTTTCCGAGAAATATGAAATCTTTATACTCCCATATCTCCAAACAATCATATTTGCACATAGTTTAGTTTTACACTTACGGTTCGATTCAAATCTAATATTGGTTCAAATATATGGTTGTATATAATATGTATTTTTTCTGTTTACAGCAAAAGAATGTCTTGTCTTCAAAACTAGTTGTGGGTATTCCAAAAGTGATATTGAAAGAAAATATTGTTAGAGGGACAAGAAGGACTTTTGATTGGCCTAAAGGGTAAACTACAAAGTATTATTTTTTTTATTTTATATAGATTTTTATTTTATATTTATACAAAACAATTAATGAACGGCCGAAGCATTGTTCAAAATCATACCAATTATAATTAGTGAGTTGCATGTGTAAATACATAAAGTAATCGTATTACTCTGTAGATGATAAGTCGTACCCCTGTAGGTGCCTAATTTTCGATTCCTGTCTTGTATTCATTATGCTCCATATTACATCAACTACATAAAAAATACTGTTCAAATAGAATAAAAAATGATGACATATCATTTTACTAAAAGCCCTTGTGTAACTTGGGTATACGTATGTACATAAATATGCACACTAAATTACCTTCACCACACATAAGGAAAGAGTGAACGTAGATGGGTCGATGGCAGAGCGGTTAGCGCACTGGGATAGTAATCCAGTGGTCGCGAGTTCGAATCCTGCCTCGACCGATTTCGTTCACCTATAGCACAAACATTTATGCTTATTTTAGGGAACGTAGGAAGATGTATATGTACTTGTTTAACAAGGACATGTTCATTTTAAAAAAAAAAAAAAAAAAGCAAAATATACAATCCTTTGACTATATTTACACAATATATTTTTGAGATTCCTGAATATATAAATAGACTTTCTCAAATAGTTTACTATATTTTCTATTTGGCTTTTAAAATTAAAGTTTTTATTGATTTTTTTCTAAATATTTAATTTCTTTTGTCTTGTATTGATCGGGTATTATTTAAGTCTTCGTAAAATGATAATTTAATATCAGTATCAGATTACCAATGGTTTAGTGTCAGTTATTTTAATATTTTAATTACTAATTGTTGCTATTAAAAAAAAAACCTCTAAATTTTACCTTTTCTTCACAAAAAAATAGTGTATATCACAGATTAGATGATACCTGATATCTTTTCATCTTTTATACATTAGAAGGTAATTTAGTGTGCATATTTGTGTACATCCGTATACCCAGGATATACAAGAACCTTAAGTGTAATAGTTTTTTTCATCTACAATACTTTGAATTTCAGTGCTCTAAAGACGGAAACTCAAACGAAATACAAAGAACCGATGACATCTTCAAGATCGGCAACTCAAGTCAAGTGGTCGGGTGGTGTTCATTGGAATCCTCATCCTTACTGTAACAAGAATTTAAACCTGCTTTGAATGATCATTTTATTTGCAACAAGGATCTGCTCAAATCCAACTCACAATTTATTAAGTGTTTAGTGTATCTTAACAAATTAATAGTGAATTCACATACACACACATTAAAGTTATTAGTTATATATTCAAATTGTTTATACATCTTCTTCTTTAATTTATTGTTTATACGATCACTTGAGATAGACTCTCCTTCTGTGGTGCGGAACAGGTCCTTTACACACTTCATTCCAATCCATTCCCGAATATTTGGGAGTCAGAATACCCGCTTCCTCCATCATATATCTTAGTTAATATTTATTTGTATGCATGTGTATCATGAAAAAAATACACAAAATTATGAATATTTTTTATACATTTGAGGAGGAACAGAAAAAAAAATGAATTTTTAACGAAACATAGATTTCCTCATGTTAAAATTCAAGTGTTAGAAAAATAGATATTTTTGAAGTGTTTATAGATTTTATTATTCAATTAATTTGTTAAAAAATGAGACTAACAGTTTAAAATGAAAATGTATAATTTTCATAGGTGCTTCTCTAATTGAAATCTGCTATTTGATATGTTAACTATTTATCAATGTATTTCTTATCTAGAATTATTATTTTATACAAAATTGTTATTTTTTAGATAAATATACACATTCACATTATAAAACATTTTTTATTTTCTGTACTCCACATTATTTGTCATGTTCTGTGAATCTCTTGTTTGATTTAGTACATAATTCTAGGTATGATTGTATACAAACTAAAAATATAATTATATTACAGGTGCTAAATGGAAGTGACATCTATGTAACAATAGCACTACTATACCCACAATAGTCTTTTATTGTTTACACTATTTCTTAATAGATGGCGTTAGCATTTATTAGTTTTTTTTAATTTCTAAGGTATTTTAGCCAGGTTTTGAATAACAATATAATAATTTGGTTTTATAAACTGCCTTTAATTGAATCAGGATCATTCAAATGGCGCTGATAGCGTAGTTTTGTATTGCCATAAGAATCATAAAGATGCTTGGATGGTGAAAAATTCAAATTTATAAATAGTACCTATGTGGCATGTTAAAAATCAAATTAAAATTACCTTAATTATTTTTCTACTATTAGTATACGAGTATGTATTTGTATACGAGTATTTAGTTGTAATGTACCAAATAATATGCTAATTTGTATACAAGTACCTGTTTAATCATTGCGTACATTTTCAACTATAACAAAAAGTATGAATGTAAAAGTGAAATATGTTTCATCTATACATTGTATGAAAAAAATGCATATTTTTTCTATTCAATATTGAATGAGAGTAAAAATCTACCTGCACTATAATCAACAATCTAATAATAATGTATTATGCTATGCTAATTAGGGTTGGCAAATAAACACATTTTCAAAACAATATATTTTAAACATTTATTATTTGCTTTAATTAGAATTTACTTAGAATTGATTACATTTTCTCATTATTGACACATTGAAATAATGAAAATGAAAGAAGAATTAGAATACAGAAAATATATAACTTAGCATTTTCAAAATTTCACTCTTTATCCAAAATACCATGACGTACCTATGGAGACAAAAACACACAGAAATATTCAAAAATCGAAAATCATTTTCACTTTTTCCTTTGATCACAGGACAGATTGATCTGAGATTTTGTTTTTCAGAATACAAAAAACTAACGGAGAGAATTAGGTTATGACACATAAGCTATTTCTTTTTCAATAGAAAACTGTCGAGATAAATACATTTCCTTTTGCTGCTTATAATTTGGTGAAAATGTTAGACATCATTATCTGGCGCGGAATCATAAAAAATATTCATATTAGTAAAACATAAATAAAAAACAAACAAAAAATAGTAATGAAACATTAAAAAAAATAAAAAAAAACGAATAAGGATAACTATCACAAAGAAATAAGAATATTAGTGAAAAAAAAAAAAAAAAATATGTGTATCATAAAAAAAATATAATATTAGTGAAAAAATAAACAAAAAAATAGTAATTTAGTATCATGAAAAATAATAATATTCGTTTAAAAATTAAAAAAAAAAACAAAAAAATAAATATCTACGTATAAAAATTAATATCAGTGAAACATTAAAAAACCAAACAAAAAAGTATCATAAAAATAATAATATTAGTGAAAAAACAAAAAAAAATACTAAATAGTATTTTTTATGATACCTATCTATATCATAAAAAATCATAATATTATGAAACATTAAAAAAAATAGTTTAAATATCATAAAATAAAATAAGTATTAGTATCATAAAATAGTAATAAGTATCAAATTTACAAAAAATAACAGCGTATTGTGTGATACAAAAAAAAAACAATTGTTATCACAGCCCTGCAATGGAAATGTTAGTGTCCGTGTAATCCGCCATCAAATATCATATAATAATATCCTGACCGGAAACTGTTTTTAGATTCTACCTGAAGCCGCGTTATTAGGTACCTATTGTGGATCTCGCCACTTCACCTGTGATGATTCCATCATCATCCTCTACCACCACCGTCCGCTCTCCATTCAGAACACATCTGTCATCCAAACAACACCAGTCAGAATACTTCGCGCAGATAACCGGTTCACTTGTCAAGCATAGCGAATCTGATCTAAACAATAGACCGCCGATCTAATCAACATAGATCCAAGGTTAATCTCCCGAACTTTTCCGAAACGAAAAAAAATAGCTACCTACAACAATCGAAACCGTAACGCGAATGCGAGAGCAAACTCCGCTTTATTACGAGTCGCACGAAAGAAATTTTCAGAGCTTTCTACGCGGTTGAAATTTTTTTTATATATAACCATTAAATATTTTTTATTTCTTATTTTTTTTAAATAAAAAATATTAATCGTTTGATTTGTGTATTTTTGCGATAAAATGAAATCGAAAGAAAGGACTTTTGATTAAATTTTTAATTATATGATTTGTGATTCTTTACTAACATTTTTGTGTATTTTCTAAATTTTCGATTATTTTTAAAGTCATGATGTGGTTTTTATTAGTGTCTATATTGTTCGTTGGTGGAAGTTGTTTACGAAATGGAACTCACAGTCAAAAAGGTATGATTTTCGTATATTTGTAGAATTAAGTGGAAATTAATTTAGAGTAAATTTGATTTCAAAGTTATATGTTTTAAAAAACTTAGTTACTTGACAGTTTTTTTTGTATAAAATAAATAAAGACAAAAAATTAAAAACAAATAAGCCTGAAGTAAAATATCAAATGTTTAACAAAAATGAAAACAGTAAAGTACCTACTAAAATAAATTTCAGCATCAGAATAAACGCGCCAAGTGAGACAGTAAATTTTCATTTCATATTTTTAATATTTTCTGTGATAATTGGGTCGTTTCCATATTTCACGAATATTAATGTTAATTTAAATATTTGGAAACGATTTAAAAGATTTTTATAAAAATAAATGGATAATTTTGTAAATAATTCTTATAATGAAAATGTAAAAATACAGACACCCAAAAAACGCGAGTTTCTTATCCATCCCGAATAATGACGTCATATGTTAGGATTTGGTTTATTCCATATTTGCTAGTGTATGAAATAATAATTATTTTATTAGGACCTATTTTTTTCTTTCACAGATATTCCAACTGTCGATTTGTTCAAGAGAATTTATTTCTCTAAATGAATCGACAGTATTAATCAAAGATACGCGAGATTTGTATCGTCAGGTTTTTCGTGGTTTTTTCAACATTGAAGTAAAAGAAATAACTTAGAAACTTCGCAGCATATGTTGTTCCATACGTGGATTTTCTCATAATTCGGAGTAGAACATTTAGTGTGTCTGTGTGTGTGTGTGTGTCCGTCCCGCCCTTATAACTTTTGATCCGCTCAATGCACAGAGCCCAAAATTTCAGAATATATAGATAGTTATGGGCTTACAAAGTTTTATACTCAGTATTTTGAATTTTTGTTCAAGTTAGGAGTTATCAATTTTTGAATACTTGCTTTATTTTTCCATATATCTGAAAAAAAAAACATAAAAAGCTAGAACACTGAAAATTAGTAAGTATAAATATAGAAAAATACAAAATGTCAAATGAATTGTTTTAAAAAAGTTCCAGAGTTTTTCAAACATTTTTTATTGAGAAAATCATTTTTTTATGGTAGAAAAAGTTGTGTTTAACTGCATATATTTCCATTTTTTTTCAAATATCAAAAAACGCCGAAACACCCCAACTAGATAATTTCATTTTCCATAAAAAAGAGCACGTTATAGTAGTACCTACATCTCAAACTTCTTCTAACAATTTTAATAAAAAAATAATTAAGTGACGACATCGTTTAATACAAATTATATGGCAGTATACACAATATCTACGGGGACTCTCAATACTTTGATACTTAATCTCTAAACATACATACATAACATCATGTTGTTTTCATATTCTGGGTAGAAAATAGGACTGACTTCCATATTATCCTATCCTGACATACATACATACATACCTACATGTTTTATATAGAAAACAAAATATCTTAAAATATTCAATAATTTGGATTTAAAGGTTTATAGTTTGGTACGTATTCTTCAACTATACTTACACTCTTACACCTTACACACTATATCCATCGAGACTTGAATCTCATGTGTTACATGTAACTAGTCTTTATATATACAGTTATTTATCGTTTTCAGCAATAAATAAAAACTATGCGTAATTTGCCTATTACACAATAAATTATGCATGAATTTGGGGATGATACTAATAATAATTATACATGAATTTGGGGATGATACATGAATTTGGGGATGATACTAATAATAATTATACATGAATTTGGGGATGATACATGAATTTGGGGATGATACTAATAATAATTATACATGAATTTGGGGATGATACTAATAATAATTCGCTACTAATAATTCGTAAATTAATAAAAAAATATTTTGCGTACCTACATACCTATACTTTTTAATTCCAAAAGCTATGTCATATATGTTCCGTCTGCCTTATGTTATAGAAACACTTTCTGCATAGAGAGTCGAAATAAGTTTTGAAGTCTGATAACTTTTTTTTTGTTTGTCAATTCACTCTGCCAAAAGTGCTTTTTGAAGCTCATTTGATTAGATTCAAATTGCCATAATTTTTATATTTAGAGACTCCAACTACTCGAGAATCTAGTTATGAAATTAAAAAAAGACCACGATAGAAATATTTCGCAATGTCTAATATGTCCATGTTGTAATAAGTATTTTAATTAAACATTAAATAGGTACACGATAAATAATTTAGCTTATTAAATATAACTAACAAATTAGTAATCCAGTGGTCGCGAGTTTGAATCCTTCCTTGACCGATTTAGTTTACATTGTATAAGTACAGTCTTTTATGATTAGTTTAGGGAATATTATGAAGATGTATAATTTTCTTGACAAGACCATGCTCATTAGTAAAACCTAAATTTAAAATGCATCGTATCGAAAAGAGTCTATTTATATCATTGCTTCCGTTAAATTTAGTCATGCATTTACGGATGCGGTCTTGATCTGCCTTGCAAGTCTTACGACATTTTTACATTTTTTTTATTTTCTGTTTAAATTTAGTTATTACAACGCAATGTAATAGTAAATAATTGCTTACTTTTAGATAAAATAAATTAGTTTATTAAATTTTGCAAGACCGCAAGGCTCTTGTATGTAATCTTGAAAGCCCTGGTCTTGGTCGTGTACATGATGTGGTCTCGGGCTTTGTTTTACTAGTTTCCCAAGACCAATACTGCAATTATTTTGCCCATCACTAGTCATGTCTAGACTTTTGAAAACCCTGTTGTTCCAAATAAAGTAAAAACAACATAATATATCTAATTAATGCAATTCAAGTGCATGATATTCGCAGTCTAAAATAACAGAAAACAAAGACTTTTAGCGGATGATGATAGTAATCTTGAAATAAATGTATTTAATATTGTTATCCGGATTTGGATTAAGATTCCATTGTTCTTTAATTTACTTTATTTATCCTACAACTGACAACTCCATTTATGAGTTTCATTTTTTACGCCTAGGGTTGTCATTTTTTTTTGTAATAATAAAGAAATATTAAAAAAAATCAAAATTAAATTATTTACATACATAGGCTTAGAAAATATTTTTTTAACTCAATGCATTGAATATAAAAAACGGATTGTAAAATATATCATAGATAATAATGGTGAGATTTTTTTATCATTGTTATTTTATTTTTTATTTATGGTTGTGCAAACTTTTTTACTTATCATATTATAGTAAATATTGGTTTACTTAGTTAGTTGGATAAAGAATTAATGTATATCAAAATTTATATAATATATAGGTACCTACACTTAGGAATACTGAGTAAAATAAATAAATAAATAAAATACAATATGATGAAAAAAAAGTATGTAAAATAATAAGTTATATGGTTATAATATTTGCCTTTTCACCTCGTTGAGGTGTTCTTAGGCAGTTGAGACATTTACATGAGCAGAGCTACTCATGATACGATCTCCATATCGATCATAGATCTTAAAAATGCATAAATTAGTATTCGATTATAATCTAATCTTAATTTAAATCTATATTCAATCATAAAAATTCGTTATAATCAAATTTTAATATGAAATTTTTATTATTTTTTGTTTAAATTAACACAATTAATTAATTGATTTTAATCTACAATATTTCTAAAATCTAAATTTAATGTTAATGTGATACGTTGTCAAATTAATAAAGATTTGTTTTCTATCCTTGTTCTTTAAGCAGTACTAGATCGAATGAAGTATTTGCAATTTCAATGTGTAAAACTAATTATGCGCAAAACAGTTTTGTCAGACCTAGTTGTATATTGTATTATTGTATAGGTAATTCTATCGATAAATTTACAATCGATATTCTAAATAACAATCTTGCAGCTTTTTTCAGACGTACATAGTTGTAAATTGTATACCTAATTCTATCGATAAAACTGCATCGATATTCTAAATAACAATCTTGCAGCTTTTTTCAGACGTACATAGTTGTAAATTGTATACCTAATTCTATCGATAAAACTGCATCGATATTCTAAATAACAATCTTGCAGCTTTTTTCAATCGTAGTTGTAAATTGTACACCTAATTCTATCGATATTCTAAATATCAATTTCGCAGTTTTTTTCAGACGTAAGTAGTTGTAAATTGTATACCTAATTCAATCGATATTCTAAATAACAATATTGCAGTTTTAAAAGAAAACTTTTTAATGTCGTGTGTGGGTACATAAAACTGTTTTTTTTTATTTTTTTTTTTAGTATCTTTATTTTTGTCTGTTTTATTTCACTCTTGTTTATTCCTCCGTTTGTTATAACTAATGTTTTGTTATTCTGTAACTTATTGTTAACCATTGCTGATTAATTTGAAATTTTTGTACCAAAACAATGTTTTTTTCCAACTGTATGTTTCCAAAAAATAAATACCTATATTCGTTTTACTCCATTGAAACGCCTAGAGAAGAAACCATTGTAGTTTCGCTCGAAAACTGTGTATTCGCAAATATTTAGTATTGATTGCAAAACTTGGTTAAATCTGCCACTTTCATCTAATGAACTAAATTAAACAGAATAATAAACGCGAAAAGAAACAATGGCCGAACATTGAACTCACAATCCCTTATCCGGTACACAAAACAATGGAGGTGTTTTCGTTGGTATAAATTATTTTTACGATTACAGTTTTGTGCAAACCATCTAGACTCTAGAGAACCTATCATTTGTGATCATTTTGCGCAATTATTAATAATAATAGACGGATATTTTTAGAGTGGGTTATAAATTTGCGAATATTATAGAAATTAGTTCACCAAGTAACGGTCGATAATATTATGAATATCTCCACACAAAGGAGAAAAGTTGTGATGGATTTTTTAAAATATAATTCTAATTTTAAACAGTTATGTCACATTTTAAAATGTAATTAAACGAATGATTTACCTAATTTGAATGATCAACTATCAATGCAAATATTAAGTTGTCATATCAGCAGATAAATCATATAAGTAATAAATATTTTATGAAATATGATTTTATATATTATGTGTCAAATAATTTTACCTATTATTTATATTTACAGAGTTGATTTTGTGGCACATTTTAAGCTGTTTCAAGGCCCCTGTATACCTCGGGCATACGGATATACACAAATATGCACACTCAATTACCTTCTAATGTATGGAATACCAATAAATATTGTTTATCACCAAATCTGTAAAATTTATAGTTTTTTGACTTGCAAGAATAGTAATTAATTAGTAAAAAAAACTCAGCCGGTAAATTTTCATATTCTCTTTCGATTGAAGTAAATATCTATTTCATAGGCCTTGTAGTTTTTTACTTACAATAAATACTATTAAAAAAGAGTTTACTAGAAAAGCATTAAACTCGTTCATATTTTAAAAAAACCTACACAATAGAATCGAGATGTATTAAAAATAAATTGTTTTTTTTTTATTTTAAAGACGTATCTTGTGAGGGTACCTACTGGAGAAAAAAATCTAAATTTACCATTATTTAGTCTACTATAGCATCTTACCACGAATGTTGTCATATCCGACCTAAAGAAAAAGTGGTCGTTTCAAAGCGGATCTATAATTCCTCATTCGTGGTTTAAAGAAAGCATATCTCAATACCTAAATTATAAAAAAAACTAATGGTATGTATTTGAAGGATATTTATATGAAACATCAGATTGTCTGCCTTCGTTGGTTAGCAGATATCCCCTTTTCCTGCTATAGGTATCCAAATTATTTATTTATATGGGCCGACTGTTTTCCTCATAGACCCTTCTGTCCTGTACTATGTCACCTAGGCCATGTATCTGCAGTTGGTTTTGTCATTGCACAATCCAGGAATTCTTCGGTCTTCCTCTGTAAGTCGAGGAAGATCCATGGAGATTGCTTGGTTTACCATGTGATCTGGCGGTCTGCGTTCAACGTGCACGGGCATCATCTCAATTGTCTTTCCTCTAGAATCTTACATACATTGTATATCAGTAACGCCCAGGCATCCACGAATGCCAATACTCAACCATTTGTTTGACGAATTTTGTCAAAATAAGATTTTTAGATGTATAGAATGAATTATTTTATTTAGCCACGAATTTAGAAGGTCATCATTTATATTTATAATATTGTTAAATTTTTGTCCGCCTCACAGATAACTTTATGCATTAAAGAACTATCAGATTTTTTGTGAATGAAAGTTTTTAGCGATTCGATTTGATTATTATGTAGCGATGTTATTTTTATTATACCCCTACCTCCTAAATTCCTAGGCAAATTGAATTGTTCAATCGCGGAATTAGGATGATGAAAACGAAATTTAGTTAAACGCGTTCTAATTGTTCATTCTAAACTATCTAAATCTGTTTTTGACCATTTAATAATTCCAAAAGAATATGTCAATACCGGTATTGCCCAAGTATTAATAGCTTTAATTAAGTTTATAGCTGACAGATTGCATTTTAATATTTTTGTAATCCTATCTTTAAATTTTATATAAATATCATTTTCTTTAGTGTTGTCTAATTTGTTAGACTGCGGATAACCTAGATATTTATAAACCTCCAGCCCTTTCAAACTATCTATTTGAAAATTTCTCTGAATATCTCCACCCATTTCTAGTATTTTACCCTTTTATATTATTTTTATTTATATGATTTTATATTATTTTTATTTTATGTTATTATTATTATTTTATATACTATGTATGATTTTATATTTATTTTATATTACTAAGCCCACAACGGGATGTAGAGCCAATGATGATGATGATGATGATGATTTTGCTAAATCATAATTATATCAACACGACATATTAATTACGTTATCGAGGTAAAAAAATTTATATAAAAAACAAACCGATTGCATCTGATATATTATATAATATTAATACCTATATATAATCATAATATTTTCAAAACAAATTATTTTATAAAAATGATATCATGAATTGTTGCTTTGTAAAAATGTATGAGTATATCATCATACCTTCCTACCATTGTATGTCGGCTGGATTTTCCACATTAAATTACTTACCTATTCTATTTTATAACCAATTGGTGCATACTACAAATACTACATGCATGCACAACTGATTACAAAAGAATTTAGTACAAATTAATGCATATAATCATTTTTATTTAGGTAATAATAAATTTATGAAGTTTGATCATTTTCGTTATGCCACTGAATATTACAAAAACTAAGTATAAGTATTTAGGCCAGGGGATTGGTACGGGGGTATCCCAAACACATTTAATTTTTTTAATATTTAAATCGAATATTAATGACACATTATTTTTATAGCATTTTTAATGTAGCTATATTAAAAAGGAGCGGGTTGTGGCCAATACTAAACACTGCATTTCATAGTAAGTGTAGGTACCATTTATTTCCTTGAAAGGTTGACAATCCCTAAATTCATTTTTATGAAGTACATTTCTTAAACAAATATTAGATTCCTAGAGAACAAAAGTTTTCACTGCGCAAAAAACATTGTCACGAAACTCATAGTATGCACTCTCTACATATTGTTATGATACCTGTTGAAAAATTTAAAATTTTGCATTACTAGCAAGATGAGCATGTATGAGACAGTGTATCAATGTTGATGAGGCGATGGATATGCGTCAAGATAGAAGAATGTGGTGTTCGGTTCTCACTGCCAACCCCTTGAAGAAGATAGTAGTGGAGAGTAAAAAAATACACTTGTCTATAGAAACACATACAATATCAATATGAAGTTAATCACTCAATTTTCCCATACAGAATTTTTCATACAAATATGCAATTTCACAGTTAATATAACAGACCATAGATTTTTTTCTTTAAAGGTTGACAATCCCTGAATGCATTTTCGAAGAATGTATTTTTATTGTATTAAAAATACAGAAAATATAAAGAATTCTCGATTTTCCAGACCGTGAGAGCATTTTGAATATTTTGACGGACGAAATCATCGAGAAGAAATTAACGGATATCTATGGAAAATGAATCAACTCTAAGTTTATGAACTTTACCATATATGATATCAATATGAAGTCAATCGGACTTATAGTTTGGGCTGTAGAGAGGATACAAAAAAACAATGTTAATGATGAAATTATATTAATAGCGAAGAAATTAACGGATATCTATGGAAAACTAATCAGCCCCAGGTTTATGCACATATGATGTTAATATGAAGTCGATCGGACTTATAGTTGAGGCTACAGAGAGAACACAAAAAGGATACGGCGTACGCTATACATAAAAACACATCACGACAAAACTCATAGAGCAGACTTATCTACATGATACCCATTGAGAAATTGATGTAAAAAATTTGCTTAAAATTGTGAAATCATGACTCTCCACTATTCCATAGGAGTGGAGAGCAACAGATCCTCATCGTTTTTTGAAGTCGGTCCATAGACAAATGATGCTGATTTTTTACGCATTTTACTGTAGGATATTATTAAATCAAAAAGAAAACGTTGATTACATTAGGTTAGTTTTATAATTTAAGAGTGTCCTCATACATAAATTATATACGATCATATACTCGTAATAAAAAAATTAATTCATTATTCATTATTGCAACAAATAAATATGAGATCCTACTGTCGATAGCTATAGAATGTATAGTTGAAGAATAGGTACCAAACTATAAACCCTTAAATCAAAATTATTCGATATCTTGAGACATTTTGTTTTCTTTACAAAACATGTAGGTATGTCAATAATGGGCCTTCGTGGCTCAGTTGGTTAGGTATCTGACTGCTGATCCAAGGGTCCCGGGTTCGATTCCTGGTGGAGACAGTTTTTAATAATTGTGTTTTCAGTCTGGATCTGTGAGACGATAAATAATATCGTAAGTCTCCAGAATGTGGCATCTTGTTATTGGATGCGTGTTAAATAATTATTTGACATAGTACCTGTTAGTTGCCCGAGAAGCTACATATAAAATAAAATATAGGATAGTATGGAGGTCAGTCCTTTTTCTACCCCGACTTTATAAACAGCTTGATGGCATGTATGTATTTAGGGAGATAAGGTGTCAAACTATAGAGAGTCCCCATAGATATTGAGTATACTGCCATACAAATTGTATGAAAGGATGTCATCATTTATTGTCATTCATTTTTTTCAAAAAGTTAGTAATATACTGCTTTGATGTATGTACTTTTTGTAGAAAATTAAATTATCTAGTAGGGATGTTTTGACGCTTTTAGATATTTAAAAAAAATGGAAATATAGGCAGTTTAACACATAAATCTGTCATAAAAAAATGTTTTTCTTAGTAAAAAATGTTTGAGAAACTCTGGAGCTTTTTTATATAAACCATTTTGAGCATTTTTATTTGTACATATGTACGTATACAGCGTTGTAGCTTTTATGATTTTTGAGATATATGAAAAAATAAAATATAAATTGAGCCCTGACCGGACAAATTTTTTTTAATTCTGAGCATAGAAGTTTTATTGGCCCAAAATTTTCTACAAATTTTGAGAATTTGGGCTCTGTGCAGTTATCAATATATTTTTTTTTTTTTTTAATAAAAATGAATATGTCCTTGTTAAACAAGTACATATACATCTCCCTACGTTCCCTAAAATAAGCATAAATGCTTGTGCTAAAGGTGAACGAAATCGGTCGAGGCAGGATTCGAACTCGCGACCACTGGATTACTAGCCCAGCGCGCTAACCGCTCTGCCATCGACCCATCTATATAAAGAATAAAGAAAATCCATATATAAAGAAAATATATGTTGCGAATCCTCTAAGTTGGTGTTTTTTACATGCAAAATTTCCACTACGCCATACAAAATGTAGTATAATCCTAGTACCCACGTCTTAGCTTAATACTGCCAATTCATCAAGAGAAATAAATTCTCTTGAACAAATTGACAGTTGGATAAATACCATAGAGGTGCACT
The DNA here is from genome assembly GCA_963576475.1 of Molanna angustata. Lineage (NCBI taxonomy): Eukaryota > Metazoa > Arthropoda > Insecta > Trichoptera > Molannidae > Molanna > Molanna angustata. Next base: position 28,628,388 of record OY754982.1, read on the forward strand.
CTTCAATAACATAATTTGAAAATTTCAGTAGATTCATTTTGATCATTTATTGTTAATTGTTTATTCAAATTGTTTAGAAATTTCTTTATTTCTTATAGGAGCTCTTATAACAATTGAGGAGAACTTCTATGAACCAACTAAAGTAGAAGTACGCGCCAGCTATGGTGATGTAAGTATATTTCAAGTAAATTTTTATCATTCGAACACACATCCATATCTATCCACAGCTTTCAGTGCCCTGCCCCCCTAGACAACGTGTCATTTAGCTCAAGAAAAGAAATAAGAAAAAATAACTCAATGTATGGAAGTGACAGTTGTCACGTGACTTGCAACTGTCACTTCCATACATTGAGTTATCATTTCTTGTTTCTTTTCTTGAGCTAAATGACACATTGTCTAGGGGGGCCTGGTGCACTAAATTGAAAAAGCGCCCACATGAAAATCTGTTATGAGTTATAAAAAAATATTTGTCTTCCTTATTATCTTAAAAATTTGCATTTTTGCAGTAAGCAATTGAATTCAAATAGTTTTATATTTTTTTTCGGTGTCAGGTTTGTTATTATTATTTCGGATTCTTTTACTTTAATTTGGCGCCCCAGATAGCACCTGGCCTATATATTTATACTTAAACCTATGGTAGATCCGGCCCTGTATGAACCATGTGTTACCGATTTTTCTGTTTTTATTTTACTTTCATTAAATTGTGAATTTATATAAAATATCACAAGCAAAAAAGGAATGATACACTCTGAATTATATATTTTTATTCATTTCTGTTTTTATATTTTATTCTTTGTTCTTTTTTTTTAATTTTCAGAATAATGCTCAGTTTTTATCACATTGGAATTTTATATCAGTATCCAAAAACTCCATGGATCGCTTTGAATAATGCATTGTCTAGTTTTTTTTAAATACAATTCTACATTCTACTTTTTATAATCTTTTATAGATTCAGTTTTGACTAGTGAAAAAATTAATACTATGAATTCTAACTGAAAATTGTTATACTTCTTGTTTTTTCAATTGCTGCTAATGTTTAGAGTAATGTTTAATGATATTCATTTCAGGAGATTTGCGATCCTCAGTACATGTGTATACCAATATCATCATGTCCTCTGCTGGAAGATCTTTTGGATAAATCGTGTCTTGCCTCCGACAGGTAAATCATACGATTGTTTACAGTTAAAACTTTTATAATATTTCAAAAAATAAGAGATTGTTTAATCTCAAACATTCACACAATCTCTAATATCATACAAACTGATATTAATCTCAAACATGTGACTGTACATACATTTAAATTTATTTATCTCTCTATACGGATTGATAGTACTGAATTTTTCAGCTTTTTATTTGAAGTACATTCAGTTAGATTATGGAATATTCTCAGTGCTGATTTATCACGGTGTCTATCTCATTAAACATATTCAAAAAAAGGCTTAAGCTAGAATATTTATCTGTTAAAATACCTGATTCCTTCTTCCTTTCCTCTTTTTATCCTTTTGTTTTCCTTTCAATGTTATGAACTGTATTTATATTCAATATTTTTTGTTTTTTTTCTTTTTATTTTTGTCATGTGATTACCTAAATGGCCTGATACACATTGTATTGTATATTCAACATACAGAATGTTACAAATAAATTAATAAATAAATTATGTAAATTGATAATCTCAGTACTTACCTTCTTTCCGTGTCCAAGGTCATCCACCTATATTGTGTCCCTCCAGTAATTTACAGCCATAATTGCATTTGCATTTGGTCACCATAGATCTTCAAACGCAAAAAAAACAAAAATCTATAAAATAAAATCTCACATGTTTAAGCTATTTTTGATAGTTACTTTACGTGTCTGGCTGGTTCAAACCCTGTCACTCCAATATGTGGCGACTATTATATAGCTATTTTTTAATATATTTATGTCAACATGTATGTCAGCAATTCACTTCATTTGTCAATTTCAAAAACATGCTCATCAAATCGTTACATAACTCAATCAAAATGTCACAACCATAGACATATTTTCATCGTATCTATTCAAATATTCCATTCTTATGTCATTGCTATTCTGTCTTGTGTCATGTCACCTCATAAATCATCCGCAAAGCTAACGTTTCTATCCAGGTATTTCCGCAGGCTGACTGCGCTGACGTGCGGTTGGCGAGGGGGGGAGTCCCTGGTGTGCTGTCCCCCGGGAGGAATGTCTCCCCTGTCCTCAGGGACTCTGCCTTCGGGGGTTCAGGCGGACGAAGGAGACAGCTCTGCGGCGGAACAGTCGGCCCCGCAGACAGCAATGGCAGGGTCCACGTGCGGTAGTCCTATGGTGCAAGCGAGGAACTACAACGGACTTGGGTCGCATCCGTGGGTCGTAAGAGTCGGATTCATGAGTGAGAATATTATTTTAATTATTTTGTATTCCAATATGTCTAAACATCTTATGCATGTGACCTGTGTCGAGAAATAAAAATATTGTATTATAAGAACTGATTTAAGAAAATCAGAATTAATCAATAAAAATACTATGGAGCTTTATTGATTATCATGCTTTATGGGGTCTGAGTCAAATTGAATAATGCTGTTCGAAATCACAAAGCATTATGTTTAGTTAAATACTATACAAAAAATATAATAATTTGCAATTTCGAACAACGTTTTGTCAATATGACTCAGGGAGATGGTATGTATTAGATAGTTTGACTAACATACAATCATGGTATTGTAATATCGGGCCTTTATTTTACATCATAGTTCACCATTTTATCAATAGATGGAGGAATATATACTACTAGAGACCGGATTATATGCGACATGAAATGCTCGAAATATGAATGCTAGAAATATGCAACAGAATCACCAACATAAAATTTAAATAGATAGGTACACTGCCACTGATGATGATGATGTATTTTGCTATTCACTGGATGTTAAGTTTGACCACATTTTTTTTTTTTTATTTAAAATAATTATTAAAGGAGCCACTTGGCTCATGACAATAATATTATTGTAATATAATAGTTAGTCATATGCAACAACACTTTAGTTCAGTTCTTAGTACAGTCTTGTTTTCAACTCCCGATGGAATGCCTTTTCGTTCATGGTTTTCAATTTTTCTGTAGTCGCATAGTCTTTTGCACATTATTCTTTCGTATCCAATCTTTTTTGTAGCTTTTTCAGTTTCAAAGTAATTTTTTGTACGTGTGTTATAGTTATGGATTTGTATTCTTTGCGTAAGTCTTAGTTCAGGGTCTTCTATTTTCCCATTTTTATTTTATGTATTAATTTTAATGTTTCATATTGTGCCATCTTTTGTATGTTTAATTGTTTAGTTTCTTTTGTATATAGGAATTTCGATGGTGTATATGCGTTTAGACCATAGGTCATTTTTATTATTCTGTTTTGCTTTCTTTGTAGCTTTTGAATTCCTGCCTTATCGCCATTTGCCTAGAAAGGTATTAGGTATGATAGTTTGCTTTTGATATATGCGTTATATATAAGTACTTTCAGTTTTTTTGGTGCTTCATTATTTATTTTGTACATTAATGCCGAGTACATTGATGCTTTATTTATTAATTTGTTTATGTGGTTCTTCCAATTAAGTTTCCTGTCTATGATTAGTCCTAGATACTCTATGTTTTTTTCTGTTTTCAGGGTTTTACTGTTTATTTTTGCTTCCAATGTATGTTTTTTTTCTTTGTTTTCTATGTGTATTATGTGACATTTATTTTCATTCAGAGTTAGTTTGTTTGTGTTAGTCCATTTTTCTAGTGTAATAAGGTCCTTTTTGATGTTATTTTCTGTTTCTTTATCGTTTGTTGTTTATATAAAAAATTGCCATGTCATCTGCATAAGTCATTGTTTTTCCTTTTATTTCATACATTTTAAGGTCATTTATGTACAGTAGGTATAGGTAAGGACCAAGTATGGAGCCTTGTGGTACTCCGTATTCAATTTTTTCTATTTTACTATTGCTTTTGTTTAATTGCGTGTATTGTTGTCTGTTAGTGAGGTAGCTTTTGAAAATGGAACAGGCTTTATCTTTTATATCCAGGTTTTTTAATTTTTTTATCAGAGTTTCTATGTGTACTGTATCAAATGCTTTTTTGTAGTCTAATATTAGACCTGTGACATTTCTAAATATAATAATCATTACATTATTATATTTCAGGGATTAAAAGGCATTGAACCAATTAGCAGACACTGCCGATCAAATTAATAAAGATACTAATGTACCAAAAAATATAGAAAAACTAAAGACAATTTAAAATACAAAAGTACCATTCAGTAGATGCTCTTTGAGCGAAACGCGTCAGTGGTCAACACTTTAAATTAGTGGAATAAAGTTAAAAATTTGTGTTTTTACTTATTTTTTAAGTAATTTTATAATATTAAATACAAATGTAATTATTGTTTTCCAGACCGACAAACAGGTCAGATCAGATATCCTTGTGCTGGTTCCATCATCTCACGAAGAGTTGTTCTGACAGCCGCCCATTGCGCACTCGCCAAAGCTGAAGATTATAAACTGTGAGAATTATACTTTTATATTTTTCAAAACAACTTATAGCTTGATATTGGAAATGAATTTAAAATAAGTATGAAAAGATTAAAATCTATAAATTGAGTATCGGCAATGCTGCGTGTTTTGAAATGAAATCCAATCATTTGTTAAAAAAATACTTTTCTGCAATGGCAATATAATTTTTTATACCCATTTATCAGTTAAATAAAATTACAATTACATATATTGATTCATAAGGGCGATTTGCATTATTAATTTGTCTACATTATTAAATCCGATTTGACAATCATTGCTTAACATTATGTGTAAATTTAATTATAATATATTTTGAGAGATAATATAAAATATTTACCATTGGATTAAGTTAGCTTATAATATTAAAAAAATACCAGAATTTATTTATACATAATTCTAATATAAATGAATCAAGTTCAATACTTAAGACTGCTCAGTCACCTAACTGTTGAATCTAAAAATCCAAATCCATTACAATCTACGCTTACAATATAATTAACTTGATTTTTTTTTTAATTGCATATACGCAAACATTGGATTGTTTTTCCCTTTCGGGAGTCAAATGATATTTTTATTGACAAACGTTTTTTTTTAACATCTCAATAGTGACGAAGTTGGGATATTGTAGAAGAACCATAGGTGAAATGTTACACACTATTCAAATATACGGAACTTTCAAAAATTACATTGACAGGGAACCCAATAAGAAAGCATAATTGGTGAACGTTGCGCAAGCGCATAAAGTGATCACGTAAACCAGCTGATGACAGGTCGTATGACCTGTAGGTGCCTCAAGTTCCTGGTTCTTCTACAATATCCCAACTTTGTCTCTATTGAGATGTTAAGAAATAAATGTTTGTCAATAAAAAAATATAATTAACTCTCGGCAGTGTACATTAAAATCTAAATTATAATAACATTCTCTATTTCAAAGTAAGGTTACTAGCGAAAATTCGAAATTGGGATTAGATTTGAGTGTTTGGAGTAAGGCCGCTGATGTCTGTCAAATTAAAAAACTTTATAAAAAAAAGGATATCTTTAAGCTTTCATGAAACACTTAAAAAAACATTGTCAACAGATGGGTTAGTGCAGAGCAGTTAGCGCTCTGTTAGTAATCCAGTGATAATGAGTTTGAATCCTGCCACAACCGATGTCGTTAACCAAGCATTTACGGTTAGTTTAGGGAATGTAAGATGTATATTATGTACTTGCTTGTTTCAAGGACAAATTAATTTTAAAAAAATCTGCCTGTGACAATACATATTAAATAATGAAATGTCGCATGTAATGATTTTTTCTCTCTTCCGTTTGAATAATCCGTAATTGTGCAGTTAAATAATAGTTGATTATAGGTATAAATGATTAGTTCAATGTAAAATAAAATAAATAATGAAGGTCAGTTCGTAAATAATTAAAATTATATAATATGTTATTGTATTTATATTATTCAAATGCTATCACAAACTAATATTATAATAATTACTTTCAACAATATATGTTGTAAATCATGGATATGAGTATATTATATTGGGCTGTTTTTCATAAGCACATTGCGCTTATGAATGAAATCGAGCAGCTGTAACACTTGCTCAATTAGTTCCAAAAGAAATTGCCAAAGAATTGCTGCATTTGTATTTCTTGCTTCATCAGACGATCATCACTCATTCTTTCTTTATAATTAAACCATCTCAGTGCATATATTTTCATCTGATCACAAAATATCTGTTTCAATCATACATCCCTGTCTAATATCCTCATTTCTAATTCGATCATAACTCTTTGTACCCCTCATTCAGCGAAGAGACTGAACTACCACCGTATTTATTATACATTTACATGTCTTCTGCTATGCCCATGTCTCACTAGCACAAATCGGATGGCTGGTTGGTCGGAATATGATTTATGAATATTATCATATTGTACCTATTAATAATATTGATTTATAAAGCAAAGTTTTATAAACATAATTTTGGGTTTAACAGAGCATTTTCATAAAGACTGCTTTGTCTTTTCAAGGTCCACAAGAAACAATTAACATAATGTCATCAGACAGAATACTTTTTGTGAGTATTTTTGATTTAAAATGTAGTGATTCGGATTATTCCAGCAATTCTGTGTTGGTGGGTGAGTTTGACACAACGATGGATCCTGACTGCGGAGACATGTTCTGTGGTACACCAGTCCAGTCGTTGGCCATATCCCATATCATAATACATCCAGGGTATGACAAGAAGATATATAGACATGATGTGGCGCTCATTGTTCTAAAACAAGACATGAAATACACCAGTAAGTTGTCTACAATTTGATTGTTAAAGTCTAGTTTATTTTGTGAATTTTCTCCTAAGAGAGGAACTTTAAGGTTAGCTTTAATTATTTACTTGTATATTTGGTAATCAAATATAATAGATACATCAAAATACACAATGAATCAGATATTGTTTAAAAATCAATAATGTTCAAAGAAAAAGATAGATGACAATGTTCAAATCATTATCTTCTCCACTATATATTATAGTGATAAACAAAGCTAATCTTGGTCATAGGCTTGTATTAAATCAAGATCTTGAGTGCAAGACTTAAAAGCAGTGAGTCTTATAAAAGATTACATAATTTTTAAACTGTAAATGCTACAAATGTTCCCCATATATATTATAAACATACCCTGTAAATGATACAAAATCTATGCTATAAGTGGCTATTTTATCTTTAAATTATCAAAATGTTTTATTTTTAAATCATTCAGTGACAAGCCTGCCGATTTGTATATCTGGTGCTCCAGTGCCGACGTCTGCTTCCCTCCGTGCCGTGGTTTTGGGGTGGGGCAAGGTAGGAGAGGAGAGGACAGCCTCCCCCACCAGACAGACACTGGCCGTCCCCCTCGTGCCACTGGAGGACTGCAGGAGAGTATACGAGACGGCTGCTCCCCTCTCCACGGCTCAGCTCTGCGCTGGAGGAGAGAAGGACAGAGACGCTTGCTCGGGGTTCGGTGGAGCGCCATTGGTTATAATGATTGACGGACGGTATACTCAGGTAAAAATTGAATTTTTAATAATTTATAGTTGAATGGGTAAAAACATCACCTTTTGCCAGAAGCTTTGCAATTTTATATAATATATATTTTTTCTTTGTTTGGCAGATCATTAATATTTTAGCCTTACTCTTGACATCTATTCCCAATTTTGAATCAACTCTAAGAACCTCTTTTTAGGTAGGTTCTAAGCGTAGATTAGAACCTACCTAAAAAGACGAACGAAAGTTTTAGACAAACATGAAACTCCGCTACACCTGCTCAAGGACTGTGGACCACTGATACAAACAAGAGCCAGAATACTTGGCTCTCACATCGCTGATGAAACACAAATCAGAGAAGCCAGCCCACTGAAGATCTTAAGATTCATTCGAGAGATCGGACTATGGGAAGACCTCTAGAAGCCAATCATTCACAATGAGCTAATATCAAGCTGACGTGAAGAAGCTGCTAGAAGGATTTTATAAAAAAAGAAGCGTAGATTGGAATTAGAATCGAGTGTTGAGAGTAAGCCAACTTGTTTTAAGAATTGAAATCTAGATATATTTTGTATATATATATTTTTTGGTACACAAGCCCAGTGTACAGCATATAGATTAGTTGTTTGACTAATGTGACTTATACGTTCTTTTCCCTTAGCGTTTTTGTCCTGTTTCTATCGGGGTACGCTTTGACCATGATCCTGGAATTGGCGAGTCTGGTTATTACATTGAAGCGACTGCCATCTGACCTTCGTAACCCTTAAAAAGGGGAACCAGACAAATTGGATCATGGCTACACATAGCTAATAATATAAATCCGCACATAGTTTTTTTAAAAATCCAGAGGTGCCCCGCCCGGTTTCGAACCATCGACCTCACGCATGTGAGGCGACGACATTACCGCTCGGCTATCACCGCTTGTGTGACTTATACGTTCAATTCCTTATTTTTTCAAGTTTAATTAATACAATACAATAAAAAGAAAAAAGCTCTTACATACAAAAAAACTTGCAAAATCATGACTTCAATATTCTGTGGTATATTGTGGAGATGAGTACTTTCAATAATGAAGAAAGTAGAAATTCTTGAACCACTAAGATCACAAAAATATCATCTTTATTTTCAGATTGGAATAGTGTCTTTTGGATCAGAGAAATGTGGCAGTGCAGGTGTACCAAGTGTATACACAAATGTCTACAGTTACGCCAAATGGATCAGAGACAATTCACCAGTATCATAGTTCAAGACATTTTTTTTCTATTTTACAAACAATGAAGATTTAAATAAGATTTAGTTTGTAAATGATAAGCGGTGATATTATTTTTATTTAAATTAGATATTTATAAGAGTAAATTATTAATAAGATACTTTAACAATATTGTACGAAATAAGGTTTATTATTGAATAATAAAAAAATTAGTCAAAATTACACACTATTGTGACAGTATAGGTTTAATTTATAAATATTTTGATAAATACTTTATTTTAAGTAATAATCATTTGATTTGTGGAAAAAACTTAAATCTCTACTGCATAGGTACACATTATAAATTGTTTTCATTTTTGTGTTACGTCTTGGCTAAAAGGACCGATTTGTGTTACATCCTAGCTAACGAAATTGATTTGGCATCATGGTTTGGGTGTCTGATTTGTGTAAAATCTTGGCAAGTCAATGGCACAGGATGGCGAGGGATAGGGAAGCATGGAGATTGAAAGGGGAGGCCTATGTCCAACACTGGACGAATAATGGCTGATGATGATGATTGGCAATTGTGTCTGATTTGTGTAACATCTTGGCTAAAGGCATTGATTTGTATTACATCTTACAAAATTGATTTGTGTAACATCTTGGCAAGGGAGTCTGATTTATGTAATATCTTAACTACAGGGACTGATTTGTGTTACAACTTAGCTAAAAAAAAAATAATTTGCGACATCTTAGCCTGGGTATATGATTTGTATACGATCTTGACAAGGGAGCTTTGTGTTAAGTACATCTGAGACTGGATGTCTGATTTGTGTATCATCTTGGCAAGAGAGCCTGTTTTGTGTTACACCTTGGGTAAGAGGGCTAATTTTGTGTTACATTTTGGCTTAAATGACTGAGATGCGTCACTTCTTGTTAAAGGACTATATCTTGACTTAGGGAGCCTGATTTAACTATTGAAATAAAAACAATACAATAATTTTCTTAGTTTTTATTATAGATAGGTTTAATTACAATAAACGGCCACATAACACAAAACATTCACAAAACCACTAAGCTATAAAATCTTCAGTATAATCTTTTTCTTCCTTAATAAAAGGAAAATATAAAATGAAAATAATTAATTCCATTGACACATATCAAATCTATTATTTCTTGTTTATTATTTTTTTTATTCTTTTAGTGGCAGCTTATCGTCAAGCTTTTCCCTCCCAATTGGATACCAAATATAGATATAATTTAATGGAAATATGTTAATCCTTACCCAAAGAAAGATACTATTCACATCTATTCTTGTGTCTTCTTCTTCTTTTAATAATAATATTATTAACACATAACACTAATCTTCTTACATTAGTTTACAGTTAGTAATATTTATTTTTTATTAAATTGTGTACTTTAAAGTACTATCCAAAATAAATCTCTACTCTTCGGGCGTAAAATTTCATGATTTTTTTTTAGACTCTGCTTACTTTTTCATAAAACTGTACATTGATATAAGCTTTTTTTATTATCTTTATCCAAAGGTTTACATACAAATTACTGAAGCAAAACTTCTACTCGCCTCCGACTAATCTTCAATTGAAATGAAACAGTTGGTGATTATTATTCTTGTAATGTATTTGTCAAATGTATTAATTAAATTACCTTTATATTTTTATATCATTAACTTAGACAAAAAAAAAACGCAAAGAAAAATTAGGATTTTATGAAGTGTGCAGAAAAATGTCCAACAGTTTTTTTCATTAAATAATTTTTTTATACATGCCATGTCCAGAAGGAATTATTTTTATACATGCCAGGTCCAGAAGACATTATATTTATGCATGCCATTTTCAGAAGGCATTATTTTTATAGATGCCATGTCCAGAAGGCATTATTTTTATACATGCCATGTCCAGAAGGCATTATTTTTATACATGCCATGTCCAGAAGACATTATGTTTCATACATGCCATGTCCAGAAGGCATTATTTTTAAACAAGTTCAACAGAAAATTAATAATCTTTTGAACCTCGTTAATTCATGGTTTTTATTAAAGGATTCAGAGATGAATGTTTACAGTGATGATTGAACAAAGACATTGCAAGTAAACCACCAACTGCATAACTAACACAATGACGTGTGATGTTCCGCACGTCTGACGTCTCATTCTTTGCTTAGAAATATTAAGTGTTACTCAAATATTCTACAATCAAAACTTAGGAGATAAATATTATAAGGTATTGTGCTAAATATATCCGGACGAATTCATGATTACATTTTTTTCTCATACTAACATTATTATATTATATTCATTTTATAGAGAAGCGATCGCTCTAATATACAATATTTTTAAATTTCCCCGAACCCTCGTCTGTGATACAAAATTCTTATATAAATTGCCAAATTACTCAATATCAAAAAAACAATCAAATGACAACGTAAATAATAGCACATGTGATTTTAAAAGTAAATAAATATAGATCACCCGTGATCTTAATCACGAACAACATAATGACAAAAATACTGTGTAATATAATTTATATTAGTGCATTACATTGTAAACACTTTCTTGCAGCCCGTGTTGTAGTAAATTTACTGCAGAACAATAATTTCAATGTTTCATAGTATCCAATGTTTCATAGTAGCGAGTTGCAAGAAATATTATTTTACATTTCTCCTCTGATGGAAATCTAAATTAAAAACATTGATTTAATTTTAGGGTTACAAAAGAATTTTTCAAATACACGCCTAACTTAGATGTGTGATATTTTTTATATTTAAAAATAAAGAAATGTTCATGTAAGTTATTTTTGATTTTATAAAACAATCATAAATAATCATTTAAGGTGCAAAATGTAGTCAACACATTATTTTTTATTCCGCCTTTAAACGTAACAATAAAAGTTTAGAACCACACATGCTATGTTTTTACAAAATGAAAAACAAATGAATAATATTGAAAATGTGACAAAAATTCTATAAATGTGCTTGAGATTGTTATCAATCGTATAAACATTTATTTTTTATCAAACCACATGACAAATATATTATCGTGTGGCGATATATATCAACTATATTACTCGAAAATTGTCAATCGTCACTCGTTTTCTCAATATTTTCTTTAATTTTTATTATTATACACAATAATAAAACCAAAGTTTCAAATTCCTTCTCGTAAAATAATGTAAACGCCAAATTTACAATTTTCGAGGGAATCACTAATTTGCAGAGCGAATATAACATGTAAATGTGAATTATCTTACCCATAAAATCGAACTTGTGGGATTTACAAACAAACAAAATTCAGTACAATGATAATAATAATTATTATAATGTGAAAAACTTTACAAAATAGATTTTATGACAAGACCAGACTTCACTAAGTAACTCTTTTGTTAGTTGTCGTAAAATAAATATACGCAACTAAATAAAAACAACATAACATATATAAAATTTTATCAAAATGTAAAAATAAAAAAAAAATCGTTTTTCTCAAATCTTTGGCAAAAAAAATTAAGTAATTAGTTAGCTCTCATCCAAAGCAAATAAAATAATAAATAGGATTTTTTTTTACAAAATGGAATGAATAAAAGTAAGGACAAAATAATTATACATATCAAAATGTCACATGATTTAATATAATTTAAAATGACAATTATCTTAAAACTAAGTACGGCATGGTGAATTTTTATTGTATGCAACACTAAATGTGTCAAAAATGCAACTATTCAAATAATGGTGATGCTCTACTTATTTCATGCGCAGTGATGCCACGTGTCACATTTGAAAATGAAATAAAAAATTACTTCTGAATTTCTGTCCTGTCATAGATTTGTTCAAATAAAATGAAAAAAATATTGTTAGGTTAATTAATACTTAATGAGTTCAATAACTTATACATCTAATACATAATACACATGTATACATAAATATATAAATATAATGTTGTTATAAATACAAAAATATGATGTTGTTATGAAGCAAATTGCTTTTATTTGGAAAACAAAGATTTGTTTTTAATCTCAATATTGGTGGGACATAATAATATATTATTATATATATACTTAATAATTAATTTTTTAAGATATTACATTCTAATAAGAAATACTACAAAATGATATTAACCATAGCCATCCTTAAGACAATAGCCACGACACTTGATCTGCAATGTTGTTTGTGGTCTAGGACATATGGACACAAGACAATTTTGTTATGGCAACGGACTTATCGATAAACATGGCATTTTTGAAAAACTCACAAATGGTGAGTCAATTGAGAAGAATTGAATTTAAGTGGTTGAAAAATAATCTCACAAAGATAAAATAGCATCAAAATGAAAAATTAATTATTTAATTAGTTATTATTATTTAACTTTAGTCAATTTTTTAAGAGTTGTGATTTAAATAAGACTTTATTTGATTATTTATTAAAAATAACCTAACCGCAAATGCAAAAAATATTTACAGGTTGTTTAAATCAAGAATTACGTTGATTGTGTCATATTTTTTGACAATTTGACAAACATTTTACAAATGAAATTTGAAAAATCATTTATGAGAGATTATCTGCATATAAATAAAGTAGACCTCGTATTCAATAAAACAGCAGGTAAGGAAAAATCACCGTGTCGTTAACACATCTGATTTCCCAACAGTCTGTTATACACTTCATGTCGTAGACACACCATTATAAAATGTGAATAATTCACATTGACATTATGTCAATGCCTAGAACTACAAAGAAAAAACATTGTCAGATTTAAGGTTCGTGGTTAGTAACATTGAGAATGGCTACGTATATAAACTCATTTTATATTCTATTAAAACAAAATAGCAGCCTCTATTTAACACTAAATAAACCATTAGCTACCCAATAAAGGTACAAAATATATATATTATGACTTAATTAGATTTTAGTATACACAGATATCATCTAACGCTGTCCAATATAAGAGATTATAATACTTCATTTAAATGTACATCAATATGTTATAAATTATTCATCTACTAAGGTTGTTCCAACACATCACATAACCTCAAAAAAGAACCAATTATCTGTGAGGTTATTGATTCGGAGTCCCAAATATATATATATTTTTAAATTGGTGCGTATTTTTTTACTAATACGTACTTAACAAATCAAAAATACAATCATTCTTCAATTAGATATTCTTTCAATAGCAAATATTTGAGGTTATGTTTTGAATTAAACAATTCTATAGTATCCCAACACCCTTTAATTAATTGTCATTCGAAAACGCAAATACAACGTTGGGAGTGAAAATAATTGTCAAAAAAAAAAATGTGAGGACTCTTATTTTGGACATTTTTTCTAGATATCTGAAATACTTAACCTAAAATGCATTCAAAATCAATAGTGCATTAAAAAAATACTAAGAAATATAACAATCTTTATATTAAAAACATACAATCTAGTACAGTTATCTAGTAAAATTGGAAATAATTTTATAAATCAATGAAAGGAAAAAAATGGGTGTCAATTAGATGCTCGTAATAAACAGCTCGCTTATATTAGGATAACTTTATCGAGTACAAAAGCGCATATTTATAATATGGATATTATTGTTCGACATGTTTTTTTTTCTATGATGTATTTAATTGTTAGAAATACAAACGTATATTTTTATAATTTAGTTTTTTTTTATACAATAATAATAATATAATAATAATGTCAAAAAGCTGCAAAAATACTGGGATTAACACCTCTTCAAGAATGGAGAGTCTTAAAATTAAGGAGAGAATGTCTCGAAACATTATACAAACAATTTTTATCCAAATCTACCTACGAAAACAAAATCAACATAACCTTACCTTAAACCCGTCTCCGATACTTCCTCAAGTTATATGTTGTTTAAACAATACTATTGTATTAAGGAATCGAAGAAAACTTTCAATATTTGACTGGACTTTTTGAAATAGCACACATGTTTTGAAGATTTCTAGTTTGAAATTATTACATAACCTAACCTAAAACATGTGAAATTTTCATAATTACAATTTACCTACATTTAAAAATCTTACAAGAATGGTCAAACCGCAAAACGGCAAACATGGAGTTCATTACTAAAACATGTTGATCAGTTTCAGATGAAAAAAAGGGTATTCATATATTTTAAGGTTAGGTTAAATCGTGAAAAAAAAATGAGGTTAATCAAATAAAATCAATAATTTCAATTACTTCATCTTTAAAAAAACACCCATCCAAAGATAGTATTGAAATAAAAACTGATTATTATTATTATTAATCAAAGTCAGTTTTGGGAAACAAAAAATAGACAATTGTGAAGAACTTAAATTGGTAAAACAAACACACTTTTTAAATTACAATACATTCCAGTTTTACAATACGTAATTAATATATATTTTTATTTTTACATATTCAATGAAGAAAGATAAGATATTATTTTAAGATAAATAGATGTACATTATGAATCTATGGTAGCATAGACTACAGACAACATCGATACAGGTTTATAGTTTATTTTAAACAAAACTACTGAATAAAGAATGAGGATGGTAAAATCAGAATGTCAGCGTTGCACCTCCACTCAAAGGATATATCTTTTACCTTTTATCTTTTACCCACATGTCATGTCATAACAACAATGTACAATAAATATATGTTGAAGTTGAACTAAACTGAGACGGGCTATCAATGTTCATTACTTTCATACTAGTAGCATAGTCATGGTATCTACTCCTTGACCTCAAAATATTTATATGTTGGATTCTCGTATCCGTTTATCTGCATGTTGGCCACGTGGCGTTCCTCGGGAGTAGGGGGCACGCAGGGACCCGTCTGATCCACCTGAAATTATTAAATATCAATTCATTTTAAAGCTAACAATTGAGTTTACCAATCCAACGATTTGTCAAATTTACCGATTAAATATGTTTCCACTGTGCCTCTTGCACAGGGTGTAAGGAATTGTTCAAATACCAAATTAAAACAAATAAAACAATTTAAATGGGTTAATGGCAGAGCAGTTAGCGCATTGGGTTAGTAATCCAGTGGTCGCGAGTTCAAATCCTGTCTCGACCAATTTCGTTCACCTACAGCACAAGAATTTATGCTTATTTTAGGGAGCGTAGGAAGATGTATATGTACTTGTTGAACAAGGAAATATATAAAAAAAAAAAATTGTTTTGATTTTACATATTGACTCTGCAAAATAGATATTTTATCTTACAAAGCGTAATTATAAATTTGTAGAGTAAAAGAAATTTTTTAATTTTATTTCTTTATTTATTCAATAAATATGAATTACAATAAAATATGGCTAATCCCAAAATAAGCCAAGGGCCAGCGACTACCAGACTTGTGTCTGTCGGGGGATTTCCACTAACCAATGTGTCTATAAATGGATGAAGTGGTTTCTAATTACACACTTTATACTATAACGGACGTGTTGAAATAGCAATTTTCCACACATTGAAGGCTGTTATCTGCGAAAGCTACCAGCCACCTACCTACCTAACAGCAAATCTATCAACCTGATTGCAGTATCAATAACAAATCAACTACATACAGGGGCTCTATTGAAGTTAAGATAAAACTCCTCCAAAGAAGTGCGTATATTATATAGAGCATGAAGGTATTTTACAAAAACTCAAACTTTTATACTCTGCAAAGTGTAGATACGCCCAATTTTTGAATACGGTAGTCACCTCTGGAATGGTGTCCCCCAAATATCCTACTGGATACCCTCGATGCTGTACAAAGGCGTGCTTTACGTCTAGACAACAGGCGCATAGTGAGTGGTCTGAGTTTATTCTATAGATAATACATCAGGGAGATGCTCACAAGAACTTGCATCTCTGGTCCCTCTTCCACCCATTCACAAGAGTCACTCGTTACACTCAATCTCGACACCGGTTCAACCAGTCGCTTTTCAAATTCTTTTATTAAAAAAGCGCAAGCCCATTTTGGAGTGACCTTCTTAATTCTGTGTTTCCACCTTTTTATAATTCAGGTCTATGGAACTAATAAATTGGAGAAGATTGGCCGTTGATAGGGAGGGATGGAGACGATTTCTGGAGTAGGCCAGGGTCCATAGCGGACTGTAGTGCTAGTGATGATGATGACAATTTAAGTAGGCCAGGGTCCATAGCGGACTGTAGTGCTAGTGATGATGATGACAATTTAAGTAGGCCAGGGTCCATAGCGGACTGTAGTGCTAGTGATGATGATGACAATTTAAGTTCTTTTAAGATTCAAACACATATTTTCCTGAGCAATTACAAACAATGCGCTTCTTCGGAAGAGTATAATGGACCCCAACGTAGCTATGTTAAAAAAAGTACTCAGGGTTCATAGTATCCAATCATTGTTATCTGTTGTGGTGTCCTTACACACAAAAAATCATTCATTATACATTGACATAAGTTTGGGAATTCGATTCTTTCTATCAATATATTGACTCAATAATTAAATATGGTAACAATGTTACTTTGTCTCAATTTGTACCAAATTTACATTTAAACAAATTTACTTTGAATTTACGTTGCATTAGTTGGTTATAATAGATGCTTTATGAAAATAAACTTTAGATAAATTTTACGACAAAATACTGCAAGAGACTCTATGACGAAATGTCCATTCTTTTTTGTCGTTGAAACACATTGAAATAAATTAAATACTTCATCAACTTGTGTAACATTTAAGAAATGTAAAACAAACCTCAACGAATCCCATGGCGTGTGGACTAGCTGCGTTTCGTCGTCGCACAACGGCCACTCCGATGGCCACAGCACCCAGAACTGCCGCAAGACCGACACAGACTGCCAAGTACAGTCCACGACCAGAGTGTGCTAAACCGTTGCCACCGTACACCTCTCGACGAACTGAATAGCTCTGAAATATTCATTTCAAATTTGGTTTTATGTTGCAAAATTTGAATTAATTTAAAGTTCCCATGAAATTACACGGAATGAAATAACATAAAATGAATTCAAATTGTAATAAATATTCATAACAATGAAACATGCAGGTGAAAAGGTATTAGGTTAGGTAAAAGCTCCAGACCAACAAGATGAAGATGCTTAGGTGGTCTGGAGGTATTAAAAGGCTAGACAGAGTGAGAAACCAGCGAATCAGGGTCAGTTTCGGGGTGGTCCCAGTGATATAAAAGATAACAGAGTCAAGATTGAGATGGTATGGCCATGTGATAAGGCACGAGGATCATGCAGTGCATATTGCACTAGGAATACAGGAAGGCAGGAGAGGCATAGATCGACCCAGAGCAAAATGAGAAGAGGTGTTAGGTTAGAAAATCAATGTTGCCAAAGTTAAGTGGTGAGCAAGAGCCAGTAGAGAACTGCAGTCAAATGTCTTTTATCTGGGTCAAGTATTGTATGAAGAAAAGAATCATCTCCTCCAACTGATACTCAAGAGAATGATATAGATACCCTGGAAGCATTCCATTAGGAAATTAACTGGGATTAGAGAGGTAAGCCTCTATAAGAAATAACAATAATTTGATAAAAGGAAAGAGCAAGATATGATACCGGTTCTCCGTGTCCAATGTCATGCACCATGGAATGTGCTGGAGGAGCGTCCTGATGTACTCTTGCTGCAGCAGCTGCTTCATCAGCAATCCTCTGTACAGCTGCATCATCTACTGTCACTGGTGGTGGTTGACTGCTACTGTATGATGATTGAGATGACTGCTCTTCCTACAATCAAAATATTTTCATATAACATACTTACATTATTAATAATAGTGAAGATATTATTAATAATCAATTATGTATACCCAAGCATACACTAAACAACACTATTACTTAAATAATTATGAACACTATTATTTGAATAACATAAAGAATATTTTTTAAGTTGTATATAGCATACATAGGATTTTTTCCCCTGTCCGGAGTCAATGCTATTTTTTGAAAAATATTTAGCATCTCAATAGAGACAAAGTTGGAATATTATAGGAAAACCAGGAACTCAAGGCATCTACAACCTGTCATCGGCTGGTTTACGTGATCTTATGTATAGGGACTGTTGCTTCTATTGTTTATTAAAGACCAATTTCTCAATAGATGGCGTTACAAAAAGGTTTTTTCGTTACTTAATAGATGGCTATCTGTTTCTCATTATTCAAGTATATAGAACTTTCAAAAAATTTATAAGGGAACAAGAATAAGAAGGCATAACGTTCGCAAGCGCATAAAGTGATCAAGAAGATCAGCCGATGACAGGTAGTAAACCCTGTAGGTGCCTTAAGTTTCTGGTTCTTCTATAACATTCCAACTTCGTTTCTATTGAGATGTTAAAATTTGTCAAAACACATTAAGTATTTATCAATAAATATTTCCGAGTAAAGTCTGTTATAACAAATATCCAAATTATTTCATTACTCGATAATTTTACAGCATGAAAATGTGAATATCACCGCAATCATATTTAGAAATATTACCTGATTCTCTTGTGTGTTGCTAACTTCAGAGGCGTACAGCTGTGTGGGTGTTGCCTGAGATGGAGCCGGTCCAGCTGAAGAGGATGGTGGAGGTTGAGGTGCACTGGAGGGTGAAGCTGGTGGTGCCAGGGAGGGTGGTAGGGGGGAGGGAGATGGGGAGGTGACTGCATGGTCCTCAGATCGAGGTATGACAAGGAGAGTATCGTCCACATCGTCGTCGTCTTCCAGAGACTCTTGCTCAAATGTGCCGGCCATTTTCTTGCCCAAAACGGCTTCCACCTGAAATTAATGTTTCACATGATTCACTCACCACTAATAATTGGTTAAAAGATAAAAAGGAATGGAAAAGTCTGATCCTCTTTTTTCAAATTCCATTTAGTTGGTGAAAATCTATCAAAGTTTTAAAATTCTTTTTTTGTTCAGGTACACTTTTGATGATTTTTGAGTTATTCTATAATTTGTACAAAAAAGTAAATAGGTATTTGAATTTTCTAAAATGAATTATTAATATTGATTATATTTTGCCTTACAAAATCACTGCAAATTAAAGTGAAGCACTAAAAATAAGTGCACAACCGAAAGTCAGAGTTTGGCCGAAGCCGAAGGTGACTACAAAGAAATTTTATAATAATATTGTGATTATAAACCATAAAAATATGATATAAACTATGGAGTTATTATTATGCTTATTATTACGGCTCGATTTAACTATTTATTTATTTTTATTTGTTCATTTATTACACAAAATAAATATTACATATATAAGCTGACTAATAACGCCCCACTAAGGAAAAGCCAGTTTTGAGACCGTTATTTTTACACAGTTGGGTATTTTTGTTCAACCGTCAAGAATAAACAGAATATATATACAAAAACATTGAAAAGAATGATACAAAAACAAAAAAAAAATGTACAAAACATTAGAAAAAGTAAATATAAATAGTATTAAGTGACAGAAAAAAATGGGAACATAAATATGTGTCGGGTCTGAAGTCACGGGCGAAAAAAAATCTAATTTAATTGCTTTGTATTTTGTAAGTGATTCCTTTATCAAGCACAAAATTGATGAGTCATTGCAAAAAAAAACTAATTGTAAAAATTACTATACTAGTGAATTATATCTTTATGTGTATTATAATATTATATATTAAATATAAATAAGTATTATTTGGGATTTCAGTTAAATCTAAGCATCGGTTAATAGTAAAATTGCTAATTAGTAAATAATGCCCCAATAAAATCCCAGATAATAAATGATATTATAAAAAATCAAAGAAGCAAAAAATAATATTATAAATGAATCCTACTCGATGTCTCTCCTGTCTGACATCAGCCCTCTGTCTTCCCCTCTGTTCCTTCCTCAACCTCTCCTCTGCCTTGATTCTCTCCTTCTCGGCCAAGCGGTGCTCCACCTCTGCTCTGTACTTGTCCAAGATGGCCGCCTCAGCTTCCGGTGTCATGGACAGCATGGAACCGGGTGTCTCATCCTTGGATCGCAGGGCCTGAAAACACAATATAGACCTCATTCAAATCTACACTTGACTGTTGATTACTTTTTAAGTTAACTACCTACAAATTTATTTTTTACTCCTCACTAACCCAAATGGGGGAGTTATGATTTCGCAATTTTTAAGGCTATTTTTTATTGCAGATTATCAACTAGTATCATGCTGAGATTGTATTCTGAAAGTTTCATCACAATGTATCTGTGTGTGTGTGTGTGTGTGTGTGTGTGTGTGTGTGTGTGTGTGTGTGTGTGTGTGCGCTATGTACTTGTATGCTATGTAAGACGTGTTTATTTTACTTTATCAATTATAGACTAAAGTATTCATTAGATTTTTTCATATTTTGCAAATAATATACTCGCTTAGACCCCATTAGATTTTGAAGGATATCTGAATAGTGCTTCATAATAGTAAAGTTTTCATAATAAAATATTTAAAAACAATTTAACATAACTGTTTTCACGAAAATGCTGAATATTTTCCATATAAAATTTGAATACTTTTTTTTTTAAATAAAAAATGAATAAGTTGTTAAACAAGTACATATAAATCTTCCTATGTTCCCTAAAATAGCATAAATGCTTGTACTATAGGTGAAAGAAATCGGTCGAGGCAGGATTCGAACTCGCAACCACTGGATTACTAGCCCAGCGTGCTAACCGCTCAGCCATCGACCCATCTTTATGGAGTGACTTGGTAGTGAGGAGGATATCGTTGGCCATAACCCACTCATTTTATTTTGTAATAAATATGTCCTTGTAACAAGTTCATATACATCCTAATACATTCCCTAAACTAAGCATAAATGTACTGATGAACGAAATCGGTCGTGACAGGATTTGAACTCGCGACCAATGCAATACAAACCCAGCGCTCTAACCACTCTGCCACCAAAAATCTGTGAATGATATATAAAGTACTGCAAGACAGGATGTATTTTATTTTAAGAAAACAATAGGCATAGTTTTCACACAAACATATAATGAAGTTAACATTCATTAATACCATAACGGCTTATCCAGCTGTGTGGAATAACAGGTATGCAGGTTTCACTACACATGCGTGTATTCCCACACACCAGTCTCGTCACAACTAAAAAATAGTGGTATTCAGAATGGGTGGTGAACCTCATTGCTGAACTATGTGAGATGTTATTGTTGCCTGTTGTATTTTCGCTTACCCAGCTCTTAGGAGACATTGAAATGAAAATTAATTAGCAACTGAACTGAAAGTACTGACACACGTTCGAGATACTTTTTGTAATCTTATTTATTTATTTAGTTATTTTAGACTGTGGCGAGAATTCGCCTCCACAATATCAATCAATTAAAAACTCATTAGTGGAGGTCGACGACCTCGCCACGACTGTCGATTGTTTCATAGACAACAATAAAAAAATATTAATAGTAATCTATCCTTAAAACTCCCCAGCAACCGGAAGGGTCGATCACCCCATCACTTTCTAAAAACCTCGTCAACAGAGAGTAGGTATATAAGTAAAACATGCAGCATAATTAGACACTTCGTTTTTCAACCTGGTACTCTCGATTTCACTCTACACTCTCGACTTTGTAAATTGACCTTCGCATTATTATCGTTTATTCACGAAATGTGATATATTTAATGTTATTTGTATTTCTTTGTTATCGTGTGTTTAATTGTGCGCAGAATACAAATACGTGAGTTGCATCTATTCGTTTTTTTATTTCCTCTCTATATTTCTGTCCCTCTGTCCTATTCTATAGATTTTTCTGTACCATCAGTTTCTTGTATTGTGTCCTGACGCAAGACAGCTGAGTAACTTACTCAGGCGGTCAAGAGATTGACCCCGTGACCCCTTTTAATATAAATCCCCCTAACGTCACATCGAGAAACACATTCAGAAACTCTATTTCAAAACTACAATCCCTTCAGGAGTCTCTTACGATTATCGGACTTTACGGAGTCAAGCCAACAGTCCGATAATTCTCTAGAGTAACCTAAAACTTGCAAACGGCTTAACTGGTTAATCCAAACAGCCACACATTAGGTTTACTCGCATTGGGTACACACACACCCAACTAGCTAAATTGGTAACCCCTCTGGTTACCATCACACAGCTTAAAGACTTTAAATTAAAATTTTGCTCAAATGAATTGATTATTGCTTTGATTGGTTGCATGCAACTACCATGTGATCTAAAATTGAGATGGGAGGACGACATAAGGAGAGATATAGCACAGGTCTTGCATGTTTCCAATTGGAGAGAGGCAGCGGATGAAAGAAATAGTTGGGAGGCAGAAGTTGAAGGAGGCCGAGATTCAATTTGGGCTGTAGCGCCATCGAAGAAGAAGAAAATTATTCAGGTCTTCATTCATTCATACCATCACAACATATCCCACAACGTGGGGTAACCAGCGACAGGTGTGTTGGTGTATTACCAAAATGAAGTACATGCGTGCATCCCCAAACACCAGTCTCGTCCCATCTAAAAAGGCACTATATTCAGAATGGACGGTGAATTTCACTGCTGAAATAAGCGAGATGTTATTTTGCCTTGACACCAGAAAATGATGATAATAGCACTATAATAGTGATAATAGTGGATGCACTATTCTAGTCCGGTGTCTGACTGCTAACATTGTTTAGATAAATGAAATTTAGTGCATCTAAAATTTGATTTTTGTACTAAGCATGCTTGGTGAATTCTTGGATTGTGACATTGTGATTATAAGATTGAAATTTAAACTATACATCTTTTCATAAAAATGTAGAAAACAGTTTGTTAACAACCTGAACATAGTCGTCCATCAGCTGTCCAATCTTGTTGTACAAGTCGGGATACCGCCTGAGCATCTGCAGGCTGTGGTTCACAGTGCGGTCAATGTCGACCAGCCTCTCCAGGGTGCGGGTCCTCTCAGCAGCGGCTGCCTCGGGAGATCCAGCCAGCAGATGGCGGTAGTGAGCCAGGGCGTGGGCGCGGTCTTTGTGCAAGGCCCTCAACAGTTTTTGGAGACACTTCTGCACACGGTGGGTCTGCAACACAATCAAGAACAGTAAAGATGTGATTATGAAGATTACAGATATGATTTTTTTGTATCACCCGGTCTGCATATGGGGACTATAATTGACTCCTTCGCAGAACGCTAGTGAGCAAAATAAAAATGCACAGCACAAAGGGTAGCTCATAGTGCCATCTATATTAGCAATCTCGGCACCATAGTACACAAAGGGTAGCTCATGGTGCCATCTAGATTAGCAATCTTAGCACCATAGTACAAAAAGGATAGCTCAAAGTGTCATCTAGATTAGCCATCTCGGCACCATAGTACAAAAATAACAATCAAGGAATGAGAATAGAAGATTCATATGCGTGGACTGTTATTGATTTCAGGTCTTTTTACATGTAGAGCAACAGAGATGTGACCAAGATTTCTGGAAATCATATGATAATTATTTTATTTTTTATTGCTTTTCGGAAACTAATTGTTATTTTTGATTTATTTTGTAATGTGTAATTTTCCGGAAGAAAATAAAAAAATCCTGCAAGCAAATAAAATATAAATATTTTTTAACAGCCAAAATTGAATAACAGGCATTTTTTCAATGGAATGTTTTAACATACATTTGGTGGTACATCAGCGAGTGCCCTGGTATAACACGCGAGCGCGTCCCGTCTTCTCTGCGCAATGTGCGCCAGTACCCTTTGCTGGTGGAGTGCTGCGAGTCTCCGCTGCTCGGCGGCCCCTTGCCTCTCGAGGGCCCTAACTCCAGCCTGGAACCTGGACGTCATGCGGCGCCTGAAGCCGGCCGCACCTCGTGGATCCTCCGCCCTCATCTCCTGATAGCGTTCCTCCAACTCACCCCACTCCTTCATCACCTTCGTCACCTGCAACCGCAGGTGAACGTGATTAATCATCTACACTGAATGATAATGGCTAACTGTCTTTGGTAAATAAATTTAAAATTACTATATATGATGGCGTAAAGTAGGGTAAACACTGAGTATACCTGGGGTGTAAATCCGATCAAACGGCGGAATAAAAGCCTCAGTTTATATTCGATTTTTTTAAATTTTCATAACATAGCCCACTTTACTAGTGTGGTTGTTGGGGACAAGAGGCAGTAGTTTCTTTAGTTAGCCTATATATATCCCCGCTAAAGGCATTCCCAGTCAGTTCTCTAGGGCCGTTGTTGGATAAACAACTTGCACATTCTGAATGCACATTTTCATTCATCCCAAATATTATCAGTTATTCTTATACCTAAAACGGTGACCCCGACGTAACATGATCAACAATGGTGAAAAAATAACTCGATTTACAAAAATATATATAAACTGTTGGTCAAAATGTCACATCACTCTACACTTCACTTTCAACACCTATAGTAACTTAATAATTCATGAGTACTTTCAGTTATCTCAAAATTCATCACATTTAACATCTAAATATAACAAAAAAAAACTTTTCTCTTATCATATAAGTCACAAAATGATTGGCACAGAGTAATCTTTAGAGGGTGAAATGATTTGGTTCAATGATAATTTCTTGGAAATGTAACAAAAACCAAATAAGTCACACCAAAAAACTCATGTAAAGAAAAGATCGGATTCAGCCAAGACCCACCCTGGGCTGTCAAGCTAATGATGATAATAATACGAAGCACACAAAGTAACTTTTACAGTTTGCTTTAAATCAGTGATCAAATATTGTGCAAATTACTACACAATAGTGATGGTGGATTCACATTTTCAATAGCGTGCGATGATCGCTTACATATACAAAAATACTTAAAGCAATGAAGAAATAACACTAATCGCGGAGTTAAATGTAATCAGAACGCTGCCAACCTTTTCTCTGTGAGTCTCCTCGAGCCTCTGCTGAGCATCTTTGAAGCTCTGGTGTTCGATTCGTGGGTCAAAGTGTGTGAAGTACGGATCTTGGGTTGCCGTCGGTTCCACTTTCACTGTCACAACCTAAAACATACAAAACACAAGTCATACTTTAAAAAGCTTCAGACCCAAATAAAGCTCTAGTAATGTTCTAACCCAGATGGATCATTCTATAAAACAAATATCCTTTTTGATGTCTGTGGACTTCTATAAGATCCCATTGACCATGTGTATATAATAATCTCAAAAAACGTTAAAGAATTCTGTCATATATGATGCCATATTATCAAAAGATTGCCATTGAGTAATCATTTATCTTGGTAAAATCTCCATATTAAGATTTGAAGTCAATAAGAGAACATGAGTGCAAATCTATTCTCATTCATTAGCTGTTTTTTTTCATGATTTCTGGATTGTTAATCTAGAATTTAGATGATAATTTAAATTGAAGAATGATTATTTACAGTAGGAGCTTGTGTAGTGCTAGGAGTAGTTGTGGTCGGAGCCAAAGTTGTGGTTGAAACTGTGGGGGCAGCTGGTGTAGGCTCGTCCCAATGTCCGAACGTATCGTCTCTGTCTACATCTTCCCTCGAGTCTGCGGCGGCTGTATCATCATCGTAGTCATCATCAGCATCCTCCGTGTCGGGGTCTCCTGTCTCCTCAATGTCGTCGTCATCTGAAAAACATTTGTCGAGATTAAAAATGAACTGTATTTTTGTGTTTCTTTATCGTTTGAATCGGGCTTCGGAGTGACTCGGTTAAGTCCTCAGTCATTCGAAGCCGAACAGCTTACGAAAGACTTCGTCACACACGATAATCTCTCTCTGTCGCGCTGGACCAATTGGAACGTGTGCGAGTGAAACAAAAGTAGACGCGGCCAGTTCTAATGGATTTTCATTTGAGTATTCAAAAAATGGAACATGTTGTGTTCAGTCTTAATGTATCAATGAAATGTGAAATATTTTTCTTCTCCCTAGTGCTTCCACATTAATGTAGAAAATATTATAGTTATCACCAAATATCTTGAAATATTTCGGCCTGGAGGAGGACTATTTGCGCACCATGATCAAACAAACTAAGCAGAAATACCAAATTTGTCTTCTGTGCACCCATGTGATTATCAATAATTTGACTAAAAAGTTTAAATGATTCAACTGACCATCAGATCCCAAACCGCCATTGTTGGCTGGCTCGTCCGCCATCTCTTGATCTTCATCGTCGTCATCAATGTCCTCTGTGTCGTCATCATCATCGTCGTCTGTAGTGTCATCGTCCACCGCCTCATCAGCCATGGCATCGCCGTCTCCTGCACCATCTCCAGCCAGGATGTCATCGTCCTTGGACAACAGATCGGACTCTGGCTTCAAGAGGTCCAGGTCGATTGGCTTCTTTACCTTTAGGTTGTCTGAAAAAAAAAAACTGACGTGAATAGACAAACTATGTTAACTTAACCTTGGGGGGATATCTCGGGGGAAGGAACACATTTAAAAAAGGCTTTTTACATACAAAACAAGAGAATATACAGAGACAAAAACAATTTTTACATAACAAAAGAAGCAAGACCAGCAATATTTCTTATACCTAATCAACATGGATTCTTTCCGGGTAGATCAGTCGAATCAAACTTGCTAGAGTATACGGAATACATTTTAACGAGGGGGGGGGGACAAGTTGATTCCATTTATACGGACTTCTCGAAGGCTTTTGACAAGATCAATAATAACATATTAATACATAAATTGCAGTGTGCACGGGGACCTATTGAGATGGTTGTCGTCATATGTGAGAAATCGACTACAAGCCGTTGCAATTAATAATTGCAGGTCGGAATTCCGTGAATGTGTTTCGGGCGTGCCGCAAGGTTCTCACTTGGGACAAATTCTATTTAGTTTGTATATAAATGATGTATCTAGCTGTTTCCGCTCATCTAACTTCCTCGTTTATGCGGACGACATAAAAATTTTCAAGAAAATATGCAACCGGAATGACATAATCGCATTACAAGCAGATTTAAATCGCCTTTCTGTATATTGCTCAAATAACCAATTATTTCTTAATATTGAAAAATGTAATAATATCACCTTTACGCGCTCCAAAACCCCAATTTCTCATGAGTATACAATTAACGGAAATATTCTTATTAGAAAGCATGAAATTAGGGACCTTGGAGTTATTGTGGATACGAAGATGACATTTAAAAGCCATATTGACTATATTATAGACAAGGCTTTTAAACAATTAAATTTCATAATTAGGGTATCAAGGCCGTTCAAGTCCACGGGTACTCTAAAATCACTGTACTGTTGCTATGTCCGTAGTTGTATTGAATACGCGTCTATTGTATGGAACCCACATTACGTCACGTATATAAACAGATTGGAAAATATACAAAATACATTCTTAAAACATTTAGATTATAGAAGCAGACGTTCTTTTGGTGATCCCGCACAATCAGCCCAATATCATAAATTAACTACCTTAGAAGCCCGGCGAACTGTAGCTGACATGTCTTACTTATACAAGTTGGTGAACTGTATAACGGATTCTAGTGAGTTATTATCTAAATTAAACTTTCATGCACCAAATAGGCTTACTAGAAAGACTCATACATTTAGGCCACCTAATTGTAGTACTAATTATGCTCAGAACTCCTACATATATAGAACGTGTTGTAACTATAGCGCGTTCTTTAATGAAATAGACCTTTTCAATAACTCCTTAAACGGATTTAAATGTTCAATTTCTAGATTACTGCTTCGTGGTTAGGTGGTGTACGTGTGTTCTTCTTTTCCTACTTTTCTTTCCTACTCCCTTCCTCAAAACTACTTATTTTTGTAAATATAATAACGATAATACTCGTAAACTTAATTGGTTCACATGTCATATTATGTATGTTAGTATAATAAGTAAATTTAACTGTCTGTTTACATAATAAAATAAAATAAAAATATTGCGGGAGGACCCAACGTGTCTTCCAACCAAGCAAAAACCAAGCGGCTACACGGAGAAATCGAGTTTCGTTTTAAAGTATGGGGTCCTTAGGTATACCTAACAAGTAGGCATCAAAACATCGCCGGTCCTGTGACCGGCGATTAAGAAATCTGAGTGCCAACAGAGCTACGTATTACGAAAACGAGAATATTTCTCTTTGCCTCAAACCGGATTCGGCACATTTTTCTACAAAAGCAGCCGGACGCCCGGAAACCAAATTCAATCGAACCAGGCTTAAGCAATATACAAAATAGTAATCTGTATGTATGTTAATATTATATAACATACATACCATGTGTGGTGGTATATTATTTCTATAATGTTCTATGTAATATGTTAGGGCAGTCCAAGGTGAATGACTGTCGCGACAGAATGGCGCTATTTTACGTCTCAGGGCCGTTGTGTGGATAATGGCCGAGGACAAAGTGCTTAGGACGCTACCAAGTATAAAGGAGAAAGATCTCTCCATAGAACATCACATAATGACGTACATACTATAAAGGCGTGTCGATAATGTTCCTCGCGGGATAAACAGAGAACCGAAAGCTACATTTTCCAATCTTGAAAAGCAAGACAAGCATTTTGTTTTTACCTTTTGTATATTTAAATATTGTCATTCTTTTCTTGAACGATCTGCGACCTTAGTTGGTATGTGTGCAAAACTTCCCCTCCGCGGCGAAAAGGTCCAAGATGTTTGGTGGAATCTATCAGTTTCTCACCAATAATGGATGACGCATTGCTGCGTTGCTCACCTATGCACAAATATATACTCTCTCTCTGTCTCGCATTCACACGTCAATCGCATAATATTATAGAAAAAAATCAAAATAATAGGAGTCTGAAGATATGATGATGTATAAATCGCCTGGTGTTCAATTTTCTTCGTCAACCGTGATAGGGTCATGGTGCAACGTCACCTTTGTATATTTTCACAACCAAATTGTTCTACACAATTTCTTCCCATGTGGCCAAACCATCTTTTATTTTTTTTTATTAATTGTGCAAATTAAGGACGGCCGTTCGTATTATTTTTACATGGTAGTTTTAAGATTACTAGTATAAGAAATATTATTGTTGAATAAATTTTCGGTTCGCCATTCAGGACATGTCTAAACGAACGTTTATTTCGAGGTTTTTAATCAATTCCATGACCTATATGTTATTATGTACAAACTTGTCTAAAGCTTAAATCGGACCTGGACTAGAGATACTACGTGAATATATTTTAATGTTGCGGGGGTGAAGAGAAAAGCTTGGTCGAAGGCAGATACAAAGAGGCGTCGAGCCAAATTCTACCATTATATACTTTTTTATATCAAATCAATCTTGCGTAAGAACTATAATATTCATACAATAAATACTATAGACCGTTTCAATCAATAATTCATTTTTTTATCATTACAAATTACATAAAAGCAAAGCCTTCGTAAAATTACAGAGTAGTGAAATATTTAAAACTAGCTGAATACCCGCAAGCGATTATTTGAATGCCGATGAAAATATATTATAAATATCATACGACGTGCTGTAATTGACAGCTGAAAGATTGAAACAATCGGAGGAACAATGCGCGCAAAGTATATCTAGCCCACAAATCAATACACAACTTTTGTACAACGTAAATCGCCGACTTTCCATATCTCGGATTATGTTGATGTCGCGCCGTGCACATCGTCGCATAGAG
Source organism: Molanna angustata (assembly GCA_963576475.1). Lineage (NCBI taxonomy): Eukaryota > Metazoa > Arthropoda > Insecta > Trichoptera > Molannidae > Molanna > Molanna angustata. The sequence continues at coordinate 28,658,619 of OY754982.1, forward strand.
TGTAAAAGCGCGTAAGTCAATATCGGCAATTTTAGGGTAGAGCAAACAAACTTTCTAAAATTCTCATTATATTACACATAAATATACTTTTTCAAATGTAATATTACAATTTTTTTGCTTTTCTGCAAAATTGGCGATATCGACTTACGCGGTGTTATACCTATGTAATGCGACGACAAGCAGTCCCAACTCAGACTGCCATGAAAATAGCTGTGCACAAACATGTGCAAATCATAACTACAATCTTACGAGATCTTTATTTATATGCAGATGATAGCAACTCCGCAGAACTAAATTCGTCAGATTTTCATCTATTCAAGCTTACAGACAGAAAAGAACAATATGAGTCATTAAGTGAAACGGTCTATCTACCAAAAGATAATCGCATATTACACCAAATACCAGAAAACGACGATAATAGAAAAGAGTGGAAATACTATTCTAAGCCGGTGCCTCGCAGAATTGAACAAATAAAGCAATATTATGCGATTTTGTAATAGTATAATGTGCGATATTCAACCAGGAATCGATATATTATAAGATACTTGGATTCAGACAGACTATATATACACATATCCAACTTCTTGAGTTTATTGAATGGCTCGGCTTCGTATAGTCTATCTAATGTTAGTATAAACAGTCGTTATGAGGGTGAATTTGTGATAATGGATAGTAACATCACTAGTGTACATATATCCATAGTACATATATTGTGATATTACATCCTCTCACTATCTTAATTGCTTCCTGAACCGTTCCTTCTAATGGTTCCGTATCAACCTCCACGGATGCAGCTCTCTGCAAACCATTGCTGTCTTTGGCGGGATCCCTCGCTTTCATTCGCCATTCGACAACGTTGATATTCATCGATGAAACTTCTTTGATTATTACAATTCAAACTACGTGGTGATACTTACAATTTTAACTATATTTTTTCTTCAAAGTCTACAGTAGGATAAATAGTAAATTTTAAAAATCTTTTCCCAGTACCCTCAAAAGATACGTTTTTCAAATAAAGAATAGTTTATTTTTACATCTTTATTATATTGCGTTTCTTTTTAAATTTGATTTTGTTAAATAATTTTCTTTGAATTTGTTAAAAATCAGTTAACATAAAACCCCTTTTTTTACTATTTTTTATTGTAAATAATTAAAAACTACAGGGCCTATGAAGTAGATTTTTACTTCAATCGAAACATCATATGAAAATCAGCCAACCGAGTTTTTTTACTTCAATAAGTACCTATATTATTATTATTCTTGCTATTTGAAAAACCTTTAAATTCTACCTTTTCTTTGCGAAAAAATATTGTAGATCAAAGATTTGGTGATTCATACATTAGAAGATAAATAGTTTGCATATTAATTTGTGTACATCCCATATGTCCAAGGTCACAGGCGTTAACAAGGGCCTTGATAGTAGAAGGATGTTTGCAACTAAGGAAATATAGGCAAATATCTTAACAATTTTTGGTGCAGTGAAGATAGATTTGCGTATCGACCAACCAAGCAGAAACTCCAAATTTATGTTCTACGCAACTGACATCATAATTCTCTTCATTATAATTCCATTTTCATTCCCTAGCTCCGTAATGTTTCGTTCTCTTTCGCTTTGATGGCGGCCTTTGATAGATCGTGAAACAACCACCTTTGGGTATTTAATCTTTGCTATCTGGAGTCATTGAGTTTCGCTTATTGGGCCTTTGACAAAAAGAACCTTCGAACGATCTACAACCCAATAAGAGAAAATAATGGTTGGCGTCGTCGATACAACAGGGAGCTATATTAGATCTATGGAGAGTCCCAGTTCCATCATATGGACTGGTCACATAATCCGAATGGACGGAGACGACCCCACAAAACGCCTCACGATCTCTGTGCCACAAGGTCGAAGGAGACCAGGAAGACCAAGGTCTCGATGGATGGACAGTGTCGATGCGGATGTATCCGCAGCAGATATTAGAGAAAAAAGGCAGCAGATAGACGGGAATGGAGGAGACTCCTGGATTCAACCAAGGCCCATCCAGGGCTGTCGAGCTTAGGATGATGATGACGATTTTCGATATCTTTATCAATTTACATTTCACAGGCTTTTGAATCGATTTCCAGAAAGTTAATATTAGGTAAATATTCTTTAAGCCAATAAAAAACCTTCGAATCTTTTGTTTTTCAATAAATAACTACAACAGATCCAGGATTGCCTATAAAAAAAATTGACATTGGGCCCATCATGTATAAAATAGTTGTTTAATTGCACGAAGCCTACGAGTCGCAGAAAGGTCGCAAAAAATAGACACATTACAGAGTGAATTAAAGGTCATATTAACAAAAACTAGACACAAAGACACGTTAGAGAGTGACTTTGCAAAAACTTTGCAGACGTATGCCGGTCTCGCAGTATTTACTTATCGGCAGAATCTTAAGTGCCGACCCAATTATTTATAAATCCAATAAGCACCTTCTACGTATCATACAGATACGTATGGAAAAGTTCAGCAAAACAGAAACAAAGTTGTTATCAAATTTGGCCATTACGTTAAGTGCCGTAAAAAAATACATTCATAATAAAAGTTTTAGTGATGAGCAAAGTCTTGCAAATATCGCAATACTTGCAAGACAAGACCATGGGGTGCAATAACAAACCAAGAAAATAATGCACTTACTGGTCTCACACGACGAATGATGAGAGTCGTTCAAGTGAAAAAAGAATATACTAAAAGTATCTAGCTTGCGCAATAGAATTGCAAAGTGCATATTACCTACATAGTTACAATGACATTTTATATGTATATAGACACGTTATATAAGGACAAAACGCTCTACAAAAATTGTACAGTTTAACAAATTCTTACAATATCACCAAAGAAGAGCTCACACGACAGAATACATTAAATGAGAAAGAGAGCACAATAATAATATACACACAGACATCTTTTCTCTTTTACTCCAGTGCAATCAAAATAATATTATCTCTCACATCAAATAATAATGACTGTTAAAAAGATGAACTTATATTAAGTTAAAGCGAATACAACAACAGAATCTCTTTGCATATCAACATGCTAATATGACTTGAATACTCTCTAGTTTACTCAAAATAAAAATAACTTTCGAAAAATCCATAAAAATGTATACGTTATCAAATAAATATGCAGCATGAAATGATATATTATGGTCGCTCCTTCACAGGTTGGAAAAAGATATTGAAAGGAGAGTAACGGCAGGTAATAGAGTGAATGGTGCATTTGTCGGCCTTCGTGGCTCAGTTGGTTAGGTATCTGACTGCTGATCCAAGGGTCCCGGGTTCGATTCCCGGTGGAGACACAGTTTTTAATTGTGTTTTCAGTCTGGATCTGTGAGACGATTAATATCATAAGTCTCCAGAATGTGGCAACTTGTTATTGGGTGCGTGTTAAATAATTATTTGACATAGTACCTGTTAGTTGCCCGAGAAGCTACATAAATAAAATAAATAAATAAATAAATTAAGAACGGTAATGGCTGACCCAATTATTTCGAGGCAAGCAAAGCTCGCGGTACACAATGGTATCGTCGCACCGACTCTAACGTATGCTAGTGAGACATGGACATGGCAGAAGACGCATGAAAGTAGAATTAACGCGGTTGAAATGAGGTCACTAAGACGAATGTGTGGTAAAACGATGTATGATAGAATAAGAAATGAGGATATTAGACGAGAATGTATGATTGAAAGAAATATCGTGCCAACTTTTTCGGCCACATAGAAAGAATGAGTGATGACCGACTGACAAAAAAAGTATACAAGGCTGATAAAAGAGGAACGAAAAGTAGAGGTCGGCCAAGAAAAAGTTGGCACGATCACATAAATGGGATTTTGAAAGATGGTGATGTTAGAAGTAAGAATAATAGAAGAGCGTGTATGAGACGATGTATGGACGTGAATGAAGCGAGGAATGCGTGTCAAGAGAGAGGAGTCTGGCGTTCGGTTCTCTCTGCCTACCCCAAATAGGGAAATGGCGTGATGGTATAGTATGGTATGATTCCTTCACAGGTCTAGGGTATTTTTTTACATGTTTTCATCATACAAGATGGTATTTTGACTAGGATAATACGTTCGAACACTAAAACATCTTGCGTGCAACAAGTGCAATAAGAATTAAGTTTAAACACTAGTAACGTATCTATTATATTTATGTATATATCTTTGCATAATTCACCCTATTATTTCTTTCCAAACAACATGTAAAGTTGTCGCCAAATATCTCGAGCCGTTTCGCCGAGAAGAAGGGCAATTTGCACGTATAAAAAATACACAAATTTGCGCTCTGCGCACTCGGAAGACAGGTTTAAGATAATATTTGGCGAAAACTACACCTACTTCGTACGGGTGGAACTCATATAAAAATAATGATCTTCAATATAATATGCTTTCTAAACAACGCCACGACTCGTCATTCGGCAGAAGACCGAACCAACAAGACGGATATAAGTCGTTTGTTAGTTCGTTCAAAGGGAAACACGGAAAGTGAATTAACTCTCTACATTTTCAAAAGTTGTTAATGTTGCAACAGCCCTCAAAGTTCCGGTGTTTAGTAGAAGAGGGCCGGGTGTTTGTGTTTCATAACAAGCCACCTACCACCTTGGCTTGGGCTCTGCTTGCTCCCTCTAGTGAAAGCTTCGAGTGGATGTATATAATAATATTAAACATTATTACATACAATACGATACTGGTGAGTTGTTTTGAACGGCAACGTAACGCCCGCCCGCCGTCGAGTTGTTGAGTACACTTATGCTTCACAACAACTACACGCGTGATTGTATACACATCAAAGTAATCCATACCTTGTCAGCCAGCGAGGGTTGGTTGTAATCAAGTGAGACGTTTCGTAATTGACCTTGTAAGATAAAATAGATAAAAAGTAAATGCTATAATATTGGACCGTGACTGTAGGGTTGCCAGATGAAAGTTTGAAAAAGGAGGACAAATAGCACAAAAAAGGAGGATTTTCCTAAAAAAAAAGGAGGACAATGATAAAAAAAACCGCCATACCTACAGACGCATGTCGAAGAATTTTCATCGTCTGATAATTACTTTATTTCTTCATTTTTTTATATCATTTTTTTATAAGTTTTTAACTCACTCCACTATATATGTTTTTTAAGCTAACTTGTCCTTTTTTTATATTACGCATGTTGTTTAATTAAGTTTTTAACTCACTCCACTGTATATGTTTTTTAGGCTAACCTGTCCTTTTTTTATATTACGCATGTTGTGGGAACTATTTTGGCAAATTACTGATATTTGTTATTGTTTTTGTTTATGGATTATAAATTGCTGTATGTTTCCCCTTAAATTAAATAAATAAATAAATATCTTCAATGCAGTCTCAATAAAACATAATATAGTTACGTCATTATTTAAACTATTAACAATGAAACAATATTTTTTTAATGAATTCACTTCATTTTAAACATCATGTTTCACCAAAACACAATTTTTTGTAATAAGTTCTTGGTGCTCTTTTATGAAATATGTATAAAAATCTTTAGTAGACATGTTTTTTTTAAATTATATTGGATAAGGATCAACGCAAAAGGAGGACATACGGTAGGTAAGGGAGGACAATTTATCGAAAAGTAGGACATGTCCTCCTCTAGGATACCATCTGGCAACCTTAACCGTGAGGGAGCTATTTCAAGCCGCTGGAGATAGGGAGATATAGTCTTAAGAATTAGAGATTAGTCAACATTGAGGGGACTAGCCCCCCCCCCCTAGACAACATTTCATTTAGCTCAAGAAAAGAAACAAGAAAAGATAACGCAATATATGGAAGTGATATTTGCCAGTTACGTGACAACTGTCTCTTCCATATATTGAGTTTTCTTTTCTTGAGCTTAATGACACGTTGTCTAGGGGACCTGACAAGACACTAAGGCAAGTGAATTAAAAAAAAGAGGACTGTCACCTTTTCAAAGTTTTCTTCGCGTTGAAATGAAAAAAAATAAATATATATCTATTAAAATTTCTATTTTTGAACTGCAACCATTTAAAACAGTAAAATATTATTGTTGCATCTAACAGAATAAAAATCAAATTTTACTAATGTTATCAAAATATCAAATGAATCGAACTGGAAACAGTTTCAACATGCATTGTCATCGGGTATACAAAGATTCTGAAAATTTCAGAGATCTGAGTAGGAAGAAAGTTAAAAATTCGATTGCTGAATTCCAGTACAAACAGACAATTGAAGTTGAAGAAAAGTGTAAAAAAACAAGTAATAAAATGAATATCCGACAAAACTTGTAGGTTGGTAAAAGTAAAAAAAGATGTAACAATTAGACAACAAAAAAATGGAAATTTGAAAGATGATTTACGAGACTGCGTGGGCATGAATAAATGAAAATATTCTTTAGACAATTATTTTATTTTATTTTATTTTATTTATTTAGGTAAAATATACAGGATTAAACCTACAATTATTTTACACGATTAATCATAAAAAAATAATTACATCAAATTTGTATAACATTTCAAATTTCAAAGTATAAAAATTAAAACAATCCAAAAGCATACAAAGTAGTAGGTATAAAATCAAAATAAATTAAAGCATACAAGAGTCATTCGCTTGTTTACAAAAATATAATCGAAGTAGGTAGGAAAGAAACAACCAAAAAAAATTCGCACACATTAACTATCCCGCATTGCATACTATGTGGGCACAGATTGCACAAGCTCCACAAATCAAGGCAAGAAAATACATTTTTTAAATTCATTTAACTCTGAGAAAATATCTACAAGAGGTCTGGACAACGATATAATATTAAAATCGCGAGTAATTCTAGGGAGGGGGGAGAAATATCCTATATTAGTTTTATATGAATTTAAAATAAAAAAGTCCCGAGATCTTGTATACACTTTTTTTACGTTAAAATTTAATAGACGCAGTATATTGGGGGCATCTAGTCTGCCATTGACGACATTATATAGGCAAATTAAACCAACCATTCTTCTTCTTTCCTTCAGGGAGTTTATTTTATAAAAGTTCATTTTTTTTTCGTATGTATCTAGATTTGATTTCTTTGAGCGATAAGCCAGAATCCTGAGGAACTTTTTTTGAATTCCCTCAATTCTCTGACTATGCACTTCATAATTCGGTGACCAAATAACCGAATTATATTCTAAAACAGAAACTACGAGACTTTTGTATAGACTCAATGCTACTGTTTGGTGCGAAAAGTCCTTTGTCTGCCTGATAATAAAGTCGATTGAACTCATAGATTTGTCACTAGACAGAGATAATCTAACGTTACATTTTTCTCTATAAACTAGCATTTATCGTCTCGTCTAAGACATGTTTGTCTAATATTCAACCACCTTACGATCCCTTTGTTCAAGATTAATTCGCACGATCGTACTATTGATCGTATGATTTGAGGATATGTTCTGGAACGAAAACGTGTCAAGAATGACAGACTCTCAAGAATCACAGACAGACAGAGTAGGGCTAGCAGTTTTAGTATCACTCACTTATGAACTGGGTGATAATAGTTTCCGCTCTACATAAAGTAGGTACGTAGGTACACAATCAAGATACTTTGCACTAATGACTAATTATTAACCACTACCTCAAAAAACATCAAACAGACATAAAACAGATCAAAATGCTAAATGTCAACAAAACGATTCCCGACGAGATTTGACATTTCAAATCCACAGAGAAGAGATCATAGATCAATGCCATCAGTTGTGTATCTTTCTATGCCAACTTAGAATATTTCTTCGTCAAGCGTTTTTCATTTTTCCCGCGTGGCATGCTTTAATTGTTTTCTTATATGTATGTGTCATCGCCGTATGTTCAAAATCCAATTTTAATTTATTTAAAGACGCCATGTTTAGAATATTGAAATTGTGATTACATGCGAAAATATTAATTGAAATAGGCAATCAAAAACTCGGGTAACGACTTCGTCTGGAATGTTTGCGTTCAAATACCATTAACAATTCCGATCATATGATCCAATTTGGAAAACATTGACATGGACAAAATATGTGTCTGTGGAAACATGTGATGTTTTATACGTTGTAAGAATCTTAATTGTGATCTTGGAATTAAACAGTCATTACCGATCCCATAAACTTGGGGTTAACTGTCGACTTCAATAATAAACCCTCAACTTACATGGATTAATTACACAATCATGTACCTATTTCGGTAGGTGCCTACACTTACCTAATTTTACATCAATTTATAACATGTTAATGTGGCGGTCTTACACAGGGATACAACTAATGCCTTATTTAAACAAATAAAAATAAACATTAAAATAAACAACAAATAAATAACATAATTTTACGACGTGGTTATTCCTAATCCTAATATTATAAAATCATTTGATGAAAACATTAGAAAATACACAACTTAAGGCAACGATATTATAAAATGTTTGGTATTATCGTAAAATAATATTATCCTTCATGTCAGCCAATAGCAATTTTCCAAAATCGTTAAGCCGTAATCTAGAATTTTTTGATTTATCGAAAAAAATAATAGCAAAAATCGTATGTAACAAAAAATACACGAAGAAAAAAAATAATAAGAAAAAAATAATAAATAAATAATCAGGAATCAATATTATGTAGTATAGCGACCTCTTCAGAACCTAATCCTTTGATATGTTTAGTAGGTATCTGGATCGGTGAATTATTCCCAATTGAAAGCTTGATCGGTGCGTTTTTTTTTTTGCATTTTAATTTGATCTATTCAATAATTTAAAATTTAAGCATTGATCTGCTAATTCGTTTGAGGAAGTGTATGAGATCATCTGTTAAGCACACTCTGTTATCCAATCGCTCTGGATTCTTCTACTGGAAAGAGAGATGTTATGTGTCATCTTTTATCATCCCCATAGATAAGTTGTTATCCAACCTTACATGTTTATCGAGGATAATATAAAACCATGATACATGTTTTGAAGATTTTATGAAATTGTTGCCGCTATATACAATTGGCCCGATAATTATCAGCGACTTTCCCTCCGAACGCTTTCATTATGTTTCCATTGATAATATAATTTTTATAAATACCCTTGATTATAAAATCTCTCTGACAAGACATTTTCAGCTTCGCGGAGAATTTCGATAGGTCTTCTCTTTATAACATCAACGTCACACTATACAAAATATCAAAGGGAGCAATCTTAGAGGGTTATTCATTAGCAGGCGTGTCCTGTGACACTTTTGGGACAGCCATTATCGGGACAATAAGAATAATTTTGTGATCCTACAGAGAACTTTAGGAATTTAAGACAAAGAATTTCTAAACACTGCACACGCCGAAAATTCTCCAAAAGCTCCTAGACAATTCAAGAATAAACAATCAACAGATGAATTAAATACAAACTAACGAATTGGGACCAACACAGGACTTATAATAAGGATAATTTATAAAGCGCCGTTTCGCGATACAATATCACTTAAGGACTCTACCTAAAATAATAATTTTGCACTGGATTGAATTTAAAGTTTTGGCTGTGCAGAAGATGTAGATAATGTTTTATCTACAATAAAACTTGCCAAATGACATCTCTCTAATTACATGGTAGTGGAGAATCAAAAGGTCTAGATTGGTATTCCTTCTTCATCTTCCAATTCCTTTCTTCCTTGTCTCGTTGCTGTCAGTAGTTTATAGTTTCCAAATTTGCATTTATTTATAGTTTCCAAACCCTCCCCATAACTACGTAGTGCGATTCTTCGGAATAGTTTATTGAAACCAAATTCTAACAGCTGGTGTCCCCTACGTAGCCATTCAAATTTTGTATGAAAAATTTTCAGCATATTCATGAAATAAGTTTTGTTCAATTATTTTTTATTTAAATATTTTATTATGAAATCTTGATAATTCTTCAATGCCATTTTATGAAAGTGATGTGCCTTTTTATCAATTTATAAATATCAAATTTCAAGTTTCCTGAGCTTGAGGTCAATTTGAAATATTTGATAGGTAAAAAAAATGAGAAGCACTATTCAGATATCCTTCGAAATCTAATGGGGTATATGCGAGTATTAGATATACAAATTTCCAAAAAATTATAACAATAGAATGAGTATGTACTTTAGTCTATAATCGATAAAGTAGCATAAACACGCTTTACATAGCAACAGAAACATTGTGATGAAACTTTCAGAATACAATCTCAGGATGATATTTTTTTAATAAAAATGAATACGTCCTTGTTAAACAAGTACATATACATCTTCCTACATTCCCTAAATTAAGCGTAAATGCTTTTGCTTTAGGTGAACGAAATCTATCGAGACAGGATTTGAAATCGCGACCACTGGATTTTTAGCCCAGCGCGCTAACCGCTCTGCCATCGAACCATCTCTTTTGATGATTTGCAAAAAAATCAGCGTAAAAATTGCGAATTCATAACTCCCCACTATATCCCGTTGGGTTAGCGAGGAGTAAAAAAATATATTTTGCTATTATTCTGCGATCTGCTTTTGATGGTAAGAAAAATATTACCTATATGCAATAGTGAAATGAATAAAAACTAAATAATAAATAAAATATAACAGAATTACTCAATTTGCAAAATTTTCAAACGTATCTCACAAAAAACCCTCATATATCTTAAAACCCTCATATATCTTAAAACCCTCAACTACAAATCACAACTTCATTTTCCTTACTACACAGATTCCAGGAAATTCCACGGGCTTGAATCCCTCGAGAACCGAAGAACTCATAACGACCTATCACTTCTAAACAAAATAGTTAATAATTGTTTTGATGCTCCCCAAATAATAAGAAATATACTATTTCATGTGCCAGGTAGAACAAGCAGACACTCAAATCTATTTCATATTCCACACTGTAGCACTAATCACAGAATGAATTCATGCTTTCCACGCATTTGTAAGCATTATAACACAAAGTTTTACGACATTGACGTATTCAACAGTACGTATCCGCAATATCGCAGGAGTATATCAGCAAAAACGCAGTGATACGAGGCATGGAATACCAATTCCCTTTATTCCTTCCCCACTCCCCGCAATTCCTACATACTCCCATTATCTATATCCCTAATTTTGAATTTACTTATCTTGTTTATATTCTTTGTTATTTTTTTTTGAAGCTGTATAATTTAATTTTAATTTAGTTTTAACTCACTCCAATGTATATGTTTTTTAAGCTAACTTGTCCTTTTTTTATATTACGCATGTTGTGGGAACTATTTTGGCAAATTACTGATATTTGTAATTGTTTTTATTTATGGATTATAAATTGCTGTATGTTCCCCCCCTTAATTAAATAAATAAATAAAAACGGTTTACAGAAATTAAAAAAAAACATCTCAAATACCTACGCCAGAAAAGAAAACTCAAAATAAAGTAAAATGTCTCTCATTCTATTTTGCGTGCGAAAACATCAAAAACCCGTTAATATGCAAAAACAAAAAAATGGTGTGAAATGAAACGAAAGGAATCGAAAACAAGATGCAAAAGAAAAAAGAAGAAAATAGACAATTTGGAGTGTTCGAGACGTCACTCTAAAACCGTTTGATAAACCCTTCGACGTTTGATTAATTCTTGATCTCATTTATTCTCTCTTTTGTTTCTACCCAAACCCACACTCGATCCATCCTTCCTTCCATCTTCCTCCGACCACCACCCCTAAAGACATTCCCGCTGGATTCTCGACTTCGCCACCCCGTTAGGTCCCCGCTGCGACATCTATAAATCACAGCTGTAATTGGCTCTTCTTTCTGGAAACATTCCATCAAACTGAGGAGTAGGCTGGTATCCGCGCCACCCCTCCGAATGCCCAAATTTAAATTATTATCATTGAAGAAGCGATATTGAAATAATAAATTATTGAAATATTATTACCGGGACCCGATGCGAGGACAGAGGTGGAAAATTGACGATCAATTGTAATAAATTCAATTGGCACACGAAACGACCGACCTTGAGGAGCTCCATAGATTTAAATAATCCGTCAATAGGGATAATAATAAGTGCCCTCAAAGGACAGAGATCGTTTCAATTAAATCTCAATTTAAATTCAAAAATAAAAGATACTAAGAATAGCTCAAGAATATGCTTAGTTTAAAAACAATTATTATCACAATTGAAATGTTCCATTGTTTTCAAAATCGTAACGACTGTCATTAGACGGTATCAATTTTAACGATGAACCGTAAATGAAGCGACAATTTACATAAATATCTTCTTTTTATTCCACCTTATCCTCATGGCGACTTTTGATAGTATACAATGCTAGAACGCACGGATTGAGACTGCTTACGTATAGTATCAAATTGTAAAACCTATTGTGCATGGTTATTGCGCACATATCGCGTATACTTATGTATGTATGTGACTGCTCACGTATAGTATCAAATTGTAAAACCTATTGTACCTACATAATTATTGCGCACATATCGCGTATACTTATGTATGTGACTGCTCACGTATAGTATCAAATTGTAAAACCTATTGTACATGATTATTGCGCACATATCGCGTATACTTATGTATGTATGTGACTGCTCACGTATAGTATCAAATTGTAAAACCTATTATACATGATTATTGCGCACATATCGCGTATACTTATGTATGTATGTATACTCGCGTATGTCGGCCTTCGTGGCTCAGTTAGCTAGGTATCTGACTGATGAACCTAAAGTCCCGGGTTCGATTCCCGGTAGAGACACAGTTTTAATTTTGTTTTCAGTCTGGATATGTGAGACGATTAATATCGTAAGTCTCCAGAATGTGTCAACTTGCTTGTTATTGGGTGCATGTTAAATTAATATTTGACATAGTACCTACCTGTTAGTTGCCCGAAAAGTAATGTAAAATAAAATAAAACTTTCCAATAACAAACGAAAATTTGAGAATTCAAAGAATATATCATTAAAACACCGTCATCGTTGAATTATGTGGTTTTAAAATGGATACTGTGAATTTCGTAACGCACTATGAACATCAATAATGCATTTTTTGACAAGTTTTTAAGATCTCAATAGAGACGAAGTTGGAATATTATAGGAGAACCAGGAACTCAAGGCGCCTAGAGGGCTTACGATCTGTCATCGGCTGGTTTACGTGATCACTTTATGAGCTTGAGCAACGTTCACCAATTGTGCCTTCTTATTGAGTTTCCTTAAAGATGCAAATTGTGAGTTCTATATATTTTAATGATGAGAAACTGATCGTTTGAAAATAAGCTGTTATTACCATCGCCATCTATGAAGTAACGAAGAAACCTTTTTGTAACGCCATCTATTGAGATGTTGTTTTTTTTTGTAAACAATGAAAGCATTGAATTTTGTAAAAAATGAAAGCAAAGCGTATATGCAACATAAAAAAATATTCGATCAATAGTGCAGTTGGTCGTGATTAGGGATATGGTATATGAAAATATATATATATATATATATATACCTATATGAAAATGGAAAACTGTGAATACTGAGAATACACAAACCTCAGATATTCCTGAGAATGAGAAAGTCGAAAAGAAAATATCGTAAGTTATAAAAAATAAAATAATAATATGTTAGGATGCGCCTGAAATAAATTCAGACTCTGCTGGCTGCTGGCTGAAACGAGTTTCTACTATCCTTTGACGTCTGCGATAATTTTTCACGGAACCGCCTGAAAACTCCAAAAGAGATATCAAGGAATGCCCCAGGGGCATAGGATGAACCACTTTCATATATTTTTTATTCTCATTTCACGAAAAGAACTGCGCCCCAGTAATACATAAAACATCTAAGAACTGCGCCCCAGTAATACATAAAACATCTAAGAACTGCGCCCCAGTAATACATAAAACATCTAAGAACTGCGCCCCAGTAATACATAAAACATCTAAGAACTGCGCCCCAGTAATACATAAAACATCTAAGAACTGCGCCCCAGTAATACATAAAACATCTAAGAACTGCGCCCCAGTAATACATAAAACATCTAAGAACTGCGCCCCAGTAATACATAAAACATCTAAGAAAATCGTAAATCGCAAATGTCGCTTTATAATTTTATATATGATTCTTGGTGTTATATGTAGGTATATGAATCGGATATAAAGATGGCATTAAAGTCACCGCAAGAAGACACTGAGGTTATTCAATCAATCAGAGCGAAATGAATGTAAAACGAGTGATTTGTGGCCAACACTAAACTCTCCACACCATAGTTAGTGTTCATTTTTTCTTCATGAAAGGTTGACAATCTCTAAATGCATTTTTATGAAGAATATTTATATTAGATTCTTAAACAAATATAAGATTCCCAGAGGACAAAAGTTTTCACAATACACCATACACACAAAAACATTATCACGAAACTCATATTATGTATTTTCTACATGATACCTGTCGAGATATTTTAAGTAAAATGGCTTAACTAGCAAGATGAGCACGTATGAGACAGTGTATCAATGTTGATGAGGCGATGTATATGTGTCAAGATAGAAGAACGCAGTGTTCGGTTCTCACTGCCTACCCCCTGAGGAAGATAGAAGTGGAGAGTAAAAAATACACTTGTCTATAGAGACACATACAATATCAATATGAAGTTAATCACTCAATTTTACCATACAGAAGCAATTTTATTTCTGTTATATATTTATTTATTTAACTTTTTGTACATACTCTAACCAAATATAATGCACACTGGCGGGCTTATTGCCATTACAGAGCCAACCAGATTACAGAGTGACAAAATTATACATGTACATCAACAAAAAATGATACCTACAAAAGAACAAAGAAAATATACATAACACCTTGATAAATAAAATAAAAAAATAGTAAAAAAACATCATAGCAAAAAAAAGGATTGAGAAGGAACAAGAAGAGGAAATCAAAATCAGGTGTTTATGGATAAATATTACGTAGCAAATTCCATTTATATATATACATTTTGAAATAGACATTTTTCATACAAATTGAAACCAGGAATCCAAATTAATAAGAAAAAGAAAAATGTTACAACAATAAGCTGACTTATCATAGCAGAGAGAGAAGGGAGGAGAAACATGAAGAACGCAGAAAGAATATTGTTCAAGAATTACTTCATAACAATTCTTAATTTGTATAGATTGAGATGAGGTAAAATCATCACTACTATTTCATACAGTAATTTGACTTGGAAGAGCTCGAAATTCCAGTAGCGGGAATGAAGATGGCATGTGTTGTGCTTTCAGTAGATCATAGAGAGAGGCCTAATGTACTCATTATTATAAAGAAAATTATATCGTTCATGCCTTGCTGAAACACTTGAGCTTCGGTGGTTTTATATTGAAAACGCAACATGGACGTTGGATAAAACAAGTGCAATGTAAAATATTGCAATGTAGGCAACGAAAGCCCAGACATATTCCAAGATGCCCGAGACAATAAATTGAGGAAGACGCTGGAAACTGTTGTATGTACATAGAATGTCTACATAGCGTGCGGGCATTACCGGTGTGCACCTTAGTATTGGAAATATATTGCTACCATGAATAATAAAGAAAGTAAATGCATACAAAAGGATAGTTGGAAGCAAGGAGGTGCACTCAGTTATTTCCAGTTGATTACCAATTCACGTTAAACGCCGCTCTACAGACATAACGATCATGTAGAATCTATTAAAATGATGCTTTCCCAACTTGGTATAATAATGGTACAGTCCATTTCTGAATTCGAAAGAAGCAGCTTTATCAGCATTTTGAATATTTCATTTTGTTTAATCATATTTCTTGTATTTAGCTAGTTTTGTGTTTAATTTTAATAATTGATTAAGTATTTTTTTCTTTTAATATTATATAAGAAATGTCGACTGGAATGAATTTCCTCCAGAGAGTAAGTCCACCATTTGTAAAAATTTTATTTTATTTTTATTTATTTCTATCCAAAAATATACAGTATATATGAGATACAAAATATCTTAAGATAATATAAGCTTATTCATAGATAGTTAACATACAAAGTAAATATAAGTTATTTCATTTCAATAAATATCAATTTAACACTTCACTGGAGCTTACATAGTTTAAGCCATATCTTTTTGTTTGTATCTTTGTTACTAGCCCCCTCACTAGGCATAGCCTGTGCTAAGGTGAGCTAGTTTTATGTTATTGTCTATTACGTTGTTTATTTATAGATACATTTACATATAATATAAGTACATGTACATACATACGCTACGCATTCAAACGTATGCATCTTTCCTTCTAAATACAATATTTCATTTTGAGTCATGCATACACAACCAAAATTTGTGGAAATAAATTATTTGTCTATTCTGTTGTTTGTAATAGTGCATTTACATTTTATTTGGAAGAATTATTTCCTTAAGGATTTTTTCATCTATTTCATAAACCCATCTTAGTGATAGTTTTTTAAATTCTTTTGCATTACTGATGTTTTTAATATTTGTTGGTAAACTATTGAAAAGTTTTGTTGAAAAATATCGTACACTACGTTGTCCAAAAGTTATTTTAATATATGGTATATTTAAGGTATTTGTTGTACTTAATCTAGTGTGTTTATATTGTTGTGAGCTAGTATATTGGTCTTCTCTTTTGCAATATTATATGATCCAAAGGGCTCTAAAAGATAACGGAAATGAAGGTCCAAAGGCCAATCACTGATAAAACTCTCCGAGATCATGTCCGCAAAGTTGGAATAAAAAAAACGTGTGGAATAGAGAACATTGTTCGGTGGAGTAGATCCAGAAGAAGACATTGGAGGGACCACGTAGTCAGAATGGACAGTGATAGACTTGCGTATATAGCAGCAAATGAAATCGCTTCTGGTCACCGTTTACCCGGAAGACCACCCAAGAGATGGAAGGATAGTTTTGAATAGAAGACCAACAGGTCTAATAAAAGAAGAAGAAGAATATTACATGAATGTACAAACAGTGTAAAATAAACAAATAAAGGACACAACAGTTAATTGTTAATTAATTATTATATTTCTAATAATATTTATCATGAATGAAGCAAAATTAAACATCATTATATTAGTTTTTTTTATAAAATGAAACATTATGTTGACATAAACATTATAGGACTTCTTGGCCACTGAATAATTTTTTTACACCGTGGAGCCAAGATCGCAAATCTACAGGGCTCCATATTCGCGCTAGGCATTTTCGTCTTTCACAAAGCACTAGGCGAAGAGGCTTTAATTACATTTTACGAGTGGTAGTACCACAAAAAAACATCGTTTGATAACGGATACGGCATTAGGGGAGAAAAAAGTGTAAAAGCCACAAATCAGCGACCTATTTTAGACGGAATCGAGTGGGTACTTTTCAACAAAAGGTCAAATCGAAAATATTTCAATGAAAGGTTTAGAGTTTGGACTGATTCAAAGGAGAAAGAAATCAAATCACCTATATCACCTGAGGGCGGGACCTCTCTTATATTTGAATATACGTCTTGTGTATGTTAAGCTAGGATCTTACTCGCAAACTCATTAAAACTTTGCATGTGCCAATTTATTTGCAAATGCCGGCGGTGTGGCGCTTTGAACATAGTAATCGGAATACATTCTCGCTTGTATGTTTTCGTAGAATCGTTACTGGAAAAATTGCGAGTTCACATCAGCAACGGAAAAGTTTTAAAAAAGGCTTGAGATTAATTTCGAAACACTTGCGAAAAATCTTAATAATACAAAAATTTCAATAGTTTCATCTTTGTTTTGACTAAATGCTATGTTTTAAACAGTGAACTCTGAGGAAGACCTATGGCGAGCAATTAAGACAATGCAATTATGGATTCAAATTACTAGAGGGACACAATACAGATGATTTTAAACACTCATAATGAAAACTTGCAAAGAAAACACAACATAATGGTGACCTGCGTCCTATTGATGTGGATACACATACAGTGGAATCGATAGACTCTTTATGCTATCTAGGCGCTATTTTAACCGACGAAAATAACTGCAGCACTGAAACTAAGGCAAGACTGATAAAGCTATTGTGGTCTGATAAGCACATGAGGTCCAAACTGTTAACAAAGAAAACAAATCATTATACATATACAAAACTCTTCTTAGACCTGTCGTCGTGTATGGAGCTGAATGCTGGGTCTTAACAGAAAGAGACGAAAATAGCCTGTTGATATTTGAAAAAACTCCTGAGAATGATTTCTATCCCAGTAGCGATGATGAACTTTGGAGAATGCGATATAATCATGAATTACAGGAATTGTATGACGAATCCAACAATGTACAAGGCATAAAAGTACGTAGACTGCAGTGGTTGAGACGTGTCAGCCGTATTAATGATGATTGTATCCCTAAAAAGATTATTAATACTAATCCAGAAGGCAGAAAAAGTAGAGGCAGGTCCAAGCTAATATGGCTGGATGACAATGAAGAGAACATAAGGGCGATTAGAGAATTGGACCTAATCGCCCTTATGTTCTCCTATAAACATCGGAAAAGAAGGTTTTAAGAGCTATCACAGGGAAGACGCTTAGGGACAGAATTCGCAATGAACATTAGGCGGACTTGTGAGACCGAGAACATCATACGATGGAGTAGAGCTAGAAGATTCTGGAGGGAGCAAATCAACAGGATGGACGCATATTGAATCCCATCCATAGCGGCAAACGAAATCCCACCAGGGCAACGCCTCCCCGGAAGACCACCGAAGAGGTGGAGGGATAGCTGGACCTCAGCTTCACAGGAATAGTTTTTTCGAAAAACAGATCTACGATCTAATATAAAAATAAGAAGAAGACACTACATGTATATGCATATCATGAAGACAGACTCTAAGTTTAGTGACTTGTTAAAATGTAAATACAACCTATTTGTCTCTTTCTCCTGTGAAATATTATAATAATATGTACAATGCTAGTCCTAAAACAGGTTTACCTAGTAGGGCAGCAGTTATATCATTTTAATAACGCATACGTAAATGGTGTGAAAAAGAAGACTTAAATAATTCTGGGAAATAACGCACGACCAAATTGACGAATTACTTGAAAGATGGAAGCACAAAACACAAAATAACTAATGAAAATGTAAATGAAGTTCAGATATCTCTGCCTATCCTAGATGTGGAAACGGTGACACGATATCCTCGAGCAGTTTTGATTCAAACGACTCGGGATTCAAGTTGTATTTGGATGATTAGATTAACAATTTTGTACCACGACGACGAAATAAATGTCACATTTAAAAAGTGAACAGTTAACAAGATGAAATTGAGCCAAGAAAGTTTATCTTGGGAGAAAACACATCTATACGGTGGATGAAAAGGAAAATGGAAGTGGAAAAGGGTATGGCAGGAGAAGATATTAATCAGCTAGAGGTAGGGGTTTGGGTTACTGGCGCTAGATACAACAGCTAACTATAAGAGGAAACTAGAACAACAATTTCACGAGAGCAAAATCGAGTTAATTAAGAGAATATGCAACACAGGTTATTCCTAAGGTATGTTACATACAATACACATTATAGCACACGTTGTTTAGTGAAAATAAACACTGGGTGACATCTAATATTAGAAGAGACGTAAAAGGTCAGTTAAACAAATGGTATTTATTCTTACGTAAAGGGTCAATTAAACTAATGGTATATTATATTCAAACGTAAAAGGTCAATTAAACTAATTCGGTATAATATATTCATACGTAAAGGGCCAATTAAACTAATTCGGTATATATTCATACGTAAGAGGTAAATTAAACTAATGGTATATATTCAAACGTAAAAGGTCAATTAAACTAATTCGGTATATATTCATACGTAAGAGATCAATTAAACTAATTCAGTATATATTCATACGTAAGAGGTCAATTAAACTAATGGTATATATTATTTACACCTAAAAGTTCAATTAAACTAATTCGGTATATATTCGAACGTCAAAGGTCAATTTAACTAATTACTTCTAATGTAATGTTCATACGTAAAGGGACAATTAAACTTATTTGGTATATATTCATACCTGAAAGGTCAACTTAACTAATGGTAAAAAAAAAAAAAGTAAAAGGTCAATTAAACTAGCGGTATATACATATTCAAACGTCAAAGGTAAATTTAATTAATTAAGTATAATATTTTTTTCATACATAGTGGGACAATTAAACTTATTTGGTATATATTCATACGTACGTAGTCAATTAAACTAATGGTATATATTAATACATTAAAGGTCAACTTAAATAATGGTATACATATATTCATACGATACATGAGATCCAACTGTCGATAGCGATAGTATGTATAGTTGAAGAATAAGTAGCAAAATATAAACCCATAAATCCAAATTATTGAATATTTTGTTTTCTATACAACACATGTAGGTATGTATGTCAAAATAGGATAGTATGGAGGTCAGTCCTTTTTTCTACCCAGAATATGAATACAGCATGATGGTATGTATGTATGTTTAGAGATTAAGTATCAAACTATTAAGTCTTCTTAGATATTGTGTATAGGCGACTGCCATACAAATTGTATGAAGCGATGTCGTCGCTAAATTCAATTTTTATAAAAATTGTTAAAAATCATTAGAGATGTACTACTGCAATGTGAATATTTTTTATAGAAAATTCAATTATCTAGTTGGGGTGTTTCGGCTTTTTTCGATATTTTTAAAAACTTTGGAAATATAGGCAGTTAAACACATAAATTTATCATATTAAAAATATTTTTCTTAATAAAAAATGCTTGAGAATCTCTGGAATTTTTTTGTAAAAAACAAATTTGAGATTTTTTATTTGTCTATATTCATACCAATTTTCAGCGTTCTAGCTTTTATAGTTTCTGAGATATATGAAAAAATAAAGTAAAAATTCAAATTGATAACCCCTGACTGAAACAAAAATTCAAAATTCTGAGTATAAAAGTTTTGTAGGCCTATAACAATTACATAAAAAAGTTTTTTATATATTTATTTTATTAGTTAAAAAGGCCCTTCCTTATAAGTCGATACAATCACCTTATTTAGAGAAACAAAAATTCGAAGATTTAATGATTTCGTTTGTTTCATACCTACATATATAAAATAGCAACGAAATAGTTTATATTAAAAATGTGGTGATAATATTATACAGTAATTTGTGTCATTAATTTCCGCAAAAATATCACGAAAAACGTCAACAAAAAGGACATCCTAATTATAACTACGGCAGACTCGTAATGGGTACGTATTCTCTACGTCCGGAATATTTTTCGAGAAATTTCAATTTCGGTCGGAATTTCTATAGAGAAAACCACCAACAGCACAGAATACCGAGTCTACCTAACAATATATGTACACCGATATTGTAATTTATCTTTCTCATTATCCAGATAAGTATCAGTGTTGGATACAGAGAGAAGGGAATATTGCACCTACCTGGTGGCGAATTTCTTCCTTCTTCTGGAGTTCTTCACGGAAGGCACTCACTGTTCTCTGGTATAACAACACACACTATATTGGTGAAAGAAACCACTTCCAAACACGGTTTGGGTATATGAAGGGGGCGCACGGCGCGTAGTTTTTAGTTGACACGAAATATGTATGGAAAACTAATTAACTTCAACTGTGTGTGACGTACAAGACGAGTTGACGACGATGTATATACTGCTGTATTGTACATGTAGGTAGCAATATATTAGGAGAGGAAAGGGTTGGGAGTGTTGCCACATTTACCGAACAATCCGTTTCCTACACACATACAACATTCCCTATAAAATAATACATACAATACTATTATCTGCATAGGTATTTTCTATAATGTGGATAATTATTACGTATATTAGGTATTTTTTAATCAAACAAAAATGACTATGATTCTACATGTATATTTTCTTATAATAGGGCGACCGTTTTGGCTGACAAGGCCCTTATCAACTGGTAAACATGGAGTAATGTCTTTCTTATATACTAGAAATCGGTTTATTTTACAACTATACAAATTACTTTACATTACAATCATGAAATATCCTAAACAGTTGTAGTGTAGCAATTGCTTATAGAAACCGAAAATCTTGGCTTGCCTATGAATATTATGTTAAGAAATTAAAGACATAATAATTTTATGACTGCTTTATTGAAACAATACAACAAGATTAAAAATTGAACTGTATGTAGATACGATGCTCGACAGGGCCACAAATGTAGATATTATTTTGGTACTTATGTGATTTTAAAATATTTTCATGGCCACTCAAACGAACAACGATGCTGAAAAAACATAAAATTTTCGACATTTCCCAATTTCCGTTCAGGGTTTGCCTAGTCCGAAGTTTATATGTACGCCCCTGAGTGTAGCTAATGTTGGGAAATAACTTCTATGCAGGTGTTTTTACGGCCTTGTTAGCCGAAAAAGGAAAATATACATGTAGAACCATAATAATTTTTGTTTGTTTAAAAAATACCTAATATAATTGAGTTCTACACATTAAACACCATCAGTATTGACAATTTAAAAAATAACTTTGTATATATTTATTAAATTTATGTAAAAAAAACGAATGTACAAAGAAAAAATAAAAACAAAATGCAATCTATTCGCGCAATCTAAATGTGAAGCTTGTATGGAAAGGAAGGTGGAAATGATGGAAGGAAGAAGAAATAGAACATATTATTTATTTGTCTATACGGTTTAGAACCATTTTACAGTAAATTGATGACGTCATTATTTTTAAACTTAAAAAAAAGATTGTATTTTTCTAAAATTGAACAACATAATTATTTAAAACTAATGAGCTAATAAAAAATATAATGAGCTGTCTTATTTTTTCTGACAAGAAAAAAAACATCGAACACATAAAAGAATATAACGTCAAAAAATTACATAGGTAATTTACGTAAGTAATTGGTGAAAAAAATAAATTTTGCAATTATAAAAAAAAGATACGACTAAAACTATTGAGAAATTATTAAACATATAAAATATTGAATAATAACACAGCCAAAAGTAAGATAAAAGTTATGATTTAAGTTTTTTAAAAAAGAGTATTTTTGCAGGCGACCATTATAAAACGTTATGGGACTAATTATAAAAGGTAAATAGCATTTATACTTTAATCTAGGTGCAACTCGACGCGACCGTAGCGTGAGCGGATGTCAAAACGTATTTCACAGATTTTCACGCGTCCAGAACGTACGTGGAATCTCTTCCACTGTTTGCTCGGATAAGTCTTTGCCCCGTTGTAGTTTGTGGAACAATGGAGGAGTTAAACAACTGGATACAAAGGTAGGTATTTTTTCACGCCGAGAGCGGGGAATTCCACTAAATTACCATTAACGTAAAGATAACACCAGGGAATAATGGCGACCGGGAAAAGAGAGAGAAGAATTTGGAATTTTAAATTCTCACACGTACCAATCCGGAGCCGTTACTGATGCAGCGGCTGACACTATCAAAACTATTCATCGCCGCACAAATTTATAGCCTTCAATTTCAGCACTCCTCGAATACAAATTATACAAAACTTGTGTGTTTCTATCGTTTCCAGTTTGAGATACAACGAAAATAAAAACAAAACAATGCCAAGGGCGATATTATGTAACGAATCAGACCAAAATAAATATTATTAAACCTGATCAATAAATAAGCAAAGGCGATGGATGCGTACCAAGATAAAAAAAAGCCCGGTTCTCCCTGCCTACCCCATTATACACATGGCGTTGGAATGAATATAAGCGATTTGATTATGAGTTAATTTTTAAAAAGTGAGAAATTTTAGCTACAAAATTAGGAGGATTTGCGATTTCTAAGATGTAAAAAGATGGGAAAGAAAAATAAGATGATGCCAGCGTGCCAGAGAACAGACACAGCAATAGTAGCGAAAACAGCGGCAGCAAATATACAAACAGACAACAAACATCCAGGCAAACCACCAAAAGATGGAGAGACGGAGATCTCAGGATTACTGTATTCGAGAAATAACAGGACGTATGTAGTCCTAACATTATGCGAAAAACCATGACGAGTCATTTAGTGTTAACAAGATACAATTAAATTATATTGATTATTCTTCTTCTTATACTGGTTGAAGGCCACATGGGCCTGTTTGTGCAGTGTTCCCTCTTTTATGTGGACTCCTAGTTGGCTCTCTATCTTTTGGGAGATCTTTCGGACCTTCATCTTCCCTGTGGTGTTTCATAATTTACCAAACTCAAATAAATCTGTTTGTGCCAGGTTTTAAATCTATTTTTACGTTAAAATGATCCCTCAAAAGTGATTGCTTTAGTTAGCTAAAGGCTGCTTTGATGTCACAGTCTGAAGATGAGAATTTAGTCTTATACGTATTAAGATAAACAATATACGTCGTTTATTATCCAAATATATATTAAATGTCTTTTGTTCAAAGATATTTTGTGGGTGCTTGATACACACCCACAGTCGAATTCCTCCCATGGAATTCCTCGGTTCATACTTGGCACACTTAACATTCTTCCCCTGGTAAATTTATTGGGGAAATCAAGATTCTGCCTAATGCGACAAAATAATGTGACACGTTTCTATCTCTTGGTAAGAAACTAATGAATAATTAACCATTGAAAGATATTGATCTAAATAAAATATTTATGTAAAACTTTTCAAACACCGCGTTAAAAGCAGAAAATAAGAAAAGGAGATTTTGTGTGATTTTCTATAAAATACTGAATCCAGTATAATGATATTTCTCCACAAATATTAAACAACTGGTTCGAAATGTTTTCTGTTATAAAATCAAATAAAACCACGAAATCGATTTCTTAAAATAAAAGCGTGAATCTTTTGCGATAAAATGACTATATATATGTATATGTGCGTTGCTAGTATTAGAATTGGAACAGTCCAAAAAAATAAGATGCCTAGATGGCGTCATGGATGAATGTTATCTGTGGTACACCATTCTAAACAAACGTTTAAAAACTTAACAGAAGGCATGTAGATGGCGTTGCGATAAGTGGAAACGTGATGAAGCTAACTAAAAGAAGATTTACTTAAATGTCTGAAGTCGGGGTGTGAGAAATGAGTGGATGACAAAAAAGGAGAGATTTGTTGAATTAATAAAGTCGAGTAATCAAATAGTTCTCAAAAATTTCTTTAAAAAATATCATTAAACGACCGTGGGTATTCCTAGCGTTTTACAGTTGAGCAATTGGCTCATGAGGGGTTAGTCACTATTTTCATTAATTTTGGGTAACTGTCTAGCAATTTAATCCTAATAAATGAATAAATATAATATAACCATAATCCACGAAACTTTAGATCGGTAAATCAAAACAATTACGTTTAAAAAGTCATAAAAAAAAAAAAAAACATCACAGTGAAATTCGACACAGTGAATTTCACGGCATGAAAGAAAACTCAGGACAAAGTTGGGTCTCACTTGGAAATTCTGCCTCAAATCAGAAGCCAGTAGCAGCAAGTGAAGTGGTACTATCGAACGATTCCATTGAAAAGGAATCAAGAAACAAAGAAGGAACTTTAAATTCGCACACACACGTCGGAGATGGCACACCGATATAACTTCAAAGGAGCTCAAGGCTATTTACTTCACACAAACTAAGAGGAGGCTAGAAGGAAACTTTATTCTATAATGTGATAGTATAAACAACATGAACCATACAGGGAGCCTTGAGGTTCGCCAGATAGATTTCACATAAGAATCATTTGCTTAACTTATTTATTTTTGCGGATTATTGCCATAACTTATATGAATTTTGATTTTAGCGATTGAAACAGCGTTTAAATGATAAAACTTTTAAAAAATATTGGTTAAATCAAACTAGATACCTAGGTAATATACTTATTTCTTTTTCAATAGTACGATCGTCTTCACTTGTAAGGACTTTTTCAAAGATTCAAAATAATCATTATTGTTTATTTACTTATTTATTTTAAGTTTTTGAGCACAAGTGCACAATGGCTGGCTTATTGCCAGATGGCAATATCTTCCATCCAACCATATTCAATTGGTGAAAAACCATTATATTTATGATATTGTAACAACAATTTTTATGACTATAACATATAATACAAACAAAAGCAATAAAGAAAATAAAACATATAAAACAAAAAATAAATAAATTGTTCAATATTTTTAAAGAGTTTCTTATTTATATGTGAGGTTGCTGTCTATCTATCGATCGCTGGATGTTCGACTATTGCTACTGAAGATGCTGGCAAGGTTTTGCGAAATTGCGTCTGTCGACAAGTAAATGTCATTAAAGGATAGTTTTTTTATTTTTCGAATTTTCAAATCAACATTGAACAAAATTCTGCAATGTTTTTGTATGAAAATTTTTAACAGAGATGAAGTTGGAATATTATAGGAGGACCAGGAACTCAAGGCACCTACAGGGCTTAAGACCTGACATCGCATGTTTGACCAACCCAATGTTTGTGTATATGTAACGATAAAAATATACGATCCCGCAATGCAATAAGTCAGAAAAAATCTATAGTGTTAACAACACGTCCATAGAATTGTACAGGTACAAGAATTAAGGAACGCTGTATTATAAAATAAAAATGAAGAATTAAAAAAAAAAGATTCGATTATAGATCAAAAAATATCGAAAAAGGAGGAATGGGGTGATTGCGAGAAGAAAATGAAATAATAAGATTCCCGTGAGATGCGCGTAGAACAGCGTAAAAGGAATTCCATATTGAATAAAGGCAGACAAATGGAATCAGTGATATTTCTTAATAAAAATATTGAGGAGCTGAAAATATCTATTGAATTATACTAAAAATAATGGAAAAGGGTACCGACCTCACAATATGGAAGAGCATCAAAGGATAACGTGCAAAGCCAATTTCTGATTAATATTGAAAGCTATTCGCAAAAATCACGAGTTTTTCAAATTGTTTAAATTCAAGATTCTTGAAAAAATATTTCGAACACTCGGCTGTTTTTTTGGGGCATAAATTGAAAAAACTTACCAAATCACAACCATGTCATAATAGGTATCTGTTTGTTATCGCCAAGTATCAATAAATCCTTCAATTTTTGTATGTGGTCTTCGTGAATCAGTGATATTATATGACTACTGAGTCGAAAATCCCGGGTTCGATTCACGGAGGAGAGACAGTTTTTTGACTGTGTTTTCAGTCTGGATTTATGGCGTCAGAGTCACAATCTGGATTTTTTAGACCCTAACAATCATAAGTCTTCAGAATATGGCAACTTTTTACGGAGGACATGAACTTAATAATAAATTGTTACCTATCATTAAATTTACGGTACACTACAATAATGAGTGTAATTTTGAAATTTATTTAGTTTGTCACTATTGATCGTAACTAAATAAATATGTATATATATGACATTCGATTGAAATAGTAATGGTTTCGTTGCCCGAAAAGTAAGACAATATAAATCTTTACATGATGGAACAAAAAAAAAACACGAAGATGACAAAGAACTGTTCAAAATAGAAAATGATTGTGCTGTTGCAAGTTGCAAACAAAAGGCAACAAATACCCCTCAAGGGGAAGAAGAATTGTTACAAATACAACTACCAAACGATTATGTAAAATTAGAGTCTCCCTTCGAACAACATTACGAAACGAGTAATACCTACAAATATTCTCCGACAAGAGTAATATGATAAAATTATTTATTTAGATTGGCTCTCCCGTTTTGAGAATTTAACGCATTTGTAATGCAAATAAACGTGGAAAGTTTAGATGATACGGAAACGAAAACAATAGAAAAGGAGGAGTACAAGGAGGAGGAGGATGTAGTTAAACATATGAAGGTTTCCACAAGCAGACATGAATTATTATTATAAGGGGGAAAATTATTATGGAATATCAAAATGGAAGTTGGTAGGTAGTCGAAATAAATTGAAGTCTTCGGAGAACCAATAAACGAGAATTGGCTAATAAATATTGTAAAAATACACATAGATATATGTATTACATCACAGAAAGAACAAAAAGGCGACTCTGTGTGTTTTTACGAAATCAATTTCTTTGCAGACGATAAGAGATGCCTAAAAATCTAAAAAGAAAAAGGGTACGGAATAGGGCTGACTGATTGATTGTAAGTAAAAATTATTTTTCAAAAAATGACATCATTTGATACAAAAATAAAGCCTCAATTTCTACAAAACCAGTTTATCTGAATAAGTTAAAAAAACTATCATAATATAAATAAATAAACAAATGAAAATTCCTTGGAAAAAGTCTTTTCTTTAACATCTTGGTAGTGAGTTGCCATAGACCTATAGGTGCTTGATCTTTTGTGGAGATTAAGTTCACTCACAGCACCAGCACTTCATTATTTTAGGATATGTGTAAGAATATAAATTTAATTATTTCAAAGAAATATCCGTCTAAAAAAAGTTTAAACTATTTGATCATAAAAGTTGAATAACTCTTTGTTTTAAAATAAGTACTTGAATTGAAACAGCAATGGAAATAATTTTTGTTATTTCTTATTGATAATTCTTATTTGTTCTTAGAGGTTTTATAGTAAATTTTAAAAATAAGTAAGCGAGAGAGAGAGAAAGAGAGAGCATTGGGATAG
The DNA here is from genome assembly GCA_963576475.1 of Molanna angustata. NCBI lineage: Eukaryota > Metazoa > Arthropoda > Insecta > Trichoptera > Molannidae > Molanna > Molanna angustata. The sequence continues at coordinate 28,687,104 of OY754982.1, forward strand.
TTTTTTTTTATTTTTTTTATTTTTACATAGTATTATTAGACATAAAACAGCGTAAGTAACATAACGAGAATTATAACAACAAAATATATTAGTACATTAACAAAGTAGGCACATTTTTTCATGTAAATTTGTCCGAGTTGTACGCTGTATTGACACGTTGACACGTTGGACGCCCAACTAGATGAACATGTTTTAGGACATCCGAAAGGAATAGTTACTATAGTAGCAATAACCAACACAACACACACATACAATAATGATTCTAAAAATAAGGTGAATTTAACAAATTTTCAGGTCCAATTAAGTTAGAAATGAAGTCAATTTATTATTTGATTCATCTTTACCTATGGATATAAGCCAAGCAATTGTCTATATATAATAAAGAATCAGCTTTGATTTCTGAACTGAAGATCTAGAATGAACTATGGGAGCATAAAGAACGAAGGATATAGGTAGATATTTTGGAAGTAAGTAAATAATATTTATCTTTATTTTTATTATACTTTTATCTTTTGCCAACCCTGTAAATTCACGAGATATATTTTATTTCGAGGGGGATTTTTGAGTTCTTGATATTGTTTTATGATTTTCTTGAAGAGTATATAAACCGAGAACAAACGCACATATCCGACAGCCAACTATACGATTGGATCAATCCAAATACATTCACTCAAACGAAAACAAAAGATCGAGAACCTTCCGCGGTGATACAAACAGATGAAATGCCATTTGTAATGTAAGGATAATAAAAAAACAACAAAATCTAGACATAACTTCAATAACAATAATATTATTATTTCTTGGCTATAAAAATATCGACAGTCTCGATTCGTGTTATCATCAAAAATTTTCCAGCTATACAAATTGCAAAAATCAAGGCGTAAAATGTGACGGTTCTTTAGACATGGTTTTCATTTACTAAATTGCATGCAAAACTGGATTTATTTACACAAGGCAATTCATTTTGAAAGATTGTTGTGAAAAATATAGTATACCCTCACGTTTTTAATAATTCAATGGTTTTGAATTAACATAGTTGAAGTCATTTATATATATATATATATATATTTATATATATATATATATATATATATATATATATATATATATATATATATATATATATATATATATATAAATATATATATATATATATATATATATATATATATATATATATATATATATATATATATATATATATATATATATATATATATATATATATATATATATATATATATATATATATATATATATATATATATATATATATATATATATATATATATATATATATATATATATATATATATATATATATATATATATATATATATATATATATATATATATATATATATATATATATATATATATATATATATATATATATATATATATATATATATATATATATATATATATATATGTTACTAGAAAGGTTTTCACGGGTATTTGAAAATATGAAATTATTATTATCTTTAGGGTTATCCCGCGTCAAAATCAGATCCTTGGAAGGATCTTTCGTCAACCGACGTTTCGCCTGGATCACACCAGGCATCTTCAGGGCCTTGTTGATAGATTCTCGCTTCGTGTGTCAGTGCAAGCACGTCCGTTCGAGCCGAGAACCTAGCACCAAGTGAAGATTGGAAAGTTAAAGTTTAAACTGTTGGGGTTGATGGGTTTTCCCCGCTTTTGTTCGCCTTAATGGCTTTTGACTGGCTTCTGGTGATTCGCCTCACGCTTAATGATGTATCTATTGTATTAATTTTATTTGTTTGGCGTTTAACATTTAATGGGTTTACTGTAATGGGATTTTTATTGCTGTCAATTTCTGAGGTATTTAATGAATGTTTTATAATGTTATTTTTATTTTTATTGTCGATTCTATTTTTATGTAAGATATTTTTCAGGCCAGCGGGAGACGCACACCATCGTCTCGATTGTTCACGACATTCTTCCTTTTGTAAATTTCGATTGCCTCTCTATAAATTCTTACTGTTTCTGTGTTAATACTTGCAACTACGCGTGCATTATCGAAATCGATTTGATGTCCTTCGTTCAGAGTATGTTGGACTAGTGAAGACGTTAATTTTCTATTATTTGAATCCACTCTATGCTCCGCGACCCTGGCTGATATTTTTCTGTTACTTTTTCCCACGTATGTCTTGTCGCATGATTTACATGGTATTTCGTATATGCCATGAGACTCTAGAGGGATTTTGTCTTTTACATTTCGCAGAAGGGTTGATATTTTATTTTCTGTTCTAAAGACTGTTCTAATATTATGTTGATTTAGAAGGCGACTGATTTTATCTGTGGTTCCTTTTATGTATGGTAAAAAAGCTGTAGCTAACGGTTTTTCAGAAATAGTTTTATCAATTTTTATGACGTTTTTATTAGTTTGACGTTTGACTGCTTTATTTATAACAAAATTGGAGAAGCCATTACATTGCAGGGTTTTTATGAGGTTATTTAATTCATTTTGTTGGTGGTCGGAGTCTGTTATTTTTATAGCTCTGGAAACTAATGTATTAGCTACCGATGCAATTTGTGCCGGGTGATGGTTAGAGGATGCATGTAGATATCTATCTGTATGTGTGGCTTTCCGGTAAACCGTATGACCAAGGCTACCGTCATCCTTCTTAATAACTAGGACGTCTAAAAATGGTATTTGATTATTATTTTCTAATTCCATTGTAAATTTTATATCGCTGTGGAGCCCGTTTAAATAAATTAGAAATTTGTTTAGTTCCTCCAATCCGTGGGGCCATATTATGAACGTATCATCCACGTATCTAATCCAGAGTTTCGGTTTCAAATGTGATTTTTCTAAGGCGTCTATTTCAAATTTTGTCATAAAAAGATTTGCAACCGGTGGTGAAAGAGGCGAACCCATTGGTGCTCCTTTAATCTGTTTGTATATTTTATCGTCATAAATGAAAAATGTATTATTTAAGCAATGTTCTATCAATTCAGTTATGTCTTTTGATGGTTCACAAATTTCTTTTACTGCGGAAAGTGCCTCATCGGTAGGTATGTTGGTAAAAAGTGACACAATATCAAAACTAACAAGAATATCTGTTTTTTCTAACTTTTGGTCTTCTATTATTTTAATGAAGTGTTCCGAGTTTTTTACGTAAGAGTTTGCTAGTTCTACATCCGGTTGTAAATATTTCGATAGGTATTTTGAAAGCGATTGGAGGGGCGATCCTACTGAACTCACTATGGGCCTAAGTGGCACATTGTCTTTATGGATTTTTGGTAAACCATACAATTTGGGGAAGCGGGATGATTTTTCGCGCGGTATCAATGATTTCTTTAAGTCTTCGTTTAGTTTTGATGCTATTATTTTAGATTTTGTTGTTTTTTCTAGATATGTAATTGGATTTTTGTTATGAAGTTTGTATGCCGGATCATTTAATATATTAGTCATTTTAGAGTGATATTCTTCGCTTTTCATAATCACTGTGGCATTGCCTTTATCCGCTGGAAGTATAATTATATCTGTATTTGAACGTAATTCTTTGAGAGCTCGGGCTTCGTTTCTTGTAATATTACTTTTAGGTGGAAGTGACTTTCTAAGAATGTGGCATGTTTCTTGGCGAATAGTTTCAGCCATATTTTCGTTTAATTTATGTAACGCGGATTCTATTCCTGTAATGATCTCTTCATTAGGTATTTTGGGTGGTACTACGCCGAAATTAAATCCTTTAGACAAAACCGAAGTCATGTCGTCATCTAGTTGAAAATCAGTTAAATTATGAATCAGTTTACTCGAATCTAGTGTCGGTTGGGGTTTCTGTATTTTATTTTGAAAACGATTGAATTTATTAATTTGCCGGTCGGTATTTATTTGCGTATTATTTTGAATTCGGAGCTCAATGACATTATCTAACATGTCCCATAACAATGGGTGTAAAGTATTAGCGAGTTTTAAATGAATTTGAAATATTTCTTTACCTATATAATCTAGTTTAAAACGAATATTTTTAATTTCATCTCTGATTAAAGCAAAACTAGTATTATTAAGGATTTGACTCACCGAATGTCTGCTTACTTGTCGGCTTACTCGAAAACTAACAGACTTCATAACAAAATAATACAAACTTCATAACAAAAATCCAATTACATATCTAGAAAAAACAACAAAATCTAAAATAATAGCATCAAAACTAAACGAAGACTTAAAGAAATCATTGATACCGCGCGAAAAATCATCCCGCTTCCCCAAATTGTATGGTTTACCAAAAATCCATAAAGACAATGTGCCACTTAGGCCCATAGTGAGTTCAGTAGGATCGCCCCTCCAATCGCTTTCAAAATACCTATCGAAATATTTACAACCGGATGTAGAACTAGCAAACTCTTACGTAAAAAACTCGGAACACTTCATTAAAATAATAGAAGACCAAAAGTTAGAAAAAACAGATATTCTTGTTAGTTTTGATATTGTGTCACTTTTTACCAACATACCTACCGATGAGGCACTTTCCGCAGTAAAAGAAATTTGTGAACCATCAAAAGACATAACTGAATTGATAGAACATTGCTTAAATAATACATTTTTCATTTATGACGATAAAATATACAAACAGATTAAAGGAGCACCAATGGGTTCGCCTCTTTCACCACCGGTTGCAAATCTTTTTATGACAAAATTTGAAATAGACGCCTTAGAAAAATCACATTTGAAACCGAAACTCTGGATTAGATACGTGGATGATACGTTCATAATATGGCCCCACGGATTGGAGGAACTAAACAAATTTCTAATTTATTTAACGGGCTCCACAGCGATATAAAATTTACAATGGAATTAGAAAATAATAATCAAATACCATTTTTAGACGTCCTAGTTATTAAGAAGGATGACGGTAGCCTTGGTCATACGGTTTACCGGAAAGCCACACATACAGATAGATATCTACATGCATCCTCTAACCATCACCCGGCACAAATTGCATCGGTAGCTAATACATTAGTTTCCAGAGCTATAAAAATAACAGACTCCGACCACCAACAAAATGAATTAAATAACCTCATAAAACCCTGCAATGTAATGGCTTCTCCAATTTTGTTATAAATAAAGCAGTCAAACGTCAAACTAATAAAAACGTCATAAAAATTGATAAAACTATTTCTGAAAAACCGTTAGCTACAGCTTTTTTACCATACATAAAAGGAACCACAGATAAAATCAGTCGCCTTCTAAATCAACATAATATTAGAACAGTCTTTAGAACAGAAAATAAAATATCAACCCTTCTGCGAAATGTAAAAGACAAAATCCCTCTAGAGTCTCATGGCATATACGAAATACCATGTAAATCATGCGACAAGACATACGTGGGAAAAAGTAACAGAAAAATATCAGCCAGGGTCGCGGAGCATAGAGTGGATTCAAATAATAGAAAATTAACGTCTTCACTAGTCCAACATACTCTGAACGAAGGACATCAAATCGATATCGATAATGCACGCGTAGTTGCAAGTATTAACACAGAAACAGTAAGAATTTATAGAGAGGCAATCGAAATTTACAAAAGGAAGAATGTCGTGAACAATCGAGACGATGGTGTGCGTCTCCCGCTGGCCTGGAAAAATATCTTACATAAAAATAGAATCGACAATAAAAATAAAAATAACATTATAAAACATTCATTAAATACCTCAGAAATTGACAGCAATAAAAATCCCATTACAGTAAACCCATTAAATGTTAAACGCCAAACAAATAAAATTAATACAATAGATACATCATTAAGCGTGAGGCGAATCACCAGAAGCCAGTCAAAAGCCATTAAGGCGAACAAAAGCGGGGAAAACCCATCAACCCCAACAGTTTAAACTTTAACTTTCCAATCTTCACTTGGTGCTAGGTTCTCGGCTCGAACGGACGTGCTTGCACTGACACACGAAGCGAGAATCTATCAACAAGGCCCTGAAGATGCCTGGTGTGATCCAGGCGAAACGTCGGTTGACGAAAGATCCTTCCAAGGATCTGATTTTGACGCGGGATAACCCTAAAGATAATAATAATTTCATATTTTCAAATACCCGTGAAAACCTTTCTAGTAACATTATTAACCTCTACGGGGAGGAATTTTTTCGTGATACAAAGAAGTTTGAAAAGTTAAAGTGTAAACATGCAAAGCTTCTGTGTGATCTCGCGTTTCTCAGTCGGTGTCGTGATAAAAAAGTAGTGCCTGTTAGTTTTCGAGTAAGCCGACAAGTAAGCAGACATTCGGTGAGTCAAATCCTTAATAATACTAGTTTTGCTTTAATCAGAGATGAAATTAAAAATATTCGTTTTAAACTAGATTATATAGGTAAAGAAATATTTCAAATTCATTTAAAACTCGCTAATACTTTACACCCATTGTTATGGGACATGTTAGATAATGTCATTGAGCTCCGAATTCAAAATAATACGCAAATAAATACCGACCGGCAAATTAATAAATTCAATCGTTTTCAAAATAAAATACAGAAACCCCAACCGACACTAGATTCGAGTAAACTGATTCATAATTTAACTGATTTTCAACTAGATGACGACATGACTTCGGTTTTGTCTAAAGGATTTAATTTCGGCGTAGTACCACCCAAAATACCTAATGAAGAGATCATTACAGGAATAGAATCCGCGTTACATAAATTAAACGAAAATATGGCTGAAACTATTCGCCAAGAAACATGCCACATTCTTAGAAAGTCACTTCCACCTAAAAGTAATATTACAAGAAACGAAGCCCGAGCTCTCAAAGAATTACGTTCAAATACAGATATAATTATACTTCCAGCGGATAAAGGCAATGCCACAGTGATTATGAAAAGCGAAGAATATCACTCTAAAATGACTAATATATTAAATGATCCGGCATACAAACTTCATAACAAAAATCCAATTACATATCTAGAAAAAACAACAAAATCTAAAATAATAGCATCAAAACTAAACGAAGACTTAAAGAAATCATTGATACCGCGCGAAAAATCATCCCGCTTCCCCAAATTGTATGGTTTACCAAAAATCCATAAAGTCAATGTGCCACTTAGGCCCATAGTGAGTTCAGTAGGATCGCCCCTCCAATCGCTTTCAAAATACCTATCGAAATATTTACAACCGGATGTAGAACTAGCAAACTCTTACGTAAAAAACTCGGAACACTTCATTAAAATAATAGAAGACCAAAAGTTAGAAAAAACAGATATTCTTGTTAGTTTTGATATTGTGTCACTTTTTACCAACATACCTACCGATGAGGCACTTTCCGCAGTAAAAGAAATTTGTGAACCATCAAAAGACATAACTGAATTGATAGAACATTGCTTAAATAATACATTTTTCATTTATGACGATAAAATATACAAACAGATTAAAGGAGCACCAATGGGTTCGCCTCTTTCACCACCGGTTGCAAATCTTTTTATGACAAAATTTGAAATAGACGCCTTAGAAAAATCACATTTGAAACCGAAACTCTGGATTAGATACGTGGATGATACGTTCATAATATGGCCCCACGGATTGGAGGAACTAAACAAATTTCTAATTTATTTAAACGGGCTCCACAGCGATATAAAATTTACAATGGAATTAGAAAATAATAATCAAATACCATTTTTAGACGTCCTAGTTATTAAGAAGGATGACGGTAGCCTTGGTCATACGGTTTACCGGAAAGCCACACATACAGATAGATATCTACATGCATCCTCTAACCATCACCCGGCACAAATTGCATCGGTAGCTAATACATTAGTTTCCAGAGCTATAAAAATAACAGACTCCGACCACCAACAAAATGAATTAAATAACCTCATAAAAACCCTGCAATGTAATGGCTTCTCCAATTTTGTTATAAATAAAGCAGTCAAACGTCAAACTAATAAAAACGTCATAAAAATTGATAAAACTATTTCTGAAAAACCGTTAGCTACAGCTTTTTTACCATACATAAAAGGAACCACAGATAAAATCAGTCGCCTTCTAAATCAACATAATATTAGAACAGTCTTTAGAACAGAAAATAAAATATCAACCCTTCTGCGAAATGTAAAAGACAAAATCCCTCTAGAGTCTCATGGCATATACGAAATACCATGTAAATCATGCGACAAGACATACGTGGGAAAAAGTAACAGAAAAATATCAGCCAGGGTCGCGGAGCATAGAGTGGATTCAAATAATAGAAAATTAACGTCTTCACTAGTCCAACATACTCTGAACGAAGGACATCAAATCGATTTCGATAATGCACGCGTAGTTGCAAGTATTAACACAGAAACAGTAAGAATTTATAGAGAGGCAATCGAAATTTACAAAAGGAAGAATGTCGTGAACAATCGAGACGATGGTGTGCGTCTCCCGCTGGCCTGGAAAAATATCTTACATAAAAATAGAATCGACAATAAAAATAAAAATAACATTATAAAACATTCATTAAATACCTCAGAAATTGACAGCAATAAAAATCCCATTACAGTAAACCCATTAAATGTTAAACGCCAAACAAATAAAATTAATACAATAGATACATCATTAAGCGTGAGGCGAATCACCAGAAGCCAGTCAAAAGCCATTAAGGCGAACAAAAGCGGGGAAAACCCATCAACCCCAACAGTTTAAACTTTAACTTTCCAATCTTCACTTGGTGCTAGGTTCTCGGCTCGAACGGACGTGCTTGCACTGACACACGAAGCGAGAATCTATCAACAAGGCCCTGAAGATGCCTGGTGTGATCCAGGCGAAACGTCGGTTGACGAAAGATCCTTCCAAGGATCTGATTTTGACGCGGGATAACCCTAAAGATAATAATAATTTCATATATATATATATATATATATATATATATAATGCAATGTGTCTCATCCGACAGATGGACGCTTAGAACACACTTGTAAACAGATTTCAATTGACTAGATATATACAACTTTCAACTTTTCGACTGTCACAAGGAAGACACTCACTGTAAGACATTTAATTGGTGAATGTTGCCATGGTGCAAAGTGATCACTTAAGCCAGCCGATGACAGGTCGTAAGCCCTGTAGGAATGTCTTGTGGTCTTCCTTGTCTTCATACACATATCTCTCTCCATCCCTCATCTCTGCTTGAGATCTCTTCAAGGATACCTATGAGTACGTACTTCTGTCTGCTGCATTTGCTTCCACACATACCTAGCATGTGTTTAATGCAGAAAAACTATCCCATCATATATATATATATGTATATATATATATATATATATATATATATATATATATATATATATATATATATATATATATATATATATATATATATATATATATATGTTATATTTGATGTTTTCACGGGTGAAATATGTTATAATATTTTTATCTCGGTTTTCCCGTGTCAGTAGGTCTTGACTAAGACCATTTGTCTTCCGACGTTTCGCCTGAATATCACCAGGCATTTTCAAGGACTTAACGAAAAGCACGCGCGCGACACACGTCTACTCACACTGAAAGCTCACCGTCAAGTGACTCGTAAGCGGCCATCTTGTACGCTACGAGTCACTTGACGGTGAGCTTTCAGTGTGAGTAGACGTGTGTCGCGCGCGTGCTTTTCGTTAAGTCCTTGAAAATGCCTGGTGATATTCAGGCGAAACGTCGGAAGACAAATGGTCTTAGTCAAGACCTACTGACACGGGAAAACCGAGATAAAAATATTATAACATATATATATATATATATATATATATATATATATATATATATATATATATATATATATATATATATATATATATATATATATATATATATATATATATATATATATATATATATATATATATATATATATATATATATATATATATATATATATATATATATATATATATATATATATATATATATATATATATATATATATATATATATATATATATATATATATATATTTTTTTTTTTTTTAAACTTTTGCAATACATTATCTTTAAAAAAATTTCTCTATTTTAGGAACTTTGAATGTATCAAAAAGTGTTTTTGTGGGAAATGTACGTTTTATTAGTGTAACCTTTATTTATTTATTTATTTATACATCTTCTTGTACATAATATAAACATATATAATTGTACACTGGCGGGCTTATTGCCATTAGGCAATTTCTTCCAACCAACCAGATTACAAAGTATGACAACATTGTGTATGTACAACAGCAAATAAAAAAGAGTAAAAGAAATCAAATAAAATAAGTATAACACTTAAATACTATTAAACAAAAAAAAAATTATAATTCATAGCAATAAAAAGGATATGGTAAGGACAGGAGAAGAAAACGGGATCAGGTGTTCAAGGATAAATATTCCTTCTTTAGTTTTTTCTTGAAAATACTAAGTGAGTTAGACGACGCAATATCCAGACTAAGGCTATTCCATAATCTTGCTGATTGTACTTCGAACGAAGAGCTGAGAAATTCTGTATTATGGATAGGTATGGATAGTGTTGTACGTTCAGCAGATCGGAGTGGAAGTCCATGATTGGATAAATAAGTGAATTTGCTTTTTAGGTACTGTGGTAGGTTTGGGTTCGAGAGAATATTGTACAATAGTGACAAAATGTGTATATTGCGCCGCTGGCGTATCCTGGGCCAACAAAGAAGATTGCGGTAAGGTGATATTATTATATATATTATTATTTATTATTAATTTTGTACGATATTTTCATTATTTTATTTATTACAAATATATTGCAATTAAAATTTTATTTATTTAAATCACGAATAAGCTATTTTATTCAAACGATTAAAAAGCGATTGCTTCTTCCTCAGGACAAATGACAACTGACTGTAACTGCAGTAGTGCATCGCAGTACGATGTTTGAACGATCACATGTGGGGGCGGGATGGGGAATATGTAGGTTTCATTGTACCTTATAACGTTAATAAATTATTGTATTAAATAATATTATTAAAAATTTCCCAAAAAGTTAATTCTGGTAAAATAATACTAAAATACAATATTATATGTCTTATAATTTGAAATGAGCAATGAAAATAGAATTCCTATAAATAAGTTATCATAATAAGATAAAATATATTTTAAGTTTGAATAACAAACCTTCGATAAGAGTATATTATGATTGAGAATAATATGTATTAGCATTAAAGCTAAATTTGGATAATTTACGAAAACATAAAATGGTATTTTGAAGGGAGTTCATAAACACAGTGGGCGGTGATTTTTCGATGGACTTTTGTGGAAATTTTATCGAAAAGTTTTATGAGATTCCAAACGAAAATCGAGTGGATATTAAGGATATTTTATTTATTAATTTATTTTAATTTCATTTCAGCTCAACGGCTATTTCATAAATTGCTTAAAAACATTACACATGTGGCGGCGATATGCTCACCTCACAAGAAACGTCATTCGTCGGGTAATCTCGCTTCTCACAGAGATTTCCGAGGACGACCGAAGGACACCGGTTCCTGAACCGAGCGCCCAGCACGAATTGTCATTCGTTCATCAACCGGCTGCTCGGACACAGTAAATATATTAATACCGACCTCAACATCGCGGAACATTTTATTCGAATGTAATATTTTGTAAATTATCTGAACTGAAAATATAACGAATCTGTGTAAGTTATCTTTTACTTATGAAGCCCTTCATCACTCAATTATTTCTATTTAAATTCAATTAAACTGATTATATTAAATAGCAACATCTAAAATAGTGGTGTGTGTATTGGGAGATGATTTGAACACGTAATTTAAACTCGCAACCTTTCTGATATCATAATAATATTCTTAATTAAATAATAAAGCTTCCTCCCAACATACAGACGGCTAAACACATAGCAAAGCCAATTACAGAGATGTCTTAAATTATTTTAAAAAAATAATGCTGATAAAGCAAATTTGGTAGGTAGATATTCAATATACTTATAAATAGTGTTACATTGTGCCAATACACCTCGGCCCATCGTCGTCAACCGAAAAATAATTATTGTAATCATTCATGCGTTAATCGTTAAATCTTAATAAATAGTTCCGACTAATAGATCCTTCTAATAGATCAAACATTTACCCCCAAATTAATTAATTATATCAGAAGGATTATAATAATATTATAATTTTGCGTGTTCAAAAGGATTTTATTCAATTTAAAACATCTACCTCCAAATATGGTATTGCCTATGTCAGTTCATTAAATAGTTTATTATATATTATTTAAAGTGATGAAGAGTTTCAAACAAAAGAACTACTAACATGATCAACACTGGTATATTCGAATTAAAGAAAGATACGATAAAAATATGTTAAATTATTTGCGATGTCGTGGGTCGGAAATAATAATTAAGATTTAACGCGACTCTATTCTGTTAAACGATCAACGCATGAATGAAGATCTGTGCATTGGCTTGCATCTACAGCGATGGGCTGTGCTTCGTTGATCTTCGTTAACTGTAGTGAATCCTCGAGAATCATCGAGGATATACACAAAGCAGCTCGCTGACAAGAGTGCCGCTACAGGGTTCATATAATCCAATCGTTAGCTGCAGTGGTATTCTTTAACAGAAAAAAAAAATCATGCTTCTATACTAACGACGCAAATTTGTCTCTCGCTGGATCTAGGTCTATAATAGAATGCTAAATCGTAATTTATGTTTTTATCTTTGTTTGAATTTTGTTTTAAGCCATACTCTTTTCTGAATTTCCTTGAAATTTCACGTTGCTTGGATTGGTTGGAAGATGTTTTCTCATGACAAACAAACCAGACCTTAAACATGTAAAATTAACATTTAAAAAATAAATTGATGAAGATTATTTTATCCCAAGAATCAAAAGTGGATGGGTGGAGTAGATCCAGAAGAAGACATTGGAGGGACTACGTAGCCAGAATGGACAGTGATATACTTGCGTATATAGCAGCAAATGAAATCCCTGCTGGTCGCCGTCTACCACTACCGATCATCCAAGAGATGGAAGGATAGTTGGACAGTTGGAGATAGTTCGTCATCTCAGGAGACATAATTTTCGTATCACAGATCAACAGGTCTAATAAAAGAAGAAGAAGAATCGAAACTAGTTTCGGCAATAGACACCAAACGCAAAATGGAAATTCCATCATTTCGTACAGTAATAAAATTCAAAAAAGGTTGATTTTCTAGATACTATGAATTCGGATCGCATTGAATTAAGTATGGAGGTATATGCTTATTGAAAAACAAATTTTGAAATAAATTGTGGATCCCCTCTCTGGGAGAGATGGAAGAATGTAGATTTTTACAAGGACATAAACAAGCGATATGGCTTTCAGCAGATTGTAAGAAACAGAATGAGGTTTGCATAATCTCGGGACTAAATCTAAGTCGTTATGTTTAATGCCGAATAATACGAAACTCCCTTTCTTCTTAGGTTCGAGAGGCTGTTTAGTATCACCTGAAGGGATGGGAGGTTGGCCAAGATACGGATCCAGATTGTTTGAGGGACGATAACGCGGTGAAATATTCAAGTATAAAGTTGAAAAATACCGTTAATATTATGTATAAAACAAACAAAATATTCATTATATTATAAATATCGCACGGACATGTTTGGAACTAATCAACAATTCGCAAAAAGGAAAATAAAACAAATAAGAAAAGACAATTTATTATTATTTCTTTTGTTATTTCAAGAATTTATTTCTGAAAATATTTATAACGAGTTCAAACGAGTGGGTTGTGGCCAACGCTATACTCTCACTACCAAGTCACTCCACATAGAATTAAATTTTTGAATGGAAATTTTCAACATTTTTCGCAAATTATTTTTGATTTGAATATTTTATTATGAAAAATTGATAATTTTTCAATGTAATTTTATGAAAATGATGTGCCTTTTTAACAATTTGAAAAGAAAAATATCATTTTTTTATTTTCCTGGGCTTGGGGTCACTTTTAAATATTTGACAGTTAGTAATAATAATAATAATAATTTGTATAGCACCGTTTAATGATTCAAGATCATTCCAAGGGCGCTGTTATTTAGATAGATATTATATTGCTCTACGAAACAAAACTGTTTTCAGTCCTTTAGAGAAAGTGCTCTTACTATTCGCACTGCGGACATCTAGAGGCAATTTATTCCACTTTATAGGACCACTCACACCAAAGCATCGATCATAGTAAGCCGCTTTATTGGCTCTGTGATCCAGAAGACCTAAGTGTGAGATGCCTCCCAGAGAGATCTTTTCTCTTACACAGCTCTTGTATGTATTGTGGTGCTAGGTTATTTAAAGCATTAAACACCGTTAAGCAGATTTTGTAGTCAACTCGCTCTGGACACTTTAACCAGTGCAATTCGTTAAGTAGTGGAGTTATCTGACATCGTTTTTCCGCTCCATAAATGAGCCTAGCCGCTGTATTAAACACCATCTGTAATCTATCGAGCTGATACTTTGGCAATCCATCATAGATGCCATTACAGTAATCTAGCCGAGACACAACGAAAGCATTTATAAGTGTTTTTGTCTCATTTTTGGGCAGGCTTCGACGAATGTTTTTCAGTTGTCTTAGTTGGAAAAAGCATGAACTGACTGTTTTAGAGATTTGCAGGTCAAGAGACAACTTATTGTCTAAGTGTACACCCAAAAACTTGACACTTGCAGACGGCAAGAGTTTTTCTCCGTTGATGTTAATAGGAGTACTTTCAATGAGGTGCTGTCGCCGTGGTGAAGCTCAAAAAATATGAGAAGCACTGATCAGATATCCTTCAAAATTTAATGGGGTCTAAGCGGGTACAAAAACACAAATTTTCAAATTGAAAAAGAATCGAATCAGTACTTTAGTCTATAATCGATAAAGTAGGACAAACACACCGTATATAGCATATAGTACACATCACATGCACATTGTGATGAAACTTTGAGAATACAATCTCAGCATGATAAAAGAGTTGATAATCAGTAATAAAAAATAACCTTAATAAAAGCGAATTCATAACTCCCCACTTGGGGTAGCGAGGAGTAATAAAACAGAGAAATGATATACTTTTATCTGTCAAAACTACGGACGTTGACAAGAAAAGTGCACAGACAGTGATTTTGAATGCGATAGAGCGAGACAGGTACATCAATTCTCTCCATAGATAAATTATTAATAAAATTCATATGGCAATGTTTACTTCTTCTTCTTCGATGGCGCTACAGCCCAAATCGAGCCTTGGCCTCCGTTAACTTTCGCCTCCATCCAATCCTGTCCTCTGCTGCCACTTTCCAGCTCCTCTCTTGGAGAAGCTGAGCGGCATCCTTTTTGACCTCATCTTCCCACCGCAGCCTTGGTCTTCCTACCCTTCTTCTCCCACCTGGGTGTCCAGTCATGATTCGTTTCGGCACACGTGAGGTTGGCATTCGTTGTACATGTCCAGCCCATCTCAGCCTAAGTAATTTCATGTGCGTTGAGATACTTGGGGTCTGGTATATGTTGTACAACTCATCGTTGCGTCTAATGCGCCATTCATCGCCATCCTTCACGGGGCCGCATATTCTACGGTAGTAAACATTAAAGTATGGCAATGTTTACTAATAATAAATTATTATTGAGTTCAAAACGAATAAAATATTTAATCTTATATATCTAGTGTCTTATAATCATTATTAGCCAAAATACGGGAAAACAGATTATCTTTGACGAAAAATATCATCAAAGACGAATTTAAATAATATTTTGGTAGGTATATGTACCTAATATTAATTAATAACTACTATGAATATTTCACATGTTGTTGCTTTTTAAATTAAAGAAACGTTTTGACTCTAAATAAACATTGTCAAAAAATTTTTTATTTTTTTTAATCCATCATATTTTACAACGATGACACCAAGTACATTACTGCTGCTCAACTAGGATTCCCTTGTTATGCTACACGACACAACCAATTTGGTCAATGAATACGTCATTTGTCGGATGGTCTCGCATCTCATTCATATTAACGAAGATGGCCGAAGGACATCAGATCCTGAACCGAATAAGCAGCGCGGTTTCCCATTCGCATTACTACCATATAATCTGTGATTCGCATATCAACCGGCAAGACTTAACTCTTTAGTAATAATTATAAAATTTATACCGATCCAAACATCGCGAACATCTGTAAATTTATCAAGTATAATTTTGTAATTTATTTAAACCGAAAATAGATGTAAATCATGTAAGTTATCTTTTATTTTGAAACCCTTCATCACTCATTTTCTATTTCTATTTCTGACTGATTAACTGATTATCAAATTGCAATATCTTATATAGTGATGTATGTTATTGGGAAGTAATTTGAACACGCACTTAAAATCGCAACCTTCTGATATATTATATTCTCAATTAAATAACAACCCCGATAGCATCCATCTTTAAATACTTCAAGGGCCAGCACAACATTCAGTCCTTTTTATTAAATTTTTCAATTTGTATGATTCAAAACAACTCCATTTGGTTTCGAATTAAACGCCGAAGGACTACCCAACTTCTAAAGACAACCATTATTCACAATCCGGCGCCGAATTGCGAGATCTGTGGTCGTCTTATGCTGAAAATAACTCAAAGATCAAACACAAGATATCTGTCTGGCCGGGAATTCAGTGTGAAATGCAAAATCGAAAAAAAAACTTCGAGGGAAGCAGCACTTGGTTGTCGTGGGCGTCGAAACAGTTCGCGGCTGATATCATATTTTCATTTCGCATTGCGGTACTTGTCTAAAAGTCCCCGGTGTCTGGGAGACTAGGAGACTTAACGGCAAAGGGGATGGGAGACTAGCAACCAAGGTATATCTATCTACCCACCTACCTACCCACCCCTTCCACGATGGAAACTTTAATGTCATACTTATGTATGAATCTGTCTTCGATTCTGCTCACTTTGCGTTGCTAGTGGGTATTTTATACAATTTCGATTTCGAACCATATTTTTTTATTTATTCCTTACCACACCGTTTACATTGGCGTCATTAAAAATAGGTACTTGCTGCCCAACTAGGTATACCTATTCTAGGGCTAGCAGTGCAATGTACATTTAATTATAATATTTCACAGGAAAAAGAGACATTTTAACAATTTACATAACTACATACATACCATCACGCCATGTCCCTCGCGGAGTAGGCCAGAGAGAACCGAACGACACTTATTTCTATCTTGACACACATTTATCGCCTCGTCGACATTCATACATCGTCTTATACATGTTCGTCTGTTGTTCTTGTTCACGTTTCTGACATTTCCGTCTTTCAAAATACCGTTCACATGGGCGTGCCATCCCTTCCTTGGGCGGCCCCGACCTCTCATTCCATTCCTGTCCGCAATGTATATTTTGAAACACGTGCCAATTTTTTTAATAAATACCAATAAAACGTGCCATCTCAGAAAAGGATCCGAATAAATTGATGAATTTTGACTCAAAATTATCATAATTAGTCGTAAAGGAGTCGGCAGGAAGCAGCTATCCTGGCTCCGAAACATTCGGGAATAGACCAAAATGAGACGTGTAGAGGACACTGAATTTTTTTTTGTTAATTGTAACAAAATTTCATGTTAAAATTAACCGAACTAGGTATAGTGACTATAAAAAATTTGGTCTTGTGCAAATAAACATTCAAAAATTGATAAACTTTTATTACTGATAACAAAGGTTTGGCTAAAACGCATGTTGGCGCAGATGACAGATACTTCATTTTTGTACCTATCCTCATTTTCCTGACATACCTAAAATCATCATACCTACATCCATACCTGAACGTGGCAACAACAATCTCGCCTCTGTTCGCGCGCGAGCCAGCCACGTTCTGCAGTCTCTCGAGAATACGCGTCTTTGCACCATCTCGTGTTACACAAGCGCCGTGCGCCATACATATAAAAACATTAAAATACGTTCGCGGCTTTCGCACATATATTACAGGCAATTGTGAACATAGTTTTGTTGAATCAGTGACGAGAAGGAAGGACAAACGCGACAGAGGAAAAGAAGAAAACAGCTGGCATAGTAAGTCCACTCCTTTTCATTTTCCGTCTAGTCCAATCTGTTCTTTGCCGATATCGCACAACGCAGATAGCCAGTTCGGTTGTCATAATATTTTTTTCAATGACAGGGAGAGTTTCTCCCAAGTAACCTTCTCAAAGGACATGCGAAGAAGTAGAGCGATACATTGATTCATATATATGCAGGTATATTAAAAACATGATATATTGATTTATTCCGTTCAGTAGATGAGTCGTTTTTTTTATGTGGTTTGAATCAAACATACCTTTATAATAATATACAACAATGTTCTGTACAAATTTCAAATTGAATTAAAACTCCAATTAAAAAAATGTCAGTTCCAACATCACTCACAAAACAATTGGTTTAAGTGTCGGAGATCTGTGAACGAACAATATTATTCTGAGTTGGTAAGACGAACGAACGATTTGAATAATTCACAAAGTGAAAACGAATCGTTGAAAGACTCGTTCATCAAAGTTTTTTCTTTCAGTGTGAGTCGGTCATTCGACGGCCATGGTTTGATATGCAAAAATGTTTTCTAAGGAATACTTTGTTCCATGTGTAGCCTGCAACTAAATTTAGTAATAAACACCTAATAATAATTTTAAATGATTTTCTTACAATGGAAAATTTGGGTCCTGGATTCAATTGAATTCATTGCGATTCAATTTTTTTAAAATTAATATTGCTTCTCTGGGCTGCGAACTGGTTACTCTATATTGTATTATTTTAACATATAGGTATCTACGGCTTCACGCCATTATACAAATACACATATAAAAACACTTCAAAATTAATAACTCCTAAATATTATGTCTTTTAGTATATAATAAATAAAAAAAAAATCGAATATTTTTTATTATTGCATATGCGCAAACATTGGATTTTTTTCCCTGTCGGGAGTCAAAGATATTTTTTAACAGATTTTTAATTATCTCAATAGAGACGAAGTTGGAATATTTACTGTAGGAGAACCGTGATCACGTAAACCAGCCGATGACAGGTCGTAAGCCCTGTAGGTGCCTTGATTTCCCGGTTCTCCTACAGTAAATATTCCAACTTCGTCTCTATTGAGATAATTAAAAACCTGTTAAAAAATAAATAAATAAAAACATAGATACACAATTCAATATGAACACAAATTACAATTAGGACAAGTTAAAAAATAAAGAATTATATAATTTCGGGTATAACATTCTTAAGTAACAATACAATTAGTCATAACAAAAATGATATATTAGTCATCATGATAGTGGGGAATCTAAAAATATAATCAGTTATATTAGCTTATTTATTCCAATCTATGGAATCTTCTGCTTGGGTAATTGAATAAGTAGTTAGTACCGACATTATCACAGTGGAAAGCCTCCATATCCATATCATGGATATAATTTATCATATGGAGTTCTATGACATCTCAAAATATAGCAGAACTCCATATAATAATTATATCCATGATATGGGTAATCGTGAGGGTTTTGATTTCGCCGGTTGGACCAGACTTGCGCCCCTGATCTTCACAGCCGAACGGGTGGTAGTCATAGAAGCGAAATTCGTTAAACAAAAAAGGTTAAAGGACGAAATGATCATCAAAAGTCATTTTTGAGTCAGACTCCATTCGATCCATTCAATGAACGACTCGCACGAATTATAAATGTTTTACGAACGAATCCACACTGATTTGAAACTTTTGAATGACTTTTTGTATCGCCCAATACGTGCGGCGTCGGCGGCCACCGTCATTCGATGAATTTCCCGCCGAAACGTGTAGGGCCGCAGGGAGGGGGACACTTCATTGTTACGTTGTTTATGGTTAAATTAAAATTGAAAAAATTAAAACACATTTATTATGTCAGCGGCAACGCAGCACAGTTGGGTACTTCATTAAATTGGGATTAAAATATTACCTAACCGCAACAAAGGTTAAAAATAATACTTGACACAATACAGGGGACATAAAGTTAAATGACCATGTGCCAGGAGTTATATTATATTATGGTCACTCGAAATGACAAGGGTCACTACAAAATAAATATTCTGACTGATTTGTCTGAGTCTCACTCGGGCGTGAATTTCAACCATGTATCGACGATCCCGAGCCTCATGCAATTGGGCAATTTTTATTGATTTCTTTGGCAGTCATTTTCCCGAGAATATATTCCTGTATTGACGAGGCCGAACGACGTTCGGGCAGGCCGTGCCTATGTTTGTTTTAGTGTTTTTATTTGTTTACAGAATTTAGTTGTGAGCAGTTCGTCACCTTATGACATTGTATGTCATATGAAAACTATTTGGATGCATTTTCTCGCAAAAATCAACCAGTTAAGTGAAGTGGATAATAGAAAAAGTGTAGGTATAGATTATAAGTAAGATTGAATTTAACATAATTTGTAATAAAATGTACTTATGCATATTTATCGACCTTCATGGGTGAATTGATCAAAGAACTTTTGAGTCAAAGGCCCCAGGTTCGAATTCCGATGGATACATATTTTTTAATTGTGTCTTCAGTCTGGATACGTGAGACGATAAATGTCATAAGTCTCTAGAATAGGACAGCTTGGTGCGTAAAGAATCAATAATTAACCTTATTGTTTATTGTTATATTATAAAACATAGGCTTGAGATAAGCGCTTGTTCTCGTCAATTGCATTATCAAAAAATAGATATTATCAGCATGTATCAAAATACATTATATCACGAGAAATTATCAAAATACATCACAATATCACAAATACATCAGCAGAAAAGGAAAAAAAACATGACATATAAAATTAAATGAAATAAACAATTAATCGACACCAATCGGAATGTTAAGAGTTTCGATTGGCATCTTGTCAAAGACACAATAAAAAGTAAACAACATTATCAGAAGGCAGCGAATGGGCAAAGCTATTCATAAAAATATTGAAAAATATATATATTTAAAATGAAATTTTATTTTCATAAACCCTTTATCCACCAACCGATCCCTTTGTCGACAACATCGTCGCAAAACGATACAGTCATTAAATAATAACTAATTCATACAGAAAAATATAAATAGTAGGTACCTATAGCTCGAGCACCGTGTGGAGTTCCCCAAGGATAGCAAAAAGGGCCGACAACTTGAAAATAATGTAAATTAAATCAGACGGGGTGGCAACCCTACCCACGAGGTGGGGCGACCATTAATTATTCACTCTAAAGGTAATTCAAGTGGGGGGGGGGGGTGTACAGTGAACATATGCTCTAAGGAAGGAAGGTACAAAGATAAAAAGGGGTTTAATTATTTTTCAAGTGAGCAAAATTGTGACAATTTCACCAAATTAATGGAATGTATGTATTTTTTCTTGTTCCAAAATTACGACGCATAGAAAAAAAATATAATAATACACAGAAAACGGCGTCATGATTAAGCGGCAAATATATAGATTGGTGGTGGCAGAGCGGTTAGTAATCCAGTGGTCGCGAGTTCGAATCCTGCCACGACCGATCACGTTCACCTTTATAGTACAATTGTTTATACTTAGTTTAGTGAATGTTTGGGGATGTATAATGTATATGTACTTGTTACAAGGAAATATTATTCTTTTAAAAAATATATATATATATGGATCGGTGGCTGAGCGGCTAGGACGCTGAATTGATAATCTAGAGGTCGCGTGTTCTTCATCAACGGATTTCGTTCAACTTTAGCACAAGAATTTATGCTGAATTTAGGGAATGTACGAGGATTTCTATGTACTTGCTATATACAAGGGTATATTAATTCTTTAAAAAAAATCAACGAAAGTAAATGGGTTCGAAATAAGCCATGACTAATTTCGATCACGTACATAATGTACGCCATTAATATATCATGTTTTTTTGGTAATATTTGAGGATATAATGTAAAACAACATTCTCTTGGAACATATTAAATAGAAAAAAAATGAACATATCATTCCACATTGTATTTATTTTGTCTACCAACGACCGTTTCAGCTTATTACAATCAACTGAATTTAGTCATCAATCAAGGCCATAATCAACTGATTTCAGTTATCAGTCAAGGCCATAATCAACTGATTTCAGTCATCAATCAAGGCCATAATCAACTGATTTCAGTCATCAGTCAAAGCCATACATAATCAACAGATTTCGGTCATCAGTCAAGGCCATAATCAACTGATTTCAATCATTATTCAAGGCCACAATCAACTAAAAGCCATTTGATTATGACTTTAAAAGCCGAACGATCATGGGCAGACAAAATTAATCTGGAATTCTACAAATTAGAGAAACAGTCTCAATCGACAGATTGAAAACGGCTGACATTTCATTTGTTCAATACAGGAATACAATATCAATGTTTTTCTTCTTAAATATGCTAATTTAATAATAAATATTCAATGGGCTTAATTCCGAAGTTGAATTAAAATTTTAATCAACATTAAACTATGTCAACTGTCACTTTAAGGCTACATCCATTTTATAGTAGGTACACTAGCAATGTACTTTTGTCATTTTAATCATGTTATATTATTAAAATTCCTTTATTTTATTCAATATTTTAAAAGGAAAAAATGAATAAATATATTTTTTTATAAAAAATTGAGTACGATTTCATAATTGAACCCAATAATGAGTAATTATTTTAATAATCTAATCCGATTTAGTTTACACCTACATAAAAAATGTATAAATGATTAAAAAATATGTAAAAGTAACCCTAGGGTATTAATGAAAAAAAAAACTGCCAACCATGATTTATATTCAAAACAAATTATGTTGGGACAAACAAATATATATATCAAATAACTTAGGGTCATTGCATTTGTCCTATCTGTATTTAAATAATTTAACTAAAGTATTTTAGGATTAACTAAAATTACTTTTCCATCACTAAAACCGTCATTGAATCCAACGTTCCAAATGTAATTCAACAAAACGACACGTCGCTGAATAATTTTCAAATAAGGAAAACATAAAAAAACATCCAGCCAATGAGAGCGCCCTGACGAATTAAATTTGAAAAAGGAACAGATTTCGCGTTTCAATGAAAAATATTCCAATTGTTTGCACCGCATCGCTTTCACAACTCCATTTTTTTTTAATAACTTTTTCCCGCTTTTTAAAACGCGAATATCGGCTTTACAAATAACCACAGATGAGGGCAGGGAAAAAAGAACCATTGTAGAAATGAAACCATAGAGAATTGCTGCACGACATGGCATGAATGGATGCAATGAAATCCACAGACAAAACTATGGTGATCTATTTTATTGAATAGACGCGAATTTGTGTCTAGCTAATGACAGTTCGTTCCCTTGATACAATCATACTTATAATTTGAACATTGCATTAAATTTGATTGTTTTTTTTTTTGTATCATGTGACCAATCCCATTTTTCTTTTCTTAGATCCATTTTTATTTATTTATATTAAAAGTAATAAATCAATTTACAAATATACATTCTTATATAATATACACAATAATATTAAATATTTATACTTAAACTATTTGAATCGCAACGTGTAATATCAATGTTTTTTTACTCCTCACTGACCCAAGGTGAATCAGTGGGGAGTCATAAATTCGAATTTTTAAAGGATAATTTTTTTATTGCAGATTATCAACAAGCATTATGCTGAGATTGTATTTTGAAAGTTTCATCACAATGTATTTGTGTCTGTGTGCTGTGTAGGATGTACGGCGTGTTGATTATACTTAATTGACTATAGACTAAAGTACTTCTGCGATTCTTTTCAAATTTTGCAAATTAGTACATCTAATACTCTATTAGTGTATCAGGCAAAAAAAAGTAGAGGCAGATCTCCTGGGCTATGATGTGACCAAATTGAGGAGATGACCGGGAACGACCTCTATTCGGCGGTGCGAGCTGCGGAGGGCAGAGAGGACTGGATGCCACTTGTTCTGTCCATAGATCACGAGCATTGAAGAAACGAAGAATAAGAAAAGAGAAGAATACTCTATTAGACCCATTAGAAGAATATCTGATCAGTCCTTCTCAATTTTTTTCTGTCAAATATTTCAAAGTGACCCCAAGCTCAGGAAACTTGAAAAATAATATTTTTATTTTCAAATTGTTAAAATGGTCGAGGGAGCATTCAAAGCCGCATATACTGGATTACTGATCTCGCTCTGCCACCGATTCATCTAAGATTACTATGTAATTCGTTAGTTTGGGTGTCATATTATTTTTAAGTATTTGTGAGTAAACACCTGAATCAATCGCGATGAATCCAGAAGGGCTGCCAAAGATTGCAATGCGCGAAATACCAGAGGGACGCCGACCACCGGGAAGACCATCAAAGAAATGGAGGGAGAGCTGGACATCCTAGTCCCATGGCCTGTAGAAACAGATCATAGATCTACCAAAAGTGGAAGAAGAAGCTAAAAGCTATGTGGTTTATTCAAAGACAGGTCTCCATCAAAAATCAAATCACAAAATTCATAAAGACGCTCCTATAAAATAATAGATTCGATTCTCAGAGAACGTTCTGCAAACAGACTACAATACGCATTTATACAGAGCGAGAAACATTCATTAAACACAAGGAATTTCTAATAGCAATTGCCATTCATAATTATGAGAATTGGAATTCCTAAAACATTCAAGCAGGCAGACGTGTAGACGAAATATTCCAAAAATATATCGACCGATGTTCCGTGAAAATGGATCAAGCAACAGAACCCAGAGAAGACTGTAAATTATACTGCAACGCCAAAATATTGCGTGAAACGAAAGGCATAATAATAATGAACACTTCCTTGCACCCTGCGCAAGTGGCGAGTTTATTGCCGTATGGCAATTTCTTCCAACTAACCAGTGTTTCCAACTAACCAGGCATATTTATTTAATTTATGGAAAAATAAGTGTATGTCCAAATGGTTTATTGCCGTGGAAACCTCTTTAAATTATACTGAAAAGTAAACAGCAACGCAAAGCCACGAGTAAAATCAGTTTGAACACAGCAGCAAACTAGTGAGTTGTGGCCAACACTAAATTCTACATAGTAAGAGTACATTATTTCTTCTTGAAAGATTGCATTTTTATGAAGTACATTTATATTAGATTCTTAAACTAACATAAGATTCCCAGAAGACAAAAGTTTTTTTCATACCTACACAATAAAACATTGTCACGAAACTCATAGTGTGCACTCTCTACAGTAGAGTCTACATGATACCCGTTGAGAAATTGATGTAAAAAAAATACGCTTGAAAATCGTGAAAACATGACTCACCACTATTGCAGAGGAGTGGAATTATGAAATTAAATTATGAAAATTATCGGCCTTCGTGGCTCAGTTGGTTAGGTATGTGACTGCGGATCCAAAGGTCCCGGGTTCGATTCCCGGTGAAATCACAGTTTTTAATTGTGATTTCAGTCTGAATTTGTGAGACGGTTAATTTCGTAAAGTATCCCATTCACGATCGTGCCATTCGGCGTCGCTCCATATGGACCGGCTCCATTTGGAGCATTGTAAAATTTACATCACACTCACGGGCGTGCCACCGAGCCATCGAGCCATCGAAATTCTATTTTTTTTAATTTTCAAGTAAAAATGAGTTAAAATTCTGATGATGAGTTTTACAGAACTGCTATATAGCGGTTTGTTTATATATAAAAAGAAAAAAAAGGGGAAAATGTTGCATTTTCGCATTCAACATTTTGCATTTCGAACTGCTCGGCGCAAGGAGATGGCGCAATGTACCGCTGGTTTTCACACTCACGAGCATGCCGTACCGACAGGATGCGCCGTTTGTCGCGGTACTATGGAGTTACGATCGTTTGGAATTCCATTTTGGTGTGTCAGGCCAATTGGGCTGCGCGGGTTTTGACCATTCACGAGCGCATTTTGGAGTGATGGCAAGCCCTTTGGAAGGATGGCACGATCGTGAGTGGGGGCCTTTAGTCTCCAGAATGTGGCAAATTGTTATTGGGCGCGTGTTAAATTAATATTTGACATACTAGGTATAAATGAAAACACTAATTTGTTTAAGTTTCACTGTTTATTTTATTTTTAAATAGTGAAACTTAAACAAATTAGTGTTTTCATTTATACCTAGTATAATGGAGTTTCACCACGAATTATCCGTCGACAAAATTAACAAGTTAATATTTGACATAGTACCTACCTGTTAGATGTGAGATGTAATATAAAAAAAAATTGAAATCACAAATTAATCATACCCTGAAAGGCAGAAGAAAAATCTATCAATAATATATTCAATAACTTGTTGAGTCAATTTTTTTCATTTTCATATTCATACATACATACCATCATGTCATGTCACTCAGAGAGAACCGAATTATTGCACACATTCATCGCCTCATCAACATTTATGCATCGTTTCATACGTGTTCGTCTGTTGTTCACGCTTCTGACATTTATTTTTTTCAATATATCGTTCACATTATGGTCGTTCCATCCGTTTTTTGGGCGGCTCACCTCTCATTCCATTCCTGTCCGCAATGTATATTTTCTTCGTCAGGCGTTCCTCGTTCATTCTCCCCATGTGGCCAAACCATCTAAATGTTTTCACTTTCTTTCTATAAATGACACCTTTTTTTCATCTTATATTCCTTCCTAATGTCCTCGTTTCTTACCCTGTCATATATCGTTCTAATACAGATTCTTCTTAACGATCTCATTTCATCTGCATGCATTTATTCTGCTTTTGTCCGAGGTTTCATTTCAAGGTCGATATGTTGCAATTATTCATAACTGGTCAAAGTGCTCATTTCTAGTTTCCTGTTATAACTCTTCTTTCGATATCCTTATCGGGCGGCCATCCATTTCGTTGAAACCTGATTCCCAGAGAGATATATTCGTCACCTTACACTTTCTGAGATTATAAAGAAATCTGCGCAGACATTTTGTTTATTCAAAAGTTCTTCGTTGGCATTCAAATAACAAACACCATATGTGTCGTGCAATATGAGATGTAAAGATTAGGCGGGTGCATCGAAAGAAACTATTTCAATATATTGAGAGATGGTTAGATATTGTGCTGGTTGATACATCTCAGCCTGGCGGATACATTGAAAAGCTCTCTGGCTATCTTCCGGCAAAGTGAATAGATAGTTGACTATATGTATCATGATACAATACAGAATGTGTGGAATATAAGATACCATGGAATATCAGATACCTTGTATTAGGTATATTGAATGTCGTTCTCTGTAGCACAATACACACAGGTATCATTAACTCAATCTTCTCACCTTGCACAAAGAAATAAACAATAGCAACGTATCCAAGTTGATATTGGATAATACATACCTCGAAATACACTTACACTTACGATTTCGTTAATAGCTTACTTATTAACGCGCAACTAGATAATCACGACAAAAATAGTTACGATCGGTATTAAAAAATCTTAGGTAGATACTTATAAACGTATATTTAGATATGACTAACTAGTTCACTAAATTGTTTACGAACACCCTCTTTTATTTTTTTCATATGGCCACATTGGCTTCACAGATGTCAAAAAATAGATAAATGCATGTAATTTTTGGATAACTGAAATCGAAAAATGAAAACAAACACCGCGTTGTGCCGTGTTGAGTCAATTTAAACAAGATTGCGACGAAGAATAACAAGGAAAAACGTTGTAAGTATTAAATTTATCTGTCAATCCCAAATATGCGTCGGATCATAAGTAAAAGATCCGCCATTTTGAAATACTTGGTATGACGCGTTAGTCAAAGCGATTGTAAGTCAATATTTAATGACTGCGTTATATCTTTCTTCCTTTGTCGATCGTTTCATCTTATTCCAAACTATTTTCTCAGATTTATTTTCATTAAAATAGTAAGTAAGTATATTATGGAGTTTAATACGTGACTTAGGTAACGAAAAAAAGTTAAATAAAAGAAACACGGCTCTTTAAAACGATACATGCAGTATTGACAAAACGTACATAAAATAAATTTAAATTAGGAGTAAGAACGTTATTACATTTACAGAGCTTTAAAACCAATTGCGGTAACGTTGTTACCATAGCAACAACAAATACTTTTGATGTTATTTCAGCTTTAATAACAATTTTAATCAACTCTTTAATCAACGATTGAAATCAAAAGGCGAGACATAAAAGAGATAGCAAGAGAAGAACAATACCACCGGCTCCACGAATTAAGAGTCACGAAATGATAATTGTTTGGTGCGGTGAATTGATCATTGCTTCGCTAATTACTTATTGAAATTGAAGATAACCTAACCGCAGACGTCGCAAGATAAAAACGTGTTTGGATGGTGGAATGGACCACAAACCGAGATAAACAATTCATATTGTCGCATTTGGCTTTTCGCAAAATGAATAAAAGATGAAAGATTAATATTTGAACCAAACGATGATGCGGCTATAATATTCGTTGGTGCGGTAATACAAACACAGATTACAACACAGATGGCAGCAAACAGCTCAAGACAGAGCCAAGTGGAAAAGTTTAGAAGAGACCTTTATCCAGCAGTGGTTTGAGCATGGCTTAAAAAGGGAGTAGTATTCTTTGTATCTACAATGTTGTATGAGTTATTGCAGCATCAAAATCAACAGTCGCCTCTGACTTGAACATTTGATAATATTGAAACATATTACAGAGGACTCTCACACAAGATTTGTGCCACATAATAGAGGACTCTCACACAAGATTTGTGCCATATTATAGACTATCATAAAAGATTTGTCTCATACCAATCAAAACATTTGAGTTGTGAGTTTATTGAAGAAAGATTTAAGTATCCTGAAAAGAAGGAAAGTTCTCAATGAAGTTCTCAACGGGAGAAAGAATCTAAATTCGCACTACCACCAAAATCTCTTGCATTTTGTGGTCTGGTAAATTTAATCCGATACAAAACAAAGACGAAAGCAATTTTCGAAACGACGTCTAAGGAATATTTGGGTATTTTAACGCGAAAGCTGAATTAAACCATTATCATAAATTATAAAATCGGATCACATAGCAAACTTTTAATCCCGTATAACGAATTAGTCCTCGAAAATAATTTAACAAGTTTAAATTATTATTATTTTAATTCAAACAACGTAATTCATCCGTCTAGCCGTGCTCAATTATATATTTTGTTTAATTCTGTGTTCATTTACATATGTGATCTAAATACCACAAGGTTTTGGGAAAAATAAACATTTAAATTGATTGGATCGGGTACTGTGCAAAATGCATGCAGCGGGAAGTTAGTGATTCATTCACCTGGAATTTTTCGTGAGCAGAATGCAAAACAAGCTCAAAATCAGCGCCATTGGAATTATCCAGAATATGTACATACCGAGAGAAGCGAATGCCACATATCTATATATTGCCACGAATCCATCGCCTCTTCAACATTCATGCTCGTCTGTTGTTCAAGCTTCTTACTATTTCCCTCTATCTGTATGTCGTTTACATGGTCGTGCCATGGACTTTTCTTGAACGACCCTGGCATCTTGTTTTATTATTGTCGTCTTCATATATTTTCTTTGTTAGATGTTCCTCATTCACTCTCCCCATGAAACCAAACAATCTCGGTGTGTTCAATTTCATTCTATTTATAATATTTTTCGTTATCTTGGTCTTTTCCTTGTGTCCCTATTTTTTATTGATTTCCATTATAAATCAAATTAATAAAATACTACGAAACTTAAATATTATTACCTCACTAGGCGAAGCCGGTTCTGAGGTAATACTAACAATAATTACGCAATACATTTTTTGCTACATATTCTCAATAAGGTATAAAAGTATAAAAAAGTACAAAGGTATAAAGGACTAGACTCACAAAAAAACAAGTGTATTTGTGAGGGTGGGGATGTGTTTGCATGTGTAAGAGGACGATGTGGGGAATTGTTTAGTAAAGGATATATGAGGGCATAAGAGGAGATCTCTTTAAAATATTATCTCAGACCAAACGTCAATTCTCTCTCTGAATGTTCTCTTACTCTCCGTCAATCAATCAGTAACTAGCTTTCCTAAATGATGTCCACGTGGTTGGATTTAGTTCAAGATATCAGATACAACTGAATTATATATTTTAAATGCTAAATATGTGTAGTGTCTCTGGGAAAAAGTAGTCTGTGAATGTGTCAGTTGCAGCAAATGTCTATTTCGTGTATTGAAAGTCGGGGTATATTGTTGTATATTTTTTGCTGGGTTTTTATTTAGCTGCATGATTATTGTTTTAATATAGAGTTGTCTAACATCCAGGGCCCTGAAATCCGAAAACAGCTGGCATGATGGATATCTGTAAGGTTTTCGACAGATGACCCGTAGTAGTGACTTTTGGGCTGTCGAAATGGGAAAAAGATTTGTCTTAGCTAAACTACTCCCAACCCACGTTTGTCCAAGAGTAGAACATAACATTTTCAACGTATCTAAGACGAAAATTATTTCTCTTATATTTCTAAATACATCTATCCATACTCCTATTGCAAATCCTTATTAAGCGATCTCGTTTCTGCTTTCATGCGACTTCTGCCACTTCCAAGTCTCGCTTGCATACATGTCATAAGAGGATTTTGCAGAGTTCACACATCACACAATTGGAGACGTTATAATAAGACCTAGACCTGTTCGTCCCCGAGATATTCGTCCCACTCTTGCTTGCATATTTATTTATTTATTGAGACATTCACGACTCAAAGCCCTTTACAAAACAAAATATTAGATAACACAGCATAAGCTTAACCAAAGAAATACAATATATAAACATTCATAGCATCTAGACATATCAACGGTAGCAGAGGATATATAAAAAATAAAAATATATAAGAAAGGTAATAAATCACGAAAGTACATACATTAAGAACCAAAGAATAAATAAATAAAAAAACTCAAATAAAATAAAGGGTAATAACAAAGCATGAACTTAAGAATATTACTGACTGAATAATATAAAAATGAATGGTGTGAATAGCTTAGTATGTAGATACTTAGCCACACTGAATCAATGAATGCTGCCAGATGTGATAATATATTACATTATTGAATTAAATAAAATTAAATGTACAAAAATATATAAAAATGTAAACAAGTGACTACACAATCATTTGGGGGTATGTTTTTGAAAATGTTTTAATAAAGTATATTTATAGTCCTTAAAATAATTAAAGAAAGGGTCAGTCATATGACCAAAGTCATTGCCCAATCATAATATATCAAGGTTGGATATGGCTATTAAAGGGAGTGGAGGCTAAATCTATAACTGATATTTCAAACGACAATAAAATTGTATGTGAATATATAGGTATGGTATGTTTATTTGAATTATCTATATATTATTGTGTGATTTAAATGGAAAGGTATTTCATAATTAAGATGAAGATTTCTCTAATGCTGTTTATAAAATGGCCGCCTTGCTGCTTCCTCCCACAACACCTCTCTACTCCACCCCCTTCTCCCATCATCTACCACACTCAAGTACAATATGGACTAAGCTGGAATTTCATTAATATAGGAAACAAGATAAATACCAAGTATAGATATATGTATGTATGTATGTATGTATGTAGGTGTACTCTACTCGTATTTAGTGGACTTCTAAAATATACTAAGATGAAAGGAAGTAAACATAATGAAATAGACAAACATACGTGGAATGTCTATGTGTATATTAAGGCTTGGACGAACTGCTCAAAACAATTATATGTGAAAGAAGAAAAAAATATGAAAATATATAATAATTGAAATAATTTCCCTAAATGAGTAGTAGAAAGAACTCATAAAATATATAAATATGTCGGCCTTGGTAAGATATCTGACTGCTGAGGTACACTGAAATGGTTTTTTTTGTTAAAAGTAACGAAATTTCATGGTTAAACTAACCGAACTATAGTGACTACAAAACATTTGGTTTTGTGCAACTAGATGTTTTGTGCACACAGCCAAACAGTACAGACATAAATAGACAAACCTTTAGTAGGTACTGATAACAAAGGTTTGGATAAAACGCAGGTAGCAAGTTCGGTTGACATAATAGTTCGATTCCCGGTGAAGACACAGTTTTTAATAGTGTTTTCATTCTGGATATGTGGGACTAAAAAATACGAATTGGCACTTTGTTATTGGGTGCGTTTTGAATTAATATTTGAAATAGTGCCTGTTAGTTGCACGAAAAGCAATAAAAAAAATCTTCAGAAGAATTTTAAAAAGTTACTCAGGTACCTACCTATTTAAATACGAAAAATCTTTCTACCGAGACTAAATATTATTGCATTTCCAAAAAAGTATGTACCTATTCAATAATATCCAAAACGAGCGGGTTGTAGCCAACGCTATACTACCAAAACTTCCAAGTCTCTCAACGAAGTATTCAAATTTTGTGTGGAAAATTTCCAGTATTTTTATGAAATGAGTTTGTTTAATTATTTTTGATTTAAATATTTTATTATGAAATTTTGATAATTCTTCAATGCCATTTTATGAAAAAGATGTGCCATTTTAGCAATTTGAAAATAAAAAAATCAAAGTTTCCTGAGCTTGGGGTCACTTTGAAATATTCGAGAGTTAAAAAAATTGAAATCTTTATTCAGATATCCTTCAAAATCTAATGGGATCTAAGCGAGTATTAGATATGCAAATTTGATGAGTCGAATGGAAATTCAGTTTATAATCGATAGGACATAGTACACAGCACACACACAGATACATTGTGATGAAACTTTCAGAATACAAACTCAGCATGATACTAATTGATGATCTGTAATAAAAAAAAAAACCTTGAAAATTACGAATTCATATAACCCAACTATATCCCCTTGGGTAGGTGAGGAGTAAAAATATATAAAAGTCATTTTAGGTGTACACACAATAAACTATTTTCTGTGGTTTGGTTATGTTATCTTAGGATACGTTATTGTTAAACTAGTTGCATGTAACACATGAGATCCAACTGTCGATAGCGATAGTATGTATAGTTGAAGAATATGTACCAAACTATAAACCCATAGATACAAATTATTGAATATTTTCAGATATTTTGTTTTTTATACAACATATGTAGGTATGTATGTCAAGATAGGATAGTATGGAGGAAGATCCTTTTTCCTACCCAGAATATGCAAATAGCATGATGGTATGTATGTATGTTTGGAGATGAAGTATCAAACTATTAAGTCTTCTTACATATTGTGTATAGGCGACTGCCATACAAAATGTATGAAGCGATGTCGTCACTAAATTCAATTTTTAAAAAAATTGTTAAAAAAAAATTGAGATCTTCTACTACAATGTTAATATTTTTTATAGAAAATTAAATTATCTAGTTGGGGTGTTTCGGCTTTTTTCGATAATTGTAAAAGTTTTGGAAATATAGGCAGATAAACTCATAAATTTATCATAAAAAAAATATTTTTCTTAATAAAAAATGTTTGAGAAACCCTGGAATTTTTTTGAAAAAACTAATTTGAGATTTTGTATTTGTCTATGTTTGTACCAATTTTCAGCGTTCTAACGTTTATGGTTTCTGAGATATATGGAAAAATAAAATAAAAATTCAAAAGTTGATAACCCCTGACTTAAACAAAAATTCAAAATTCCGAGTATAAAAGTTTTGTAGGCCTGTAACTGTTTATATATTCTGAAATTTTAGGCTCTGTAAATTGAGCGGATCAAAAGTTATAAGGGGGGGACGGACACACAGACACACAGACACACACACACACACACACACACACACACACAGACACACGAAATGTTCTACTCCGAATTCTGAGTAAATCCGTGTATGGAACATATATGCTGCGAAGCCTCTAAGTTGGTTTTTTTTACTTCAAAGTTGGAAAAGCCGTGAAAAAAGTAGACCTCTCCATACAATCCTCGCGTATTCTGGCTTGATACATTGTCGATATGTTAAGAGAACAAAGTTCTCCTGAACAAATCGACAGTTGGATTACGTTTATACAAAAAGTATATATTTACTAGTTGCATGTAACACATGAGATCCAACTGTCGATAGCGATAGTATGTATAGTTGAAGAATAAGAATCAAACTATAAACCCATAAATCCAAATTATTGAAAATTTTAACACATGTTGGTATGTATTTCAAGATAGGACAGTATGGAGGTCAGTCCTGTTTTCCTACCCGGAATATGAAAACAGCATGATGGTTCTGTATGTATGTTTGGAGATTAAGTACCTATCAAACTATTAAAACTTCTTACATATTGTGTATAGGCGACTGACATACATACAAATTGTATGAAGCAATGTCGTCACTAAATTCAATTTTTATAAAAATTGTTAAAAAAAGTTTGAGATGTGCTAACACAATGTAAATATTTTTTATAGAAAATTAAATTATCTAGTTGGGGTGTTTCGGCTTTTTTCGATAATTGTAAAAGTTTTGGAAATATAGGCAGATAAACTCATAAATTTATCATAAAAAAAATATTTTTCTTAATAAAAAATGTTTGAGAAACCCTGGAATTCTTTTGAAAAAACTTATTTGAGATTTTGTATTTGTCTATGTTTGTACCAATTTTCAGCGTTCTAGCTTTTATGGTTTCTGAGATATATGGAAAAATTAATTAAAAATTCAAAAGTTGATAACCCCTGACTGAAACAAAAATTCAAAATTCTGAGTATAAAAGTTTTGTAGGCCTATAACTGTTTATATATTCTGAAATTTTGGGCTTTGTTAATTGAGCGGATCAAAAGTTATAAGGGGGGGACGGACACACACACAGACACACACACAGACACACGAAATGTTCTACTCCGAATTCTGAGTAAATCCGTGTATGGAACATATATGCTGCGAAGCCTCTAAGTTGGTGTTTTTTGACTTCAAAGTTGGAAAAGCCGTGAAAAAAGTAGACCTCTCCATACAATTCTCGCGTATTCTGGCTTGATACATTGTCGATATGTTAAGAGAACAAAGTTCTCCTGAACAAATCGACAGTTGGATTACTATCACTAGTTGCATGTAACACATGAGATCCAACTGTCGATAGCGATAGTATGTATAGTTGAAGAATATGTACCAAACTATAAACCCATAGATACAAATTATTGAATATTTTCAGATATTTTGTTTTCTATACAACATATGTAGGTATGTATGTCAAGATAGGATAGTATGGAGGAAGATCCTTTTTCCTACCCAGAATATGCAAATAGCATGATGGTATGTATGTATGTTTGGAGATGACGTATCAAACTATTAAGTCTTCTTACATATTGTGTATAGGCGACTGCCATACAAAATGTATGAAGCGATGTCGTCACTAAATTCAATTTTTATAAAAATTGTTAAAAAAAAATTGAGATCTTCTACTACAATGTTAATATTTTTTATAGAAAATTAAATTATCTAGTTGGGGTGTTTCGGCTTTTTTCGATAATTGTAAAAGTTTTGGAAATATAGGCAGTTAAACACATAAATTTATCATAAAAAAAATATTTTTCTTAATAAAAAATGTTTGAGAAACCCTGGAATTTTTTTGAAAAAACTAATTTGAGATTTTGTATTTTTCTATGTTTGTACCAATTTTCAGCGTTCTAGCGTTTATGGTTTCTGAGATATATGGAAAAATAAAATAAAAATTCAAAAGTTGATAACCCCTGACTGAAACAAAAATTCAAAATTCCGAGTATAAAAGTTTTGTAGGCCTGTAACTGTTAATATATTCTGAAATTTTAGGCTCTGTAAATTGAGCGGATCAAAAGTTATAAGGGGGGGACGGACACACAGACACACACACAGACACACACACACACAGACACACGAAATGTTCTACTCCGAATTCTGAGTAAATCCGTGTATGGAACATATATGCTGCGAAGCCTCTAAGTTGGTGTTTTTTGACTTCAAAGTTGGAAAAGCCGTGAAAAAAGTAGACCTCTCCATACAATTCTCGCGTATTCTGGCTTGATACATTGTCGATATGTTAAGAGAACAAAGTTCTCCTGAACAAATCGACAGTTGGATAACTTTTAAAACGTCACATACACAAGCGATTTTAATGAAAAAATTGGGAAAAGTGCCCCCGTAATCGATATTGACGATACGGAAAAATATAATAATACATATCAGCAAGTATCTATGGTGCAAAATATAAACCTATAAACAACGAAAAATACATGTCCGAGAGCAAAATTGTTATTGTCGCTGGAATGGCGGGAAAAAACAATTAGAGTCAATTATCTGACAGCGCGGGAAATATGCAAATGTGATGTTTCATCTATGTGCGTATTTAAATGGCGGTTAAATTGAAAATGTTACCAGACAAACAAAAAAAAAATAACAACACATCAATCAGACATTTCGGAGCAAAACAAATAAATAAAAATTCGAACGAAAATTCGAGGTACCTACCTACCAATTTACTCTTAACACAAACATAATAATAATGCAAGCTACACACATTGGACGTGTCATTTAGACAAAATGCTTGATTAGTACATCCATACCAATGAAAATGGGATAGTACATACATACTATAAGGTCAAACACAGATTTGATGACAAATAAATTGATTCGTCTAATGATGCACGGACGAATATGTGAAATGTGTGAAAGTAACAAATATATTTAGAAACAGTGTAGTTAAACAAAAAAAAATATGGTGACATCGTTCAAAGTTAGAAGAAATTCATAAAAATATTCCTAGTTTAATACAGTAATCGCATCATTGTTTATACAGGGTTACAGGTTTAGTCGTACAGAATATTAAAGGACGTTAATATTCAGGTCATTTCTGATGGATTTGATGCTAAATGTTAGGTCCGAAACTTAACCGTTATGGAGATATTGAATTTTAAAGATTAATAAAAAAAAAATTTGGCTATTTTATCAATTTTTTACGGATCAGAGGTCTAAGGGTCCGTTTTTTTATGTATCTAGTTAGAGGGCATGTCAAATAATAAAAATGATTAACAAAAACTGAACCTACTACTAACAGCTTAAAAAGACAGCTCGACAACAGTTAGAATTAAAGAATTATCACAAAGTGTTTTTAACTTAAAGCACTTTGTTTGAAAAAAAAATTATGGAACTTATTCTGCAAATAATGGAAAAACTTTTACGTTTCTTTAGCTATTCAAGAAGCTATAACACTTGCTATTAAATAGTCAAACCATTGACCAAATAACAGTTAAGGTAGTAGAGGGTACATTTAAGTTTGAGGAAAAAGTAGCTAAAATACGTAAACAAAACAAAAAAAAACACAGCAATATTTTTATAATTCATGTTCGACATGGCCGCTGCTATTTCTTACACAAATTGTCATTCTTTTTCTTAAATTACTATTAAACATGAAGTTTCGAAGCAACTAGCTCATAAAAATCAAACCAAAATAACAAATTTTAATAATTCGTGTAACTGCCTAAGAATCGAAAATAATTGGAAACCAGTCGAAAATAACTGGAAACCAGTCAAAAATAACTGGAAATCAATCGAAGATAACTAGAAACCAGTCAAAAATAACTGGAAATCAATCGAAGATAACTAGAAACCAGACGAAACTGAATAAAAATATGATGATATCGACAAATAAAAGGATTCAAACCAAGCCGTGAACAAGTCTATCGCGCAATAACAACAAAAAAAGAATATTTCTAAAGAGTTGGCAAAATTTTATGACTTCGTCGAGGGAAATGGGTTCGTGTCCCTTGATTTGTGAAAGAGAGCCAGAGGATTTAGTTACGTTGTGCTATTGATTGAAAAATAAAGCCGAATGGAGTCGTAAGCGGATCAACT
The DNA here is from genome assembly GCA_963576475.1 of Molanna angustata. Lineage (NCBI taxonomy): Eukaryota > Metazoa > Arthropoda > Insecta > Trichoptera > Molannidae > Molanna > Molanna angustata. The sequence goes on from OY754982.1 coordinate 28,724,797, forward strand.
CGGCAGCGAAAATGGAAAAAAGACCTCTGAAGAATACAATAATAAGGTTGAAAGTCCCACCAGGAGACGAGTGGAAAGGTAGAATATTCAATATTGACGTGGTAACGGAGTAATGCCAGGTGAAATACTTGAGATAAGTGTCGTGATATTGTACAACAATTTTTATCCTATAAAAATCTCTTCTTGGGACAGTCAGTGAGTAAAATGGGTCATTTGTAGTCCAACGAAAAATAGGGGACATTCTAGTGTCAATTTCATGCTTTATTACTCTTAGGTGGTGTTAATCCTGAGAGACCAAACAGTCCCTTGTAGAAGTCTGAAAAAAACACATGGAGATCTTAAAGACAGTCCAGAGTCTTGAAAGTGAAGAAAGTGAGAGCGAAAGTTAAAGAAAAAACTACTAAAAATAATAATCTGTAAGTAAACTTTTTTAATGAGTTGATATAGTATAGTCTGTACCTACGCTATACGTAATACAAACAAAAATATCACGATGTAACTCTTAATTTGGGTTGTTTCAACAAAAGTAACGGTAATAGTATAGTTAAAATACTTTGATTTCATAAAATTGTTCAAAATTGCGTCGTTTAACGGCATTAGATTTCAATGAAACAACCAAAAGTTTTGAACATTTTTATGAAATCAAAGTATTTTAACTATACCTACTTTTAATTTAATCTTTGTTCGAGAAACATAGCCATTGTGCACTTATTTGGCTAAAATAATAATCGTTAACACTTCCTTAAACCCTGCGCAAGTGGCAAGTTTCTCTTCCAACTAATAAATACCCTCTGATCATCATGTTGTCAAATGTAGGACCTACCCACAGTATTGAAAATATTGTAACATATTATTAAGACAGTCAATAAATGTTCATTGTACCAAATAGAAAAAAAATACGTTAAGAAATCCTGAAATCGAAACAATCCACATGAAGTAGTGGAAAGTAAACGTATCGATAAAATTCAAATTACTAGTACAATGTATAGACAGTCGGTGTCGCTAGTTGACACGTCATGTGTGAACCGTTCACTAGTCACATAACCCAGAGATATGGTGAAAAGGTAATGGAATAGTTCAAGTTTTGAATGATATCGCTCATGGAACGGAATGAATCGAGGGATTCCACAGACGAAAAAAAAATAACATTTCAAAACGTGGAATGAAAGTTTTTACGAATAGAAATGCGCCAACAAAATTCACGTGGACTAAATACCTACCATTTTACAAAATTGGTTTTGAGGCGTTTTTCAATACGAATTGCTGGTAATTAGAGTTGGAAGCTGAATGGTTTACAGAGCAAGAGATAAAGAAAAACTGATTAACTATCAATATATATTAATCTAGTGAACCCCCGGCAAACGTCGTATTGCCTGTATATTTAAAAATGGTCCTTCATTACCACCCGTCGCTTCAGACCATTCAGTACCTCCCGTCCCTTCAGGCCCTTCAGTATCACCTGACCTTTCAGCAAGGAAAATTGGACCTTGTTCTCCCAGGATAGTCCACCTTCGTAGGTAAAATGACCTAATACCCGATGAAGAAGAAGAAAAATGATTTAATCCAGAAACTATCAGGGGCATACGCTCGACAATTCACCAAAGTTTCATTGCAATCGGATGAACGGTTTAGGAGCGCATAGCATACATACATACATGGATACATACAAACATTCAAAAAATTTTGATACTGATTTTGTTCACTTTATTGTTAATGTATAACCATTTGTAATGTATGTTTGTACCTAACCGTTTGTTTGTTTACTGTGGTATACTGCATTGGGGGGTTGCACGATACCTATATATTCTACATTCCTTAGTCTATAATATGGGGGATGATTTTCTAACACATTATAAATTAGAACGTGTGTTTATTTGCAATTTAATCAAGTACTTGTCGCTACCTACTAGCCGTGTGCAGAATGCCCTCTAACGACATATAATAATCCATCTCTCTAGCATACTGGTATGCCTTTTTCACACATCCCGATTTACACACACACATATCATAATGTTACATTGACTATAAAATGTTAATAATACCATTTCTCACTATGTGGGGTAACAAGTGACAGGTGTGCGGGTATGAATTACCTAATAAAAGGAAGCAACACATGCGTGTATGCCCACACATTAGTCTCATCTCACCTAAAAAGGCGACAGTCAGTATGATTGGTGAACCTCATTGCTTAACTATAAAAGATGTAATGTTGCCTGTAGTATTTTTGATTACTCGGCTCTTACGGGACACCCGAAAATGAAGATATTAGAATAAAATGGAAGCACTATCCTTAGCCGGTGCCCACACAGAAACTTTTGCTGCTGTTTCGAAAATAAATAAATTAATCATATTACAATTTGAAAATCATCTGTCCAATTAGATTTGCATCACATATCATAACTTTTCTTTTGATAACGTATATATCTCTGTCCAATTAGATTTGCATCACATATCATAACTTTTCTTTTGATTACGTATATATCTCTGTCCAATAAGATTTGCATCACATATCCTAACTTGTTTTTAGATTACGTATATATCTCTGTCCAATTAGATTTGCATCACATATCATAAGTTTTCTTTTGATTACGTATATATATCTGTCCAATTAGATTTGCATCACATATCATAACTTTTCTTTTGATTACGTATATATCTCTGTCCAATAAGATTTGCATCACATATCCTAACTTGTTTTTAGATTACGTATAGATCTCTGTCCAATTAGATTTGCATCACATATCATAATTTTTCTTTTGATTACGTATATATATATCTGTCCAATTAGATTTGCATCACATATCATAACTTTTCTTTTGATTACGTATATATCTCTGTCCAATAAGATTTGCATCACATATCCTAACTTGTTTTTAGATTACGTATATATCTCTGTCCAATTAGATTTGCATCACATATCATAACTTTTCTTTTGATTACGTATATATCTCTGTCCAATAAGATTTGCATCACATATCCTAACCTGTTTTTAGATTACGTATATATCTCTGTCCAATTAGATTTGCATCACATATCATAACTTTTCTTTTGATTACATATATAACTCTGTCCGATTGAATTTGCATCACATAGGTATCTTGACTTTTTAAAAAAAAATATCCCCAATTGGTCCAGCCGTTATCCAGTGTTGCATTTTCCAACGAATAACATATCATTTTTTTACGAGTATAACAGATAGGTACATCTTAATTTTTACTGCATGAATACTACCATACTACAAAACCCTTATAAAAAATATATGGCTCTAACTTGAAAATACAACATCAAAAGTAATTTTATTTTATGTAAGTAGGTACTTGAAATGAATGCGATTTAAGAAATCCAACACGAATATTGTTTTTTGTTCGAAGTATTAAAAAAACACACGCAGATTTTGAAATAATTTATATACATGCAAAACCTATCGGCTGAAATAGAAAAACAAATATCAATAATAAAATAACTAAGGGAGTCGTCTCGGATAATAAAACACTCCGTGAAATGTATGAATTATAAATTATTCATACGACAATTACACAGTCTAGACTTGTTTGATTTTAGCAAAAAATACCATAAAAAAATATACAAGAAGATTACATTTGACTGATGCTTGAAGGTCGTGTTCAAGGCTTTTAAAACTGCGTCGACAGAGTATTAATGTATTTTAAGAATCAAAGTACTCTACATATACTTTTGTTTTAATCTGTTACAACTCTCAAGTCTTAGACTACAACAAATTTACTTAAACACTTCACAAAATACTGATAATAATGAAAGATCATGCCAAACTTCAAGTAAAAATTTCCAATAAGACAGCACAATATAACGCTAAATGTAATGACTGATAACATGATGTAGGTATTATAACCGTGAGTTAGGCAAACTATCGCGTGCGTTAACAAGGGTTTATATGTATACCTTTGTTGATTGTTGAAAATTTCAAGATTTTTTGCATTTCAAAAACCAACCTATCTTGAAATGAAAAAAATTATCGATCTTTCACTTTGATTTTGTGCACTTTTTAGGAATAAAAACTACTTTCTTCTCTGCAACGTATACTTGTGAAGAAATTCACAAGTGTTCTATAAAAGGATATATTTAATATTTTTTAGGGGAAATTATACTAAATTATAAAATTGTGCAACGCTTATTCATTAAAAAATGAAAATACTCATTATAGTTTTTTTCGAAACACACTTGTTTAACATATTTGAAAAATTTTATTTGAAAATGCGACGTTTAAAAATAGCAAAGAAAGATGAAACAAATTGATTTTACAAAGTATCAGGAGAACATGATGTATTGTAGGCTAAGAGATAGCTGACAACGGCAACGTAAAAAAAACACGCATAATTTAATTTTTATAGTGTGAGATAAGTGAGTGAAAGATGAGCACGTCTGTGTGTGTATATAGTGTTTGAATGGGCGCGTGGCGCGGCATTCTGCGTTTCGCCGTATTGTAAAGTACCTCCGTAAAATAGTTTATTGTATTGACCTTTGTATATTATATTGTATTGAACGTGTTGTATAAATAAAGTGTAAAAGAAAATACATCTTTCACTGCATCAAATATCTGAGTTCCACCCCAGCAAATATTAAGTGTACAAGGACACTGTATATAGGTACATCATAACTTCAACTTAAACATTTGTATCTGTAAAAACTTAAATAAACAATATTATCAATACATATTGTATTTTTTTAAAAAGAAACACACTGATTAGCATATTTTTGAGATATTTTATTTAAAACTGCAATGTTTGAGTTGCCCTCATAAATTGATTAAAATATTTCCCAGTATACATAGGTAAGAAATGAGGACATAAGAATGAATGAACAGAAAAAAATGCCATCAACAGAATGTAAGTGAATTCATTTATTTATTTATTTATTTATTATATATACGCCCTTAATATATATAATAAATAAAAAAAAAAAAAATACAGGATAAATAGAACAGTGTAGGCACAAGAAAACAACAATAAGTGTAAATACATCGATTATATAGGTAGGTACATAATAAAAAAAAACGTAAGTACGTAATACATGATTATATAGGTAGGTACATAATAAAAAAACGTAAGTAGTTAAAGGAAGAACAATATAAAACAACATAATAAAAGAAAATAGAGGTAAATGATAAAAAAAAAACTAGACATAAAAGAAGAAGAAAAAAAAATACAATATTACATATTCAATTTAAACAACAAAAATAAAGAAAGCAAAGTAAAAATCAAAAATTATAATATGCGTTAAGCATCCTTTTGAAACCATCTATAGTGTGTACATTAAATATATCAACAGCACTATGGCCCGAGATTTCAGCTGGCCCTTAAATCGTTGGATTTGGTAATCCAAGTTAAAAGTTTAGGGAAGATTAAATTTCATTCGCGTATTTCAGTGCAAAATGAAACGTCAGTTACTATAGATATATTTTACGTTTTTCTATGGTTATTGTCTATAACGCATCTGTCAAAATTGTAATAACCTTAAATGATACGTGACGCGAAGCTGTGACTAAATATTATTTTATTATTATAACAACACATTATTTTATTTGTTTCATTACACAGCATGTTACTTTTTCAATTTTTTATACCGATCGATGTTTTTTTTAATTAAAATCAAACATTGTAGTGAAAAAATGTCATTGAATATGTACTACGTACGTAGTTCTTCAATGCAAAATGTATGTACATTTTACAGATGGATATGGAACTAAGTGATAATGGTAAAATAGTGTCTTATGTAGAAAATTTAAGAATACACATTATATATAGAAATAGGATGGATCAATTTAAAAAGTGGGATGAAAAAACATCGCAAAAATAAAGTTGCGTGCCTGACGTTTCATTATGGCTGACAGTTTATTTCGTTTGTTGTAATTATGTAAAAAAGAAAATAAATATTAAATACATGAACCACTTCTATATCAAGTCTTTTATTTTAACAACAAAAATAAATCATGATTATAATTATTATGCATAGTTATTTGTAGTATAAAATGAAATAAAACATTAAAGCGTGCGGCGATTAGTACGCCACCTGGCGAAAAAGGCTCGAAACAATACTTAACTCAAGATTAAGACACGCGATCCGCCAGAAACGTTGAGTTAAATATTTGTCGTTTAGTGACGTATTTAAGGGAAGATTAGGTACTGAAATACGCAATATTTTTGTTAAACTTGAGTTAAACTCCTAAGGGCCGACTGAAATACTGGGCCTATATTGGTTTCCAAGGCGGTGCAATCTATGTATTGGTGAGTTAATAATAAAGTTATTTCGAAGATTCTCTATATGAAAAGGTGCATTTTGACGTGAAGCAAACCTTGTAGGTACTCTGAATTTTATCATTTCAACTAGGTCAGGGGTCAATTGAGACGATTTGGTCACATGGGCAGAATGAATAAAGAACGAAGAAAATGAAAGTAAGACGGAAAATGGAACAAAAGATCGAGGTTGTCAATGTAGGTACGATCATATTATGAGGACATTCTGAAAGAGGCAAATGCAAGAAGCTTGAACAACAGACGAATGTGTATGAGAGAATGCATGAATATTGATGAGGCGATAGATGCATGTTAAGATAGAAAAAATGACGTTCGTACTCTTTGCCTACCCCGTGAGGAACGAAAATAAAATACAACCCATAGACATCAACTGGACCATCAGTTTGCCAAAATTTTTAAAAACAAAACTGAGCAATGATTTTGACTCTGTCATAAGAATTCTAAATATTACTTATATATATATGTTGTATATAAATTTAGAAAAAAAAATATTTTTCAAACTCAATTTAATTAAATAATAAAATTTACACCAAAAAATAAATAAAAAATAACCGGAGGATGAAATATGACCCTTGAGGTACACCATAACATTAATTTAATGTAGTAATAATATTCTGAATTTAAATGACGGAAAACATCCATCGATAGCCTATAAAATTTTAAGTGCTTTCAGATAATACGTTTTCGAAAAAAAATCGAGAAGTTTATTTTCTATAAATCTTTCGAGACGTGAAATTAATGTACCATGAAATAGATTGCACGAATTTAAAAAAAAATTAGCTTACAAGGAAGACATTGGTTCCGTAAAGACATCGCTTTGTTTAATGATTTGTGTATAATATTCAAAATCAAACAAATTTGAGAACTTACGAGAGTAAAAATCAAATATGAATTGAATTTTAAAACACTAATCAACTATCGTCAATAGATGAAAAATGATATTTAAAAGCTATACACGAATACAAGAGAGTTATCATAAGTAGAGTGAACTCTAATATTTATATTATGTATATGAAAGAAAAATAATGTTATCAGACATTATTTTAGGAGCATAAGCCATTGTCGAAACGAATGTGGACAAAGAAATAATGAAGTTGAAATACAGCAATTGAAAATAAGAGGTTCGAATGACAGGAAATGGAGTAACTGAGACGCATAATATGTCGGTAATTAATGATCGCAACAAATCAAAGAAAGCCAAAGTCATCGTTCATAGTGCAAGTTAGAATTGGACATGGCAGAGACAATAAAAAAATACGGTAGAAATTAGATCGTTGAGAAGAATTGACATAAATAAGATACACGTGTATTTTGTATCTTTCAACGGAAGCACCCTACCTAACAGCGAATCTATCGACCCTACCTAATAGCGAGACGGTTTTTGTCACCTCTGGAATGGCGTCCCCAAATACATACTGAATACCCTCGATGTAGGACAAAGGTCTGCTGTACGTCTGATTGACGGCCCATCATGAACTGGTGGATTGCAATCACTAGACCACAGACGCATGGTAGGTATTCTAAGTTTATTTCATAGATACTACTACGGGAGATACTCAGGAGAACTTACATCTTTGGTCCCTTTTCCACCCATTCTCAACAACCGTTCACAGTAAACCTTCAAGGTACACGAACAGTCGCTAATCAAACGCTTTTATTTACAAAGTAGCCCGGTTGAGGAATGATCTTCCGATTTTTTGTTTCCACCTTCTTAAGGGTCTTTTAAGATCAGAATTTTATTATTAATATTTTACTGAGCAGATTGCAAACCCTCCCCAACGGTACTAAGAGCGCTTCTTCGGAAAAGTATAATGGAATCAAATCCAAATAGCTGTCGTCCCCTACATAGCGAAGTAAAAAAAATGACAGGGTAAGAAATGAAGACACTTTTAAAGAATGTGAGATAAAAAAGATGCCATCAATGAAACGAAAGGGAACACATTGTGATGATGTGATAAAATGTTGAAAAAAGGTAACGTAAAGTCTGAATAACAGAATAACATGTATCAGGAAATAAATTATACACATCAATGTAGAATTGTATGACGCTCAGTTATATCTGGATATTGGTATAAGAAAATTACGTGAAATTGTGAACTACTGCAATGAACGCTATTCACGACGCGAAAAAAAAGCTAAAATTTGTACACATCAGTCTTGTATGAATCTACCACGAAATACCGTCAGTTTTACGACCAAGAACGAGTTTCAGCGTACATTATCAGGTTGGGGGTATGGCGGGGTTAAACCAAACCCAAAACTGTTACGTTAGGTCGTAAATGTTTGATATAAGGGTTTAAAGGTTAACCCCGCCACGTACCGTACGCGTATGTGAGGGTCTGTATCGCAATCATGGATTGTGGAAAGAATCGGTCACAGCTCTAGAGCTCTGCGAATGAAGGGTAGACAATTTATGGCCCCGATTTGATGGCAGGCTTCGATTCCCTTATCGGATCCGTGGGCAGTCTCGCTAGGGCTTACACCCGCTAAAAAAATCCCAGATTCAAATTAAAAACGACCCACGCGAATCGCCAGTGCGTGTGAAGATATTTTTTGTGATGCTGATTCAACTGCATTCGATAAAACGAAGACCAATTTGTTTCGTGAAGGCAAACAACAAGCGTAAAAACAAACGTTTGAAAATTCGAAGTACAGACACACAGTTTGTAGTTGTTTTGTAGGATCTTCTATATTTATCGTCGTTGTTATAAACGTTCAGAGCATAATATCGTATATAAGCACGAAAGTTCATTCATCAAAATTATTAAAAACTAAAAACCCCACGTATGTTAAACATATAACAAATCTGAAAACAGAAGAAAATTCGTATTCAAATTTTCCGAAACACTGGTAGTCAATGTTGACACAAATTGAATTTAATTACAATTTAAGTTTTGAAAAATTTTATCGACGAAAATTAACAGTGTGCAAAAAATTCGTCTATAAATTAACAACCGAAAAAAAACAAAATCAAGAGTCACTAAAAACGTAATTTCACTACCGAACCCAAATAATTCGAACAACCGTTTTATTGTGACCGTCGTCGAATCAAAATTAAAGACTTGAAGAATATTCGTCGCAAAGAAGTAAATACATGAAATTAAATACGATCGGTAGGAACGAGGATAGAGGGAGATCCAGAAACGTTCAGAATCGACCCACACCCGATCCACCCTTGAATGAGTTAAAAATTAATTCTGTATCGGAAATTTCCAATTTCCTTTCAGCCGACGGGGTAGGCAAATTATTAACATCGTTACAGTATCTAACAAGTATGAGCAATGAGCAGCAAAGGCTGCCCCCACTCCATCAGACTTCTCACCCGAAGCATTTCTCACCAACACCGATAAACCATTACCAACTATTTCTCATTTACACGTCTAAGGTAGGCGTAGAGGCAGAGGCAGGCAAGCAAGCCGGCACCTTCGTTATCCAAGTTTCCAGCGACCCATAATTTATATTCCCTTATCTGAAATACTATCGAACGGTCAATAAATCTGCCTGAACCAATAACACCACTTCGGATGTAGGAGTTAATCAACGGCCTCCGTTCCGTTGACAGGACACAGGATCTGGTCTTTCGGTTTGCCCGCAAGAGTATATTTGTAAAATCCAATTATATTAAGTCTTCAGAACTAAATTATGTTTAGCCTTAATCACTTATTTAGAAAGAATGATCGCTGTCGACAAAGTGGAAGTACAGCGACCCCAGGAACGAGCCGCTTCTCGGCGGAGTGAACAAATAATAAGAATTACCAGACTCTCGGTGTGAATGGCAGAAGAGTTGTTTGGGGGGCAAAACAATAACTCCTCGAGCTGGACACGACCTTCAGTATCGAAGAACGAGAAGAAAGAAAAACCACGAATTTTTAAATAAGTATTTGTTGTATAAAAGTTGCTGATCGATTTATGATAGTATCGCGCAGCAGAAGTACCCATATATACATATATTAGGATCCCATTCCAAAGAAACACTCGATATCAATACCAAAATTATGCAATTAATCTTCCAAAACCTATAAAACAACTACTATCTATCAAAGATACAAACACTTAAACCCGTGTATTAACCTAATAATACATACTTTGATATATTTAAATAAACTTGTGGTGATTAAATAACCAATACATTGAACAGTAAAACCTCTTTATTTTTTTCAAATCGATATTCAACATTTGTTAATGTCATAAAACGTGTGTTATCAGGTAATAATTAAATGTCAATAGAAATATAAATAGAAAAAAAAACAAAATAATACAGGACAATGAGGGGAAAACAAAAAGAAAACGAGAAGTAAGTTCGTAAGAAAAAATCCGATGTGATCATACACGGGCCTGTAAATACTAGGCCTCATCATTATGTTACTTAATCTATTTATTTATTGCCTTAAAATATTGCATCTATGTGAAGACAAAGGCAAAAAAAAAACTATCTGGAGGGCCCCCACCAGCCAAAAAGCTTCGCTTGGATCCAGCTCTTGAAGAGGAAGATTGTTCAAGCGAGGCTTTAGATGAACCTGGAACTCAGACTACGACGAGCTCACAGACGGAGGTAGTTGGTACGTTTCAACAAATTTCATCGGGCAGACAGACCCAGGATTCGAAAACTTCCGACTTACATATAACGGGGCTACCAATACTGCGCAGCCTACAGATGATAGGCGCTACAACACGCCGGAGGATGAGACAGTGTAGGCCACAGAGGTGCTTCATTAGCTCAGTACACGACTGGAGTTTTCTGGCCAATAACTGTTGGAACAGGTTCATAATATGCTGCGGTGATATTTTCATTGGGCCAGAAAATACTATTTTTTACAAACTCAATGAACACCTCTGCGATCCAGATATCTGGTGATATCTGGATCGCATCCATCCTATCACCAGTTATCTGGATCGTTGAACACAGACTCGCAGACTATTGCAACATGATTATGACAGACTTGTGCTGTGGTCGCATGTTGATTAACGCAAAGAAAACCAAATTGACGCACATTCGATCTCCAAGTATGGCAACAACAAATCTGTTACAAACAATTGTCTCACATGATCACCAATTCATTCATAAAAATGTCGAGCTCCCCATCTCTTGTGGTTGTCTGTGTATAGACGTTGTAAATGTGCATAATCGGAACATTTCGCACATAACTGAGGATGACAGCTCAGTCACTGTCGACAGGAATGTGAAAAGGATGATTTTTGGAATAGTGTGATCGAAATAATAAACGAAAAAAGGATAATGAAAGAGTGATTCTTAGTGACAAAGTCAACACGTCAGTTTATTTTTCTCTCGTCATATTTATCTAAAAACGGTCGTTAAAAACATAGTAACTATCAAACAGAATAAAAATAGTGTTTAATGAAGAATTTGTTCTCGAAAAATATATACGAACTTTAAATAACTATTTAATTTTGAAAAAAAATACAGTTTTAAAGTTACCGTGAAAACAATAAAGGTTAAATTCGCTTGGCAAGATTTTATTGCCGGTACGTGGTACCAGTGTACATTGCAATCAACGTGATTGGTTGTTTGATGGTAAGGACGAATATCGTTTGTATACCTTAACCTTTACACATATTTCGCTGCATTACGATTATAATTAAACACCAATTGTTTTACTGAAATGGCTGACGAAATGAATTGTAAATCCTGCACATATACTATGAACGTTGAAGAATTAATTAAATGTACAAAATGTCTTAATATTTTCCACTACAACTGTGCAGGAATATCGCTGTCAATTTACAAGAAAGTATCAATGAAAGCGATTAATACAAATCGCTGCCAATCTTGTAGAGGCAATTCTAAAGGCAACCAATACCAATTCGCCGATGGTAACAAGGAAATCCATAGATGAAACACCACAAATGTCATTACCATTAACAAAGTAAACCTTATATGAGGAACTAAACAAAATCAAAAACAGCATTTAAACACATATTGAAACAAAATTTAATGAAACAATTTTAAAATACGATGAAAACTGTGCCGACCGCCGTGGCACAGTTGGTAAGCCGTTCGGTTTCTGTGCGGGCGTCCTGGGTTCGATTCCCAGCAGAGGAAAAATTTATTTAAACTAATTTCTCACGCTAATATTGCTTCTCTGGGCTGGAAACACTGGTTAGTTGGAAGAAATTGCCATACGGCAATAAACTCGCCACTTGCGCAGGGTGCAAGGAAGTGTTTATTATTATTATTATTATTATTAAATATTAAAGCAAAACTCACAAATCATCGAAACAATACAGTTTATCAGTGCACAGCAAACTGATACAGAGAATAAAATTAAACTAGTTGCATGTAACACATGAGATCCAACTGTCGACAGCGATAGTATGTATAGTTGAAGAATAAGTACCAAACCCATAAATACAAATTATTTATTATTTTATGATATTTAGTTTTCTATACAACACATGTACCTAGGTAGTCAAGATAGGATAGTATGGAGGTCAGTCTTTTTTTCCTACCCGGAATATGAAAACAGCATGATGGTATATGTATATTGTATGTTTAGAAATGAAGTATCAAACTATTAAGTCTTCTTTGATATTGTGTATAGGTGACTACCATACAAATTGTATGAAGCGATGTCGTCACTAAATTCAATTTTTATAAAAATTGTTAAAAAAAATTTGACATGTACTGCTACAATGTTAATATTTTTTATATAAAATTAAATTATCTAGTTGGGGTGTTTCGGCTTTTTTCGATATTTTAAAAAAAAAATGGAAATATAGGCAGTTAAACTCATAAATTTATCATAAAAAAAAATACTTTTCTTAATAAAAAATGTTTGAGAAACCCTGGAATTTTTTTGAAAAAACTAATTTGAGATTTTGTATTTGTCTATGTTTATACCAATTTTCAGCGTTCTAGCTTTTATGGTTTCTGAGATATAGGGAAAAATAAAATAAAAATTCAAAAGTAGATAACCCCTGACTGAAACAAAAATTCAAAATTCCGAGTATAAAAATTTTGTAGGCCTGTAACTGTTTATATATTCTGAAATTTTAGGCTCTGTAAATTGAGCGGATCAAAAGTTATAAGGGGGGGACGGACACACACACACACACACACACAGACATACACACACACACAGACACACAGACACACGAAATGTTCTACTCCGAATTCTGAGTAAATCCGTGTATAGAACATATATGCTGCGAAGCCTCTAAGTTGGTGTTTTTTGACTTCAAAGTTGGAAAAGCCGTGAAAAAAGTAGACCTCTCCATACAATTCTCGCGTATTCTGGCTTGATACATTGTCGATATGTTAAGAGAACAAAGTTCTCCTGAACAAATCGACAGTTGGATTATTCGCCTGATCGCCTGGAGTATAATAGTCAAAAAAACAATATTGAAAAAATGGGCATTCCAGAAAATGTCGTTAATTATAGTGAAGTGTTTAAGAAATCTCAAATCGAATAAACTTTACAGATAGCACAGACCTCCAACTAAAACACTATAGAATAGGTCGCAAAATGACACAAAATAATACAAGACCAGTTATAATAACATTCTTTGAAGGTCAATGCCGTGAAGAATTCCTACTAAAATTTAAAAAAACTACATTAAGTACACATCACATACCACAAACCATCTAAATAGCGATGGATTAATTGTTTACAAAGACCCTTCTCAACCCTCAAGTTACAGAAATATTTATCGAAAACTCAAACTGCCAACACATAACAATATTAACTCAATAACAATATTAAGTTTATACCGATCACCACAGTATCGGAACATTGATACATTGATCAATCCCTTAGAAACCGCACTAACCAACGAACCTAACAAAAATGATCTTATTTTAATAGGAGATATGAACATAGATATTCTTAAAAAAAATTCCACCCAAACATTAGAACATTTAGACCTCAAGAAGTACTTTGGACTGAAGTCCTATATTAATATTCCAACACGAGAATCTTCACATTCCGTGACTTCTATTGACCATGCCATGATAAGAACAACAAAAAAAAAACGTGTGCGGCAATTTACAACACAACTATTACAGATCACTATACAACTGTAATAGCTATATCAAACCGAACCCCTAATAATACTAAATTTTCATATTTTTCACAACTTAGTACTGATTTTGTTAAATGACAACAACAGACGCAAGAAGAAAAGTGGGAGTCTGCATATTGTTCTACGGATGTCAACATCGCTTTCAACAATTTCTATAGTTTTTTAAAAGAAAAAATAGATAAATGCACAATTAAAAAATCAAAACAAAAAAAGTGACCCCATTGAAACCATGGGTTACACCAGGTATCATCTTTTGCATTACACGAGACAAACTTCATAAACAGCTTAATATAACGTTAATGTTAGGAAAATAAATTTGTGGCGACATTATAAATTATTTATAATATACACTTAACGTAGTTTACACTACTTAACTATGAGTACTAACTTCTACCGGTTTCAAAAACTTTAAATGTTTTCTTCGTCAGGAAGACTTACGTACTAAAAATTAAAAATAAAATATAGACTGTTGTTAGGTTTAAAGTTGTGGGAGGAGTCAATTTTAGAAAGTAGTGGGGCGGAACGGTAAACATAAGTGACACTGGGTGGTTCAAAATTTTTTTTTGTTAGTTATAAAAATATTTTCTATTTTATTAATTAATCGGGAATGTATTTAGAATCGGGTTGTACGGGAAGTTTAATTGGTTATTTATTATACTTTGTTTATTATTAACACTTTTTCTTATTTCTAAAATTTCTAGATCTGCTAATTTTAAATTTGAGTAACCTGTATGCATAATCTGTAATCCCGTGTCTATATCAAAATGATGGTTAAATTCTATGAGATGTTCAGCAAATTCCGAAAAAATATTATTATTCAAGCAACGTAAGTGTTCTTTGACTCTGGTTTGAACGTTTCTATTAGTTTTGCCTATATAAAAATGATTACAATCTTTACATGATAATTTATAAACTCCCGACTTATCTAATATGTTGACTTTATCTTAATTGTTTAAAATTACATTTTTTAGTCTATTGCTAGTGTAGAAAGCTGGTGAGATTGTGTCAGGGATGTTCTTTTTAATTAATTTTGCTATGTTATTATTAATATATAAGATTTTCCGCCATTGTTTTTTGTCACTATCAATAATTTTTGGATATAAGAATCTGTCTGTATATTGTTGTTTTAGTTTTTTGTTTAAAATTCTATTGACTATTTCATCATTATAACCATTGTTAATGGCAATTTGTTTTATTGTGTTTAATTCCTTTAAATAATTATTTTTTGACAAGGGAATTTTTAATAATCTATTGATCATGGAATGAAACGCGTCCTTTTTGACAAGGGAATTTTTAATAATCTATTGATCATGGAATGAAACGCGTCCATTTTTTGTGACAGCCGATGTTATTTTATAAACAGGTGCGTTACAATTAGACACTACTGGCCTAATTGGATTATCAACTTTATGAATTTTTACTAAACTATATAATTTTGGTATTTGTGGGTTAGATAAAATTAACCTATTATTCTTATTTAAATTAACAAAAATGTCACTTTTACAACGTTTTCCTCAAAAGAATCAGCAGATCAATGCGTAAATTGTAAATTATTTTTGAATTACAATTGGGAATAGTTCACCCATCCAGATACTTAAAATATCAAAGGATTAGGCTCTGAGGAGGTCTCTATACTACCTATCAACCCTACTGATTCCCGAATATTAACGTTTAAAAAATCTTTAACGATTCTACATGTATTAATTATTACCGTTTTTTGCATTTTTATTATAAAGTTTTTCGATAAATCTAAAATATCTAAATTATGCATTAACGATGTTGGAATAATGCCAGTGGCTGAAATAATGAACGGTAATATTATTATGTCTTTTAATCTCGTTACCTAAAGCGAGTAGAACATTTCGTGTGTCTGTGAGTGTGTGTGTCCCTTATAACTTTTGATCCGCTCAATTTACAGAGCCAACATTTCAGAATATATAAATAGTTATAGGCCTACAAATCTTTAATACTCAGAATTTTGATTTTTTTCTCAATCAGGGGTTTTCAACTTTTGAATTTTAATCTTATTTTTCCATATATCTCAAAAACCATAAAAGCTAGAGCATTGAAAATTGGTATAAATATAGACAAATACAAAATCTCAAACTTAGTTTTTCAAAAAAATTCCAGAGTCTCTCTAATATTTTTTACTAAGAAAAACATTTTTTTTGTAAAATTTATGTGTTTAACTGCCTATATTTCCAAAGTTTTAAAAAATATAAAAAAAAGCCGAAATACCCCATTTAAAAAAAATAATTTTCTACAAAAACACGACACGACGACATCGCTTCATACAATTTATATGGCAGTCGTCTATACACAATATCTAAGAAGACTCCATAATTTGATACTTAATTTCCAAACATACATACATACCATCATACTGTTTTCATATTCTGGGTAGGAAAAACAGACTAACCTCCATACTATCCTATCCTGACATAGCTACATGTTTTATATAGAAAATAAAATATCTTAAAATATTTATTAATTTGTGTCAAGTGTTTATAGTTTGGTACGTATTCTTAATTATGCATACTATCGCCATCGACAGTTGGATCTCATGTGTTACATGCAACTAGTAATATAAAATAGACACTGCACCTACCGCACACTGCACAATGATAGTGTCCTGTAAGTAGGAAATATTTATCCACACCATACGTATTTTATCTTCTTCTTCTTCGATGGCGCTACAGCCCAATTCGAGCCTTGGCCTCCGTTAACTTTCGCCTCCATCCAATCCTGTCCTCTGCTGCCTCTTTCCAGTTCCTCTCTTGGAGAAGCTGAGCCGCATCCTTTTTGACCTCATCTTCCCACCGCAGCCTTGGTCTTCCTACCCTTCTTCTCCCACCTGGGTGTCCAGTCATGATTCGTTTCGGCACCCGTGAGGTTGGCATTCGTTGTACATGACCAGCCCATCTCAGCCTAAGTAATTTCATGTGCGTTGAGATACTTGGGGTCTGGTATATGTTGTACAACTCATCGTTGCGTCTAATGCGCCATTCATCGCCATCCTTCACGGGGCCGCATATTCTACGCAGTACCTTTCTTTCAAAATATTTATCCACACCATACGTATTTTATCTACCTATAGAATATTTGGGCATTATTGCCTGTATCTATGTTAAACAAAATAAAATAAAATAATCTTGTTTTACAATTTTGAGTAGAGTATTCTCCATAGTTCCTTGGTATATTTTAGACTCTTAGGAAAAGATCAACGTTGAATAAAGAAGCACTACAGTAGATGCGTGGGTGAACGATAAATTACGGGTATTATATGTAGTTGTTACATATATGGAATATGTGTGTATGAGGATACTGCTTCAGTGTTCATACCAGATTAATCCTTTTTCATTAAGATATAAGTCCATTATTTGGGTTTCGGCTAATTACACATGTACAGAATTTTCCCTCACTATATATTATTATACTTTAACATACTATTATATCAAGAAAATATAATTACAACCTTTATGTCTAAAATAATATAATACATAATTGGACGACAGAGAATTTCGCATGTATGTCGATTATGGGAGGATTATTATATAATCCACATAAACCCACAAGCAATGTCCCTACTGGAATAACTAAAGAAAATTAAAACGATTTATTGGAAATTTCCTATGGGAGACAAATTTATTGGCGATTCTGACCTAATTACTGCTTAAGCCTAGAGTTCATGAAAAAAGGAACTTGTAGATGTGATGGCTGTCTTACTTGAGCCAGACACATCTCATTACTTAAATGTTTTGCGATATTGTTGTTTCTTCCATAACCATCCGTTCTACTTAAAGATCAGTCAGTAGAGGTTTTCGCCTTGCAAAACGTGGTGTAGAAATTACTTTCTCGTATATACCCGGATAAAAAGAAAAAAAAAATCGACTATGGTAGGAGTAGCGCACAACACCATCTTGGGTAAAATGTGTGAACAATTGGTCTATTCAAAATAATTCAATGACGGTTCATTTTACGTCAAAAATGTCAAAAACCGATTTAAAGAGGTTTAGGGACAAATGCTTTTGGGATTGTTATTTAATTGAGAATATAATATATCAGAAGGTTGTGATTTTAAGTGCATGTTCAAATTACTTCCCAATAACACATCACTAAATAAGATATTGCAATTTGATAAACCGTTAATCAGTCAGAAATAGTAATTGAGTGATGAAGGGTTTCAAAATAAAAGATAACCTACATGATTTACATCTATTTTTGGTTTAAGTAAGTTACAATATTATACTTGATAAATTTACAGATGTTCGCGTTGTTTGGGTCGATATGAATTTTACGATTATTACTAAAGAGTTATCACTGCAATCGTCTTGCCGGTTGATATGCGAATGGGAAACCGCGATGCTTATTCGGTTCGGGATCTGATGTCCTTCGGCCATCGTCGTTGATATGAATGAGATGCGAGACCATCCGACAAATGACGTATTCATTGTCCAAATTGGTTGTGTCGTGTAGCATCGCCACAGAGGATAAAATTATTTACATTCTTGTATAAACACTTTCTTTGAAATTCCGATAACTATGTTTTATAGCGGTGGAAAGATGAACAGTTCACTTTAAGCAATTTTGTCACACCTTTAATTCAAGATGGAATAACCATGAAAACACGAAACTGGAAAATCTCAAAGCGGACTTACTGTAAATATACAGTAGAGGTCAAATGACAACTGCATTGTTTATTATGATAATTACAATCGAAGACTCTTAATAAATGGTACCCGGTTATATCATCTTTTTTTCAGCCCTCCTTTGTCTAGTAATGGACATAGATAGGCCTCCCCCTGAGACCTTCACAGCTCCCTATCTTGAGCAGACCGCATCCATCCGCCTCTACCCTGCACTCGTATAATCATCAGACCACCTTGTTTGGGGCCTTTCAACACTTCTTTTGACCGTTCTAGGTTGCCATTCCAGCACTTTCTAAGTCCGGTTATATATTAACCGAAATAGTTAAAAAAAAAAACAAAAAAATCCTATTATCAAAAAAAATCTTATTCTCAGGACTTGTAAGATATTAATAATAATCATTATTAAAACATGGGTCCGATAAGAGTCACGAAACTTTTTGACGAAGGTCGGTCAGTCCGTCCGTCCGTTGCGTTGGTCCTGATACAGAGATAAAAATATCCTAACAAGACACCAGCCGGATGAAAGTTTACGGATCAACACCACATGCTGTGAGAGGAATAATCAAATTATATTTTTTTCATTACGCTTTCGAGAAAAAAAAGAACGGAAAACTAACCCTTCCGCCAGATAAAGCGACGAGAATCGAAAAACTTTTTCTACGTCTCGAGTCAAAGCTTGGAACGCGATTTCAAATCGTTCAAAGTGCCTCCAGAAATCTCTCGAATTCACAACCTTAATATTATTAAAAGTTAAATTGTGATTCATTTAGTCTTAATTATGTTTAATTGCGTCATATTTGTTATAAGTGGCTATGTCATCAAATGTATAATGTTCTCACCGAACGCTCATGCCAGTTACCTGAAACATGGATCAAACACGATCTAGATGACTAAACTACATGACAAAAAAATTTAATCGAGAAATACTGTTTTTCGTGAGATATTGTTAGAGTAAACCATTGTTTTCTGAATAATATTTAGGTTTAGATTTTTAATTCTACTTGTCCGTTGTCACCCTACAAGATTGCTGCCGCATCAATCATGCCATCAATCACAATGTTGCTGAAGTTTAGCAATGCTCTCGCAGGTAACCGAGGGGGGTGGGTGTGAAATTAGTTATTTTTTTAAACCAATCCTAACAATTAAGACATTCGAAATCCAGAAAGCCACAAAAAGAAGAGAAGCTCACCCTTGAAGTGTTTCGGGCAGCAGACGAATTCAACGCCAGAGAAGAGGCTGATGCCGCACGGCAAGAGCATGGCGAAGCTTCTCAGCTGAAGCCCTCTCTCCTGGCAAGCCCTGCCTGCAGTCACGTTCCACCTGCCGAACTGCCAACAGTGGCTCTGGTTGTGGATGTGGTCGAAGAGACAGCTCTCTGGCACCAACAGAGCATCAGACTGGAAGGGGCCTTCTGAAACATCAAAAAACAATGATTGTTACACCACAAAAGAAAATATTTAACAAGTTGCCATCGCACTTTTTGAAAAAACACATTTTTACGCAGTTTTCAGTACATAACTCTCGGATATTGAATTTTTTTTTTAAAGTTAGTTAAAATTATATTTATACTTAAAATAATGCTTCAAAATTAGTAAAAATAGTGTGTGTGTGTATACATAATTTAGGAATAGTTCCACCAAACCGATCAAATTCCTGAATCAATCTAAAACTTTTTTACCGGACCAAAGTCAGTCAGATACAACCATCTTGTCTTGTTGGCAAACGGACAGATACAAATGACCAAGTTTCCAATTAAATTTGATAAATCTCGTCTAAGTGAGTCCAGTGTGTAAACCGACCGAACGCAAACGGACCGAAGTGAGGAGCAAATAAACAGTATGGAGATATATATCTATCCACAATGCCCTCGGGGACGTAGCTACCAGATATCATCTCCCTCCGGCGGCGATGGTCTCTCACCCTATATCTCCCAAAGTGGCCACAAAACACAAATAAAACAACTCATTTACCCCATTCTCCGGTACCGTACTCCTAGTTTAGTCCTGCGGAACCAAAAGGCCCTACTCTGTTGTTAGTTTAGCACTGTTTACCAGCTGTCCCGTTTAAAGCGATACATTTGATAGCTCTGTTGGAGCAAATGGACTATATGGAATGGTTTAAATCGGGAATGTAAGTTAGGCAATATTTCGAAGGGAAGCAAAGAACAATGAAGGTAAATTGAACTTACCGCCAGCCGCGACGAACCAATAAATGAAGTTTCTTGAATTTGGAGCACAGGACACAATACACCATACGAAGAACTATGAACTTAACGCAGTTTAAACTATGAAGAAATACTAAAACGAAGATAAACTTATGACATATGTATGTGAAGTGCACTGTGTCATCTCTTGAAGGTAACTTTCTGTACTGAAGGTAGTTTTCTTTTTCTTACATACAACATATTTTCTCGGCAAGGCGATAGGCGTACATTATCTATGCTCAGGAAAGGAACAAGAATAGGAGTCAAATGGATATCCCTAACAGCTCTATACTGAGAGACGAAAAATTTTGATAATTCTAAAGAACACGAAATAATCGAAGAAGGAAGGCACCTGCTCATGACATTGTCCGAAAGGCGTGCAAGATGGATCGGCCATGTAATACGGCAATAGGGCCTCTTGCACGCCATAATGGAGGGTATGACCAAGGGGACAAGTTCTAGGGGACGGCCACGCCGAGAGTATCTGGAGGACCTGCTGGTAGATGTGCGCTGCTCATCATATGTTGATTTCAAAAGAGCCGCAAAAGACAGGAAAGAATGGAATTGAAGAAATTGCTGCAAACTAATCCCTGGATTGAAACCAGAGAAGAAGAATGAACACATCATGGACATGGCAGATAACCACAATAAATGATAAATGTGTGGTAAAAAATCTGATTGGATAAGAAATAAAGGTATCAGACGATAATGTCGATGAAGATTGAAAGGAATTTCGAGTACAATATTACCTTACGATGGTATCGACACGGAATGAATGAAGAATGCCTGACAAAACAGGTAAACTAGAGTGAAAAAAAATGTAATGTAAAGTCGGGTTAGAAAAATTTGCCCGATTATAAAAGGATCAAAATCACTTAAAATGTTTCATTAAAGATCACTGATGATGGCCAAAGTGTTAATTGGAGCACAGTTTATACAAAGACAGTCGAGTTTATACAAAGTTAAACGTTTCGCTTTTTGTAAATCTTTATAAGACAATATGATATTGTATGTGACATAACATATGTAACTGATCTATATATGAATACTTTTTATCGTATGGACGATTTAAGACAAATAGCTGGATGCGGTCTGCCCAGGATAGAGAGCTCTGGAGGTCTCAGAGGGAGGTATGGGTGCATTGATGGACAAAAAAGGGCTGATATGATGATTATGTTATACCTACTTCGTTTGTGAAGAATAAAAACATTTGTATATGTTAAAAATAAATAAAAATAATGTTTTGGTTATTCGGGTTCGAAAACAGTACAATAACTATCAAAAAACAAATCATCGTTTAATAACTGTATATTTTAAAATTAGAGACAATAAGTACACTACACATACATAGACAGCAACATTCGCTTAATTGGATAAAGGAGGTTGGTTTACAAATAAATTTGTCTACACTTCACCCATTTGTAGGTGTGTGTGTATGTATGTTAGTTCCACTAAATATGTATCTCCCCTTAAATTCACAACGCACACTTTACGACTTGAAACAGTTTTCCAACAAATTCATCTCTAATCCCAACCCTACAGATTAATAATACGTATGTTGTGAAAGGTTGTACGGAACGTCATGCATAGAGTAAAAAGTCTTTGAGCTTTTAGTAAATTATTTAAGACTAAGAATATATATGTTTTGGATAAGTAAAAAAATTGATACTGCAATCATTTTTGACACTAACTAGTATCGGTCGAAAGATGACAATCGTAGTGTCAGACAATCTTCGGGTCATAAATTGACCGACACTAGTAAGTGTCAAAAGATGTCAATCTCTACTATCTTCAGGTCAAAAATTACAACAGCGCAACTAAAAACTAATTATTTTATTTATGTGACCAAAACAATTAATTTATTATTAATGAACCAATGTATAAATAAACAAATATTTGGAAAAATACCAAAGTATTTTTCGACAAATTCGATTACAATGACCGAAGGTTTTCGTTGAGGTGACTCGGCATTATCAAGGTCTAAAATTTATCTAACCAATTAAAACAAAAATGATACTACACTATAACATGTACAGCGTCGCTACATGTGTGTGGAATTACAGTGATTTTACAGTGTTGCCAAATATGTGGGTGAGTCTAAATTTGAAGAAGTGGAGATATAGTTGGTACCTGGATGTTTACAATGTTGCCAAATATGTAGGTGAGTCTAAGTTTGAAAAAGTGGAGATATAGTTGGTACCTGGATGTTTACAATATTGCCAAATATGTAGGTGAGTCTAAGTTTGAAAAAGTGGAGATATAGTTGGTACCTGGATGTTTACAATGTTGCCAAATATGTAGGTGAGTCTAAGTTTGAAAAAGTGGAGATATAGTTGGTACCTGGATGTTTACAATGTTGCCAAATATGTAGGTGAGTCTAAGTTTGAAAATGTGGAGATGTAGTTGGTACCTGGATGTTTACAGTGTTGCCTTTTATTTTATTTTTATTAAATTCTTACATTTCCAGAGCGTCAATTTCCATCCGTCCTTTTTCATTCTGAATGTAAAAACCCTACATTTCCTAAACCAAATGAATGATTATGTTCAATGCAGTGGCCAGCCATGTTAATTTTAGAATGGATTTGTCGTGGACATCGTCTTATACATGTTCGTCTGTTGTTCACGCTTCATACATTTCCGTCTTTCAAAATACCGTTCACATGGACGTGCCATCCCTTCCTTGGGCGGCCTCGACATCTCATTCCATTCTTGTCCGCATCGTATATTTTCTTCGTCAGGCGTTCCTCATTCATTCTCCGCATGTGGCCAAACCATCTCAATGTGTTCATTTTCATTCTTTTGATGACATCTTTCTTTATCTTACATTCTTTCCTAATGCCCTCATTTCTGACCCTGTCATACATCGTTCTAGAACAGATTTTTCGACTTCTTCTTCTTCAGCTAGGACTATGTCCTGTAGTTCTCGGCACCTGTTTCTGGGAGGAGGACGTCCAGCTGTCCCTCCATCGTTTGGGTGGTCTTCCTGGAGGTCTGCTACCTGTAGGATGTTCATCAGCTGATATCCTCACTACTCGGTCTGAGCTTGCTCTCCCCACGTGGTCTCTCCAGAAACGTCTTCTTGTTCTACCCTATCGTACCACGTCCTCAACATCACAAATTTTCCTTATTTCGGAGCTCCTCATTTGATCACGGAGGGTTACTCCTGCGATGGGCCGTAGAGTCTTCATCTCCGTGGTTCTAAGGAGACTTTTTGTACGGGTGGTGTCAGCTCTTGTCTCTATGGCGTATGTCATGATTGGTCTTATGCAAGTCTTGTAGATCCTGACTTTACTCTCCCTCAGCATATCCCTATTTCTCCACACAGCACTTCTCAGGCATCCAGCCACTACAGCAGCCTTGGTTGCTTGTTCATGTACTTCGTTATAGAGATCATTGCTGCTGGATATTTCTATGCCCAAGTACTTAAATCTCATAACTTGTTCTATAGTTTTATTGTCTAGAGCAAGTTTACAACGTACTGGATATCTTGAGGTTACCATGCTTTTTGTTTTCTCTATTGAGATTTGCATATTTAGTCTTTGGGAAGATAAGTGGAATTTATACAGTAGTTTCTGAAGATCATCCTCGGAATTTGCAATTAAGACGGCATCATCTGCATAACATATTATATCTATATTTTTGTTTCCCATTTTGTAACCTATTCCTAATGCTTTAACATCTTCGATAATCTTGTCCATAATGATGTTAAAAAGAAAAGGGCTCAAACTATCTCCTTGTCGAATACCTACTGCAGCTGGAATTTCCTTTGAGAGGTCATCTCCCACCTTTATGCGCATTTTGTTGTTGCTGTTTAAATTTTTAATAGCTTTTATAATAGGATGCGGTATGTTCTTTTCTATTAGGATATCCAGTACATCTTCCAGGAGCACTCTGTCAAAAGCTTTGGTTAGGTCGACAAAACACATGTAAGCCGGTACATTATATTCTAAGGATTTCTCTTTAAGTTGTCTCACAACAAATATTGCGTCAGTGGTGGAACGATTTCTTCTAAATCCTTGTTGTTCGTCCCTATTTTGTATAATTTCTTCCAGTTTCACACGCAATAGGCTGGTAAATAATTTTTGTGTTGCACTTAAAAGAGATATTCCCCTGTAATTCGCTGGGTTTGTTTTAACACCTTTTTTAAAAATTGGAATTGTTATACTTAATTTCCATTCATAGGGTATTGTAGATTCTTCTAGTATTTTGTTAAATAGTTTTGTTAGCTCAAGAGCCACCTTTGTTCCTCCATACTTTATCAATTCATTGGGAATCTCGTCAATACCTGGGGATTTTCTATTTTTTAGTTTTTTTATAGCTAAAATAATCTCGCCATTACTAAGGGTCACAGAGGATCCTGCGTCTTCATTCAGTGGTACAATTCTTGTTGGCAAATTATTACTAAATAAGTTTTCAAAATAGTTTTCCCACTCTTCTATAGAGATCTTGTGCGTTTGTTTATATTCATCTATAGGTTTCTTTTGCTTTCTTAGCATATTCCAGACTTTTTTTTGCGCTCCGTAAAGATCTCTTTCCATGTCCTTGGTGAACTTGAGCCAGTATTCTTTTTCGACGATCTCATTTATTCTGCTTTCGCGCCTGAAAAAAACGTTATGTTAAAATTAACCGAACTATAGTGACTACAAAACAATTTGCTTTGTGCTACTAAATATTTTGTGCCCTTAATCAAACAGTACAGTCATAAATATAATAACTTTTATTACTGATAACACGTGTTTGGCTAAAAACGCAAGTTCGGTGGTCACGATTTTTTTTTCAGGCGTGCGACTTCTGCCATGTCCAGTTTTCACTTGCATACGTCAAGATTGGCACTAAGGTAGAGCGTTATGAATGGCAACTTTAGAATCATTAATTATTTTATTGATTTGCTATGGAGTTTCACCTAGAATTGATAAATGAAATAAAGTTCATACTAAAAACATTATTTATTGATTTCATTTATACAAACGAATATATTTTTCGTACAACCCGTCTACAATATCGTTCACGGAACAGACTCTGGTACAATTTATCACAAGGTGGATTATTTCATAGCGTCAACCGTCAACTTTGTTAATTGTTTCTCATCACTGAAATATTAACTCGGGTTTAGTTTCGTTAGCAGACATTCAAGTACCTAGAGGAGGAAGAGGTTATAGTTTCCGTACTTATCCAAGTCATCTAGGTATAAATAAATATATGTACATTGTACATAAGGCTGAAGGGACTTCATTGAGAGGTCGTCGGGAAATTGAAAATGCTTCACGATTCATAAACTCGAAACGACAATGTGCTAGGTAATACTAATTGTTTACCACTTTTACTCTCTACACTCAACGGGTATCATGTAGAGAGTGCACAGTGTGAGTTTCGTCGTGATCGACTTCATATTAACATCATAATATGTGTAAAGTGATAGTTGATGCTCTCACGGTCTGAAAATCGAGATATTTTTATACTATAAAATTTGATACAAAAAAAATACACTCATCAAAAATGCATTCAAGGATTGTCGAAATTTAAAGAAAGAATCTATGGTTTGCCATATCAATGTGAAATAAATTTCATATTTGTATGAAAAATGTATATAATAGAAGTAAAATAGCTTCTGTAAGGGAAAATTGAGTGATCAATTTCATATTGATATTGTATGTGTCTCTATAGACAAGTGTATTTTTACTCTCCACTTCTATCTTCCTCAAGGGGTAGGCAGTAAGAACCGAACACCGCATTCTCTATCTTGACACATATACATCGCCTCATCGACACTGATACACTGTATCATACATGCTCATCTTGCTAGTAATGCAATATTTTACTTAAAATTTCTCAACTGGTATCATGTAGAAAGTGCATACTATGACTTTCGTGACAATGTTGTGTGTATGCTGTATTGTGAAAACTTTTGTCCTCCGGGAACCTTATAAAATTTTTAAGAAATGTACTTCATAAAAATGCATTTAGAGATTGTCAACATTTCAAGAAGAAAAAAATAAACGCTTACTATGGTGTGGAGAGTTGAGTGTTGGCTGCAACCCATTCGTTTTACTATGAAATATGGTGTATTAAAACACAAGACAGTTATTTGAAATTTAATACAAATAAACACAGACACGAGTCTAACATCATATAAAAAAGACTTCCAAATTGGATAGGCCAAGTGTAGCGACACAAAGATCTCCTACACACAATGAGTATTGGAGTAAATGGTTGAGAGATCAACTGGCAGAGGGCGTCCCCGCCGGAAACAGCTAGGACAAGTGTGCGAGGACATGAAGCGTAGCTCCCGCACAGAGTTGAAGAGAGTCGCTGAAGACCGAACGAAGTGGAGGAAGAAATGCATCGCTTTGCTATCAATCAATCTTCAAGATTAAAACCGAAGAAGATTATTTCCATGTTGTAAATAGATGCCTGTATTTAAACTTGATGGGCGTTTGCAAAAACAAAAATACAAAGAAACAATAGCTGTGAGATGACGGAGTAGAATACAGTTATTTCTGTGGGTCCTGCAAGGTTTATGGAATGTATGTCAAATATTCTTCAAATTTTGACTGTGATAAAAATATTCTTTCCATTCAATCATCTTACAAAACAGAAAACATACACAAAAATTAATAAATTTGTGACAAATTGTTTTCCTACATAAAATACCTGTAACAATGTAAACTTATAGCAAACACAAAAAAGCAAGTCTTCCGTTAATGACTTGTCAGTGAAGACATGTGGGAATAGGTACAAACATAAAAAAACTGGATATTCAGCCTCAGGAAATCGATGAGATCCCTCGGTTAGGTTCAGCGTCTTCGCTTCGCTAAGGTTTTTTGCGACAGATAATTAAGTTTTTGTCGGTAGGGCAACGTTAAAGGATATAGAAACGGAGAATAATTAGAGAAATCTCCAGAAATAATCAACGCTACAACAGACCCATTGGACTGAAGCTTAACGCTGAAAACATACCTACATAGCTACATTTACTATCACACGATGGTAAACTAAGCAATGGTAACGTACGATGACAAAATAAGCTTCAATAACTCTTATGAACGTTGAAACAAAAAATATTTATTTTGTGGAGTGGAAATCCATTGTCATATAATTTGAGAAGTTTTTGTGTAGATAACATCAGGTCATGTGTAGATAAGTGGATTGTATAAAAAACGATCTCACCGATGCTTCATTTTTCGCTGGTTCACAATGATTCTTTTTTTCTCTGCACTGGTCGAAACATCCACACGCGTCGATCTTCAAACCTGTACTAAACCTTTTTTACTTAAAATTATTGCAACTTATTATTCAAAGTTACAATACCCAAACACATCGGTAAGGGGACAATGGCAAGGAAGGGATACATGGAAATATGCTTCTAAAATTTGATTTATTTATCTTTCTGTACATACTCCTTGGCGGAGCCTGTAACCTCTATAGGACGCGTCCCCGGGTGGCGGATAGGGGAATTCTAGCCAGATATGGAGGGTAGGAGGGAAATAAAATACCTCCCGCGGACCAACAGAAAAAACCCTGAGTGAGCCACTTCGACATATTCGGAGCTCGGGTCACTTCAGGAGCAAGAGCATCAGGCAGGATGCTCTGAAGGGGAAAGGCGAAGAACTAGGAGACTCATATGATACGGGAGAGCTCCACTGGCTTCCCTAGTTCCAGTTAGTCGGGAATACTGTCTTGGCGTCAGGTGGAAACCGGCCGGAAAACAGCCAAACAACAAAACTCCAAATTTTATGAAATATTCATTTTATTTTATACCATCTCGATATTTATAACATTTTTTATAAATACTATCCCAATATGTCAAACTTATTGCCACTAGGCAATTTCTTCCAACCAACCAGATTAAAAAGTATGACAAAATTTTGTTTGATAATATTCAATAGATAGAAGCGTGGAGGATGGAAGATCCAGAGATCATTCACCGACCGGCAGGATTTTCAATCACTGAAGCTCTTCGATCTGCGCATGACCTTTCTATCTGGATGCGGAACATTCGCCTTATGATTGAGTCATTAGGTCAAGAAGAAAGGAGACAAAAATAAAAACTATTTAGGATAACACGTTGCTGAGATTTCATCATCAGTTAATATAGTATATCTGACAATTGAATCACCCCAACTCCCGTAATATTGGAAAATCGGAACGTTTTTTTTTTTGATAATTTCTCTCAAGACCCAACGACATCCTAAATAAGTCCATTAATGTTTCAAATAATTATATTCTACGGTTATTTTTATTACGGAAACGTGAAATATGGAAACGGGACCCGCTTGAAAATGAAAAACATTAAAAATAAAATTAAACTCTCAAGATTTTCGAAGGAAAAAAAATATACGTAATGGAAGGCAAAACGGTAATTTTATGGATGTTACCGCCATCTTGAGAGACGAGGAGGCGAGTAATTAAGGTTGGTAGACCTGCGAAAGAATTCGGATTCTTTTGAAAGCACAAGGTATGTTATTTTATCAAATATATTTAAAATAATAATAAGTAAGGAAGTTCGAAGTTCGTGCTTCTTATCGCAAGAGTGCGAGTGATCCACAAGAAATGGCGCCATGTGACAACCTACAGCAAATGAACAGAAATCTGGTATAGTTTCTTGTCATTTTCATCAAAGGTGAAACTTTGATGACAAGGATAAGAAAATGTCCTTCATAAACAGACAACGTGGTAAAGAACTATCGCTGAACGTACCTAGAAATATACACAACGACGAATTAAGAACCTTTTTTCTTAACTTGGTTGAAGGCAAAGGAACAAAAGAATAATAATCATATGTAAAGCTCTGTTTAATGACACAAGATCAATCTAAGGGCGCCATAGCTTAATTTTGGCTATACAAACGAAAGCGGTCTTAATTAATTTACTGGAAGTGTCAATGCTCTGATCTATTATTATTATTGCCGTATGGCAATTTCTTCCAACTAACTAGTGTTTCCAGCCCAGAGAAGCAGTGTTTGCGTGAGAAATAAATTTAAATAAATTTTTCCTCTGCTGAGAATAGAACCCAGGACGCCCGCACAGAAACCGAACGGCTTACCAACTGTGCCACGGCGGTCGACAAGATATGTATATTACGTCATTATCGTATCTTGGGCCAGCGAAGAAAATTACATTCGTGAAAATATGACCAATCTTTTTTAATCCAAAGATAAAACGGATACAAACATTTTGAAGGCGTTCAATTTTGTTAAAATGCTTCTCGTTTAAATCCAAATAGCTACCATCAGCATAGTCAAGCAACAGTAGAAAAAGTGATTGTACTAAGTTTATTTTATAACGAAGTGGAAGGAAATTCCTGAGTTTGTTAAGAGAGTGTATGTCAAAGAAAATGGATATACTGACATGTGATATCTGCTCATGACAAGAAAAGTAGGAAATACATATTAGGAGATGGGTGTTGTAAATATTTAATGGAGAACAGCAGACATATTTTACAGTCAATCAATAATGTCCAATTTTATAATAAAGTATAAAGATTTGTCCATCTAAGAAGAGAAAAGAAATTGTTGAACGATAAATAACAACATTAAGTTGTATCAAAACACAAACGAACCTTAATTAATACTGGAAAAGACAATATTTCATTGTCTCCGCCTTCAATAGTCCATAATGAATATTCATTCGTTTCAGGAATAGTCATTAATTCCAATGTCTCTTAAGACGACTGAACACTGAATAAATGCCATTTACTAACAAACTCTGGATCCTTTGACTAGATGCAATTTCTGAAACTGTGTCATCTGTATTAAGTACGCGTTCAAATAAAATCAAATAAAACTAGAATATTTTGTGAATCTATGGGAGTGATTGGATGTGTCATTGAATAGTTTCTTAGTATATTCAAAATTAATACAAATAATGACAAAATCAGAGAATGATAAAGTGCTTTGTTTGGTCCGTCCAATTGTATGGTTGCAAAACGTGGACGCTTAAAGTTAAAACAATGAACCGGTTAGAAGCGTTTGAAATGTGGATTCATCGAAGAATGCTTCGAATACCGTGGACAGATTTAGTACCCAACGTACAAGTTTTGCGTCGAGTACCTACGTAAAAGAAGGAAACTCCTAATAAACTTAAAAATTCGTAAGGTATCATATCTGGGCCCACATTCTGCGAGGAGAAAAGTCTCAATTGTTGCAGCTGATAATACAGGGCAAGATTGAGGGACGTCGTAGAGTTGGGAGAAGGCAGATGTCATGGCTACGCTAAATCCGACAGTGAACTGGAACGGCGCAGGACAGAGAGCATTCTCCAGAGTGATCGCCAACGTTGGGGGGACCTGATACGGCACACAAAAGAAGAAGAATGACAACCTCAATAACACACGAGTATCGGCTTGATAGATTGCGAATGATATTCAACGCAGCTGCGATGTTGGTTGGTTGCTGACGCAGCTGACAAAATGTCACAAAACAGATCTTATTGACGAACTACACTGGAACTACAAGTGGCAAGAACAGGTGGACTATTAGGTATTCTTGGTGGTTTTTAAGGCTTTGAATTACTTGGCTCCACACTACAACGCATAACGCATTTGAAGTTGGATAAATTGCTCCCTGACATACGTTGACTTCTTTCATTGAACATAATGCTTTTAAAACCAATTCCAAAAAAATCTTAATTCGTGTTTATGTATATATTTCTATGTAAGTTCAGCGATAGTTCTTTACCACGTTGTTCGATTTCAATTATACTTCTTTAATTAGAAAAGGAGCACCTCAGACGAAGTCCAATATAAATTCGGCCATGATCTGATGATTAGATTTTTTAACAGCTAAGAAATTGACGGATGAAAAACAAGAACAAAGACGAATTATATGAAATACTGTTCGAGTCGAATATGATACGCACACGGTCTGTTCGCGGCACAAAAAACTAGTTAAAATTTCGTTTTTGTGAAGTTTCTAACAACAAAATCACAAAGCCTAGTTGTTGACGGACTCGGGAAGGGGTAGGGGTAAATCTAGGCCTCTCGAGTGAAATAAATATTTAGTTTAGGAGTTGAGTGTTAAACGGTCGCAGGAGCGCCATAAAATTAGACTCAAGTTTATTTTGCACAACAACAATGTCCTAGAATATTAATACGCCATTTTGAGCTTTCCCTCACTCTTCTGGTAGTGTTGTTATTCTCGCGGATGATCATAAAGATCTAATATATGTATGTGTGGGTTTATTTTACGACCAGCTGTATAAGTATTTGTGAGCAGCCGCGAAATAAGAGTATTTCTAAAACACAGCGAAGAGGTTTCGACCCCTTTATGCATATCGCGAAAAATTTGCATATGACACATCTAGTGTTGAACAGTGGCGTCACAAAAGAAAAATAAATAAACGCGGCTATCGGATTAGTCCGTAGGACAAGCGAGATTCAAATATTTAGGAGTAGAGATTTGCAGCCATAACGACCTATAGACTGAAGTCCGCGAACAAGTCAATAAAGCATCTGTCGTATCTAAATGTCTAAAAAATATGATCTGGAAAAATAAACACATGCGTATTGCCAGTAAAGTCAGAATATATAAGACATGCATGCGACCGATCATGACGTATGCAATGGAAACGCGAGCAGACACTGTACGAACCAAGGGGCTCTTAAGGGCAACAGAAATGAAGGTTCTAAGGTCAATCACTGGAAAAACTCTCCGAGATCGTATTAGCAATGCTCAAATAAGAAAAACATGTGGAATAGAGGACATTGTTCGGTGGAATAGATCCAGAAGAAGACATTGGAGGGACCACGTAGCCAGAATGGACAGTGATAGACTTGCGTATATAGCGGCGAATGAAATCCCCTTTGGTCGCCCGCGCCGCCTACCCGGAAGACCACCCAAGAGACGGAAGGATAGTTGGACTTCGTCGTCCCAGGAGGCATTGTTTCTGACCATCTAGGTCTACTAAACGAAGAAGAAGAAATAGAAGGCTATCGGATTTTAAAAGAAACTTAATTACATGAATCGTCAATTAATTCAGTTTGGAACTTTCAGTCTCCAGAGTGTGGCAACTTGTTATTGGGTGCGTGTTAAATTAATATTTGACATAGTACCTGTTAGTTGCCCGTGATTAACCTTTGATGTAGATAATCAAATGTGGAGGATACAAATTTGTGAATAATTTTGACTATTTTAAATTGGTAAACCCACAAAAAGGCTATGTATGCCTTGTGGGATTTTTGTTGAACGGTTGATTTATTATTTATTTATTTCGGAAAACAAACAAGATACAATGATAAAAGAATATACAACAGTTATAATAAATATGGATGATACATTGCATCTCAATTAAATGTTTTCACATAATTATAGTAATGTATATTTAATCA
Source organism: Molanna angustata (assembly GCA_963576475.1). NCBI lineage: Eukaryota > Metazoa > Arthropoda > Insecta > Trichoptera > Molannidae > Molanna > Molanna angustata. The sequence goes on from OY754982.1 coordinate 28,758,304, forward strand.
TATTTTTACATAAAAAAATAGTAAAAAAAATAAGGGTGAAAAAAATTATAATAAATTGTTACAGAAAAAATAATAAATTACAATTAAAGGGTGAAAATGTAAGTATATTGTATAAGCGAAACAAATTATGATGAAAGTAGATAATAAATTTAGGTATAGGTACTATTTATTGAATAATTTTTAAAATGTATGATTTGAAATCTGCTTGTGATTTATGTATTATATCGAATAATTATGATTGATATTATCTTATGTATACTGTATGTCAACCATGTACCAAATCTTAAATAAATAAATAAATAACTGTTTCGACAAAATAATTGAAACAAATAAAAACAAATGCTTTTAACATTAAAATTTAAAAAAAAACGTATGTCCGAAAACCGGAAGTTTGCCGGACTCAAAACATTTTGGTTACACCAATGGACAAACACTACAATTTGGTATCCTTCATATATACATATATTCGCGTAACCACTCGGTTTCTGGATAATTTGTTTACCAAAAGTGTCCATAAACTTGATTTGTAATACAATTTGAGGAAACAATTGACAATAGAGATAAAATGGCAAAACGGAAAAGAAATATGCGTCGCAGATAACAACAGAATGGAATCTTTTTAAGTAAAAACAAGACAATTTCACCAAGTGTACACAAATACATTCGAGCACTACCTACTGCCGAAATTTTACTATCTAGCGTCATATTGTATGACCTGTGGTCAACGCACAAATCAAATGCAAACCTAATTAATTTTATAAAAAAATACTTAAAAATGTGATGTTTAATTTTGCAGAATATAAAAATTTTGGAACGAAACTATGACATGTGTTGTTTAATATTGTATTTTCTTGCTTACTACAAAAGTCATGTTCGTTTATAATTTCTTCGGACTTTTGATGATTTTTGTATCCAAAAACGAGAAAGATGTATTTTTACAAGCTATACTTTAAAAAAATGACAAATTAAATCATGTAAATGATGCATCATTTGAGATTTATAAATCATAAATAAAATATATCATTGTATATGAAAAATAAATCAATTTTATCTCCGTTATTCTAGATATTTATAAATGAATCAATTGATTCTGGTTGTATAATACAAATTATAACTTCCCCCTTTTTAATTTAGTTCATCCTTGGTACACTAAGCAAAATAACCCACAATAAAAACATATCTATAAATATTATTTGATTTAAACATTTTATTCTTCTTCTTTAGCATGTTCTTTTCTATTCTTGGACATAGGCCGCCCCCTTGATCTTCCACAACTCCCTGCATCCATCTCCCTCCGGCACATTTCTTGATGTCATCAGACCACCTTGCCTGGGGTCTCCCGACGCCTCTTCTGCTTGTTCTCGGTCGCCATTCTACGATCTTTTTGGTCCATCGTGAATCCTGGCATCTGGCAATATGTCCAGCCCAGCTCCACTTAAGACCAGCGACCCTTTCCGCTACATCTGCTACTTTGATTCTTTTTCTTATCATGACATTCTGAATTCTGTTCCTTATTGAAATACCCAGCAACTTTCTCTCCATAGCTCTCTGTGTCACTAAAAACTTGTGCATTATTCGTTTTGTTAGGACCGATGTATCCATTCCATAAGTAGGCACTGGGAGAACCAGAATGACTCTTTTTCAAATAATGGGAGTATTTACGGGATTAATATAGTGCGTGATTTACGAAAAAGTTTACTTATAAACCGTGACTATCTTTATTACACCTTAATTTCATAGACGTCAAGTTAGAACAGGTCGAGAGATTATTTAACGCTTGACATCTGTGAAGCCAATGAAAATAATAAAAAAGGGTGTTCGTAAACAGTTTAGTGAACTATGTAGTTAGTCACATCAAAGTAAAGGATTATAAGTAAGATTTTTAATACCGACCTTAACTATTTTAGTCGCGAGTTATCTAGTTGCGCGTAAGCTTTTAAAGAAATTTAATTAATGTAAAACCGATTGTCTCCACCGGTAATCAGATACCCAACCAACTGAGCCAAGAAGGCTTACATTAATTATAACGAACATAAATGTCGATATCACATTCGATGAAGCATCAAAACTTCTAATACACTTTGTGATAGTTTGGCATTTCTAGAGATACAACCAGAAATGTCAAAGCGGAAAAAAAAACACTCAGAAATGAAAGAAAAACGAAAATAATCTTCGACAAGAAGACAAAATTGCCGATGGGGGGACCGAAGCCTTAAAATAGCCCGCAGTTTCTCCGACTAAGTTTGAAATAATATATATCTTTAACCGCCCACGATTGTTAAATTCAAATGACGCTGTTTCTAAATGACCCGTTGTTTGAGAGTCAACAGAACGGGCCACGGAACCGTTTGACGAGATAATTTGTCAAAACGTGAATAGACGTTGTCGTGATTTCACCTGGGTGGAATTCGTCGGTGGGTGAAGGAGATTTGTACCTGTGTTTGATGTTCAGTGACGAGACGACAAAACAATAACACGCCACACCCCCCCCCCCCCATCTCCTCGAATTTAGACCAATTTCTCTCTGACCCTCGTGTTCTTCCTAAAGTTGATATTCTTTCGATTTTTCTTTGTGCTACACGCAGCTTGTTGGTAAACAATTTGGTTAAGGTCGTAGTTTCCATGCCATAAGTGAATACTGGCAGAATGCACTGCTCAAACACCCTTGACTTCAGGGAATTCAGTATGGGGCTACGAAAGGTGTTATCGAGTTTCCCAAAGACCGCCCATGCGAGACTTATTCTTCTCTCATATATAAATGCTATATAACATAAATAAATGTGCAAGTGCTTGTATAGAAATCTATACTCGTATACATATAAATGGATGTAGGTATATTTGTTTGTTTGTATGTATGTGTAGCCGATGGACTCCCAAACCAACAATTCGATTGCGATGAAACTTTGGGAATTTGTTCAGCTCATACCGGAGAAGGTTTATGCATTATAATTTATTTATGTATTTACTCGACATATCACATTTTTTTTATTGAAAAATGAATCTTTGGTATTGGAATGAACATTTGTGGATTTGTTAAGCGCGCACATGAAAAGAGAAGGTTTAAAAATTAAAATTTATTTATTTATTTTAATATCTCGCACAAGAATTTACGAAAAATGATCTATTTGGGATTGGAATTAAATTTTAAGGATTGGTTCAGCGCATGAATGTTATACAAGATCCATCTTGCAGCTAAGAGATTTAATATGACAATATTGGTCGATAAAACTAAATGTCTCACAATATCTTCCTTCACAATAGCCTCTGAGATGCAAATTGGTTGTAGACGATAAATCGATAGAACAGGTTACAACTTTAATATACCTAGGTGTGGAGATATCTAGTTGTAATGATCTCTACAAAGAAGTCAAAGAACAGACTAATAAAGCTGCAGTTATGTCCGGATGCATGAGGGACATCGTTTGGGCCAATAAACATATGCTAGTTGAGAGTAAGGTCCGAATATATAAAACCTGCATCAGACCCATAATAACTTATGGAGTTGAAGCAAGGGCAGACAAGGTGAGAACAAAACAGCTACTCAAAACAACAGAGATGAAAACACTAAGACCAATCTTGGGCAGAACCCTCAGAGACAGAATACCCAACGAGGAGATCCGCAGAACCTGCAATTTGGAGGATATTGTAAGGTGGAGCAGACAAAGAAGACGACATTGGAGAGATCATGTTAGAAGGATGAATCCAGAAAGGCTGCCAAATATCGTAATGCGCGAAATACCAGAGGGACGCCGACCACCGGGAAGACCATCAAAGAGATGGAGGGAGAGCTGGACGTCCTCGTCACAGGACCTGTAAAAACAGATCATAGATCTAAAAAAAGAGGAAGAAGAAGAAAAAGGTTCAGCGCATAACATAAAACTTTGTTGAAGTCTTATTTGACATCGCACACATTTTTTTTTAAATAATGATCTTTTTGGTATTGCAAGTAAATTTAAAACAAAAAACAATTAATAAATACATGATTAAATAAATAAAAATTCAATACAAATAAAAAAAATCCGTATATATCTTTATCTGAAAATGGATTTTGATATGTTTGTTTGAATAAATAAATTATGAAAAATTATATATACATAAAAATGGAGAAGTGACTGAATAGGGACGGACGAGAATTACGGGACGGAAAGGACTGTAGAGATGGATGGGAATAAAAAAAAGGGTATAATAATTAGCGTTTCTATATTATAATGCTAAAAAACATACAAAATAAGCATTTTTATATATTTGGAGGTAAATAATTAAACAGGCAGGACAACGTCTGCCGAGTTTTACTAGTAATGTATAAATATGATATGAATGCACGCAAAACATTAGTGTAAGGCGCGCAAATCTTGTTGCCTACCCTAATAACAGGTAAACGACATGAGGGTATGTGTTACGTGTAAGGGGGAGGTATTATGGTGCTAATCGTCAAACCGCAAACTCAACAATATCCTCCCTTTAAAGATATCTCGTTTCTTATTACACGTGTCACCGCAGGCGCTTCGGTTCCGGAGTAGGTACCTACCCTACTTCCGGTAATTCACGCGGGTGCAGGTGGACTGACGAAGAGGCGGGAGGGGTGGCAGGCGAGGGAGGTCACTAAGGTCAGGTGACGTTGTGTTCTGGAGACAAAGGTAAAAACGGAGATCACAGACTGGTGGGAGTGTCAGAGTGTAATATGCTCAAAGTCACCCAAACCCCGCTCTCTGGACCGAGGTGAGAAGATGCAAGCTCAGAGAGGCGTGAAACAGATACGCGGCAAAGTCAGAAAGTCACCGAGAAAATAGCTTCTTTGTATAGGAAAATTCAGGTAATACCAAGTTACTTTATGGTAGAATTAAATTACAAACTTTTTGAAAGCTGAAACAACTAAACACATAATTGAGATCAAACCGAAGTAAAATATGTTTCAGAAGACTGCCAATAATTATTGTAATGTATAAACTAGTTGCATGTAACACATGAGATACAACTGTCGATGGCAATAGTATGTATACTTGAAGAATATGATAGTGTTGAGGTCAGTCCTATTTTTCTTCCCCGAATAATATGCAAACACCTTAATGATATGTACGTGTACGTATGTATGGAGATTAAGTATAAAACTATTGAGTCCCCGTAGACATTGTGTATACTGCCATACAAATTGTATGTAATGATGTCGTCACTAAATTCAATTTATACACACACACAGAGACACACACACAGAGACACATAAAGGCTATGATTCTCAAACAAAGATTAAATTAAAAGTATAGTTAAAATATTTTGATATCATAAAATTGTTCAATACTTTTGTTGTTTCATTGTAATCTAATGTCAATAAATGATGTAATTTTGAACAATTTTATGAAATCAAAGTATTTTAACCATACCATTACCTATTCCTTTGTTGATACTATATCTTGTACTTTTTGTTTTGTTGAATAAAAGTATCGGAAATTTTATGAAATACTTTGATTTCAAAAATTGTTCAAAATTGCGCCGTTTGACGGCATTAGATTTCAATGAAACAACAACACAAAATTTGGACCAATTTTAAGAAATTAAAGTATTATTTATAACTTACATACATACCATCACGCCATGTCCCTAGCGGGGTAGGCAGAGAGAACCGAGCGCCACTTATTTATATCTTGAAACACATTTATCGCCTCGTCGACATTCATACATCGTCTTATACATGTTCGTCTGTTGTTCACGCTTCTGACATTTCCATCTTTCAAAATACCGATCACATGGACGTGCAATCCCTTCCTTGGGCGGCCCCGACCCCTTATCCAATGAAATCTCAATGTATATTTTCTTCAGGCGTTCCTCGTTCATTCTCCCCATGTGGCCAAACCATCTCAATTATTTATAACTATACTTTTAATTTATTCGTTGTTCAAATAAGACATAAATGTTCTAATCCGAATTCTGATTTCAGGTGTTTTATGACTTCAAAATTGAAAAACCATGAAAAATATAAACCTGGCCATACAAAATCTCGCGGATCTTGGCTTGGAAAAGATGTCAATTTGTTAAGAGAAATGAATTCTCTAGAACAAATCGACAGTTGGGTAATATTTATTTCAACTAATTTTGGATTCGGAACGTAATTTTTTTTTAAATCAATACAAAAATTATTGCGTTAAAGGTATCGGTAACTATTTTCGAGACGGTTCCGTAACACCCGACCAAGCAGACAATCCAATTTTGGATTCTGTGCAGCCCAAGTAATTTTTCAAAGTGTTTGTCTATAGCTACTGATACCTCTAGTAAATTGTGAAGATGTGCAGAAACTCGTACACGTTAAATTTAGTAAAAGAACTGTACATATTTCGTGATGATCTTCGACAAATTGAACATAATATGATACGATAGAAAGAATAGCGAAACATATTTAACCAATGATTTGATTCATGATGTTCAGTTATTTTTGTGTATGTAGTCTAATGAACTGAACGTACACAAACAATTACTAGATGGTTTGATCCTAAAACAGCTTCTGAAACTATTTCTATTATCTCGGTTCGGCGTAATATAAAGAGGAGACAGGGACAGAGAGAGAAAGAGGGACGGAGAAAAAGAGACCTTGTCTGAGGTTAGCAAACATTGTACAACTGAAGTGTTATTCTCTTTTTTCTTTATTTTTGTCTTCCAACAGACCTCTCACACACACACATGCTACGACGCTAGTTGCTGGCGATGGTGCGACTCAAATGTACCACCAGTCCAGTCACAGTGTGGCTGGGAGGAAACCGTAATAATACCAAAGGGGGTTTGGAGGTTAGGAGGCCTGAAGGGGACGGTGTGAGTTCTGCAAACAGACATTATTGGATCCAATCTAGGGCAGGGGTGGCTGGATGCAGGCTCTGATTAAAACTGCCAAATTGGTTTGTGGGACGATGAAAATGAAATTGGACCAAAACAAAAGAGTAATGTGTTTTGTGCAAGTGGGTTAAAGTTTTATTTTGAATTTGATTTTCGGGTAACCATCGTGTACTAATGTAATGTACATCGTGATCAAACACGCCCCCAATATCAATTCTACAGATTTTTGACATACGATAATTGTCGTACAAATCGAATCATTAAAAATACAGAAAAATAATGCTTCCTCACCAGGGATCGATTTCGGAGCAAATTTTATATTTCTTTTCGAGCATTCCAGAAAAATGATTGTGATCCAAATTACCTCAAAAATTCAGAGAATAAACACAAGAAATAAAACAAAATACTCACCGAGAATCGAAATGACAAACGGTTTTTATAAGTTTTTTATGTATGTTCAGCTGCTATAGCTTTTAACACGTTGTTCGATTTCATTGATTCTTTTTTCATTAGAAAGGGGATATCTTCCAATTCGTCCCATTTTAATTTGGTCAAGATCTGATCATGGATTCCACTAGGAATCCATCGAAATCTTAAATCTGCCTTGAAAACGTATAACATGTATGTAGCACATATTGCATATATTGCAGGCGAATGAGGTGAGTCGGTTTTTTTATAAATAACTTTGATTAAGATCCGATTTGGCCGACCGCAGCGACACAGTTGGTAAGCTGTTTGGCTTCCGTGCGGGCGTTCTTGGTTTGATCCCCAGCAGAGTAGAAATATATTTAAATTCATTTCTCACGCAATTCTTGCTTCTCCGAGCTGGAACACTGGTCATTTGGAAGAAATTGTCATATGGTAATAAACTCGTCACTTGCGCAGTGTGCTAGGAAGTGTTTAATGTTATTATTATTATTAGGATGAGTGTCTTACATTACTATCTATAATAATTATAAATACAAAGTTCAATGTTTAGATCACACTCATCAAATTCTGGAATAGTTGCGTCATTTAACTAGCTTCAATTTGAGTTGATAATCCTCTCGTTAAAATCAGTCTAGAGTCTAGATCCAATAATAAACTTACAAATCAATTCGTTTCCAAACTGCGATCGATAAATAATAATTAAAACCACTCAAGAAGCGGTGTATATTCCAACTGTCGATTTGTTCAGGAGAACTTTGTTCTCTTAACATATCGACAATGTATCAAGCCAGAATACGCGAGAATTGTATGGAGAGGTCTACTTTTTTCATGGATTTTCCAACTTTGAAGTCAAAAAACACCAACTTAGAGGCTTCGCAGCATATATGTTCCATACACGGATTTACTCAGAATTCGGAGTAGAACATTTCGTGTGTCTGTGTGTCTGTGTGTGTGTGTGTCTGTGTGTCCGTCCCCCCCTTATAACTTTTGATCCGCTCAATTTACAGAGCCTAAAATTTCAGAATATATAAACAGTTACAGGCCTACAAAACTTTTATACTCGGAATTTTGAATTTTTGTTTCAGTCAGGGGTTATCAACTTTTGAATTTTTATTTTATTTTTCCATATATCTCAGAAACCATAAACGGTAGAACGCTGAAAATTGGTACAAACATAGACAAATACAAAATCTCAAATTAGTTTTTTCAAAAAAATTCCAGGGTTTCTCAAACATTTTTTATTAAGAAAAATATTTTTTTTATGATAAATTTATGAGTTTAACTGCCTATATTTCCAAAACTTTTACAATTATCGAAAAAAGCCGAAACACCCCAACTAGATAATTTAATTTTCTATAAAAAATATTACCATTGTAGTAGAAGATCTCAATTTTTTTTTAACAATTTTTTTAAAAATTGAATTTAGTGACGACATCGCTTCATACATTTTGTATGGCAGTCGCCTATACACAATATGTAAGAAGACTTAATAGTTTGTTACTTCATCTCCAAACATACATACATACCATCATGCAATTTGCATATTCTGGGTAGGAAAAAGGATCTTCTTCCATACTATCCTATCTTGACATACATACCTACATATGTTGTATAGAAAACAAAATATCTGAAAATATTCAATAATTTGTATCTATGGGTTTATAGTTTGGTACATATTCTTCAACTATACATACTATCGCTATCGACAGTTGGATCTCATGTGTTACATGCAACTAGTTTTAATAAGACTGGTGTGGCAGCCCCGGATAACGTTCTAGACACTAGACCGACTATGAGCCACATAGAGGCGGCTTCAACCCTTTGAAAACCCACCGCCTTGACTGCCCGGACCTGGCCTCAAACGAAACGTTTAAGAATACTCTAAAAAATAAGTGTACAAAAAGATAAAGCCACATTTTAACTAATCTCAAAGCACGAGCTGCGGAAAGTTTCAAGCAATAAGCTTTCAATTACATCGAGAGGAGGAAAATAAATATCCGACGCTATATTTTGTTTCCTTAATTGTATATTTATTAAATTTGTATGATCCTTACCAAGTCTCTCTTTGAACACAATAATATGCACAATTAAAAATTAACGATCACATTATATTCTACACTTTATGGTCGTCCTATTGGCTGGAAAAAACTGTGAAATCAAATGGAGAAGAAAGCGATATTCAAGATAGGACTAAGAAGGTTGAGGGAGAAGAATAAGAAGATGGTCAAAAATCAAGTCCTTTAAATCAACGGTCGGGGAACCGGGGTAAATTACCCCAAATGGGGTATAAATGTTTTTTTTTGGGTAATAAGGAAATTTTTCTAGTTTGTTATTTCATAAACGTGTTAGTATTTTTACAAACTTTTGTTTGATCCAATTTGAGAATTTCATTTTGTATGTCTATTACATACTTACTATTTTAATGTAACTTTTTTTTTATTTTCCGTGTCAATTAATTCAATAAATAATGTTTATTTAAATATATATTGATTGTCTTCTTTTCAAAATGGGGGAAGGGGTAATATCGACTTACGCAAAAATATTTTGGGGTAATGGTTAAAAAAGTTCCCCGACCGTTGCTTTAAATGGATTAATACACTTTCTCATTACACACACAGTCAATCACACAGCCCGGTTATGTGTAAATCCAACTCCTCAATATATTGATATTATGAGTAAAAATCAACATCTGATTTTTCTGACATTTGATATGTTTTGGCATATAATATTAATATTATATTTTCTGTCTGGAGTACTGCAAGGTGGAGTTCTATCTCCTCTATTATTCTCCATGTTGATCAAATCTATCACAATTGAACTTATATTATGTTATGTCGGCCTTCGTGGCTCAGTTGGTGGGATATCCGGAGGTGAGATTCCTAAGCTTAAAGTCCCGGGCTCGATTCGCGGTGGAGACTCAGTTTTTAATTGTGTTTTCAGTCTGGATCTGCGAGACGATAAATATCGCAAGTGTCCATAATGTGGCTACGTGTTTTTGAGTGCGCGTTAAATTAATATTTGACATAGTACCTCTGGAGTGGCGCCCCACAATACCTACTGAATAACCTCGACGCTGTCCAAAGGCGCGCTAAACGTCTGATTGATGATCCATCACTGACTGATGGATTGGAATCACTAGAACATAGACGCAAAGTCGGTATTTTAAGTTTATTCTATAGATACTACCACTGGAATTGCTCAGAAGAACTTGCATCTTTGGTTCCTCCTCCACCCACTCGCAACAGAGTCACTCGCTTTACTCAATCGCAGCACCCATTCACAGTGGACCTTCAATATATACGAACAAGTCGCTTCTCGAACTCCTTTATTAATACAGCAGCCCGACTGTGGAACGATCTTCCGGATTCTGTATTTCCACCTTCGTACAACCCGGGTCTTTTTAAAATCCGAATTAATAAACTCTTTTCTAGATTGCAAATCCCTCCCAACGCTACGTAGTGTGCTTCGAAGAGTACAATGGACCCAAATCCTAATAGCTGGTGTCTCCTACGTAGACTTGTTATATATTGTTATATATAAAAAAGGTACACGTTAATTGCCCGAGAAGCAATACAAAAAAGTAAAATAAATAATTATCATTTTTGAAAATTCTTTTTGATATTCCCAGATTATTATTTCCAGAATATGAAGACGGGTTTCCTAAATGTATACTATACATTATACTTGTAAAAAAATTACACACATCAAAAACATGACAGAGAAAAGTCTGTTGTTTATTTTAGATATTTCAATAGTCTTTACAGAAAAGGCAAAAATCTTAAAAATGTAACCTAAAGAAAAAAATAACATGCCTAACAAACATTGAATAAATAATTTCCAATAATACTTAGAAGACAAAGATAGAACGACTTAAACAGACACGGTCAATCCTCGGCCAATTTTGGAAACTCACATCCTTCAGTCAAAGAACCCAATATCAATCTCTTGTATATAATACTGTGAAGAGCTTTTAACCTATACGGAGGGACGCGGACATGTATTACAGAAATATCCCACTTTGTTATTAATTTTTCCCTTTTCTCAAAGAAACGTGATACTAGAGAGGTAGGGTCTTTTTCCCATAAATAAATAGAATATAAGTAAGTCTTATATTTCTGATGGAAAAACCACTCTCTAGGTTTGATTTTATATTTCCTGGTATTCAAAATATTCAAAAACAGAAAAACAAATACGAGTACAAATAAGAAAATCATGTCCAAATATTACGCAAGACTCCAAATTTTATTCCTAGTTGCAAGTTAAGGTAAGGTGATACTTGACATCCAATAATTTTCCTTATATTATTATTTTATTTTGCAAACATAGTCGTAATAACAAGTTATACATAAATAATATAACACTCATTAGAGTACCAGTTATGTTAACAGAAAAAATCAATTTTGTGTTAATTGTAATATTAGTTTTATAGGTATAGGAATGTAAAGGATATTAGGAATTGGGCGGAAAGAGGAGAGCTTGCAAAAACACTACTCACCAGAAGCCACAGAGGTATTCAGGAACTTTATTACCGATGATTTAAATTTAATAATGGACATATTACAGAGGTTATGTGAATAAATGTATTCTGTAAATAGTATTCCATTTGTTCTAAGAAATAATGCATAAATGATTCATTTTGCAGATATCAGGAGATTAATTACGTCCTAAATACGTCGCAATATATTCATGAGGCATTGGAAAGACATCTAACATTGTGATCGTCTGAATCAATAAATGAAAGTAAACGTAGTTTTAAATTGGAATCAATTTTCCTGTGATATATGAGAAAGTTTCCAAGCGAATCGTTTCCATGGCTACAGAAAGAATGTGATATTCAAATAAAATTTGTTAGGAATCGAATTTATTTAGAAGTTTGTTGTAGGTAGGTACCTACCTAATACTATTTACTTACAAATCAACAATAATATACCTATACTGATTTCCTATAGGAAAATTATTTTATTTATTTATTTATCAACCGTTTGTCCGATTATAATGAAACTTTGGTGAATTGTCGAGCGTATGCCCAGGATGGTTTTTGGATTTAAACTTTTTTCTTATTCTTCTTCTTCTTCGTGTATTTGGTCGTTTTACCTATGAAGGGGGAGTATCCTGGGAAAAGAAGGTCCGACTGTCCCTCCATCTCTTCACAGGTCTTCCAGGACGGGTTCTGCATATAAACTTTTTTCTTCTTTTTCTTCAACGTGTACTTGGTCATCTTACCTATGAAGATGAACTATCCTGGGAGATGAAGGTCCAATTTTCCTTCCATCTCTTCGCAGGTTTCTGGATTTAAACTTTTTTCTTCTTCTTCTTCATCGTCTATTTGGTCATTTTACCTTTGAAGGTGGACTAACCTGGGAGAAGAATGTCCAATTTTCCTTCCATCTCTTCGCAGGTATCTGGATTTAAACTTATTTCTTCTTCTTCTTCTTCATCGTGTATTTTTGCTCATTTTACCTATGAAGTTGGAGAATCCTGGGAGAAGAAGGTCCAACTGTCCTTCCATCTCTTCGCAGGTATCTGGGTTTAAACTTTTTTCTTCTTCTTCGTGTATTTAGTCATTTTACCTATTAAGTAGAGCATCCTGGGAAAAGAAGGTTCTTTCATCTCTTCGCGGTTCTTCCAGGATGGTTTCTGGATTTAAACTTTTCTTAACCGACTGATGGGACGGGATGTAATGAAGGGAAGGGAGGCACTAAAGGGCCTGAAGGGACGGGAGGTATAAAACTGCCTGAAGGGACGGAAGGTACTGAAGGGCCTGATGGGAAGGGACGTAATGAGGGATTAAAGGGACGGGAGGTACTGAAGGGCCTGAAGCGGCGGGTCCTGGAGTCTAATTCTTTTTCTTCTTAATTTTATGTAGACCTTTAGGGCAGTTTTTATACAAACTATTTCCTATTGTCTAAATCATCTTCTTCTTCTTTTATGTATACATTTGGGTCATTTTTTTATAAAAATTATTTCCTTTAGTCTAATTATTATTCTTCTTCATTTATGTAAGTACGTAGACTTTTGGGAGAGTTTTAATACAAACTATTTCCAATAGTCTTATTCATTTTCTTTTATGTAGACCTTTTGGTCAGTATTTATACAAACTATTTCCAATAGTCTAAATATTCTTCTTCTTCTTTTTTGTAGACCTTTGGGTGAGCTTTTATACAATCTATTTCCAATAGTCTAATTCTTCTATTAGGTATATGTATTTTTACTTATTTTATGTAGACCATTGGAATAGTTTTTTATACAAACTATTTCTTATAGTCTTATACTTATTTTTCTCTTTTTTATTTAGTCTTTTGGGTTAGTTTTAAGTCTAATAGTCTATTGTGCAGAAATATTATTAACGATATGCACACTTGATGAAAATACATATGAAATGAATGGGATATGGGATGTGACGATATAACCTGCACTAGAATCTTTTCAATACTTTTGTTTAATTAAATTTAAACCATTTATATCATCCTATTTTGAATAATTTTCAACACCTAATATTTAAAGAATGGGGGTTGTGGCCATTACTGAACTCTTCACAACATTTATATTCAAATTAAAAACTATTTACTATAGTTCAAGTCTTCTTCTTCTTCGTTAATGAAGACTTTCAGTCAAATTGAGCAAAAATATAATGCACACTTGATGAAAAAATATAAAAACGAATGGGATGTGACCAATACTAGATCTTTTCAGTACCTACGTTTGTTTAATCAAATTTTAACCACATCCCAACATCCAAAATTACTAAATTTTCAATAGGTACACATTACAATTTGTTTTCGATGATAATATTTAAAAATGGGGGTTGTGGCCAAACCAATCTCTTTACAACGTTGATAAACAGTCATATTTAAAACCATTACGCATAGTCCATGCGAGCAGAAATTGTATAAATATTATACTTCATTCACACTTTATAGCAATATATAAAAAAGAATGGGTTGTGGCCATCACTTGAACATTTTACAATACTTAAACTCAATCAAATTTCAAACCACTTTTTATAGTCTGATATTGCAAAATAATTGGGTGACAATATTATAAAAACGATTGCTTTTTCTTTCACAATTTTACATTCTTGGCCAACGGCGGGACATAAAAGCTAGTTTATAATAATATGTAATAGTTATTATAGATGGAATGTCTCCAAGGGACTGGAAGAAGTCAGATGTCCTAACTGCGTAATATTAGGAAATGGACGGGCTTTAGAACGGTGGAGCAGATATTCCGGGCAGCTCAGGATAGAGAGGGATTCTTCAGAGTGATAGCCAACATCGGGGATTCCTGACAGTGCACCAAAAGAAGATGAAGTTATTATTATATATCAATATCATATCAACCAATTTAAGGGTTTAGATTGCATTTAATTAATCTGAAATAATTATCTCTAAAGATGTTGAGAAACTGAATGCATTTGATCGACACAGTTATAGACAAACTTTTAGTACCTACCGTATGAATATCATAATGGGAATAGGACCATCGTATTATCCCATCATTGCGCACCAGTTATGATAATATTATTGCAAATGTATGATATTTACGCCGAAGATCATCTATACAACATTTTAATGTTGCTAATATTTTTATTATCTTATTGTTTGAATATATACATTTCTTTTGGGGAAGTTTAAAATAGTAACTTGTAACTAGATTTTTTATATAAAACGAATTTTGGTATTTTAATGCTTCGACATAAATCTTGACCTTTTTTTTAATTCTGACGCGACCTTCGGGCGAATATTGGAAAATAATTTAGTAAATGCCAACTCGATACACTGCAGTATTACCGACCTTCTGATATCAAGGATGATATATTATACTTCGTGACAAAGAATAACCTATGGAGATAGGTCAGAATCATTTTTATGACGCACAACAAAAAAGTTTTTTTCAAAGCTACTACCATATATCAGTGGTGCCCAAATCAAAAAACCTCTCTAAAAACTGAAAACTTTGCTTCGTAAATCAGCATAGAACTAACCCATCAACGCTCGTATGTTAGTAATAATGTTAGTGCACATAAGCAGTTAGAGAAAAATATTATATTATTATATTAATGATAATGGATGCTTTACTAATACAAAACATGCGCAATACGTTTCGCGACAGAACACATCGTTTCATGTAGCATCATTTTATGTACAACTTGATGAAATTCTGATCTGTTGCAAGACAAAATCAATATCAAAACAGTGAGTTCTTCTTCTTCTTCCAATAGCCAACAACTCCGGTAGAGCTTTAGCCTCCTGAACAATAGCTTTCCAAGCCTTCCTGTCAGCTGCAGTGAACTCCCAGTCATCACAAGCATTCAGCACGTTCAAATATCGGGTAACCGATACCCATCAATCCCTGACTTGATCTTCCCAGGGGTCTCTTGCCCACAGGGTTATTTTGCAGGATACGTTTTGTGGCTCTTTCTTCCCCTGATCTGACAACATGGCCAAAATAAGCCAATCTTCTGGACCTGATTTCACTGGCGATTAAAGGTTGTCCTGTCAATTCACGAATTTCCTCATTGCTTCGTGGTCTCCAGTTACCTGCCGCAATTCCTGGTCTTCGGCCTAATATTTTACGCATATCCTGTTTTCAAATGTTAGCAGTATTTATGTATAGAAAGCAGTGAGTTCTGGTTGATTAAAATTGAGAAGTCCAAAACCCTGGAATGATCACGGAGGTCGACGAACAAACTCAAAATCAAAGTGAAATTGAAAGATAATCAATCAAAGCTCGCGAAAAAGAAAAAGAAAAAAAAAACAGAGAGCGGCAGAAATGAATTTCCAGCTCGAGTCCAAATTAAAAGTGGTACCGAAATGATTTCAGCACATAAAAAGCAACAGAGTATTATCCAACCTCGAGGGTCATTAGTCATTTATGAGTGTATTGAAATGATAAAAAACTGGGAATTATTACCCGGACCTTTCCTACCCTAACCATACCACACCACACACACACTCACTCTTCTCCACACCGAACGAACTCGAAATTCCCAACTTCAATCGAATTTTAAACACCACAGTGGATTTACTAATTTAAACCCGAAATCGAATTAAAAAACGAATTACTCGATAGATTTATGCCTGCTTGGCAACGTTTAATGTAGCAAATTTTCCAACTGTCGATTCGTTCATGAGAATTCAATTCTCTTAATGAATCGACATTATTAAGCCAAGATGCGTGTACGAAGGAAAATTTTGTATGGTGTAGTGGACTTTTTGCATGCTAATAACACCAACTAGAGGCCTCGCAGCATATATGTTTCCGTACATGGATTTACTCAGAATTCAGAGTAGAACATTTTATGTGAGTTTTGTGTGTGTGTCTGTGTGTGGGTGTGTCCCCCCCCTTATAACTTTTGATCCGCTCAATTTACAGAGCCCAAATTTTCAGAATATATAAACAGTTATAGGCCTACAAAACTTTTATACTCAGAATTGTGATTCTTTGTTTCAGTCAGGGGTTATCAACTTTTGAATTTTTACTTTATTTTTCCATATATCTCAGAAACCATAAAAGCTAAAACGCTGAAAATTGGCATAAAGATAGACAAATACAAAATCTCAAATTATTTTTTTTTTAAATTCCAGGCTTTCTCAAACATTTTTTATTAAGAAAAATATTTTATTTATGATAAATTTATGAGTTTAACTGCCTATATTTCCTTTTTTTTAAAATATCGAAAAAAGCCGAAACACCCCAACTAGATAATTTAATTTTATATAAAAAATATAAACATTGTATTAGCACATCTCAATTTTTTTTAACAATTTTTATAAAAATTGAATTTAGTGACGACATCACTTCATACAATTTGTATGGTAGTCGCCTATACACAATATGTAAGAAGACTTAATAGTTTGATACTTAAATCTCCAAACATACATACATACCATCATACTGTTTTCATATTCTGTGTAGGAAAAACAGACTGACCTCCATACTATCCTATCCTGACAAACATACCTACATGTTTTATATATAAAATAAAATATCTTCAAATATTTATTAATTTGTGTTGTTTATAGTTTAGTACGTATTCTTTGATTATGCATACTATCGCCATCGACAGTTGGATCTCATATGTTACATGCAACTTATGAGATCCAACTAGTTTAGTTAAACGTTAAATGAATTATATATGATGGAATTATTTAAAATGCTTCGTCTGATACAATTTGAAATAGAAACTGAAATACACAAGTTAACATAGAAATGATTATTCTACAATGCATTTAAAGACACTGATACCAAGAACGCAACAAACAAGATGAACACGAACATCAGCCAACTTAAACTACCAACCATATCTTACATCCTTGTTCAGCGAGACTATACGTACATATCGGGCTCCCAGTCTTTGCAATACTATTCCGGATTATATTAAAAGGATTAATAATAACCAAGGATTCAAAAACGAAATAACTTGATAGATCGTATTAATCTGTGTATGTATGTGACAGAGAGTGTATTTTATGGAATAGTTTATAACGTGTTCACGGAGAATGTGAATGTATGTGATTCATTATGGTAAAATCAGTATAATTAAATGAATGTTGTTGAAATTATAATAACTGCTTCCAATAAAACACAATAGGGACTATTCCTTATTGATGTACACTTTTTATTAAAATAAAATAAATATTGGAGGGCAAAAAACTAACTGACAGCAAAGCGTTAGAGAGAGTCGATGGTATGGATGTGAATTGTTTGTGTTGTTGTCAACCCTCTTTCTATAAAAATTCATGTTTTTTTTAAAGCATAAAAAGTTGATAAATTAGTATGAACATGACCTAGATAACTCTCATTTGAATATCTTATTGGTATTGTAGACATTATTTCGCATTTGATGTAATTATTTTCTATAACCTAACTAGCTGTTGATAAAATAGAAGATATTTGTAACGAAAATATGATCTTAATCGATACTAATAAAATAGTAAACCAATAATATTATGATGACCTACCTCGCTAGATATATCCTAATCGAAATTTATTACATCTATGTTAGGTTTCAAACTACCCTATTCGAGCAAACATCGTGTACGTTAATTTGTTCTAGAATGTTCGCAAAAGTTTATATGGTAGAAGTGGGGTCGGGAATCGTACAACCCCCCCTCCCTCGTCAGGAAGCCGTGACTTGGTGATATTTAATGGAGGCGCTCATGACCCCTAGACCCTCTGTAGGGGATCATTAAAACCATCCCTATCCAACAATCATTACATTGCCCTTTTACATATTATTATAAACGTTTAAATTTAGCTGTGGAATCTCAACACGAATATCATGAATATTCGTGGAAAATATTCTTACATTTAATAACGTCGTGTCTCTTATGAGGTAGGCGGAAATAAACGAATGCCACAAATTCACATTACAATTGTTCGATGTACGTTCGCGCATCTTATATTTTTTTTAAGAATTGAAAACGAAAATACGTAATCATAATATATAAACAATTTTTTATTTAAGGTATTTTAAGGCCACATCCAATATACAACTTCATGAACCATCCAAGAAATTTTACATTAGAAGAGGTGTCCGACAGGGTGACACTATTTCTCCCAAACTATTTACATTGGCCCTCGAAGATGTCTTCAAAACTCTGGATTGGTCTAAAAGAGGTATAAATATAAACGGCGAGTATCTCAGCAATCTACGGTTCGCAGATGATATTGTCATATTTGCCAAGGATGGGGAGGAATTGAAAACTATGCTGACAGAAATAAATTCAGCCTGTGTGAACATTGGATTGAAGATGAACATCTCCAAGACCAAAATGATGAGTAACGCAGAAGAGTCCTTCCCCATCATAATAGATGGAGTGCAAATTGAAAGAGTAGACAGATACATATATCTAGACCATACCGTGATACTTGCCAAAGAAAATCAAGAGGCAGAAATAGAGAGAAGACGTGGCCTTGCCTGGGCAGCTTTTGGAAAATTATCATACATTCTGAAATCCCGTAAATACTCCCATTATTTGAAAAAGAAGCTATTTGATGCATGTATTCTCCCAGTGCTTACTTATGGAATGGAAACATCGGTCCTAACAAAAAGAATAATGCACAAGCTGTTAGTGACACAGAGAGCTATGGAGAGAAAGTTGCTGGGTATTTCAATAAGGGACAGAATTCAGAATATCATGATAAGACAAAGAACCAAAGTAGCCGATGTAGCGGAAAGGGTCGCTGGCCTTAAGTGGAGCTGGGCTGGGCATATTGCCAGATGCCAGGATTCACGATGGACCAAAAAGATCTTAGAATGGCGACCGAGAACAAGCTGAAGAGGTGTTGGCAGACCCCAGGCAAGGTGGTCTGATGACATCAAGAAATGTGCCGGAGGGAGATGGATGCAGTGTGCCCAAGACAGGGAGTTGTGGAGGATCAAAGGGGAGGCCTATGTCCAAGAATGGATGAAAACTGGCTGAAGAAGAAGAAGAAGAAGAAGGTATTTTATTTTATTTTATTTTATTTCATTTTAAAGAGTACAAACAGTCAAATTCATATAATATATACAAAAAAATGAGTTACCAGCATATAGACCAGTGAAGACTCCAGATATTACCAAATATTAATCCTTTATATATCTAAGAGAAATGAAATTAATTGAAGCAATCATGAAACGAACACCATACAATACTTATGTTACGTGATTAGGGATCGGATGATTCCAATAAACCACACACACCTCTCCTAAACTCTCCCTTATTTAATAGAAATATGTCCAGGCCACCGAATAACGTGTTATACATCGAACAACTGCGCTGCATAAACGAATTACGAGCATAGTTAGTGGTGCAGTGGGGCAACCTGAACAAGTGATTAACGTGAGTGACGCGCTGCGGACAGTTGAAGGGTAGGTACCTGCTCGAGCAAATTCGCAGAATTAACATCTCCATTTACGATCTTAAACAAATAAACCATATCAGTCTCCGTTCTTCTATTTACAAGTGTGGTGATTCCATAGTGTCGAGCAGCAAGCTTATAAGTTTCAAAATTTTGGCTCGTCAGAAAGTCCAGATATCTTACAAATCTCCTCTGTAATCCCTCAATTCTATTTTTATATATGCAATATTGGGGATTCCACACAACCGATGCAAACTCCAAGTGACTTCTTACCAATGAATAATATAGAACAGTCATAGTCGAAGGCGACTTAAAAGGTTTGCCAATCCTCAGTATAAACCCTAACATTCTGTATGCCTTCCGAATGATAAGTGTCAACGTGGACCCCAAACAAGAGTTTTCTGTCCATGACCACTCCCAGGTTTCTGATCTCCTCACACCTACCCAAGATCTGACCATCAATGCAATAGTTGATGCAAACCGGGCGTGCACTCCTAGAGAATGTGATAGGTACATATAAGAAATAAAAAATACAATACAAATTAATTAAAATATTCCATATTTTTTTTAAATCACCTCACTAGGCTGAGACTTTTCCGAGGAGGCAGAAAATTACTCTCTTTATATATCAAATGTAAAACATATTGAAATTTTTACGTTTTTTTTAAATAACCTATTATAAAATAAAAATATAAGTTATCGTTACTTGATCATTTTTCCGCAATATAGTATACCCGTGTTTTAAATCCATGTTTACATTGTTTTCTTAAGTTTCATATGATTCATCGATTGTATGTATATCCTGTATTTTTTTTCAAGAGCTTTCTCCAAATTTAATTCATAATATGGAAATATTGACATTTTTCGGATCTTCAGGGGCATTTAAGCAATGCTTACAAAGCAATTAAACGATGTACTAAACTTACTTCTAATGTATGCATTTGTATGTTAATATGTAATTATTATGATAAATCGTTATGGCGAAATCGACTCTCATCATGGTGGCATGTAGTAATATTCTAATATTGTTTATCTTCTCTTTTAATCGTCTCCTAGAGATCCTTTTGATTCAGATACAGCATCATTCACGTGTTTTTATTAACTTTGTATTATTAGTTTTACATATTCTGGTCCTTATGTAGGTAATTGTCTATATATTATGTTATCTTATTTTTTTAGTTTTGGTACATAGTGCAAATGGAAATCTTTAAACACACATTTGGTAACATATTATTTAAATATTTAATAATAACAGCTGCGAATTCAATTCTCCTTCTTCTCTCGTGTCATTAGCAATTTAACAATTCTTGACCAATACTTGCCGACGGACGTCGACAGTGCGCCTCTACAGCGTAGCAGATCCTTATATGAGCAGATAGCAGGGCGGTCTCACAGGTAGTCTGTGGTTCACGGCACGCCGCATTTACACCAAAGTCTTTAGATATTTTATCTTTAGATCTGCCGACGCCCGTTCTAAATCTATCCAGTGATTTCCAGATCCCCTAGACAACGTGTTATTTAGCTCAAGAAAAGAAACAATAAAAGATCAGTCACGTGACGACTGTCTCTTTTATCTTTTAAACATCAACAATCATAATGATAAGATCCCATTCCGCCCCTATTTATCTGACAAGTTATCTTTTCTTGATTTCATTCATTATTTCCATTTGGCCAAATCATAAACCATTTCATTACTTTATAGACATTTTTCACTTACATAATTTCCTAATTTAAAAAAAACTGAGAAGACTAGAGAGACTATTGAAACGTTAGTAAATATATATTCAGGGATTGCGGAAAGCTTTAACAGTTACTCAATTTTATATTCATCGAATGAAAACGTTGAATACGGCCTTAATAATATTCCAAACGACAGCTGAGAGAAAAATCCTAGACGATAATAATTCGTATACGTCTGCTTGCAAGAAATTAGAATAACAAATCATCCCTCAGCAAGAGTTAATTTGGAGTTTATCGTTTCGGAGGACTGAATTGTGTGTACAATGGAAGAATAAATTTATCACCTTCCATTTATGAAATTTGGTGTGGAATACCTCAATCTATGTAAACATAGTTGAGACGTGTCTAAACAAGTATTTTTTTTCAATAAAGTTCATAATAAAGTAAGTAATTGTTTGAAATATCCCCTTTTTAATAGCATAAACGCTTGTGGATACGAAGGAAATACGTTGGACAAAAAATACTAAAATATGTAAAAAAAAAACTAATTAAAAATATGTACAATAGAGTGAATATAGTTATTCCTATGATTTTATTTAGTATTTCTTATTATCTATTTATTCCATATTTTCAGCAGTTTCCAATCTTTACCAAAATCTGAAATGGTGGGGCAAACTAAATAATATATTGATTTGACACTTTATGACCCCAAAAACGTTTCGCTACACGTTTCGTTTTCGTATTTGTGAACCTAGACACGCATACACCTAAGACGTCTTAGCATTTTACAATTCTAAACTAAGCTACTATTAAGAATTCTTTGGCTTCTCAGAACACAACCCTATCGTACTACTGTATGGCAACAGCAAACACTAAGCACTCGTCTAGTAGAACAAAGAAAAAACACGAATTCGTAGTAAACGGAACTTAAACACAGATAATTAATAACAAACGTGCCAACTCCAATTTTGAGTAAAATAACTTAAATGCTTGCAAAGCATGAAGTAAATATTCAAAGAATAGCATTTGTACAACTTAATGAGCAAACAATGGATGCACAATATTCATTTAGAGTCGAAACCAGAATCTAAAATAAAAGAAGACCACAAACCACTTAAGTACCTGCAGACGATAAAGAGTGTTGTGTTGTTTTACAAGAAACCATAATGCACTGGAACCAACGTACCCATATATAATATTGGATACAAAGTTTAATGGTGAACACAATGGAAATAATAGTAAGATAAATATGCTCCGACTGATAAAAACAAAGATATTAAACGTTGAAACAATAAAACGACTAATTATACTGCACACCAAATTCGCACGAATATTATCAACACAAGAATTGAATACTTTGAGGAAAAGGGATAAAGTAGTGTATTGCGTAAGTGCACAGAAATATGGAAATAAGTTAACAAAATATAAAACCAAAACTACGGACAAGGAACAAAAATTAAAAATATACAAATTGAAAATGATTTGTTAACAGTGATTTTGAGACAAGACGTGAAATGTCAAATGATTAATTAATTGAACAATGGAAATATTCTAAACTAGCTTTTATGTCCCGCCGTTGGCCAAGAATGTAAAATTGTGAAAGAAAAAGCAATCGTTTTTATAATATTGTCACCCAATTATTTTGCAATATCAGACTATGAAAAGTGGTTTGAAATTTGATTGAGTTTAAGTATTGTAAAATGTTCAAGTGATGGCCACAACCCATTCTTTTTAATATATTGCTATAAAGTGTGAATGAAGTATAATATTTATACAATTTCTGCTCGCATGGACTATGCGTAATGGTTTTAAATATGACTGTTTATCAACGTTGTAAAGAGATTGGTTTGGCCACAACCCCCATTTTTAAATATTATCATCGAAAACAAATTGTAATGTGTACCTATTGAAAATTTAGTAATTTTGGATGTTGGGATGTGGTTAAAATTTGATTAAACAAACGTAGGTACTGAAAAGATCTAGTATTGGTCACATCCCATTCGTTTTTATATTTTTTCATCAAGTGTGCATTATATTTTTGCTCAATTTGACTGAAAGTCTTCATTAACGAAAAGAAGAAGACTTGAACTATAGTAAATAGTTTTTAATTTGAATATAAATGTTGTGAAGAGTTCAGTAATGGCCACAACCCCCATTCTTTAAATATTAGGTGTTGAAAATTATTCAAAATAGGATGATATAAATGGTTTAAATTTAATTAAACAAAAGTATTGAAAAGATTCTAGTGCAGGTTATATCGTCACATCCCATATCCCATTCATTTCATATGTATTTTCATCAAGTGTGCATATCGTTAATAATATTTCTGCACAATAGACTATTAGACTTAAAACTAACCCAAAAGACTAAATAAAAAAGAGAAAAATAAGTATAAGACTATAAGAAATAGTTTGTATAAAAAACTATTCCAATGGTCTACATAAAATAAGTAAAAATACATATACCTAATAGAAGAATTAGACTATTGGAAATAGATTGTATAAAAGCTCACCCAAAGGTCTACAAAAAAGAAGAAGAAGAATATTTAGACTATTGGAAATAGTTTGTATAAATACTGACCAAAAGGTCTACATAAAAGAAAATGAATAAGACTATTGGAAATAGTTTGTATTAAAACTCTCCCAAAAGTCTACGTACTTACATAAATGAAGAAGAATAATAATTAGACTAAAGGAAATAATTTTTATAAAAAAATGACCCAAATGTATACATAAAAGAAGAAGAAGATGATTTAGACAATAGGAAATAGTTTGTATAAAAACTGCCCTAAAGGTCTACATAAAATTAAGAAGAAAAAGAATTAGACTCCAGGACCCGCCGCTTCAGGCCCTTCAGTACCTCCCGTCCCTTTAATCCCTCATTACGTCCCTTCCCATCAGGCCCTTCAGTACCTTCCGTCCCTTCAGGCAGTTTTATACCTCCCGTCCCTTCAGGCCCTTTAGTGCCTCCCTTCCCTTCATTACATCCCGTCCCATCAGTCGGTTAAGAAAAGTTTAAATCCAGAAACCATCCTGGAAGAACCGCGAAGAGATGAAAGAACCTTCTTTTCCCAGGATGCTCTACTTAATAGGTAAAATGACTAAATACACGAAGAAGAAGAAAAAAGTTTAAACCCAGATACCTGCGAAGAGATGGAAGGACAGTTGGACCTTCTTCTCCCAGGATTCTCCAACTTCATAGGTAAAATGAGCAAAAATACACGATGAAGAAGAAGAAGAAGAAATAAGTTTAAATCCAGATACCTGCGAAGAGATGGAAGGAAAATTGGACATTCTTCTCCCAGGTTAGTCCACCTTCAAAGGTAAAATGACCAAATAGACGATGAAGAAGAAGAAGAAAAAAGTTTAAATCCAGAAACCTGCGAAGAGATGGAAGGAAAATTGGACCTTCATCTCCCAGGATAGTTCATCTTCATAGGTAAGATGACCAAGTACACGTTGAAGAAAAAGAAGAAAAAAGTTTATATGCAGAACCCGTCCTGGAAGACCTGTGAAGAGATGGAGGGACAGTCGGACCTTCTTTTCCCAGGATACTCCCCCTTCATAGGTAAAACGACCAAATACACGAAGAAGAAGAAGAATAAGAAAAAAGTTTAAATCCAAAAACCATCCTGGGCATACGCTCGACAATTCACCAAAGTTTCATTATAAGCGGACAAACGGTTGATAAATAAATAAATAAAATAATTTTCCTATAGGAAATCAGTATAGGTATATTATTGTTGATTTGTAAGTAAATAGTATTAGGTAGGTACCTACCTACAACAACCTTCTAAATAAATTCGATTCCTAACAAATTTTATTTGAATATCACATTCTTTCTGTAGCCATGGAAACGATTCGAACACGTAAGTAATATCG
Source organism: Molanna angustata (assembly GCA_963576475.1). NCBI lineage: Eukaryota > Metazoa > Arthropoda > Insecta > Trichoptera > Molannidae > Molanna > Molanna angustata. Next base: position 28,783,959 of record OY754982.1, read on the forward strand.
AATGGTTCGGATACATTTTTTGAATATGTAGGTACCTACATTGGTTTGTTCGATGCCATAAAAATGAAAATTGTCAGAAAAATCAAATATTATTTACAAATTATGCAATTTTATTATGCCTATATCTTTACTAATAAATAACACATTTTTACAATATATGTCTTAAAACTTGCCGTAATGTCTTGTGTTTCATTTTATTATTTCATAATTACATTTATTTCAAAGGTTTATTATTTTCAAGAACATATTCATTCGGTGGGAAAATGAAATATTGTATGAAAAGATATTAAAATGGCGGCGTTTATGTACAAAAGGCTTACTTTAAAAATAAGTTAAACATTATAATTATACCAAATATTCACCATGTTTTTCACTTAAACGCTAAGTTATACTTCAAAATATATTTTTTTTGTGTAAATACCTACTTCTAACTTTTAAACTAACAGATATTTGCGTGCAAAATGTACACTTTTTTGACAGATATGACTTGGAAAATTTTGTATGAAAAAAATAATTATTGAAATATTTTTAAAATTCAGCATTTTTATCGCATTATTTTTAGCGTGACACTGCATCAGGTCTACAGGTACACGTTCGCACATAAATTAGATTTTTAGATGCTCTTGGTTTTTCAGAAGGCGTGAGACAAACACACACACACACACACACACACACACACATACACACACACACACACAAACACTAACATTTTGATTGCTTTATTACTTTAGATGATACCCCAAAAATACCAAAACAAAAACGATCACATCAAATTAATGTAGGAAATTGACATGGTACAACAATACAGCGAAGGAAGTAAGTAACAAACAAATGATAAAAGGTGGGTTCAATTAAACGCCGAGAAAACGGCAAAATAAATTTCGAAAGCCGCAAAACGAAAATTGTTACGAATTTTGAAAATCAAGAAAAGACATCAGAGACAGCCTTTTGTTTTGTTAATACAATATAAACTCCCAGAGTAATAATATTTCCCAAAATAGGCGCTCCGTTATTAATTATCAGATAGAATTGGTCTAGCAGACTCAAAAGAAATGATTCGTTTGCCGTGTACGCAATAACTTAAGTTTATTATGTGTTTTGCTAGAGTCCACTTAGTCATCTCTCTATGTCTTCACTTAATATCGTACTCTGTATAGCGTTCGTCTTGAGGCGGGGTGGGCCGGAGACGTCTCGGTATTTTAACTTTGTACGGGACGCTTGGCCGTTGTGTGTGGACGGCTCGGACCGTCGCTGATATGGGTTATGGAGGACCTTTGTCAACTCTAATGGCCCTTAATGACATTGACGCAATTTCAGAAACAGAAATGCCCCCGGGAGAAAATGGGAAAATGGGGTGGCGGCCGATAGGATACTCTCTCCGGTTACACGGTGGGACGGGGGGAAGGTGTTCTTTGTTTGGTTACGTGACTGCTGAAAAGGTAACCAACACTCATTAAATGAAAACACTCGAAGATGCCTCCCAAGGAAGTGGGTCACTCTGAGAATATAATTAATCCATTCTGCCAACGATACTAATTGGTTCAAATGAAATTCTTTTAGATGAGAAAACGTTCACTTTCAAAGTATAATAAAAATGACAACGAATTACTGCAGCAACACTGGCTTACTGCGTATTTTAATTTAGAGAAATTGTTACGCCATTTAAAATAAACGTTCAACAGAGAGGCTCCTACATAATATAGATATTCAAGTTTGACTTACTTTATTTTAACTAACAACAGCCTCCATCAGATCTGCTAAAAACTCGTAAAAACCCATCCGTCTAGTTCAAAGAAATTTAATGAGAAATAAGTCTAAACCCAACCAGGTATAAAGGTTCAAAGATCATCAACAGAATAATTTTTTAGCGGATTTCTTAATCGGTCGAGGTCAGTCGACGGATAGCAATAATATATTTATTTATTTAAAAATTCAACACAGACAGCGTTTGCTGGTATGAGTATTGACATACATTTTCGTTTATATTGACATTTTGTTACTAGATTATTACATGTTATACAATGTGGTGAAATATAGCATTAAATTGAAAATTCAACCATAGTGGAGCCCAAAACAGTTAGCCGGGAATACAGGAAAATCTATTTGTAAGCACTATCATGCAGTATGTGTTGTTTTAACTTTTTTTTGAAAAAATGGAGTTTTTGGCAGTGCTTAATGTCATCTGGTAGTTGATTGTACAAATTAATGCTGGTGGATAATAGTCCTTTGTTAAGTCTGTCTGTTCTATTGCTAATGTTTCTTAGGTTGTTTTTAATTAATCGCTTTCTTCAAAGATTTCCGTGTTTCCATATTGATTTTAATTTATTTTTACCCGATATTGTTAAATTTTGAATATAAAACATCTTCTACGACGTGTTTAGTGCATTGCGCTCCAAAAATAGGCAGAAAAAATCATTATTCTCAATCTCCTCCACTACCGGCACATAATGTAAACACTCTTATAAATTGAAAATTTCCATGAAACACAAGTTGGCCGGGGTCAACGGCCCCGAAGGTCGAGCCGAAGGGTGGTTTATTTAATTTTATTTATTTACCCACAGTGCCCACCCGCAATCGTCGGAATAATAAGGCTCGCAATGAAAAGATATTGGTCGTCAAACGGAGAAGGATCCGTTAGTAAAATATTTGACCGCCATGACAGGAGTAACCGTCAAATGACAGGGGGAATAAAGACCGATGGACGGGCCCTCGTAGGTCGCCATTTTATGTTATGGCCGACACGTGTTACGTGTCCGAATCAACGGTCTCCTTTCATCTATATACGGTATTTTAAGGGAACATGATGTGTCAGTTTTATATTGCGATATACCCCAACAAGTACCTCTATACAGCCGTCCCAATATTTTTATTACAGACATTTTATCTGAAGAAAAGTGTCATATGAAAAGAATAATGGGATTGTGTGATACAAATGATTTATGTCATCGCAAAATAAAGTATCTTTTGTATGTAAACATTGGTTATATAGGAGTGAACTTAAACGCAACCTAATCAAATTAAAAATATAAACACGAGGCATAACCACCCTTTCGCAACATCTGATTGAAACGAACGTAATTCAACAAAATAAAGATGAGAATAAATGTAATATATGTAATAAATATGAAACAAGTTTTAAGTCCTCACGCAACATCAGCGTAACAAAAAAGTAACGTAACTGAAAAAAAATAAAACTTCATGTTATACTAGGACAAAATAAATGCAACATACCCCAAAAAAATATACCTACAAATTTCATGATATGATTCACATTGGGGTAAAAAAAAAACGCAACGTAACCAAATTTAAGCTCTGATACGTAAAATTGAAGAGAAATAAACTCATACAAAGCAAAATATATGGTATCCAGACCGTCGTGTCGGAGAGCTACTCCATAATGCTCGAGATAAAAAGGCTTTCAGAGAGCCATCGCAAGAAGGACCTAACACGGTACTTCAAGAAGAAGAAGAAACCAAAATACATTATTAGTTATATACGCAATATCCAATTGTACGCACCGTTAACAAATAAATATGACACTCGAAATAATGTAACAAAAAAGTGGAAAGGGCAAAGAAATATGTATATAGACGGTTTGAACTCAGGTAATTCTGATAGATATTCTGATGAATGATAAGCTAGCTAATTGGCTTCCGAAACGTCACAATTGTCATGTCAGATATTCCGTTAGTCATAAGTTGTTCAACCCGTAAAGTTGTATAAGCTCTTTGAGTCATATTTACATATTCGCATACGTTTAGAGTTGGCTGGCTAATCAGCTCTCAAACTGTCCTAAAGAAAATCCAGTAAAAATAACGGTTATTCACTTTGATATGTTACTAATAGGGAACCCAATCCCACAAACGTGGGATCTCACATGGATTTTGTGCGATTATTAATGCAAGGTTCGCAAAATTTGCGGGTAAGGTAATGCGGGACTGAAAGCAGAATTTGGTGATTTAGCTGTGCTCTCATTAGTAAATGCTATTTTAACGTTAATATAAGTTATTTTTTGCATTGTATTCAATTGTCTTAGCAACCAAAAAAAAATCATTTTGATTTTTGTTATATAGTTTTTAATCCCGCTGGATTGATGACCTCCATCCCGGAGGCATGCGGGATCAATGTTTTGGTGCAGGGTTGCATTCCCTAGTTACTAAACCACCCGAAAATCCGATATCATCGAACATGAGAAGTTCAAAACAGAGTCCGAAGATTTGTTGGACGTATGCGATGCGACGCATTAAATAATTCTAGGACAATTGCCTGGCGCGGAGCAATAAAGGTCATACATTCGAAAGAAAGGGGCAAAAGTTAAGCAATAAAAATAAAATAACACAAAAAGGTCCGTCCAAATATTCGGGAAACAATACAATCGAGAGATGAAATATAATATTATTATTGCGGAGAAGCGACACAGATCGGGTTGAGGAGGTGTGGGGGTTAAGTCACATTTCCTCGCGGGCCATTAAACCCCGAATAAAACAACGGCCACCGCTGCGATAGGATCGGCGCGATAAGAAAAACGCAATGAAGAGATAGGGCAAAAGGAAATGGACAAAGAAATCGAAAAACCACTTTAAAACCTTAGGAAAGGTCCTGAATAATTAAATAGACGACACGGGTGGAATTGAATACGAAAAAAATGGGCCAGTTATAGGTGGCTGAGAAATGTATAGCAGAAACGGCGCATAGTTGGTTTCTGATGGAAAAAGATGAAATTTTATAGTTATAAGAAACAAAACTCATTTCGTTCGAGACTTGAATGATGAATTATATTTTTAACCGTCTTCAAATAAGGAAGAGGTTATATCTGTTGCGATACAATGAATTGATAAAATTACTATTACTAAATAAGCCATAACTGTCGGCAGACACGTTAAACGGTTCTTAGAAAACGCTCTTCGAAAACCCCTTGCACAATTTCCTGATAACAGTCTCAGAAAGCGTTCGAGTCACTTCAGAAAGCCGTTTACATTTCGCGTCACAAAGCGAAAACAGTATTTTCAAATTTATTTTCCTGAGAGCATTCTTTCAATTTGTGTCGGAGGGTGAAGTGGTGTGAGAGGAGAGGAACCGTTCAGCCCCGGCAGATCCCCTCCCACCACCCCTCAGCATCACACACAGGACGCTGTAGCCACTACTTTCATTTTGTCTCGACACCTGTGATCTCTACCATCTGATGTAAAGTAAACTAGAGGTGCAACTGCGCAATAACCCTAGATGCGACGTGACACTTCAACGCATTACTCCATTAAAAACAAAATGTTTCAATTCCATTCGTGGACTGAAATAAATAAAAATTCTTCATATTTGCAAAGGAGTTTGAAGAAGATGGAATAAAATCTATAAATTGTCAAGCATAAATTCTTAATGTTTGAAATTATAAACTGAAAATTCCTGCACAAGATTTAAATTACGATTTCCTACTAGCCTATCATCTGCAATTTCATGACCTCTCCGATAGAAGTATTATATCTAATCTCATGCTCCTCTATAAGATAATCAATAATTACTTTAGCTCCTCTTACCTCGTTAGTCATATACCTACATTAACATAATCCAATAAGGATTACCCGCTTAAGTATAGCATTCCTATATAAGATGTCCAACACTATTATTTGCATAAATCACCAATGATTAGTATTCATCGGTATCTGTGATGTATTCTTCCATTCTATGAAGCATTATAAGGACACTTTATTGAGTCATTTTTTTTATTTATTAGGAAAGTTAACAGCTATACAATATTTTGTTTAATTATAAATATGTATATAAAAAATAAGCCAATAAGAAAGTCTCATTTAATTACATACCCTCCAATAAAATGTGAAATTTTCTGGTTTGCATATTTATATGTATACAATTTAAAAAGGAGAGAAAAGAAGATAGAAATCCAATTATGTTATTGACTTTTTTGTTTTATTATGTAGATTGGTTTTTCCTTTTTTTGCGTAATTTTACTATTGTATTCTTTTCTGTGATTTTGTTTTTGATATGTGTATTTTATGTATGTTTGTATAGGGCAATGTATGTCGTAAATGATTAAATAAATAAATAAATTTATAAGTGAAGTGATAACTCCTTACAAAGCAAATGGCGCACACGGATGATTTTGAGATTTGGCATAGTTGAGAACACACAATGTGTGTGACAAATATATTAAATTAAATAAAATATTTCACGTCAAACCATATGATTGTTTACTTTAATACTGCCAATGTCAAACACGTAATGTCATTTATTTGTTTTAAATTCAAATACCGATCAAGTTAAAGAAAAATACATAATCTACTGTGAAACAATATAAATTGTACCTACATATATATTTTGCGATATGTGAAAAGAAAACTTTATATCCTTTGATATTATATACGGTATCCCTTGATATTATATAATTATGCACGGTCGAATTTTGACCTCTATGCAACCACTACTTTTAAATCTGAATATGAAGTCGTCAAACTTACTTAATTTATCCAAAACAGAGAGTAAAAAAATCATTTTATTGATCTAAACATTATTTCTTTAGTTTTATTTGGTTGAATCATTTTTTACTTTATCGTGTAAAATACAATGTGGAATGATATTCTTAATGCTGTGTTTCCACCTTCTTACGACCCGGGTTTTATTAAGATCCGAATTGATATTTTTTGAGCAGATAAACTTCCCCAATTCTATCTAAGTAAATGCATAGAGAATAATGGACCGTTGGGAAAAAAAAACATTAAATAAAAACAAAATGAAAACTAATTAGGATAAAAAAAAACAATAAATTAACTTATACTTTGAAATGCACTTACGTAAAAAAATATATAAATGTAAATGTACAATTGATCATTAATTTGTATTATAGAAATGAACAAAAGCTTAACGAACTAATTCAAATTTCAACTTTCAAACTAGTTCAACTTTCTTATATCTACTATCGAATCGGGAACCTCCACAAATGGTATAGAGAGGATCTATGGAGGCAAAAACTCGGCAGCAGACTCTGGATGGCACCATCTGAGGAAGTGAACACCGCGTTTGGTCTGGACTTTCCTACATGGAGGACCCTTAAAAAACTGAGAGTAGGGGTGACTAGATGTACAAAGAACCAGTAGAGGTAGGGATTTCTGGAGGGACAAGATACATGCTGCAACTGCCGAGAGGAGCAGGATGACGCCCATCTACTAATATGCCCACGAATGAAGACGACATTAGCACAAGTGACCTATTAACAAAGCGATATCCATCGCCGCCTACTGGAGTGGCAAGGTCTAAGGTCCGGACCCGTAATGTAAGTAGTTCAAATTTGTGATAAATAATATTTACTAAACAATAGCCTGTGTAATCTAGTAAATATGCATATTGACCTAGACAGTAATTGACAAGAATTAAATTAAAACACAAAAAAATCATCACCTCTTGAATTAAAATCGAATTTTTCACGCGTACCTATTCACAAGGCTACGAGTAATATTTGTTTTATGAAAAATTTTCTTTGCGCTCTGTTGGAATACGTCGTTTCGTTTATTTATCGCTGGCATTTGTCTCAACTTTGAAATAAATTCCTCGAATGCCTGAAAAATGTTTACGATCGCTTTTGCTAAATTTATCGCGATTCCCGCCCGAAGTAGCTTTTCGACCGAATAAAAAATTAGTCGGCAATATTACCTCGAAAGGGTGGATTCAAATGTGAAGTATTAGTTTTGTTAGGTGAATTATGAATGGAGTACTTTCAAGAAATCTGAAACAAGTTATAAACCAGCATTGCTTGTGTTGAAATATGTGGCGACAGTGTTTCAACTTGGAGAACATTTCAAGATTTTGTTTTTTGAATTAGGTGAAAATTTTGGTTGGTCCTATCAAATGGCTCCCAACGTGGGGCAAGCTTTAAATTCCAATAAAAAGTGTACTCACCCAAACAGCGGAAAGGCTTCACCCATCTCGCAGCCTTACATTTGGCAGGATTGCTGGCTCCCAACCGGCACCAGCCACCGACCTTCAAGTAATGTGAGGCCTCGACTATATTCGTGATATCCCGAGTCGGATACACCTAAAAGAAAGGTAAAGATCATTTTTAATAATGAATTACTAATGAATCAAAATAAATGTAAATCGCGATCAATTGCGCAAGAGCATTAAGTGATCACTTAAGCCACACAACTTTTTAGTTTTATCCTTTGTAAAACGTACTACTGCTGCGTCTCTATTGATATATTTATTTATTTATAAAAATCTTACAAGTTATTGAGTACAATTAATATGAAATAATGTATTCAACCTCCCTAGGATAAACCTGTATCGAGGTTAAATAAATTCATATTTTTGACAGATATAAATGACACAAAAATGATATTATACAAAACAACATATCACTAATGTCGCCAGTTGGGTACTTATAAACCACTTACAACAATATTTTTTTAAAGAATATAAATGTTAAATAATACAAAAACAAAAATATAATATGAAGGGTAATCATGAGTATTGTAAATAAAATTAAAAAGAAAAAAAACACATATTTCAACTTAGGAAGGTTAACGATGAAAGAATACTTTTTCCATCCTCAGACAATACAAACATCTTAACATTTTTTTTTTAATTTGAGAGAGGAATTAATGGATTTTAGATAATCGGGAAGAATATTGAATATTAGTGGATCCTGATAACAGTAACTTCGCTGCCCAAAAGAAGTTTTAGTATAGTCTGTCATAAAGTTTAGGGATGTGCATGTTCTGGTAGTCCATATATTCATACATATATTCCATCACGCCATGTCCCTCGCGGGGTAGGCAGAAATAATCAGAGCCATATTTTTGTATCTTGATATATATTCATCGCCTCATAAACTTTCATAAATCGTATTATACATGTTCATCTGTTGATCGTGCTTCATACATTTCCGTCTTTCAGAATATCGTTCACGTGGTCGTGCCATCCTTTTTTTGCGACCCCGACCTTTTATTCCATTCCTGTCCGCCTTGTATATTTTCTCAGTCAGGCAATCCTCGTTCATATTTTTGAAGTCAATCTCAATGTGTTAACGTTCATTCTATAATTACATCTTTCTTCATCTTACATTCTATCCGTGTGTCCTCGTTTCGTGCCTTGTCATACATCGTTCTACTACAAATTCTTCTCAACGATCCCTTTTCAATTGCATTTATTCATCTTTCGGGCGTCTTCTGCCATGTCCAGGATTCAACTGCATACGTCAAGGTTGGCACTATGATTGATATATAAATATCTAATCATAGTAAATTTGTATCTAAACTCGTTTCCAGACATATTAGAATGAAGACATAAGGCGTGTACAGGGTTCTTTATTGTAAATCACATTTACATAAAACATTTATAGATCTTAAAAATAAGGGTGGTTTTATGATTTTCAATAAAATACAGTTTAGTGGCCGTTAAATTTATACGATTTTCCAAAATAATTCTATGTCTTCGCGAAGTAATCTTTGGAAATAAAATAATTGACGATGGGGTAGACATATCATCATACAAGAATATAAATCTGCAGAGAAGTCTGCGATGAAATATAGACCGGGATTTTTAAATAACATCCTAATCACTAATAAACAAATTTCAGTAATTCCATGACATCATGAAGCGAAGAAGCACTTAACCGATGTATTATAGGGACTGAATTAGTAAGTTAAATTTGTATATGTTTTTTTTTTGTCTTTTTATGTTTTAATTCAAATTTAATTTGCAAACCACATAATTGAAAATGGAAATAGTTTTGACAATTGCATAGGTATAACAATATATCATAATAAGTCAGGGTCATTATTTAAAAACAATTTTGAGAATTTAGAGATAGGGAAGGCAATAAACCAAAAAGGTAATACAAATAATAAACATTAACACAAATATTGGAAGTAGCCTGATTTTAAACATGTTTCAAAAAACATTTCAACATATTCATAATAACAATATACTGTCATCTCCTCCAGTAACCCTCCACCACCCTTACACTGTACAACTTGACTTTCCTCTATAATTTTAATTTGAACACAGTTGGTTTGTAAGTCCAGACGAAGGAGAAGTGCTCTTCGAAACCGGTCGAGGTATCGACGGAGTTAAGTGTGTGACACACTTCAGATCAGAGGAAATGGAAATATAACTCAATTGTGAAGATGCTCAAACTTTAATATTCCAAATCTAGACAACGTATATCGGCATATTCAAGCAACATACAAATATCTCATATTCCAAAAAGAAACAAAAAGACATGTTGTACAATGAGAGGCGACCGATACAATTGAACAACGGGAGCCATTTCACAACCAGACGGGGATTAAACGTCAACAAGAGGGGAAACGGTGAAGATGATACCGCATGGAAAGGTAGGGGAAACAATGAAGATAGGAGACGATGAAAAGATGGATTGAAAGGACACATATCACGAGAAAGTAATCATCTACCAAGCGCGACCATTCCGACTCTCAAACAATGAAAGAGGATTCTTGTAAAGGCGTGAAACTATGAGAAAATTCCACTATATGCAGAAAACAAGTTTATTATATTTAAATAAAACTAGTTGCATGTAGCCCATGAGATCCAACTGTCGATGACGACAGTATGTGTACAGTGTAAGAATACGTAAAAATATGTAGGTATGTTATAATGTGCCTATATGTTTTTTATAGAAAATTAAATAATCTAGTTGTAGTGTTTCAACATTTTTCGATATTTAAAAAAAAATTGAAATATATGAATTTAAACACAAATTTGTCATAAAAACACTTTTTCGAGATATATGGAATAAAAATAATATTGTAATGTTGATAACCTCTGATTGAAAGTATGTGAATATAAATATGTAATTTACTCCTGTCCCAAACACAATTTTTTAACTTTATTGGGACAGTACTTATTCGAAAAAAAACTGTAATAATTTTAATTTTTGTATTTATCCATTTTTATATTATAACTTATAACTAACGAAATAAAAAAATACACATATACATAATATATACGAAGCCTCGAAGTCGGTGTTTTTCGCATGCAAAGAGTCCACTAAGCTAAACAAAATGTTCCTTCCCACTAACCGCATCTTGGCTTAAAACTGTCGATACACTATGCTGTAAACCTTTTAAAGGTTTAAGTAATACAAACAAATTCTCTTGAACAAATCAACTGTTGGAAAAATAACTTGAGATCAATTGAAATAGACACATGGAATAAGTAACCATAAGAGGACGTAAAAAAATCAAATAACGTGAATAAGGGATTTAATGTTTAAATGAAATAATTATAATTAAAGAAAAATAAACATAAAAAAGATCGTCATTGGTTCAACATAATCAGTTATCACCTAAGTTATGCGTAGAAATGTCTTGTAAAATGATTCTGCTTCATAATTTAGTATACATTTAAAAATATTAATCAAAACCAAATATATCGACAATCCTTACTTATATGAATTTGTAAAAAGCACATCTCTAAAGTGGAAACAAAAATTTCAAAAAGTGCGAGCAACATTTTTCAAAAAGTGCGAGCAACTCATAAATTTGACTGATTAAATAAAAGCGACAAATACTTCAGTATACACTCTCTATATTATGATACCAATCAGAAATTTTATATGATGTAAAAAATATCAATTACTTTTAAAAACTGCAGGTTGATAACTCCACTCTACCACAGCTCAAAGGTAAAAATACGAATTAAATTTACGGGAAATATTTATACGGGAAATAAATTTTAATAGAATTATCGCATGTAAAATGAGGTTTGTTCCTCTCATAATTAATAAGTGACACCCGCTAGAGTGCTTGTGCAGAACCCTTTCCAATGGACGGAAGTGGTCCTTGAAGCTAGGTGCTAGAGACTCACAAAGGGTGGATGGAAGAGTGGTCGGAGAAGTCGCATTGCAACACACACTGGAGAGATACATACAGTGTAGAGTGACTCACTCGAGTACTTGAAATAGACGTGGAAATAGGTTAAGATAGACGAGAAAAAAACTGAAGGAAAACGGGAGGGAAAAAAAACAAACACATACACACAAGAGAAACGTACACGAAATAAATAGTCGGACGACGAGAATTCGGCCACATGGAAAATATGAAGATACACAAATAACACGAGATGTTGGTATTCATATTGAAAAAAAAAACACGTTGGAAGTTTGTAAAAACGAAAAACAATGCAAAATATAAAGTATCGAGAAGACCAAAGTCTTATTAATGAGAGTAAAATGATACATAATAAATTTGAAAAAAAAAAACATTTTATACACAAAACCATTAAAAATGTTACCATCACGAAAACACTAGCGCCGAATGTACGTTTTTCAACAATCAAAGCAAAAAGTTTAATCTCATTCAATGTCAATGTTCACATTTACTCAAAGAGAGGATGTCAGGATTTGAAACTTCCAAAAACGATATTAAATTGTACACAAAATAGTTTATACCATAAAGGTATCAAAAATAGTTTACCACCATACATAAGAGAAACCACAAGTCTTGTTACTTTTCGTAGGCTAGGTAGGTACTGGATACATCGTCAAAAACTATTAATGCTCTCCATAGTTTAACATGATTTTTATATAATTTAATGCAATAGTTATTTGTTAAATAAGTACTATTTATATTTTTAGTTTAAACTAGATACATATATTAATTTTTATATATGTTTTTGCATCTTAATAAATGTTACTACCATTGATGATAGCGATTGCAGTTGATTGAATCTGTAAGACGTTTTGCTATTTTTGTGAAAACACTTGAAATTCAACAAGAAACATAGAAAAAAATGCTTGGAATTCAAAATAAACATATAGAAAAGGTAATATGAGAAGTAATTTAAATAATGGATCAAAAACAAACCGCATTTATAAAATAAAACGAATGAGATGATGCACGGAGAAAATAGAAGAAAATACAACATTTGGATTGATCTGCTGATCCGAAATAGGTAAACGGCACGATGATTGAATGAGTTTGTACTCTGAAACAAAATTTTGAACTCCAAAATAGCTAATCAAAAATCGACTCAGTACCAAAATTAGCACTCTAAATCTAGTTCCCAAATTAAGAACAAAAGAGAGTAGATGCAGTGGGAGGGGGTCCATTCAGGATATTATTACACTTGAAGTGAGAGAAGCGAAAAAACAATTATAAAAGGCATAATCCAACTGTCCAAGTAATCCGGAACCATTAACAAAATGGTCGCTGAAGCATCAACCCAGAAAGTAATTATACCACAGTTTTTAACTGCGCGAAATTACCATTTTACTAAAACGCCAATAAGAAAAACTATCGCGAAAAATAAAACCGATTCGGATTTCGCTATTTACTTAATGAACTCTAAAAACTCTCATTTTAGAAACGTTATTGAAATAATGGAAGAGTATAAATGTATCTCATATTTTAGTTCCCTATCTACAGCCGAACGTTGGAGTTTATACATACCACCACGGCATATCCTAAAATGTGGGGTAACCAGCGGCAGGTGTGCCGGGTGCATTAGCTAATAAAAGGAAACACCGCGTGTCCCACGTATCTTTCAGACTTCTGCATCCCTCTCACCGTAAACGAGCGACAACAAACACTTCGATCAGCCACCACATCCATGATTGGCAAGTTGACTGAAATAAATAGAGTCAACACTACATCCTTCGATGATCGTGCTTTTGCTGTGGCTAGACCAGCCTAGTGGAATAAACTACCACCTGAACTGAGGCAAATTGACAACTTAGCACTATTCAGGAAACACCTGAAAACTCACTTCTTCCGCGAGTCTTACAAAAACCTGTAATATATTCAAAGCGCCCTTGATGTAAGGTTATCACAAAAACGGCGCTATAAAAATTATCCTAATTTATTATTATTTATAATGCGTATATGCCCACACACTAACCTCGTCTTGTCTGAAAAGGCGACATTCATAATGTGTGGAGACCATAATTGCTGAATTTTATGTGATATTTTGCCTGTTTTATTTTTTTATTTGTTGTATGTGCCTGTAGTGGGATGCCCAAAAACGATAATAATAGTTAAAGCACTATTCTAAGGCGGTGCCTCGTAACAAGGTTTTCATTTATAATTACTTCTTCAATAGTTAAATGTAAGAGTCAAGTTTATTTATACGGAGTAATTTAGTAATCGTATTGGACATCACATCTCAGAAATCATATTATAACACAGGTAGGTTTGCTTGTCATAGGTTTAGGTCAATATTCAAAATGTATTTAGTCGCTGAGTCACTCAGGGAAATAAGAAACCCCTGAAATCTCCCGCGTACGCCCTGTACTCGGACACAATGTGGTCTATGGTCTATGTTTCCGCCCCTTAGTTGCATCTAGGGGAGTCCAACCAGCCACATTTGTGGAAAAAGTCGGCACACCTTCCATGTTTAGTTCGGATTCTGTTTATTGCTGTCCAGAGTTTTTTGCGACTGATCTAATCCAGGCTGTTTTATTGATATACAGGGCAGGCTATGGTTTACCGGGTCTGATGCTTTCTCCCATCTGGCCATCCGTGTATCTATGGTATTAAAATTAGTCATGAAGATTTTTGGTTGTTTTAAGCGGGGGATTGAATGATCTGAGTCTATTGGTAATTAACAACAGGTAATTTAAAGTTGATCTAGAGGTACACGGAGTTAATAAACTGTCACATGACACCTCTCTTTAACGAACAACAATGATTGACGTATCCAGAACTCTCTTCGCTCTCACTTTTGTCCCATATACTTGAGGTCGGTTCCCCTATTCACAACTATTCACAACAAACTTGCCTGTCTTGTGTCAGATCAGGATTCAGATTCCCCTCTCGCAGATGTTTCTATATTCTCGATAGCCATGTGACTGGTAGTCTACCCACCTCTTCTGGCTGGACTCTCGATGTCAAAAAAGATGTGTTATTGAAAAAACATTTTATAATGAGGACATAGATCATACGGGTTCATGTTATTACATAGTTTTTTGACATACTATTTTGGAAGTTTGAATATAAGAAAAAAGATGAACTTATCAAAATCAATTTCAAAGAAATCTTAAGTACACTCTTACAGTGAATTTCACGGGGTGAAGGATTCGACACCACAAGCACATTATCTATAATAATTTTGGTTTTTTAATAATTTACTTACAAAAAGCACAATCTGTTTTAATCTGCGAAGCCATTAATTTTGAGTCAATGCTTCAACGCAAAGTTCAATTCTTTCAATTCAAGTCTTTTTTTCAATCCAGAAATTGCAAAACACGCAAAAACCCAAATCGTTTGTTTGGAAACAAACCGACGTAAAAGTGTGTGTTATTGTGGCTGAAATGTGGGATGACTCCGATCTAAACTAGAATGGGGGCTTTTTAATAAATTAACATTTCCCCACAAACAAAAGGAGCGAAAAACCATCTGGTATTTCTAACTCATCCGGCATAAAGCATTGGTTGTCTCTCAAAATTGTGATAAATTTGAAAACCACCAAAGCACGAACTTACGTCTCTTCAATACAAAAAAGTAGCCATTGAATTATTGTCGTTAAGAGTGATTTAATTTTTCCAACTCTCGATTAGTTCCAGAGAATTTATTTCTCTTAATGAATCGACGGTATTAATCTTAAGTCCTGTGTGAGAGAATTGTAATTGTAGTAGGTACTTTTTGCATGGATTTTCAACTTTGAAGCCAAAAAACAACAACTTAACGGCTTCGCAGCATTTATGTTGTATGAATGAATGAACTCAGAATTCGGAGTAGACAATTTAGTACTTATGTTTGTATGTCCGTGTGTCTGTGAGTGTGTGTGTGTCCCTTATAAGTTATGATCCGCTTAATGCACAGATCCCAAAATTTCAGAAAATATAGAATGTTTAAGCCTACAAAACTTTTTTAATCAGAATTTTGAATATTTGTTCCAATCAGGGGTTATCAACATTTAAATTTTTTCACATATCTCAAAAACCACAAAAATAAGAACGCTGAAAATGACAAATACAATATCTCAAATATTTTTTTATGAAAAAGTTCCAGAGTAACTAAAACTTTTATTAGTACAAAAACATGTGTTTTATGACGAACCATCTATTTTTCCGATATTTTTAAAAATATCGAAAAATGCCGAAACACACAAACTAGATTAATTAGTTTTCTATTAAAAAAATATACGTACTACGACTGAAAAAATATACGTACTACGACTGTTGAAAAAATTGAATTTAGTGACGTCATCGTTTCATACAATTTGTATGGCAGAATACACAATATTACACGGGGACTCTTCGGGGAATCTTCATGCATGCATTTATACCATCAATCGTTTATCTATTCGGGGGAGGAAAAAGGGAAGGACCTCCACACTATCCTATTCTAGCATATATTTTTTTGATAAAAAACAAATTATCTTAAATATATTCAATAATTAGGATATGGAATTCGCGATCTGCTCTACGCCGGAGGACGCTATAGGACTCTTTGGTCCTGTTCATCCCCGACGCAGCCGCAACGTCAGACAACACAAATATCCTCCTATCCGCGATTTCAACCACTACCCCCGAGAGTCCAACCTCAAACGTGGGACCACCGCACGGATCGGTAATAGGGGCAAGCCCGTGGGGCAACAATAATTAGGATATAATGGTTCCTAGTTTGGTACGTTTATTTATTTTATTTATAACATACATGGATTTTTACGTATTCTTACACTATACATAACATACTATCGCCATCGATAGTTGTATCTCATGTGTAACATCTAAAAAACTACTTGTCTGAAAAATACTTACGAACGAATAGTATTTTTTTTTGTAAAAAGAGTAGATACTATACAAAAAGAGTAGATACTATACAAAAAGAGTAGATACTATACAAAAAGAGTAGATACTATACAAAAAGAGTAGATACTATACAAAATAAATATTGTAAATATTTATTTTGTAATCGATACGATAATAATCGATACCATGAATCATAGCGATTTCGACTGAAAAAGTACATTGGGAAATGAAAATATTATTAGACATATTATTTATTACACAAAAACTCGGATTAACAAAACAATTAAATGTAAATAAACCACACAACAGGCCTCACTGCATGGTATTCCCAAATAATTTAAGTTTTTTGCAGAGACCCTTCAAGTGACAATGCCAGAGATGTTTATGTCTAAACAAGATGAAGAAGGTATAAAAGCATCCGCATTTTAATCCAACAAAGTTAATAGTGATACGATGAAACGATTCACAGTTGTCAAATAGACAATAGCCAATTGGGCAAAGGGTGTTGTAGGTGATGCCAATTGTTGTCAGGATTCGGTTACTTCTGAGACGACTCAACAACTGCGTGTAACATTTTCAAGCTTGACTATTTAAATTTCGAAGTTTTCGAGAGCATATACATAACTAACTTCTGTTTTAGGATCCCTTTGCGCTGTCATCGGGACATAATTTGCGGAGAGGTATTTTGGAACGAGTCTCTGTCTTTGTTTTGGGATGAAATAAACACGCACGTAAGAAAAAAACAGGTGACGTAATAATCAAAATAAATTTTAATAACGATATCGAATAGATGTTGGACTTTACGAGAAAAACCCAACACAAACATGGGTACAAAAACAAAGACACATTTAAATCATAATTTTAAGTAAATTCGTTGGAAATCGCCGAGAAATAGTAATGAATGCGCTCAGTGAAATCGCGCAGACATTGATATCATTAAAATTAGAATTGTTTATTGCGAAAGCACGGTCCACAAATAGGCATTATTAGTGTAATAGTTAGAAAGATGAAATAAATAAGGAAAAAGTGTTCTTATCGAAAAATGAAACCTCTTTACTCTTGTCAAAAATATAAACGTCTGGAGAAACCCTTACTCAAAACAACAAAAATAGTCACAAAACAACATCAATGCAAAATTTTATTAAATAGAAATGATTCAAATATAAGAGCTAATTGGCTAACCGCAGTGTTTGGTGCTCAAGAATTTCCACGAATCATTTAAAACACGCCACGTTGTTTTTATATTGAGACACCTTTAGAAACTAAAAATAAATTGAACAACTTTGAAATACAATAACAGCTAACAAATCTACAAGGTCTGTCTGTAGGAATTCTGTGGGTGGAACAAGTAACTCATCATCTGAACATATGAAGTTTAGGGAACTGGGAACATCGCATGCCTACATTTCACCCCCAACACAATTTTTATAAAAAAATGGACGTGATGAATGGACTAGGAGTCAAATCAAAAATATATAGTGAAAACCCGAACTTTTAAAATAAAATATCTGCCCAAGACCGCTTTACATGAAACCGCTCATTCGACAGTTAATTGAGTGTAGTCACCATATCAGTCATGATGTCAAGGAAGAAGATGAAGTAACTCCCTTCCAACAAAAAAATCGAAATCTGGTGACGCAGCAAAGAATTATTCTCCCATATAATCGTACTCTATAAGACATGTTGAAATTGAAGAGTTTTAAGGATGATTTTTCAAATCCCATCATAAGAACTCGATAAAATTAAAATGTAATCTTCTCTGAAGCAAGCGTGTCACATTTAATATTGCTTCTCGGGTAACTAACAGGTACTATGTCAAATATTAATTTAACACACACCCAATAACAAGAGTTGCCACATTCAGGAGACTTACGATATTAATCGTCTCACAGATCCAGACTGAAAACACAATAAAAACTGTGTTTCCACCGGGAATCGAACCCGGGACCTTTGGATCAGCACTCAGACACCCAACTAACTGAGCCACGAAGGCCGATATTCAAAAAGAAACCACTAAAATCGGAAAGTGATTTAAAGAGTTCTTATCGCTAAAATGCATGGTTTCCATGATCAGATCTTGACCAAATTGAAATTGGACAACGTGGTAAAAATTTATTGATGAACATACAAAAAAAATACAAATTTCATGTCGAATTGATAACCTCCTCAGATTTTGCAAGTCGGTTAAAAAGTTCAAAAATTACGTACATACATAGATGTGTGAATTCAAGGAAGCTGAAATACTTTGGACAAGTAATGAGAGATTTAGGTAGGTTTATCAACTCCTACAACTAATCATCCAGAAAATAACCCAAGGGAGGCGAGTACCAGTTCGTCGAACAATTCTTTGGCTCCGTATTCCGCAGCAGTGGTGCATAAAAAGCACTTTATCAATGCAATCACCAGTTACAATTAAATACGTGGTTTTCAAATGATTTCACTCACATTTTTTTGATAATTGTGTTTTAATATCTATTCGGTCGGTAGGAGTAAACGTGTGCAAAGAACGTCCCAGACTCAGGAAATAATACATAAAGTTTTAATAGCGAAACCATACTAGGTAAACCAATTATTTGTATGGGAACTTTCCTTAAAACCACATCAATAATATGGCCTCCCCTCTTCCCATAAACGAAAATTGATGATTACCATTCCTGTAAAACGATATTATTATAAGATTTGGGTTATTTATTTTCGGTTTAAATGAATAAACAAAATATAACACGCATTCTGTAACAATCTAAAGTATCAGAAAAAGTAAGATAATTAATGGCATAATTCCAGAATTATTTAGCCGTAACGTAGAAATCCTAATTTAGAAATGTGTGAAAATCAACAAAATATACGGATGGGTGAATTATTCTTATTCGAGGCTTGATTGTTGCATTTTCTTTGATTTTTTAAAGTAATTTAGAATCAACATATTGATCTGCAACCAATATTACAACCTCGAAAATATGATTAAACGGAACTCAATGAAAGTCATATTTGACGAATCATATTCAAAGGCATTAAGTGAACCGGCCGATGACAAATCGGAGATTTCTGATGACCCAAGAAAAAAATACCCCAGCTACGTTTCAGTTGATAAAAAATAATCCAAATAATTTTACGAATTCAATGAGAAAGATATCAACAACCTGTGACTACAGTAATAATGGTGTAAGAGATAAACTTTGTGGCAATCAACCTCATATTTATATTTCTGGAGAACATAGGCGATGTATAATGAATAGCAACTTCTCGGAATTTGCAAATCACAAAATAGACTACATACACCAAGTCACACACTAAGGTCATTTGATGAACAGTATAGAAACAATTAAAATTCACAAAAACATCAATTAAGGTAAAACGCTTATCAATAATACCTAATTCCCTAATTCTTCTCAATGTTGACAATTTTCCTCATATCTTCTATCCGTACCTCATCCTTTTGTTCAACCAATCATAATACCGAATACAACCCTTACACCCCACCAATCAACACACATAGTAGACACAGCATAGAAATAACATAATTTAGTTATAATACATCTGTCGATGAGAGGAATGCTCGCCCGAAACTAGTAGTGATAGTTTATGCTTATCAAGTGGTATTTAGCAAACTATTTGCACCATTATTATTGTTATCATGGACTACCACAAAGTTACCGTCAAATCTATCAATCTTATCAACCTGTGACTGTTTGCAAGCACTGTGGGATATCAATACAATTGTCATTGGTTGATCTCAACTTTGTTGAGATCAACCAATGACAATATGTTATTCTTACCTTTTTACAATAGTCGAGGATGTCCATCTTGTCCTTCATACATGACGAACCCGCCGAGGGTTTGGTGGTCAGGTCCGTCTCCCAACGCCCCTGGTCGTTCATGAACTGTGGATGGTACGCCGCTCCTGGGTCGCACAGGGCGGCTACCTGGGGCTCGAAGTGCGCCGCGGCACTGCCGCCACTCGACGCAGAGGCCGCCTAAAAACAAAATGACAACAAACAATAAGTCAACAGATAACAAAAATAACATGACACAGAAGTGAAATGAAGAGGACTTAGCTGTAGCTAATGACATGTCCAATAGCTGCTGCAATACATTTGAATGGAATGGCCTGGTTTATCAGAACATTACCTACTAAGTACAGATTACAAGACAAATATAATATTTGGCATTAACATATTTGGCTATTTGTTGTGTACCTGCATGCTTTGTGTACTGAATTAAAAAAAAACATTTAGAAGAAAATAAGTCCATCACCATACTAAATTACAAATTCCACACAACATAAAATGAGCAAAAAAGCACACTTTTAAATATTTCAATATTACGCTCCAAAATAGAATAAAAATTAGTAATAGAGGATCATGGTTGTATCATTATGTTGTTGCTTATAGGTACAATGGACTGTTATTTCGAATCTACAAACTCTAAACATACGTTATTTGGTAATTTCGTTGAAACATGACATTATTTGTTATTTGCTTTCAAACTCACATTACAACGAAATCCACATAAATATAGACGAAACCACAGATCAAATCGAGGAGGAGCAACGCAATCACGAAATCTCTAAATTTAATCTCGTAACATAGGAATTTGGTTTGGTAATTGGGTCTGATCAATTTAGTAATTATGTAAGATAAATACGCTGGACAATACAGAGCTATGCAGAGAACGTCATATGCATATCCAGTTGCCGTCGCGTGGTATGAGCAAGGACAAACGAAATGGGCTTAGATGCACTTAACCCCGGGATGTCCATAATATCCAATCAAAATTCCAACAACATATTTGTTGAACCGATGACCGACCTAACCACACAAATAAGACGTTAAACAGAGTAAACTGTCAATTTCCATAAACACAAAGCAATTAATTTCCTAACCAAACGTGATTGTATCGCAAGACCGAAATAATAAAGCTGTTCGAATATTAAGTGCAAGAAACTATTTACAGGATACATGCCACTGGACACTGCCATACAGGACACTGTTTCCAGCACAAACTATTTTATGATTGATTGCGATATTCTTGCGAAGAATTGCTAGTAAATAAATTTGTACCCAGACTAGTATAAAATAATGCCTAAACAATTTATATTATTTGAAGTAAAAATATTGAAGAAAACATTTGAACAATGTCTTGTTGGCGATGTAGACTTCCTTTCCAATTTGCTCCTATCCTCTTTCCGTGTCCTTGATGCTGATGTCTTTACTCCTACTTTGTTAATTTTTTTTTAATTTATGTGTGTTTCTAATTATTGTATTTTTTTTAATATCTTGTTTTCACATGTTGTTGTTTCGGATATTTTTTCTATGATATAATACATACATACATACGTACATACCATCACGCCGTTTCCCTATTTGGGGTAGGCAGAGAGAACCGAACGCCAGACTTCTATCTTGGCATACCTGTTTTGCCTCATTTACATTCATACATCGCGTCATACATGCTCTCCCATTATTCTGACTTCGTATATTCCCCCCTTTCCAAATCTCATTTATATGATCATGCCAACTCTTTCTCGGTCGACCCTTACATCTCATTCCACTCTTTTCAGCCTTGTATACTTTCTTTGTCAGTCGTTCATCGTTAATTCTCTCTACATGTCCGAACCATCGCAAAGCATTTATCTTCATTCTACTCAAAATATCTCTTTTAATCTTACAATCTCTTCTGATATCTTGATTCCTAATCCTATCATAAATTGTTTTGTCACACATTCGTCTTAGGGACCTCATTTCGGCGAAATTCCGCACTAAGGCGATTTCACGAAATTATCATTAATGATAATTTCGTGAAATCGCCTTAGTGGCTTCTCAATCATGCAATTACTCTTAATATGGTTGAATTTTCAATTTTTTTTTTGTAAACTTCATTGTAATGTTATTGTTCACCACATTGTATAACATGTATTAATCTAACAAAATGTCAATGTAAACCAAAATGTATGTCAACATTCATACCAGCAAACGCTGTCTGTGTTGAATTTTAAATAAATAAATAAATATATGTAGGTATATTTTTTTAAATTATAGAAGCTGTTGGTTTTTACCTAAAAATAAAAAAAATATGTTATAAGGATTTGTTAGATAAAGAACTTAAAAATCTAACGCTACCATAATCTTAGTATTATCTAATGAGTATGGAATGGACAGAATATGGAATGTTCCATAACTTTCTTTTGTAAAATTCATAAGCGAAAAAAAGGCATTTCTCAACAATAGCTAGGCATATCTTTCGTAATATCAGCTCAAGTCTCTTTCTCAATAAGTCTCTTCGTTTTTAACAATATCTATACACTTTACTGACTGGATGTGTTAAGAAGAATTTTAAGTGTTAATGTAGGCCATTACTCTCTCCTGACATGTCAACGTACGCGTCATCCTTGTTATTCAGCTTCGTGAAAATATATAAAAAGTATTATAAATAAAGTACTAGTTGTTATTTGTTATTAAAGTGAAGATTTAATGTAAGTAATTCTTTCATTCAATTATTCCAAATCATCTCTATGTATTCTTGATGATGAAATTGTTAGTAAAAATCTCGAGTTTATTTTTGAACACGCATTTAACAACCTTTAAATTTACAATTAACATTTAGGTATAATCTTAATAATTAACAAAACCTCTAAAAGTAATATTTACTAATTAATTGGTTTTTAAGTGTAAAGTGGCTTCTTCTAGCACAATTAAATAAACTTGATAACCCGATACAATTATTATGCCTTGAGGAAATATCTTCCATTCAACCGCCAATTTACGGCAGTTTCTATAAATTATCGCTGTTTGTTCAATTAAAATTAGGGATGTCACAAAACCGATATCGATTCTTAATATATCGATCTTATGAAAAAGTGCAATTTGCAATCATATTTTTTGGTGCAAAATGACACTTATATTAGTATTAATTATTTTCTTTTTTTTATGAACTTCATAGTATTTGGAAAGACATTTTTTTTTGTTTTTTTATTAGAGATATTTTATTTTATTTTTTTTTCTATTTGTAATCTACATTTTTAAATTTCTTTTTACATGCATATCATTGTTATTCTTTAATTATTTATTTAATCATTTTTTTGTATAATTCTATTTTAATAGGCTATTTTAATTAGCTGTGAGGCATCGGCTTCCACTCTTTTCTATTATTGTTTTCGAGTGTCCCGTAAGAGCAAGGTAATCGAAAATACAACAGGCAACAATTATGACATCTCACATAGTTCAGCAATGAGGTTCACCACCCATTCTGAATATAGTGCCTTTTGAGGTGAGACGAGACTGGTGTGTGGGTATACAAAGATATGTTGTGCTCCCTTTTATAAGGCAATGCACACCCGCACACCTTTCGCTGGTTACCCCACATTGTGGGTTATGCCGTGATGGTATGAATGAATGAATGAATGAATGAATGTAGGTACCATTAAAGGCAATTCAAAGTCTGTTATTAGTTTACATACCTATATGTTACATAATCATATTAATATTTCAAGTTTATCAAAGCGGTTGGTTTTATTTAAATTAATATGCGTACATAACCTAAAATCGTACTATCCAATAAACAGGCAAAATATGAATACGAACCTGTCCATCAAAAGACATCCGAATCAAAATTTTAATCTCATCCAAGGAAAAAGTTGTAAGGGTCGTAAATATACGATGCGCGCATCCACCGCCAACGTTAAAGAAAAAACGAAAAATGAACCATAAACACCCATTGGATAGATGTAATAAAGTTGTTTGACACAGACACGAAAATACTGCCAGTTCAGACAAAAATATTGCCAGAGGAGAGAAAAAAAAACAAAATAGCGCCCACCATAAAAAAAAATATATAAATTAAAATAAACGTTGCTCGGGAGGAGAGACGTAAAATGATGTCCCACCTACATCCGACAATTTCGCTAAATTTAATGTTACATTGTACTTGACACAATTAGTGTTGAACTTTGTCATTTCGTCATAACAGATTTATGTTGTTTCCTATTAAACAATGTTTGTGTTAGGAGTAATTTTATTACGGCAAGTGCGAAAAGTTGTGAGCAAAGTGGAGACATTAAATTATTAGCTAAGCATCTGCCGGTGACGGATTCTCAATCGGGAAATGTGCTAATCATTTGAATGCGGTGAGATTCGGTAATGACGTAGTCAAATTAAAACCGTAAAAGGAATAAAATGTCATTTAATGATTCGGCGGATATTTTGTGGTAGTTAATATAAACCATTTTTGAATTATTAATTAGCTATAAACCACTTGTTTTTTGTCACTTCGCGACATGTTTCGGAAGCGCTGTCCTTCCATCGAGCGCGGTCGATGGAAGGACAGCGCTTCCGAAACATGTCGCGAAGTGACTCAAAAAACAAGTGGTTTATAGCTAATTAATAATTCAAAAATGGAATAAAATGTATTCAAATAAAGCAAAACATAAAAACTTTCAAAAACTTGTGTGATACAATAATAATAATATAACTTAGATTAAATACCAATGCCGATATAAACTTTACTCTGAATCAGTTTCTCTACTAAAAATAAACCTAACCTAACTCAACCTAATTGTACCTCTCTATGGATCGCTGTCCTCTTGCTGAGGGTCGTGACCATCTTCCATCATCATAATTTTATCTAACGTTCGGTTTTTCGGAAAATGAGAAGCTTTTGAAATTAAATAAACCAAGTGTGTCATCATTAATAAAGTTGATTCTATAAGTATCTTCTAGTAAACACAGATATATGGAATAGTTTAAAGAAACAACGATGAGAAATTTATAAGACTGTAAGAAAGAGGACAAAACAAAAAGATTAAAATGGGCCATTAATAGACCTGCGAGCTCTAACTGATGGTGCTGTTACAGTACAACAAGTCTAAAGTTATAAGACATTTAACTGTAGTCGGACCCGAAATTTCTGTCATCGCAATAAATTTCGTTCACGAGCAGAGAACATTTTGTGACCATTAAAGTCTGTAATTTTTCACATTAAATTTAAAAAAACAAAAAAAAATAAGAATCCCAAATGTATCGCTTAAAACCTTTTTCCTGTTCGGGGACAAGCAACGGAGAGAAAGGCGGGTGGAATGGGAGAAAGAAACGAAGGAACAAAGTGACAAACAACATTTAAATATTCTATGTAGGACGAGGACATATCCCCAAAATATAAAGCAGATAACTAAATTATAATGGAATGAAAAAAAGGACTCCTGAAATAGAGAAAGTAATGATGTTACAATACAATAATCATGGGGACTCAATACTAGAAATTTACACAAGAACATTGAAATTGATAACAATGGTGCTATGCTATGCTAAAAATAAATCCTTGCAGAATAGCTCAGTTATTATCTAATATCATCTCCTTGGCTGTGTCAACGCTCAATGTTGGACGACGAATGTTCCTCAAGTTGCAGATTATGGCGTTTTTCACACCAATCTTACCTGAATGCTTTCGAGCGGCGTTTCAATCTGAACGCTACATCGGGTATTTTAAATGTCAAATGTCATTTATCATACATGTCTCTTTTTAGGTTATATTTTCATCGAAAGACAACAATTGGACAGTGGTGTTAATAATGATCTCTGACCTTTTATTGGAAATTGCTGAATGATATTTTTATAAATTATCCTCTTTGTCGATGCATATTGTCATTAGTGTCCGACCGAAGCTTCGGCTTCGGCCACCTTCGGCCAAAAAAACACCTTCGGCTTCGGCTTCGGCCAAAAATAACCCGAATTTTCATCTGAAGCCGAAGCTTTTTGTCAGCCGCTAATAACAGTTAAAACTTGTAAAAACATGCGCGAACATGACATGTGTAGTGGGTGTATAGATTCGGCCGGCCCAGTGTCGCGTGCCGACTGTCGACAGAAACAAAACAATAGTAGTTCTGAACGCACGAGATAATTAATCATTATTAATAATTTGTGTTTGTGCACTGTGTTGTGTTTTGTTGGTTTGAATTAGAAGAAAGTGTGAGTAAAACATTAAACGTGAGTATTTTTTTTGTTTTAATCGATTTTTTTAGTAAAATCAAACCTTCGGCTTCGGCCGAAGGTTACGGCTAAGGCCGAACAATCGGCTTCGGCTTCGGCCAAAATCTGACCTTCGGTCGTACACTAATTTTCATCATAAATAATGTAAACTGATGTCAACTGACATATCAGATACCACAGAAACAAACAAAAGTCATCATTCTACAGATAAAATAAAAGTCAACAGATACTATAACAGTCAGAGCGTTTTTCATTCGACAACTTTACCGAACGTTTGGTGCGTACACACGACGTTCAATCTGAACGCCACAGAGTGTCTTAAGATCGTCTGTTTCCGGTCATTATGAACGAATTGGAGCGTTCAGTAAGTGCGCTCGGCGTTCGTTATAAACGCAACCCTTGTCACAAGATTCATAATAAACGGTAGCTCATAAATGATTACACATAAGGTTAATATAAGTCTTATACAACGAGAATAATTGGTTTCTATAAGAAAAAAGGATACAACCTGAGAAAATAGTAGGTATGAAGTATCCATTCATATTGTGACTTGGATACAAAAATTAAAGTCACCTATAAGAGGATAATCATTACCTGAATTATGTCGACGGCTAAATGATGAATAAAATGAGTTGATGTATGCACATAACTGTTATAAAAAGGTCATGGATTCATGACTATACGAGTTGAAATAAAGCAGAGAAGTCTAGACATGAATGTTATATTTTATGGACTATAATCAAATCAAATATTTATTCGACATAAAAAATAATAATTACAGCTTAACAATTTTAGCTTTCTTCAAAACTGTTTAACTCCACAGCCAATTAAAAGCGATCCAATAAAATTTCTCCGTAACATAGAGAACAGCTGGCGCAAAGATTGATTATATTAAATTAGCTCCGTACAACAGCGAATGATAATGCTGTTCATATTTCATCCAGAATCCCTTAACTCTTAACGATGCGGTCTCATGTTCCCAGATTGTGCTTCGTCATATTCCAGTGCATCAGCTTTGGTACAATACCGCCAATAATGACTCCATTTCATCATGCGCTACTGGTACTTATGTTGAAAATTCAATCACAAAGGGGTAGAAAACTCAATGAAATATACAAAAGTAAGTCAACTCCTGAAAATATACAAATGTTAGATATAAAAAGACAAAACATTGAATTCACAAATATAGTTTGAAAATGACACATACTGGGTAATATAAAAAAATAAAGTAGTATAAGGACCCAAAAGTTTTAGGTACCATCAGCTAATTGCATAGTCGACACGAGAAAGGTTTTGAGTAATTGCGAAACTACTGAAAGACGGACATAACTTCAAAGACGAAATACAAATAAGAGATCATTAGGAAGCAAAAATTATATTTATCAGGGCTTTTGCAATATTACCGGAATCCATAAAAATCAAATAGAAAAATACAGACAGTACATAATACTAGTTGCATGTAACACATGAGATCCAACTGTCGATGGCGATATTATGTATACTTGAAGAATATGTACTAAATCATAGACCCATAAATCCAAATTATTGAATATTTTAAGATATTTTATTTTCTTTACAAAACATGTATATATGTATGTCAAGATAGGATAGTATGGAGGTCAGTCCTTTTTCTTAGCCAGAATATGAAAACAGCATGATTGTATGTATGTATGTTTGGAAATTAAGTAACAAACTATTGAGTCACCTTAGATATTGTGTATAGGCCACCGCCATACAAATCGTATGAAACGATGTCGTCACTAAATTCAATTTTTATAAAAATTGTTTAAAAAAGCTTGAAATGCACTACTACAATGTTCATATTGTTTATAAAAAATTAAATTATCTAGTTGGGGTGTCTAGTAAAAATTGCGCACATAGTTTTGATTCTGGTACATAATCCACGAACAACTAACTCACCAGTTGGAAAAAACATGAAAATGTGCAGTGTAACGCCTGTGAAGCAGGTAGGGACGTAAAATGTTAACAAAGATCTTCAGAAAAGAAGGTAAAACGTCATACCTCTGAAACATGACAGAATTCTGAAATTTTGGCAACAGCTGCTGAAAAAGGATATTCTGGTACAACGGGACGGAGAGGGGTTAATTTGAACGGGTAAATCCCGAACGAGGGATGAATTTAATTAGAGAAGATTACCGTATTTTTGGCTAAAAATATATTACAAAAACCAAATCCCCATTATTTCACTAATCGCCGGCGGATTACAAATTAATTGTAACCAAATTTCGATGAAAAAAATGGACAAAACATCGAAATGCTGCTGTCTGAGAAAATTTATTAAACAATATGGGAAATCAGATAAAGTAAGATGAGAAGAACGTAAGAGGAAATATGTCATTGATTCTGGATACACAATAATAATTTCATATAATATCAATTGCATTTCTTAGGAAACCCTAGGATCTCCTAGACATCTTCTTGCAGGGAATGGTTGAGGGAACAACTGGCAGAGGGGGTCCCCGCTGGGAGTATCTAGAATAGGTGACAGTGCCATGACATGAAGTGTACCTCCTACACAGATATGAATTGAGACGCAGAAGACACTTTTTGACAAAAGCAGTTTATCAACCTTGCACAAGAAGAATAATATGTATGCTGTCCATGAATTTCAAAGCACGTTATTTTCACCTCCTTAGTACGACATCACAATGCAATCGTACATGGTTCCTTCTTTTCTTTTCAATGCCCATGATTCCCTTTTGTACTCACCAGATAATATATACAATAATTTTATTTATGGCGCACAAGCAGATAGGTATACTTAAAATTTTCGTTAACAAAAAGCTATGGCTTTGAGCTGCCGCTCGGCAAAGGGAAGAGGATTATGAAAGGCTTATCGGGAAATATTGCGCCTTGCGGCAACACTGATGCACGCTGCACTGCCTTGGAGATAAATAAATATACGCGATGAATTTAGCGCGGGAACGTGGAATCTGGCGGGAAAATCTTCGTGGGTATTCATACTGGAATGACTTACACAGAGAAAGATCCACACAATATGGATATATTTTAGAATGATGATCTTCTTTTCTACTCATAACCACCCATTTTTGGTTATGGGGATGGATTATACTCCCACTCTGCAGAAATTAATAAGAACTAAGTTCGTAGAACTTGAAACTTTTCAAACACTGTAACGAAAATTACACAAAAACAAAATAGACCATGTGCACAGTACACTAAGCTTAACGAATTATGTTTGATCCAAGCCACGAAATCTTATTTAAGAATACGCAAAAGCATAAGCAAAAAACTTCTTTATTTTATCCAATTATTGGCTATCGAATTTAACCAAACCTAACCTAAAATTCGAATGAATTAATTTTACACAAATTATAACTGAGAAACCAGTGAAATAAAAACAAAACAACGGAGAAATTAGTAATTTGTTAGATATTATGTAATGAATATAAACTATAGTGGTGATAATAGAAAATTGCTAACTATTATTATTATTTTTATTATTACAAATGCGACTCAATATTATTTCACTGCACTTCAGTGAAATAAAAGCGAACAAATATTACGACAAACCAAAATATCTTCTTATAAAAGAGTGCATATTGCACATGAAATGCAATGTAGGTACATATGTACATACATAGATTAAAATTTAAAAATGGAACACAAGGCAGAAGGAGAAACAAGTGCACCACCGCCAAATGAAATTGAACAAAGCAACGACGATAATAATATGAACTAATGAAAACTGCAATACCGACGCGACGAACAACGTTGCGCGGGAAATATACCAGAATGTCATATTATCTTCTTTTGCGAATATCATAGCTGTCAACACGGCTAAACGAGGTTTTTTCTTTTTTATTTTATTATTTATTCAGGTATATAAAATTACACAATATTTTTACTTGATGACAATATATAACAAAATTACAATGTCAAAAATTACTCTCTCGATAGAGTTGAAAACTCGTGGTGGAGAGAGGAGTATTGTAATTAAATCTAGAAGAAAAATTCAACATATAGGATCATGTATTGACAAAAATATGCCATTTTAATGCTATTATGACGAAGATGTGGGTAAATTATTGTAAAATAATATTTAAAGGAAAATTTCAGAAACATCATCATTTAAAAAGAAGTCACATCTCTTCGATAACGCTGAAATGAACTATTACTTTAATAGTACTTAACCTTCATATGAATTCGTTAGTAAAATGGTAAAAACAAAACAGTTTAATGATTCGGCGGATATTTTGTGTTATTAGCCATTTTTGGCTAGTAATATAATTTTCCAGTTACCACTTTTTTATGAGTCTCGACACGCCGGATGACGGAAGGACAGCTCTTCCAAAACATGTCGCAGAGTGACTCGTTAAAAAAACTGTTAACTGGCAAATAATTTAAATCAAAAATGGCTAATCAAAACAGTTTTAGCAAAATTGTACTCTGTATTAAATCCAATCAACACTTGAAGCAAACTCCATGACCAACATATAAGTCAAAAACTCTCCTCATGCCCTAACGGTAGCCGAAGATTCTGGTCATTGTCAACCTCCATAGGTCAGAACTTTTGCACATCTTCATTTCCACCTTTAACGAACCATGACGGATCCATTGCTAACTCTGCCACCGACAAAGCTAATCTTCTCGGTAAATTATTTGCAGATAACTCAACCCTTGACGACGGAGGAAAAACTCCTCAACCAGTTCCACATTGTGGTTTTAAAATGAACGAAGTAAGGATTAACTTCTCTGAGGTTTTACTCGCCATCCGAGGGTTGGATGTTAACAAAGCTAATGGACCAGATGGAATTCCCGTTCTTGTGTTAAAAAAATGCTCCGCCGAACTAGCCCCAGTTCTCACTAAACTCTTCAAACTCTCGTTTAAAACTGGTATTGTCCCATGTGACTGGAAAAAAGCGGTCATCCACCCAATTCCCAAAAAAGGTGATCGCTCCAACCCATCTAACTACCGACCCATCGCTATTACTTCTGTACTCTCCAAAATAATGGAAAGGGTACTAAACACCAAGTTGATCACATACCTCGAAGCAAACAAAATTTTAAGCGACCGCCAATATGGATTTCGTGGAAATCGATCTTGTGGCGATCTACTCGCGTATGTGACATCCGTTTGGGGTCGAGTTATGGAACGCTTTGGAGAAGCTCAAACTGTCGCCCTTGACATCTCTAAAGCTTTCGACCGGGTTTGGCACCGAGGTCTCTTAATGAAACTCCCTTCTTATGGACTACCCCAGTCTCTGTGTACTTGGATTGCGAATTTTTTAAAAGATCGCGAAGTCATAACTGTAGTGGACGGTTGCTCTTCTTCTCCCCATTCCATTAATGCGGGAGTCCCTCAAGGGTCCATTCTATCTCCAACCCTATTCCTCCTACATATCAATGACTTGCTCTTACGCGCCCCCATCCACTGTTACGCTGATGACAGCACAGTCCATGACAATTTCTCTTTTGACAAACCTCCTAAACAGAGTGAAATATCAGAAGCCCGGAAAGACCTTCATCAAAAAATAAATAGCTACCTCCACTCAATCAATACCTGGGGTGAAAGTAATCTTGTTTCATTTAACGTCTCAAAAACCCAAGCCTGTCTAATTTCTGCGAAGAGAAACCCCAATGAATTGCAAGTGTCTTTCAACGGAAGCACCCTACCTAACAGCAGCTCTATCGACCTGCTTGGAGTATCTATAACGAACCAATTACACTACAAGGGCTCCATCGAAGCTAAGGTGAAACTCGCCTCCAAAAAATTGAGCGTACTATATAGAGCGCGCAGATATTTTACTAAGACCCAGATCTGTATACTCTACAAAGCGCAAATACGCCCAATTATTGAATATGGCAGTCACCTCTGGAGTGGCGCCCCCCAATACCTACTGAATACCCTCGACGCTGTCCAAAGGCGTGCTATACGTCTGATTGATGATCCATCACTGACTGATGGATTGCAATCACTAGAACACAGACGCAGAGTCGGTATTTTAAGTTTATTCTATAGATACTACCACGGGAATTGCTCAGAAGAACTTGCATCTTTGGTCCCTCCTCCACCCACTCGCAACAGAGTCACTCGCTTCACTCAATCGCAGCATCCATTCACAGTGGACCTTCAACATATACGAACAAGTCGCTTCTCGAACTCCTTTATTAACACAGCAGCCCGACTGTGGAACGATCTTCCGAATTCTGTGTTTCCATCTTCGTACAACCCGGGTCTTTTTAAAATCCGAATTAATAAACTCTTCTCTAGATTGCAAACCCCTCCCAACGCTACGTAGTGCGCTTCTTCGGAAGAGTAAAATGGACCCAAATCCTAATAGCTGGCGTCCCCTACGTAGACATGTTAAAAAAAAAAAAAAAAAACTTAATTTGTATTCAACGATGTACACAAATGATGTTTTTTTCCAGCGTTAAAGCTAAAGTAAATTTGTTACAATGGTATAGTACCTCATTAAAACACTGATCATTGCAAAGAGGAAAGGAATCAAAGGACGCAGAAGGAATGTCATTGAAGGATCATTTGATAAATGTGTTTAGTTTTTTTCTTTGATATTTGTATATATGGTGTAACATCGTCACTAACGCTGGGGTGTTTCAACAAAGTATCAGTAAAAGTATAGTTGAAATACTTTGATTTCATAAAATTGTTCAAAATTATGCCATTTAACGGCATAAGATATCAATGAAACAACCAAAATATTACACAATTTTATGAAATCAAAGTATTTTAACTATACTTTTACTTTAATATTTGTTCCAGAAACACAACCTTAGTATATTCCATAGTCCAGATTATTATACTTCAAAAAAGTTTAAAACAGTAGTAGACTGAATAGGGATGGCAAGGGTAGCACTTACAATACAATATTTCAATATGGCATGATCGAATAACTTTTGAAAATTATAATTTATTGGTTTAGAAAAGCAAAAACTACAAGACCTCCTTAAAATATGTGACTTAGACACGCTTCTTACTATTGTGTAAGAACCATAATGAAAGGCGAGTAAGAATCTATAGATATCACAACCCCTACATTGTATATAAGCCATTGAGGGTTCATTGCTCCCAAATTTTGCCAGGCAAACAGGAAATATACATTCAGATAATGCGGATTACAATTTACGTATTTTAAGTGACAGCGTTTCAACTAACTGCGTCTAATATCGCGTGCAAAGAACAATTCCTCATATTGTAGCATTCGATTCGGTTAAAATACTTGCGATGTCGAGCAATAAATTGGATTCTTTTGGGGTGATTTTTTTTATTTCATCAAACTGCCACTACAATGTGTCACAGAAAGACGCATCAGCGAATGACAAATGCCTGAAATTTCCAAACACGAACCTGTGCAATAATATCGGAATTTGGAAAAACAAGAAAAAAATCGAGTTACGTTTCGAAGATTTTAATACGTTCGGGAATTTCGAAACATCGGATACAAAACAAATAATTGTCGCTGAGCAATTACGCCTGATCTATTTCAAATAACATTGTTGGGCGGTTCGTTTTTAAACAGATATTTTTAGTCCGGAACTTTTGCTTTGCAAGAACATGGTCAAAGTTACTTAATTAAGTAACTTTGAATTCTCATTTATTAATACAAACATCATCACCCTATATGGAGATCCAATCACAAGACATTATTTCTTGACAAACATATTTCACTTTATTAACGTCCATGCATCGTACCTTACAAACAACCCATCATTCCAGATTCCATTTAAATGGGTGCTAGGTTTTTCTTGATCCGAAATATAATTCTTATTTCTTTCTTTGATGTTTGTATACTTGCTTCGCTTCACTATAACTATCTTGAGGAATTTATTTTCATCTCATTCATTCAATCTTATATTTTCGATTTATATTATTTTTTCAGTTTATACCATGTTAAATCTTCACGTGTCTTCTGCACTATTAATTGGGCTTAGGAGATTTTACTGGCATTGAAATAATTGGGTCAGTCGCTACAGATCTTAGTGCACCATTGACCTCATTTCCTGCCGTCCCTATAATCCTATCAATATCTTTTTCATCACGCTGAAAAATACTTCCTCGATAAAAATATTAATACATTCGTTCTAACTTCAGATTGTTTCAAGTGTATTTTTGTGTGGTCTACCAACCGGACACCAACTCCCATACGGGTGTTGGAAAGCCCTGAACAGACTACGTGAGTAGATGCAAGGTGAACACGCAGAGATGGGAATTGCTGGAAGGCGAGATGACGTGCGAGATTGTGGGCGAACCTTGAAATGAGGAGGACCTCTTGGCTGAAACGACACGACAGGGGTGTGAAGGCTGCAAATTATTAGAGTGGGTGCTAATAAGTGGATGATGCTCTGGACACGGAAACAACATGAGATTGAGATTTTTTACTGATTACTGATTTTTTAGAAGTACAACTACGTTTTAGGAAATTAAAAAAAATATATATTTCGCGTTGTGGCCAACTTATCCTAGGAATAAATGGACACGTCTAATACGTTATTAAATAACTAATGAGTCTAATCGAGTTAACGAAACTGAAATTATCGGGCGGAAGATGCGACCGAAAATGGCCGCTTAGTCAGCGAAAATATCGTCAATTGCGATTATTTGGCAGAGATTTTGGCGGGAGTTAGCCGCCATTTTGTCCAACAAAAGGTCAATTTCCCTTTCGGGCGTCTCTACTGACGCGTGGGGTAAAAGGGATCCCTAGTCAAAGAGGCGTGTCTCACATGTAATTCGTGGTTTTATATATATAGGCTAGCTTTTGACACCTTTCTACATGGGGTCAAAATAAATTTAGCAAAAGAAAAGAAGCAAGCGACCGAAATGTACAGGGGATAATCGAATGACCACAGACTGACAGAGGGGACATAGTAAAAAGAAAGAAAAAAAACACGGTTCCTTTGAAAAAATATTAAGAAAAAAATATTATATTTCCTATTTATTAATTAAAAATCATTTTTAAAAGTATAATGATATCTGGTGTAGGTATAATATAAATTGATAAAGCAGTAAATAAAATGTATAATACTATAATTAAGTTAAAGTC
This sequence comes from Molanna angustata, assembly GCA_963576475.1. Taxonomy (NCBI): domain Eukaryota; kingdom Metazoa; phylum Arthropoda; class Insecta; order Trichoptera; family Molannidae; genus Molanna; species Molanna angustata. The sequence goes on from OY754982.1 coordinate 28,819,703, forward strand.
ATCAGTGTATATATATTTATATTGATTTGTGGATTAGGCTACTCTACAAGGCTATATAAATCAGTTCTATTATTTTTTTTAGTCATAGTGTTGGTTAATTTTTATAAGGTTGAAGTAAGACAGGTACAAGTATACGTTTTAGTGTAGTATATTATACTATAGTATATTATATTTTTCCGAATCAACTTAAAAATAATTTTGAGGGTAGTATAAATGACAAAACTCATTTCACCTTCGCCGCTAACGTATTTATAAACAAATAAATACAATAATCAACACAAGCACAAGCAAAAACATTTGACGAAGTGGAAAGAAAACTGTCAAAAACTCTCCAGGATTTGGCTATATATTACAAGGATAATCATCTGAAGCCAAATCCAGCGAAGACTCAAGTCTGTGCCTTCCACCTCAGAAATAGGGATGCGGGAAGAAAGCTAAGAGTATGGTGGCAGGGTCAGGAACTGGAACACAATGACGCACCAAAATATTTGGGTGTTCGTCTGGACCGATCCTTGACTTTTAGGAGGCATTGTGAAGAGGTCGAGAAGAAGGTATGTGCCAGAAATAACATCATAAGAAAGCTTACCAGCACAAAGTGGGAGCCCAAACCCATGTCCTAAGAACCTCGGCACTGGCACTGTGTTTCTCCGCTGCTGAATATGCTGCACCAGTATGGTACAACTCATCACACGCAAAAAGGGTAGATGTGGCAATTAATGAAACAGCCAGATTAATATCTGGTTGCCTAAAACCGACCCCCACTAAAGAACTCTATCCAATTGTGGGTATTGCCCCCCCTACGATCAGACGGCGTGTTGCAGCAGAAGTCGAACGGAGCAAGCAGCAAACTGACCCTAGACATCCAATGTATGGCTCACAGCCGCATCAGTGCAGACTCAAGTCCAGAAGAAGCTTCCTGGAGATGACCGCCCCTATAGTTGGCCTCCCCGAGGCCCGAAGGCTGTCACTGTGGCGTGATAGTGTCGAACACACTCAGCTACCACCCGCGGAGGACGTGTCAGTGGGACACAACCTGCCTCATCCAACATGGAGGGCGCTCAATAGGCTCAGAACGGGTGTCTCCTGCTGTTACAGTGACCTCAAGAAATGGGGTTACAGAGAGGAAGACATCTGCGAGTGTGGCGCCATACAGGACAACGTGCACCTACTGTCATGTCCCATGATAGGAGCGACATGCACGCACCAAGACACAGTGATAGCAAACACTAGTGGAATCTGAGTGGCCGAATATTGGGGGCTACGAATATGATGGTGTTCCGGACACGGAAAGTAAATAAGTAAGTAATACAATAATATTAAAACAATGCTTATTGCTTGAGTAAAAACAAATAAATAAAAAAATAAATTGGGGGACACCCTATTAAAAATATTTTTTGTTTATTATGTTGAAAGGAAACATAAATATGTTAATAATAAATAAATATATTTATTTAAAGTTGACTTATAGGTGTATTATTATTTTTAGAAATGTATAATTATTATGATTTGAACTGTTTTTACATTGAAAAAATTTTAAGCAAAAATATTATTTTAATATTCTAACCGAATAAAATACAAATTTTACAAACGCTCAGCCGGAAACGCATAACTTTGTTACTTTGTATGACATAAAAAAACTGTTTAATTTTATCAAAATACAAATGAATCGAGCAGCAAACTGTTTTAACGTGCATTGCCATCAAGAATACACAAATTATGAATTTCTGATTGGTCTGGAAGTTAGTTAAAAATGAGTGCGAAATTCCAGTGCAGACAAGTGAAGTTAAAGAAAGGGGTGTAAAAAGGGGTGAGGATAATAACTAAAATAATCTTGGCTTAAATATTTCAAATGAAAAATTACCACTCAATGAAATCTCTAACACAAAAATAAATACTTACATACTTAGATTATATACGATACAGATACCTAGTCAGCGAAATGAAAGTATGACAACAAAAAGTAAGAACAATGTTCTGAGTTTCACTAGCCCGGCCGTATACGTACACCTACCGATACGCACACCTACATAATACGTCCACCTACCGATCTACCGCCTCACACACACACATGTAAAAAAAACTTGTCATACATTTGAATTCAAAATTTGTACTACACGCGGCTTCTGTACCTTATATATGCTTACATATTTGATCTCTTTTGTTTACAAATAAAACGAAAAATTTTGGTTACATATTACAAATACGGATAGCAAAAAGACGAATAAATCAGCCGAAAAAACAAAAAAAATGTTCTGTATTTTCACACACATAATGAATGCACGGCTACTGTAACATCTGCTGCGTCAAATTTTGTGTAATTCACCATTCACAGCAATGTTTTCAAAAACTACCCAGTGAGGTGGCAGTAGGAATGAACCACGACAATCCATGAAGTCAAGAAATTAAGAAATACCTCATGATAATGAGCCCTAGATTATAAAGGTAATATAGGGAGGCTGCGATGGGCAGGGCATGTTGAAAGAATGGGCAAAGAAAGAGTATCAAAGAAGATTATACACTCAAATCCCCAAGATAGACGTAACGTTGGTGGACCTAAACTCCGATGGCTAGATGGCGTGCAGCGGGATGTTGAGGCTGTTGTATATGGAACTGGAGGAACACGAGCCAAGATAGAGGAAGATTGCGAGAAATGCTGGAGGAGGCCAAGGCTCGCAACGGGCTTTGGAGCTACTGATGATGATGATTCTTTAGAAACTCTGATGATAGCAAGCCATGACAGTTCTTTCATGACAACCATATTCAAATAAAACAAACATTCAATTCCATTTCCACGAAAAGGTTTCAGTTTCATTTTAAATCTGATAATTCCAATACTCAAGTTGTAAACATACAAATTCTTTCTAAAGCCAGATTTGAGTTTAGGGAATATAAAACTATAGCAAAGATCCCCGATGAAACATGAGAAAAACTAATCGTAAACAAGGACAATAATAAACGAAAACAAAAGGTCTATTGCCAAAACAAAACTTTCCGTTGTAAAAAAAGAAATCCAAATTATAGTTCATTTCAATGTGTTGGTGGTACTGAAAAGTATCCCTAGTATCACTGCGAGGAAAATACAAGTAAAGCGATAAGACTAATTAATTACCCGAATAGAACATCCCTTAATATCCACCCCCAGAGAAGCCCCCAGATTGTCCGTCCCTTTCCCCCCATCTCTACGTTTTCCCAAATATTTTACCGGCAGAGAGAGAGAGAGGGAGAACTAAATTAAGTTCTCACGGACGTTTAAGGTAACTAAGAACGATTCAGGATCGTTTAACGTAATGATTCGTGGGTAGGTGAGTAAAGGTTGGACAAAACAAAAACAAATTAAAATAACTTTTGAAGGTTGACATAATTGAATGAATCCTAATCATGGGAAATTTTTTCAAATATATCCAACAAATTGATGAAGTCAATAGAAAAAACGACCAATTTTGCCACAGGTCGAACATTGTCTGGGAACAACTTCAAGAATTGTGTGATAGAACCTTCTCTGGCAGGCATCTTTACACTGGAATTGTCTGAATCACAGAGTACTAGATAAAAGATTGGAGGATCTGCAATGTCGAAGATATCGTGTGATGGGAAAGTAAAAAAAGAAGAAGATAGAGAGATTTTGTGGAGAGAGAAAACCGACCCCACCAGAGGTGTGAAAATAGCGGCAACATAAATACCATCAGACAGCAGACCCCAAAAATATAGAGGGACAGTTTATAGACCGTGTCACAAGAGCAGGATCCGAGGAATGAAAAGACGCATTTATAAAATATAGTGAAAAAAGAAGAAGAAGAAGATGTAACGTTTTAATTTTTTCTCTTTCATTTTGAATGGTAGCAAAGCAAACACATATTTTATTAATAACTAACTGAACTATGCTGAAAATTGATAGTTCATCTTATCGCAGAAATTTTACAAGTTCCAAAAACTCTAACTCCGTTCGTACATGTGGTGCGATAATTCTGTGACGTCATAGCAGACTGTGACTGTGACACATGTGTTACCGGATAGGGAAAACGTAAATATTATAATATTATTCATCTTCAATGTAATAATAATAATGTATATATTATATTAAAATGGAATATTTCAATTTTCACGCTGGCACATCGCCTAAACGAGACAAATTTATTTTCCCTAAAAAAATAACACGTTATTGAAAAATTTTCTCAACACGCGAAAAATACATCAAAGTGATAAAATATTAAAAATATACATAAACAAATTTATAGAGATCAAGATTTTGTATGACGTAAGAAAAAAACAGTATTTTTTCACAAACCAGGGCTACCGGGAATAAGAAAACTTTACTCTATTTGAGTCAAACTTGTAAGGTTTAAAAACATGCAACTTTTTATCAGTGAATAAATACGCAGAAAATGATTATCAATTAATTTGAAATAACACATTTTAAATTGAAAAAAGGTTCGAAAACTGTCTCCCATCCTGAGTAAAAGGAAAAAGCGTAACTTATTTGTGCTACAAAGATTTTCTTCTTCACCTTCAGATAGAACTATGTCCTGTTGTGCTCGGTACCTACTGCTGGGAGGTGGATGTCTGGACTCCTGGGTGGATAGGTAATCAAAAACTAAACTCATCCGATTGTATTAATCACAGAGTTGACATGCGAGGTGATCATTAAGTTATGTATTGTCAACAAGGACTTTACTGGTAACAAAAACCAACGAAAACTCGACGGAACGACATCGAAAATAAAACAATACAACTATATTTAGATGGGTCGATGGCAGAGCGGTTAGCGCGCTGGGTTAATAATCCAGTGGTCGCGAGTTCGAATCCTGCCTCGACCGATTTCGTTCAACTATAGCACAAGCATTTATTTGCTTATTTTAGGGAACGTAGGAAGATGTATATGTACTTGTTTAACAAGGACATATTCATTTTTTATTTAAAAAAAAAAAAATGTCACAATCCATGGAGTTCTGTATACTATGTAATTTTTGTTCTAAATTAACCATGGGATCTTTTGATTTGAAGAATTAGAAAACACAATCAAATCATTGTTCAGATAACAGAAGACACGTTTGTAGTCTTCAATTATTCAATTTAGACGGCTTCCAAACAGAAGAAATTAGTTAGTAATTAAGGGTAAATATGAAATCATATATTTTCTAGAACGATCCGAAACGGTCGTTGATAGTAAAACCGTTGTAGAAAAAATATTTTCATTAGGGAGTCAGACAAGGATGTATACTTTCGCCCATGTTGTTCAACTTGTACTCTGTATGCGTTTTCAAAAATGTCCCTAAAATGTTGATAAAGCGATAAAGATAAAAAGAAAGGTTATAAATAAGATATGCTGACGACACTGCCTTTGTAGCCGACACTACCGAGTATCAGCCACATAGTCACGTTCCAATTGCTGATAAACAAGAAGATGACTATGCATGAATTTCCTACGCAATTGATCGTACATTTTTAAAATAGCCTTCAATCAATAAAATAAACTAAAAAAAAAGTTTGACTACAATAGAGTGGCAAATGAAGAAGTGATAAATTTTATATTACATTGGAAAAAATACCCCGACTAATTTAGCAATGAAAAGATGGACGTTTAAATTTAAAAGAAAATTAATGATATGACATTAAATTAAGAAATGAAAAAATATATCATGATAAAACTAAAAATTGTCGACAAGAAATGGATCTTGATTCAAAAGAAGAAGAAGAAGGTACAGAAGGCCACGGAAAACTTTTCCAATTATATCTAGCCAACGAATTGTGGTGGAATTGTCGCCAAGCCAGAAGAAGGGGCTAATTGTGAGACGGGGGGATGGGGAGAGAGAAAGAGAGATATATCTCTAGGGATGAGAATACACCAGATTGACAAACTTTGATTAATCCGGCACACGTAACAACATAACATAATAAAGCTCGAGAAAAGAATAACAATATTATCATTAGTAATATGACTATCAATAAAGGCCACAGCAAATGTCACAAAAGAACAGGCTGATGTCTACAATTGCAAAATATTTGAAATAGTAAATTAGATTTTGGTATTTTTTTACATTTTAAAGACAACAGCAATCTATTGCAGGAAATTATGATACTTCTTAAGTAAATTTAAATCTCATTCCATATATTAAATGTGCTAGCACTGGAAACGTTTCAAAATTATCCGCTTCATTGAGATATAAAATAAAGATAGATGGTTAGTAAAAAATGTTGAAAACTTAATACTGATTGGTATACTAGCGATTCCAGGAAGCTCAAAAACGAATGCTGGCATGATTATTTTCATTAGAAAACCCAATACAAAATCGTGGAGTTTAGGAAATGTATGAGTTTTGTTTCAAAGTCCTGAATTATTTTGTCGAAAAAAATGCAACGTATAGTAAAAGAAGACATTGTAGTAATATCAAAAAAAGTGATAGAAGTACAAAGAAACATACTTTTTAAATGAACACAGTATAGATGAAAAGATGTTAACCGTCCAAAAAATGTTTGGGAGACCACAAATTCTCGCAGAATATTATTTTTCCATTGGCAGGTACAGGCAACGGTCATTTGTTACAACAAGATGGATGTATTTATCGAAACACGAGACGGTGAAACGAAAAGATTGAGCAACAAAAGGGAAAGATGCAAAGGATGAAGAAAAAACGGAGGGAGGAGTGGGGAGGGTCCAACATGAAATGTAAGTGTAAGAGAGCGGGCTCATTTGTAAAAAGCACCCGGCGAGATTCATCAATCAATATGGCAGGCAAATAAAGAAACATGTTGGCCATAATGGTTCGGACTGATGCCGTGAATCGCTGAAATGTCGATGGAGCTCACGTAAGACCACAATTACACCGAGCGTGAAAAATAAGATTTGCAGGTACGAATACTTCTGTTCATTCGGGGAAGCCGATTTTAATCGATCTGAATTAAAAATACAAACGGTAAAATATTAATATACCAAGTAAACATATTATTAACATTTAATAGATATAGATAATATAAGATAGGTCCTGGTACGTTGCAGGAAGACAAGCCCCAGAAGTTGATTTTAAGAATTATCCTAAGTTCAGCTCCGATCGTTTATATAATTCATACAGCGTTGTTACAAGATCAATCCAATGGAATTCTAGCTCAATTATTGGTTGTAAGGAACAAATAAGTTTTTAGTCATTAACTAAAGTGGTTGTAGACTATTAGGTACATTTATTAGAGACAGTACTTTATTCAACATTTGAGGTCCGTTTACACTACAACTCAAATTAAGCCGCTTCATATGATTTTCCGATTCCTTAAAATTATTATTTCACAATGTAAGATGTAAGATGTCTTTCAGATGATATATTTTGAAGATGTTATTGACTTTAATGCGTAACAAAGCCTTGAAGAACATTAAGCATACTTTTGATGGTATACCTACTCGTTTTGCATGCGTTGCATTACGTAAAGGATATGTACCTATTATTAAAATCTCCGTAGGTATGCCTCGCAGTTGCATTAAGATAATTTGAAATGAATTAAGTTTATAGTAAATTGTAAAAAACACTTATAAATGAAACACAGTTAAATTCCACAACGAATACTCATAAACATTACAATCGTGAATATCCACAGAGTAAACGAAAAAAACCTTAAAATTACTAAGTTGATAGTACCTACATGAAATATAATTGACACGATGGATGGAAGATTTAGGTATTTTAAACAAAATACAAGCGCGTAAATTCGTTTAAAAGTAATTTAAATTTCACAAATAACTTCTAATAATATTACGCAGTAAGGATTCGACAAACAATAATTGAGTTATTATTTACAAATGACAAAAGCAAATGTTTTGACAAAAATAACAATTTGTTAATATATCTAACAAAACAATTATACAACGACAGACCAAATTCTTAACAACATTATTAAGTTATAAAAATATATCAAACGAAATATTTAAAATTATCAAAAACAGCAATAAGAAAAAAATCATTAGAGATAAGATGAACGTTGAAAATATTATTAAAAGGCAAAGAATAATTGATCGTTTCGTAGAAAGTATAATAGGATAGGCACCATACATATATAAGTATTTAAAAAAAATATTCAGACAACCAGACGAAAGGATAAAGAAAGCGTAAGATATGAAGAAAACGTGACAATGATAGTTATAGGTATGTAGAAAAGAAAACAAAATGTACAGTCATTGAAGGTATATTATCAATAAAACTCAATCTATGGCTGAACGGTATAATAAGGTAATTTTTTTAAACAATACCCGCTAGTTTGGTCACCTTACCTTATTTGAAATATCATTAAACATCAGTGTTATTTATAAAAAAAAAAAAAAAAATTAAAGTCTTATTCCACGTTCAACTGAAATCTTATTAGAAGAATATTTGAATATCAGAATAAGACTTTGAACCGGGTTCAATTGAACCAAGTTTTTTTTTATAAATAACACTGTTAGAGTTGAAGAGTGATTTTAATTCTAAACATTCCAAAGAAATATATGAAATAAAAATCATCCAAAAATATGCGCAACAGCATCAAAGACGGATTTAACGAGTAGAAACTTTACTAAGTAGCTCTATTGATTATACGTACATTCATCAAATTTAAAAGGTTTTCTGTTTGTCACTTTGTCCTTGTTCTTTGCCTCCTACCAGTTCATCTGGGATCGGCCCTACTATGGGATCGGCCCTACTATGGGACGCAGTCTTCGCGACCTTCGATCCTGAGTCGTCTCCGCAGTCAACTGCTTCTACTTCAAGATTTGTTCACTATGTAGCGCATGGTCATGCTTGTGTAGATATATTAAGAGGAAATATAACGCTAAATCTAGTAACTAAAAACATGATTAATTAAAACTGCCTAATGCACTATGAAGTTGCTTGTCAGTAAGGGTAACTATCGCGTGCATCAAAAAGGTTTATACGTGATTTAAAGTATCGAAACCCCAAATTTGTTGATTTTTTGCATTTTAAGAAAAAACTTAAGTTGAAATGAAAAATTTAATCGGTCATTCACTTCGATTTTATGCACTCTTTTACCGTATAAAAGATTTATTTCTCTACGAAACAAAGTTATGGAGTAATTTAAAAAAAAATCTGTAGAAAAGAATATTTTTGATATTTTTTTAAGGGAATTAAGATTAAATTTTGAAATTGTGTGACGAACATTCACTAGAGAAATGTTGAAAATACTTATGGTACTTTTTCTAGAAACACACCGTTTAAAATATTTGAGGTATTTGATTTGAAATTGGGGTGTTTATGTTTATATGGCCCCTTAAGGGTCAGTTTTACTATGTGACAGTTTTTACAGTTTTACATCTCATTTATTTTTCTGACCATACCATCGGAGTCAAGTTTCCTTCAAATTCTCCTGAATAGGTGAGACCCCAAACATAGTCACAACGTTAATAAAATAACAAGTAAGTTTATTATGATAATGAATTTTATCGTAATGGTATGTATATTATTTCTTCCACTCTGCGTCATTGTAAATATGGATGAAAATGTGAAAGATCATTATTCGTTACATTTGCAAAAGGGGAATTTATATTCATGGCTTCTGCAAAAACCCGACATTTCCATATTTCGTTTTCATCTAGAAGACCCAGGCCATGGATGGATGATTTAGGTAGTACATCGGTATATTTTTGAGAGTAACCCTAAATTGATTTTTCAATATCCATGCACAAATGAGTTTCTCGTACAATTCAATGAATATTATTTCCAAAGATTTGCCTTATACGGAATCAAGGAGACGAGAAATAAATCCAAATATGTAACTTAAACCTACAAAGAAAAATTATTGAAAAAATATATTCCTTGGAATTCAAAAGTAAATCAATGTCAAACGAATACAAAAAATGATGTAGAGCTTACATGAAAGATCAATTTAATTACGACTGAAGGATCTCTAAAGGTTTTGTATACAATATTATGAATTGATCATAGTTCAGAAAATACGCCGGCGACAGAATGAAAAAACAAAATTTTCAGTTTCATTAATTCAGTTTGCTTTTTATTTCCATATTTTATTTATTACTATTTGTTTGTGATTTCTTTGTATAAGATGTCATTAATATAATTCATGTGTAATAATTTTTCTAAATTTACCTAAATTTAATAATTCGAGTTACTCCATTCAAACTGTTCCTCTATGGTTTATATTCAAACATGAAATTTTTTCATGTAAAAGGCTGCTTAAGCCGCAAATAAATAAAGAACCAGATATTCTAGAAATTGATATAATAATATTATTGAATGTCGGAGACTGGCGCTGATGAAAGTATAATTTTAGAGAGAAAATATCGTTTAAATAATACGACATTTATAACCCTTCCAAATAAAGGATGAGAAACCGATAGAGTACAAACAACCACATGGAAGGACGTTGTGGCTGTTCCCCGGGGACGTTAATGGACCATCCGTATGCAGAGTCACTGCCAGTCTCGAAGGTAATCTCTTGGTTTTTTGACATGATTTACATAAAGTACAAAAGTTTATGGTAAACTCTGCAAAGATGAAAAGAATGTCAAGTATAATAATAATAACAACCTCGTGTAGGTTTATAAAAAAAAATACGAACATAATCTTGGCTCCTTCAAATATCATGTTGTGACGAGGAGATTTGAACGAGAACCCTTATTTTCATTTTGCTTTTTTGAAAAAGATTTGCATTTTGCAAAGCGAAATATGACGAAAATGTAATTTATTCACGCTCGGAGCAGGTCCATGATATTACTATAAGTCGCTTCATTTACAGTCATGTTGCATTAACGTTGATTAAATAGCAAATACTCCGACCAGACTAGTGAAGAATACTTTGTATTGGAGTCTGGATAAGTGAACAACAAGTAAAGCATACATACAAAAAAATATTTACATGTTACGAAAAACGATTATTTCATAGACATTCGTAATCATAGTCGGTAATACCTGATTTCTTCTTCCTCTCCTTATTCTTTTGCATTCCTTCTAATCTTATGAACTGTTTTCATATTCAATCTTTTTTGTCTTTTTTTCTCTACTCCTCTATAATCTTTATTTCCTTTTTATTTTTCTAATATGATCACCTGGTTGGAAAAAAAATACTGTTCAGCAATATGTCTGCCAGTGAACCAATTATATGTACAGAAACTTACAAATAAATAACTAAAATTACCTTATGTAATCAAGGTTTTGTTAACTTTAGACATACAGCTGAAATATATATTGCTGTATGGCACCGGTTTAGAATAATACATTCACTTTTTTATTATCATCGATTTTGAGTGTCCCGTAAGAGTTCAGCACACTCGGACACCTGTCGCTGGCTACCCCATATAATAATGTTGTATTCCGTGATGGCATAAATGTATAAATGAATGAAATAATATAGGTAGGTACTCAGAAATAAACGATTTTCAAATGGTCCTTTTTAAGTATTCGCTGTTGTTTTACGTTTTAGCAAAACCACTTCGGGAGACATCAATTTACATCAGGAAGGAAAAATTTAATTTAGTGACATCGACATAACAAGTGGGTCTGTATCTACTAGTTGTACCTACACTTCTCCACAGCATCCTGCATCCGTGAGATAACCTGGGGGGCGGGCTGTATCTCGGAGGAAATTCAACAACTCACCAGAAAATCCCTGGCAGAGCAAGTTGCTGCTTTAGTAGATGTGGATTGTGGAGGTAGGTTCAACATATACTCTGGAGGGGTTCGGAGAACGAAGATGTCGGGAAAAGGAAGTAACAGCTGAGAGATTACCGCGAAATTTTCTCGTTCAAAACGGATGGTTCCGCTGAAGAACTCTCGGTCCTTTTTTGTACGACAAAATTACGAATCGATAAAAAGCAATTAGTAAGATTTGAAGATTGATTCACAAATTAGTATAAATACGAAGAAAATAAATTTCTTTTTCGAAAACTAATGTTTATTATGAAAAAAAATCAGTACCATTACGATTTGGGTTAAATGATAAATAGACTTGTACGACTGCGAGCGACAAGCGCACGAGCGATAACCTAACATCATAATGGAAAAAAAATCAATTCGTATGATAACGATTCGGGTTAAATGATAAATACGGTAAGTGGACTTGTAATGCTGCGTGCATCAAACGCATGAGCGGATACCCTACTTTATTATAAAAAAAATCAATTCGTATGATAACGATTCGGATTAAATGATAAATACGATAAGTGGACTTGTATGACTGCGAGCGCCAAACGCACGAGCGTTAACCCAACATCATTATGAAAAAAAATCAATTCGTATGATAACGATTCGGGTTAAATGGTAAATACGGTAAGTGGACTTGTAATGCTGCGTGCAGCAAACGCATGAGCGGATACCCTACTTTATTATAAAAAAAATCAATTCGTATGATAACGATTCGGATTAAATGATAAATACGATAAGTGGACTTGTATGACTGCGAGCGCCAAACGCACGAGCGTTAACCCAACATCATTATGGAAAAAAATCAATTCGTATGATAACGATTCGGGTTAAATGATAAATACGGTAAGTGGACTTGTAATGCTGCGTGCAACAAACGCATGAGCGGATACCCTACTTTATTATAAAAAAAATCAATTCGTATGATAACGATTCGGATTAAATGATAAATACGATAAGTGGACTTGTATGACTGCGAGCGACAAACGCACGAGCGTTAACCCAACATCATTATCGAAAAAAAATCAATTCGTATAATAACGATTCGGGTTAAATGATAAATAAAAATAATAATTATTAAAATTTATAAAGCGCCATTAAGTGATACAAGATTACTCCAAGGGTGCTGTAGCTTATTTGTTGGCTCTACGGTAAGTGGACTTGTACGACTGCGTGCGACAAACACACGAGCGAAAGCCCAACAAAATTATGAAAAACAAAAAAATCAATTCGTATGATAACGATCGGGTTGAATGATAAATACGATACGTGTATGAAATGATTGAGAGAGAAAGTTTATTCAAAAAAATATATATTGCTTTTCCAAAGGCAATCACAAATCAAATTGAAAATCAATTAGAATTTAAGGATTGAACAAAAATAAAATAAGGGTATATATCACAATTTCCTCGTCATCATTGATTATAATGGAAAGAGGAAAATATTTAATGGATAGTATCCCCTTACTCATCCTACCGCCTACCGCAATTATTCAAATTACCCATCGATATATTTATATAAACACAACATATTCGTTATTACAGTCGGGCCATGACAGCTGCTAGTAATAACGGAGAACAAATAAAATCACACAGACATATGTACCATCACGGCATATGTAGAGTAACCAGCGACAGGTGTGCGGGTGTGTACCGCCTTGCAAAAGGAAAGTCTCGTCTCACCTAAAAAGGCAAAAGGGTTTTATGGGACACCCGAAAACGGTGACATCTAATAGAAGAGTAAAAGAGATGGGTCGATGGAAGAGCGGTTAGCGCGCTGGGCTATTAATCCATTGGCAGCGAGTTCGAATCCTGCCTCGACCGATTTCGTTCACCTATAACACAAGCATTTATTTGCTTATTTTAGGGAACGTAGGAAGATGTATGTGTACTTGTTTAACAAGGACATATTCATTTAAAAAAAAAGAAAAAAGAAAAGATAAATTCACTTATCTTTCATGCCACGGGCCTCCACTCCGATCTGCTGAACGTACTCTACTATCTATTCCTATACATACTTCAGAATTTTTTAGCTCTTCATTTGAAGTACATTCAGCTAGACTATGGAATAGTCTAAGTCCTGATATAACGCCGTCTATCTCACTTAACATGTTCAAGAAAAGGCTAAAGCAAAAATATTTATCTGACAATACCTGATTACATCTTCCTCTCCTCTTCCCTTCCTTATTCTTTAGTTATCCTATCATTTCTATGAATTGTTCTTATATACTTGATATATTTGACTGTATCGAAAATAATAGTTTCAAAACTAAACGCTCCAAGATCGTCTCTCAAATGCGTTAATTGTTTCAAAGTTAAGAGAAACGACATCTAAAAAAACTTAAATTTAAAATAATTACAAATATAAAGTGTGCGAGAGCTACCCTGACTCCTGCGGAGCAATAACAACTCTGGCATGTGCTGAACCCATCGCATCGCCAGCATCCCCATAAATTCACCCTTGAAACAGGCAATTATTAAAATCGCTCTCTTCATTGAGAGATTTTTGATATAAACGCAACTTCATAAAGATTTATGGCTGCGAAATTAATATTAAATGTCTCGGAGGCGAAATTTGAACGCTTTTAACTCAAACTTATGATGGATTTTGGGTACAGGCATTAAGACTCAAGTGAAGTAGGTATCTCAGAATAGTCTCAAGACTTCAAATATTTACAACATTCCGTCTGATTTTGAGGTTCGGAAGAATCACAAATTGAATTACGCTTTGGTAAGAAATTTCAAATTTCAGACAGATATGTAAAAATACAGTGTTTTTGAATCATTTTAAATAATTCAATTTTGCTTATATAATTATCTCCACTGAATCGGTGATATTTTAATATTCTGAGTATACCTACTGTTAAATGAAAAACAGTTTTCATCCATGGGATTAATTATTTATACAAATAAATTTACCGTAATTCCCGGGAAACTAACGGGAACTATGTCAAATATCATTTTAACACGCACTCAATAACAAGTTACCACATTCTGAAGACTAATGATATTTATCATATTCAACGCAGCTGTGTGGTTGATATATGGAACAGACAATAGATGTCACATAACATCTTTCTTAAAAAAATGAACCATTGATTTTTATGGTTACTTACTTACTTTACTTTTCGTGTGGTGTATCAGATTATAGTCTTGGTTCCAGTGCTGAGAGCCAGTCCACCGCCTCTGGTTTCGCCTCATGTATATCTTGGAGGCTTCCGTTAAATTTCTTTAGCTGGCACTCTTGGACCATGTGTTTCACAGACTGCTCAGCTCCACACTCACAGTCAGGATTATCTCTTTTTCCCCACCTCCAGAGTAAGTAATTACAGCAGCCCTGTTCTGTCCTCACTCTGTTTTGCTGTAACCAAACCCTCCGTGGCAGGTCGAAACCAGGTACTCGAGTTGCAGGGTCTACTATTAAATGTTTATTGTATGGTTCATGGTTTTTGTGTCAAAAAAAAAACGAAAAAAAACTTTGATAGGAATACAAAATTAGCATCGATACTCATTGGTCTAAACGATTGTTATATTATTTTGGCCGAATATAATTTGATACGAAAATTCCTTTAAATTCAAATAATAATTATTTAATAATTGAACAAATAATATTCATTCATTAATAAGTTCATACCATCATGGAATATTCCATGACATTGGCTAACCCGCGACTGGTGTGCGAGTACGAAGTGCCTTATAAAAAGGAAGCACGACACATATTATATGTATATGACAAATATGAGCTTTCAAACACATAAAAAAATGTTTTCATTCATTCGTTTGAAAAATGTATGTCCGTCTTCACTATAGCAACGAAATCTATTTCAATACACAATACCTTCGAGGTACCAAAGGAATTTGTCTCTCATAAAAATCTTTTACGTATTCAATACACCGTTCAGAAAAACGAGTGTCAAAGAAAGTAAAGAAATCATAGAAAACATGACGAACTCACACACACATACGGGCGGTTCTTGGATATCCTGAGTGGCAAAGTGGACAGGTCCGGCAAAAGGATCCGTTGAGAATGGCGGGGGGAACTCTTCGATTTTCCTGTAGAGTGCGCCACATAAAGGGGTAAATGGGGCGTCAGGAGAGGAGAGGGGACAGTCGATTACACCCTCACAAATTGACTCTCTCACTCTCCGATTTTATTATTGAAATCACGATGGGTAATTTCCCATCTCTGAGAGAGAGAGAGCTCTGCCGATATATGGATATATATCACACACGAAAATCCACACTGGAAAATGACACTCAAAATCTGACGAGTTTTGTTAAGGGGTGGGTCGAATTGAAAATGTGAATTTATAAATTTACTGTTCAAACGCTCATCGGAGCATTTATAGAATTGTATACAAAAATTGTGGCGTCCTTTATCGTTTGAACTAGGCTTCGGAGTGACTCGGCAATGTCTGAATTTACCCGAGTCGACGGAAGACTTCGTCACACACGAAAGCGGTGTCTTTCTGTCGAGCCGTACTAATTGGAATGTGCTCGAGTGAGACGAAACGAGAGGCGGCCAGTTTTAATCGCATTTGTTTTGTTTTCGTTGTATTCTGTTGTAATGTGCCAATGACACTGTTTTTATATAAATTAATAATATGTTTAAATATATTCAATGTATTGTTTTTCCATTTAATATACGGAAAACCATTTATTACATCTCAATGCTTCTATGTTACTTTGTGTTAAATATAATTATTAAGAAAAACCAATATACCTACCACAATAATGAATTTTATTATTGACATTACTTCTAATGGAATACCATTAGAAATAATTGATAAATACCATTTAATAAGCGCTAAATAATCCAATTAGTAGCCACAATGAAACGCGCAATTCTCTCCAATATTCACGAGATTATTCCAAGTAGGTATTCCAATTATATTGAAATTTTCATAGACAAACACTTGTCCATAATATTTGATAACAATCATATAAAACAAGCAATAATGCCAGATGTTTCTAATTCTCAACATAATTATGTACCTACATAAAATATTATTATACAATTTTAAAACAGCAAATATTGATTCAGCATTCACCCAATGACAAGCTGACGCGTTTAGAGACTGGATTTGTGACGATGACGTCAAAATCGGGAGAGAAAACACACAAAAACTGTGTATCCACCGGGAACCAAACCCGGGATCTACTCAGATCTAGTATCGGATCCAAACTATTTTAATCCATTTGTTTTTATTTCATTTAAATCAACCTAAATACTCACAATACCAATAGAAGAAAACTGTATAAAATGTCTTTTTATGGTACCTTCAGATAGCCGTCAGAGGCGGCGGTGTGGAATTGGAGAAAGCATGTCATGGACAGGGTATAATGGAAGTGAATCCTTGAGCAGGCTATCCAGGTCTGTGGACCCATTGATCATAATTGTTGTCATATTAACAGCATGTTCATATTGTTGTCAAATTATAAATTCATACCTCAACCCCTAACTATATTTTGATAAATCCTTTGTAGTACATTCATTTATGATACTTTGATACTTTGCATGATACTTTGCAACTACTACAAACACAATTTACTGATTTTAAAGCTTCCATGACATTTTTTAACTCAAAAATAGAAACATTTGAATTGGATCTGAAGGAAGCGATGAGTAAGTGTAAAAAAATTGACATTCTCGAAAATAAAATAGAATCGGCCACAAATAAAATCATGTACCTAGAAAATAAAGTAAACACACTCGAGCAATTTTCCCGACGCAACAACCTGGAGCTCACGGGAATACCAGAAACACCAAATGAAAAAACGATCGACATAATATTACTGGTCGCCAAATCCGTTGGAGTGGATTTAAGCGAAAAAGACATCGACTTCGCTACGCGAACAGCACATATATCATCAAATAACACTCGTCCAAAAAGCATCATCGTAAAACTAAGGGAATCTTCGCTGAAAAATCCTCTGATCTCTGCTATTAGAAAAAAGAAGGGCCTAAAGATCTCTGACCTTGGATTCATAAATAAAAATGATCCAATTTACATCAATGAACATCTTACTTCGGAAAATAAAAAACTTCTAAAAAAGACGAAAGATGCCGCAAAATTGAAAAATTTTCGTTATGTGTGGACCAGAAATTGCCGTATATTCGCTCGACGCAACGATACTGCACCTCCAATCACCATTTCCTCGGAGAAAGACCTTCAAAAGATAAACTAGTATCATCCCTACTATCTTATATTTTATTTTCATATTTTATTTTTAGATTTAATTTTTATTTGAAATTTCATAATTCGGGTCTCTCAAATGTTTCATACATTTTAATTTCATATACACTTTTTTTCAACATAATTCAACCTTATCACATTCACTACACACATAAATTCCTTTTTCCCATCCCTCACTTTCGTATCTGCTTTTACCTCGAAGTCGTAACCCAATCACTACCCTCCATACAAGTTGTCATTCAATACAATTATAATAGTATAGATGTAAAATGGTCATTCCTTACTTATATTCTCTTCTCTTCAAATTATTCTGTATATAAATAACTATGATTTTTAAAATGAACCAGTATAATTGTATCATTGCGTCGCTCTTTGTAACTTATGACTTGATTCTATTGCTAGTTTTAAATACCTTACTAATATTTGATGGCGAAATAATTATATACCCTTTCAAACACATAATTTCTCTTAACTATATCCAAATTTTTATTTACATTTACCGAAATGGTATTCCAAATAACGATTCCCAGATTTATATATTTTTTATTTATTTACAAATTAATTATTTATCTCAAATAATATACGCTTACTTGAAAACCATGTTAATTATCTCTTATCTTGCTGAATATTATGCTAATTTTATTCTCATGTGTCAATTATTATTAACGCACCTGGTGTATGTTTTAGTCCCCATTCACTGCTCATATTCTATACAACTTCTTACATACTTAGACCAAATAGATTACGTCTCTCTACAAAATTTTATATATGTTTTAATATATGTTCCTAATAGTCATGATGATGAATCTTTACATACAAAATGTTCGAGGTCTAAGAAGTAAAACAGACACATTCTATCTGAATTGCCTGAGTAGTGATTATGATATTATTTGCCTCACCGAAACGTGGTTATTGGAAAGCATACACAGTTCAGAATTGTTTGATTCCAAATATACCGTCTTTCGCAGGGACAGAGATTACGAAAGAATGAACAAAAGACTGGGTGGTGGTGTTTTAATCGCCATTAAATCAACTCTAAATCCCAAACATCACCCTACATGGTCGTCACTAGCGGAAGATATCTGGGCATCAATTGAGATAACCCCTTCAAAACGAATGAATATCTGTTGTAGCTATCATCCACCAGGAGCCACCCACTATAACAATCTGCAAGCTCACTTAAATACTGTTGATAACATACTCATGCAGTATCCCGACGACAGTTATATACTGACTGGCGACTATAATCTTCCTCAGATTGACTGGATTCTTGATCATAGTAATTCTGAAACAATACCACAAATCCTATCAAATTCTCCATCTGTCTCCTTGCTCGTAGATTTTCTATCACTAACATCTATGTACCAATATAATACACACCGAAACGCAACGGGAAAAATCCTGGACTTAATTATCTCGAACTCCCACAATTGTTTTATTTCACCCTGCGAATATCCTCTAGTCCCAGAAGATTGTCATCATAAATCGGTGGAGGTTATTATCAAAGATAACATCAATGACTCTGTTAATAAAACCTTAAACCAAAATACTAGGAAAATACAATTATTCCATAAAGCTGATTATAATAAAATTAGGACAGAATTACGGAACATGAATTGGGAAGAACAGTTAACTAACCTAAACGTAGAGGATTCCCTAACTATATTTTACAATGTCCTAAATAACTTAACATCAAACTGTGTGCCAACAAAGATAATCTCCTCAACGACGAATTATCCTCCGTGGTTTAATAAATCACTCATTAAAATTATTAAAGAAAAATCAAAATACCATAAAAATTGGAGAAAATTTGGAAATCCCGTCGACTATCAATCATTTTCTATCTTACGTGCGCGACAAAAACGTATAACACATCTGTGTTACCAACAGTATTTAACCAATATAGAATCAGCTATCAAACAAAGTCCCAAAAAACTATGGTCGTTTGTAAAATCTAAGCGATCCGCAAATAATAATTTACCAAGCACAATGAACTACAATCAATTAACTGTTCATGATGGCCAATCAATATGCAATGCATTTAATGACTACTTTAGTTCAGTCTTTCTTGACACACCAATTTCATTAACAGATCAAATTCGAGCCGAATTTAATCCTAACATCACCTTAGAAAATATTGAAATAAACCACAACATGGTGTATAAATACCTAGCAAGCATAAATGTTACCAAAGGACCAGGTTGTGATAATATACCAGCAATATTAATAAAGGAGTGCGCTGCAGAAATTTCCGTTCCCCTAGCTATAATTTTCCAACGAACCTTTAGCGAGGGCTCCTTACCAAATATATGGAAAAGAGCACTCATTACCCCTATCCACAAAAACGGCGATGTTAATAATATTGAAAACTATAGACCGATTTCTAAGCTGACATTATTCAGTAAGATATTAGAAAAAATTGTTGTAGACCAAATTAACCCAATTATTAGGACTGCAATCTCCGAAAAGCAACATGGATTTCTTTGTAAAAGATCAGTTGAAACAAATATTTTAGAATTCTCTCAGGTCGCAATATCAGCTCTACATGAGAATTACCAACTTGACGCGATATACATGGATTTCGCTAAAGCCTTTGACAAGATTAACCACGACATTTTGTTATTAAAAATTTGGAACTTCGGCATACGCGGTAATCTATATAGATGGCTTGAATCTTATGTTAAGAATCGATCTCAAGCAGTTGCTGTGAGAGGGTTTACATCATGCTTTAGACCTACACCATCCGGAGTTCCTCAAGGATCTCATCTTGGACCTTTGCTCTTTCTTATATATATAAATGACATATCCACTTGTATTAAAAATTCCGAAATAATTCTATTTGCTGACGACACTAAATTATTTAAAACTATTCGATCAACTCAAGACTGCCTACAACTACAAAATGACATTGACAATCTCACCGAATACTGCAAAAAAAACCATCTTTACCTTAACACCGGAAAATGTTTCATTGTAACATTTAAAAGAATAAAAACTCCCATCGAATTCATTTACAAAATCAATGACTCCAGTCTCTCCCGTAAATCCGAGGCAAAAGACCTGGGAGTAATTGTGGACGATAAGCTTAACTTTATTTCCCACATTAATAATGTTATTAGTAGAAGCTACAAGGGTTTAGGCTTTGTCCTAAGGGTGACCAAACCATTTAAGAATATTGACTGTCTAAAAATTTTATTTAACGCATATGTTCGAAGTCACGTGGAATTCGCAACCACTGTATGGAATCCTCATTATAAGTTGCACATAAATAACATAGAAAGAATCCAAAAAAAATTCATCAAACACCTCGATTTTAGAACTAGGCGATTTGGTATCAGTTATGAGGAATCTTTAAAACATCACCAAATGTTACCACTTAACAAAAGAAGGGGTATAACTGATATATGTTTCCTATATAAATTACTTAACAACCAAATAGATAGTCCGTATCTCTTAGGACAAATCCCATTCAACTGCCCCGCCAGACAAAACCGCCAGAATCTCCTCTTTTACACTAAATACTCAAGAACAAACTATGCAAACAACACTTTTATTAACCGCAGCTGCAATATGTACAATAACCTTAATCATAAGCCAGATATTTTTAACAATAGCCTACATTCATTAAAAAAACAACTAACATCAATATTATAATGAATACTTTATGTACCAAATTGTACAATTTTTGGTATGTCCAATACTGTATTAATATGACAACTCACCCTTTCCTCCTCTCCTACCTTTCTTCATGTCCCACCCTCGCTTCATAAAATACACTCATACACACACACACATACACACACATCACAATTGTACACTTACACCACACTTTTGTCTTTGACTTTGTACTGAATTGTCTTGTGGCAGACCACATCTCGAAATTTCTTTCGAGCGCGCGCCTAGCGACGGCAAGTACATTTGTTTATCGCTAGGCCGAGTTCATCGCCCGCAACGTCAAACAAGTGACAATACTCCTCAACTGGGTATGACACTTCAAATAAATAAGTCTAGAAAGTTCGAGGACATTGAACTTGCTACCCCCAGCGCAGCACTATTTAAGGGAGTCTACACCTCTACACGTCGTCACTTCATTTCCGTATTTCCGTCACTTCGATTCGTCACATCACGCCGCCGTTCTCGACCACGCCGTCTCGCCGACACTTCGTCTCTCGACCACCGGTCATCTCTCGACCTCGCGAGCACGATGGTACTTCACCATGCGAAGATTCGGACACTTCGAACACACCCGCTAACTCGCTCGTTATACCTACTCATCGTGAGAAAGTTCCTTTGTAAGTTATTTCATCAATTGTAAATTTACCTTTAAGCCAACTATTAATTGTGATCAATATACTCATTGTTACTTTTGACCATTCTTTCTTCTTTTCTCTCAACCACTGCCCTTGTGTTCTTATTTCAAATCATATCCACTTGGGATATAGTAAACTCTCTTTACTGGTAACCCCTCTGGTTACCACATATATTTAATAGTAACCACTCTGGTTACTAACTACTTTCGATTGGTAACCCCTTTGGTTACCAATCAGCTTTATTGGTGACCCTGAAAACGTGAATATGAACACAATCGTTACCAAACAGCTAAAGCTTCACAGCTACTGGTATTTACAAAACATCGGTATTTATCTAGTACCGGCCCGAGACCGAAAAACGATAAATATGCATTCACAACAGTGGTATTTTTCCTTACAATAACATTAAACAACACTTACCGATTTTCCTCAGATCACTCCTTTTCTTTTCCTAGCTTTGAAAAAGAACGAATTGGTTTTTGAATCTCTCACGATGGGTACACTACACTACACCCGCGAAACAATCGCGCTTAATTCTATGCAATCGCGTTTAAAAATCACCCGCGTTTCTCGGTTTTTAGTTATTCTTTGTCATAAATGTTGCATTCAAATAACACATGCATAGTACACATTCATTTTATTCTGAGATTGTAAACAAAGGTATATTATATTGGTACCCACTTTATAATTTCACATCAACAAACACAGTTAAATTTTTCTGTACGGCACTGCTTTAAGTAAAAAAATACTCCGACAATCGCGATATACATAAGCAAAACCGCACTTCCGAATTTAGTTATATTCTTTTCACATAATTCACGGAACTAAAAATATTTTTCACATACTTCGCGACAAAAAAATTCTCACCCACAACAATAATACTGAAGTGACAAAACTTAATAATTTTATATTTTACATACAGATTTACGCGTGGTACAGAACATTTAATTGAACTTGATATATTAATTTCACTGTTTAAACAAATATCCATCGAAAGTTTTCGGTTTTAAACGATAAAACTTCAATTTTGTTATTTTTAATAAGTAAACAACGCGATTACGGCTCGTGACTAATCTTTCAAAATTTCAACTAGCGGTAGAAAAATTAAGTTTTCAATAAACACCATCTACCGAGCGACAATCTAAGTTTTTGCTAACAAGATATTTACGTACGTTATTTAAATTCTTTGCAATCAGAAATATGTTTTTATATCAAAGGAGCTCGCAAATAATTAATTAAATTATCACTATTTAATATATCAAATAGGTACTAATTTCGTGAAATACTTAACTTACCTATTTCATACTTGGTAATTTTGCTTTAAATACCTTTTATACTTTGAAACTTGCAAAGCATTTTTGTACTTAGACACATTTCAATATTTACCTATTACAAATAGAATATTTTAAACATTTTTGGACTTTGCTGAAATTCATATTATTTTTTTGTTGCATTGTATACCTAATTAGATACTTGAATTTATTTTCACTTCTAAAATATATTGTAATCAACTTAATTATTATTGACAAATACTTATCATTGTACATATTATATTTTTGCAACATGCAACCAACAATATTTTATTTATTCGCTTGCTACAATTGTAAATGTTTATATTATGAAAATTTAAAATTTACAACTGTCAACTGCTGTTACTATGTACAACTATAGAAGCAAGATGATCAACGTTATCATCATCATCAGCATCAAACCAAGATGGAAAGCGACATTATCAACATCGATAAATCAAGATGGCAAACATTGTCAACGGCACCAAATCAAGATGAACAACATTGGCAACGGCACCAAATCAAGATGGACAACATCAGCAACAAATGGTTTTCATCAGCAACCAAGAGCAACACCGACACGCTACAACTCGCTATACTGGCACGTATTCCCAAAGACATCAGACTCACTTGATGCGCGGCAAAGAATGCACAAGCACTCGCTATACTGGCACGTATTCCCAAAGACATCAGACTCACTTGATGCGCAGCAAAGAATGCACACACAGGCCCCACTGGAGAACTACATACTCCAAAGCTGTCTAACGCAATAGACACGCCGCAACTTCAACGCTGGAGAACTACTCCAGAGCTGTCGGACACCCAAATATGAACGCACGCACACATCTCGAGCACACAAAAACTCACCTCGTCTCATCGCTACGCACGTCTTTGAACGAGGAATGATTTTGTTGGGACGCTGTCCCATCCTTCGTGTTATGCTTATGACTCGCACTCAGTCTCGCATACCCAAGGAGCTGCTCAACCACGACAACACGACGTCTACACGACACGGTCAACACGACGCTGTCAACACGTCACTGTCAACACACGCTGTCAACACGACGACAGTCAACGAAAACTTCGAAAACGCCAACGCAAGCCAACTGCACAGTTCTGCAAATTCGACAAGAATGTTTAGATGCCAATTACACTGCACAGTTTATCGGACTCCACGGACTACACTGACTCCACGGACTCCACAGCTTTGTGTACGAACAAGCCTCACCGACACACTGCAATTGTCAACGGGCTGAACGGGAACACTGTTTCCAAAGCAATCACATCTTGATCCGTCGCAATCATCATCAGCAACTAGGCAACAGTCCAACTAACACAAGTCTAACCATCTCTCCAAAATTGTAATGACTACAAAAATCTTCAGCAACGACTGCCTCAGCTCAGCCACACCATGACGTTCTACCAAGGTATCGTGCCATCTTCGATACCACTTGGAGGGGAGGAATGTGGCAGACCACATCTCGAAATTTCTTTCGAGCGCGCGCCTAGCGACGGCAAGTACATTTGTTTATCGCTAGGCCGAGTTCATCGCCCGCAACGTCAAACAAGTTACAATACTCCTCAACTGGGTATGACACTTCAAATAAATAAGTCTAGAAAGTTCGAGGACATTGAACTTGCTACCCCCAGCGCAGCACTATTTAAGGGAGTCTACACCTCTACACGTCGTCACTTCATTTCCGTATTTCCGTCACTTCGATTCGTCACATCACGCCGCCGTTCTCGACCACGCCGTCTCGCCGACACTTCGTCTCTCGACCACCGGTCATCTCTCGACCTCGCGAGCACGATGGTACTTCACCATGCGAAGATTCGGACACTTCGAACACACCCGCTAACTCGCTCGTTATACCTACTCATCGTGAGAAAGTTCCTTTGTAAGTTATTTCATCAATTGTAAATTTACCTTTAAGCCAACTATTAATTGTGATCAATATACTCATTGTTACTTTTGACCATTCTTTCTTCTTCTCTCTCAACCACTGCCCTTGTGTTCTTATTTCAAATCATATCCACTTGGGATATAGTAAACTCTCTTTACTGGTAACCCCTCTGGTTACCACATATATTTAATAGTAACCACTCTGGTTACTAACTACTGTTGATTGGTAACCCCTCCGGTTATCAATCAGCTTTAGTCTTTATTATGTATATTAATCTGTGGAACAATGTAATTGGCTTACTTTCCTGATTGTTATTTTTTTATTAATGTAAAACATGTAACAGCTGTTTTGTTTCCCAAAATAAAATAAATAAATAAATAAATAAATAAATTTGAACATAAGATCTTGCATATTATTGAGACTGATAACAAGCCGAAGAAGCATCGGCAGTTCCTAGGCAAGGTGGTCTGATACAAAAACCTTTGTATAACATGTCTACGGAGGGGACACCAGCTATTAGAATTTGGGTCCATTATATTCATCCAAATAAGCGCACTACGTAACGTCGCTGGGGAGGGCTTGCAATCTGCTCAGGAAAATATTATTTTGGGTTTTAAAAAAGACTCGGGTTGTAAGAAGGTGGAAACACAGAATTCTGAAGATCGTTTCACAGCCGGGCTGCTGTGTTAATAAATGAGTTCGAGAAGCGACTGGTTAGTGTAAATTGAAGGTTTACTGTGAACGAGTGTTGAGATTGAGTAAAACGAGTGACTCTATTCTGAATGGGGGGAAGAGGGACCAGGGAAGTAAGTTCTACTGAGCATCTCCCGTGGTAGTATCTATAGAATAAACTTAGAATACCGACCTTGCGTCTGTGTTCTGGTGATTGCAATCCATCAGTCAATGGTGGGTCGTCAGTGAGTTTTTGAAAAATGGGCGAGTTTTTGAAAAATACCTACGCGCTCTATATAATACGCACAATTTTTTGAGGTGAGTTTCACCTAAGAAATGGAGCTCCTGTAGTGTAGTTGGTTTGTTATACATAGATACTCTAAGCAAGTTGATAGATTTGCTGTTAAGTAGGGTGCCTCCGTTGAAAAACACTAGCAAATCTTTAGGGTTCTTCTTCGCAGAAATTAGCAAACATACGCCTAAGAAAAGGAATTGTGGAAGATTTCAATAGGGAAGCCTATATCTATGTAACAATGGATTTTTTTATTTAATATCGGAAACTGACAGTCACATACATGTCGGTAAAATAAAATAAGATATAAACAAAATCAGTAAAGTTCCTTAATCCATTTATAGGATAAAATATCTTGGTACTACGAACTTTAACATCATACAATCATAAATACTGATATAAGCATCGATCACCTTCACTAACAAACACACACTTCAATTGACAGCCTGAAGAAAAAAGAAAGCACAACATTCACAAATATACAGGCAGAGATTTTTCGTATGTAATTTCGTTTCAGGTTCGAAGCTATACACATAGAACAATAAATATGTAATTTTTCAAATTAATACCAGAATCCATAGCTTCAGAATATGGAATGCGAAACGTTTATTGCCCTGGAGATCAGCATGAAGTATGTAGATTTTACCCAGTATAATTCCCTCGATATGAGTTACTCCGGATATGAAAGCATTTACACGGAGTCAAGCGATAAGTGGATACAATTTGAATCAGAGCTTGGATAACGAGTTGGAAATTGTTTCAGACTTCTTCCGTTCTCCACAGTTGTAACGATCCTTAAATATTCCATATCTCCTCACTGCTCAGCCACTTAAGACACAACAAATGAAGCGAAAATAGTCCAATATAAAGAAAATTGAAGAGTTTGATTATTTTCTCATGGATCCCATAATCATATATTGACGAAATTATAATGGAACTAATCGGAAGATATCCCCTTTTCAATTACAAAAGAATCATCGAAATCGGACAACGTGGTAATAAGTTATCGCTGAGCATACAAAAAACCTATTATGAAAAAAAAAATAATGGATAATTATGTCGTCTCAAAATACACAGACATTTATGGAAAAACTAAAGAAACCTAATACTTCTTCTTTCGTGTCAGCAACGCATTTAAATAATTTTCTGCCAGTGCCAAGCAACGTCAATAGCACAATCATTGCCCACCATAAGATCGTGCATGGTGCAGTTTACTGGACTTGAGGGGCAGCTGCACAGATGTGCGGTGGTCTGCAACTCTCCACAGTCACATGTCATTGGTAATCCCTGTTGCAGGAAGCCCCATGTAGACAGGTTGTCCAACGTTCTCCCAACGCCCGTCCTCAGTCTGTTTAGTGACTTCCACGTACGCCACTCCACGTTGTGACCCGGGGGAAGACTCTCCTTAGGGCGGACGAAGTTATCGGGGGCTTCTTGCTGCCATAAACGGAGCCTTTCCTGCTCAGGGTGAGATGGAAGTGGCTGCGTTGATGTCAGGAAACTTTTGCGTGATCTTAGTCTTATGTCAGTGGGGGCGTGGTCATATAGAGAGTGAGTAGAAAGGGTTTCTGCTTTGTGCTTTTCCATCCGGCATATAACATTAATTACCTAATTAATGAAATAATGAAAGTCCTTCTGCGTCCTTCGATTCCCTACTTCATTTCCTGATTGTTTTGATTAGTCTGTTTATTCCTGTATTTCTAAATCTAAAGTAATAAAGCAATCAAAATGTTAGTGTTTGTGTGTGTGTATGTGTGTGTGTGTGTGTGTGTGTTTGTCTCACGCCTTCTGAAAAACCAAGAGCATCTAAAAATCTAATTTATGTGCGAACGTGTACCTGTATACCTGATGCAGTGTCACGCTAAAAATAATGCGATAAAAATGCTGAATTTTAAAAATATTTCAATAATTATTTTTTTCATACAAAATTTTCCAAGTCGTATCTGTCAAAAAAGTATACATTTTGCACGCAAATATCTGTTAGTTTAAAAGTTAGAAGTACGTATTTACACGAAAAAAATATATTTTCAAGTATAACTTAGCGTTTGAGTGAAAAACATGGTGAATATTTTGTATAATTATAATGTTTAACTTATTTTTAATGTAAGCGTTTTGTACATGAACGCCGCCATTTTAATATCTTTTCATACAATATTTCATTTTCCTACCGAATGAATATGTTCTTGAAAATAATAAACCTTTGAATTAAATGTAATTATGAAATAATAAAATGAAACACAAGACATTACAGCAAGTTTTAAGACATATATTGTAAAAATGTGTTTATTATTAGTAAAGATATAGGCATAATAAAATTGCATAATTTGTAAATAATATTTGATTTTTCTGACAATTTTCATTTTTATGGCATCGAACAAACCAATGTATGTAGGTACCTACATATTCAAAAAATGTCTCAAACCATTTGATATTTTTTACGTATTGGAATGGTTACTATGGTAACGGAAAGATTCTGATATTCAAATAAAATTTGTTATGAATCGAATTTATTTAGAACATTGTTGTTGGTAGGTACCTACCTATTATTATTTACTTACAAATCAACAATATACTGATTTCCTATCGGAAAATTATTTTATTTATTTATTTATGAATGTATGCAAGCGATGTGCTCCTAAACCGTATGTCCGATTACAATGAAACTTTGGGGAATTGTCGAGCGTGTGCCCGAGGTGGTTTCTGGATTTAAACTTTTTTCTTATTCTTCTTCTTCTTCGTGTATTTGGTCATTTTACCAATGAAAGCGGAATATCCTGGGAAAAGAAGGTCCGACTGTCCCTCCATCTCTTCGCAGGTCTTCCAGGACGGTTTCTGGATTTAAAATTTTTTCTTCTTCTTCTTCATCGTGTATTTGGTCATTTTACCTATAAAGGTGGAGTATCCTGGGAAAAGAAGACGGTGCTTACATCTCTTCGCGGTTCTTCCAGGATGGTTTCTGGATTTAAACTTTTCTTACCCGAATGAAGGGACGGGATGTAATTGAAGGGAAGGGAGGCACTAAAGGGCCTGAAGGGACGGGAGGTATTAAAGGGCCTGAAGGGACGGGAGGTACTGAAGGGCCTGATGGGAAGGGACGTGATGAGGGATTGAAGGGACGGGATGTACTGAAGGGCCTGATGGGACGGGAGGTACTGAAGGGTCTGAAGCGACGGCTCCTGGAGTCTAATTATTTTTCTTCTTAATTTTATGTAGACCTTTAAGGACAGTTTTAATACAAACTATTTCCTATAGATTAATCTTCTTCTTCTTTTATGAAGACCTTTTGCTCAGTTTTTATACAATCTATTTCCAATAGTCTAATTCTTTTTTTTATGTATTTTTTCTTATTTTATGTAGACCATTGGGATTTTTTAAACAAACTATTTCTTATAGTCTTATACTTATTCTTCTCTTTTTTATTTAGACTTTTGGGTTCGTTTTAAGTCTAATAGTCTATTGAGCAGAAATATTATTAACGATATGCACACTTGATGAAAATACATATGTAAAAACGAATGGGATGTGGGATGTGAAGATGTAACCTGCACTAGAATCTTTTCAATACTTTTGTTTAATCAAATTTAAACCATTTATATCATCCTATTTTAAATAATTTTTAACACCTACATAATATATTTGATTTCGTTGACAATATTTAAAGAAAGGGAGCTGTGGCCATTACTGAATTCTTCACAACGTTTATATTCAAATTATTTGCCATAGTTTAAGTCTTCTTCTTCTTCGTTAATGTAGACTTTTGTGTCAATTTTAAGTTCATCAGTCTAATTGTGCAAAAATATAATGCACACTTGATGAAAAAATATAAAACGAATGGGATGTGACCAACACTGGATCTTTTCAGTACATTTGTTTAATCAAATTTTAACCACATCCCAACATCCAAAATTACTAAATATTCAATAGGTAAGTACATATTACAATTTGTTTTCGATGATAATATTTAAAAATGGGGGTTGTGGCCAAACCAATCTCTTTACAATGTTGATAAACAGTCATATTTAAAACCATTTCGAATAGTGAAGAAATTGTATATTATACTTCATTCACACTTTATAGTAATATATAAAAAATAATGGGTTGTGGCCATCACTTGAACATTTTACAATCAAATTCAATCATATTTCAAACCACTTTTCATAGTCCGATTTTGCAAAATAATTGGGTGACAATATTATAAAAACGATTGCTTTTTCCTTCACAATTTTACATTCTTGGCCAACGGCGGGACATAAAAGCTAGTCTAAAGTAATAAAGCAATCAAAATGTTAGTGTATGTGTGTGTGTATGTGTGTGTGTGTGTGTTTGTCTCACGCCTTCTGAAAAACCAAGAGCATCTAAAAATCTAATTTATGTGCGAACGTGTACCAGTATACCTGATGCAGTGTCACGCTAAAAATAATGCGATAAAAATGCTGAATTTTAAAAATATTTCAATAATTATTTTTTTCATACAAAATTTTCCAAGTCATATCTGTCAAAAAAGTGTACATTTTGCACGCAAATATCTGTTAGTTTAAAAGTTAGAAGTACGTATTTACACGAAGAAAATATATTTTCAAGTATAACTTAGCGTTTAAGTGAAAAACATGGTGAATATTTTGTATAATTATAATGTTTAACTTATTTTTAAAGTAAGCGTTTTGTACAAATGTACATATAACCCCGCCATTTTAATATCTTTTCATACGATATTTAATTTTCCTACCGAATGAATATGTTCTTTAAAATAATATACCTTTGAAATAAATGTGATTATGAAATAATAAAATGAAACACAAGACATTACAGCAAGTTTTAAGACATATATTGTAAAAGTCTGTTAATTATTAGTAAAGATATAGGCATAATAAAATTGCATAATTTGTATGTAATATTTGATATTTTGGACAATTTTCGTTTTTGTGGCTTCGAACAAACCAATGTATGTAGGTACCTACCTACATATCCAAAAAAATGTATCGAGCCCATTTGATAGTAATATTTTATATGTTCGATGGTTACTATGGTTACGGAAAGATTCTGATATTCAAATAAAATTTGATATGAATCGAATTTATTTAGAACATTGTTGTAGGTAGGTACCTACCTAATACTATTTACTTACAAATCAACAATATACTGATTTCCTATAGGAAAATTATTTTATTTATTTATTTATGTATGGATGCATGTATGCTATGTGCTCCTAAACCGTTTGTCCGATTACAATGAAACTTTGGTGAATTGTCGAGCGTATGCCCGGGATGGTTTCTGGATTTAAATTTTTTTCTTATTTTTCTTCTTCTTCGTGTATTTGGTCATTTTACCAATGAAAGCGGAATATCCTGGGAAACGAAGGTCCGACTGTCTCTCCATTTCTTCGCAGGTCTTCCAGGACGGTTCCTGGATTTAAACTTTTTTCTTCTTCTTCTTCATCGTGTATTTGGTCATTTTACCTATGAAGGTGGACTAACCTGGGAGAAGAAGTTCCAATTGTCCTTCCATCTCTTCGCAGGTTTCTGGATTTAAACTTTTTTCTTCTTCTTCTTCTTCTTCATGTTTTTTTGGTCATTTTACCTATGAAGTTGGAGAATACTGGGAGAAGAAGGTCCAACTGTTCTTCCAACTCTTCGCAAGTCTTCCAAGACGGTTTTTGGATATAAACTTTTTTCTTCTTCATCGTGCATTTGGTCATTTTACCTGGACATTTTAGGTGGACTATCCTGGGAGAAGAAGGTCCAATTTTCCTTCCATATCTTCGCAGGTATCTGGATTTAAACTTTTTTCTTCATCTTCTTCGTGTATTTAGTCATTTTACCTTTGAAGGTGGAGTATCCTGGGAAAAGAAGGTCCAATTTTCCTTCCATATCTTCGCAGGTATCTGGATTTAAACTTTTTTCTTCTTCTTCTTCGTGTATTTAGTCATTTTACCTTTGAAGGTGGAGTATCCTGGGAAAAGAAGGTCCTTTCATCTCTTCGCGGTTCTTCCAGGATGGTTTCTGGATTTAAACTTTTCTTAAGCGGCTGAAGGGACGGGATGTAATGAAGGGAAGGGATGCACTAAAGGGCCTGAAGGGATGGGAGGTATAAAAGGGCCTAAAGGGACGGGAGGTACTGAAGGGCCTGATTGGAAGGGACGTAATGATGGATTGAAGGGATGGGAGGTACTGAAGGGTCTGAAGCGACCGTTCGTGGAGTCTAATTCTTTTTCTTCGTTTTCTTATTTTATGTAGAACTTTGGTGAATTTTATACAAAACTATTTCCTATGGATTAATCTTCTTCTTCTTTTATGTAGACCTTTTAGTCAGTTTTTATGCAATCTATTTCCAATAGTCTAATTCTTCTATTTTATGTATTTTTTCTTATTTTATGTAGACCATTGAAATAGTTTTTTATACAAACTATTTCTTATAGTCTTATACTTATTCTTCTCTTTTTTATTTAGACTTTTGGGTTAGTTTTAAGTCTAATAGTCTATTGTGCAGAAATATTATTAACAATATGCACACTTGATGAAAATACATATGTAAAAACGAATGGGATGTGGGATGTGACGATGTAACCTGCACTAGAATATTTTCAATACTTTTGTTTAATCAAATTTAAACCATTTATATCATCCTATTTTGAATAATTTTCAACACCTTCATATTTGATTTCGTTGACGATATTTAAATAATGGGGGTTGTGGCCATTACTGAACTCTTCACAACGTTTATATTCAAATTAAAAACTATTTATTATAGTTTAAGTCTTTTTCTTCTTCGTTAATGTAGACTTTTGTGTCAATTTTAAGTCTATCAGTCTAATTGTGCAAAAATATAATGCACACTTGATGAAAAAATATAAAAACGAATGGGATGTGACCAACACTAGATCTTTTCAGTACATTATTTAATCAAATTTAAACCACATTCCAACATCCAAAATTACTAAATTTTCAATAGGTATATATTACAATTTGTTTTCGATGATAATATTTAAAAATGGGGGTTGTGTACAACGTTGATAAACTGTCATATTTAAAACCATTTCGCGTAGTCCATGCGTGCAGAAATTGTATATTATACTTCATTCACACTTTATAGCAATATATAAAAAAGAATGGGTTGTGGCCATCACTTGAACATTTTACAATGCTTAAACTCAATCAAATTTCAAACCACTTTTCATAGTCCGATATTGCAAAATAATTGGGTGACAATATTATAAAAACGATTGCTTATTCCTTCACAGTTTTACATTCTTGGCCAACGGCGGGACATAAAGGCTAGTAAAATAATAAAGATAAAGAAAAAAATCCCTCAATAAGAAAATGTCATATCCATACTAAAGATAAAAAATATAGAATATAAAACACGGCGGTAATTACTATTCCAGAAAATTAGTGTCTTTTTTTAATAATAAAGTTGAAGTATCTTGTTATGAATGGTACCGTTGAAGGAGATGATTATCTTATGTAAATCCAGGTATGAAAGACTAAGAAACTCCTCCGTCCAGGTTCTGAATACGAACTGAATAGACCATCACCGCCCGAGAAAACTCACCGAAAATTTTGTTAGAAAAAAAAATATTAAATAAAAATTGTAAAATTTTAATGATAATAGAAATGAAGACGAGGTATAGAGCGTAATGAAGAATCTCAGGCAGTTATTCGACATTCCTGAATCAGCGTTCCTTTAAGAGTAGCCCAGGAACGAGAGGAATTCGGAAGGACGTTTTCGCCAACCTCCGGTAGGAGAGGCATGCTAAGAAGAAAAGGCCACCACCACCTCCTCCGCATACAGGGGATTGCAATAATTGGCGCCTTCAAAGTTCGCTTAGTTAGCGACAATTCAATACCCAGCACGGAGATCGCCAAAGAATCTCTGCAGTATAGTGCAAAAAGAACAATCGACGCAGGTGTAGAGAAGATTCTCACTCGTAGACTGTTGTAGCTCTGCTACATGGTAACCTTTGCAGACTGGGCGGACGTGAGGTAGAGAAAAAAGTACGAATTCAATTCCCGCTACTGCTGATTTGCAGCGCTAGGCCACGTCCAGTCATTGTTCCAGGAGAAGTTTTCTATCCTCGATATTTATACAATATATTCCGAATAATAACATTTTTGTATGTATGCTCAAATCTGTATAATCTAATTAACTAGCAATATACTGTAGGTCTTACTTTTTCATTTCATCAATCCTATAATCTATTTCTTATTTATCTTGGAGTCAAATCACATTGATAATAATTACAAAATATAGATCTTTAATTGAACCTACAATGATTTTATTTAGTCATATCCTTCTGATTTAATTAATTCCAGTTTGTTGACAGAGAGTTCGTGATGGAATTCCATTATAACAAAATATTATTACTCAAAATAAGTAAAAACAATTATTTAACTTTTTTCCACTTGATAAATTAGTTTGACCACTGACGCGTTTCGCTCAAAGAGCATCTACAGAATGGTACTTATGTATCAGTGGACCTTTTATTTATAAATACAAATTCATTGCTAACAAACCTTTGTACATGAAAATGTTAGCAATGAATTTGTATTTATAAATATAAGGTCCACTGGTACATAAGTACCATTCTGTAGATGCTCTTTGAGCGAAACGCGTCAGTGGTCAAACTAATTTATCAAGTGGAAAAAAGTTAAATAATTGTTTTTACTTATTTTGAGTAATAATATTTTGATATCCTTCTGATTTTATAGGTAGTGTTAATATAAATTTATTAGAACTAAACATATACATAAACCAGATTCATAAATTTTAACACACAAACCTTACACTGTCATTAAATTCAGTTTTTTTTCATCATAGATGTATAGCATCGAAGAAGTGATAAAGATCTCTGGAAATATTTGACTTAAAAGGAGCCTTCCATAAGTAAGACAACATTTATTACTTTGTATCAAAATATGTACCTTCTATTCTTGATGACATATTTATTGCATAAAAGAAGCCTTCCAAAAGTAAGACAACATTTATTACCCTGTATCAGAATAAGCACCTTCTATTATTAATGATATATTTATTGCATAAAATGAGCCTTCCAAAAGTAAGACAACATTTATTACCCTGTATCAAAATAAGCACCTTCTATTCTTAATGATATATTTATTGCATAAAATGAGCCTTCCAAAAATAAGACATTTATTACTCTGTATCAAAATAGGCACCTTCTATTCTTAATGATATATTTATTGCATAAAATGAGCCTTCCAAAAATAAGACATTTATTACTCTGTATCAAAATAGGCACCTTCTATTTTTGATGATATATTTATTGCATACAGGACGATGATGCAACAAGAGATCGCAAGGGCGGCAATCCAACAAATTAATGGAAGACATAAAAAAATCTTTGGACCCCAGTGGAAAATTTTATTACGTAGGTACTTTATAAGTTGGAAAGGCCCTTATTAGATCGTCACATATAAATTATAAATTTTGGTAGAATATTCAATTCCATTTCATTTTTAGCAGTATGAATACATGACGGTGGTTTTCATCGACGAGTCACTCTGGCACGGCGGGCAAACGATGGCGGAGAGCCGCTGGCAGAAATCCTTCATGGAATGACTTCGCTCGGACCCCTACCGAATACACCTTCCCCGACGCCATTATATTTTATGAATAAACTTTTACGAATTTGTTTCGTAAAAATATAAGGAATCCTGGAGAATTCCATAAGATGTATACTTTATAAGGGTGAATGCGACCGATCTACATCATATCTCGGGGGTGAATTTATATTATTATTGAACAGGGTGATATATCTTTAATGTCAAATTTGAAAATGGACTTTGACTCTGTGACCCAAGTTTTCCAACTGTCGATTTGTTCAAGAGAATTTATTCTCTTAACATATCGACAAAGCCAAGACCCGCGTATAAGGAATACTAGGAACATTTTGTATGGCGTAGTGGACTTTTTGCATGCTAAAAACACCAACTTTTCTCAACTGTTTCCTTACATGGATTTACTCAGAATTCGGAGTAGAACATTTTATGTGAGTTTTGTGTGTCTGTGTGTGTGTGTCTGTCTGTCCGTCTCCCCTTATAACTTTTGATCCGCTGGATTCACAAAGCCTAAAATTTCAGAATATATAAATAGTTATAGGCCTACAAAATTTTTATACTCAGAATGGTGAATTTTTGTTTCACTCAGGGGTTATCAAATTTTGAATTTTTGGTTTATTTTTCCATATATCTCAGAAACCATAAAAGCTATAACGCTGAAATTTGGTATAAACGAGAAATACAAAATCTCAAATTGATTTTTTCAAAAAAATTCCAGGGTTTCTTAGACATTTTTACTAAGAAAAATATTTTTTTATGAAAAATTTATGAGTTTAACTGCCTATATTTCCAAATGTTTTAAAAATATCGAAAAAAGCCGAAACACCCCAACTAGATTATTTAATTGTCTATAAAAAATATTAATATTGTAGAAGTACATCTCAATTTTTTTTAACAATTTTTATAAAAATTGAATTTAGTGACGACATCGCTTCATACAATTTGTGGGGAAGTGCTAGACCTTCACGTTGGTCCCTCCTGTGAGTAATGCCGAAAATGAAGGAAAAGAAACTTACAAATATGAAAGAAAAAATAAATACAAACAGATTAAATGTTTATGAATCAACAAGAAAAAAGAAAGGCATGAAACCAACTAGCACGCCTAGGCGGACAGACGTCTCTAGTAGACCTCCTGTCCAGGGCTCAAACGGTCCTTCTCAGGACCAAATCAACGAACCTCTCCGAGGGAATACTCTCAGAAATTTGACAACAAATAATCCTAGACACACAAACATGACACAGGATACACATCCCAAGACAGAGGGACGAAACTTAGCCAAAACCACGAAAATCGGTCAGATAAATGTGGAAGGCCTCACTAGAGCGAAGGCGGAGATTCTCTCTAAAATGATGAAGGAGGTGGACATATTGACCATCCAAGAGACCCACATAGGGGAGAATGATACACGAAAACTGGAGATTTCCGGTTTTACTTTGATAAACTCCAAGGGCCATAATAAACACGGAATAGCAACATATGTCAGAACCGAAAAATCAGGAGAGGCCATCGCTCTGGGAGAAGATACAAATTCCATATCCATAAAGCTGGGTGACCTCACCGTAGTTAATGTATACAAACCTCCATCTAGAAATTGGCAACCACAGGAACTTCCACAATACCATGAACATCCATGTATTATTATAGGAGATTTTAATTCACGCAGCACACAATGGGGATATTCAGATGAGGACAGAGATGGGGAAGCGATAACGGAGTGGGCTACTTTACATAACCTGCACCTCCTATATGACTCCAAACAGGGAGGCACCTTCCACTCCGGCAGATGGCGGAGCACCACTTCTCCAGATCTGTGTTTCGTCTCCACAAACAAATTAGGTGTACCACTATTGAGCAAAAAAGACATACTTCAGAAATTCCCAAAAAGCCAACACTCCCCAGTCATTGTGGAGGTGGGACTGCACATACCGGTATTACATCAACCACAGATTCCAAGATGGAACCTAAAAAAGGCAAACTGGAATTTGTACACATCACACATAGAGGCAAATATTAACAGAATTAAACCGGTAGCTCCAAATTATGACCGTTTTATTGGATTACTCAAAGCAGCTGCGAAAAAAGCAATCCCAAGGGGCTGCCGCCAAAACTACACCCCAGGTTGGAATGCCGAATGCGAAAAAGTTCTAAAGGAGTATGAACAAACAGGAAATGAGGAAACAGCACATCACCTTATTGATCTCTTAAATGAAGAGAGATGCAGGAGATGGACCGAACAAATGGAACAGATGGATTTCACCCACTCCAGCAGAAAAAGCTGGTCACTACTCCGCAAACTCGGATCGGCTCCTCCGTCCAAAAAGGAACATACCATTGGAGTCAATCAATTAGTAAGCTCCATATTCCAAACTTCCAACATTAAACCACCCAAGCAACAGAAACGCCAAATTAAAGAGCTAACTAAATTCAGCCTACTAAACGATGTGGACAAACACAATCTCACAGAAGAAGTGGTATTGGAGGAGGTGGAGGCTGCTCTGAAGCAGGTCAAAAAGGGCAAGGCAGCGGGAGCTGATAATATTCTCCCCGAATTCCTGAAATGTTTGGGAGACCGAGCCAAACTGTGGCTGGCAAGATACTTCTCTGCTGTCATAAACAAGGGACAAGTGCCCAAGCAGTGGCTGGAAGCAAAGGTCATTGCCACCTTGAAGCCCGGTAAACCACCACAAGACCCCAAGAGCTACCGCCCAATCTCCTTGCTTTCAGTTATATACAAGCTGTTTGAGAGAATCTTGTCAAGGAGACTCACGCCCATCTTTGAGTTGGCCCTACCCCCGGAACAGGCTGGTTTCCGACAAGGCAGAAGTACATGCGAACAGGTTCTGGCACTGACCACATATGTGGAAAATGGATTCCAGGAGGGAAAAAAATCGGGCTTAGTGCTTCTGGACTTAACAGCGGCATATGACACCGTGTGGAAGAGGGGTCTGTTATATAAGGTTGCCAATATCCTAGGCTCTCAAAAAATAGTTAAGCTACTAGACAACATGCTTTCCAACAGAAAGATTAGAGTTCACCTCAGCGGCGATGTCAGCAGTCCCAGGTTTCTACAGAACGGACTCCCTCAAGGATCGGTATTGTCCCCGATCCTATTCAATGTCTACACGGCGGATGTGCCAAAAACCTCGTCAACTAAATTCACCTATGCTGACGATATGGCAGTAATCATACAAGCCAAAACCTTTGAGGAGCTGGAACGTACTTTGAACGCGGACTTGGAGATCCTTCAGAAACACTACCAGAACTGGCATCTTCAACTGAACCCTAAGAAGACTGTTGCGTTGGCCCTCCATCTTAACAACCAAGAGGCAAATAGGGAACTTAATATACACATTGGCACGGAGAGGATCCCAAACGAAAAATTTCCTAAATATCTGGGGGTAAAGTTAGACAGATCACTTACTTACAAGCGGCACATAGAGCAGGTAAAAAATAAGATTAAATCCAGAAACAACATCATCTCAAAACTGGCTGGTACAACATGGGGCAGCAGTGCTGAAACACTGCGGACTTCAGCAATGGCTCTGGTTTACAGCACGGCGGAATATTGTTCCCCTGTGTGGGCGAGGAGCTCGCACTGTGGACGAATAGACGCCGAACTGAACCAATCAATGAGAACCATTGCTGGTACAGTGAAATCTGCCCCGGTCCCGTGGCTCCACGTTCTTTCTAACATCGCCCCTCCTTCAATCAGGAGATATCAGGCTACTGTAAAGGAGGTCAAAAGGATAAAAGAAAATCCAACGCTACCAGTATACTCCTATATCACTCAACCACCAAGAATGAGACTAAAGTCCCGAAAACCAATATGGGGAGTGGAGGGGGAAAGTGTTAGTATTGAGGATGAATGGAGGGCCCTGTGGACAGACTCAGGAGTGAGAAACAATAATCTGGTCCGGGATCCCAACATTCGTGTCCCTGGGTTTGACCTCCCTCGCAGAGCCTGGGTGCAGCTCAACAGAATAAGAACAGATATGGGATGCTGCAACTATCTCCTGTGGAAGTGGGGAAAGAGGGAATTGCCGGAGTGTGACTGTGGCGCTGAACTCCAAACGATCCGCCACATTGTAGAAGAGTGCCCGCTGCGCAGTTTTCCTGGGGAGCTGGAGGACATCCACGGGGCAAAACAAGCGGCAGTGGACTGGCTGCGGGGATTAGATCTAAGGCTCTAGCGAGCTTCATGGACGCAGCCTTTACTGGGCGCAGAAGAGCCTAGCCATCCGAAAAGTAAAAAAAAGTAAGTATACAATTTGTATGGCAGTCACCACATTATATCTAAGAAGACTTAATAGTTTGACACTAATCTCCAAACATACATACATACCATCATGCTGTTTCGATATTCTGGGTAGGATCAAAGGACTGACCTCCATACTATCCTATCTTAACATACATACCTAGGTACATGTGTTGTATAGAAAACTAAATATCTTAAAATATTAAATAATTTGGATTTATGGGTTTATAGTTTGGTACTTATTCTTACTATCGCTATCGACAGTTGGATCTCATGTGGTACATGCAACTAGTGTTAGTAGGATATTGCTTCTCTGGGCTGTAAACCCTGGATAGTTGAAAAAAAATATCTACTATCAACTCGCCGCTCGTGTAGTGTGCAAGTATTTATTATATTTTAATTTCAGTTTTATAATGCAGATTTCTTCCCCGCGATGAACTTCTGACAATAATTTTTGCAGCTTTCTCTCGTGTTTAAAATCCGTCCACGTTCTTTACATCACGATTTCTGAGATTCCGTTATCAGTGCGGTATGATCGGCAATGTGCAGAGCTGGGTCGAAGTTTCCTCACCTACACACGAGGGGAGTAGGTACATAGTCTGGTGGGGGCGAGTGAAGGCTGATCGTTTATAGCTGAGGTCGTAGAACCTGGTGGCGTAGACCCAGCCCACGGACAGGGGGAGATACTGAGGGTGGTCGACCGCCAGGATTTACTGCTTGAAAAGTGTTAGTAGTATCACACTACATAGGATCGGATCCACCAAAAGGTCAAATAGTGCAATTGCGCTAGGCGCGATGAAATTCGGGGAGACAATTAAAAAATAGAATTTAAAAATAGACTTTTACCACCGTATTTACAAAAAAATATTATGTACAATTTTGAAGTTCACGCATACCCGACGAGAAGTAGGCGGGACTTTAGACTGCCGCAGACAAACCTAGCAGGTACACAAAATAGTGTGTACTACAAAGGCTTACAACTTTATAATGATTTGCCTGAATCTGTAAAGGAGGCGTCTAGTCTTGCCTCTTTTCGTCGCTTAGGTGCTGAATACATAAAACAAAAGTTTTTTTTTTAAAATCGTGTGTTTCTATTGTTTGTATATTATGTTCTAAGACTATAATATCTGTTTTGCTTGTTTTGATACTATATTGTTATTATTATTTTTTTTTATGTTCTTTGATGTCTTCTATTGTGGTAGTGTGTTTTCATTTTTTTTACTTTGTGTTTTATTGTTATTGATAGATACGTGTCTTTTTTGTGTGTTCATTTAGTCATCCGATGTTGATTTGTTTATTTTTATTGTTTGTTTTTATTTTCGTTTGTACTAGATGTAAGAAATTGTATTTTTTTTACATCTAAATAAAATATATACAATACAATACAATAATATGTAAGGAAAAAGGTCAGAATAAAAAAAATATATAATAATTTAGGAATCTGGTCCGTTGGAAGAAATTGCCAACTGGCAATGAGGCTGCCAATGTGTGGTATATTTACTTCTATTTATATACAAAATGATGAATATTTATTTGTAACTTTCTATACACAATTAGTACACTAGTGGGCTTATTGCCAAGAAACGATTTCTTCCAATCAATCAGAGTAAATGTTAAATATGCAATAAAGTGTAGTGTGTACGACGGCAAAAAGGTATCACGTGACAAAAAATTACATAAATAAAAAAAGAGTACACAAAAAGCAAATAAGTACATAGAATTATGAAAAAAATATACATAATTTCACATTCTATTTAATAAAGTTCGCAAACTCAACCGGTATCATTCAATGCAAGATGTCAAAGAGTTTTATTAGTTAGAGCGTACGACTATACAACAATCTTCCAGCAAATATGAAATCACTGGATGCTTTGGGTTTCAAGAGAGAGTCTAATAGTATCTTGTTAACAATGCTTTTTACTCTACTGACGAGATACTAAACATCAATCCAACTAATCTGTGATATTTATGAACACTAACATACTAATTAATTTACTATTATATATGTGTATTTGTTTGGTTTTTCGTCCTTGACTTTGTTCTTGTATACTTTCTGCTTTTTCAATGCTATGTACCTTACTTTTACTATATTTATTTTATTTTTTTTGGACATGGTGCTAGTAGACCCTTTACATCCTTTTAGCACTCAATTTTTCTTTTCTGAATTTTTCTTTTCTTTTTTTTCCCGCATTGCTTACTTTGTTTACATATTTCTTTGTTTCTCTATATTCTTTATTTTTTAATTTGCTCTTTAATATACTATATAGATATTATCTGTACTCTGTTAAACCATGATGCCATGTTATCTCAGTGTATTATATCAATTATTGTGACCATAATATTGTAAATTGTGAACCATGTAACGATGAACCCATGTGTTCTGTAAAGAACCTAGGGGGGATAAAATACAATAAACAATAAATAATGCCAAGCGTCATCAGAATGGTGAACAATATTGATGAATACAATCACTATATAGATTCAAAACGAATATGAATATAAGACAAATATGAATAAACATAAAATGAAAGAGAAACAAAAGGATGAAGAGAAGAAAAAGAAAACAAAAATCATAATTCGATATATATTATTGCTTTAGCATTTGGCTCATTCCATATGAAATCAACACACTAAAATCAAAAAATTTACTTGACCACCTCAGAATTTGATGAAATTTGGTACAAAGGTTGTCCTAATAGAGATTAAGAAAAATACCATTTTTTTTTTCAAATACCTCAAACGGTTTCAAAATTAGGGCTACGTAAAATATCCCAAATTCAGCAGAAAAAACGCTATAGCTTTTCTCCTAATTGAGCTAGAGAGGTGTCATTTTACTCAGTTTTAAATGCTCTTTCTTTTGATGTGCAACACAACATACTTTGGGATAAAAAGTTTTTTTTTGAAACTCAATTCAAAATTTTGATATTGATTTTTTCAAAAAGAGCATTTTTACTAAATAGTTCATACTTTTGCTAAGTTATTCTCGAAATTTCAAAATGGGAGGCTAATGGGTTCATAAGGCTTTGGGATAAAAAACTTTTTATCCCAAAGTATGTTGTGTTGCACATAAAAAGAAAGAGCATTTAAAACTGAGTAAATGACACCACTCCCACCTCTCTAGCTCAATTAGGAGAAAAGCTATAGTGATTTCAAAACACATATGTCGGTTACGTTTTTTCTGCTGATTTTGGGATATTTTACGTAGCCCTTATTTTGAAACCGTTTGAGGTGTTTGAAAAAAAAAAT
Source organism: Molanna angustata (assembly GCA_963576475.1). NCBI lineage: Eukaryota > Metazoa > Arthropoda > Insecta > Trichoptera > Molannidae > Molanna > Molanna angustata. Next base: position 28,863,073 of record OY754982.1, read on the forward strand.
GGTATTTTTCTTAATCTCTATTAGGACAACATTTGTACCAAATTTTATCAAATTCTGAGGTGGTCAGGTTTATACCCTGTGTTGATTTCATATGGAATGAGCCATTTATTAAATATGTTTAGTGAGATAGACGATAACAGGACTGAGATTATCGATGACAGATTTCGAAGGAACTTTAAAAATTAGTATTAAAAATGTGCTAAAATACGTTTGTTAATCCGGTCCTGCATAGTACCTATATTACGAGTATATATATTATAACCTGTGCGTTTTATACCTCGGACTATTTTGCGAGGACCGTCCATGTGGAAAATTAAATAGCTTCCGGGCTTTCAAGACTTTCTGTCTTAAATTCGGTGCACTATTATCTTCACTATCACTGAGCAGTGAGCCAGTTGTTTCAACATGATTAGCTCTCTTTGGCACATTAAGTGCAGTGTCTGCAAGGTTTTAGAGTTCTCCGGACTCTTCGTATGTTCTTTATGTGTTCTTTCAGAGTTTTGCAAGGGGCCGTTATTAGTCCCCATAAGCAGAACGGGTGGTGGTGGGGGAAGAACAGCTTCCGGGGTGCGAAAAAAAAACACTGTAAATCGACACACGAGACTAAAAATATAAATTATTGTATAAGATATAGGTACAAAATTTGTGAAACTTTTCTGGGCATAGATTAGGCCTCAATAACAAATAAACTCAGCCTTGATATTATCTGTCAAGAAAATGCATGGCAGAATTGTGATGAAATATAATCCTAAAAAAACATTTTGCAGTAAATAAAACACTGTAATAGTACAGTTAAATAATCGTTGTAATCTGATTATACATCATTATAATGCTCGATGGATCAATAAGTGCTTAATAACAATTATTTAAAATCAACATAAAACAATGACGCATGTTTTTTTTTTCAAGATTACATAAATTACTCAAAGTTATTTGAGACCAATTTTTTTACAATATATAATATTAAACGATTAGGATATTTTGAAATGCATATTTCTGTATCAACTTATATTGTACCGACATCTGATATTATTGTACATGTAAAAAAGGATATTTAAATAAATAAATATTAAACGATAAGGATATTTCGACATGCATATAACTGTATCAACTTATATTGTACCGACATCTGATATTATTGTACACGTAACGATAAGGATATTTCGACATGCATATTAAACGATCAGGATATTTCGACATGCATATTAAACGATCATGATATTTCGACATGCATATTAAATTATCATGATATTTCGACATGCACATTAAACGATCATGATATTTTGACATGCATATTAAACGATCAGGATATTCTGAAATGCATGTTATACAATCAGGATATTTCGACATGCATATAAAACGATCATGATATTTCGACATGCATATTAAATTATCATGATATTTCGACATGCACATTAAACGATCATGATATTTTGACATGCATATTAAACGATCAGGATATTCTGAAATGCATCAGGATACAATCAGGATATTTCGACACGCATATTGTTCGCATCAAAAAAACGATCGAGTTTTTTTGATGCGAACATAAAACGACCAAGATCATTTGATACGACCAACATAAAAACGAACGTGACAAAATAAAGGTATGTTTGAATGGAAATTTTTCTCTTTTTATCGAAATATAGATTATTTATTTATTGTATTTATAACTTCATGTACCTACATATAATTTATAGATTATTGCCAAACGTCATCTCATGATGTCTCATGTTTTACCCGAAAAATACACTTACAACACAAACATCGTATTGGTTAGAACCGTTAGACTAGAAAATAAAATATATTATGTTGGCATAGAATGTCTGAGTCAGTACGTTCACTAGATCGGACCACAATTTACTTAGAAAATTGAAATACCTTATGAGTTATCCTTATGAGTTTTAGGTACTAAAATTCTACATCTACAAATTCTACATCATGCGAGGGAATCCTTTTACTTCTAAAATTTAAAACTAACGTAAAAAAATGATATCTTTAACGAAGAATTCAATTTACATACAATCACGAGACATCATCTGTCTGTACCAAATCGGATCTCGCGTGTAGACATGAGAGCTAAAATAATAAGAGAGGAAACAATAAAAAAAAAATATATATATATATATATATAAAAGAGGGTAAGGTTTACGGTTTGTTCACGGTAAGAAAAGATACTGAAATATTTTACGACATGAAACGCGCGTTTAACGATAAAATGAATTTTTATGGAAATCACTTTGTATGAAATCAAATACAAAAATGTTTAACAAAATCAAAAATATAATTGGGATTTTCATACACCTATGAATAAAAAAACAGCTCAATCTAACATAAAAAATACCTAATACCATCACACCATGTCACTCACGGGGTAGGAAGAGAGAACCGAACGCCACTTTTTTCTATCCTGAGACACATTCATTGCCGCGTCTACATTCTTACATCGTCTTATACATGCTATGAAGTACCTACTACGAATATTATATTTATTTAATAACTCTTAAGTATTTATGTCAACAGTGGAAATCAACATAAAAATTAATAGGTGTCTCGGCATGGTCGATGTCTAAATTAAACTCTCGATAGTCGGTGAAAACGTTCGATCATAGAAATCGAATCTGTGGAAAGAGGCTGTGTACAATTTTAATTGTTAATTTTATATTTACTAGTCAATCAACGCTCAATATCCCAGTAGGTACACAATACTAACTTTCTCACCACATCTTTCTCCGTACAAGCAGAGAGACTTTGGAATCACATCTCATCGCAACTTCGAGTTTTATAAGCATTTCCAGCTTTCAATAGAAATCTTAGCAATCATTTCCTTACACATAACACTTAAATTTGTCTCCTTATCATATCCTTGTGCCCCCCTCTCCTCTCCCCTCATTTTTTTAGTATTTTTATTGTTTTTTAAGTATCTATGATTTTATTCACATAAATTGCTACATGTGATAAATAAAATTTACCTAAACAATTGGATATAGTTGGTTGGAAGATATTCCTATATGGCAATAAGCCTGCCATTGTGCACTTATGTAATATGTACAAAATGATTATAAAAAATTCACAAACCATGAAAAACACAATCTTTTAATATTCATAATAATAAACTTTTTTTGCCATAAGGCAATTTCTTCTAACTAACCAGTGTTTCCAGCCCAGAGAAGCAATATTAGCGTGAAAGATGATTTTTAAATAAATTTCTCCTCTTACTGGGGATCGAACTCAAGACACCCACACAGAAATCAAACGGCTTCCTAATTGTGCCACGACGGCCGCTTTTATTTATAAAATGAAACGTACGTTTAAAAATATAAAAGAAAACACTATATAATATTTTCACTAGGTTTTTTTAATCAAATTAGAAGAAAAACATAGTGGAGTCGTTATATATCAAAATATATTTTGAATAATTATACGAAAACGTTATACCTACAATTGTTTCGTAGTCAACATAAAAACATTGTCATTGGAAAATAGAAAACGGTTAAAATTGGGGGGCAACCATTAGAAAATACGAATCAAACTCGTGAATGACGTGTCCAAGATTATGAAGCTTCACCATCATCAGTGGCTCCACAGCCCAGGGTGGGCCTTGGCCTCCTAAAGGAATCGTCTCCATTGCACCCTATCCATGGCCTTTTCTCTCCGATTCCGCACACTGGCTATCTGAAGGTCCCTCTCGACACCATCTATCCATCGTAGTTTCGGCCTTCCCTCACCCCTTCTTCCCTCCGGACGCGTTGTGAGGATTCTTTTTGGTGTCCGGTCATCTTCCATACGATTATGAATTATAAAGCTTCAGATCTCGCAAATGAGCTGACTGAATTATCTCATATAATATTAATTAACATTTCATAATTCTACGTTTGTAAAAAAATGTACACAAAAAAATACTGTACGTAATTTCGTCGAACGGCCACGAGCGGAACAGGGTTCGATCCCAAACAGGCTTAGAATTCTGAAAGGCGAGGATTTCCCCGAAATAAATGAAAGATGAATGAAAGGATATTACTATGCGAGGCTCGTCAGAGGGAGGTGGAGAGGGAGGTGCCACAGTATCCCGGTCCAGGCGAGATATAAAATGTTTATACAGAACAGGACATGCCCCGAATGTTAACGCATTCTTCAAAATTTTGATTGCTTTTGTAATAGTACCAACTGGTGTGTAACGTGAATGATGGAAAATCCTACATAAACATATGTTGGAAGTCTTTGGGATAAAGGAATTACATTATCTTGATAGTCTTTGTAAAGTGGCTCAGACTGAACTAAATTTTTTATACGCAGTAAAAATGATGTTTATTATTGAAAAAATAATCAAATATTCAATAGATTTATTGTATTGGACGTATGTAGCGGCAACTAATTGTTTATTTATTTATTTATATTCGGGAAACAAACAGCTTAATACAATATAAGGGATTAACAATAAAATAATAACAACTATGCCAATAACATGTTTCCACAAATATACAGGTAAAATTATATTATGTAAGAAGTAGGAAGTAAGTATAATTGAGGTAGGAGGGAGTTAAGAGGGAATAGGGAGGGAAGAGGGGGAGTACAGAAGGAGAGGGATTAGTTTATATGAATAATTGAACCGCTGACACGTAGAAGGGTATATATCATACATCGTGACCAAAATGTACTTTTATATCGTATAAGAGTATATATCGCATTAGAAATGTTTTAAAATATGTTGTGTTTGAATAATGGCAATAATCTCGGAATGAAATTCGAAATAGTTTTGCTGTTTATGGTATAAGGGTATATATAATTTCAAGATGGCCGACGCGATTGACGTAACGTTGTCGCCTGCTGATAGAAAACGTATTAATAGAGGTAAAAAACGTAAAATTAATATAGAAAACTGGAAAGACAATACGAGAAAAAGATTGAAGAATAGTGGAAAAGAATATTTATCAAGAAATGGAGTATTAAAACCAGGGAAAAAGCAACCAGAGCAGGTTAGTAGTATAAAGGTATATATGCTTGCAGATTAGCTGTCAAAATAATAGTTTTCTATACACTTTTTTTTGTTTTTGATATTTTTCTCGATTATTTCGTTATTATTACACGAATCTATAACAATATTATTAATATTGTTATAGATTCGTGTCTGTAGTTCCCAATATTGCAACTTAAATGGATGCAATGTGGATTACCAGAAGAAGATTAATTTATTTCATGAATTCTATAAATTAACTTTAAATGAACAGTCCTTTTATTTATCAAAATTAATCCAATCTTGCAAATCACAACGAAGATCTAAAGGAAAATTGGAAAGTAATTCAAGACGACTGTATACATTTAAGTATGTTATAACAGATGGATCATCAACCGAATATGCTGTATGTAAAAAAACTTTTTCTGATATATTTGGTTTGACTAACAAACGTCTACAGGTTATACAAAACAAAATAAAAATGGGAAGACTTGACTTTAAAGATGGCCGAGGCAAGCACACAGCTAAGCCACATAGAATTCCAGAAAATGTGAAAGAAGAAATAAGGAATCACATCAGGAGTTTTCCCCGGCAAGAAAACCATTATTCCAGAAAAAGCAGCAGCAAAGAATGTCAGCCTGCAAATTTATCTGTATCAAGGATGTATAGAATGTTTAGAAGTTTAAATCCGGATACAACAGTAAAAAAGTATCTTTACAGGCATGTCTTCAAAGAATTTAATTTGAGATTTGGTCTTCCTCGATCAGACACCTGCCAAACATGTGATAAATTGTTTATCAAGATCATGGCAGCAGATTGTGAGGAAGAACGAAAAAAATTAACTATAGAAAGTGAGTTGCACCACAGGAGATCCGAGGCAGCGTATGATTATTTGAACAAAGATATAGAGATATCCAAGAGGAACCCAAATTATATTGTACTTGCTGTTGATCTGCAACAAGTTTTGTTTTGTCCTACACTTCGACACTCGAATGTCTTTTATCAACGCCAACTCTCAAATTATAATTTTGCCATTCACAATATGGGACAAAATGAGGTAGCTGCCCACCTGTGGGATGAAACGACAGCTCAGAGAGGTTCAGCTGAGATTGCATCCTGCATTTTAAAATACATTTTGGAAACATTCCAAGCATTAGGAGAATTCGAGAAAAGAGAACTCATAGTTTGGAGCGATTGTTGTGTGGGTCAGAACAATAATTGGCGCATTTTGTTTCTGTACAATTACTTGGTGCAGTTGAAGTTTTTTACTTCCGTAGAACAAAAATTTCTGTGTTCAGGTCACAGCTTTTTACCCTGCGATAGAGATTTTGCATTGATTGAGAGGAGGAAGCGTGTTTCCAATGTTTATGTTCCCGAAATGTGGAAATATGTAATCGCCGAGGCCAGGATTGAGAAACCATTTAAAATCGTGGAAATGCAATCCAATGACTTCAAAAAATTTGATATATTCACAAAATATATAAAAAAGGACAACAAGCTCAAAGTAACAGAAATCATGTGGTCTCGCATTACAAGTGATGACCCGACTGTTATCAATGTGAGGAAGTCACATAATATTCAGCGACCGTGGAGTTCTCACAAAATAATAAAATTAAAAAAAAAACGGTGATCCATGTAATGATTTCAGATCACTCATGCCTAATAAGTTGCCACCTTTATACACGGGCAGGTTGGCTATAAGTGCCGAGAAATATAAAGACTTATGTAATATGGCATCATACTTATCGAATGAATATAAGCAATTTTATTTGAACTTGCTACATGACTGAAGTAATGAAAAATATTATTATGTGACATATTTGTGATGGTATAAGGGTATATATGAATTTCATATATACCCTTATACCACTACCGCAAATGAAAATATGCTATTTTTTTGTTATTAAATATATTTTATCAAAGATTCATACTGTATTATATTTATTTTTATCCATTTATAAGATTCTAACCTATTTAAAGTATACTATGGAACAAAAAATTTACAAGGTAAGTTTTTCGCAAATATCTCTTAACAATAAAAATGCATATATACCCTTCTACGTGTCAGCGGTTCAATTATTGTAAGAGAAGTTTTGATTTGATATTAGTTATTGAGGAGTTGAATAAGTCAAATTCGTTTAAGTGCTCATTGAAGAAGTGTGATGCTCGATATATGAATGCATGCTGTTTAGCGCTTGTGTTACAGTGAGGCAGGTGTAATGAGTGGTGGGATCGGGTAGCTCGGGTGGGAACTCGAAGAGCTAATCGTTCAAGCAGTTCCGGGCAATCCACGATGGAGTTGGCGATTTTATATAAGTAGACGGCGTCGGAAATATTTCTGCGGTCTTCCAATGTGCTAAGTTTAAAGAACTCAGCAGAATCAGAGTAGCTAAGATGAGTTCGGAAGGAACGAAAATCGAGGTACTTTAGGAATCTATTCTGATTTTTTTCTATTCTATGTATGTAGGTAGAGTACCTAGGATTCCAGACTTGTGAAGAATATTCCAGAATGCTGCGCACATATGTAAAGTATAATGTTTTCAATGTTAAAATATTGTAAAAATGCTTGCATGTACGAAGGATAAAGCCGAGGATCCTAGACGCTTTGGATACAATGTAATCAATGTGCTTGTCAAATAATAGTTTTGAGTCAAGGATGATACCAAGGTCTTTAGTTTCTTTTACGTTACGTAGTGCTTGATTATTTAAACTATAGTTGAAGTTTATTATGTTCTTGTTCCGGGTGAATTTTATATTATATATACTTCAACTTTATCTAAGGCTCCGTAGCTGCACCTAAACATTATATATACTTCAACTTTATCTAAGGCTCCGTAGCTGCACCTAAACATTATATATACTTCAACTTTATCTAAGGCTCCGTAGCTGCACCTTAACATTATATATACTTCAACTTTATCTAAGGCTCTGTAGCTGCAACTAAACATTATATTATATACTTCATCACTATCTAAGGCTCCGTAGCTGCAACTAAACATTATATATACTTCAACTTTATCTAAGGCTCCGTAGCTGCACCTAAACATTATATATACTTCAACTTTATCCAAGGCTCCGTAGCTGCACCTAAACATTATATATACTTCATCACTATCTATGCCCTTAGGTGGTTCGGCCACATAGAAAGAATGAGTGATGACCGTCTGACAAAAAAAAGTGTACAAGGCTGATAAAAGAGGAACGAAAAGTAGAGGTCGGCCAAGAAAAAGTTGGCACGATCACATAAATGGGATTTTGAAAGATGGTGAAGTTAGAAGTAAGAATAATAGAAGAGCGTGTATGAGACGATGTATGGACGTGAATGAAGCGAGGAATGTGTGTCAAGAGAGAGAAGTCTGGCGTTCGGTTCTCTCTGCCTACCCCAAAAAGGGAAATGGCGTGATGGTATGGTATGGTACTATCTAAGGCTCCGTAGCTGCACCTAAACATTATATATACTTCATCACTATCTAAGGCTCCGTAGCTGCAACTAAACATTATTTATACTTCAACTTTATCCAAGGCTCCGAAGGGCCGGAATAACTTTGCACAAAGGTTTGTTTATCAACACGTCCAAAGACAAAGCTATAGAGACAGAAAGCCTTTAAGTTGGGAGTAATGAAACCGATGCGGTGGTCAGCATTGTATTTAGGTAAATTTCGGTAGCCCCAATTTCCCTTTGACTGTATATGGGCACTCCGGTTGGGGTTGAGCGGTCGCAGCCGATATCCAAAGCCGCCACCGGTCATACAGATATACATACATAGGTACCTACGTCCTGAAAAGTTTCCATATGAGTTACGGAGAAGTGCTTTGATATTCAACAACAGATAAGGTCTGAAAGGAAAAACAAAACATTCGACACACACATAACACAAGAGTGAAATGAAATTGAGAGAGAGAGCCCATAAAGAGTATTCAAGCCGAACCGAAGTATTGAAAATCGAAATTTAAAAATCGGTACAACAGACAGACGTAGGTATACTGAATTCTTGATAATAAAAATAATCCAACTGTCGATTTGAATTTATTTCTCTAAAAATATCGAAATAGTATCAAGCCAAGATACGCGAGATTTGTATGCAGGGCCTATATTTTTCACGGTTTGAAGTCAAAAAACACCAACTTAGAGGCTTCGCAGCATATTTGTTCTATGTACGGATTTACTCATAATTCGGAGTAAAACATTTAGTGTGTCTGTGTGCGTGTGTGTCCGTCCGTCCCTCATAACTTTTGATGCGCTCAATGCACAGAGCTTAAATTTTCAGAATAAATAGATGGATAGTTATAGGCTTACAAAACTTTTATACGTCAGGGGTTATCAACTTTTGAATTTTTACTTTATTTTTCCATATATCTCAAAAACCATAAAAGCTGAAACTGTTTCCTGGATAAGGCTAAGTTGTCGATCCGCCTCAGTTCGGGTGGTAGTCTATTCCACGAGATTGATCCAGCCACAGCAAAAGCACGATTACCAAAGGATGTGGTGTTGTCTATTTATTTCTGTTAAATTGCCAATCGAGTATAGTGGAGGCTGACCCTAAGTGTCAGATGCAGAAGTCTGTGAGATACGTGGAAGCCAAGCCATGGATCGCTTCGAAAGTCGGCAAACAGTGTTTCTACTTGACTCTTATAATAAAACATTTAACTGTGTATTGATTTCATTTTCAAAAAAAATATATAATATATCTACACTCGAAGATAGGGCCTTAGTATTTTCAACTTGACTATAGCTTGACGCTTAGGCAGTTTCGGCTACAAAAAAAAACTATAAAAGCGTCGGATTAAAATTCTCTTTCTTCATCGTGTATTAGGTCATTAATTTGACATGTTTGTGAAAGTGAACTATTCTAGGATGTGGAGGTCCAACTGTTCTTCCGTCTCTTCCGAATGGTCTTCTGTTGTTTTTTTTTCTGTTGGATTTCTCCAGAAGCGTCTTCTGCTACGTCCCCGTCTTTTATTATTCTCGACACCGCATGTAGACCTAATCGTCTCATTTCTGATGCGGTCCCTGAAGGTTCTTGCTGGATTAAAATCAATTCGCAAATAAGAAAGACCGAAAGTAATAGGTGTAACGCACCGGCTTAGAATAGTGCTTCCACTTTTTTCTATCATCATTAATTTCAGATGTCCTGTAACAGCCGGGTTATCTCGAATCTTCTTCTGCCTGATTCCATCCACTTCTGAACGAAGGCCTCCTCCATTTGACTCCATGTCATCTTGTCCTGTCTGCATCCAGGACCCGCCAGCATATCGTTGTACATCATTCTTTTACTCAGCTGCGGTCGCCCCACACCTCTCTTAGTGGTACGTCATCTAAAGACAACGGGCAAAATAAAATCTCACATAATTCAGCAAAAGTGGTTCGCCATCCATTTTAATGATGTATTTTTGGGTGTTACGAGGCTGGTGTGTGGAAATACACGCGTCTCGCTTCCTTTTATAAGGTTATGCATATCCGCACACCTGTCGCCGGTAACCTCACACTGTAAGATATGCCGTGATATTTTTTTCCTAATTAATCTTTATTTAATAAAAAATAATATTTTTATTTCCAAAAATAAAATTAAAAATATAGAAATAATGAAAATTACATTTTCCCGCCAAACTGCAAAGCAGTTATTTTGCAGGGCAGATTCTTTCTTTCACATAATAACTTAACTGATTACTATATTAAATAAACAGTGGAAATAAGTTATAAAGGTTTTTATTTTTATTTTTAATATATTAAAAATTTTAAGAAATTTTAATAGAATTCCATCAAGAACTTTCGATCAAAAAATTAAATATAATTACTATGTCAACACAAAAAGTAAAAGAACAGAAACTAAAAGAAAAAATATTATGAAGTATGAAACGACGTGGACGGGACGTGTTTTCTTTAAACATCGCTTCATATACTAGACGGGGCGAGGACGTGGAGTGGACTGAGCGGGAAAAAACATCGTCGCCGACGATTTTTTGTACGTCCCCACCCCGTCCCGCCACGCTCCGTCCACGCCCCGTTGCGTATGCATGGCAATTACAGTCGCTCCGGAGAGAAAAATCTTTCTTGTTCATAACAATTCGTCACGTCCACGTCGCTGTCACGGTGCGTATTTTATTTTTTATTTATTTATTTTTATTTATTTCTATCCAAAAATATACAGTATATATGAGATACAAAATATCTTAAGATAATATAAGCTTATTCATACATAGTTAACATACAATGTAAATATAAGTTATCTCATTTCAATAAATATCAATTTACCACTTCACTGGTGCTTACATAGTTTAAGCCATATATTTTTGTTTGTATCTTTGTTACTAGCCCCCTCACTAGGCATAGCCTGTGCTAAGGTGAGCTAGTTTTATGTTATTGTCTATTACGTTGTTTATTAATTTATAGATACATTTACATATAATATAAGTACATGTACATATATACGCTACGCATTCAAAACGTATGCATCTTTCCTTCTAAATACAATATTTCATTTTGAGTCATGCACACACAACCAAAAATTGTGGAAATAAATTATTTGTTTCACTTTTTTTCAATTGTCTATTCTGTTGTTTGTAATAGTGCATTTACATTTTATTTGGAAGAATTATTTCCTTAAGGATTTTTTGTATGCATACATGGTTTCATAACACCACGTCCCGCCCCACCCCCGTCCCGTCCACGTCGTCGCCCCGTCCCGTATGCAGAGGCCTTTAATTAGTTGGAAAAATTACTATAATGTAATAAAACTGCCACTTGTACAGGGTGTGAGGAAGTGTTAAAATAAATAATGTTCTTGGAATGTTCTTTTACCATAAAACAGCGGTTTATAAATTTGATATTATTATTATTATTATGAAAAGCTAGCTAGCCAAAACTGGAACCTCCCTCCATTCCATCCCTATCTCCTCTCTGTCCAAATCACAGAGTAAAGAATATACAGAGCTGACATTAGGTACAACTTTAGGCCAGGGGATTGGTACCTACACATATTGAGATGGAACGGGGTATTCCAAACAAATTCAAGGTTTAAGTATAAATCGAATATTAATGACACATTTATATAGCAGTAAAAGTATTTGCTTTTCGAAATTAAATCACTTTGTGATATAAGTGTTGAGTACTGTTTCAATTTTCATTCCGAACCATTCCGTGAATATTCAAATACGTTGTATTGATTGCCACCAAAATTCGGTGGCACAGTCGCGGTGTCTACCGAGAAAATTTGCTTACTTCATGTCTATAGATTATTGGTCCGTGGTCCAAATATTTTATGAATAACAAATTTGTACGTTTACGATATGAATATTTGAACGATCCGACCGATTCATTTTACTGCCGCGCTGAAGCGTTCACAACACTACACTCCTTTGTCGTAAAAACCGAGAATATCTATAGACAGGGCCGGGATCCACAGATTTCTACGCCTGGCACACTAAATTAAACATTCAACCAATTAGATATCTGATTGCTGAGCCAAAGGTATCAGGTTCCATTCCTGAAGGGAACACAGTATTCAATTGCATTTTCAGTTTGGATATGTGAGGCGATTTTTAACATTGAAATTATCCAAAAGTTATTAGGTACGTGATAAAATAATATTTATTTATTCAATACATGTACAATTAGATGGGTCGGTGGCAGAGCGGTTAGCGCGCTGGGCTAGTAATCCAGTGGTCGCGAGTTCGAATCCTGCCTCGACCGATTTCGTTCACCTAAGCACAAGCATTTATTTGCTTATTTTAGGGAACGTAGGAAGATGTATATGTACTTGTTTAAGAAGGACATATTCATTTTTTATAAAAGAAAAAAAAAGAAAAAAAAAATGTGTAAAATGGCGGGATTATTGTCATAAGGCAATTTCTTTCAACCAGCCAAAGCAACGTGAGGTCATAAATAGTGCAGTTGTAGGTACAATAAAGGATTCTTAGAGAGGTATAACAGCTTTAGTCTTTCTTTACAAAATTGAATCGATTGAGAAGTTGTAATATCTTAACTTATGTGTTCCATAGTCTTGCTGATTGTACTTCAAAAGAGGAACTGAGAAATTCAGTAGAATGAATGAGAATAGCTAGTGTGGTACGATCAGCAGATCGAAGGGTTTAATAAATGAAATCTTCAGTAAATAACTACTTATTTACATTGTTTCAGAAAAAGATCAAAGTATACAACAAATAAAATAAAAATAACATCACACTGCATATTTTATTAATATTTTTAAAATATTGCATAACGGATAAACAAATATTTTATTTATTTATTTATTTATTTATTTGGGAAGCCAACAGCTCATTTACATTTTTTATAATACAAATTTTAACATAGACTTCAGAGCCAATAACAAGCTTTCCATCAATAACAAGAAAATACTGTAAACAACTCATGTTACACGCACACACACACACACACACACACACACACACACACACACACACACACACACACACACACACACACACACACACACACACACACATGCACATATACAATTTGTTTGGGATGGATAGGAGGGTACGAGGGAGGAAAATTAGGAGCGTATCACCTTCAATATCTCGCGACGAAACTTATCATATTTCACATTGAAGATGTCCACCCCGCCCCGGCTGAGAACAACGTGTTATGAGAATCACATACGCGTGGAATTGTAGCATTCTTTCTGATATTTGTTCTACATACCGGAACATGTAAAAGTTCAGATCGGCGAACCATTCTACCTGGAACATGGATACCCACTAGGTTAACAAGCTCAGGTGAGTCGATGGCACCGTTCAGAATTTTATGCAGCAGCGATTGGTCGTGCAAGACTCTTCTAGATTCGAGAGTGTCGAGTCTGTGATATTTTAATGATTCCCTATAGTCAGTAAAATTTAAATGAAATTTATGATTTAGGTAGTTAATGAATTTATGTTGTACTCTTTTAATTCTTGTGATATGTGTTACATATAAAGGGGACCAAATTTGTGTACAAAATTCAAGGTGGGGGCGTATATAGGTGGTGTATAAAGTATAAAAAGTGTTAATATTTCTGAAAGGCCTGCTTATGCGGATAATAAATCCCAACATCTTATTTGCTTTGCTAATTATATTATTAATGTTTTCAATGTAATTTAACTTAGAATCAAGTATCACACCCAGGTCTCTTATATAATTGACTTCATTGATGTTCAAGTCATAGACTTTTATAATTTTTTTTTTTTTTGAATTACAACCCATTGCGTCTCGGGATTTTTTTTTATTGTAATTTAGTTCTCTCGCCGACGTTTTGCAAACGTACATTTAATATTGCACAGAATTTGAATTAACATTTTTCCGATAATTTTTTCGTACTTGGCGCTCCAAATTTCTTTACGCATGGCGCGACTGCATCGTTTGAACCCATGGTGGGTTCGTCCCTGACCAGGAGTACGCGCGACACGAAACGAAGCGAACAAAAAAATTGTGTAGAATGAACAACAAAAGAAATTTTATTCGGCAAACACATACGCAGCGTGGCGGTAAAAATGCGGGAAAATATTTAAGAACAATATTATATACCTACAGTGCTGACGTCCGCAATATATGTAAGTTTATTCAAAACACTGCTGTCTACAACGATCCTCTCTTTAACGAAAAACCGTTTATAACGAAAAAATTCTGTAACCAAATTATTATACTGTGTGCTTGGCAAATATAAGCACTAGGAGTTCAGCTATTTAACGTTGAAAAAAACGTGATTTCCAAGGGTGCGTTCACAATGAACACCGAGTGCACTTAGCGAAGCTCCAAGCCATTCAGAATAAATGGTAACAGACGCTCTAAAGACACTGATTGAAGGTCGAGTGTACGCTCAAAACGCTTTGTAAAATCGTCGGATGAAAACCGTTCTGACAGTCATAGTATCTGTTGACTTCTATTTTATCTGTGGTGTCTGTTATTTTTAGTTGACGTTATATCTGATGACAATTTGCATTCACAGAGGTTAATTTAAGAAAAATATCATTCAGAGGTTTTCAATAAAAGGTCAGAGAGCATTATTTACTCCACTGCCCAGTTGTTGTCTTTCGATGAAAAATGTAACCTAAAACGAAACATGTATGATAAATGACATTTAAAACGCCCCAGGCTGCGTTCAGATTGAAACGCCACTCGAAAGAGTTCAGTAAGGTCGGTGTGAAAAATGCGATAATCTGCAACTTCAGGTACATTCTACACTCGACGTTGAGTGTTGTATCTGAACGCAGCCCATGGAGATGAAATTCTTCAAGAATTTACGTGTGTATCGATCCTTCTTTTTTGTGGATAAATGTTCGCTAAATCAACATGAAAGCTAAATGATCTAATTTTTAGTTTTTCACTTATATCTCGCTTAAGGATTGCAGTCCAGCAGGGTTTTTAATCCAGCAGGACTATTGTGAATTATTTTAAAAATTGCTGGATCCAGCAGTTTTTGATTTTTAATTAAGACTAATATTCAAATAAATACTAGTTGCATGTAACACATGAGATCCAACTGTCGATAGCGATAGTATGTAAAGTTGAAGAATATGTACCAAACTATAAACCCATAAATACAAATTATTGAATATTTTCAGATATTTTGTTTTCTATACAACATATGTAGGTATGTATGTCAAGATAGGATAGTATGGAGGAAGTTCCTTTTTTCCTACCCAGAATATGAAAATAGCATGATGGTATGTATGTTTGGAGATGAAGTATCAAACTATTAAATCTTCTTACATATTGTGTATAGGCGACTGCCATACAAAATGTATGAAGCGATGTCGTCACTAAATTCAATTTTTAAAAAAATTGTTAAAAAAAATTGAGATCTTCTACTACAATGTTAATATTTTTTATAGAAAATTAAATTATCTAGTTGGGGTGTTTCGGCTTTTTTCGATAATCGTATAAGTTTTGGAAATATAGGCAGTTAAACTCATAAATTTATCAAAAAAAAAATATTTTTCTTAATAAAAAATTTTTTTGAAAAAATTAATTTGAGATTTTTTATTTTTCTATGTTAGTACCAATTTTCAGCGTTCTAGCTTTTATGGTTTCTGAGATATATGGAAAAATAAAATAAAAATTCAAAAGTTGATAACCCCTGACTGAAACAAAAATTCAAAATTTTGAGTATAAAAGTTTTGTAGGCCTATAACTGTTTATATATTCTGAAATTTTGGGCTCTGTAAATTGAGCGGATCAAAAGTTATAAGGGGGGGACGGACACACACACACACACACCGACACACACACAGACACACGAAATGTTCTACTCCGAATTCTGAGTAAATCCGTGTATGGAACATATATGCTGCGAAGCCTCTAAGTTGGTGTTTTTTGACTTCAAAGTTGGAAAAGCCGTGAAAAAAGTAGACCTCTCCATACAATTCTCGCGTATTCTGGCTTGATACATTGTCGATATGTTAAGAGAACAAAGTTCTCCTGAACAAATCGACAGTTGGATAAGACTACTTTGTTGTATTTGTAATATAATTTAAACAATTGAAAATAGTGTGAATAGGTCATATCTCTCCTTAATTGTCTTTATCAAAACTCGGACAGGACCTCGTTGGAGAGGGCTTCAGCCTAAATTCACTTGGATTAATGACTAGAGAACTCCAACCTGGATGTTAATGGGTACATGGGTACTGCAACGACGGTACCTCTAGGTTTCGATCTGCCAAGAAAGCTATGGACCTCTCTAAATAGGATCCGCAGTGTACATGGACGCTGTTACTACCTCATGGCAAAGTGGGGCAGCATTGTTCCATACGCTTAATGCGATTGCGGCCATCCCTCTCAATCAATGCAACATATATTGAAGGAATGCAGCGTCTGTGCATAAGAGGGCCCAAAGACGGATAATTGCGAGCTGACGCCTGCATTTGTGGACTGGCTCGAGGCCCTCGACCTGAATATAGGTATAATCATATTTTGTTTATATTTAATTGTGTATTTGTTAATTTGATTTTAATGTAAGTATTGTAAACTCACTATGTCATACGATAAAAAAAATGTCTTTATTTTTCGTGTAAATTATTACATTGATTAATATTTTTGTAAATTAAGCAAAACGTTTCTCCATGACAATGACTGATTAATATTGGTAAATCTCCAAATATTTTACTTGGATACTAGTAGTATAACTTTTTTTTTCAAAAAAAGGAAGATTCTGTGAAGAATTGTTACAATTTTCCATGGAATCTCAATGTTTTATTAAAATAAAATAGACTTTACGCCATTACTTGGAAAATAAATTAATTGCGAATCAGCAGCGCTGGATCCAGCAAGCCGAAAAACGCGCTGGACGAATCACATACAACAGAAAAATGCAAAAAAAAGTAAAACGATTTAAGCCTCTTGTTAAAGCCTATAACCTTTGGCGTACGAGATGCACACAGATATGCACACTAATTACCTACCTTCTAATGTATGAAACAAGAACAAATATTTTATATCACCAAATCTGTGAAATAAAATATTTTTTCGCGGAAAAAAAGTTAAAATTTGGAAGTTTTTTTTAATTAAAATCAAAGGTTGTATTAAAAATATAAAAAATTCAGTCAGTAGACTTTCATATTATCTTTCGATTGAAATAAAAATACTGGGACCCGTGAATGGTGGAGAAGCTTGGAGAATAAGGTATAATGATGAAATATACAGCATCTATAAGACTCCTAGGCTCTCTGTACATGCTAGACTGAGCAGGCTGAGATGGGCTGGGCATGTACAGAGAATGCCGTCATCACGGGCACCCAAGAGGATGCTTGAGGGACATCCGGGTGGAAGAAGGAATGAAAAAGGATGCAGAACAATTACTGCAAGTAGCAGACTGGAGGACAGCAGCAGGAAACAGGAGGAATTGGAGGCGAAGATTGATGGAGGCCAAGACTCGATATGGGCTGTAGAGCCATCGGAAGAAGAAGAAAAGAAGAAATAAAAATCTACTTCATAGGTCTTGTAGTTTATTTTAGTTATTTACAATGAAACAATTAAAAAGGAATTATCTTTTACTAGTTGCATGTAACACATTAGATCCAACTGTCGATAGCGATAGTACGTATAGTACTAGAAGAATATGTACCAAACTATAAACCCCTAAATACAAATTATTTAGTATTTTAAGATATTTGGTTTTCTATACAACACATGTACCTAGGTATGTATTTCAAGATAGGAAAGTATAGAGGTGATCTTTGATCCTACCCAGAATATGGAAACAGCATGATGGTACATATGTATGTATGTTTGGAGATTAGTATCACTTCTTAGATATTGTGTGTAGGCGACTGCCAGACAAATTGTATGAAGCAATGTCGTCACTACATTCAATTTTTATAAAAATTGTTAAAAAAATTTTGAGATGTGCTATTACTATGTTAATATTTTTTATAGAAAATTAAATTATCTAGTTGGGGTGTTTCAGCTTTTTTCGATATTTAAAAAAAATGGAAATATAGGCAGTTAAACTCATAAATATATCAAAAAAAAAATATTCATGAGAATTGAATTCTCATGAACGAATCGACAGTTGGATTATGTTGAGGGTTCTGGGGAAAAAAAAATCAAAATTTACTTTTTATCCTACTATAGACTATTAATTTAAAAAGATGTTGGAATATCGACAACTAATCTCTAGTTGAACGAATTCTTACATAGATGTCGCTTATTATAAGGCTCTGTGCAAATGTGAGTGAGCTAAGCGATTTAGTAACGCCGTAGCCGGGGAGCGGGCGGGGCGGTGGTGGGAGTCATCGAATTACGTCGCCGAGAATGCGCCCCTAAGTGAATTGCCAGTTTATTACGGAGCTGGAGGAAAATTCGAGAAAAATTCAATTAGCCTCGAGAAAATTAGGTCCTCGTGCGACGTACAATGGCGGAGGAGTTCAGGCGAAGAAGACAACATGGAAGATTCCAGACACCCACCACCGACGACGGCAACAATGTCTCATTTAATAACGATAGCAAGCAACGAGCAAGTCCCGAGAAATGGGTACCATGATATTCGTTTATAATAACAACGTGACGATACAAAATAATCATATAAAGCCTTTGTTTGTTCTGGATATAGATCGTGGTGTGCTCACTAAGCCAAGTCATGAAGCGATTAATATACATTGGAGTATAGTGGATACAAAGGTTTTTACTGAAGAAAATAATTATTATCTATCACTAGTTGCATGTAACACATGAGATCCAACTGTCGATAGCGATAGTATGTATAGTTGAAGAATATGTACCAAACTATAAACCCATAAATACAAATTATTGAATATTGTCAGATATTTTGTTTTCTATACAACATATGTAGGTATGTATGTCAAGATAGGATAGTATGGAGGAAGGTCCTTTTTCCCTCCCCAGAATATGAAAATAGCATGATGGTATGTATGTATGTTTGGAGATGAAGTATCAAACTATTAAATCTTCTTACATATTGTGTATAGGCGACTGCCATACAAATGTATGAAGCAATGTCGTCACTAAATTCAATTTTTAAAAAAATTGAGATCTTCTACTACAATGCTAATATTTTTTATAGAAAATTAAATTATCTAGTTGGGGTGTTTCGGCTTTTTTCGATAATTGTAAAAGTTTTGGAAAAATAGGCAGTTAAACTCATAAATTTATCATAAAAAAAAATACTTTTCCTAATAAAAAATGTTTGAGAAACCCTGGAATTTTTTTGGAAAAACCAATTTGAGATTTTGTATTTGTCTATGTTTGTACCAATTATCAGCGTTCTAGTTTCTATGGTTTCTGAGATATATGGAAAAATAAAATAAAAATTCAAAAGTTGATAACCCCTGACTGAAACAAAAATTCAAAATTCCGAGTATAAAAGTTTTGTTGGCCTGTAACTGTTTATATATTCTGAAATTTTAGGCTCTGTAAATTGAGCGGATCAAAAGTTATAAGGGGGGGAAGGACACACACACACACAGACACACACACACACACACACACACACACACACACACACACACACACACACACACACACACACACACACACACACACACACACACACACACAGACACACACACAGACACACGAAATGTTCTACTCCGAATTCTGAGTAAATCCATATATGCTGCGAAGCCTCTAAGTTGGTATTTTTTTACTTCAAAGTTGGAAAAGCCGTGAAAAAAGTAGACCTCTGCATACAATTCTCGCGTATCCTGGCTTGAAACATTGTCGATATGTTAAGAGAACAAAGTTCTCCTGAACAAATCGACAGTTGGATAACCTTAGCGACATATTTTTTGATAAACATATTAATTAAATAAATTGAAAGCCAGATTCTGTGCCCCATATAGCACATAACAACTGCATTAAATAATACATAAAGCAAAACACTACAATCTACAAGCCTAAATCGTAGGTACTCAAAATATCCATTATTAGCGAAGTTCTTTCTTTCATGTTTCAAGCTTCGCATCTTTTCTTCCATTCCATCATATAAGAAATGAAATGATTTATTTTCCATGATTTTTACATATAACTACAACAAAAAAAAACTTTTAAAAACGAATGGGTTGTGGCCAACACTAAACTCAATACTACACATTTTTTCTACTTCAAAGGTTGTTAATCCTTAAATGCACTTGATATTGGATTCCTAAACAAATATTAGTTTCCCTTAGGACAAAAGTTTTCATTATACATCATATACATAAACACCCATAGTATGCAATCTCTACATAATACCTGTTGAAAAATTTATATAAAAAAATGCTTTAACAATAGACTATCATGTATGAGACGATGCATAAATGTTGATGAGATGATGGATATGTGTCCAGATAGAAGAATGGGGTGGATAACTCAATTTTCCCAAACAGATGCTTTTTAACCACTGTTGCAATTTTGAAGAGTGTATTTCTATTGTATCAAAGATTCAAATTCTATTATATCAATCTCGATTTTCCAGACAGTGAGAGCATTTTTGTTTTAACAGATGAAATCAAAGAGAAAAACTGAACCGTTGTCTATGGCAAACTAATCAGTTCTAAGTTAATGTACTTCACATAATTATATGGCGTCAATATGAAGTTCAACGGCCTTTTGGTTTAGGCTGTACAGAGGACACAAATTTTCATGTCTGTGTACGGCATACGGATTACAGCATACACATAAAACATTACGACGAAACTCTAAGTATGCACTCTCTACATGAAGCCATCGAGAAATTACAATAAACATGCTATGCACAATTGTTCCTATTTAAAAATTTACTGCCTCACTAGACAAGCTTGTTATGATGCAGTACTTCTCCAATTTGGTCTAAGGTTAAATATTATTAGATGCAAAAGAATTAACAGAAATAATTCAAAAACAGAAAAATATACAGTGACCTCACAGTTATAACAAATTACTTGTTTTTTATTCGATATTCATAACGTGATCAATATATTTACTAATTAATCCATTCGAGTTTGTGATTCGTTCAAAAGACCGAATCGTCTTTGAGGACGTTACAGGAATCACTCAACTTTGTTATCTCACAAAGCGGCTACTTAGTCGCAAAAATGTATTGTGGTCCTGTAAGAGGTTTCCCTGTGAATGAGCGACACAAAATGGAGGCGGCGCGGCGACACCATCTCCACTCTTCCCATTGACTGACGAGGGAGACCCTAAATGGCGAATAATAATAAAAAGAATAATAATTTAATAGCGAAAGAGACCTATTCAGCCCTTGGAATGTATGTGGAATGAGAGAAAAATTATCTTAATTAGTCAGTAATGAAGACTTTATTGCTCAGAGGGGAAAACGTACCTAAAAGATGCACCCTCCAATGAAAGCTTTGACAAAATACAGAAATGTACCGCGACTCCTTGATGTACCTGCATCTTTGGAAATCAAACTGAATTATACAATTTTATATTCCAACTGTCGATTCGTTCATGAGAATTCAATTCTCTTAATGAATCGACATTATTAAGCCAAGATGCGTGTACGAAGGAAAATTTTGTATGGTGTAGTGGACTTTTTGCAAGCTAATAACACCAACTAGAGACCTCGCAGCATATATGTTCCCATACATGGATTTACTCAGAAATTGGAGTAGAACATTTTATGTGAGTTTTGTGTGTGTGTGTTTGTGTGTGTGTGTGTGTGTGTGTGTGTGTGTGTATGTGTGTGTGTGTGTGTGTGTGTGTGTGTGTGTGTCTGTGTGTCTGTCTGTGTGTGTGTGTGTGTCTGTCTGTCCCCCCCTTATAACTTTTGATCCGCTTAATTTACAGAGCCCAAAATTTTAAAATATATTAAAAATTACAAGCCTACAAAAATTTTATACTCAGAATTGTGAATTTTTGTTTCAGTCAGGGGTTATCAACTTTTGAAATTTTGATTTATTTTCCCATATATCTCAGAAACCGTAAAAGCTAGAACGCTGAAAATTGAACGCTGAAACAAATACAAAATCTCAAATTAGTTTTTTTTTAAAAAATCCAGGGTTTCTCAAGCATTTTTTATTAAGAAAAATATTTTATTTATAATAAATTTATGAGTTTAACTGCCTATATTTCCAATTTTTTTTAAAATATCGAAAAAAGCCGAAACACCCCAACTAGAAAATTTAATTTTCTATAAAAAATATTAAAATTGTATTAGCACATTGCAAATTTTTTTCAACAATTTTTATAAAAAATTGAATTTAGTGACGACATTGTTTCATACAATATGTATGGAAGTAGCCTACTCGCAATATCTAAGAAGACTTAATAATTTGATACTAATCTCCAAACATACATACATATCATCATGCTGTTTTCACATTCTGGATATGATCAAAGGACTGACCTCCATACTATCCTATCTTGACATACATACCTAGGTACATGTGTTGTATAGAAAACCAAATATCTTAAAATATTAAATAATTTGTATTTATGGGTTTATAGTTTGGTTCTTATTCTTCAACTATACATACTATCGCTATCGACAGTTGGATCTCATGTGTTACATGCAACTAGTGATAGTCGATTTACTTTTCATTTGACGACATGAACGCAAAAACAAGTGCAGAATTTACGTGTTCTGAAATTTTTTTTAAATCTTGACGGTATTTATCTATAATATAGATCTCTATTTTACGAGCTTTAAAAATTATTATTCTTCATCTTCTATTATGTAGACCTTTGGGAATGTTTTAAGAGGTCTGCTTCTCCTGCGACGTGGACTCCCAGAAAAATCAATTTTCCCGAAGAAAATTGATGATTGTTCTACGTGTATTTTTCCTTTTATCATGACGACTCTTTCGGCTGATTGATGAATATGTAGAACAAAATTCAAAGTTCTTTCACAAAAATGGAATTCAATTGGAGAACCAAAAAAACTCAGTACCTAGACCAAATAAATTGATAATATAATTCGGTTTTATTTGTACATTGAAAATGTACAAATAAAACCGAAAACTCAGTACGTAGACCAGATATAAGGTGGACCAAAAGTTCGTTTACATTTCAAATTATGATTTCAAAGGTGGCCAGTTAATGGTACCTCTTTTGGATATCACTTTTTGTCCAAAAATTTCGCGAACAGCACTTAATGAGTCGTTGGAAGTGTGGCATGTTGTTCCATCTTGCTGAAACCACGATCGTTGATTAAAACCATCGAAATCCTGTTGTAAATCTTTGTGAAGAATACGAATCAAAGATGTTCTGGGCTCACCTAAGGAATTTGACCGATTTTAAGTAGAGAGTCCGGGATTTTCACGAATAGACGCTCGTACACGCTCGACGTTTTCGGATTCTCTTGATGTTACAGGTCGGCCGGATCGTGGTTGATTCATTAATGAACCAGTCTCCTCGAACTTCTGTAACCATTTTCTAATTAATTGAATCGATTAAGCTTCATTTTTACGCCGTATGTTGTAATGAGCGCAAAATTTTCGTTGCGCTAGAGTAAAAGAATCATGCGGTAGTACTCGCGTACACAGAACGCACGTTGTTTATCGCTGAACGACGCCATGGTATTGAATTCCCATTGACCGCTCTTACGTTTCGTAACCTCCTCCACCCCAACCGGCCGTCGCTGCTCGTCGCAGCTACCGATTCAAATTTAAACGGACTTTTGGTCCACCCTGTATATTGAAAATGTACAAGTAAAACCGAAAACTCAGTACCTAGACCAGATATATTGAAAATGTACAAGTAAAACCGAAAAGCCTTCTGGAATGTATCTATTTAAAAATGAGTATTTTGTATACATATATTGTGTATATAGGAAAAAATTGTTTGAAGAAATTAACGCAGCCAAAATAACTTACGGGATAAAGAAATAAATCGGAAATTAAGTATGGAAACTTAAAAGATGAAGTCAAACGATATTTTTTTAACTGGCCTTTTTAATACCTTTTTTAAAACATTGACTGCTTTTTTTAATCACACGAAATAAAGAGGGAGAAAATTAATGCCACATTTGATCCACAGTTAAAAGAGATAATTGTAAAAGCCTAATAAATATAAATGTATTCGAGCATAACACAAGATGGGCTACTCTTGGCTAAGTAACTCATGAATGATGGATATTCTGTGTAACATTCTGGGTCTGCGGATTCTAGGCCAGGAATCTGATCTTCTAATGCAGGGTTATAAAATATTATGGACGTAGAGGCTTACTGGAGGCATTAACTCCAATGAAAATATGACCGGGAGAGGGAAAAAACCATACAACATTATATCTCACGGTGGAATTCTCAGAGAGTAGGGCGAAAGTAAATGTTTTTTTTCGGAATTAAATAGATAAACAAGGGGCGCAGATTTTTTTTTTCATTTTCAAAGGCAATTGTTTGGTTTCGTTGTTGTAAATTGATTCTCATGTAATTTAGAGAGTAAAAAAAACGGATTTTTGAAATTCATTAACTTTTGCGCTTTTGGTTGTAACCTGAAATGTGTATATTCTCAACAATTCTCGAAGTTTCCCGATAATTTACAAAGATCGACGAACCTCAGACCATCGCCGTCCTTAGAGGTCGATCGTGCAATTATTCTGATTATTCATGCGTTAACTGCTAAACTGAATAGAGTCGCGTAAATCTTAGTATACCAGTTCCAACACACGACATCACAAACGATTGAATTTATTATTTAATTGTATCTATATTAATTCTGAATATACCAGTGTTGATCATATATGTACATAAGTAGATCTTTTATCTAAAACCCTTCATCACCATAAATTATACATTATCAAATATTTATTGAACTGAAATTTTGCAATAAGAGTATGAATCTCATGCATTAATTTCTTCAAAATTAACAGGTGTAAAGTGATCAAAATATGAATTAATGTTTGATTGAATGGGGAAAATTATTAAAATGATACATGTATGTATGCATGTATATTTTATTTAGATGTAAAAAATAAATGCATTTTCTTACATCTAGTAGGTATAACCAATAAGCAATAAGCATTACAAGTTGAAAAAATAAAAAGGTTACACAGTATGAAATATATAAAAACAAAAAAAAAACAAGAAAATATTCAAATTTACACAAAAATATCTTAAAAGAACTTTTCCTTTATGTATTCAACACAACCCCCACTTTCACCAAGGTTCCTAAGCGTTAAAATCAATTTTTTGATGCACTCACCATAAAATTTCGTTTCACCAAACAATCTTACTACCGTTAAGTGACGCCGGCGACTCAACTCTTAAGTGACGGTCTTTTGTGGATCATGTCATTCATCAACATATTTTGTAACTAAAATTATTACATTTCAGCACATTGTTAATTGTTTTGTGTCATAAGTGTTATATTTTATGATATATTTGATTTTTCTATGTTATCCAGATATAAAATAGAATTTTATTTAAAACAGCATAATAATTGATGAGAACGAAAACAATAATGGCGGTATGCACAATAATGCAGGTAGCAAGGGTAGAATAGCAGGTATTGGATGGGTATTGGCAGGTATGCGACACAGCGCTCGCGGCCATTCACGACACTAATGCGAATATACCTACTGATGAGATCAAAGTAATACTTTATTTCAAACAATTTCAAAAACTTGTAAAAATTGGGAACTACACACTCAATAATATTTGATTGTTATTTTAATAAAATAAACAAGATAAAGTATGTGTTCTTGATATTTTAATATTTCTATACAATTAAACTTGAGTTCGTATTCCTATACACCGGAAATTTAAGGAGAGTTGAGCCTAAGGCTCAATTAAGAATTTTAGTTTTTAGTTGGTGAAATGCAAATTCATTGAGTGATGCACTCAAAGATTTGAGCTCCGAGCAGGTAGTTAGTTGATGATCCATTTGATGTTCCTTGGTGAACACGGCCAGTATTGTGCTTTCTGATTTCACTAGTAATATATAGGTGGTTGACGATATAACTCATTTCATGAGTAAATTTCATTAAACGTAAATTTAAATTAGTAAATTTCATTTCATTAAACGATATGGCTTATTTTATTAGTTGATGTGTGTAGATAATATGGTTGTTTTCACTCGTTATAAGTAGGCTGTCTACAATATGGCAGATTTTACGACTATGTGCAAACGATGTTTGAATGTTTTTTGATTAAAAAATTCATTCTATATATGTTTGCTTTCATCAGTATAAGTATGTTTTTGATTCAAAATTAATTCAAAATATGGTTGCTTTCACTAGTACACAATATGACAGATTTATTTTGTGTATACAATATGACAGATTTTACGACTATGTGCAAACGATGTTTGTATGTTTTTTGATTCTAAAATTAATTCTAAATATGGTTGCTTTCACTAGTACACAATATGACAGATTTATTCCATGCATACAAAATATGACAGATTTTACGACTATGTGCAAACGATGTTTGTATGTTTTTTGATTCTAAAATTAATTCTAAATATGGTTGCTTTCACTAGTACACAATATGACAGATTTATTCCATGCATACAAAATATGACAGATTTTACGACTATGTGCAAACGATGTTTGTATGTTTTTTGATTCTAAAATTAATTCTAAATATGGTTGCTTTCACTAGTACACAATATGACAGATTTATTCCATGCATACAAAATATGACAGATTTTACGACTATGTGCAAACGATGTTTGTATGTTTTTTGATTCTAAAATTAATTCTAAATATGGTTGCTTTCACTAGTACACAATATGACAGATTTATTCCATGCATACAAACAGCGCCACAACTACTGTCAGCACTGAGTTTTGAGCCATCGGTATATATATAAGTATAGTCTGGCCATTTATCAGATGTAGCATTGTTAAATAAGATATTAATTTGATTTTCGGACAAGGTGAGAGATTTATTAGGACCAATATTTTCAAAAACAGAAAGCTCAAGTGTCATAGCATAATAGGGAATGCGATAATATGGAAGCATTAGTTGTGAAGATATAGGGTACTGAGCTGAAATGGTTGACAGACTGCAACAAAGATATGGCATTGGTTTATTCGACAAGGGTTCTTTGGAAGACCAGACAGATAATAAGGTTCTTAAACGATTTAAAAGAGGGTGCGTAGAAATCATTAATCTTTTGGATAAAAAATTATCGGATAGGTATTGTCTTCTAAGTTGAAGGGGCATTTCAGTACATTCGACTTGTAGAGCATTTATCGGAGAGGACTTCATCGCACCAAGAATAAGTCTAAGACATTTTGATTGTATTCTATCAATTTTGATTTGTAAGTATTTGGGAAGAGGAGCCCACAAGAAACTACCGTAATCTAAGTGACTTCGAACTAAGGAGTTGTACAGCAGTTTCATGGTTGCAGGATGGGCTCCCCACCATACTCGTGAAACTGCTCGAAGTGGGTTGATACTATGTTCGCATTTAGATACAACATACTCGATGTGGTGTTTCCAAGATAGTTTACGATGAAGTAGTATGCCTAAGAATTTAACTGACTCAACTTTAGGTATTTCGACAGTATCAACTTTAACAGAAATATGAGGCACATGATGTTTTCTTGAGAAGACCATGATTTGACTTTTCTGAGGGGCCAACATAAGACCATTAGAGTGTAGCCATTTATTTAAAAGGTTTAGAGCTTTACTTATTGATTTCACTGCAGAATGTACATATCTATTAGCTAAGTACAAAACTATGTCATCTGCATATATGAGAGTAGAGCATATACCTTGAAGAGATATATCCAGGTCGTAGCAATAAATATTAAAGAGCAGGGGACTTAACACCGATCCCTGGGGTAAACCTTTCCAGATGGTTCGAGAAAAGGTTTTGTCACAACCAAGTATCTTTGTGCATCTTTGTGCAAATATATTGTGTATAAGATTACAGAGTTTAACTGGGATTTCTAATGACATCAGTTTATTTTTAAGTATTGGAAGATTGACATTATCGAATGCACCAGTTACATCAAGAAAAGCTGTCATCATGTCTTGCTGCTGTGATATGGCGATTTGGGCATCGGTTATTAGTATACTTAAGTTGTCCATAACTGATTTCGATTTTCTGAATCCAAATTGTGTAGAGGAAAGAATTTGGTGGTGTTCCACGAACCAATCGACTCGATTTTTTACCATGTGCTCTAACAATTTGAGAAAGCAAGAGGATAAGGTTATAGGTCGGTATGATGATCCAATATTGGGGTCTTTGCCAGGTTTAGGAATGGGAATAATATCGTCGGCCTTCGTGGCTCAGTTGGTTAGATATCTGACTGCTGAGCCAAAGGTCCCGGGTTCGATTCCCGGTGGAGACACAGTTTTTAATTGTGTTTTCAGTCTGGATCTGTGAGACGATTAATATCGTAAGTCTCCAGAATGTGGCAACTTGTTATTGGGTGCGTGTTAAATAATATTTGACATAGTACCTGTTAGTTGCCCGAGAAACAATATTAAATAAATAAATAAATAAATAAGCTGAGTTTTCCAGCTTCTTGGAACATAACCAGAGTCCAGAATGAAGTTGAACATTTTTAAAATATAAAGTAGAAGATCTGTTGGGAGTTTCTGTATAATTATATAAGGGATACCATCATTTCCTGGAGCGGAGTGGCGTAAAGATTTGAGAGGGTTCATTAATTCTTGAATATGGAAAGGGGAGGTTAGCCAATTATTACTTGGAGGAGAGGTTTCGAGGATAGGGCTTACTTGGAGGAGAGGTTTCGAGGATAGGGCTATGTTGTTCTAATTCCGAAAAATGTGGGACATACGATGGAGCTATTTTATCTAGGAAGCCTTCCTTCCATTGGTTACCGGGAACGTATTGTTTTGGGGGATTGTAAACTGAACGAAATTGTCGGATTTTTTCCCACACATATGTAATAGGAGAGTTTGGAGAAAGAGATGAACAAAAATTCACCCAACCTTGTCGTTTCTTCTTTCGTAAGGTTTTTTTGGCTTTTGCCAGAGCTCTTTTAGCGTTAAAGAAATTTTCACTTGTCATATTATTTCTGTAATTTCTCATGGCCAATTTCCTTGACTTTACTATTTCAGAACAATCTTCATCCCACCATGGAGCATGTGGGGAAGGTTTTGGGTGAGTGTGTTGTGTTTTGACGTGCATAGAACTTTCTGCTGCTGAGTGAATAATTGAAAGAATATCAGAAAATGTGTTATCTATTTGTGTATTATAGGAAATTGACGACAAAGTGTTTATTTTGGACTCAATAATTTCACGGAATTTATGCCAGTTGGCATTTTTATGAGAACTATATTTTTCATGTGAAGACATTTGATAATTATTATTGTATCTGTGATTAATATTTATTAGAATGGGAAAGTGGTCGCTAGATTGAGCATCAGGAATGACACTCCAGGTTGAGCCCGAGGCAAGGTTAAGAGAACAAATAGAGATATCTACTGCACTGGGGTTTTGATTTGGGTGGTGCAGTCGAGTTTCACTGCCATCATTCAGTATGCATAGATTGTTGTCGTCAATGAATGTTAGTAAAGAATTTCCAGCATTGTCGTTGATTCCGCAGCCCCAAGAAGTGGAGTGTGCATTAAAATCACCGAGAATGAAGAAGGAAGGGCTTAGAAGTGGTGAAACTGAATTCCAATAACTAGTATTAAAAGCAGTTTTGGGAGGGGCATAAACTGAAACAAAAGATATAGAGTTTATAGTGGCTGCCACAACTTGAATGACAGGATGGGGAGGGAGATCGATTTTTTTGAAGGAAAAGTGGGTTTTGACGAGAAGAGCTGTACCGCCTCCGAGTCCGTCGGGGCGATCTGAACGTAAAATGGAATATCCTGGGATGGAATAATTTATTCCTGGACGCAACCAGGTTTCCGATATTGCAGCAAGGCAAATAGAATGTTTATGGAGAGTAGTCATTATTTCATGTTTATTGGATACTGCGCTTCTGCAGTTCCATTGAAGAATACATAATGGATTATTAATCAGACGTCGATTGTCCATTATAAGAATTTAGAATAGATTTAAGAAGAGGCAGGGCATTGGCAGCGATGGACGGTAAATTATCTGTGTTACTTAAAATTGATAGTAAGTCGCACGCGTATTCTATACAAATAATACCTAAATTGACACAGTGTGAACGCTTTCAAGGTTGAACGAAGAATATTAATCGAAGATTTACGACAGCTAACGACATGACCCGATATTCACTGTCGTTGGGCAAGTACATACCTATGTACTCAGTGGTATCAAATACCACAACAAGGTATATAATATGATAGTAGTTTGTTACAGAGAAATATTTGCCACATATTTGTATAGAAGTGTTGAACACTGAACACGTACATAAAAGAAAGAGAGCATGATTTACCATTATCTTTGCCTCTCTTCCGACAAATTCGTTTTGTTTCCTTAGATTTGGACTGAATCTGAGAAGTTTGAGTTAAGGAGTTAAACCGACTTGAATATCGGACGAAGGGATTTACTTAAAAATGCCTTTTGTTGTTCCGATAACCGCTCAAACAAGCTGAAACGAGGTTGGAATTTCAAAATTGCTGGAGGTTTGAACATATTTATCAGATATCGGAATCTATTTATAATTGCTTACTTAATCGAGCGCTTATAATTTGATGCGGTCAGTCAAACGGGAGTTATAGGCAAGCAAGATTAGCAAGGATCAATTAAAAGAAAATTATGTCACGTCATCTGAATCTGTAAAAATATTAGAAAAAAAAACAAAATAAATTATACAACGTTGTTCGTACACGCTAATCTCCGATACCGCTCATCCGATTTAAATTAAATTTTGTAAACTTGAATGGTTGATTCCAACTTGAGAGATAGGCTTTGGACCCGATAGGTATCTCGATATATTTTTTTTAATAAGGCACAGCCACCAATAGAGGCGGATTTGTGAAAAGTCTGCAACCCTCATGGGACGTTATCAAGATCTTAAAAAAACTGATTTTTTATCGAAAAATACATACAACCACAAATTTAAACTTTCCTACACACTGGACCTGAGAATACACGACAGTTAACTTGACCAAGGCCGGATGAGCTATCAAAGTTTAGCAAAAATATTCAATATAAAAATATAGTGTTAAAAATCATACATCTACGTAAATAATAGGTATAGTGAGAAATACAATTTACAATAATAAACTTATTCCTAACCTCAAATGACAAAGGTGTTGATAACATTTTTCCTGCAACCAATTTCCATTCAATTTATAAAGCAAGTCGTTATTATCATTAAAGACTAAATAAACCAAACCGTAAATTATACGGGATGCAATAAAATACAACAGCGAAATAATAGTGAGATGTGTACGTTAATCTCCAGTCCCCTTATAATTTTGGTTAGGTTCAGTAAGTCTGTAATAATAATAATAGCGACTCGCATGAGCGAGTTGTATAAATTGAATGAAAACTGAATGCAGGACGAATGTTTTCAACACCTTTATCATTTGAGGTTAGGAGTAAATCAATTATTTGCTCGCATTTGATCTCATTCTTCAAATAATTTAATTTCTCAACATAATTTACGTCGTTGTATAATACGTACTATTTTTAATACTACTTATTATTTTTTGTGTTAAAAATTTCGCGTATAATGTCAACTTTGAAAGCTCATATGTACGATCGATACGGTACGGTAAATTTAGCTGCGGTGTATTCTAAGGTCTAGTTACACACCCTAGGATTTTTAAAGGACGAAAGGATCATTATTCATTTTTAAGTTGTGTAAGCTATCAATAGATGGCGGTGTAAAATAAATCTATTGAGATATGTATTACGCATCTAGAAAATATACCACACTGTACGAAAAACAAATGGTAAAATATGTAAAATGAGGTCTATATAGAAGATGGTCTGTGGCAGAACAAAGTGTGCCTGGGCACAATAGTATATTATATACATAATTAATAAACAATATTTCTTTTGAGTCCATCAATTCCCATGAATATATAGACAAACATATTGCAGATGTTCCTTTAAGGACCGGCGTTCATGTGTCTGAACTACATTTATAACTGATCAATATTTAATAATGAAGATATTCTGAAATCGCATAAAAATTTACTTTATTTTTATATTCTGATCGGAATGAATGATATGAGTAGAGAATTTCGATCAAAGAATAAATTCCATAATCACGAAAGTAAGATTTTTATTTTTTTTATTTTGATTTTTTTTCTATCCAAAAACATAGAGTAGATATAAGATACAAAATAATTTAAAGGTAATATAAGCTTATTCATACATAGTAGACATACAAAGTAAATACATATAAGTTATTTCATTGCAATAAATATAATTTCATTATTTCACCATTGCTTACATAGTTAAAGCTATCTCTTTTTGTTTGTATCTTTGTTACTAGCCCCCTCACTAGGCATAGCCTGTGCTAAGGTGAGCTAGTTTTATATTGTTGTCTATTGCGTTGTTTATTTATATATACGTTTACATATAATAGAAGTCAATGTACATACATACGCTACGCATTCAAGCGTATGCATCCTTCTTTCTGTCTTTCCAAACACAATATTTCATTATGAGTCATTAACACACAACAAAAATTGTAAAAATAAGTTATTTGTTGAAAAAATTGATTGTAATAGTGCATTTTACATTTTATTTGGTAGAATAATTTCCTTCAGGATTTTTTCATCTATTTCATAAACCCATCTTAGTGATAGTTTTTTAAATTCTTTTGCATTTTTAATGTTTTTAATATCTGTTGGTAAACTATTGAAGAGTTTTGTTGAAAAGTATCGTACGCTACGTTGTCCAAAAGTTGTTTTAATGTATGGTATATTTAAGGTATTTGTTGTACTTAACCTAGTGTGTTTATATTGTTGTGAGCTAGTATATTGGTCTTCTCTTTTTAGCTTGTATAATAGCAGATATTTTGCATATATTTTTGTAATTGTTGGAACTTTGAATTTTGTGAAAATCTCTTCAGTATTCGTTCGAATAGGTACCTTAAGTATAACTTTTATGATAGCTTTTTGGGCTATATCTATTTTCTTTTTTATTGCTAGCGTTGCACTTCCCCATCCAATAATTCCATATTCCATTATTGAAGAGAGATGCTTTGAGAGAGAGCTACTTAAAAAACAGAATAAAATAGCGTATAAGAGAATATGTTATTTGGTTATTAAAAGGAGCTATCGTTAAGGAGCCAGGATCGGAGCATTCAGCTCTCTATGCCTATACCTGACAGGAACAAGGCGTCATGACATGTTGTATCTTATAGGTTCACACCTAGCTGTGCCACGTACATTTTTGCTGATGTAATTACGTCACAAGAAGAGACGTGGGAGTCAAATATATATCTCGATCAAATGGCCTTAAAATTGACTGAGAAATCGCAGCTACATAAAATCCCTCTCGAATAATCATTTGTCAAAAATAATTTGCGTCGGAGAGGGACCCTACACCACCACTACCACTGCGTTAACGAAATCCATCATCCGGGATCGATCCCAGCACTTCCGCACGAGTCCCCCTCATCTCGATTGATGGAAACCTCCCCCGAGATGGATTCCCATTTGGCAACCCCCCCCCGCCAACCCGGTCCGGTTCGCAGAATCCACATTTGTTACGGAGACCTTCGATTACGGCTTTAGCCAACAATATCCCACCGCCTCGTGTTCTATCTCACAGTGGATGGGGCCATATTGGATAATACTTGTAATTGAGTTGTTACTATCTGTTTATGGACGCTGTTAATACTAAAGCATACAAGACCGTCATCCTATGTATTGTATGTATTATGGGTTTGGGATAGCTCAATCTGTACATTTTAGATTATTAAAACGTTGCTTCGGCATGAGATCAAAAACTATTAAACCCATCTACGAGGATACACCTATAACCTAAAATACATTATCAAAGTTTGTTCAAGTATCAGATCGATGGATTCTAAATAGCATTTACTGCAGCAGTGAGGCTAATTTGACAAACAAAGATTTTTGAAACAAATCCTTAACAAATTATACTGGTCAATGTTTCAAAAACATGTAGGCTATTAATTTGTTATGTACGCTTGATGGTCTTCTAAAATCCCCATGGCTAAACGACCTGGAGTGTAGACTCTAAAAATAAAATAATCACTAAGTCAGATTTGAAAAAGTTTGCACAGTTAAAGATACTTTATACCACTCGCTAAAGACTTTTGAAAACGCGTTTACAATTCAGTGAGAAAACTTTGTTTAGTGAGAAAGGTAAAAAAAAAACTACAATAATTATCGTCAAAGTATAAAAACTCTTGAAAAGTAAGGAGCGCATTCGAGTTAGGACGGTTCTTTGTCGGTAACTTGAGTTTCCGCTGCATTCAATTCCCTCAACACAAGTTTTTCTTTCGGTAACTACGGACGGTTTTAGGTAACGTTGGAACGTACATTTATAACAATTTTCTGACGGAAGATTACAAAAATATCAGTGTTTTTTTTTGTTTCATATTTTGTTGGAAGAATTTGTATCCTTCAAAGAGTTTTACTTTCCAACTGTCTTACAGATGTATTTATTTTTAAAATGGCAACAATTCTTAGAAAATTAATGTTATCATCTCCTTTTAGAAAGACTTTACTTCAGTACAATATAATATACACATTATAGGTTTGTATTATAAATTAGCAAAACTTTTTCCAAAACATTCAATATTTTGCCAGTTAACAGTTGATTTGTGTTCAGTTTGGCTTGCCATTTTTTTTTTTTTTTAAAGAATGAATATGTCCTTGTATAACAAGTACATATACATCCTTATACATTCCCTAAACTAAGCATAAGCATTCATTATGAATAAGCCGTAAATACGTTGAAGATTAAAGGGACACACGATAAGAGATTTGGTTTATTTTTACTTCACACAACCCTGTAAACGTAAGTCATACATAATACGTCCACGCAGTATCTTCTATTTGAGGTAGGAATAGATATCCAAACGCCATACTTTCCTCTTTAAATACACGATTCACGCCTCATGATAATATTTATGATACGTTCACGCCTCATGATACGTTACTAGTCTTAAAATTCGGTTAACAAAAAATAAGGCGCATGCCTCACTTAATTCTTACCGCACTTTGGTTGCGCACAATATATTGTAGTGTTCGAAAGTATTGTCTTAGTCGAAATACCATATTGTGTAATGAAAACATGTAAAAATTACACTAGAACTGTGAAAGAACGACAAGATTTCATTTCATGCTGCATATTTTTTTGATAACTAATATATTTATATGATTTTGTCTATAGTTATTTTTATTTCGAGTAAACATATTCGCATATTCGCTTATAGGTATGCAGATGTATTGTATTCGCTTTTTTATACAGCTATAACTCAATATATGTTTGTCATTATTTGGTGTGAGAGATAATTATAGTGTGATTGCACGGGAGTAAAAGAGAAAATATGTCTGCAGTGTGTGTCTGAATTATAAATATAAGTACTGTATTATCTCTTTCTCACTTACAGTATTCTGTCGTGTGTGCTCTTTCTTGGTGATTTTGTAATAATTCGTTACAATGTACGATTTGTGTAGAGCGTTTTGCTCTCAAATAACGTATCTATATATAAAATGTCATTGGTCTACCCTGTATTTATTATAAGTAATCAACTTTACCTTTCATTTGGTCTTCAACGCTCAAGTTATTTCGTTGTATGATTTTCTTACCAACCTTGTGACAATAAAACAGTTCAGTCCACAAGTTGAAATGAATATCTTACCTGCAACAATGAAAAAGAAAACATTAATAATCAAATTAATTATAAAACAGACATTTACATTATTACAACATTGATAAGCAATTTGGCTGACATTTAATGGAAGAAATTTTCTCAAATAAACGAGCATGTTTCTTAGATGATCCGGAGTATTATTTTTTTTTTACTTTTTCGATCGATAATACTTGATGGAATTCCATTACAAATGTGTTTTATTTTAATATATGATTTAATATATACCTAGACACTTCTTTCTGTCGGGACGCCCTTTGATGAGTAAAACAGTACATTTTAATTTAAAAGTTCATGATTCTAAATCAATTTGATCGTAGTCTTTATTCAGACTGGTGATTTAATTTCTTCAAATCAATAATATCGTGAGTAGACATCATTTTTACTCCTCACTACCGCAAGGAGATATAGTGGGGATTTATGAATTCGCAATTTTTAAGATTTTTGCTGAGATTGTATTCTGAAAGTTTCATCACAACGTAGGTATCTGTGTGTGTGTGCTGTGTACTATGAACTATGTACGGCGTGTTTATTCAACTTAATCGATTATGTAGACTTAAGTACTTATTCGTTTCTTTTCAAATATGTATATCTATTTCTCACTTAGACCCCATTAGATTTTGAAGGATATCTGATTAGTGCCTCTCATTTTTTAACTGTCAAATATTTCAAAGTGACCCCGAGCTCAGGAAACATAAAATTTTTGTTTTTCAAATTGCTAAAAAGGCACATCATTTTCACACAATGGCATTGAAGAATTATCAAATTTTCATAGTAAAATATTTAATTTAAAAATAATTTTTAAACTAATATCATGAAAATGTTGAAAATTAATTATTTATTTATTTATATAATTTATGTACATGTTAACAAAGGGAGGTTATTATCTTTATAAAATTTGAATACTTTGTGGAGTAACTTGATAGTGAGGAGTTAAGCGTTGGCCACATCCCATTCGGCCATTTTTTTTTCTTTATTAATGTTGTGCATAAAAATGAATAACAATATTATTTTCCAGATCTATAGGTAATTATGTTCATATAAATATAGTATAGAAAAAATGAAGCTGAATAGGTAGCATTCAAGTAATAATTATATACAAAAAACAAATAGGTTTTACTTTTATCAAAACACAAAAAAAGAATCTGCATATTTGATATTGTTTATCAACGGAAAGAATAAATATAGAAATAAAAATTATAGAAAAACTTAATGAATTTCGTCAAAGGTAATAAACGGTTTTCCGGGTACTTTCTAACTGAAATTCTGCCATAAGTTATTATTAATTTCTCAGAAATAGGTTTGATGTCTCTTCATTCACGAACATAATATATTAAATGAATATTTAGTTCATCGTTTGAAGTGCAGAATACAAAGCATTTCAACTTGAAACTGTATTGAAATAGGTTTATATATGCAAGAAGAGAGACATTATATATTATAGTACCTAGTAACAATCTATAGACCGATTTATTGTTACAATACCGCCTTTACGACATCTACAAAATTAATTGCGAATCAACATCATTATATACGAAATGTGATATTTCATCTTTAAACAATACCTGAAGATGGTATCAGTTATGCGTAAAAGTTTACTTGCATAGTTGATTAGTAAATAATTATTTTTATAAAAATTAACTATATTTTAAACTTTATTTACACCACGTATCCACGATTCGATATTTTTGGAATGTTTGGATCAATAATAACTTAAACCAGATAGTTATGAAAACAGTTACATTTTCTAGCAAATTCCGCAACCATAACACTGAGTTAATTGAATCAAAATATTTAAATAAGATTCCAGGCAAGATTTTAGATGAAAACTGTTTGATTAGTGCAGGGCGCCCAGAAGTGCACACAACACACTATTTTCTCAAACTCAATTATTACGACGTGAAACGTTCATCAGCCAGTTCAGTTCACTCATTGTGTATATGTAGACGAGTCCAGAGTACAAGAGCGCAGCGCAATACCTGGTGAATAATTCAATTTTCCTTCGGCTGATGGCTTAGGAACGAACAAAATACCGCGGCAAAGCAAATGAGAGGTTTTCATAAAGGGTGTGACGTGTCCCATTAGCTACATGGAGATACACTTTGTCATTTTGTCGGAGAAATGTTCCAACTGTATAACAGAGAGGAAACAAAACAAAATTATGCTTTTATTGGAGCGTTTCCATTACATCCATTGCATGCCAGAGATGAAATGCAAAGAAGAAGCATCTGTAAATGCAGAAACTATGAGAGCAGAAGAATAGTTACAGAACAGAAGCAAATAATAAATGAAACAATGCAATCTAAAAACCAAAATAAAATAAAATGGTGCGATCCCAAACTCTAGAAATGTTCTAATGAGAAGAAATTATAAAAAATACCGCCTTTGACAACGAACTTTGCACTCTCGTCAAGTCTCGTATCCAGTTGTATCGCTGCCACCGCGAAGGGAGGTTGTGTTAGTATGCTCACTCGCCGCCACACTCGCCGTTAAGTGATATTATTGTTCCGTGATTTTCTGGTTTTGGAATCGCTCAAGGGAAGTGATTTTTTCTTTATAATCGTATTGTTGTTTGATGTTTTTCTTTCTCATTTCTATGTAAAATTTATTCTTTTTCAGTTATTCTATACCTATATTACTTATTTATCTTTTGATTTTTATTTTGATTTATTTATTCCGTTCGTGGTAACGAATTTTCGTTTATTTATATACATATATAGGTGCATTTCTATCTTATTTAACTTTGTTATTCTTTTTGTTAGTGAAATTTTTATTTTTGTTTCGATCTTGTCATAATGGAAGAAATCCATAAACCTCCTGACCCTCCTGACGACATAACAATCCAACCGAATTCCTCTGCCGCAAAACCTAATAAAAGAAGACGCGAAGGAAACGATTTTCCTTCTCCTTCTTCCCCTACTTCCAAGTATCCTGATGTATCTGAAGCTTCTCACGCTAGTCCCTTAAATCTGAAGTACAGCAGTAACTCTCTCCCTCCCTTTTTGGTTTATGTCCAGAATGTGGACAATGATGCTTCTCTGCACCCTATGAAATTCGGCCAAATCCTCTATAAAAACAAAATTGTTAATGTCTCTCCCGGCGGTGTCAAAGCCGAGGGAAGAAACAAGATTTCCGTCTCCTTCACAAACCCCAATGCTGCTAATTCCTTTGTAGATTCTTCAATTCTTACCTCTAATAACCTTAAAGCATATATTCCATCTTTTAAACTTACAAAAATGGGCTTAGTAAGAGGCATCTCCACCGAACTGTCAAATGATGACATTATAGAAAATGTGTCTGTGCCATCCCAATTTGGAAAAATAATCAAAGCCAGACGTTTGAATTATAAAGATTCCTCGTCTGGATCTATCGAATGGAAACCCTCTCAAACGGTTGTTTTGACCTTTGAAGGTCAGACTCTTCCGAAGAACGTCTACCTCTACTATAACTCTTTGCCAGTTGAGCTATATACATTCCCAACAGTTCTTTGTTTCCGATGTTGCCGTTACGGTCACACTAAATCCCAATGCCGTTCTCAGCCTCGATGCTTCAAATGTGGGGAATCCCATTTGGGGGAAACCTGTGCATCAACAAAACCTGTTTGTATTAATTGTTCCGGTGCTCATCCTGCTTCTAGTCTCTTTTGTCCCGAATTTTCGAGACAAAAAAACATTAAACACTCAATGGCCTCCGAAAACATTTCTTACGTAGAAGCGTCAAAATTATACCCAACAAGTAAAATGAGTTACACAGAAGCTACATCGGCTTCTTCCTCCACGCCTATTTCCATTCCTTCACGTAATCAATCCTTAAAAATGACTCTTAAAAACATTCCGAAAGAACAAAGACCTAAAGTTTCTCCACATTTTGACAAAGCCAGTCATGAAAATCTTCTTTCATACACAAATGGCCAAGCTACAATGCCTAGTGACGGCTGCGCCATGCGTTGCAACCCAGAACCTTTCAACAAATCCAACGACCTGACGTCAATCATCCCCATGATAGCCCAAATCCTAATTTCTTTATTTTCTGACATCGATAACTTACCGTCCTACGCTGCCAACTCTCTTCCATTCCTCAACGATCTAGTGCAATATAATGGCTCCACATCCAAAAACAAAGAATGATAACTCAATCTGCATATTACAATGGAACAGCAGAAGTCTAGTTTCGAATAAAATAGACTTTTGCTATATTTTAAAAACATACAATATTAATATTGCTGCGGTATCAGAGACCTGGCTTAAACCAGGATCCGATTTTTTTATCCCCGGTTACACGATTCTACGAGACGATCGATATGATGCTCATGGAGGAGCTGCGTTAATATTTAAATCTTCATTGCCATATAATGTAATAAATATCCCCTCACATTCTAATATCCAAATAGTTGCTGCTAACATAAATAATATAAGTTACATCTCAACTTACTGTCCACCTAACACTTTTTTTGATCCTAACTACTGGAATTTATTGATATCATTATGTTCCTCTCAAATATTTATATTAGGTGACTTTAATGCCCACTCGCCTTCCTGGGGATGTGTTTCTCAAGACAGTTCAGGCGACTCAATTTTGACGTTTTGCGATGATAATAATATGTGTATCTTGAACAATGGCTCACCAACTAGATTTACTTCACCATCACAAAATCAAAGTGCAGTTGACCTTTCCTTGTGTTCTACCAATCTTGCTACCTCCACTTCCTGGACCGTCATGGATGACACCTTTTCTAGTGACCATTTCCCAATAATTCTAAACTATTCTCCTAGTCCATCGTTTTCAACAACATATACAAAAGTCAGTAAATTCAAATTGAATTTAGCAGATTGGTATAACTTCCATAAAATCTTAGAAGAATCCGTTAGCACTCTTCCACCTCTTATGTTTCCAGCGGATTTAAATACAATTTTCTCTAAACTATTATCAGTTATTAAATCAGCTGCCGAGTCTTGCATTCCAAAAACAAAAAAATCGAAAAAATCTAAAACTCTCCCGCCATGGTGGGACGACGAATGCTCAGAACTCATTCTAGAGAGAAAAAAAGCCATGAAAAAATACAGGAAAAATATGTCACTGTCCAATTTTCTTAATGCAAAAAATATTCAAGCATTAACTAAGAAAACTTTAAGAAAAAAAAAACGTCAAGGCTGGTATGACTTCTGTAATTCCCTTTCTCCAGAATCTTCTTCTTCTCAAATCTGGAATAAAATTCATAGATTTCGTGCATCATATTCTCCTACATATACTAACTCCCAGGATGACTGGATAATGTCATTTACCGATAATTTGGCCCCTGCCTACGTTCCAAGCTTTGAAGAGGTATGCAACTCTTCTCATAATTCACAGCCCGCCTCCTGGCTAACCTCTCCATTTAAAATAGAAGAATTATTAATTCAAATTCAGTCATTATGTAATACGGCTCCAGGAGTGGATGGTATTTCAAATATATTTTTTCAAAAATTTCCTGCTAATCTTCTGTCATACCTTTTAGATATGTACAACCTAATTTTACAAATAGGATTCGTACCTTCAGAATGGAAGACCCAGATAGTTATTCCAATTTTGAAACCGGGTAAAGATGCAAAACTTGGTTCTTCCTATAGACCTATTGCACTTTCATCTTGTTTCTTAAAATTATTAGAGCGTATGTTGAAAAAACGATTAGATTGGTATATAGAACATAATAACCTTCTTTCGACTTCACAATTTGGTTTCCGAAAATCAAAATCTTGTCTTGATAACCTGAGTATTTTAACAACTGACATTCGGACTGCTTTCTCTAAACAAGAATCTACTGCAGCAGCCTTTTTAGATATATCTGGCGCATATGATAACGTTCAGCTTCCTGTACTGAAAAATAAATTATCTACAATAGGTATTCCGGATCAACTGTGTCGTCTCATTCATAACATATTTTCCGAACGCACTATTAATATCAATAGAAATAATATAAATATATCAAGAACCATATGGAAAGGATTACCTCAGGGCTCCGTATTAAGTCCTATTTTATTTAATGTCTACTGTTCAGATCTCGAATCGAAACTCCCTGATAAGGTTTCCTTTGTTAATTATGCTGACGATATTAGCATATATGTTTCAAATAAATTTATTGATATATCCGTAAAGGATTTAACTATGGCTATCAAAATAATAAACAAATGGGCTCTTAAAAATGGTCTCCAGGTTTCCCCTCAAAAAAGTAAGGTTGTAATTTTTACTCGTAAACACAAAACTCCCACAGTAAACATAATTATTGACAATATTCAAATTCCTGTGTTAAATCAAGTTAAATTTCTGGGCTTAATTTTAGACAGAAAAATGTCATGGAAACCTCACATTGAGCATGCTATTGCCAAATGCGAAAGAAATTTAAACCCTCTTCGAGCCGTTTCCCGAGTGTGGTGGGGTTCTCACCCATCATGCATGAAAATCCTTTACAATTCTCTGGTTCGTGGTGTCCTTGATTTTGGTAGCTTTCTTTGGGACCCGATCCCTTCATTTCTTCAACTTAAACTTGAAAGAATTCAATCAAAGGGCCTGAGACTGGTTCTCGGCGCTATGCGTTCAACACCCATTAATGCTCTTCAAGTGGAGGCACTAGACATGCCTCTTAATCTTCGTAGAGAATTATTGGCAGTCAAATTTCTCACAAAGCGGATAAATATTAATACACACCCCATCATGCGTAAACTATCATCCTTGCTATCTCTATGTCAATCCACTAGATTCTGGGCCAAAAAACCATATCCTCACTTATGCTTAGCATATTTAAAGCTCCGTGATAGAATAACCGATTCTCCTAACTATTCTTGCCTGCCATACTACCAAACTCCCTTTAAGGTTAATTTCATTATTCCCAATATAATTGAAAATATTGGCATCAACAAATCGACTCAATTACCCCCCCACACCATTAACAAAATCTTCAATAACATAGTAAATTCTAAATGGCCGTCACATCTTAAAATTTATACTGATGGGTCAAAAATGTATCCAAATGGACCATGTGGCTCCGCAGTGTACATTCCTTCCTTAAATACTGAACTTCTCTTTAAGCTTCCCCCTGGGTCATCTGTCTATTCAGCGGAGTGTTTGGCGATAAGAGAAGCATTAAAACTTCTAGACTCTCTTCCCCATTCAAAAATTCTGATCCTTTCTGATTGCTTAAGTTCCCTCAAATCCTTATCCAACGATCTCTCTAAATTTCCAGACAACGAACTACTTTGCTCTATCAGATATCTCATGTGTAGTCTTATAGAAAAAGACTATGAAATTATACTAGCATGGATCCCTTCCCACGTAGGTATAAATGGGAACGAGATCGCGGATAAATTAGCAAAACAAGCCTCCAGTTCTGAT
This sequence comes from Molanna angustata, assembly GCA_963576475.1. Lineage (NCBI taxonomy): Eukaryota > Metazoa > Arthropoda > Insecta > Trichoptera > Molannidae > Molanna > Molanna angustata. The sequence goes on from OY754982.1 coordinate 28,906,473, forward strand.
GCCTCTTATTTTAACAATTCCCTTTCCATCCAAGACACAATTCGTTCTCATTGTAACATTGCCAAAAATAAATGGCAAGACCTGTGGAAAATAACTTCTGAAACCAAAGGAACATACTACTATAATATCCAATTAAACATTCCATCCTTTCCATGGTTTCATAAAAAAAAAATGTCCAAAAGAGAGATCTCTAATATCTCGAGAATGAGATTGGGTCATTGCTCAATTGCCTCTCACCTTTATAAGATAAATATAAAAGAAAACCCTTCTTGTGCATGCGGGGCAGAATTGGAATCACTCGATCACGTGTTCTTTGAATGCCCGATGCACTACGAATATGACATCTATCCCAACTTAAAAGTCCCTCTACCAGTCAACATGTCGCATCTCTTATCACTAAACTCTCTTGCTATTTATTCCGCAATATCCAAATTTATCCTTATCAATTGTATTAATCTGTAAATCGTAACATTCAATAACTTATTTTTTATCTTTTTTTCCATTTGGCACAAATCACTCTTATAAGGGTGGGTTGCCTAATATTTAAAAAAAAAAAAAAAAAGTCTCGTATCAAATAACGAACCTACAAAGTGTAAATATTAGGTACTTTGACATAATATTATGTGGAGCGCACTCTTGATACATTCAACGTATTACTCAAATAAGGATACATTTAATGCATACAAAAGATGCAAGCCAAGAACCAAGAATTGACATATTCATCAATTGATGGCATGTTTCTAAATTGTATGAGTGGATTATAAATGCATTCCACTTCAGGAACCACATCATACATTTTGATTGAGAGAAAGCTTTTTAAATTGACTTCTTTTTTGTTTATTCCGCATTTAATAGGGACTATCCATCTACAACATTATTTAAAATAAAACAGATGTACATAAGATCGATGACAATGCACTTATTTTTCAATAATCGATTTAAACTGCTAGCCCTAGAACAGGGTTACCTAGTTGGGCAGCAGTAATCTTCCTAATAGTCTTTGTGATAAAGGTGTGAAAAATAAATAAATAAAAATAAATCTAGGTCACAGCAAATCCGTAATACACGCCAATCGGTAAATATCATTTTTATATACCTTTTAGTAGAACATCAAAAGGCACAGCATCAATTTGGTTTTAGACCACCGAAAGTATTTAATCGGCTTCCGGTAGATCTCAAAGTTATAAAAAATAGAAATAGGTTTAAGATAGATATTACTTTAATGAACGAGAATGTAGATACACTTTTCTTACGAATGTGATTTTTTTAACAGATTTTTAATTATCTCAATAGAGACGAAGTTGGAATATTTATTGTAGGAGAACCGGGAAATCAAGGCACCTACAGGGCTTACGACCTGTCATCGGCTGGTTTACGTGATCACTTTATGCGCTTGCGCAACGTTCACCAATTATGCCTTTTTAATGAGATCCCTATCAATTCAATTTTGAAAGTTCTATATATTGTACCTAATACTGAAATTCTTTTCGCTTTGTATTGTAATACTGAAATTCTTTTACGTGATAGTGATCACGTAAACCAGCCGATGACAGGTCGTAAGCCCTGTAGGTGCCTTGATTTCCCGGTTCTCCTACAATAAATATTCCAACTTCGTCTCTATTGAGATAATTAAAAATCTGTTAAAAATATCTTTGACTCCCGACAGGGAAAAAATCCAATGTTTGCGCATATGCAATAATAAAAATATTCGATTACTAATGTGAGTTTTTGTAAGCTGGCGTGTGACGAAGGGCATACCGAGATTGAAATTACCTACGATAAAAATTGGGATTTAGTGATTTTATTCATATATGTTTTAGGCTTGTGATTGTTAATATAAAATTAATGTTTCATATTTATATTATATGGGAATGAAATAGCCATCATGACACAGGATTTGCATAGTTTGGGGGTGATTAAAACACAATACTGAGACAACTTTCTACATCATCATATTATATGTATTCGAAATGTATTAAATAATAAGCACATTTAGAGATTATCATGTTTTCCAGAAGAAAAAAGCGTACACTTACATAATGCCTCTGAGTCAAATGGAAAACGCTTAACGATATCGCCAAACGCTATTTTTTTTTGCATGGGATTTGACGTTTGTTCTTTGTTATTGTAGAAAAAAATTCTACAACAAACGTCAAATCCCATACAAAAAATAGATTTTAGCGATATCGTTAAGCGTTTTCAACTTGGTTCTAGGCCCAATGTGGAAAGTTCAGTGTTGCCATAACCCACTAGTTTGATATTTGAATTAAATAAATAAAATAAAATCCTGAAAATCTTTGGTATATGAAAAAACTTCGGAGTTATCTCATGATTTCTACATTCCATATCCAAAGAATCTCTCTTGTGCTTTTCGGACGAAACTTCGAATATCAAACTGTCCTTTTGAGGACCATAATATATGACAGTGAATACTTTTATGATACGATTGAGTATTTTGGAACAGGTTACATTCTCAGCGAAGAATATTCTTTCAGTTACTCTCCGCCATAAATGGCCATCATGCTAAGGAGCGTAGGCACGTTCAACTCGATACATTTCATACAAAAATTGAATTTAATAAATTGACATTTTCACTGTTCCACTTGTTTGAGCACACTCCCTCCAGTGTATTACTAAGTTGCCTTGACACGTAATAAATTGGTTTGACGAAAATACTCAAAATACGGCGAGCGTCGCGAGGCGGAGAGGAATAATAAAAGAAAAAGAAGAGAAGGCGCACCTTGCAGGGAAGCGGAAACGTATTGAGATGATGACGTTGAATACAGGGATGACAAAAAATACTAAACGATCAATGTTACAAAAAAAACAATATTTTAGATCGGTCACCTAGTAAAATTTCATCGAGTGTAGCCCAGGTCTTTTACTTCTTCTAAGTAGTGCAAAACCAAAGAACAGATCTTACATTCTTTTCTGTTTTCTCTATTTTCTGCTTCCACAACTATCTATGCATTTTTTTAAATTTTCCCAGGTTTTTTACCTCTTATCTACCATACCTATTCTATTTAGTGCAAAACCAAAGAACAGATCTTACATTCCTTTCTGTTTTCTCCATTTTCTGCGTCCACAACAACAACTATCTATGCATTTTTGAAATTTTACCAGGTTTTTTACCCTTTATCTACCTTACCTCTTCTCAGTAGTGCAAAACCAAAGAACAGATTCACAGAACATTCCTTTCTGTTTTGTCTATTTTCTGCTTCCACAACTATCTATGCATTTTTTTAAATTTTCCCAGGTTTTTTACCTCTTATCTACCATACCTCTTCTATTTAGTGCAAAACCAAAGAACAGATCTTACATTCCTTTCTGTTTTCTCCATTTTCTGCGTCCACAACAACAACTATCTATGCATTTTTGAAATTTTACCAGGTTTTTTACCCTTTATCTACCTTACCTCTTCTCAGTAGTCCAAAACCAAAGAACAGATTCACAGAACATTCCTTTCTGTTTTGTCTATTTTCTGCTTCCACAACTATCTATGCATTTTTTGAAATTTCTTTATTTATTGATTTCCCTAAAACATAAAATTAGTACAATACAACTAAACTCAGATGTTACAATGGAATGTATGACCTCACTAGTTGAAAGAACACCGCAATATTCAAAACCAATAATTTTTAATAGCTTGCCTTCAGACTTGGATTAGATTCTTTCAAAAATATCTAATTAACATGCAAAAAGATTATTTTAGTGAATAATGTTTTCTTTTCCTTTTTCTTTCAGTTTTATTTCTTTTGCTAATTTTTTTAGATGTTGCTTTATTTTTCTTTTATTTTTTTTTTGTCTTCGATAATAATTTGGTATGTAATATAATGTAATTTTTAATTTTTCCATTGATAGTTATTATAAGATTGCTATGCCATAGCAACCCACTGAAAAACTTGTATGGTTAATGAGATCTTGTATATATATTCACGTTTTTATCATAAAAAATTTTGGAAATAAAAACTTAAGGTAATTCTAATAATAATTACGCTATACATTTTTGATACATAAATTCTCAACATAAATAAAGGTGGTACAAAAGTATAAAAAGTATAAAAAATATAAGACTTAACAAAAAAAACGTGTAAATAAGTGTATTTGTGAGGGCGAGGGTGTGTTCACATGTGTAAGAGGACGATGTGGGGATGTGTGTAATAAAGGATGTATGAGTGTGTAAGAAAAGATTTCATTCTGAGTGGAAATATTATCTTACAACAAACGTCGATTCTCTCTGACTCTTCAATATTTATTGCCTTATTTACAGTTGGGTCTGGTGGTCTCTTTTTTACATTACTGTACCATCTCAACTGACGCTCTTCTGCTGTTGCTTTGTTGTGAAATTATCTGTAATATTGCCTTGCCTATTGTGATTGACTGCAGAATATGCACGCAGATAATAATTTTGCTATCATATTAATTAATTAATTATAAAGATTCTTAGGCAACTAATACTACCATACATACTACCTATTTTATTTTTTTATTTAAACCTAACAAACATACAGTCATACAAACAAATATTACAACAAATTCAATTTTAACAATATATCATAGACCAATTTTGTTTGCGGATATAACATTATCTTTTTAAGCTGCACAGTGTAAAACAAATTGCTATTTAGAATTTAGTAGGTATTCAAAATTCAGAATAAAAAGGACAAAAAGAGAGAAAGGAAGGCTGTGGCACTCGCAGTCAAAAAGGACAAAGCAGGAATCAGCTACCGTAAACCTCTAAGGGTCTCAGAGATGGCATTCTTATATTTTATTTTAGTAATTATTAACCTACGATGTCCCCTATTCAGTAACTGTTGTAACTAAAATAGGAACATACTAAAATTGTAGATTTTAGATTTACGGTCTTATTTTAGCATTATAAAATATCAACTTGGACTAAATATAATAGGAACGTACCTATTTTGGCCGGAACGTTCTTAAAAAGTTACTGAATCGGACGTATTATGAATAATTATGAAAATTATGAAATTTTCATCATTTTCCGGCCAAAATAGGTACGTTCCTTTTCCATTTAGTGCAATTTGATATTTTATAACGCTATAATAAGACCGTAAATTTAAAATCTGCAATTTTAGAACGTTCATATTTTAGTTACAATAGTTACTGAATAGGGAGTAATATGTCAATATTGACTAAGAAAAGTGCACTCACATAATATAAAATTTAATAATCACTGTAAATATTTTCTAAGTAAGCTTCTTGGTACACCTTGAATAACTATAATAATGATAAATCACTATGTTTTTAACAAAATTATCATCCATCCTCGCAAAAGCGGTCGAAAGAAATATCTCACTCTTAGTTAAAACAAAGTGTTTAAGTTTATTAAAATTGAATATTTTTTAAAATGAGACGGATAGAAATGATAGTCGACCGTATGTGTATCTAAATATATCCTAGCCTACATTATTTTATTTAATAAAAAACTATAAAAAAAATCGTCAAGAATGTAACAAAAGTTGACATCCCTGATTTAAGATATTCACATATGTGGAACAGTTGATCGAATTTGAAAAGCGCGAAAAAACGTACACAAGCGAGAAATAGAGGAATATAAACATGTTATTATTGGGTACGCTGAACTAAAGAAATAAGCCAAGTCGTTTCCTACTAAGTCAGTATTATCATACAAACATGGAAATAGTAAGACCCTAAGTCAATTTTTGCTTCGATCGAAATTTAAATAAAATACACAGCAAAATGCACATCTCAAATAAAATTGGTTTAACAGATACATATAATAGTAGATTATTGTTAGTGTTATTGAATTCCTCAATGTTAGCCATGTGTTGATGCGAAGGAGGATCTTAGAGGGAATGTCTGAGGTAACAACTAAGTATCTAAAACAGATGTCCCAGGACATGATTAGTACTTCCTACACAGAGTTGAAGAGAGTCGCTGAAGACCGAACGGAGTGGAGGAAGAGATGCATCACTTTGTTGCCAACAAATCCTCAAAATCGAAACCAAAGAAGAAGAGAATGCCTCGAGATTATTTTTTCTGAAATAAGTTGCTTCAACCGGCGAATTGACGTTTTCAGGACGTAAATGTTCACAAGACCTAAAAGCTCGGGAAGTCTATGGCATCGTTTAAAATTTAATGCAATATTAATGAGGTTATTCTGCATTCAAGGGAATCAAATTTGTTGATAAAAGTTTGTCGACCGACAAAACTTGGTGAATATTAAGGGAATAGGCAAAGAAGAAGAAGAAGAAATTGAATTTAATAAAACAAACCACAATAGTATAAGTTAACAAGGAAACCGATAGAACCAACAAAATATTCAAGATCATAGAATTCTTACTATGTAATTCCTTAATCAATTTCCCTATCCAGCGTATTTTTGCCATATACTATAATATTCAGCGTAAGGGAAGGTAGATTATTGTTCTCAGGAACAAATGGAGAGTCTCCTCCTACCCCATCCAAGGCAGGCAGGTACAAATAATGAAAGGGTGCAAAACTTAACCCTGAATCGCTCGCTACTTTACCAACTCGCTATTGGGCCCGCATAACTTTGGCGAAGGAGAGCGTGTTAGAAATATATGTATGTAATGTATAGTGATCCTTTGGGTATGTAACTCTCAGAGAAACTCTATTTCCAATAGAATAACTAGAGGAATACTGAATCAAAGTACATATATTCTAGGAAATCTAGACAAACATACAGCTGTATATGTGTTTGCGGATTAAAAAATGCCTACATTGAATCAAAATTTAACCTTAATCATTGCAGAATAAGATAAAAAAATTAAAAAAATATATATTTTTTAAGAATTCGAAAATATATTCAAATCATTTCATTATATTATAACTGTTAGACAGAAAGTTCCATAAAAGGTATTGTAAGTTCTGGTGATATGTTGTGATATTAATAGACGATTGAGTGATTGAATACATGTGTGTCCTAACATAGTAAGTAGACAAAACGGAATACCTCAACTGCTGCTGTGCCGTTACTTCAATATAAACTTTATCAAACGAGGAAGGTTATGCTTAGGGGTGGAAAAACGATGCTCCAACATTTGTAAATTATTTAAGGGCAACACTCACATGCCTACCTTTCGATAAAGAATTTATAAATCAACTGCATGTTTAAAAGTTTCTTAGGTATCTTTTAGGCAAGAACGTACAAATAGAAAATACTAATATACTGTATAGGTCAAACAAAAATTCATAAACTGCCGAAATTAAAGGTTGACTACTATGGCATATCGGTTTGCACAAAGGTTGCAGGCCCGTGTTTGTTTCATTGTCTGGTGAAGATATCTAATATCCCAAAAGTTTCGCAGAAGCTGCCCAATAAATCAAACACTTTGTATTTATCTTATCAAACCCATTAGTGCATAAAGTTTATTCGTAGTTTTTTTCTGGTAATTTTGCAAAGTTATGTCAAAAATGTTCTAAATTATTAAAAAAACTTAAAAAATTTTTTTTCGGAAAAATAGTTTTTTTTATACAGAGCGTCCTTTTTTCTGGACACCATGCACAAATGGTATATCTGAGTATTGAATACATGTATTCAAACGAGTCAAGGAACATGGAATAAAATATTTTTTTTTTTGTTCACATTAGTATGTATTGACATAAATATATACATTTATATACCTTTATGTTAAAAATAATAAAATTTATATACATATATATACTAAAAAAAAAAAGTAACAGTACAAGAAATTTATTTTTCTGTGTGATATTTTTTTTGAAGTCCAATGTTGCATTTTTCACAAGTAAAAAATGATTTTTCTGAACAAGATTATAATGCACACCTTCGTTGCTTTGGAATTTCAACTATCCAGTGATTTGTTTCATCATAACGCACTGCAGATAATGCGGTTGAAGGCATACACCCCCTGAAAGAGGCAACTCCATATTTTTTCAGGAGTGCAGTGGTTATGTAGCGTCGGAATCTAAGAAAAGCTTCTGTAGAATTGGTGTTATTCAATTTTTTCGCCAACAAGCACCCATTGACGACTGCTACGTCCAAAAAATACACTTATATTGGCCACCACCACTTTCTTTGTCTTATCCTTGTTCGGCATGCAGCAACCAACTGGTCGATTTTATCCACTCCTCCACCATGTATCTATTATAATTGGATATAACGGTTGGTTGGTTTAGTGAAATGAATCGTGGGGGGCGTCGTCTTCTTCGGACAATTCTTTTGATTGGATACTTGCTGTAACAAGACAACCGTAATCCACCGATTACAACATATAACTCTTCTCTGTTCATCTGCAGATTCATATTCTTTTGATTTATACTATATAGCCTGATTTATAATCAAATCTATCATTTCATCATTAAAAAATAGAGAAAAAAAATCAATTGTAGTTTCAAAAAGCTTTGCTTGATCGGAAGTTGATATAGGATTACATTCAGTAACCTAATTATAATCCAAATCTGATTTCTTCCATGATTGTTGCTCCAATCGGCGATGTTTAGGAGGTGGTGGTATTGATGCAGCTTCGGACCGAACATCTTCATTGTCTTCAATTCCCTTTGACTGCACGTTGTAAGAGCTGGTAAGGAACTTTCTTCCTAAGTGATTCAAATGACCTTCATGTTCATCATCTGACTTGTCAGAATCTTCTTCTGTTTCATTGCCATCTTCCTCCGGTGGTGTCACAAATACCTGAGTAACATATTGCGAGCAATGATCATCATCACTACAGTCTTTCCCTAATTTCGAAACAATTTACTCAAGAGTCAACCTAAAATTATAGAAATATTTTTAAATACAATGTATCTTATGATTTCGTTAGAAGTATGGAGAAAGGGGGAAAGTAAGGGTGAAAAGTACTGATTCTTAAAATAAAATAAAAATGATTACCTTGCTGAAATAAAATTATGTCATAATGTATGTAGGTAGTACATCTAACATCAGTTTGGAAATGCTGGATACACTTTATGTCACGTAGTATGAAACATGCAGATATGCATAGTGTCCTTTTTAAAGGACAGGAAAATAAAATGTCTCCAAACAAACACATTTTAACTTATATGAGTAAAAAAACATATTTGATTACATGTCTTGAAGTTTATAGATTATTTTTATATAGTTTAAACCGCATTATTATGAAATAATATTAATAAAATCAAATAAATACTCACCCAGGTCGTACAGCACTAACACACTTCGCCGCCATTTTGACTATAACTATTTATACATATCTAATTACGCATTTTTTCCAAACTTATTATATCATAATTGTTTTGGTAATTAATAAGGAATACATTGCAAAAATTTATTTTTTGTAAACAATATGTATCATGGTAGCAATTTTCAAAATAGGTGCGTCCTTTATTCAGGACACTATGCACTAATGGGTTAATGGTTTTAGGCAAACATCTAACATTCTGTCAAAGATAGCCGATATTGCCTCAAACAAGGTTCTACATAACATAATCGTATAGAGTACGTTGCGAAACCCAGAGGCAGATATGTATGTATATCCAAAAACTTCAAAATAAACTGGTTGATGAAGTAATCCTCAAATTAATTTATTTAGTGTTAGTTGTACTAACTAAGTACAAAATTATACACAGATATGTTGCTATAAACCTACAGAAAGTAATTGCAATGAAATGGTTTCTGGTCATTGATTCGATATCATTATAAATTACTGACGAAAAAATATACTTACATAAAAACAACAAGAGCCTTTAAATGAATCCTAGAGGAACGCCAAAAAAATTCTTAAGTGTTTCACAAAAATCGTACCTTTAGAGAATCCAAAGATAATAAGTTTCACCAAAATGAAGACTAAGTATGTATATTCTTATCATTATTAAAATCAAAATGGTGACTATTGTCCGATTGTTCAGAATAAATTGATTTTAATAGATTACACGAAACAAAATATTTCAAATTTTGCTTTAATTTGATTTGGTATATTTTCAAAATGTGTGATATTTCTAGCAAATAAACAAGTGTTGAAATTATGTCATACACCATCAAAAAATGGGTCAATGTCAGAACGGTTAGCGTGCTGGGCTAGCAATCCAGTGGTCGCGAGTTCGAATCCTGCCTCGACCGATTTCGTTCACCTATAGCACAAGCATTTATTTGCTTATTTTAGGGAACGTAGGAAGGTGTATATGTACTTGTTTAACAATGACATATTCATTATTTGTAAAAAAAAGTGATTGGCACACATCATCATCATCCTGTGTTTGCCCATTGCAGGACATAGGCATCCTCTCTCCTTCTCCACACACATCTGATAAAATAACCTGAAATTTTGTCTATCTTTTCCGATCCATTTTGCTTTCTCTTATTGAAAAATTGCATTTCAGACATCTAGTTAAGTGATAGATTGAACTAATGACGGAGTAACATTTGCATTTGCGGAATCGGTAATAACAGGATTTAATGATGGTGGGATATTAAGTACTTCATAGATCATTGATTCAATAAGTCTTTTGTTTTGTATATAAAAAACGTCTATTTACCAAATAAATAAATAAATAAACAGATCAGAAATTTTTCTCGTTATATGTTTGAGACATTTCATATTACTCTCGACGTATATTATTGAAGGCATCCGTGCGTAATCGATCTACGCATCAAAGGGAATGAAGAAGCGATACGATTTTTTTGCTTTGAAAATATGAGAACATTATTAGTTGCGTGACGTGATAAAAGGTATATGGAAGGAAAATAATAATGTCGAATACATACATACATAACATCACGGCATATCACACAATGTTGGGTAACCAGCGACTGGTGTGCGGGTGTAAATTATTACCTTATAAATTATTACATGCGTGTATCCCAACAAACCAGTTCCGCTTCATCTAAAAAAAGGCAAAATTCAGAATATGTGGTGAACCTTATTTGTGAGATGTTATTTGGCCCGTTGTACTTTCGATTACCAGACTCTCACGCAATGGAAGCACTGTTCTATGCCGGTGCCTCACAATTTAAGTTAAAAAAGCGCTGTCTTCGAAATCGGCCATGTCTAATATCATTCGTGATTTTACCAATAATATAACAATGTTTGATCGAACCTACGTGTAGACGTTAAGGATTTCCCGTTTGTACACATACTTACAGCGGGAATAGTTTCATTCTGCGGAAAAATCAGTTCATTGGCAGCCAAATCGGTCCGTTCGACTATTTTGCCGTTTGGTAGATGCCCACACGAGGACGTGATTTTATGTTGGCGCCAAATGCAAATATCCGGTTTGCAGGTCGTTAAGTGACGGCGACAGGAAATGAACCTAGTCACACAAAGTATGGCCGGGGGTGCCGACATCGCATCCCCTTGATCGGATCACACATTTGGGAATAGATAATAATATTACTGTAACTAATATTATTATCTATTAAATCTCCTACAGCTTTCGGGAAGACTGCAAGGTCTGTAAACTGTTAAGGACTCTGTATACCTAATTTCTCAAATCAGTGCTGAGGGTGGGTGTGAGAAGGAAATAAAAAGACTAATAGCCATGGCGAAAAATGCTATAACACGTCTGAAAAAGATCTAGAAAGTTCGAGATATTTCCAACTACACCAAAATTAAAATCATCAGAACTCTCATCTTCCCAATATCCCTATATTCAGCCGAAACCTGGACAATGAAGTCCCGTGATCGTGCCAGGATTGAAGCATTTGAAATGTAGTGTTGACGTCGCATGCTGAGGATTCCGTGGACTGCAAGAAGAACGAATGACTCGGTCCTTAAAGAGCTCAAAGTAAAAGAAAGATTGTCTACAGTATGCAACCGCCGGGTATTGAGCTTCTTTGGTCACATCGCCAGGAGAGTATTATCACAGGAAGTGTACCAGGTAAAAGACGTAGATGCAGATCTCCTGCGCGATGGTGTGACCAAATTAAAATGACCGGAAACGACCTTTATTCGACAGTGAAGCTGCGGAGAGCAGAGAGGACTGGAGGCGACTAGTTCTGTCCATTAGCGGCCCCATATATCATAAAACTCACCATTGAGGAAAGGAAGATGAAGAAGTAACTAAGTTATTACTGACACACAAAAACTTATCCAGAAACAATTGAGCGTATCACATCGGGATGCTCATAATCGACTATAGATAGGTTATCGAAAAGCAAAAAAAAACTGACTTCGTACAATTAAATTAAGAAACAAATCTAGGTAGGTACATTTATGAATTTTCAATCCAAAATTCTGCAAAATTGAAATAAAAAACAAATGAAGTTCTTGTTGCCGCCTATCTTCAATCCCGCAGGCGTACGGGATTGGATTCCTTACCTTTTAATGTACGAAACATGTACAGATATTGTATATCACAAAATCTGTGATACCTATACTTTTTTTCGTGAAGAAAAGGTAGTATTTTTTTAATAGCAAGAATAGTAATTAAAAAAGTAAAAAAAAACTCAGTCGGTAGATTTTTATATTCTCTCTTTCGATTGAAGTAAAAATCTACTTCATAAGCCTCGTAGTTTGTTGGTTATTTACAATAAAAAAATAAATAAAAGGGTTTTATTAAAATTTATTTTACAAGAAAAGTAAGTATGCAAATTCCAAAAAACTCACGCAACAGAATAATGATGTAAATATAAGCTGTTCTTTATTTCAAAGATGTAAGAGGTTTCTGGGAAAAAGATTTTCAAAAATTTACTATTTAACTTACTGTGGACTCTATGATAAAAACTAGAAAATAAACAATTTCAGAAAATAATCTAATAACAAAAAATATGGAATCTCGTCATGTATGTGGATATATTTTGTACTAAGTGTACTTTGTATTAATATCATTATTTTAAGATTTAAGTTTTTTTTTAAATGAATAAGTTAAAACTGTTCGTAGCTATAATCAATAGTACCTTTATGATATGACAAAATAATAAAGGTCATTTTACAGCAAGCTGAATTTGTAGTCTCCGAGTTCATACAAAGGTTGGATCTTGGAGTGGAAACTTTGGAACAAAGACGGTGATTACAAATTTATTAAAATAATGTACCTGAAGTATAAACTTTCCCGAGTGTTCCTCATTATAACTTAAAACTCACAAGGTGAAATTTGTTTTTCGAAAGATCGGCCTCCTAATGACACAAATTATCATAACAAGATCTGCTTTTTAATAAAAAAACTTTCTTTTTTTTCTTTTCTCTCCATCTAAGGACCTGCGGATAAAAGACACTTCATAATGCTAAAAACGCTCAACCAATAATTAAAATTTTAAAAGCGGTGCTTAGAAAATCGATGTGAAGATATTTGACGATAAACCATTCATCTACCTGGATCAATTCAGTTGGATAACTGTAATTTTACAAAATTATGTCCTAAAAGAATGGAAATCACATTTGTTCAAGAACTATGATGGATAGTTTTAAGGTCTCTTATTAGAAATCTGTCACCATCTTAGTGGATCTTGATTAAATTCTATTGTAGCCCCATACCATATTGGCAAAAGAAACATATTGGACTAGATGGAAAGTTCGAAAGGAGTGGACTTACTGTGCCAGCTGTCTTCTTACTTTTCTCTGTCGCGTAGTTCTTCCCTCTTCTCGTCACTGGTTCAACATATGATTCACTAATTGTCTGTAATATATGCAATAGACGTGCGAATGCCGCGAACGTATTTACAAATTTTATATTAATTTGCGCACGGCGCTTGCACAACGGGAGTTGCGTATGGAGACGCGTATTTTTGAGACTGAAGAATGTGGCTTACCCTCGCGCGGACAGATGTGAGATTATTGTTGCCACATTCAGGTATGGATGTAGATATGAAAAGGTTTAGGTATATCAGGAAGATGAGGATAGATACAAATTACAAATAGGAAGTATCTGTCATCTGCGCCAACAATTACAATTATTTAATATTTGAGAAAAAATAATATACTTATTACTGATGATTTCAAATTTGAATACAGACAATAATTTTCAAAGAAAATATTCCTCATCTTATGTTTCGTTTTAAAATACTTCATACTCATTACTTATACATACCTGGGGCAAAGACTATAATGAGAACCATTATGGAAGTAGGATTCAATGTTCCTATTAGGAACAAAAACAAAACATGTCAATTACATTAAAATCAATCTCAATTATTAAAACGATACAGGAAAAAATTTACTCCTTTCACTATTATTTTAATCTGTTGAACGATTTCAGAAAAGGAAATCAGTCTTTATTGTTTCCTAGCGTTGCTCTTTCCAGATCCATTGATCTGAGTGGATCGGGTTATCTGTTGTCTTCTAAGGAAATTGGCTCCGACTGTTATTTTTTATCGTCAGCTGTAAAAAACTTTTCCCATCGGTTCGTTTCATCTTCTCTTGTATGACCCGAGCCACGAGGGTTAGCAACCGAACTGATTGCGTCCCATATCTCAGACCAATTTAAGACTTTTATTGAAAATGTCAAAAAATATTGATTGCTTAAAATAACTTTCACATTTTTTTAAACAAATAAATGTTGCCAGGATAGAGATGCAAACACTAAAAAATCATTCATTTATTCTTGAATGGAGCTAAGTCGCGCAGTCTTTTAACTTGAGAGTTCTATAAAGCTACAAGAATATAGGATTTGATACTAGGCCTACTGGATTGCTAGATCAACGTGCTAACAACTCTGCTTCCGATTCATCTCCATTTTCCAGGAATACTTTTCTGGTGGCATATTGTTTTAACACAGTTCTTCAATGTGACAGTAAATATTTAGTACCATATCTTGTATACCGATCCGCAATTTACTTTTTTAAATCCTTTATCTTCAAAATGTTTATGATGTTAAAGCGTAGTGAAAATACATTGAAATTGTCTGTCTTAAAACAGGAATTATTCCTAGTTGGATAGACATAGGTAAAGTGATGGAATGATGCCAATCAGGGAGCACCAATGGTTTATTATTATTATTATTATTTTTTTGTTTATTATGTTTTTTGTTTTGTATATTTTTTTGTTTGTTTTTATATAAATACTGAGTGGTCTCTGTGGTGTATTGTTTCTGTAAGTTTTCTTTTCTTATGTTAAGTAAATATATTATTATTATCTTTTATAGGAATCGCTTTTTTTAAATACAAAACGGTACAGTCTAACAATATATAAAGGTAAATAAACATTACTTAGTTGTATTTTATCTGCGCCAATAACAGCTGAATCCCTTGGAATTTCGAAAGTTTTCTAAAACTCCGTACCTTGCACGTGCTTATTTACGAGTCTGATACGTTCCTTTTTCTCTCTCTTTCTATTTCGTTTGTTTCTTTTAGTATCTCGGAAGTTTCGTCTGGAAGAAACACTGTCACTGCTATATTCTCTTCTCCAGCTTTATGGGCTTTAAAATCAATATTCGGCGATGCCTTTGTTTTTCCCTTTTTCTCAGCTGAAGTAACCCTGGCTGAAGTAATGACCGCCCGGATCCAGTTAAACCGGGATTTTACGACTCCTAAGGGAGTCCTCAGCTCCGAGCAGTCTCTTAATTGTTTTGTGTTGTAGCTTTCGTCTCAATAAACTTCTTTACATATCGAGTTCATATATACATGAACGTATTTAGATCCACTGATTTTAATGACTATTAAACCTTACATTCCAACATTTTCTTTGAATTCGAAATAATTCGATTAAATTTTAAACAAATTAACTGACGTGGTCGTCTCTAATACCTTATTTTGACCGTTGTTAATAACTCATGTAATGGAAAGATATCAGAGTTAAACATAATTGAACTGAGGGTGCTAGTAATTTCTAGCGAAATCTATAAGCTATTTACATTTGTAGTTGAAATTATTAAACAAACTCACACTGTGATAAGCAAAATAGATCAAAACCATATTTAATAACACGGTAGTGACTAATGTTGAAAGAATTATTTGTTAAACATATACAACCTTCAATGGGAGAAATCGCCGAAATGCAAAATCAAATGAAAAAATACGCAAATAAATGAGTAAATAGGAATTGAGTCAAATTTAAGATAAAAACAGGTTGGTAGAGTTATTTTGAGATATGAAAGAAGAGTAGGTAGTGTAACGGTAATGTAACGAAACGGTTTCGGTGTGAATATCGAATGACAAGTTAAAGACTTTGTATTTACTTTGAAGTCGCACTTTTCATGGTAATACCTTCGCTCAAATTTCCATTCGTCTTCATTAATCTCGTAACGTTCCGTGAAAGGTGACGCCATTTTCCACACGAGGGAATTTATGGTCCATACTCGACGTGAACATAAACCTACACTACCTATGGATACTGGGTACTCAACATCCAACAACCACACCTAATGGTAGATGGTTAATATTACATACATTACCTTGTAGAAAAATAACCTTTGAGATTTTCAAATAAGTCACTCTAAATGAAAAATATATTACAAAGTAACGATAAATAGTTTAGCTTACAATTTAAGACCAATGTAATATAGATCGATGGCAATATACAATATAAAAAGTATTAAAGTATTTACGTACATCCCATACCAAACACCATTCCTTTTGATTGCTTTCGTTGCTTTTTTTTTGTTAAATACAGTTATGGTTAACATTTGTATATAAGTGTTTTATATTATATAAACTGTTATGTCTTATATTATGCCGAAACCTAATATATTTGTGAAACTTTTAAAGGTGGTTGACTGGAAAAAATTGCCTCTAAGAAAATAAGTCCGCCTTTTGTAGGTACAATGCAATATTATATGTTCGTACAAAAAGTGTAACAAAATAAAAGTAATTTAAAAACACCGAATTGAAAAACAGCTACACTGAAAACATCGAAAAAAAATAACTCCAAACACAGCTACAAAAAAAACATAAAAACTAAAATATAACTCCAAACATAGCTACAAAGAAAACATAAAAACTAAAAAAATAACTTTTTGAATTTTTTTGAATTATTATTGTAAATTGTTTAATTGTCAAATGTATTTTTGTATTCTGTAATGAAAAATAAATATAAAAAAAACTCTAAACACAGCTACAAAGAAAAAAAAACTAAAACATAACAGGAAACATAGCTACTAAGAAAACAGAAAGACTAAAAAAATAACTCCAAACACAGCTACAACGAAAACATAAAAACTAAAAAGTAATATGTACCTAATTTAATTCAAAATCGCGTAATTTTACATATATAATAACACATACGACCAAAAACTCATAGGTTGCAAAATATTTTTTTTAAATCAAACGTCATTCGTTTTTGAAAGTTGGTTAAAAATAAATGAGACAAAATTTAAAATATGGATAGAGAAAACATGGCGTTCAGCTATCTCTATTGACGATACGAATCAAATAAACAAAGAGATCATCGAGTACCTATATTGAAAATGAAAAAACTTAATTGACAACGCTTCCTTCGAAATTTGCGTTTTAAAATTCACACTTTACTATGTATCGTGTAGCTTTTAACAACCGACTTGAATAATGGAGGTTTGTCTTGGTACACACAAGAGAGGAGGTCGTAAAAGGTCCATCGAGTAGTATGAACTTATCTACGGTACACATGAAATATGCTGGATGATCCATAACTCCCCACATAACAGTTCTGCACTTAAACAAGAGCGAGTTACTATCCCCGAGGTACCTCTGGGTACATCATAATTAAAACAGACCAAATGGCTACTGTCCATAGAAACACGAGAGGCAATTGCTGTATAAAGATCCGTAGGAATAGCACCAGTTAAGAAAATAGTTCTAACATTCAAGGAACAAACAAAGAATTATTCATGGTAGCCACAATTTGTTTCTTTAAATTAAAAAATATATGTATAATCTGATATCGAAACCGAAAATAGCAAATCCAATAGGAATTTTGAAATAATTAGATCATTCATTTCTCTTTTCTAGTCATATTTTAGTCTAGTTGTATGTTCAATGATATAATTAGTAGGAATATTATGAAGTACTTCATCTATCTGGACAACCTCGAGATTACATCGTTGTTTAAAGTCGGATTTAAGATTCGTTCAGTAATAATATAAATTATACTAGAACTCGACCAAATCAAATCTACTCTAACTGAACCCAGCTTTATTTTGAATCTCTTGGATTTCAAAAAGTTTTGGAATTGACATTACATGGCTATCACAGTACTTAAACAAGCGACATACATTTATACATATAAAATCATGACATATGAAATTAAGTTATTGTTATATTTATCTTAGATTTCCAATAATGATCTAAAGATCTATTTATCTTATAAATACATAATTGATTAAAGTAATATGATATGGCCATCTAACTAGGAATTCCTGTTTTAAGATGGCCAATATTTATTATACATACATTTTATTTATACATTTAATAGTATTATTTTTTTTAAATGAATAAAAAATATTTTGAAAAGAAAAAAATAATAAAAATAATATTAATAACACACAGAATAAATAACACAGAAAGAAAAACAGAATATTAACTATTCTCTAAACTAGACTATTCTCTCTAAATTTTCACGGAAATTAAGATAATGAAAAAATCACAGTGCTAACCTTGACGTATGCAAGTGAAACCTGTATATGACAGAAGTTGCACGTAAGCAGAATATCAAATGCAGTTGAAATGAGATTGCCAAGGCAAATTTGTAATAGAACGATGTATGAAAGGGTACGAAATGATGAAGAAAGATATAATTAATTGAATGAAATTCAACACATTGAGATATTTTGGCCACTTGGAAAGAATGAATGAGGATCGCCTGACGAAGAAAATAATATACAAGGCGGACAGGAATAGAATAAGAGAATCAAACAGAAAACAGAATCCTCACCACTTACAATAAGCATAAAAGTACCCCACAACTAGATATTTTCCATAACTTGACTTACCAATATAAAAACTTACTGTCCAATTTAAAATCAGCTTAGCAAGATAATACCTCATTACACATATTCATCCACTACACATTCACATCCCAGTACGTTATTACTTAGATGAATTGGTTTGCCGCAAGTAATTGACACAAGGTAGGAATAGTAAAACAATTATATATTAAGCTTACTCAATGTAATTTTTTACCTTGTGTTATTTGTGTGCAGTTTTAAGAAGTCTGGGTCGCCCAAAAAAAGGATGGCATGACTATTTAAACGATATTGTGAAAGCTGGAAATATAAGAAGCGTGACCTATACATGTAGCTTATTGTCACAATTCTAGGATTGGTTTACATCACACATCTCTGTTGTCCACCAGTCAATTCATATCTTGGTAGATACTAAAGCGCACATCACTGATCACCTGGTAACTGTCTCTATGGCGACCTCTATAGTTTCTGCCCTCCGTCATTACTAGAGCGACAATAACAAGCAGACCTGGATGCCTGATATAATTACCTATACATTTAGCATATTGGAGAGCAATGTATCTTATACCTTCGGTGTCAAAATTCCTGCATTTATTCTGCCCCTTTCAGAATTGAGTTATATTTTGGAAATTAGTAATTTTTCGTTTCATCAGTGTTGCAGAACTACATTACGGGGTCAATGTTCATTACATAAATGACATCATTCTGTATCTTACTTGACCTTTTACAATAAATCTCAATGAAAAAAACTGATTGATGATAAGAAATTAAACGAAACTCACGATTCTGAGCAATTCTTAAACCCAGTTGACGCTATGAGATTTTTTTTAATAAATTAAAACCTCTTTTCTAATTACTGCTGGAAATCTTTTCTCTCGTATTATATGGAATTTAATAAATTTTTAACCAACAATGAGAGATTTTTTATGAAACATAATTAAAATCGTAATTCAAAGGGTGGAACTAATTGAATGGGGAGGAAAAAGATTAAAAGTAATTATATATTTTTTTGTCAAAATAATTGTTGAAATAAATGAGTTAACGATAGCTCCAGATTGCTGAGCTCTTAATTATATTTTCATGGTTAGCTAAACCTATGCTGGTTTCTAAGTTGCAATGCATATTTTTATCTTCGAACGATATTGCTATTACTTTGTGTCGAATTGGAAAAAATAAACTTTCAGTTTTGAGTTCTTTATGTTTTCGATGCTGAACCGCTACTTCTCCCGGATAAACTTAACTTTTATACATTTTTAACGTCACAGAATTGAATTTCTGATTGACATCATACATCGAAATTTTCGTAACATACTATAAGCATTCCACCACAATGTATTTTACGGTGTAGTCAAAGAGAACAGCAGGGCTACTTATGGAGTTGTTTAACTTAAGATTAAGATCAAGTTCAGATTTCACAAATATTTGAGGTTAAAATTAATCAATGAATTCCTCTCTCTCTCTAATATAAAAAAAATATCAAGTTGTTTGTATTGTCTGAGGATAACAAAAGTATTCTTTCATCGTTAACCTTCCTAAATTGAAATATATGTTTTTATTTTCTTTTTAATTTTATTTACAATAGGTACTCATGGTTACCCTACATATTATTTTTTTATTATATTTTTTGTTATTGTATAATTTATCATTTATATTATTTAAAAAAATATTGTTGCAAGTACCCAACTGGTGACATTAGTGACATGTTGTTTTGTATAGTATTATTTTTGTGTCATTAATGTCTGTCAAAAATGGGAATTTATTTAATCTCGATACAGGTTTATCCTGGTGAGGTTGAATACATTCTTCTTCTTCTTTTTCTTTGCCTTATCCCACTTTAGGTAGGGTCGGCTCTCCTAATCCTTTGGCGCCACGATGATCTGTCCTGTATTGTGAGGTTGAATACATTATTGAATATTAATTGTACTCAATAGATTGTTAGATTTTTATAAAAAAAAATTGTATTAATTTATTATTTCTACAAAAAATAATGACAATCTCATACTAAATGCTGAAATATGACCTTTACATTTTTTTTATGATTTAATGTAGATGACGAATCAGATTACATTATAATCGAGTGTTGATTTATGCATTTATAATATTTAGACAAGATAAGAACGTATCAAGAACGTGACATGGGTAACCCCCAGAATGCCCAAATTTTCATCCTTAATTAACAGAATATAGTCACGTTTTCATTCATGTGTCGTTCATTATTCGAGTCATGTGTTCATCATTTAAAATAAATGAATATTTACTTACATAATGGATGTTCCAAAAACCATAGATCACCCTAAAAGTTGGTATGGATGAATGTTATGTTTTTTTAACTTGTATTTTGTGGTATTGAGTATATTACCTGTAACAAAGGAAAACAAGAAAATATAATTAAAAAAATGATAATAAACGAATCATAAACCAAATATGTGCCTAACATAAAATAATTAAAGAATTCACAATAAACCGATCATAAACCAAATATGTGCCTAACATGAAATAATTAAAGAATTCACAATAAACCGATCATAAACCAAATATGTGCCTAAAATAAAATAATTAAAGAATTCACAATAACACGAACATAAACCAAATATGTGCCTAACATAAAATAAAGAATTCACAATAATCCGATCATAAACCAAATATGTGCCTAACATAAAATAAAGAATTCGAAATAAACCAAATATGTGCCTAAATAAAAATACAATTGGATCCATTTTCGTTGATTCTCCTGGGAAAACCATTGAGAATTTTGAATATGTCGGCCTTCATGGTTCAGTTGGTTGAGTATCTGACTGCTGATCCAAAGGTCCCGGATTTGATTCCCGGTGGATACAGTCTAGATGTGTGAGACGATCAATATCGAAAGTCTCCAGAATGTGGCAACTTGTTATTGGGTGCGTGTTAAATTAATATTAGATATAGTACCTGATAGTTGCCCGAGAAGCAATATTAAAAGAAAAAGGTATTAACATAACTTTGGATACTTCGACATGATAACTTTCCACTTTTACCTATAAACTTACAAATGGCATTACGAACAGACTCAAATTTGAAACTGCGATCATTGTAAAATGTTTTACGATAAAAATCCAGTTATAACTGAGTTCTTTGCCGGATAAAGTTTTTTGTTGTAATCTGTGTTTGCTCAACGTCCTAATGATATAGGTACAATGGTACGTTTTGAAAGTCCAACTGAGAGCCCACCAACTTTGCAGTCTTCACCTGCAAAACTAAACACACGGAAGGAACTCAACTGTGGCGACCTGATGCATAAAGTAAAAGAAGGTACGTTGAGGAGGTGAATTCAGCCAAGTATAATGCAGGTAAGTAAAGACGACTAACCAACCACCTTAGGTACAAACGCCACAATTCCTCGAGTATGTAATGTTATCTTAGTGTAATCTTTTAGGTATATATTATCTTTGACTTTTCGCTTTCATTCTTTCGTTGATGTACATAAACAATTTTGTCATACTTTGTAATCTGGTTGGTTGGTTGAAATTGCCTTATGATAATAAGCCCGCCAGTGTGAAATATATTTATGTATATTATGTACAAAAGGTAAATAAATAAAAAAATCTATTTGCCTTCACCACATTCAAGCGTGGTAAAATTCTACAACCAGTTGGATCAAAATATTTAGACGGGTCGATGGCAGAGCGGTTAGCGCACTGGGCTATTGATCCAGTGGTCGCGAGTTCAAATCCTGCCTCGACCGATTTCGTTCACCTATAGCACGAGCATTTATGCTTAATTAAGGGAATTTTAGAAGATGTATAAGTACTTGTTTAACAAGGGTATATTTATTTTTTATTAAAAAAAAATATCGCGAACCATGCACCCCAATTTAGGATACAGAAAAAAAATATGAGTGTATGATCAATTTGGATTATAGAACAAAATGTATGTGCGTATACATTCATTCATCCATCCATTCATTTGTCTATTCATCCATTCATTCGTTTGTTCATTCATTCGTTTGTTCATTCATTCGACTACGCATGATTCTTTACCAAAGTTTCATTGTGTTAGTATGAAACCCTGTTAGAGCTTGCTGCGCTGTTAGATCACTGACCGACCTTATCAAATTCTCTGCAGGATCTTCAATTGCCGGAGTTCGGCCATCTGCCCGAGACAGTCCTAAATGAAGTCTGACCGTTCGTTGTTTGATAGAGCAGTCGCCATCCTCAGTCATGACACCAAGGAAGAAAACAAGAAGAGGACGCACAAAGAGAGAAAAACAAACGTATTAAATTACACGATAATCCGATATATGTAGCTGGGATAAATATCTTCTTCTTCTTCTTCTTCTTCTCCTTTTGAATAGACCTTCAGGTCTGTTTTAAGAGAACTGCTCTTCCTGCGAGGTGGACCCCCAACTATCCCTCCATCTTTTTGGCGGTCTACCGCGAGGGCGGGTTCCGTGAGGCTGATTGTGAAGCACGATATGAGGAAGTCTGATGCTGTCCATCCTTTGGACATGACCATACCAGTCCCTCCTCCGCTGCCTACTCCATCTAAGCCAAGTCAATAAGGCAGCTGCAGTCTTGGGCGCCCTAAAATCCATTATTTGGAAAAATGAGGATATGGCCATTAAAAGCAAAGTGAGAATCTACAAAGCATGCGTAAGACCAGTGATGACATATGGTATAGAGGCACTAGCAGACACAGTCAGAAGCAAACAAATGTTTAGGACTTCAGAAATGAGGACATTGAGAGCTATTGCAGGCAAAACCCTCAGAGACCGAGTGAGGAACTCCAGAATAAGGGAACTATGTGGTTGACGATATCATCAGATGGAGTAGGAAGCGGAGGAGGGACTGGTATGGGATAAATTTATTCTTAAAAATAAATTTTCGATTTTAAAAAAAATTGTTCTAGTGGAAATGATAATATCATCAAAACTCTAGGGGGGGGAGTGTTAAGAAAGATAGGGGGGTATATTATATATGAAAATTAAAATCAATAAATCTAACCCTTTAAGGTCAGCTAAGCGATCAGTGGTGTGTGAATAAATTATAGCTATTGGTATACCAATATAATAATGGATTATTCTAGACGCCGCTGCTGCTCGCTGTGAGAATTGAGAGATATTCATACAAAACATTACTTTTTATCTCCACCCTCGGTTTATAATATGAAATGATAAATCATTGAAAATAAATATAAATAAAATATCATAATGCGATTGAAACAACGTCCTTTCATAATATTTACGCGATATTCTTAAATATTAATATCGTAAATATGTCGATTTTCGAGGACAGTTAAGAATATATATTAAAAAAAGTATCTCTTGAATGAATGATGAACGACTGACCAAAAATATACAAGGGTGTAAGAGATGGAGTGAATAGTAGGGGCCGCCCCAGAAAGGGATGTTATGACCATGTGAATGATATTTTGAAAGAAGGAAATAAAAGAAGCTTGAATAAGCGACGAGCATGCATGGATGTAAAGGAAGCTAGGAATGTGTCTAAAAATAGAGGAGTATGGCACTCGGTTCTCTCTGCTTACCCCGCAAGGGAAATGGCATGATGGTATGTATGTATTTCTTGAGGTTGATAAATATGATTTTCTGTTCGTAAAATGATCAGATTATTAGATTTAACTTTTTGATCGTCATTTCTTGATGGAATTCCATTTAAATTAATTTATATTTTTAATAAATAAAAACACTTGTTTAGAATTAATTCCACTATTTATTTAAGGACTACAACCTACGACCGGTTTCGTGCTAAGCACATTTTCAAGTAGTGAAAATGTGCTTAGCACGAAACCGGTCGTTGGTTGTAGTCCTTAAATAAATAGTGGCATTAATTCTAAACAAGTGTTTTTATTTTTATTTATTAAAAATATAAATTAATTGATCAGATTATTAATTAGGCAATTTACAAGAAACGAGTGTAGCGTGAAGTCTGCTCTGCTGGGAAACGAATCACAGAAGTCCGAAAATTTACCATTAGTACGAGCGAATTGTGACAAGACTTTTCACAAAAAAAATTGAAATCCATTTGAGTCACAAAAAAGCTAAAGGATATGACAGTTTTATGACAAGTCTTCACATTTCGCTATTAACTTGTCACAAAAAACTGTGAGTCACAAAAAAGTTTCAGGGTATAACAATTTTTTGTGACAAGTCTTCACAATTCGTTCATACTAGACCGCTTAATAGTCAGTGGTCGGCTTTTGAGTTTGGTTAATAGATTTTTTTCGAAATACATACCTATAATAAGTTGACTTATAATTATTATTGTTAAATCATTATATAATTTATCACAAAACCACACTTCAAAATTCATTATAATACGCCGATGAATCAGAGAGAAAAATCGAGACACTCCAATATAACAAGTATTATTCTCGAAAGTCATGGAATTTTCCCGGAGGAAGACTCAGACAACTATTGTTGGGGAGAGGGATGTGAGGGGAAATTATTGGCTAGGGTAGATAGTCTAAGGGAGGGAGGGTGTAGACTTAGGTGGTAATGCGAGATGCGTGTAGACATTTTCCCTTCATTCCCAGACGAGTTCGGAGAAAAGAGTAAGAGAGCCGTGAAGGGAAGATGAAAAACAGAGAAAAACTATTACACTACAATTTAAAAATAAAAACCAGCACGTGTCGCCACTGGTACCTACATGTGAGCTGGTGGAACAATCAGTGGCGGTAAATGGATAACAGCACTTTACTCGAAGGAGAAATATCATATTGGAAAGTGAACATATTAAGCTAAAGTGCATGCATATAGAGACATTCAGGAAGTACACATATTGAAAAACTCGAAACGAAGAAGCGAAAGCATTGATAAAATATTTGTTTTATTTATTCAACTTGTACTTTATTATTTACAAATGTTGGTTTATTCAACACAAGTTTATTCCCAAATAGTGATTTAAACAAAACAGGTTTACTTCCACATAGTGATCCATTTTCCACCTGTTTTGAATATATCACACAAATGGTGATACATTCAAAACAGGTTTATTTCCTTATTGCGATTCATTCAAAACAGGATGAATTCCAAATGGTCATTCATTCAACACAGATTTATTCCCAAAAGGCGATTGATTCGACACAGGTTTATTTCCAAACGACAATTCATTCAAAACAGATATATTTCCATGTTACGATTGATTCATCACAGATTTATTGCCAAAATTCATTCAATAATTAATTCAAAACAGGTTTATTTCCAAAATTCATTCAATAATTTATTCAAAACAGGTTTGTTTCCATGTTGTGATATTCACAGCAAAATTTTACCCCAAATTTTATCCATTCACCATATACCTAATATGTTTATTGCCAAATGACGATTCATTCAAAACTGGAGTAGTCCCAAATGGTGATTCACTCAACACAGTTTATACAAACCAAAAAGAAAATGAATATATAATTCTTTATTTAATAGTACCGAATTTACTCAGACTTTGTATTGCTCGGGTAAGTTGTAAATTTGAATTAAAACTATTCAAACTCAGTAGTAGGTATTAAAGGAAAAATTATAATCACTTTAATTGTATCGTCTCTTAAAAAGACAAGGATCGAAGACAATTCTTCTACAAAGTTGTAGAAGAATGAAAGGTAGGTTACTTACCTACTTTGATGTAGAACTATGTAATCCCCAGAGTGTAATAATACTAGTGTCGTTGCAATGTTGGAAATCTCTATTTATTTTTTTCTGTTCGAGACCACCTCGTCTAGCCTTGGGGAGGACATGGCTTTAGTTTCTTCTCATCCACCTCCCTCGGTTATTGGAAGTGGTTCTCCACCTCTCTCACAACTCACTTCTCCCTCAGCCACAATGTAGTTAAAGACCGTCTAAGCCGCCATCCAATAGCGACAATGTAACTTGTTATTGCGGAACTAAAGAGCTTTGATTACACGGAGCGTTTAGATACGAGAAAAAATACCTTCACAGGAAAAGTACCAGTGGATTTTAGTATACAAATTAAGATAATTGAATCAATTCGTTTTAACTGTACATTTTTATTGAGGTACCTAGCCAATACCTACTTCAAGATAATACAATAGACTCAGTTTTGATAATGTCCCTGTAAGACGATATCTATCGACAACGTTAATAAAAATGTAGAATCTAAACAAATTGTTAACAATATTTATAATGAAAAATTATCAAAGAAGAATAATGCAATGATTTTGTTTACGATTATACATGTTTAATTTGATGTGTCAAAAGCAATTTCGTTCAACGAAGACATTATCAAGATATGATAAATATGTAGGTACATGTTTAATTTGTTGTGTCAAATAAATTTAGTTCTCTTCGTGTTCGTAAGAAAAATAAAAATTAAAAATTTGTTTTATGAAAAAGGTTCATTCCAAATAACTCAAATTTTCAAACAGACTTTTATTTTACCAACTGCAGATCTACAATAAGATCCTGTGACTATGTTAATTAGGAAAGGTTTAGTACCGAATTGGACGCATTGTTGGTTTCACAAGGAAAAATCTTTAAAAATATTCAATAAAAAAATGGAGTTAAAGTGTGTTATAAAATTACATGAATGAATGTAAATATTTTTTAGTTTTTTAACGTATTCTTTCGATATGGGCCATTTTCTCTAAAAGCTGTGTAGAACAATCTTGAACAACAAGATTCAATCATATACAAATGAACTGAAATACTAAAAACAAAGTACGCCATTTCAATCACATTTAAGTAAATGTAGAGTTAAAGGTGTGTTTATTTTAAATAAATTATGTCGTAAAACCCAACGTATTAATTATAATAAAAAGTCGAGAAAGTTTATCGGGCCAAGAGACCAAAATACAATTATTCCGTTTGGAAACTCGAAAACCCACCCTTGGGGTAAACTCTCTTTCTCTCTCTCTCTCTTAAAAAAACTTAATAACCCATCAGTAATTAGGCAGTTAATTTGAACGAAAATATTTTCCGAATCCCTTGAGGGCTCTAGAATAAACCTTTCCCAGATATCCCCAACCCCTAGAGGGAGGAGACGGGAGCAGGAGAAGAGGAAAAGTAAGGAGACCCAAAACTCCCGAACCAACCAAATGTCCAAATGTATCGCACCCAACACTTGTAAACTTAATACTAAGCGGCAATGACGCGTTTTAGGAATTGCGGCCGAAAAGTGGCCGGGGACTAATTACTTTTAGGGAATTGATTTTTGCGCGATGTGACGCGTCAAATCAACCGAGTCTTAGGTCTAACCCTGAATAGGGAAACACCTTTGAGGATGAATGGACCTGAACAGATATAGAATGTATAGTAGCAATCATCGTAGATTTTACTCAGCTACAATTCATATCTTCTTCTTCCGGTGCCATGTCAGAACCCCCGACGTCGGCTATCACTCTGGCAAATCCCTCTCTGTCCTGTGCTGCTCGGAATATCTGTTCCACGGTCCTGAAGCCGGTCCATTCCATAATGTTGCGCAGCCAGGACATCTGTCTCCTTCCAGTCCCTCGGCGACCTTCTATCTTGCCCTTCAGTATTAGTTGGAGCAAGTGATACTTCTCTCCCCTCATTATGTGACCCAGATATGTGATCTTGCGGACCTTTATTGTGGACAAGAGTTTCCTGGTTGTTCTGGCTCGGCTTAAGACTTCTGAGTTCGTAACCAGATCTGTCCAAGGGATTTTGAGCATTCTGCGATGCAACCACATCTCAAAAGCTTCCAGCCTGTTCATGGTGATAACCTTCAATGTCCAAGTCTCACAGCCATAAATTCACAATTCATATAGGCATATTTATTTACAAAGTTCTTGTAAATCACTGGCGTCCAATGCTAAACGTACAACACAATTCCAATTTACTGTACTGAATTTTTCAACTCTTCATTTGAGGTACATTCAGCAAGTTCACGGATTAGTCTCACGAGGTCTATCTCACTAAACATATTCAAATAAAAGGCTAAGACAAAAAACCTCTCCTATTCTACTCTTTATCATTATGTTTCCCTTTCATTGCTATGAACTGTTTTTATATATTTTTTTCTCTTTAATTCTAATCTTTATTTATATTCTTTTTATTTTTATTATGTTATATAACATAAAACTCCTGGAAAAGGAATACTCAAACTACGCTTGTTTTATTTATTTCATTTATACCCAATAAAGAGTAAAAAGGTGGGATTATTGCCAAAAGGCAATAACTTTCAACCAACATGAGGCCTCAAGTACGATCGACATAGAGGCGGGGCCCAAAAAAATGAGGTAAACCATTAACCACTTGGATGTTCAAAATAACCAGAGATCTCAAGGAAGCAAGGATTCGTTCGGAGGACAGGACTTGGAGGATGAGGACTAGGAGAGTCGATCTCCAAGTAGATGGAGGTTAGGGCGAAGAAGAAGAACATGAAGCCTGAAGTAAATTCGGTATAGTAAAAAATTATATTCATTTCTAAAACAATAGTGATTCGGAAATTGGTTATTTGTTTACAAATATTTTAACCAATTTCGGAA
Organism: Molanna angustata; assembly: GCA_963576475.1. Taxonomy (NCBI): domain Eukaryota; kingdom Metazoa; phylum Arthropoda; class Insecta; order Trichoptera; family Molannidae; genus Molanna; species Molanna angustata. The sequence continues at coordinate 28,935,675 of OY754982.1, forward strand.
TCACTATTGGAAAATAATAGTGATTCGGAAATTGGTTATTTATTTACAAATATTTTATTCTAAAATATTTTTTTTCATATCTATTATTAAATGTATTGTTTTTATATTGTTCGAACCAAGGGGTTCCTAAAGACAACGGAAACGAAGGTTCTAAGGTCAATCACTGGAAAAACTCTTCGAGATCCTGTTCGCAATGTTGAAGTAAGGAAAATACATGAAATAGAGGACATCATCCGTTAGAGTAGATCCAGAAGGAGACATTGGAGGGACCAGTAGCCAGAATGGACAGTGATAGACTTGCGTATATAACAGCAAATGAAATCCCTTCTGGTCGCCGTCTACCCGAAAGACCAACCTAGAGATGGAAGGATATTTGGACATCGTCATATTAGGAGGCATATATTTTTTACTACATACCAACAGGTCTACTAAAAGAAGAAGAATAAGTTTTTAATATTGTCAAATGAAATATTACGGCAGTTTTTAGTTCATGTTGCTAAAAGAAGTTTTATGTGATAGATACATATGATATTAGTACTTAGCAATACTATTTTCTTCCCTAAATCTAAGCAAATAAGCATTTGTAATATAGGTATAAGTTATATATTAATTTAATATTAAGTACAATGTAGTATTTTTTGATGATCTTAACCTTTCTAGGGAACTTTGAGGGTATTCCACATTTTCTATACAGTACTCTGACCACGTAAATCTTGCGTCCGTTAAATATGGCTTCTTTAGTAGCCCAAGTTATATTTCTAAATGTAAAAATATTAATAAATTATGCCATAAATATTAACTCTATTAAAAATATAGCACTTATATTCGTAGTTAAAAAGAATACAATATCATTTCACTAGAGGATAGTGAGCAAAGGAAATTATAGCAATTAAACAATGGTTTTATAAAAGGCGACACAATTGTTCGTAGCAAACGAGTTATTCTCGTGGAACAATAAATTGTTATTAGCAATTATTTGACGCTACTTGTATAGCTCTTTATGCCTCTCCATAACCATTTGGTCAGGGATTCTCTTCCGTTCTGTGGCCAGAAGTAATCCGAGTTCACCAGATAATGCTGTGGTATACATATAATTTCATATTTAACTTTTAAATTATTGTTCTTAATGCACCGTTCACCCTATGCTGCCGTTACCCTTGGCCGACCCAATTATCTCAAAGCCAGCAAAGCTCGCTGTGCACAATGCAATAGTCGTACCAACATTAATGTATGCAAGTGAGACATGGACGAAGACGCATGAAAGTAAAATTAACGCTGTGGAAATGAGGTCCCTAAGACGAATGTGTGGTAGAACGATCTACGATAGGATAAGGAATGTGGACATCAGACGAGAATGCAAGATTGAAAGAGATATTGTGAGTAGCATGAAAGTAAATACACTACGATGGTTCGGACATTTGGAGAGAATGAACAATGAGCGCCTGACAGAGAAAATATACAAGGTTGAAAAGAGTGGAATGAGAGGTCGTGGCCGCCTGAGAAATAGTTGGCACGATCATATAAATGAGATTTTGAAAGATGGTAATATACGAAGTCAGAATAATAGGAGAGCATGTATCACGCGATGCATGGATGTAAATGAGGCAAAACATGTATGTCAAGATAGAGGTGGCGTTCGGTCCTCTTTGCCTACCCCAAGTAGGGATACGGCGTGATGGTATGTATGTATGTAACTTTTAAATTATACATATTCGCTATTAAAATCCTGACTTTTGCAAAGCGAACGATACGAACTAATTTCCCATTATTTTCTGAGGACTAGGTAAAAATATTAAATCCTTGTTCCCTCGAAAAAAAGAAACAGAAACACCCCCAAAATTATAAATTTATTTATTTTATATAATGTAACTTCTCGGGCAACTAAGATGTAATATGTCAAATATCAATTTGACACGGACCCAATAACAAATTGCTAAATAGTTCTAACGAATTCTGGAGACTTGATATTTATCGTCTCACAGATCAGACTGAAAACACATAGGAAGCACATATGAGAATCGGAAAATCAGGCACTTACAGGGCTTTCGACCTGTCGTCGTCGTCTGGATTACGTGATCACTTTAAGGCTGAAGGGAAAAGTCAAAAAAGGTATGATTCAATGGAGCTGAAATGAATAGTAGGTACATGACACCAAAAGTAATATAATACAATTATGTACATAAAATGAAGGAAGGAACCATTCAAATCATATTAATATATCTTTGAGTTGATTTCAATTAAAACATAGCCCGGACTAAACCGTCCATAAATTGTTGGAGCGTATTTCCATTAAATTAATAATATTACTTACCTAACGAACTATATTTCTGGCTAGAATTGTTCAACTCATTACCCAACTCACTAAGTAATGAAAATTTCCTAAATTACGACTACGCAACCGACCAGATATTTCCAATATATTCATCGATTTCGAGAAAATACAACGTAGGTACTTATTATTTGCTCTATCCAATCTGCAAGATTATTTGATATGACGGAAGCCAAATCGAATCAATAACATTTTGAGATCCAACGCGGAGTTCAGATGCACGTCATAAAATCATTAAAACGAAATATATGAAACCTCCTTTATTTATACGTATTCAGCCTTTAGGGGGCATTAATTTAGCCTGAAGCTTTATTGAAACTTGTTATTAAAGCTTTTTGAAAAAAAGCAGTGTAGGACCTCTCAAAGAGAGAGAGAGAGAGAGAGAGAAATATAAAGGATTGGGTACTTACATACATATATGTATTCTTATAATTCACAATCAAACTTTAACATTAATTAAAAAAACAAATAAAAATGATTACGGATTGAGCGATTTCGAAATAAAGCTTTCACGGTAGATGTTGGTTACTACGATGAAATGTCGAACGCTGCCTCGCCTTTTATACCATCAGGGATGTAGTTAAATGAGCACATGCCGGGTCAATGTCCATGGTGGTTCACGAATGTTCCTCCCTTGATAAGTACCTATTGAAATAGTATTGTTATCGATATTCTGGTAGGTTATTGACCTCGTCCTGGGCTTATGCATATCAAAACAGAGGCACTGTAATATTTAATATCAACATCAATCGTAAATAAAAAATTGCATTGAATTAATGTAGTTTTAAAAAACAGCTGTCTTGGATCGATGCCAGTAAAAATCCTAAACAAATCGTCGTCAAATCATGTATATCCATATACTTTCCATCTATTATTCTTCTTCTTGTGTCATGTCAGATCTCCCCGACTTTGATGCCCACCATAGAGAAAGCCTCCCTGTCTTGTGCAGTGCGAAACAGCTCATCCACAGTTCTCATACCGGTCCGTTCCCGGATGTTTTGCAGCCAGGAAAGCTGCCTTCTTCCGATCCCTCTACATCATTCAATCTTCCTCTTCTATCTATTACAGAATATAATCCCAATTGCCAGTTTTCAATGTTATTTTTCACTCACGGAAAAAAGACTAAAATCCCGAAAACCAATATGAACAATGGAGGCAGATAAATTCAATTTGGAAGGTATCTTCATTTCTCTATTTTTCCTTCCTAGCCCTTTATCTCCAATCGATATCCTCTGTATACTATTATAGTTTTATTTTTTATTTTGATGTCCTGTATCTTTTCTTGTTTTATTTTTATTTATTTTAAATTTAATAACGTTTTTCTTTTCGATTCATTTTTTTTAATTCAAATGTATAGGTATATCACAATATAAACTTTAACGTTAATTAAAAAACAAATAAATATGATTACGGATTGAGCGATTTCGAAATAAAGCTTTCACGGTAGATGTTGGTTACTACGATGAAATGTCGAACGCTGCATCGCCTTTTATACCATCAGGGATGTAGTTAAATGAGCACATGCCGGGTCAATGTCCATGATCTTGGATAAATGTTTTGACGCACGTTGTATTTTATTGTTTTGTATATTATATTGCTGTCGGTATTTTCCCAAATTAATAAAAATCAGAATAGAAAAATATGGCGTTCGTTTATCTCTGTCTATCCCATTACGAACATGGCGTGATGATATGTATGCGTTATACCGGCTACTTCCACGACAATCAATCTTCCGGGAGAAAAAACGGAGTGTGTCATTGGAAATTGTAATATCATTTAGAAAGACTTACTAAACAGTAAAAAATGTTTTATTTACTTTTCCGTTTCATTTTGTTTCATGGCTGGTTGTGTATCTGTTTACCAATAAAATCTGAGAATCGTAAAATGATATTAAATCCAAAGGATTTTTATTATATATTTGTGTATCAATTGGTATACTTTTCCGTATAATATAGGCTTGAGATATCAGGGAAAATAATAATATATCGAGTGAACGTTTAATATAAGCAAAATGACAATACAGTGTTTCATTTACGCGAATTCACATTTCGAATTTGACTGGTCACGATTCTTCCTCAAATACAAAATACACTTTTTCCGTTGAAATAAAGTAATATTGACACCACTTGATCACGTGCTTTTTGAATGTCTGTAGCACCACCAATGCATCTCATCTTAGGGTCTCATTGCATGTTATCTTGCCTCATCTCCTGTTGATAAACCCTCGTCCTGTTAATTCATCTGTTTATCTAAATGAATCTTGAAAAACGGTATTAATCTCTGAAAACTTCACTTCCATTAACTAAAACAGAGTCTCTCTTCTTCCATTTAGCACAACTCTTTTAAGGGTAGGTCGAATAAGGAGTATTTAATAGTATCTATTCATTTAAAAATACTTCTTTACTACCCGCAATGATAAGAAAGTTTACAATAGATGCCAAAAATATTGTGAAATATTGAATATTAAAGAGATTCAATGTTAAAACCTATCATCACCAAAAACAGGTTTTCATTTATTCAGATAATAAAATATTCAAGCATATAAACACATTCATGAAAAATGAAGACATGTATAATGATCAAAAGAAAAAAGGCTGTGGAAGAAAAACAGGAACAGATACAAGAAGAATCAATTCATACAAAGATTGCTTTATGAACAAATTAATTCTGGACATAGATATTTTAATGTGGTCAATAAATCATCTAAGACTTTATAATACGGAATAAAGAACAAAAAAGTAGGTGTTTTTTATATGTAAGAAGATGCTTCGTTTCTTTTGAACGCGGGAAGTGTTAAAGAAATTCAAAATTGCAATGGGATGTTATTCCAAAGTTGGGTTGTTTGAACTGTGAAAGATATTATGAAGAAAGAAGTATTGTGCACTAGGACACTGAGCGTTATTCCTGTATCTGAACGAAGATACAAATTTATAAGTAAATTGGAGTGTTTTCACTCTATCAAAGATAGCTTTTCACACGATCACTGAATTTTATTTTCACTTACATATACATACCTCAAACTCGAAATTTCAACTTCTTTGGTTCCATAAAGCTTTATAAACCCAAGCAAAACCTTGGACGATTCGTATTCGACATTCGCGAATTTACCAACAAAACGGTTACGATAACAATTTTCCACGTGAAATATTAATGGAATGGATTGTCAACATCGACTATAGTTTACAAAAATACAACAATAATCAACCAACAGAAGCAAAAAGATCGAACGAGCTTTAGGCAAAATATAATCAATACAATGTTTCAATACAATTATTATTGCTATTTGTATTGATTTTGTCTGTCTAAAGATACGGAACCAGGATATTATTTCGTGGAATTTTCAGATTAATACAAAACAAGAATAAATAGATTAGACTGTACTACCTACACAGTTCTCTTTCTCTCTCTCTCTGCAAAGTTGTCCTTAGGGCTGAGGGTCGTAACCATCTTCCACTTTGTCCTCAAAACATTGTGGATTGTTGACCTCCACCTATCCCCGACACGCCCCCGTCTCCATCGTTCCAACCAACAATGTTCCTGTGGCAGCCTTGATTTGATCAGTCCATCTAGAGGGGGATTCCTTCGACTCCAACCACAACAATATATTTTTCAAGGCTCCTGTCATTCCGTCTGGCAATGTGACCAAATAACTAAAGGACATGGTAGTTCAGACAGAAGAGAACCTGCCATAGAGAACCTGCACAGTTTGGTGTACTTTACATACCAAAACAAAACATATACCGACCTTACAACGTACAACGAATATGATACAATTAAGACAGTACAGCGAAAACTGTTTTCCTGGCTGACAATAGATTAAATCACTACCGGATTTAATCTATTGTCAGTTAAAGTCGATGAGTTCATATTTTATTCTTTTTTTATGTGCATTTGAGCTTATCTCCGATAGACTAATAAATACCTAATGGAAATTCTTATCATAAATGTTGATTTTATTTTCATTAAAATACCAAATAAACAAATTATTAAGTGCTTAGACACAAAAATGATAAATATATTACAGGTATTAATGATATTGTTTTGATAGCCGACTGCTTTCTGAACGTTTCAACCCCGAAGAACAATTCCTCAAACCGTTGAACTGAGAAAGACTAATAGGACCTGAACGAGAGTAGGTGAGTAGGTACAATCTTGCACCCCCAAACCCTCATAATAATTCTTCTTCTATCTCGCTATCAACCACCGTAATCTCCCAGTTCGCCCACTCGCTTTGGTACGCGACATCTCTCGGATCACACCGATTCTGATACAACAAGGAGGTTTTACCGGAGGCGTATCAGCGAAAAAGTCGTCCGAGAAAATATTGATTTTGTATCAATAACGGTAGAACGATCCACCGTGTTCGATGACCTCGTTATTATTATTTTTTTATGTTTTTCAGAAGCGGAGTCTGGAGGTGGATTATTATTTTAACAACGGATGCGTGGTCAAATGACGGATATCTGGTATTGCTTTGCATGACGAGATAATGTCGAAAAAGGAAGAAAAGATGAATAGCGATCAATAATTCGTTTAGTTATTTAATTTTTGTACAGCTAAATATACAAAGACGGGATTATAGCCATGAGGCTATCTCTTCAACAAGCATAACTGTTGTAGAGTATCGAAGTGCGAAAGAGATGAATGTATGCGGTAGGAATGGCGGGGAGGTGCGCGACGCCATTCTGTTACTGGCTGTCACAGAGAGACATATTATTACTGTTGTTGATAAAAGAGATATTTACTGTAATCGATCAGGTGTATTGGATTTCTTCTTTCTTCTAAGTAAACTATAATATAAACAGGAAGTGATAGGTATATCATTACTAGATTTTTAGTTATTATGCTTTTTGACTTGTTTTTTGAATCCATCATTATTATAATTGTTATTTTATTTTATAGCTCATCGATTTCTTAATTTTTTTTGTTAAATACTTTTGTTGTGATCTTCATTTTTTTTGTTTAATACTTTTATTGTAACTACTGTATATATTTTTATTGTAAAAGGTTTCTAGCCGTATAGTCAAATAAATACATATCACAATAACGCAAGAGAAAATACAACAATTAACAACATACTAGTCATAGCAACGAGCAAAGGATGGAGAGGACTGAAGGTCACAGAAAGGAAATCGCTCTAGACTTTTTTGATTCATATTGATTTTAAGTTTTTTCTTAAATATTTGTTAGGATTGAGACCACTTAGTATCATCACATACATTATTTCTAATATAATATGTAATCTTACTTATTGCATTTGAAAATAAGAGCCTAAAACTTTAAGAAAGTTAATGGGGATATCAAGTATTCAACTCGTCAAAGAGAGAGTGCTTTGACTGAAAAACATTATTTTCACCAATCAAACCCACTCCACACAAGACCCACACTAATTACCCCCACCTAACCTCCACCCCCATAGTTTTCTTGTAAGCACGTCGGCACATTTTAGTATAGTTGAAATTTAGCCTGATGAGGAAACGGTTAGTTCCGAAACCAGTCGCAAATTTTCATCAAATATCGTGGTCAATACAAATTAATTTTATTTTAAAAATTCTGTAAAAATGAACCACAAAGTTAATAAGTCAATATTCGAGAGTATGATTATTTCTGTAAACTTTCTCAGAGAGAGAACTAAATATTCTTATAGTCATGTATTACTTGTAGCTAAGACTATATGAAAAACCTTGAAAGGAAAGTGTATGAAGCGTGTGTACTGCCGGTTGCTATATATGGCCTAGAAACAGAAACTCTTTCTTAACTAGGCCTAAGGGCCGAGAAACTGTGAGTCACTCAAAAAGCTATAGAAAAAACCATGCTGGGTCATCACTAAGAGATAAAATAACAAATGAAACAGTGAGAATGAATGACTCCGTCCTTAATGACCTCAAAATAACAAAAAGATTGTCTACAGTATGCAGCCGCCAGGTATTGAGCTTCTATGGTCACATCGCCAGGAGAGATCCAGGTAACCTGGAAAAAAATATTATCACAGGAAGTGTACAAGGCAAAAGAAGTAGAGGCAGATCTTCTGCGTGATTGTGTGACCAAATTAAGGAGATGACCGGGAACGACCTTTGTTCGGTGGTGCGAGCTGCGGAGGGCAGAGAGGACTGGAGGCGACTCGTTCTGTCCATTGGCGGCCCCATAGATCACGACCCTCAGCATTGAGGAAACGAAGAAGAAGAAACGGTGAGACTAAGATTAAAAATAACTGATACAATCCACCGTCTTTGCTCTGACGCGACTCTGAAATGGATATGGACTCTGTAAAGTGAACAGAGAGTTTGCTGACTTGTAGACCTCGTACGACAAAGAGAGGTGTGGAGCGACCACAGCCGATGTGGAAGGATAATATACAACTATATGCTGGCACGACCTGGATGTAAACTGCACAGGACAAGAAGACGTGGAGTCAGATGGTGGATGCCCTCGTTTAGGTATGGACAGAAATAGACTGAAGAAAAAGTAGAAGAATAATCAGTAAGTTGAGACAGTACTAGGAAGAAGAAAACTTGTGATACACTCACATAATTTTAAGGAATCTTCAAACAATATATGTATACGCTTCAAGTATAAACTGATAATATAAAACGGTTATTCTTTTGGGTAAGATATTCAAGTTGTATGGATGTCGTGAAAACATTATCATTACACACCTGCCCCCTTATTCTAATCCAGATTAACGGATAAGCCAGCCCGACCCGGCCCCAGCCGAGAACCGCCATGTTTATTTTTCTGCTTCTCGGCGATTTTTCCCGCCCTTATCGGCTTAGGGACCGATCGAGCGAGTCATTAATTTGTCCGACATACGAATCAGCGGCACCGAGTGAAAAGACGCAATCCAATCATAAGATGTTGTAAAAATACACGTTGAATAAAGCAGACACTTTTCAAATAACCCGAGCAAACGAACAAATAGTTAAAAGGGATAGAACAACAGACTAAACATTATGGAATAATATGCTAATGTGCCGACGTGAAAGAGCGTAAAAAAAATTAGAAGTACAAAAATCACTCGATAATTTGCATAATGGCAACATTTCGTTAATCCTCTCATAGATGATATTTTTAATATTGTTTTCCCAAAACAACGTTTATTGATACAATTTATTTTTACGACTTATTAAGAATTTTCGCATTTTTGTTTCGTATCCTAGATTGTTATTTGTAATTTACATCACTCTGTGCATAAACATTTTATAGACATTGAAAGAATGTTTGATTATGGAAGTTGACTAATTCAATGACAAGACTGATTGTGGACAAAACTGATTCAATGACAACATAACATTAGATAAACTTGTGCAAGAGGTGAGTCCTACCAACCGATATTTCAGTCAAGCTAAAATTGATTAAAAAACTCAATTATTCTTCTTCTTTTAAATTTAACTGTTTATGAAGGTGGACTTTCTTGGGAGGAGGATGTACAACTTTCATTCGAAGGTCTTGCGGGTAGTCTTTTGCTGTTGGGTATTTCCGTCTTTACAATTATGACGATGGATTTTTGAAAAAAAAACCTCCTTTGCCGAGCATTGAATGAAACACACAAGAAAAAATGTACACCACAAAGGCACTTCAATAGAGGAAAAACCGCGATGGTCTGCAAGTATTAAAACAACTTGAAAAAGCGCAGAAGACCCAAACAAAGGTGGCAGTAAATTTGAATAAGACGCTGACGTTGAACATACCGTGTCTGAGGGCAGTTTATCAAATTACACGGGAAATTGTTGCGAAAACAAACAGCGATCCATCTTAGCGCGGTCTTTTGTTGGGCCAAAGTACGCTACGTCCGACCGACGACGACGACGCCGGGGACAAAGGAAAACCTGAAATAATTCCCACCGGAAGGGATTACTTACGCTCACACGTGAGCGACTGTCGGACCGAGACGTATCTTCTTCAAACGCCAGACACGGCCCTAATCCAAGGGCTCGTGTGTGGGTCCAGAATTTTTCCACCGGAGCATGTGTCCGCTGTTCCAAATTCCCACGCGGACGGGATGATTTGGGTTAATCTACCGACACCCCTCCCCTCCCTCACCTCTCTTCTAACACTGGAAGAATCTCGTCCGAGATGCGAGACTGTCTGAACACATCATATAATATTTATTCCAGGCTAGAAGTAATATTAATCGGAATAACTCATCAATTCGTGTCGGACCGCAATATTGGCAGTGGTGTGCTAGATATTTGTGAGATGATATGAAATATGTAGAATGATGGACAGAAAGAGACTAGGGGTAATAGGCATAAAATATTTCTTGGGAAATTTAAGAAATATATTTCCTTTCCTTAAATTAATGACGAACTACAAAATAGTTACTCCACAATGTGAGATATGCACTAATGTGGAGTAACCAGCGTCATGTTATAACTTAAAAGGTAACACGGTTCAATTGTGTATCCCCACACACGATAATCATCTCAACTAAAAAGATAGAACATTCAGAATGGGCGGTGAACGTCATTGCTGAAAATGGATATCAGTAAACATGTGTATTAATCTTAGATTTTTAATTTTAAATGTTATCAGAGCATTACAAATATTGTTTAAAATATCTATTTTTATTACACCAAGAATTCCCGACAATTCCAGAGAGCAAATCTCCTCTGCTGGGAATAGAACCCAGGACGCCCGCACAGAAACCAAACGGCTTACCAACTGTGCTACGGCGATCGGCACAGAGTTTTCTTATAAGAACTAGTTGCATGTAACACATGAGATCCAACTGTCGACAGCGATAGTATGTATAGTTGAAGAATAAGTACCAAACCCATAAATACAAATTATTTATTATTTTATGATATTTAGTTTTCTATACAACACATGTACCTAGGTAGTCAAGATAGGATAGTACGGAGGTCAGTCTTTTTTTCCTACCCGGAATATGAAAACAGCATGATGGTATATGTATATTGTATGTTTAGAGATGAAGTATCAAACTATTAAGTCTTCTTTGATATTGTGTATAGGTGACTACCATACAAATTGTATGAAGCGATGTCGTCACTAAATTCAATTTTTATAAAAATTGTTAAAAAAAATTTGAGATGTACTGCTACAATGTTAATATTTTTTATATAAAATTAAATTATCTAGTTGGGGTGTTTCGGCTTTTTTCGATATTTTAAAAAAAAATGGAAATATAGGCAGTTAAACTCATAAATTTATCATAAAAAAAATACTTTTCTTAATAAAAAATGTTTGAGAAACCCTGGAATTTTTTTGAAAAAACTAATTTGAGATTTTGTATTTGTCTATGCTTATACCAATTTTCAGCGTTCTAGCTTTTATGGTTTCTGAGATATAGGGAAAAATAAAATAAAAATTCAAAAGTTGATAACCCCTGACTGAAACAAAAATTCAAAATTCCGAGTATAAAAGTTTTGTAGGCCTGTAACTGTTTATATATTCTGAAATTTTGGGCTCTGTAAATTGAGCGTATCAAAAGTTATAAGGGGGGGACGGACACACACACACACACAGACATACACACACACACACACACACACACACACACAGACACACGAAATGTTCTACTCCGAATTCTGAGTAAATCCGTGTATGGAACATATATGCTGCGAAGCCTCTAAGTTGGTGTTTTTTGACTTCAAAGTTGGAAAAGCCGTGAAAAAAGTAGACCTCTCCATACAATTCTCGCGTATTCTGGCTTGAAACATTGTCGATATGTTAAGAGAACAAAGTTCTCCTGAACAAATCGACAGTTGGAAAAGGGTATATACGACATCAACAAACTAGACGGAGCAAAATTGGTTTGCAAAATAATTTAAATTAGAAATCTAATACGTTTTAAAACAAGTTAGAAATACTAATGATTCGGCAATTAAGAACTCTAAAACATTTTACTAAGTCTTTGACAAACACGCAAACTTTCTAAAATAAAACCTAAAAGACTATTTTAACACTTTGAAACAGTCCAGTAATTACCAACGTCTTTATTATGAGAAAAATCAAATCGAACGTCGTCGCGTCGTCCGTAAGATTGATTGATGTGAAAGAAATTGACTAGGAATGGGTATAAAAATATCCTCAAGAACGTCCTTTTGTTGGGGTTAAAAAAATATTCTTCGTACGGAATATAACGATGTTTGACTGGATCTGTCTAATAGGGTTAAGGAAACTAACTCTCTCTCTCTCTCTCTCTCTCTCTCTCTCTTTTGGAGGCATTTAAGGGTACTCCATCCAACCAAGGTAGAGTTAACGTCCATCGTGAAATTATTTATGACGATATTAATCATGGACATTTTTGCATAACCAAGGAGAACTCTCTGACACATACATTATTCATAAACAGCACGTCGATGTTAACCCTTTCAGTCACGAATTAATTCCAATGAAGAAAAAAATTTTTTTAATGCATACATCATAATAATATGTCGATTGAAAGATATATTTTAAATTTTATTGATCTAGCGTTTTTATATCAACAAGAATTTTAATGTGTACAAATGTAGACAAATTTACTAAGGTTCACTTTTTAAAGGTATAACTATAATAAAAATGATTTACAAATGAGAATTATTATTTATTATTTAATTAGGAAAATATGATATATTTTTGTAATTATAGAATTACAAAGCAGAATTATTGTTTAAAAATAAAATATTAGTGTAAGTACAAATAAAATGTAAGTAGTTAAATAATGTAGTAAACATTTTTTTCTTAGAAACTAAACATATTATTATTTTTGATGATAAAAAAGAAAACAGTTTCTGTCTTTCTGTAAACAAAGATGAACTTGACATTTCGAACATTTTCGAACACGATTTTTTGTAAATATGTCCAAGTGGTATACTCTTTCCCAATACATTCGAATCCTTGGGAATTTTAAATCTCCCATCATAATGTGAAGACCGAACAGTTTTTTTATCTCCTGTACATCACATGCTGTGAAATTCATATCTCCCTTACATAAGGCATACGTGTTTGTATGAAATGCAATTTTTTCAAAAATTTCTTCATTAAAATATTTAAAAAAATATTCTAATGGAGTTTTCATTGATTCATGGTAAGAATTACCATGTGATGATGAAGCATGCAATTTAGGAATAAAATTATAATGCTTCCTTCATTTTATGTCACATTTGGGAGTTGTTTTTATGCTCAAACGTGTGTCAAATCCAATAAAATTTCTTCCCTTTCCTCATTATCATCTTCATCGATTACTTCGTCAGCAATCTCCTTAGGATCGGCATTTACATCTCCTATTCTTCTGCGAAAAGTTGGAGCATTTTCATCGATGATTGCATCTTCTATTTCACCTTCAGACAAATCTTCTAAATCAGATACATTTCCGTTCTCTAATAATGACAAAATATCATCAGCAGCTAGACTATCAAGCCTTCGGTAAACTGAAAATCAATAAAATATTCAAAATCAATATGTACGTTCAATAGACTTACAATAAAATTGTCTACGATTGTACACTTTAAAATGTGACGCTCGACAGCCTTTAAAAATAATTGTCTACGATTGTACACATAACTTAGATTTAGAAGTATGGCTCATTTAATCAAAATAATCAATATACTATATATTTGAAAACATAAATAGACATATACTATGTTGTTTAGTAAAATATTTCATAAATAAATGATCACATTAACACTGTAAATAAATAAAATATAAGGACAAACCTCCAGATGACAGCTCCACGGTCGCCATGGCGGGAATAATTATGAATATTTTGTCACAAATATCATAGATGGCGTTGTTTATCATTTTGTTTGAATTTTAAATGTGTATAAATGTAGACTAAACTAACCAGACATTAAAAAATATCCAAACAGCGGAAACATTACTGTTTGAAGTTGGTGTGTACAATTGTACACATAGTGACCGAAAGGGTTAAAATGGTCCCTGGAAAATGTCAGCGGAAAAGTTGCAATCTCAACGTCATAAACATATTTTGATAACAGAACTTAACGCGCTGTATTCAAATAACCATACGCCATCTTTTGGTTAAAAGATTTTTATTATTAAGAACTAGCTGACCTGGAGAACTTTGTACCACCTAACAGTTAATTAATGTCGTGTTAATTCAATTACACTTTCACGCTCGCATTGCGGTGTTTTTTAATTTATTTAAAAATTAAATTTCTTTATCATTTTTTTATGCGAATTTTTCCGATATTTTTTTTCCGTTAATATTTCCGATAATTTAATAGGTATTCTGCTATCCGGGGAGCAAACGAATCCAACAAAATAAGAGATCATTACAATTGGTACAGTCAGAGTTATAAATGCTAACCCAACTTTGTTTTATTTATATAAATTAGTAATGAAGAAAGACCTAAAACCAACAAACAAACAAACAGTACGTATGCGTTATTAAGAAAAATTGAAATAAATTTACAGATTCATCGAAATGAAAAAAAAACATAAAAAAAAATCGTTTTTTTAACGTGGACAAAAATAACGAACCTTCGTGATAGGAGAATTCAGTTATACCTAGTTCATTCAATTTGTGTTAATGTGCATCTAGTTGTTAGAAAATTGTAAATTATTCAAAAATAATAAAAGAAATACAGGAATTAGAAGATGATTTGGTAACAAAGTACTGGTCATTCAGTGGGCCCGGATTCTACCCTTCATATTTAAATACATATTGCATATTTACACACACACGCACGCACGCACGCACGCACGCACGCACGCACGCACGCACGCACGCACGCACGCACGCACGCACGCACGCACGCACGCACGCACGCACGCACGCACGCACGCACGCACGCACGCACGCACGCACGCACGCACGCACGCACGCACGCACGCACGCACGCACGCACGCACGCACGCACGCACGCACGCACGCACGCACGCACGCACGCACGCACGCACGCACGCACGCACGCACGCACGCACGCACGCACGCACGCACGCACGCACGCACGCACGCACGCACGCACACACACACACACACACACACACACACACACACACACACACACACACACACACACACACACACACACACACAGACACATGAAATGTTCTACTCCGAATTCTGAGTAAATCCGTGTATGGAACATATATGCTGCGAAGCCTCTAAGTTGGTGTTTTTTTACTTCAAAGATGGTCGATATGTTAAGAGAACAAAGTTCTCGTGAACAAATCGACAGTTGGAAGATGATATTAATGAAACTCCTGTTTGGCATCAATTATTTCTATATCTCAAAATTTACAGCTTGAATAATAAATATCAAGTGTATTTTTACTCCTCACTAACACAAGGTGATATAGTGGGGAGTTATGATTTCGCAATTTTTAAGGGTATTTTTTTTTTTGCAGATTATCAACTAGTATCATGCTGAGATTGTATTCTGAAAGTTTCATCACAATGTATCTGTGTGTGTGTGCAGTGTGCTATGTACGGCGTGTTCATTTTACTTTATCGATTATAGACTAAAGTACTCATTCGATTCTATTCAAATTTTGCAAATTTGTATATCTAATGCTCACTTAGATCCCATTAGATTTTGAACGATATATGAATAGTGCTTCTCAATTTTTTTAACTGTCAAATATTTCAAAGTGACCCCAAGCTCAGGAAACTTAAAATTTGAAATTTTTATTTTCAAATAGGTAAAAAGGCTCATCACTTTCATTAAATGGCATTCAAGAAATATCAACTTTTCATAATAAAATAAAAAAATAATTAAACAAACTCATTTCATAAAATCGCTGAAAATTTTCCATACAAAATTTGAGTACGGAACATCTTTGACTAGGTATATACCAAAGACCTTATAATAATATATACTGACTAAAGGTAATATATTAACATTATTATTGTGAAATTTGCTCTGTTTATGTTAAATTATTATTTAATTTTACTCTTTTACATCATTTTTCATAATATCTTATATGAATATTAGGAAAATAGGAAAATGTTTATTTTATCAGTTTTTTTTAGAAACCGAACGTCATTATAGTTTATTTTCTAGGAATATACTAGTTGCAAATAAATATTTTGTGTTTTTTTACATACATACTATCATGCCTTGTTCATATTGAGGTAGGCAGAGAGAACTGAGCGCCATACTTTCCTATCCTGATATACTTTTCTCGCTTCACTTAATCCAAACATTGCCTCATGCACACTCTCCTACTATGTTATAATATTTTTATCTCGGTTTTCCCGTGTCAGTAGGTCTTGACTAAGACCATTTGTCTTCCGACCAAATTAAGACATTTGACTTAGTTAAGACCTACTGACACGGGAAAACCGAGATAAAAATATTATAACATATTTCACCCGTGAAAACATCAAATATAACATATATATATATATATATATATATATATATATATATATATATATATATATATATATATATATATATATATATATATATATATATATATATATATATATATATATATATATATATATATATATATATATATATATATATATATATATATATATATATATATATATATATATATATATATATATATATATATATATGTAAAATAGAAATAGAATAATGTTTATAAAGAAATGCTTTTACTCATAAGCAAAATTTGAATGAAAAACAGCTTTTGTTATACTGAATGAGGGCAATATAGAAATATTATTTTCAATATTTGTCTTGTTTGTAGTAAATCATTTGTCTAATTTAATTATTATATTTATAAAATTTCTCATACCTAATGTATGTGATTCTTATACATACCATAATGCCATGATCCTCACATGGTAGACAGAGAAAACTGAATGCCATATATCTTGACACACAATCATCGCCTCGTCAACATTCATACATCTTCTTATACATGTTTATCTGTTCTTCACGCTTCTAACCTTTTCGTCTTTCAAAATACCATTCACATGGTCATGCCATCCCTTTCTTGGGCGGCATTGATTTCTCATTTCATTCCTATGCGCATTGTATATTTTCTTCGTCAGGCATTCCTCATTCATTCTCCCCATGTGGCCAATTAATGAATGAAATGAATTCATCATTTTCATTCTATTAATGACATCTATCTTCATCTTAAATTCTATTACAGATTCATCTTAGTGATCTCATTTAAACTGCATTTATTCTGCTTTCATGTGACTTCTGCCATGTCCAGGTTTCACTTGCATACATCAAGGTTGGCACTTTTAAGATAGCGTTATCAATGGCATCTTTAGCATTCTTTGATATGTTGCGGTCATTCATAACTGGTCTAAGTGCTCCATTCTCTCTGTTTCTTGCCATAACTCTTCTTTCGATCTCTTTATCAATCCGTCCATTCCGGTGTTCCGTTGCTTCCCAAATAGACATATTCGTCTACTTGCTTGAGCCATTTGTTCTCTAATTTTATTTGGTACGCTGTTCTGCTATCACTCTTTTGAAACACCATTTGAACTTCGATTTGCTGGCATCCATTCTCAGTACGTTCTCTTTACATCCTTCATATACTATACTTACTGAATTGTCAACGTTTTGACATTTCTCATATACCTACTAAAATTTAACAGATAAATTTAGACGAATCGGAATGGGACATATTATGAATATTTCGATTTGTGTGATAGATTTTGTATTTTAATGAATTATTGTCTTGTTTTTCTTTTTAATTGTTGTGTTGTTTAATACGAGTTTTATGTTTTATTTTTACCATATTTTTATAATGGCTAAGAGGCCGTGTATGTGAATATAAATAAATAAATTTCAGACCCTTGCTATCCTCCATAAAAGTTCTGATGCAACATTCAACGTATAGATTGAAGAGCCATGGAGATAGCATGCACCCCATTATTTATAGAGAACTATGTTGTTACTGTGTCGGTGACACAAATACGTGATATTCAGTAGTGGCCAAAAGAATGGAAACTTTTTATTTTGACTACATTTTTCAACTTACTAGGTGATTCATTTTACTTTTTCATTGAAATTTTATTGCAATCTTATTGTTTTTAATGACAAATATTTTCTTTTGTTTGTTTCGCAAGAAACAATAAATATTTTCTTAATTATTTTAACTTTTTTTTACAAAATTAGTTAATCCTTTCTAATTTGTCTCATAATGAGTTGTAAGGAACATATACCTTACTATTTGATGATATGAATCATCATTATTACTCACATTTTTTTCTGGAAATTTGTTTTTTTGATGTCTGTGATCATTAGAAAGTAATTATTGAGGATATTTGAAATCCTATCTAAGCAAGAGCTATTAGTCTGTCGTTCGTCCTGTACTGTGTCATTTGTAAGTGGTTGGAGTGTTTTTTCAAGTTCTGAGATTATTTTATTCTGAAACTTCTTCTGAAACATGCTTGGAGGCTACTGGTCACCTACAAAATGTAGTAGAGCAGTTACCCTGCGAGAAGAGGGATATACATATAAACAAATTGCTGAAAAGTTGGGACACAGAGCTTCCAAGTCTGGAGTTCAAAGGTCTGCGAGAGGTTCAAAGTCTCCAAAAGTTTACACAATGCTGTAAAATCTGGCAGAAACCAGAAGACGTTATTGATAGACGACAGAAGGATAACGAAATTAGCTCTTCAAGACCGTAGATCCACTTCGAGTGATATCCAACACATCCTTGCTGAGAGTGGTATAATTGTAAGCGATAGGACGATTCGACGACGCCTAGTCAACAATGGATTAAGGGCCAGAAGGCCAAGAAAAAAGCTTACTTGAATAGTAAACAAAGGGAAAAAAGACTCATAGTTTTTTCAAGTCAAGTTTGTTCAAAATGCAGAAAAATATCAATAAACATTAGGTTTCCGTTGATTTAATTCACGTATAAAACTTTTTTAACGCACGTGATATTTATCTTAACTAACATGTAACTTCATCATGTATTAGGATGTTTTAATAAATCATATTATATTCAATTACTAGATTCAGCGTTTTATGTTCTCTTAATTTCTCCCAAATGTAAAACAAAATGTTTAATTTTGTTTTATAAAAGTCTGTACTTAACATCTATAAAACATATTGTCATATAAAAGGAATATAACAGGTTCATCGACAACTACATATTATGTTTTATAAAAGTTTTTGTTTTTCATTTATAAAACCAACTGTTGAATAATAGGTATATAAACGTCACACTAATAATTTTATGTCCTATTGAAGTCATCCATAATACCACTATACAATCGTCTATTAAAGTTTTTTCTAAAACGTTTATAGGCCAATAAGTTGTTTAGATGTTATAATAATACCCTTTTTATGACGATATTGTCTTTTTAAAAATCTTTATACAACTGAAATGTTTTTACGACTTACAGCTTTGTTAAGTTAACATTTCGATTAAGACCATTATGTGATCCTTGTATAATTACGTTGCAAAAACGTTTATGGGACGTTGCAATTAGACTATTTAGTTAGACGACTTAACCGTCAGATGTACAACGTCTATACGACTAACAGAGTTAGTTAATAACCACTATAAAACTCCTATACGACTAAAAGTCATAGGTATAACTCTTATTTATACGACTTGTTTGCTAGTTGGATTGTCTCTGGGGGAAACATAAAATTAAAATAGTCGCATCATTTCTATCTTCGGCCTTCGTGGCTCAGTTGGTTAGGTATCTGACTACTGATCCAAGGGTCCCAGATTCGATTCCTGGTGGAGACATAGTTTTTAATTGTGTTTTAAGTCTGGCTCTGTGAGACGATTAATACCATAAGCAGATCGTAAGTCTCCAGAATGTGGCAGCTTGTTATTGGTGCATGTTAAATAATTATTTGACATTGTACCTGTTAGTTGCCCGTGAAGCTACATAAAACAAAAAGTTATAATATAATATTATGCTGATTAATTATTTAAATGTTTTATCAAATGACAGAACGAACGCGTATAATATCTGTCAAATGACAAATGTCAACCACGGTGGACGGTGCTGCCAGGACTTAAATTTTTAGATATTATTGGAGAGTTGCACGAAAAAAAATATGAATCCTTATGAAGAAGGGGTTGAACTTAACATTGTTTTTACTCCTCACTACCCCAAGGGGATTTATGAATTCGTAATTTTTAAGGTAATTTTTTATTGCAGATTATCAACTAGTATCATGCTGGGATTGCATTATGAAAGTTTTATCACAATGTATCTGTGTGTGTGTGTGTGCTGTGTACTATAATATGCTACGTACGGCGTGTTTATTCTAGATTATCGATTATAGACTAAAGTGCTCATTCGATTATTTTCAAATTTTGCAAATTTGTATATCAAAAACTCGCATAGACCTCATTAGATTTTGAAGGATATCTGAATAGTGCTTCTCATTTTTTTTAACTGTCAAATATTTCAAAGTGATTCCCATGCTCAGGAAACTCGAAATTTGTTATTTTTATTTTCAAATTGCTAAAAGGGCACATCACTTACATATTGTAATGTCATTAATAAATATCAATTTTTCATAATAATATATTTAAATAATAAAAGAATTAAACTCACTCATTTCATAAAATTGCCGAAAACTTTCTATAGAAACTTTGAATACTCTATAGTGACTTGTTAGTGAGGAGTTTAGCGTTGGCCACAACCCACTCGTTTTTTATATTTCCACTTTTACCATCCAGGGACTCACTCAAACACACACAAAACCTTTATCGAAATCGGTCTAGCCGTTTAGGAGTTCAGTGACATAAGATTGCAATTGACTATTTTTGTTGCTTCATATTAAGAGCACTCTTGGGATGATTTTTTTTAACGCCGCAACATACTTTTTAAATTCAGTGAGCGTTAAATAAATAAATATTACATAATATTACTGCGAAACACACGTATGACGAGAGTCGGCTTAATATAACGTCGCTGCTCACCCCTGCTAATGAGTAATCGATAGGTGGTTTCCTCCCTCGATCTCCAAGTCTCCCGGCATAGAACGGGAGACGAGATCTGTGCAGGTGCCAAGTTTAGAGACGCATTTCACATTCGGTCTCGATGGTTCTTAACGAATCACCGTGAACTGTGCCAAATCTGAAGAGACCAAAGGCAATTCAAAAAGAGATTTACTCTCCAACATGTACCTACATACCTACGTATGATTTTGTACACCAAAAATGACTACAGTTAATGGTCGATCATGCACAATAAGTAAAGATTTAGAGTTGAAACATTTTAAATAAAAAAAAAATGGTGAATCATTCGATTGGACATTCACAACATAAACTATAATGATATCGTAGTGTATGTAAACTAATGACATTGATTGTCCTTTTGAAAGACGACCGATTCGCCCTGGAAAAGATATTTTTAATAAACACTGAAAAATATGACTTAAGAGCGAGCGTTCTATAAAATGAATAAAAAAAAATCGGAGGAATTCTGGTTTAAAAATAGCTCGAAAACAGGTCAGTTTCATATATCAACCTTGGTTTGGTTTAACCTTGAAAACAAGGGCTAATAATGATCATGTTGGAATAGGAATTTAGCGAAAATTGAAAAGAGTTGTGAAGATTTTTTGGATCAAAAGAAAGTTTAAACGATCCTGAGAAAGTCTACTCAACTGAGAATATTTGAAAACAATAAAATGATCCCTTTTTTCTTAAATACAAAAGAAAGACTCGAAGTTCCTAATGATACATTTGATAATTTCACCTTTGAAATATATCACACGCTTCCAGCGCTCCAACATTTACGTCAAATAAATCCATTTATCTTTTCTTAAACCGTTGGGATTCCTTTAGTAAAAAATGTTACATGCTCGTATAATAATAACAACTAGGTGTGCACAATATATATTAAGCGATTGGAAATAATACGTATGATATCAAAAGCAATCGACACATGACAAAAATAATAGCGGAAGGGTTTTCTAAAGAACACCCAGTGTTTTACGGGAGTGTCAAACCATTGGCGTTCGAGAAAAACTTAATTTAAAAAAAAAACCTTCCCAACGCCACGTAGTGCACATCTTCGGAAGAGTATAATGGACCCAAATCCTTATAGCTGATGCTCCCTAAAGCCATGTTAAATAAAAAACAAAAATAAGTTATTGTATGTTTGCCTGTGATCGGAAGGAAACGGGAGAAAAAAGGATAGGAGAAGGATTAAATGTCATACATCTTTGATATATTTTGCTACTATCTGAATTATAATTGTAACATCTTGGAATAATTAATATAAAGTAAAACATGTAATATGAAATACCTCGGATAAAAATGCTGAGAAAGTAGTTCTCAGTAGTCCAAGTACTCTTGTAGCGTATCAGGACATCATAAACTAATAAATTCAATAAAAAACATACGAAAGACAAAGCAAAAACTTTATGAATGCTATAGGAATTACAGCGCTCTACAATACACAGCTCTGTTAATGGTGAAGTCAAATAGGATTCGACAAAGCAATAAGTCGAAATCAGATGCAGCACGAGCAGAGTAAGCCCCGGATCAATTAAAACAAAAATTGTGCACCGCCACTGACGAGGTTGTGCCGTACATAATGCACAGGATATTGCGATCATCCCGGGAGATCTGACGGCGACAGCTCGCCGATCCCGGCCGGCCAAGGGAGAGAGGAAATTTAAAATCGAAAACGGAAAACACGACCGGTAAAAAGCATAGAAACACAACAACGGGAGAATGGAATAAAAAATACAGGAGTCTTTGAACGATTCGATCCCTGTTATCAGATACAAACTCTTTGTCCCGGCTGTGACGTAAACAAGAAGCAACGGATAGTCTATAATGATTAACAGATGTAATATATGACTGTTGTAATATATATTTTTTCTTCTTCTTTCTCGTTTAGTACACCTGTTGGTATCTAATTAAAAAAACATGCCTCCTGAGATGACGAAGTCCAACTATCCTTTCACTTCTTGTATAGTCTCCCGGGTAAAAGGCGATCAGAAGGGATTTCATTTGCTGCTATATACGCAAGTCTATCACTGTTCATTCTGGCAACGTGGTCCATCCAATGATATCTTCTGGATCTACTCCACTGAACAATATCCTCTATTCCACATGTTTTTTTCTTTTTTCTACATAGCGAACACGATCTCAGAGTTTTCCAGTGGTTGAAATAAATCAAAGTGACCAAAGAACTTTCATTTCCGTTGCACTTAGGAGCCCCTTGGATCGTACAGTGTCAGCTCGCGTTTCCACAGCATACTCAGTACATTTTTTCTGCCAATATGAATATAGAGCAAACACTGTTGAAACAAAGAGCCTGCTCCGGACGACGGAGATTGCAACCATGCGATCCATCCAAGGGTCACTCTTATGGACCGAGCACCATCTAAGAAAATAAAATTGCTTATTCTGATCCGAAAAACTGATGGACGCGCTTGACACACATGGTGGATAATCAGTCCTGGGGGGCAAGTCCCACCAAATGGTGAAAACAAAACCCTCACGATTACCCATATTAAGGATATGATTTTCATATGATGATAATATCCATGATATGGATAATCATAAGGGTTTTGATTTCACTGTTTGATCGGACTTGCATCCCTGTATCTTCAGCTCCTCTGTGATGGATATATTTGTCCGGGGAATTTGAAGGCGTCGATTCTTTGCCTATCGCGGGCTTTGAATGTTCATGATTCTCCAGCGCAGAGAAATTGAATTTAGCGAATCTTTATGAACACTTCTACCTTTCCATATCTTTTCCATATTAGTCATAATAATTAATATGATATATGAAACGGGCATTTCGTCACCTAACCCATGAGAGGAAACTGCGTGAAAAGATTTCATATTATTTAGGAAGCGATTAGTAGACAGATAGCGCAAATATGGCTGTCACCAATTCCACTTCGGAGTAGGAAAAAATACATTAAATATTCCACGTTGGCAGTGCGTCAGGGAATTTTAAAACAGAACAGGACAGCGGAGGTTCGGGGTGAGGAGTCGAGACTGTGCGGGGGAGGGGGGGGGAGAATTTTCCCAGGACGGCATAGAAACAGGACTTGGGGTTTATATTTGTACAGACGAAAAAATTACGCGCGCGTGTCCATAGGAGGCACGCAGTGTACAGTCTAATAACTTACGAACGACTATAATAGCGAAAACGAAAAGATTTCTCCGGGACACAGTCGTGTTCGATTTCGTCTGAATAATCTGTGAAATGACACGTCGAATTCATTTAATTTTATTTCATTCAGATACTTAACAGCTTCTGTACCCACTACAATAAATTGAAGTTGAAATCGTTACTTACATCCAGAGGAAAACCAAAGAATTCCTGGATCATGCAAAGACAAAACCAACTGCAACAACATGGCCTGGGAAAGATTATACATGACAGAAGGACCTATAATTTAAGGACGAGGACAGCTGACCCCAACAGTAGGCACAGATAAATAGTTACTAAAAAAGACACTAAAAAGAAAGACAAAGTATAACCGGATAAAAAATGAGGATACTTAAAAGATTTTCTTTAAAATGCATGATTTTAACAAGTACATCATCATACATATCCTACATTAAGTATAAATGCTTGAGCTATAAATGAACGAAATCGGTCGAGGCAGAATTCCAACGCGCGGCCACCGGATAACAAACCTAGAGCACTAACTGCTCTGCCACCATCCACCAACCATCTGAATATGTAATCGATGAATCATATTTTAATGGCTGTTTTTTTTCTTTGTTGATATTATCTTTCTTATTGAATCTATGTATGAAAAATCTTCTGGATGTGCGCTGAACAAATCGCCAAGTTTCACTTTAATCAGTTGGATGGTATAAGAGCACAAAAAGGACGAAGATACAAATGATACAAAAATCTGCAATTTTCACCTATAGAAAGGGGATGCGCACTGGTAAACGCAACCACTCTCAGGTGCCAGACTAACATTTTTCCTACCTATATAGGAAATATCAAAAAACCAGCCATTAAAAATGATTTTTTTTTTTTGACATTGCTATCTCTTAGACAAAAAGTTAATATTAGTATTTATTCCACTGATAGAACAAGTGTCAAACTAATTTTATTACGGTACGTAAAAATTTAAAAACCGCATCAATTAATCAACCGAACAAATTGGTACAAATATATCAATCATTGGTACCGTGTACTTGGAAATATAATTTTTAGCGGAATAAAAAAACACACAGGCATATTTTCCGGCTCTCGATAATGTAATTTACATTAAAATGAGAAGCAGGGAGCGTGGTAGGACGAGGGCGGGATCCCATAAAGGGGCGAACAATACGACGTGTTTAGAATTGAAAAAACGTAAAATAATAATAAAACGGACGATGGAATCCCGAGACTGGGAATGAAAAATTTGTAATAAGATCGACCCGAATAAAGAAAACAGTACGTCTGACACAATTGGGTCCCTATTGAACCACGAAAATAGCACATCATATCTTTATATTCAAACGATATTTGGGCTATTTTTTAGCACAACAATAATACAACTGAAAACAGACGTACTTTATCTGATATGATGCTTCTCCGCAATATTATTAATAGTAAAATCGATTCTCCTGCTCTCTTAAATTATATATCTTTCAACATCCCTACCCGTAGAACTAGACACACTCCTCTTTTATATTATATATCTTTCAACATCCCTACCCGTAGAACTAGACACACTCCTCTTTTATATTATATATCTTTCAACATCCCTACCCGTAGAACTAGACACACTCCTCTTTTATATTATATATCTTTCAACATCCCTACCCGTAGAACTAGACACACTCCTCTTTTATATTATATATCTTTCAACATCCCTACCCGTAGAACTAGACACACTCCTCTTTTATATTATATATCTTTCAACATCCCTACCCGTAGAACTAGACACACTCCTCTTTTATATTATATATCTTTCAACATCCCTACCCGTAGAACTAGACACACTCCTCTTTTATATTATATATCTTTCAACATCCCTACCCGTAGAACTAGACACACTCCTCTTTTATATTATATATCTTTCAACATCCCTACCCGTAGAACTAGACACACTCCTCTTTTATATTATATATCTTTCAACATCCCTACCCGTAGAACTAGACACACTCCTCTTTTATATTATATATCTTTCAACATCCCTACCCGTAGAACTAGACACACTCCTCTTTTATATTATATATCTTTCAACATCCCTACCCGTAGAACTAGACACACTCCTCTTTTATATTATATATCTTTCAACATCCCTACCCGTAGAACTAGACACACTCCTCTTTTATATTATATATCTTTCAACATCCCTACCCGTAGAACTAGACACACTCCTCTTTTATATTATATATCTTTCAACATCCCTACCCGTAGAACTAGACACACTCCTCTTTTATATTATATATCTTTCAACATCCCTACCCGTAGAACTAGACACACTCCTCTTTTATATTATATATCTTTCAACATCCCTACCCGTAGAACTAGACACACTCCTCTTTTCCACCTAACCACTCAACACACCAACTATGCTCAACATGCAACAATGTACATAATCTGTAATACATACAATAGGCATTTTCAAGAGATCGAAACATTCTTACTAAGTGCCCCCACATTTAAACAAATATATCAAACTTAAAATTTCATCCTCATAATCAAACTCGACACTTAATATACTACACACATTTATATATGCAATTTCACACATCATTCACACAAAATCTCACCATAATATGTAACCATTCCTAATGTATCTATGTAAATATACTACAATAACTTCAGCGACAACCTGTAATTGGCTTTATTATTAATCAAATCATCTTTATTTTATATAATTTATTATATGCTGTATGTTGTCCTCTAAATAAATAAATAAAATAAAATAAACTTCAATCTCAAATTCCATAGACATAATACATACATACAAATCACTCTTATAAGGGTGGGTTGCCTAATATTTAATATTTAAAAAAAAAAAAATACATACATACATACCTACTCTATACTCTTAACGATTGATTCTAGGAGGCTTTAGCATTGAATCGATAACGGTGTGGTTCGATAATGGAATAATGTGAATTTCGTTATGAATACCAAAAATCGACGTGCAATAGATTGTGATGAGTTTATAGATTTCTAAATGGATCGCTGAGAAAACGCTTTATACACATTAAAACTGAATAAATAGAATATAGCTACTCTACTGAAGTCATTCATACTGAAGCTCTTATATAGTTTTTTTCTTCCACAGGTTGTTGTAATAGTTTTTGTTACTCCTCACTAACCCAAGGGGATATAGTGGGGAGTTACTTATGATTTCGCAATTTTTAAGGCTATTTTTTATTGCAGATCATCATCTAGTATCATGCTGAGATTGTATTCTGAAAGTTTCAGCACAATGTATCTGTGTGTGTGTGGTGTGCGCTATGTACGGCGTGTTTATTTTACTTTATCGATTATGGACTAAAATACTCATTTGATTATTTTCAAATTTCGCAAATTTGTATATCTAATACTCACTTAGACCCCCTTAAATTTTGAAGGATGTCTGAATAATGCTTCTCAATGGTTTTAACTGTCAAATATTTCAAAGTGACCCCAAGCTCAGGAAACTTTAAATTTTAAATTATTTCCAAATTGGTAAAAAGAGAAACCACTTTCATAAAATGGCATTGTAGAAATATCAAGTTTTTATAAGAAAATATTTAAATAAAATTATTGAATAAACTCATTTCATAAAAATGGGCACCCAGAATCCTACAGTGGAGGCCCTGGACCAAAAATAGAAGTGTCGGAAGACCCCCCAAAGGTGGTCTGATGACATAGTTCAGCAAGCTGGAAGGACTTGGATGCGAAGGGGGAGATACAGAGACGAATGGAAAAGAATGGAAGAGGCCTACATCCAGCAGTGGAGGAAGGCTAAAGAAGGAGAAGAAGAAAATAAAAATGTTGAAAATTTTCCATACAATATATGATTACTTTGTGGATTGATTTGGTAGTGAGGAGTATAGCGTTGGCCACAACCCACTCGTTATTTCCATTTTCATTATATATTTTATTCATAAAAATTGTTGGTACGTATCATAAAAACAATTTGCTTCACCAAATGAATATGTTTGGTTGGACGATATTGGCATTTGGAAATAAGCCCGCCATTCTGCACATGTGCTCAAAAAAGTTTTCAATATATAAATAAAAAAACATACTTGCAAAAAACACCCCCTACTGTAAATGCCAAGTGTATTCTTTTTTATTTAGGACTGAACAAAATTGTGCAGACGAGTCAAGATGAAACTGCCTTCCATACAATTGCCAGAGATCTGAACAAGTCTACGGGAACCGGTATAGAAATATCGACCAAGCGAAAGAAGACTAAAAGTTAGGATAGTTTAAAAAGATCACAATGCGGGCACCGAGCAATTCAATTGCAATAAACTTACTCCAACTTTACCTGAATCGGTTTACTTGAGAGGAGTAAAACCAGCCGGGATCTGGTTACCTACTTTAATATTGTAACAGAGAGAAAGAAAAAAATATATAAATTATTGGATTAAATTACATATCTGAATATAACACCAGATGGCGCTACTGTTGTATGCGATCTGTCATATAGTTTTACTGTGCATTTTGTAAGTGTTTTTCGTTAAAATAAAACTTTTTGTTCAGTTTAAACTCAAGATAACCTTGTTTATTATCCCGAATTTACATAAATATTTCTTTTGCCGCAAAAACTGGATCTTATCGATTTAAAAATAAAATAGAATAAATTGTCGTAAACATTGAACTCTCCACAAAATAAGCATATCTACAGTTTTTATATTCTTCAAAAAAAGCCAGACCCTAAATGCAATTTTAGTCTACCTTCTTCTTCTTCTTCGTTTAGTAGACCTAGTTGGTCTGTTCTTCAGAAACTATGCCTCCTGGGATGACGAAGTCCAGCTATCCTTCATCTCTTGGGTGGTCTTCCGGGTAGGCGGCGGCCAGAAGGGATTTCATTCGCCGCTATATATGCAAGTCTTTCACTGTCCATCCTGGCTACTTGGTCCCTCCAATGCCTTCTTCTGGATATATTCCACCGAACGCTATCCTCTTTCCACATGTTTTCCTTATTTGAAGATTGCGAACATTGCGAACCGTTGTCCTTAATAGCCCCTTGGTTTGTACAGTGTCTGCTCGCGTGTCTACAGCATACGTCATGATCGGTCGCACGCATGTCTTATATATTCTGACCTTACTGTCAATACGCATGTGTTTATTTTTCCAGATCATATTTTTCAAACATTCAGATACGACAGATGCTTTATTGACTTGTTCGAGGACTTCAGTGTATAAGTCGTTATGGCTGCAGATCTCTACTCCTAAATATTTGAAACTCATTACTTGTTCCACGGGCTTATCATCAACAGTTAGCTTACACCTTGAAGGTTTTTTGGATATAGTAATACTTTTAGTCTACCATATTTGATTATCTTGATAAAATCGAATTCGGGGGTCGGAACATGAAAAAGAAGATTTACGCGACTCTTTCAGTTAAACGGTTAACGCATGAATATCTGCGCATTGACCTGCATCGACAGCGCTGGGCTGTGGTTCGTCAAACTTCGGAAATTGTCGAGAATCTTCGAGAATTTTTGAGGATATACACATTGCAGCTCGCTAACATTAATTGACACTGTATATATAGGTATTATGTACATTTAATATACCTACGTGTATGTGGCAATTGTATAATTATATAAAGCCGAGGTATCAAACAATAATAATTATAATAAGAACAATCCCTCGGCAAATTTAATTGCAGGAATTCAATTTGTCTCTACTGTTGGTACCTCCGTCACTGTTGAGTGGATTAGGGTGGGGGGTGTTACGTGCACGCACGGTGCTCCTGAATCTATAGGTGGTACCTACTCACCTCAGCAATGGAATAATTAAATGGTAAAGACTTAACTCTCGAGGAAAATTGGCAAAACGATAATTAATGTGCAAACTTATTCTTCGCTCCCTCTGGTCCGGAATATTTCACACCCACCACACCTCCCTCGCACTCCCCAATCCGGATACACAATGTAAATAATAATAATAATAATCATATGTATGTGGCAGCACCCAAGTGACATTTTAATTCCACGACAGTCACATTTTGATGTAACTTCTAGTTCAGGATGGAATATTACTTACATTAATTTTTCGTGACAAATTTTTAGCATCTCGATAGAGATGATGTTGGAATATTAAAGGAGAACCAAGAACTCAAGGCGCCTACGATGCTTATGTCCTATCATCGGCTGGATTACGTAATCACTTTATGCGCATGCGCATTGTTCACCAATTATAAATTCTTATTGAGTTTATTTTTTTATTTATTAAAGAGGGTGACTGCTGCCAACGTACCTATTTTTCAATTTGAATTTGCATCATTACTACACTACAAAACGAATCATTTTGAAAAAAATAACTAAGTTAGTTTGGATATTAATAAAAAAAATATACCTTAACTTTTTAATTATGTCCTGTATATATTCTTGTAAGAAAATAATAAGCATACCCCGATTTTTTACATTTATCTTAAATTTCTAAAAAACTATAATGAAATCAAAATATCTGAAAAAATACGATGTAACGTTGCATAAATGTATCAGGTTAAGTTAATAAACCAAAAAAACTTTTATTTCGCAATGGCGCTGAATGGAAAATAATGCTTTTAAGGTTTATTTAATAAACTATTTATTTTTTATTTTCTAGCTATTTTTTCTACTTTAATTTTAAAAAAATATGTTGAACTCCGCCTTATATTTTATTAAAAATATAAGATAAACGTTGAAAATCGGGGTATAACAATATTTTTCTACAAGAATTTATACAGAACAATATCAAAAAGTAAAGATATATTTTTCTTTATTAATACCCAAACTATCTAAATTATTTTTATCAAAACGATTTGATAAGAAATAGTGATGGTATATCAAATTGAAAAATAGGTACGTTGGCAGCAGTCCCCCCCTTAATACTTTTTTACAACATTACAAATATTATACAATACAGTCTGATATTTAGTATAGTAAAATTGTTGCATTACCTCATCAAAAAGATTAAAACCTTGTGCTTGATGAGGGAATTATTAGATATTAGAAAATACAATAAATACATAGTTATACAATGGTGAAAAAAAGCTATACACAAACAAAAAACAAATATACTTAAAAAAATGGAAAACGGGAAATTCGAAACAATTTTGGTCATATCAAAACATACATTATTAAATACACCACATTTAGATTGTGAAATGTTTTTTCAGGCTGTTTGTTTGAACCTTTTAAAATTATTTATCTATTTTCCTTCATCTGAGAGGCAATTAAAATTCATTATTCCCATAAAAATGTAATTGTTTTGCATTTGTCTATATTATATTCCAAAGCAAAAATATCTAATCTGATACTACCAGATCTCTTCTTCCTCTCCTTATCCTGTTGTTTTCCTATCATTGCAATGAACTGGTATCATATTCAATTTTTACTTTTAACTTTTTACTCTTTTTCTTCTGTTATCTTTGTAATATATATTTTTATTTTTGTCATGTCATAATCGTATTACACGTTGTATTGTATATTATTACCAACTCTGGTTAGACGGAAGAAATTGCCGTTTGGCAATAAACCCGCCAGTTTATAAATTATGTTATATAAATTATGTATAGAAGATAATGAAATAAATAATCAAACATAAAAATTTCACAGTAGGAACCTTACACAATACACACAAAAACATCGTAGTGTTTTTTTTTTTTTTTTAACATGTCTACGTAGGGGACGCCAGCTATTAGGATTTGGGTCCATTTTACACTTCCAAAGAAGCGCACTACGTAGCGTTGGGAGGGGTTTGCAATCTAGAAAAGAGTTTAATAATTCGGATTTTAAAAAGACCCGGGTTGTACGAAGATGGAAACACAGAATTCGGAAGATCGTTCCACAGTCGGGCTGCTGTATTAATAAAGGAGTTCGAGAAGCGACTTGTTCGTATATGTTGAAGGTCCACTGTGAATGGATGCTGCGATTGAGTGTAGCGAGTGACTCTATTGCGAGTGGGTGGAGGAGGAACCAAAGATGCAAGTTCTTCTGAGCAATTCCCGTGGTAGTATCTATAGAATAAACTTAAAATACCGACTCTGCGTCTGTGTTCTAGTGATTGCAATCCATCAGTCAGTGATGGATCATCAATCAGACGTATAGCACGCCTTTGGACAGCGTCGAGGATATTCAGTAGGTATTGGGGGGCGCCACTCCAGAGGTGACTGCCATATTCAATAATTGGACGTATTTGCGCTTTGTAGAGTATACAGATCTGGGTCTTAGTAAAATATCTGCGCGCTCTATATAGTACGCTCAATTTTTTGGAGGCGAGTTTCACCTTAGCTTCGATGGAGCCCTTGTAGTGTAATTGGTTCGTTATAGATACTCCAAGCAGGTCGATAGAGCTGCTGTTAGGTAGGGTGCTTCCGTTGAAAGACACTTGCAATTCATTGGGGTTTCTCTTCGCAGAAATTAGACAGGCTTGGGTTTTTGAGACGTTAAATGAAACAAGATTACTTTCACCCTAGGTATTGATTGAGTGGAGGTAGCTATTTATTTTTTGATGAAGGTCTTTCCGGGCTTCTGATATTTCACTCTATATATTACTATATATTACAATAGATCTATATATTACAATACATAGCCTTATTTATAGTAACATATAAATAATTATTTAAATTTTTCATAATATAGTTTTATAATATAGTTTTCATAACATAACTTTTTCCCTCCTTTATGTCCCTCGGCATGCTTTCATATAATTTGACATAAGAGAATTTTGCGTTGAGACTTTATTTCGTTTGTATGGAAACATTGATTATCCTAGGATGCCATGGTATGCACAAAATTTATCGCAATCACCACATCTCGATGGAATAATTATTCCTCTTTCTTTCTGTCTTTTTTTTTGAGTCTAATATAGAGAAAATTTGGTTCTTAATAAACCTTATTTTACTTATATAAAACTATATGTTAGTTGTGGATTCGGCCACGTGTAGCCGACGAGCAGCCGCTTCGGGGACGAACAGAACTACTTAGTTAAGCAACGATCCCTATGTATTGGGGTAGGAGACTGCGTAATTCCTTACTGTTCACACTTACACATGTGTTACAAGTGTCAACAGCTCCATTTAAAATGTATTACCACAAGATCACACGACATTTTGTCGTGCCTAAAACACGACAAGTGGGAACGGGTACTATCTTTTGACATTTTAATGTATAGCTTTTGGTTTTCTCTGCCTATCCAATTAGAGATGCGCCGTTATATTATGTGCGCACGTATATATTTTGTGTGTTTAATAAATGTAATTTTCAGAGCAATTTATTTTTCATTCTAAACTCCATTTGTCTACTCCATATACCTAATATATTATGTGCTTACATATGGGGCAGGCGGCTAACATACATATTTCACTTGTGACCTTTATATGATGGTCTTTTCAACATACAAGTATATATTATATACCAATTTAAGTCCCAAGTCTACTACCACTCCTCGAATGTACCTTTTACTTAGGTACTGACCTAGTAGGTACATAGTACATACATAGATCTAGTGTTATCTACATATAATATACAAGTCGTGATATAATTTCGGGCACCACTCATTGTATTGTAATATATTTACAATTCAACTCCTTCCGTAAAACCAACAGTGATGTCTGTTTGCGTTGGATATATTTTTATTTTATTCCCCAGTTCTATGGAAAGAGTGGAATGTTACTATTTTGTTACATACATTTTATACACCTTTTTCTCAGAAAATATTATGAATATAGTGCCTTCATCAAAAAATAAATAGCTACCTCCACTCAATCAATACCTGGGGTGAAAATAATCTTGTGGATAATCAATGTTTCCATACAAACGAAATAAAGTCTCAACGCAAAATTCTCTTATGTCAAATTATATGAAAGCATGCCGAGGGACATAAAGGAGGGAAAAAGTTATGTTATGAAAACTATATTATAAAACTATATTATGAAAAATTTAAATAATTATTTATATGTTACTATAAATAAGGCTATGTATTGTAATATATAGATCTATTGTAATATATAGTAATATATAGAGTGAAATATCAGAAGCCCGGAAAGACCTTCATCAAAAAATAAATAGCTACCTCCACTCAATCAATACCTAGGGTGAAAGTAATCTTGTTTCATTTAACGTCTCAAAAACCCAAGCCTGTCTAATTTCTGCGAAGAGAAACCCCAATGAATTGCAAGTGTCTTTCAACGGAAGCACCCTACCTAACAGCAGCTCTATCGACCTGCTTGGAGTATCTATAACGAACCAATTACACTACAAGGGCTCCATCGAAGCTAAGGTGAAACTCGCCTCCAAAAAATTGAGCGTACTATATAGAGCGCGCAGATATTTTACTAAGACCCAGATCTGTATACTCTACAAAGCGCAAATACGCCCAATTATTGAATATGGCAGTCACCTCTGGAGTGGCGCCCCCCAATACCTACTGAATACCCTCGACGCTGTCCAAAGGCGTGCTATACGTCTGATTGATGATCCATCACTGACTGATGGATTGCAATCACTAGAACACAGACGCAGAGTCGGTATTTTAAGTTTATTCTATAGATACTACCACGGGAATTGCTCAGAAGAACTTGCATCTTTGGTCCCTCCTCCACCCACTCGCAACAGAGTCACTCGCTTCACTCAATCGCAGCATCCATTCACAGTGGACCTTCAACATATACGAACAAGTCGCTTCTCGAACTCCTTTATTAACACAGCAGCCCGACTGTGGAACGATCTTCCGAATTCTGTGTTTCCACCTTCGTACAACCCGGGTCTTTTTAAAATCCGAATTAATAAACTCTTTTCTAGATTGCAAACCCCTCCCAACGCTACGTAGTGCGCTTCTTCGGGAGAGTAAAATGGACCCAAATCCTAATAGCTGGCGTCCCCTACGTAGACATGTTAAAAAAAAAAAAAAATATTTAAATAAATAAATACTGCACGAAGAGTCCCCGATAACCTCACAATGGGAGGCGTAAAAGATCCAAATGCCGCTCCCTGACTCGATTGAATGACCATATTATTAAGTCAGCTGCAGAATCTTCAACCACATAAGAACTTCGATCTATCAAAGACTGTAACATGGAAATACCATTCGTCGGGTGATTGAGTGCAGTCACCAACCTCAGTCTTGATGCCAAGGAGGAAGAAGTATCGACAACAAATTACAACGTGATTTAGAAAAGCAATTCAATGATTGATATAAGCACCATTGGAATTGAGGACAGTAGCCATCTATCCGAATAATTTGCTAAGCTTACTCCGGATAACTTAATAACGTATTAAATGGATCAGATCCGAAGATGGCGCTATGGTAGGGCAAAGTAATGATACGGCCTATTAGGCAGAAATAGACACATTAATTAATACGCAGGAGATGCACTGTAGCTGTAGGGCGCATGCGTAATTGATCTTGTGATGTACACCTACCTACCTACTATAGTCCCTCCTCCGTCTGGCAGGGGGCTAAAGTGACGTCATTGACCCAGGGTGGATTATAAACGACATAGGGATAGGTCCCAAAACCTCATAAACACGAGGCCACATCATACACATGGTTGGATGTAGATACATGATCAGCCGCAAACACAAACAAATATTAAACATAATCTGAAAGTTCCCTTAGAAAATTAAAAATATAAAAAAACTTTTATTTGTCATTGTTGTTATAACAGATTATAATATTAATAACAACAATTATAATAAAAATATTTAATATATTACAAATAACGATACTATTCCTTCCATAATCACACACAAGAACATCAAGCGTTTGATTACACATTAGCTGATGAATTATACTTTTTATTTACTTTATTTTTATTTATTTATACATCTTCTTGTACATAATATAAACAAATATAATTGTACACCTGCGGGCTTATTGCCATTAGGCAATTTCTTCCAACCAACCATATTTTGATTGCTTTGTTTTTGAATTGCTTTATTTTATTTTTGTTTTTGATTTTAATTTTCGCTATATTATGGTATTAATTTATTGTACCTATTCTATACGTGTACAATTTGATAACTTGCACTGATGAACTGTTTATAATACAGTTAAGTGTAAAAAAAAACATAACCTTATGTAAATTATCAAAAATCAAATAAATGAAAAAAAAAGGAGAGACAAGGATTCTTAGTTTAATTTTCATGTATAATAATTTAGACTCTTCTCATACAAATGCACATATAAATTAATTCTCACTTACATAATACATTCTTATAAGTTAGCTTCATTTCAATAGTTTCTTAGAAACATTATAAAAATGGTCGCCTAGTAATATAAGTTATGTCAAGTTGTCATATGATTTAAGAGTAGGTACTACCTCAGAACAGGTATTATACCTAGTGAGATAGTGCAATTTCTATGGGTTTATTTTTAAAATGTTATAAAATCGTATTTATTTAATTTACTTCATTTACCCGCCGTAGCAAAGTTGGTAAATCGTTTGGTTTCTATGCGGGCGTCCTGGGTTCGATCCCCAGCAGAGGATAAATTGCTTCTCTTGGCTAGAAACACTGCGTAGTTGGAAGATATTGCCATATGGCAATAAGTATTATTACAACAATAATGTGTACAATGGTGGCCATAAATAGTGTAGTGGGAGGTACATTACATTTATAACAAAAAAACAAACAGAAAGATAAACACGTAATATTACTAGGTATATATAAAATCACTGCAACAAAGAAATGAGGTAGATTGATAGAGATTGTGGGATGTGAGAGAGGATGGGGAAGGAATGTCAATTAAGAGTTATTAGAAAGATATAACAGCTTTAGTCTTTTTTTAGAAACTTGAATCGATTAAGACGTCGTTATATCATCATATTTTTATAATTCATGTTCAACATGGCCGCCGCTATTTCTTACACAAATTGTCATTCTTTTTCTTAAATTACTATTAAGAGGGTGACTGCTGCCAACGTAGGTACCTATTTTTTCAATTTGATATAACATCATTATTACTAAACGAAGTATTTTGAAAAAAATAACCTAGTTAGTTTGGATATTAATAAAGAGAAATATACCTTAACTTTTTGATTATGTTCTGTATATATTCTTGTAGGAAAATAATAAGCATACCCCGATTTTAGACATTTATCTTAAATTTCTAAAAAAATATAAGGTATAGAGCAACATTTTTTTTTATAAATTAAAGAAGAACAAAATACCTGGAAAAATATGATATGAAGTTGCATTAACGCATCAGGTTAAGTAAATAAACCAAAAAAACTTTTATTACGCAATGGCGCTGAATGGAAAATAAATGTTTTTTAGGTTTACTTACTAAACCTGAAGCATTAATGCAACGTCACATCATATTTTTCTAGATATTATTGTCTTCTTTAATTTAAAAAAAAATATATTACTCTACGCCTTATAGTTTATTAAAAATATATGATAAACGTTGAAAATCGGGGTATGCCATTATTTTTCTACAAGAATTTATACAGAACATTATCAAAAAGTTAAGGTATATTTTTGTTTATTAATAACCAAACTATCTAAATTATTTTTTTCAAAACGATTTGATAAGAAATAATGATGGTATATCAAAT
The DNA here is from genome assembly GCA_963576475.1 of Molanna angustata. Lineage (NCBI taxonomy): Eukaryota > Metazoa > Arthropoda > Insecta > Trichoptera > Molannidae > Molanna > Molanna angustata. The sequence goes on from OY754982.1 coordinate 28,973,535, forward strand.
TGAAAAATAGGTACGTTGGCAGCAGTCCCCCCCTTAAACATGAATTCTAAAAATATTGCTGTTTTTTTTGTTTTATTTACGTATTTTAGCTACTTTTACCTCAAACTAAAATGTACCCTCTACTACCTTAACTGTTATTTGGTCAATGGTTTGCCTATTTAATAGCAAGTGTTATATCTTTTTGATTAGCTAAAGAGACGTAGAAGTTTTTACAATTATTTGCAGAATAAGTTCCATATTTTTTTTTCAAAAAAAGCGCTTCAAAGTAAAAAACACTTTGTGATAATTCTTTAATTCTAACCGTTGTCGAGCTGTCTTTTTAAGCTGTTAGTAGTAGGTTCAGTTTTTGTTAATCATTTTTATTAATTGACATGCCCTCTAACTAGATACATAAAAAACGGACCCTAAGACTTCTTATCTGTAAAAAATTGATAAAATAGCCAATTTTTTTTTTATTTTTAAATTCAATATCTCTAGAACGGATAAGTTTCGGACATCATATTATAGAATCAAATCAATCAGAAATGGCCTGAATAATAACGTCTTTTAATATTCAGTACGACTTACCCTGTAACGCTGTGTATCCTTTTCACCCATAAGGGCAGCATCTAAGATTTACCAAGCCAAGAAGACGACAACAAGGGATAAATAAAGAAATAAATATACCTCTCTATACCTCTAGCTCTATACCTCTTACTTATATATGACCTTCTTTGGATACCACCACTATGCAAAGGTTAACAGAGTGAAGTACATTATGATTTCACTATTATAAACCAATATTCAAGCAGGAATTATTGCTTTTTTTCCTTATTTACCCATCTATAGCGACATATATGTAGGTACTGTGGAATTGTGTTGATGAAATTAAATAATAATATACGGAATAAGAGGTCGAGGGCGCCCAAGAAAAGGATGGCACGACCATGTAAACGATATTTTGAAAGATGGAAATGTAAGAAGCATGAACAACAGACGAAAATGTATAAGACGATGTATGAATGTTGATGAGGCGATGAATGTGTGTCAAGATAGAAAAATGTGGCGTTCGGTTCTCTCTGCCTACCCCGTGAGGGACATGGCGTGATGGTATGTATGTATATAAATTAAATATTGAATACATACCAATGTATCCACCATATTGGTCCATTAAGAGATGGGTCAAGAGACGTTGTATAGGTACAATTGAGACTCAAAGTTAAAAGATCAACATACCTGAAACAAAAATAAACACAATATTACCAACTTATATATTTTACTTAACCTTGTACACTTCTGGAAAATTTTATTTATCGAAACTGTTTGTTTTAAACCACGAATGATTTATTTGATACAACCGGTTCCTAAGCGGCCGATCTTTCTTCAGGGCGAATAACAAGTTTTTTCACGATTATCAAAAGACAAAGTTGGGTCAGAGCCACTATTCATTCCTAGGCGTAAAATGGTACAATGAGCTAGAAAGGAAACAAAAATTGAAACCTTCTGACTCACTGTTAGCTTTCAAGAAAAGGTTTAGATAGCTTCTCGTCTCATTGTGCCATATTAAATATTCTTGAATGATTGAGTGCATTGTATAGGCATGGTTGTGTATCGTTAACTGTACTATTTTTGTATGTGTATGTGTGTGTATGTGTATATATGTATGTGTGTGTGTGTGTATGTATGTGTGTTATATATATGTGTGTGTATGTATGTGTGTGTATGTATGTGTATGTATGTATGTGTGTGTGTATATATGTATATGTGTGTGTATATGCATGTATATATGTATGTGTGTATTTTTTTCTCTCTTTATATCAAATATGTATATGTTTTTTTTTTCTTTTTTTTGTTGTTTTTGTGATTTTTGTGGTGTCATCTTCTGTACTCCTCCCCGAAGCACAAGGTTTTCTTATTTTCGGGGAGAATTCCTAATTGATGTTATTTTTTTTTTTCCTATTTTTTTGTTTATACTGTTATTATTGTATTTGTTGTTTGTGTTTTTTATTTTTAATAAATATTATTATTATTATTATTACTTTTGATAGTCCTGACTGTGAGTGTGGAGGTGAGGTGAAACACGGGGTGCAAGACTATAAGCTTAGGAAATTTAGTGGAAGCCTCCAAGATATCCACGAGGCGAAACCAGAAGAGGTGAACTGGCTCTCAGTACTGACTTTGAAACCGGATAAACTATGCGAAAAGTTAAGTTTGTAAGTAATAAAAAGTGGTTATATGTAAGATACCTATCCCGTCAAGGACAAAACACGATGGTACTTAGAGCTCGCAAAACAAAAGAATGCCGGCGACGTTCTCTTTGCACAGACCAATTTTGATACAGGGATATACCTATCTACACTGAATTGAATCAACCAATAAAATCAATTGACGTTCGACGTTGTGAACGACATTGCTTGTCACTTTTGCCCTGATATTTGAAATCATTCTGTGTAAAACTGTCACCCGCGTTCCTTTACATGTCGAGATCTACATATGTACAGTACGTGATTCATTGGGTTAAATACATATTTATATTGTATTCCCGAAATGAGTATAACGTTTTCAAAATAATTTAAACGTTGAGTTGAGTTTGTTATTAATTAATTAACTGTTTACGGTCCAATGGCGAAGTCAAATAAAACAATAGGTATTAAACAACCATTAAAACTTTATTAAATTCAGCTTTATAACGAGTAAAGATACTCTTACATATTACCTTTATATAACTAACTAATTATACATTTACAAAATGTTGTGAAACGAACGATAACAACCCACATAAGTTGTTTAAACAAACAATATACCTACCTACTTAAAGAAAAACTGGTTAATTAATTTCAGTAAAATATAATTGAAATATGTAGAAAAACTTTCTGCATTACAATAAAACCGTGCCGATAGCCGTGGTATAGTGGTAATTTGTTGGACTTGTGTGCTGATGTCCCGGACTCGATTACCAATAGGGGAGAACAGTTTATTGGTCAGATTAAATCCGAACCTAACTAAATTTTACTAAATATAGGCTGACCTAAGCGAACCAAATCAAACATAACCTAACCGAAGCAAACAAAGTTTCTCTTAATGTTATAATAAATTAATAATAATTTTCTGTTTCACGCTCCTTTGATGTTTAACAATCTTCCCAAATGCCTTAAAAATAAATTCATTACCATTGTTCAAAAAACAACTAAACATTTGTATACTTACCTGATATGATTTAAATTAATTTGTAATTAGTTTTTTTTTCCCTATATTAATATGTTAAAAATATTTTTATTGTGTGGTCACCCTGGCATTTATATTCATTTACCTTGCATTAATTGTACCAGTTGGGTGTGCCCTTTTTTTGCTGTGGAATAATATTATTGTCACAATAATGATTTAGGGTACCCAACTTTAAGTATAAAATTGTAAATCTCCAACCTCGAAACAGGCGTAGTCCTAGTGAGGTTAGGATAGTATTTATAAATAATGTTATAAATATCGAGATGGTATAAATAAATAAATGTTAATTTTGAATAAAAACTCTGCTCTACAGGAATTCCAACCCAGGAAGCTGGCACAGATATCAAACGATTTATTACTATGCCACAGTTTATCTGTTGCTTCATAAGTACAGCGTTTGGGAGGGTTTGCAATCCGCTAAAGAAAATATTTATTCAGTTCAGCCACCCTAGACAACATGCCATTTAAGCTAAGCGTTATCTTGCTAAGCGATAGTAAATGTATGGAATTGGTGGCTGACACTTGACGTCACAGCCACCAATTCCATACATTTACTATCGCTTAGCGAGATATTGCTTAGCTTATATGGCATGTTGTCTAGGGGGGCAGTTCAGTATGGGTTAAAGTCGTAGCAAAAAAGTGGATACACAAAATTCGGAAGATCATTATACCGTCGTGCTACTGTGTTTTAGAAGCAACTAGTTCGTATGTTAAAACCATTTGAACATATAAAAATATAAAAGTTTGAATTATGAAATAACAAAATAACAGTTTCAACGATCGTTAACAAAGCTAATCGTATTGAAACTAAACATCAACGTGGTGTAATGCCGGCCATCTTAAAATATGGCGTCGCCACGCCGCTCAAAATGGCGAAAAGCGCTGTGTGCTCTTAATGACGCGAGTCATTAAGTGGGACGTGGATGCGAGATCTCAATGGCAATATAGATTTATTCAGATAAGATGTGTAGAGGAAGAGGCTAGGATACCCTTCTAGGGTGAGAAGATAGATACCTATCTCATATTATCTTCGATGAAAATGTCGCCAGCGAAATGGTAGCAATCATTATTATTATTGGCGCCCATTTTTGAATGATGACGTTCGAATCGCGCGGTAAAATGTAATGTTTAAATGTTGGCACATTAGGTATCTCTAGGTGCCTACTTACCCGACTTTCTTTCCCGCTCACTGTGTCCTCGTTTCACAATAATTCTGAGAAAAAAATAAGCGGAGGCTCATTTCTATTCATACATTATTAAATTTATGAATGTAGCACTTAAAAAAGAAATTTCAATCTACTTACATTATTGTTACAAATATTGATACATTATAAAATCGGAGATGAAAATATTCAATCACCACTAAATAATACAATATCTCACGCGACGAAGCAAACTTCAAAAAACTGATAATAGACTGGCTGAAAAGAAATGGCAGAATACAATCTGCTCGTGTCGTGTTAAATATCCTTACATAATTCACTACTCTCTCCCTTTATAATCTGAGAATCTCTACCATAGCTTGATCCTGCATTTCCACGACAATTATATGGGTTAAAATAACTGAGAGATCACGCTATATTTTTCTGATTATTTTTCTTTTATGTTTAATTGTTTCTGTTAATTATTTTGCATTCAAAAACATGTAACCTTTGTCCAAATTAAGAAAGTACTGCCTCACAACAGACTTGCTTAGAGAGGCAGTATTTTTCCAAATAGGAACAATTGTACATAGTATGTTTATTATAAATCTTTTTCTGATATCTTTTTTAATAAAAATGAATATGTCCTTGTTAACTAAGTACATATACATCTTCCTACGTTCCCTAAAATAAGCAAATAAATGCGTGTAAAAATAAACTTAGTTACTTTTCATTTAATTACACTTTTAAAACACTTATTTCTTACTTTTTTTTTATTTATAACAGAAGAAAATAGAAGATAAAAAAACAATATAATAATCAGATTAAAAATGAATTATCTGAGTTGGTTTTAGTAAAAAAAATATGTAGAGATGAAATACAAAATGAATAACAGGGGTCACTTTAGAAGGGAATGATATTACCATGTGAATGATTTTTTTGGCAAAAGGAAATTGAAAGGGTAGCCGTGAGCGAACTTCCTCGTCAAGGACATGCCATGATGTACCATATCTATATATTAACAACTTCAAATTATTATTCATACGTGATTTGAAAGAATGTCATGATAAAATTCTTTCTGGTAGATCAAAATTTTATCAAATATTTTTTGTTAATTTGCTGATGTTGAAATCGATAGAAGGTACATATTTGATGTGTAATGGATATTTGATGGTAGGTATTCCTTGAACGAACTTACACACTTTTGCAATTGGTTAATTTTAATCTTTCATTTCCTTATTTCCTCGATTGGATATTCGATATTCATGATACGTGGCGCCCAACGTGGGGCTACTGAATAATTTATTAAATCAAACACTCATGCCTTTTATTATATCCCAACAACTCTCGATCCTCTCTTTCCTCACCATTCCTCTCCTCGAACATCGGAAAAAAGAAAATAAATCGAAGCTTCCGCCGCTGATGGAATTCGATTTCCATGTCTGGTTCTGTTCTGGATCTGGTGGAATAAATTTCGCCGTAAGATTGGAAAATTCCAGAATGTTCAACTCGCCAAGCAGAGGTTGTAGAGTTGCGGTTCAACAGAAAGCTTTGCATTTGAATAATATATTTCATTTTGTAATACCGTACTTTACAAATTCAAATTACTCGTGCAAATTGACTTTCTTTCTCCCCTAAGAAATGCAATAGTAACTATTAAAATATCATAAGTTACATGATACCGTTAACAATTTCATCCAATGAAGACAATATGACAATGACTATAAATAATTTTTGAAAACATAAAAATTGGATATACATTTGTTAAACGTGATGTTTGGATATATCTAAAAAAATAAATAAAATAAAAATATGGATGTATTTTAAAGCAATTCAAACATGTGAGATTAGGAGTGCGATTCTCAGTATTCAATCCGTGATTTGTGATAAATTTTACCTACAGCAAACTTATGAGGATATAAATATGTATTTAATAATAATAAGAAAAATAAAAATGATTATGTTTGAAAATCATTCCAAGGGCGCTGATAGCTCAATTCTGTAATGATCTGCGAAACAAAGTTGTTTTTATTTTTTTTAGAGAAGGTATCTTTTCTTTGAGCACCACGGACATTAGGAGGTAGTTTATTCCACTTTAATAGACTACTCACATTAAAGCATCGATCATAGTAAGCCGCTTTGTTGGCTCTGTCCACCTCCTTCAAGGAGTTGGTATTCTGTGATCCAGACGACCTGAGTAATAGCAATTTCTGATATACAATATAAGTTGATGTGGTTAGGAAATAAAATGTGTTAGAAATATTATATCATGTTTAACGTTTAAAAGTTGATTACTCAGTATTTTCATTTTTAATTTGTGTATTTTGTACTAGGCTATGCCTGTCCCATAGTAGCGTTATACAAATCGATTATTTTTTTTATTATTTTTCATAATTTTTATTATTATACAATAGGGACCTACATAATATCATGTTCACAAAGTTAAGGGGTACGTTAAAGTCAGATAGAAGTGCAGGTGTATGTATTTGTGTAGTAAATTGTGAATGCTTGCTTGATGTAAAAGGAGTTAATGCTGATAAAATTACTTTTTTTGTAAGTTTTTTTTTCGTAAATGTAGTTATAATAAATAAATTATCAATTTCTTTTCTTCCTTTAGTAATTAACTGTGAGGCACCGGCTTAGAATAGTGCTTCCATTCTTTTAAATCATTGTTTTCGAGTGTCCCGTAAGAGCCGGGTAATCGAAAATACAACAGGCAACAATAACATCTCACATAGTTCAGCAATGAGGTTCACAACCCATTCTGAATGTAGTGCCTTTTTTGGTGAAACGAGAATGGTGTGTGGGTATACATAGATGTGTTGTTCTCCCTTTTATAAGGCAATGCACACCCGCAAACCTTTCGCTGGTTACCCCACATTGTGGGATATGCCGTGATGGTATGAATGAATGAATGAATGAGTAATTAGTCAGTTGATTGCTATAGGTTTCATATTGTTATGTAAGTTCTTATGGATGGAAAGTCTATAATTTTTCTATCTATGTGTTGTCTTTGTTTTTGGTATTTCGTCAAGGTTTAGTATTGTGTGAATGATGAGTTGGTGGTCTTGACGATTTGGTGGTTTGAGTTTATGATATAGAAAATGAGAGTTGACTTAACGAGCAGCTGTCCTATGTCCCGTACATAAAGTTCATCGAAAAGTCTATCTGATGGGTATATTTCTCTAACCTATTAACTGTAGGTATTTAATTTTTGTAAAAACCCAGTATGTATCAAACAACAACGAACGAGAGGCATTGTAAATCAAACAAATATAAACCAAAAATGGAATTACTCGTTATAACAAAACTTGATGCATTTACAAAGAATTGTTTTTATTTTCAATATATGACCAGCAGCACATGGACATACAAAATATGTATTTGTGAAATTAATGGATTTGAAACTACATTGAAATATTAACAAAGAGAGACATTGAAACAGTTTCAGATTTGCGGAATAATATCCAAGAATGGTAACATTACAACCAAAAATGCCCTAAATCTAGGTTTAACATTATTGAATATTTGTTAATTTAACGATAAATTTAATTTCCCTGGGATTATTTCTGGGAACTTTCGTGATATAAAACAATATTATCCCGTTGTTTATCAATGATTCAAATTAATATTTCTCTGTGGCAGACTACATAATATGTATATATTATTATACAATAGCTAATATCTGCCTAGAATGCTTGGTTGGTACCTATACCCATTTCGATCGGGAATAGTTAATTACGTTTCGAAAACAGTTGAACATCCTAAAGCTATTGCTGTTGCTTTAGCATTATCATATTTTGATATTCTTCACCCTGATGTTCGTTGTGGATTTATACATTCAATTCAGGTGGGTCGATGGCAGAGCGGTTAGCGCGCTGGGTTAGTAATCCAGTGGTCGCGAGTTCGAATCCTGCCTCGACCGATTTCGTTCACCTATAGCACAAGCATTTATTTGCTTATTTTAGGGAACGTAGGAAGATGTATATGTACTTGTTTTACAAGGATATATTAATTTTTTTATATAAAAAAAATACATGTTTTGTTGTATGATATTATGTTGTTGCGCATGACTGTATTAACATGCATTATCATAACTGATATGAAAAATTTGACGTTAATTTGGTTATCACAAAAGTGATAATCGATTATAAAAGCCAAATATTACAGATCAATCAAACTAGATGACCAATTTCATACTGCAGTAGCTGATCTTGGCAATTCTTTTTGTGAAAGGTCATACTTTTATGAAAAATAATTTAACCATTGTTATGTGATTTGTTGTTCTTTAATAGAAGAAGAGAGGCTAGTCATGACCCATAGGAATGAAGAAGACGACACTGATGATGTTAATAAATCAAAATAATATGACGACAATATTCCCAATGTTATGGAAGTTTCTCGAGGCATCTCTCAATTTAAGACTTTGATTTGCGAATATTTACGCATCATTATATCATGAATATTAACCATTGTTTAATCTGTTCTACCTCTTTTTCTTACTTTTTGCTATAAATTAAATGTGATTATTAATTTTATAATCGCATTCATTGACTCTTTATCATTTTTGGTTTAATTTCCTCATTAACTATGCAGATATAACAAACTGTGAAAAATATTGTACTATTGTTTTGATATGTAAATCTATATAAAATTAATCTATCCGATGACAGCACGAGCAAACAAAATGGATCCAACCCAAACGAGCCTTACAATTGAAAAAGCTAGAGAAGCCCAAATTAACAATTGCACCGAAAACCACCCATACAAAGAGATAGAGTGTCAACAACATCGGATGCATCCATAATAAGTGCTCGTGTTGCAACAGACAACTGCACCGTACTACGGAATACCACTCCTAGAACCAACAAAAGACCAGATGGACAAACGAAGTTAATTGGCCGTGTGCTCGCTGAACTGCGACGACTTGGTACATCCAACTGACCTGTTTATAAAGAAAAAATCTACTACATCATGGCTCGGCAACAATCTAAATAGTGTAGAACTAGACAAATACTGAGCTTACCTAGATCCATTTCCGTAAAATTAATGTTAGAAAAGAATAATAAGGTTATTTGAATTATCTCGCCAAGTGGTAAATAAAATGTTTTGATAAGTTTTTGGATAAGGTATACGCCGTTAATAACCTTCGTGGCTCAGTTGGTTAAATATCTGACTCCTGAGCGAAATGTCCCGGGTTCGATCAACACAGTTTTTAATTGTGTTTTCAGTCTGGATCTGTGAGACGTAGTGTCTGACAAAGTTTCCCGAGAAGCATTATAAAATAAAATAAATATAAAAAAATCCCGATTTCTCTATTTAAGTGCCAAAAGATTTGTTTCTGGTGCATCTTTTTCTCACACAAAACTTTACACCGATAAATCAAGGTTGTTGTTATCAAAGCATATGTAAATTACTTCAAGATATTATGTAATAGGAATTGTTCCAATATGGATAACATCATAATAATATTAACATACATATTCCAGTTCCATGATTTTCAAATTTCGTCTGTAATCCATTACCATTTTCCAAGAAGTCACAAACAATACGTGGCTTTTGGAATAATAATGGCATTATTGTTACCTATGTAGACTGTAGATACAGGCTCAAGTGGGTACACGTGTATGGTAACAGAATCCACTTTTCCGTAATAGAGAAGGTTGATACGGGCTTTTGTGAAAAAAATGGGGGAGAGCATTGGAAACAAATTGAGTTATTTCTTTCTATCAAGTCAAGCGTGCCATTCTTAAAGATATATGGACATACATTCCCGATACATCAGAAGCTATTTTTAGTCTTGACAAAAATATTGTGTACGGAAACCAAACTATGTGTAAAATTCTCAGGCCTATCGCCAAATTCGGCATCACGCGATTTGTAGTTACGTTTCATGAAATAATGAGATTAACACATCAGAATGATACTAAACCAAGAGTGCAGTAGATGCGAATAAAATTCAACAAAGAACTAACGACATTTAACGGACTGTCTGAATCAGCACTTTTTAAGTCCGATTAGCGAGTTAAAATGAAACAGAATCAAAAACGACGAAAAAGTTTAAAATTGTGGAACACATACACAATAGATGTTGATGTGCGAAATGAAAGACATGTAAGATAAAAAAATTTAAAAAAAAAGTTAAATACAATGAGGGCACACCATAGATCTTGTGAATAATTCTATGGGACTAGGATATTAAAAAAATTGAAACTATCAGCAAGAAATCAAGAATCGCATTCAATTTTGGTATTGCGAATTCATAACTAATCACAACCACCCCAACCAATACAAATCCACGTGATAAAGAAGAAGTAAGTAAAAGATATTTCCCTACTGGGGCGCTTTTAAATTATTAAAATGCATTAGTTTTTAAAAAATACACGAACGCTTAACAGGAATAGAGCTATGTCGTTAGAAAAAGATAGACACTTACAGATAGAATAAAAGCTCACAGCAGTTTTACCTCAGAAATCCATTTAGTGTGGTGGCGGTACTTGAGCTTCATTCCAATAAATTCCCTGCATTTAGAAATGTCAAAGAGAATCGAGTCAACAGCTCAGTTTCACTGGGAATAACTAAATGGTCTGCTAGCAGAAACTTCAAGTAGTATCCCAGAGGAAAATGACTCAGTCAACCGAATATAATGAACATTCAACACTGAAAACCACCCGACATATACACACATTTTGCAAAATGGTGTTATAATTTACATCGTATCAGAAGACCAAATATGTACATACATGCAGTTGAAAATCAAATACCATGTTACTCATCTAACTTGGTATCCACATTTTGTATACTTAAGACAGGTGCATTGAGATATCTGTAACCGGGGAAAAGGTTTTTTATTTTGTTATATCATTGAAATTACTTACAAATATTTTTATATCAATACGATCGGTAATTTTCTGTGGATGGGTAGTCCTACATATTTTATTTTTCATTTGTTCTTTGCTTGTGATACCTTTTTCGTGGCGGAATCCATTTCTTCTTTTTTTCTTTGTTGTGACGGTATTTCGTAGTGTGTCCTGTTTGAAATTATCTATTGAACATTTTATGGCACGAGAGAACTTATTCGGGCTTGATATAATACAAATTCATAATAAATGTAGAAAATATACTGATTATTATCACCAAATACCTCTAAATTGTTAACCACCATAACGATATTCTTTCATGCAGTAAAGAATGATACTGTAGGAATAAAAAAAAAATGTGGTGAGAACCAAAAACACAATCAACAAGTTCTAGAGTTAAAATTCAATTAAAATATATTTTGAATGAAAACGCTACATAAATAACGTGAATTAAAATCAAAATAACTATTATTTAAATATAAACCTATAAAGATAAATCAAAAGCTACATTTTGAAAATTTAAACATGATAAATCGATAAGGCTCAAAGCTCAACAGAATATTTAACTGTTCAAAATGTCACAGTCGTTATAAAATATAAAAATATTCCGGTTCCACTTCGCACACATTCGAATGTTGCGTGATGTTGAGCTGACAGTAAGCGCACCAATGGCCCTTGGAATCGAAACGAATTAACAATCCCAAATGACCCGGCGAAACTTGACAGAGTGGCTCTTCTCGCTGATGGAGTGAAAGCCTCTTCACACTCCCTTTCACCCTCAACCAGAACGTCCCACATGGCACCAGTCGCAGTATGAAAAACCCTCATCGTCCGGCGTTATAAGGTTCACACCCGGGCGAAGTCGCCGAGAGAATGGAAATCGTAAATAAAGGAGGATATGTTTAAGTACATCGCCGGCAAATTATAAGGGTCCAATTGTTGGAACACCCGAGTAATCTATTTACGGAAATATGAGAGCCTCAAATAATCGAGTTAAATTCATGTTAAATTCTAATTTCGTGGACAAATTACGTTATCGTGTGCACTATAATATTATGGCATACCTCGAGGCGGATTCCTCGATAAACGCCAAAACAAAAGCTCTACACTAATATAATTAATACTAACACCGACCGACTTTACATACGACAATTAAATATTCCCTCAACGCCATTTCATTTTGAAGATTTGTCATTTCAGCAGAAGCTACAAAACGATTTGACTCGTCAAGCCCGAGGGCTTATATTAGTATCCCATAGTCGACGAATCCTTTCAATTTGTACGTTTCGTATAAACGTTTGTTTCTCTATATTCATCCGTATAGAACATTATAGTACATTGTATTAGTCCACATGAATTGAATGAGATTATAAATGTATAATAAAGGATTACGAAAGGTTTAACATAAATACCTACTTTAATACTAATACAAAGAAATGAGCGATGGTCTCGATTTGCACCCCAGTATTGATTTTGATCATGCATTCATAAGTTTCGTCTTCATCATGGTCCTGTATAATTAATACTAAAATTTATTTAGAAATTTCAATGTAACATATTGTGAATTATTGATTCAATCAATGCATGGTTTATTTGTTAATACCTCACATCAACTTCCACACTTATCCCTGAAATGGTATTAATAGTCCCTGTACTCGACACTTTAACTTCAGTCTGTGAATTCGTTCAATAGAGATACATAACTTCAAGTGATTAAAATTAAATATAGGTATACAAAAAAATCATGGGGTATCTTATGTTTCCAAAAACGAACCAATTTCTATTTTTTTTAAACAAATAAAAATTAAATTTGCATTTATTAATGAGATTACAGCTAAAACCACATATTCTGCTTTCAGTTCACAAGTCGTGCGGTTAGATTTTTCAATTGAAAAACTGTGAAATGAAACTAAAATTATAACAATGTTAAATTCCAGGTCTTTTGTCTTAAATGGCGTAACTGTCATAACGAGAATCGTCAACGAAACAATGGACCAGACAACAACGTGCAATTATGATATTAAATTTTCACAACAATGTCGGTTTGTGTAGAATGTGGCGGCCATTTTAATTGAAAAACGGATCACGTGGATGGACTGAGCAAGACCTATCATCAGTCACGACCTAGTTGGTTGTGATGAGAAATCCCCACGTTGTGTACAACTGATTCCAATGCCCAGCTATGGGAATATATCAAACAATGACACTTCAAATAATAGTTAACGAAACGCAGCCTGGATGAAGTAGGTACTTAAAATTCGACACAATTGTGCAATAAATGACATCATAACAAACGCAATTAAAACTAAACGGAATCAAAGAAAATAATTCAAAATATATGTATTTGCTACCAGTTAACCTTAAAAATCAAGACAACTTAATTGATGGTGAAGCCTCATATAAGCTTAAGTTTAGTACCAATACGTGTACTTCCTTACTAACAAAACCAATTAAATAAATAAAATGTTCCTACCTACATAACTTACCGACTATTATAACGTTCATATGGACATTCTTTTGAGCTTATAGTTTAGGCCCCAAAAATTCGTAGAATCACACACATATAATTTTCAAGATAAAACTAATAGGACGAGAACAAAAATAAAATAGCTTTACATTTTGCAAAGTCATAGCTGTTCCCTCACCACCACCCATTCTGCTTTTAAGGCTACTAATAACGGCCCCTTGAAAAACTCTGAAAGAACACATAAAGAACATACGAAGAGTCCGGAGAACTATAAAATCTTGCAGTCACTGCACTTAATGTGCCAAAGAGAGCTAATCATGTGGAAACAACTGGCTCACTGTTCACTGATAGTGAAGATAAGAGTGCACCGAATTTAAGACAGAAAGTCTTGTAAGTCCTAAATTTGCTTTTCGTGGCAATAAGGTCCGCATGTCTAATGGGTCCAAAGGAATTCCCTCGGACATCGTCGTAGAGTTCTCGTCGAAAAGTTGACACGGAGAAGTAAGTGAGTGCATTCCCAGAGGATATGCTCAGAAGTCTGTTCAGGGTTATCACAAAGCTGACATGAGGACGAATCGGACATGTTAAAACGAAAGAGATAACTTTTGAAACTGCCGTGTGCAGTAAGGAATTGCGTGGTCCAATAATCGGGAACAATCCACGAAGAAGAAATTCGAGTCCATACATCGGGGATAAATAAAAATGTCAGTCTGCAAAGTCATAGCTCTCTACGATAACGTAGATGTTTGAGGCGAAATTGTAGAGCTTATCAATTAAAAATAATGCGGGAGATATCATCTGTACCATGGGATATACTTACTCTATCATCTGTGTCTGTACCATGGAATATATTTACTCTATCATCTGTATCTGTACCATGGGATATACTTACTCTATCATCTGTATCTGTACCATGGGATATACTTACTCTATCATCTGTATCTGTACCATGGAATATAGGTACTTACTCTATCATCTGTATCTGTACCATTAGATATACTTACTCTATCATCTGTATCTGTACCATGGGATATATTTACTCTATCACCTGTATCTGTACCTTGGGATATACTTACTCTATCATCTGTATATGTACCATGGGATATAGGAACTTACTCTATCATCTGTATCTGTACCATTAGATATACTTACTCTATCATATGTATCTGTACCATGGAATATATTTACTCTATCATCTGTATCTGTACGGGATATGTATTATGTTTCCCACACACAGGCTTGGCCTTAGTGGGATCCGTACATATTGAATTTTTGTCACATAATACATTCTTGTGTAACTATCATTGTAAGGATTTAAAAAAAACGTAAATGAAGGCGGAACAAAAAAAGAAAAAACTTAATTCTGTGGCGAAAAAATTGCGGTATCTGATCTGGACCGGCAAACTTTCCAACTAAACTCGGGGGTCGGCGGAAAAAAAGACCAAAAGTTAAATTTGATTCCGACACAGGATTAATTAATTAATTAAAACTTCAATGACAGCTTCGATGCGCAAAAAAAAATATAATTCAGAACTTCAAAGTCAGCTCTTTTTCAACGACAAGTATATATTTTACGGACGGTATTTTTCATTTTGTTTATTTAATTTTATATAAACATCGAAAACACGACAACGGTCAAAATCAAATGACACAATTCAAGGTTTGGAGAAAACCTAAAACCTTTACAATACGAAAACGAGTGAACGTTGGCTTATGCTGAAGTCTTATGTAGTGGACACTTTTGTTTTAATTTTGAAAGGTTAACAATCCCTAGAAGGTCGCCGAGGGACTGGAAGGAGACAGATGTCCTGGCTGCGCAACATTATGGAATGGACCGGCTTCAGGACCGTGGAACAGATATTCCGAGCAGCACAGGACAGAGAGGGATTTGCCAGAGTGATAGCCGACGTCGGGGGTTCCTGACATGGCACCGGAAGAAGAAGAAGAACATTCCATACGAAGCCCGTGTCTATTTAATACTCAAATTGAAAAAAAGATTTTTTTTCAGTGAGAGCATTTTGAAAATTATTTTGACAGATGAAATCATATAGAGAAAAAATGGACAAATGTCAATCTTCCTCCCATTACTCGTTAGTGTGATCAGTTTGTGGTAGGAATACTTTTATATGAAAATCTAGGTATGTACCTTAATATTAATTTTCTCAATACTATTTTTTTCATGTCGATTTTAAATAAAAAAAAACAAAACCATAAGGTACTCACGAAAGAGTAAGGTCCCGGCGAGATTCGAACTCACGATCTCCTGTTTACTAGACAGGCGCTTTAACCAACTAAGCCACGGGACCGATATGAATTTCCATAATATATTTCACATTTCAATATCATTCAGTTACCTTTTAACTACTATTTCTATGTAAAATGCAATACTATAAACACATAAAATTATATCGCTTTGTTTATCATCACATTAAATTTATCAACGCAATAAAAACCCATAGTCATGTTAAAAAATAAAATTTATATAGTTACAAAATACTGTCACGTTTTAAAAACCTATGAATAATATTTTTTTGCAGTGAGCCAAAAACCTCCTACGAACATCGGAAATGAAGGTTTTAAGGGCATCACAGGGAAGACGCTTAGGGACAGAATTCGCAATGAAGACATTAGGTGGACCTATGAGACCGAGGTCATCATACGATGGAGTAGAGCTAGAAGATTTTGGAGGGACCATGTCAACAGGATGGACGCATCTCAAATCCCATCCATAGTGGCAAACGAAATCCCATTAGGGCATCGCCTCCCCGGAAGACCACCGAAGAGGTGGAGGGATAGCTGGACCTCAGCTTCAAAGGAATAGCTTTCTCGAAAAAACAGATCTACGATCTAATATAAGAAGAATAAGAATAATTTCTGTGGGTCCCGTAAGAGTCAAGTAATCAAAAATACAACAAGCAAATAAACCCATTGTGAATGTTTCCTTTTTAGGACTTTTTAGTGTGTGGATGTACACGCAAGTGTCGTGCTTTCTTTTATAAGATATTGCACATCCACACACCTGTAGCTGACTATTTATTTTTTCTCGTTATTGGTTTAAAAAGGAGTATATAAGGACTTATAATATATGCATACATACATACATATCATCAAGACATATCCCAATGTGGAATAACCAGCGACAAGTGTGCGGTTGTGCTAGTAAAACATAACACGACATTCAGAATGTTTGGTGAACCTCATTGCTGAACTGTGTTAGATGTTATTGTTGGCTGTTGTATTTTCGATTACCCGGCTCTTCTCATCTGAAGAAGAGAACGGAAGTTATTGTAACTGGTTGTGTAATAAAAGATCATGGTCATAAAAAAAGAAATTTTTTTAATTTAATATTTTTCAAAAAGAATTTCCACAATGTAAACGCCTCTACCGTAGAATACTCATACTTAATACGAATTTCAAAAATTAATATTTATTATTGTACCGAATTTCTCCGAGACGTCATGTGGCTTGAGTTTATTGAAAGACACTGCCTTTCGGCAATAATCCCGTTTTTGCACATTTGTTTTTATTTACTGTAGGTAAATGACGATCTCCTTCGATTATTTTTAGAGTTCGAATATCTGATCTCACAACAACAAATATTCTCGATAAAGGTGAACAAGAGTTTATAGATTAGCCAAAGACTCTGTAAACCTTCGTCGATCATAATGTAGCTCTTAATATACTTAACCACAATGAGACTATCATCGAGTTTATAAAGTTTCACAATTTTTATCTCTATATGGAATAAAATTACAAAAAGTCTCAAATTATATGCATAGAAACAATAAAGCGCCGAGACAGAAAAGGTAGAATAAAAGGATCAGAGTTTGGGTGCAGAATTTGTCTCAAGGATTCGACGAGAAAAAAATGGTAATGTAACTTCCAACCGTTAATCATTGCTACAGAGAGAAAGAAGAAGAGAGGTCACAGATTTGATTAAGTCCTTAATAAAGCTGCTTCAACTAAAGAAAAGGAATATAATTCAATTAAAAATTTGACTAATCTTTTACATTATAGGTCTGGCATTAAACCTACCTACCTAATACTTCAAGATGAGGGAGAATAACTCCCAAAAGTTGAAGAAATTAACAAGTTTCTCTGTATAACAGGTATTGAATTAAACTTTGCTCGAGTCTTAGTTGAATAATGAGTATTATACGTGGTTAATTTTATGTAAAGTGTTCATATCACATTATTCAAAAAGAACTTCGTGTAAGTAAAATAATTTGAACAATAATTAGGAACGATTAGATGGCAACCAACAATAAACCCTAATCAAAGAACTTGTGAGAAAATGTGATCAAAAGAAAGTGCAGAAAATAAATAAAAACAAGTAGTAAAAAAAAATAAGGACACTCTTTCAAAGTTTTCTACGTGTTGAAATAGCGATTGATATGTTATGCTAGAAATGGTCGGGAATTTTGTTAAAAATCGAGGTTATGGCGATTGTGATCCAGAAGATTTCATTATTGAGATAAAATTATCTTCAATAGATAAAAAAACATTGTTTCAAGGGTCCGTTTATATTGCAATGTTGATAAACAAAATAGAAAATAATTAAAATAATTTTCGTTGTACATTTACATACTATTAAAATTATTTTATATTTTGAAACATCAGCTCAATCGAATGGTTACAATTCAGAGTACAAGAAGAGATGCATCGCTTTGCTGCCAACCAATCCTCAAGATTGAATCGGAAAAAGAAGACATATACTATATTTAAGAGGTTGGGTCTCTTTAGCAGATAGAGGCGATGTCTCTTGACGTTTATGAAAACAATTACCTGTCGATAGCATAATGAGCGACGTCTGATGTTTTAGCTTATATCCCAAAGATCTTTACAAGATACCGTCATAAAAACCGCTTAAATATTCAGCTTGTGTTTAAGGTTTAACCTACCACCAAACAAAGATAGAAGACAAACTTGAACCCGCACCTTACCTCACCGTAGGACGCAGTAAGGCAGATAGATGGGCAATAACACACCAAGAGGGAAGGCAGATAAAAAAAACTAAGTGTCAAGAAAGCACCAGCAAAGGTAGTTACGTACATACATAGCTCGGCAACAGTACCCCAAGAGATGGCTCGGAAAAAGTTTACGAGATAAATCCTTGAGCGCGAGAGGGTGTTATAAATTATTCAGGGGGGAAGAAACAGAGAGAGGGAGGATGGAAGTGAGAAGTTTCCCAGAAAATTTCTCATTACGCGGTTATAGCGCAGTGAGGATTCCGTGAATCCTTACAAGTTTACTGGCCAAGAACACTGGTGGAAACGGAAGAAGAAGGAATTTTAAATATTCACGATTAAACGAAAATTCGATTCGTGAAAAGTCGATTTACACGACGCCGTTAGCGTGATCTCACTGACAGGAGACTACATATTACTTAAGAAACCTTTAATAGAATTGCAAGCTTTGAATGTAGGTGTTTGACAAACTTGATGACCTTGATGGCTTGTTCTACATGGCACATTGATGATGAATGTATATTGATGATAATGAATGATACAAGTTCTGCAGATGGAAACTGAAATTTCATCACCATATCAACCTTTCTCATACAGTAATGGACATAGGCCTGCACGTAAGACCTCTACAGCTCTCTATCCTAGACAAACCAAATTCGATGACCTCCAGACACTCGTGTTATACAATCTACCATTTTTCAAGATATTTGAAAAATTCTTGCACATTGAAAAAAAAACCTGATTTACTACCGTACGGCAGTTTTTTACAACCAACCCAAGAAATTGAGGCCACTAATGAATGATATTGAATGAATTACACTGGTAAGAAAGTCCGGAACAAGTTGATTACAAAATGTTTGAAGGTGTTTAATGCTTCAAAAAAAAAACTAGCACCACAATACATTCAAGATCTGTCTCAGGGAAGAGAGCTCTCTGGGAGGCATCTCACACTCGGGTCGTCTGGATTACAGTCGTCTGGAATAACAAAGCCAACCAAGCGGCTTACTATGATCGATGCTTTGGTGAGAGCGCTCAAATTAAGTGGCATGCACCGCATCTAGATGCCCGCAGTGCTCAAAGCAAGACCACTTTCAATAAAGGACTGATCACTTGCGGAGTTCCTATTTAATCTAAATGTAATAACGTGCCTCTTGCACATTTTGCACAACAAATGTTAGTATCTAAAGGTAAACGAAAACTTCAACAGACCTCCGATTAGATTTTTGTCCATCGTAATTTTTTTTTTAGATAAATTGATTTTAAACAAATATGTCATTTATTTTCAGCGCTAATTCATTTTTTTTTCTTCTATGATCAAGGCACACCTACCTCAAAAGTTAATTAATTTCGCGAAATAATTCATGTCCCCATTCTCTACACAAGTTATTCAGATCCACGTGAGGCTCGGACACTCGCTCTCTGTAAGTGGCTATCGCAAAGCCGAAAAAAAGTATTTCGGCTTAATGCCGCGAAAATAATCCACTGCCGAAATAAAAAACTGAAATCATTTTTATATTTCGCGATTTAATAAAAATCTCCGAGAGGCTTTGAATTTGTTGGTGGCCGCTGAAATTGTTGGAGCTCCTTCGTCCACAGAAATATTTTAATTAAAAACACAGGACGAGTCTACTCTACTCGTTTATATATTATTCACAGCTAATCATCTGACATTGCCCGACGAAATGGGCCATTTTGACAACGCATAATGAAACGAAAAAATGGAATCTTATGATTGCCCTATTTTTTTTCTATATTAGACGCATTTCTTACTTATTACAACCCTATACTTTGTATCCTAGACGAAATTTATTCATGTTTTGCAACAATTTGTTTACCGTAACAATAAAATTAATACTAAGTTCAATGTTCAGAGAATACCACCATCGCGGGTACCAAAAAGAGTCTTAAAGGGGCACCAAGGTAACAAAAGAAAGGTCGGGAGATCGCGGCTGCGATGGGAAGACGATATTGGGAGGGACGCCCCCCATCTTCGGAGTGTGTCAAACTGGAAGGTCGCAGCAAATAACAGGAGAGGTTGGAGGAGGAGGTTGCTGGAGGCCGGGGAGATATGGGCTATAGAGCCATAGAGAAGAAGAAGAAGAACTTAATTAAAAAAAACTGCTCCGCTGGGGTAGAGGGCGAAGGCGATAATGGAGAGACCATGTCGAGAGAATGGGAGACAATCGACTACCCAAAATTTTCTCCAAGGAAGTCCCGTAGGGTCGTAAAGCAAGAGGGAGACCAGCAAAAAGATGGAGTGACAGCTGGACATCCAGATCACAAGAAGCAGTCTCTGACTGAAAAAACAGGCCTTCGGCCTAAAACCAGAGGGAGAAGAAGAAAAAATACATGTCAAATGAGAATGAAACATAGACTATAGGAATGTTTCGAATTCTCAAGAAGCGATAAAATGTTACTACACGATAGAAAAACACATCAAAATACATATATATTGTGTCACAGCGCAAAATAATAATATACCAACAATGATTTGATTTTCTCTCTACGAGCGCAAAACTTCCGCCATACTCGCTCTAGCATTGAAATAAGCTGCAAGGAAACTGGATAAAATGTTCCACCACAAAGAAGCCTCGGAGGAAAATCAATTTAGCGGAAGGATATGTGCATTCAATGTGTGGCAGAGCACAGCCACCCATCATATTACATAGGAAGATGCTGGGAGACACAACACGACCATATGTATGTACTAGAAGGTGGGTAGGCGACAGAAACACGTGGAATCAAGTAATCGGAGAGAAATATCATTTTGAAGTGTGTTAGGTACTGTATCAGCTGCAACGACAAACGATCGTGTCGTTGTCGATCGACAAACTAAACTTAAATAAAATGAGATTTACAAAAATACACAGTGAATATTATGTAGTTTTTAAAGGTATTATAAAAGTAAATTTCTTGATCATTGTTCTCAATCAAACAAACAAAAATAATGAGACTATTGGATTTGATGGTAACTTTGTAGTAGTCCATGCTCATAATAACGATGCGATGGTGCAAATACAAATTTCGAAACAAACCGTGCCAAATTAACTAATAAAGTGGTTTTAACCAAAGTATTTGCACCATCGTCACTATAAACAAAAATAACATTAGGAATACTCAGGGCAACAGTATATTGGTAGGATTAAATCCCAACATAACCTCACAAAACTATGTCAAACACAACCTGAACTAAGCGAACCTAATCAAACAAAACTTAGTTTCTTATTTTATTTTATTTTTATGTAGCTTCTCGGGCAACTAACAGGTATGTTAATTTTAAATCAAAATTATCTTCTACTGGAAATCCAACCCAGGAAGCCGTCAAACGAATTACTACTATCCCACAGTTTATCTGTTCCTTCATAATTACAGCGTTGGGGAGGGTTTGCAATCTGCCGAAGAAAATATTTATTCGGTTTTTAAAAAGACGTTGTAAGAAGGTGGAAAACACAAACTTTGGAAGATCATTCCATCATAACCGAAACAAACATATTTCCTCTTAAACTGATATTGCATGAAATATAAATTTCAAATCAAACTCTCTTCTGTTGAAAATCCTACCCAAGACGCCGACGTAGATGTTAAACGAATTACTACTATACCACAATTTGTCTGTTGCTTCATAAATGAAAAATGTTTTTATTATATAACATGGTTACGTAGGGTCACCAGGATTTGGAACATTATACTCTTCAAAGAAGCACACTCGTTGCATTGGGTAGGTTTTGCAATTTACTCAATAAAATATGAATTCGAATTTTTAAAAGACCCGGATTGTTATTTGAGACAAATGCATGGAAAGCCATTTGTTGATAATATAAGGTTGCAGGTTTCACTACAAAAAAGTTTAAACTTCAAACTTACTAGTCCTTAGAAAAATAATTATTATTAAAATGTTTTCTTCTCTCCTGAGTCACAAAAGAATCCTTTGAAAATGCTGAATGTATCTGTGAAATTAACTTAAGTTACAATGAAATTAAGTATAAACATACAATGGATAAATCAAAATGTTTGTGTATGGATATCGGTGCAAAAGTCATGAATGGAAAGTTGTCAGTTGAAATTACTTCTTAGGACGAATGGCAGATATATAAATGACATTTAGAGGTTTTTGATATTCGAAAGTAAAAAGCAGAGGCGCTCGAGATAGGTAAGGGATAAGGGGCATTATAAATGGTGAATTATTCATGAGCGGAAGAGGACCGTCGCCAGGGACGGTAAGAACCATTTTTTTAGGTGAAGGAGACCTAGTAAATATGTGAAACTTAATTTGAACGCCATAAATATTTATGTCCTTAAGGACAGAAAAGCGAGGAGAGGTTTTTGCCAAACTAAATTCCGTTCGGTTTACGAAACTATACAGTTGCTTATCATATTATTGTTGAAATGCGGATACTCACAAAGGATACACAAGCACGATGACACATCACTGATTTAAAAATGAGGATTAAAGAAAACATTCCACAGAAATAACCCTTAAAATCTTCAACAAGTAAATGCAATATTATAAAAGTTATGCCAATAGAAGTAAAAAAAAACAATAAAAGTAAAGATATGTCAGAAGCGACTCAAAAGAATAGTACTTATAGCTAAAACATCATATATTAGCAACGAGATAGAAATGTTTTCGATTAATCATTTTTAATGCCTGTTTTTTTTATATATCTTCTTTCTTATTGAATATAGGTATGATAAAGGTAAATCTTGCACCCGAGAAAGGTTGCATTTACCAGTGAACACATTTGCGCCTATAAAATACGTCAGTTTGTGAAATATGAACTTACTGTTACTGAAATATGTAAAAAAAGAGGATTTTTTCAGAAATCATCCCGGGTGTGCGCCGTTCAAGTCATCAAGTTTTGTTGTAATCATATGGATTTTATAAGAGCACAAAAAGGATACTAAATACAAATGATACTAAAATCTGCAAATTTCATCTATAGAAAGGAGATGCGCACTGGTAAATACCTACAACCACTCCCAGGTGCCAGACTTACCTTTTTCATAAAGAATATATCAAAAAACCATCCATTAAAACAGGATTGTTTTTTGACGTTGCTATCTCTTAGACTATTACGAGAGGCAATCTGGTAAACGGATTCAGAATCATGAGCACCTGTCAAAACATTGTGTATTAAATAGGACTTCACTTATTCGGATATGTCAAGAAAATAAAATGCCTCACTATTATAGACAGTTCCCATTAGTCCTGAGAAAGGTCAAATAACTCACTTGTGGTTTTAAAACCAAGTTCATTGAAATAAATAAAAATAAAGTTAATCATTTAAGAAATCGGCGAGTATTTAGTGGTAATTGGCACATCACACAAAATGGTTAAAAAAAAAGGACTCATGTGTTTTATGATCCATTGTCTTTAAAATTACTTATTATTTTTATTTACAAAACAAATCCCTTTCAATGTGTATGCACACCTATATTTTAGATACGACACAGAATCCTAGAGGGTGTCATTAGTTTGAACTCGCGAAGTACGTGTCGAAACCCATGGGAGACGGCGACCTATATTCCACATATAATATTGTGTAGCCATTGAAGAGACCAACTTGGATATGGTCTACATACTACATCTACATACATACATACATTGTGCAGTGATTCAAATCTCCCATAAGAATACGACGTTATCCACATAAAGAATGTCGTGTTCGTTTCTGGACTGGAAATACTAAAATGGAAAATTTATATCATCTGTTATGTGAACATCTTAAGAATGTTGATTTTGAACAGGTCATAATAGTGTTCACTGTGTCTGCGTCATTTGTTTCATTGGAATTATTTATCCTTAATAAATACGTAAACGTATTCATGCCTTCTCTATTCTGAAGATTGGTTCCAATTGAAAGTAATATTTTTTTAGCGATTCTATCTATTTAATTTACCGTGTCGATAACTATTTAATCCTTCAAGAATAAGATCAAAACTACAACACCCTCTTTAGACGAAATAGCCAGCAACACGACAGAAACCTATTGTGTGTTGGTAAATTTGCTGATAACAGCATTTTTATACTGACACTGCAACCTCAAACTATCACAATATAGTCGATATACCTATTGCAAACCTGTACATCCATAATCTTAATAATGACTTATTTAACGAAATAGTCTATTGACTCAGTTAATGGTGTTTAGGAATCAAGCGTGCTGCCATATACAAATCGTTTAAAGAATGAAATAACGTTTTATACATACGATTAAATATACATGTAATGCTTCCCAAGACAAAAAAAATATCGCAATCTTGTTGTTCGAAGTCAACACTACAAAATGGAACCAGGACAAAATGGAACCAGACATCGACGAGACGCCAATTACGCGCGGTTATTGGTAATATTACTGGTTAAAAATCAAACCTACTTTTCTTAAACCTTCATCCCTTCCTTATCAACGCTTTCCTATATCCATTACCCTTCCCTTTCCCCCACGTACACTCACCATCATACAATGACTACCCAACATCAATAATATATAATAATTTAAATATGTGAAACTTTTTAATTGGCAATTTATTTTGTATTCTTATTTACAATTAAGTATTATAAATGTATAGCTGTTATGTTTCTAAACAAATAAAAAATAAAAATAATTATATACGCCGAACATAAAATAAAGCAAAATTAAGTGTAGAATTCTACTGAATCTATACCATGTATGACTTTAGCGAGAGTCTGTTAGCTAACATTAAAAACTACGTAGCGAGGACAAATCTTTTTTGGCACGAGTGAAACTTGGCAGGCCAAGTCGTAGAAATTTCGCAATAAAATTTCTAACAAATGTGAGTCAACAATGTTCATAGAGCCAAAGCTGCTCCGGTGAAATTCATGTAATTTGCGGGGAGCGCTCCACCGTTGCAAGAAATGATATCTAGGGATTCATCATGAAACGGAAATAAAATTTTGATTGCAAAATACAAAGCTTCTTAGTGCAGATGATGGCATTCAAGGATATTTGCAGCGATGAATGGAACAACTCAACATAATACTACTTAAGATGAAATGTATACCTAAGTACTTCTATTGTTTCAATTTCGAGCAAACAATGTGATGCCACAAATAAAAATCAGGGAGCAATTTGACACATATAGACATGGTATAACAATCGATATAGAATTCCAGTCAGCACGAATAAAAAAGGAAAAAAAGGCTAAAAAACTTAAATTAAATCAGACAAAAAACTGTTTCATTTTTGGATATAATTAACATAACCTTCAAAACTTAAATTATTGGTACACATTACACATACATTTAATTCTACTTCGTCATGTATGGGAGAGTGTCTAGGAGAAAGAGATCCATCTATCCTTCCATATTTTCGAAGGTCTTCCGGGTAGTCTTCCGTATTTCTGCCTTTACAATTTTAACGATTCTATTGCCGTCCATGAGTTAGACGTGGTCTCTCCAGAAGCGTCTTCTGCTACGTCCCCATCATGTCATGTCGTCGACATAACATATTTGAATATCAAATAACAAAACATTGAAACAAATTTTAGTTTTAGCAAAGACATCTTATCTTTATCAAGGTCTAAAGATGGCCACCCGATAACCGATACTAATCAGTGTCAATAAATTATTACAATGGAACTAACAAATTGTTTTACCTAACCAGAAACAAATTTTAACTTTTTTTTCTAAATCCATGTCGTCGGAATTTATCGTAGTGTCACATAAACTACAGAGTCTGAGTTTCTTTAACTCATCTAAGCTTTATAATTTGAAAAAGTACCCAATAAATAGATCTAAATTGTAGCGAAAGAAGCGTACACATAGCGAAAGAAGTGTGGATGAAGTATGGAAAGACTTGAAAAATGTTGTGTGCAAGGCTGCCAAGAATGCGTGCGGTGAAAGTAAAAGAGGAAGGCAGAAAGGTGATGCGTGGTGGAATGAATCGGTAAAAAAGGAAGTTGACGCAAAAAAGGAAGCATGGATGTTTTGGATATCAGCTAAGGGTACCGACAAAGAGGAGTTAGCTAAAGAAAAATACAAAAAATGCAAGAGAAGAGTAAAAGTTGTAAAGAATGAAAAAGATAGTGTAAATTAAAAAGAAAGCCAGAAAATAGTGAACGACTTTACGGGTAACATGAAAATGTTCTGGAAAGGCGTAGCTAAGCGGAAGCAAGGGGAAGTAAAAGGTTCAAAATGTATAAATCTAAATAGTATAATTTTCATTAATTAAGACAGGGAGTTGTGGAGGATCAAGGGGGAGGCCTATGTCCAAGAATGGATAAAAACAGGATGATGAAGAAGAAGAAGATAGATTTAAATAAAACCCAGCTAATAGTTTAAAAAAAACAGACAATGAAGAATAATGGAAGAGCGCTCTATCATAAGTACGATGAACGCCGCTTTGAAACGTATAAAAGTGAACGAAGCCAAATTAAATTAGTGTTGAAGTAGGTAACAGCTAAGAACAGATTTTGTGATATAATTGTCACATTGTCTTCATATTAAACTACGATATCAGACTCCATTACACTCTGTGTATAATTGTCAATTCTAATTTACATGTAACCCATACTTACTTTGCCTTATCTCGGGGTATTCAGGACTGGATGGGAGAGGTTGGGTCAAGATGATTGGGAGAGAATTATTTTACATTACAAGCCTTGCCTGCCGATATTGTTATATAAATCAGATTAGACCTGGCAAATCTACGGCTATATAAGAGAACTGTTTCATTATGACGGTAAAATTTCCACAATAGTCGTTAATTTATCTTGAAACAAGTTGATGTACCTTTGTGGGAAACGAACTGGACCCAAAAGCAACTATCGTTAAGTCAGTATTACAATCATGGCTTCTTAATTTAACATATCTAGTACGGAATGGCTAAGTTATCTTTTAAAATTATTACAAAATTCACACGTACAAAAACAATTTATGTAATATACACATTGGATAAAAACAAAACGGATGAAACGGTGAACAAGCAACGATCATTGATAAATTCGATAAAAAATAAATTCCAAAAGTAATTGAATTTCATTAAATGAAAAAAAATTTTTCACGGTTCGTGATTCCCTTTTTACTAACCAATACTATTTATTTATTATTTTATTTTCAAATTGTATGACTGTGTTTTTTATTCAATAAAAAACACAGACTTACATCAATAGATAAGGAGAGTAGTAGCTGATCTTGCATTTTTTCATAGATAACTGAATGGTGTTGTAGATTGTCCTCGTCTTTTGTCACAGATTCACTTACGTGTAGGTACCGTCAAGACTCACTCGCAATAGTGAATGTTTCGCCTTACAAAATGTCTACATACACAAATTATTTGTTTGGCTCACCAATGCAGAGACTTCCAAGACTTGCAAATAAGTTTGAGCAGATCGATGTCTTTGCATTGGGTTATGGTGCATACAAGAGTTTGTTGTTTCATATAATGAAATGATTATATTATGTAATGAATGAATCTTGACTATCTATGTAATATTATTTTTCTTTTTTTTTTCTTTTGTAAATATTACTGTAAACAAATGTTTTTTTAAGATGCACTGTTTCTTCTGCTGATTTGTGTTCAAATTTTATTTGTATATACCTATCTTTTTTGTATTTAGTTGCTTCACATATTGTTTTATTAACTTTTTTATTATGTTATCTTTTTTTGTTTCCTTTTACTTTAATGTATTATTGTGTTTAGTCTCTATGTATTTTCTCAGTACCTATGTATATTTTAATGTATGTTTGTAAAAGGCAATACATGCCGTATGAGAAATAAATAAATAAATAAATAAATAATAGGAAGACCAAAGATTCCTGAATCACGCAAAGACGAAACCAACTGCAGAGACATGGCCTAGGTGACATGATACAGGACAGAAGAGTTGGGATATAGCAAGGGAAAAGAAGATGATTTTTTTCAATTATTAGGCTTTTCAAACAGACTGTATAGTAATAATAATAATAATAATAGGGGATTTAATATAGCGCCGTTTAATGATTAAAGATAATTACAAGGGCGCTGATAGTTCAGTCATATACCGCTCTACAAAACAAAGCTGTTTTCAGTATTTTAGTGAAAATGCTCTTACTTCGAGCACTGCGGACATCTGGAGGCAGTGCATTCCACTTAATTCGATAGCCCACACCAAAGCATCGGTATAATAACAAGTAATAATATGAACTTATTACAGAGTCCAATTAAAGAAAATCCCAAATTAATACAGAAGATATGATTATACAATTCAACAAGTAGGTACCTAATACTACAGATGAAAAATGCAAAACAAACAAAATGATTGGTCTCAGGAAGAACGAAAGGGAAACGGCAGATTAACGGGTATGCGGGATAAGAATAAAGTTGCTGGCTCTCTGTTGTTTTTTTCTTTTTCCTTTTTTCGTGTCTAGCTAAGCTCCACCACTCCAATAAGCAGTGACTGACATCGCGTTGTCATTTGTCATAATTATATCCCCAAGACTACAGAACACTCCCATCAGTGGGCACATCAGCAAGTGGCTGACATCCTGGGTTGCGCCGCATTCGCATCGGGTGTCATCTGATGCAGGCAGGTACCCCCACCTTTGCACGTTTTTTTTACATCTGGTGACGACGATCCCGAGTCTATTGAGAGTCTTCCATAGAGCATGTGGTAAGTGCTCTCCACCTCCGATGCTCTCAATTGGTTCCATCCATGGTGCCAGTCCAGTCGCCAGAGTTCTTCTCTCTGCTGTTGAGAGGACTCAACAGGGTATGTGGCCTTGATAAAATTTTTCCTGGACTTCAGGATGGTATTAAGGATGGCGTATGTCGTGGGTTGGTTTGTACCCCTCTGCATCTGCAGCAGTTCTACGTCGTGGGGCTAGTGGGGCAATTTCAATTTTTGGGTAGTCTCGCAGTTGGTGTGTGCTTTAAGCACCCCGAGACTATTCGTGCCGAGACTATCATTCAAAGCAACGTTCACCTGTTTGGAGTAAGTAGATTTCTGCCAAACCGGACACGCATATTTCACCGCAGACAGGCATATACCCTGAGCTGGCGTCCTCAGCACTGATGGCGTCGTACCCCACATTGTCCCAGTGAGCTTGCGCAAAATGTTATTTTTGGCGCATACGTTATGTTTTGTGTTCAATCAGTGTTCTTTATAGGTCAGGTTTCTATCCAGGGTGACTCCCCAAATATTTTAGTGTGCCGCAGTGTTTCACTCTCTTCCCCATCCACTCCACATTAATGAATCTGGTAGCTTCCCTAAGTTGCTGGAACCCACCAGCATCACACCGTCACCAGCACTGCCTTGGTTTAGAGTTAGCCACAACCAACTTGTTTTTTCCCACTGTCGATTATAGTAGTACAACTTAAACTTTTTTAAACCATTTTTTAAAATTTTAATTAAGGGTCGAAAAAGTTTCATACACTTAGCATGCCAGTATACACATGATCTACGGGGACTATCAATAGTTTGATACTTAATCTTCATACATACATACCCACATACCATCAAGCTGTTTTCATATTCGGGATAGGAAAAAAGGCCTGACTTTATTCTGCATGTTTTGTATAAAAAATTAATATCGTAAAATATTCAATAATTTGATTAAGGAATTTAAGGGTTTATAGTTTGGTACGTATTCTTCAATATATAAAGGATAAGGTCTTTAAAGATATTGTGTGCATCCTTTGTTTTTTGTGTCTTTGATGTATATTGGAATATTTCATGTTTGTTATTTTTTTTTCAACTTGTATATATATTTCAACTTTACATTTTATTTATACTATATGTAAGAAACTACTTTTTTACAGCTAAATAAAAAAAGCTAAGTTCAATGGTGACCTCCAGGACGTCCACAGGGTGACCCCAGAGTCGGTGGCGGGGCTGGTGCCAAGGATTTAACCTACTTTTGTGACGCTACCCACACACGGCCACAAGTTTTACACCGGAGAGAGAAGAAGGCCAAACGAAAAGTAAAGTAAGTAAGCTAAATAAAATATTCATACATACATACCATCGCCACCGACAGTTGGATCTCATGTATTAAATGCAACTATTGCCTCGGAACAGGCTTTTGCCTAGTGAGGAAATATATACAAGTACCTAATATTGATATATTTTAATTTGTATTGTATTTTATATTAATATTGTTATGTAATTATGGTTTATGTAATTCTTTTTTTATTTGGAAATAAAAAAAATAATTGTATGAACAACCACCAGTAAATGGGATATTATTTAACCGAAAAACAAATATGGACAGATTGCCTTAAAAAAACAAATATTATCATGCTATACAGAGTGTATAAAATCAGGCGCAAAAATTACCCCATTACAAAATAATCTATAATAATAATATTAACGATTTTCAAAACGCTTCAGGACAGTATTTTGATAAAGAATTAAGTTTTCCAAGAAAAATAATACGTAATTTAGAAATACGATCGTAGTAGACCGTAGAAAAGTATTTCGTATACAGAAATCTTAATTAGCCGGTATTCGAAAGTCAGTAATTGAGAAATATCAAATATCATTATTTCCCAACATTGAGTCTATCTTTGTGTTTATAATGGCCCAGAGAAATACGGCCAAATTAAACCAATTATAAATTAAAATACGAAAAACACCGATATCTTATATTATTACGAGGAATTATCCATTACTTTCAAAATTCGGAGTAAGAATCCCTCCAAGAAACGAATGTATTCGGATGTTAGGTACATACCATAACCTTATTAAATTTCTTCGGTTAATAATTTCATAGCCTATATCTATTTAGAGAAAGGTTAAAATATTTTAAATTTGTACATTTGATCTGCTGTACGAACCTCACTTGCTGTTCACATTCACTCTAATGAAGTTTTGAGCTGTTCTTTTTAAGCACAATCCAGTTCTAAACGACGGAACAACTTGATTATGCTTTATGACATCTGCATGTGATCCTATGTATAATGTCGTATCAATAATTAAGAATCAATTAATGAAATTGTATTCATGAACTTATATGAACAATATTCCGTTTGTGTCATACGATACGATGTGTCATACGACGAATACAGAAGAGTTATGGCGGCAGGAAACAGAGTAAAGGGAGAACTTAGACCAGTTATGAATGATCGCAACATATCAAAGGATGCTAAAGTTGCCATTCATAACGCTATCTTAGAGCCAACCTTGACGCATGCAAATGAAACCTGGAAGAATCTGTAACACAACGATGTATGACTGGGTCATAAATGAGGACATAAGGAAAGAAGGTAAGATGAATATAGATGTCATCAATAGAATGAAAGTGAACACATTGAGATAGTTTGGCCACATGGGGAGAATGTATGAGGAACGCGTGACGAATAAGATATTATACATTGCGGACAGGAACGGAATGAGAGGTCGCGGCCGCCCAAGGAAGGGAAGGTACGTCCATGTGAACGGTATTTTAAAGACGGAAATGCTAGAAGCGTGAACAAACGAACATGTATAAGACGATGCATGATTTTTTTTTATTTTAAGGCAATTCACCCTGTAAATGTATGAATTTTGACGAGGCGATGATTATGTCAAGATAGAAATATGTGACGTCCAGTTCTCTATGCCTACCCCGTGAGGGACATGGCGTGATGGTATGTATATCTCATACGATTCTCTCATTCTATTCCTTATTGTTGTGATCAATTAGTTTATTAAGGCATATTTTTTTGTTGTTTGTCCCATTGTTGTTTTGAAAAGTAACATTTGTTATTGAACCGAATATACATTAACTTGACATTGTTCGGGTTTCGGGTTGGTTAATAAAGATTTCTCTTAAAGAATAAACAATTCTTATGGAATACAAGTATCTTATTCGAGTACAAGAGATGAAAATGAAAAACAAGACAGCATTAAGCAATGACAAGTATTATTTCGAACGTTTCAAGAAGTCGTTTGGACAACGAAAGTGAGAGAAATAAAAAACTGTAATGAATGGATGTCAAGCTAAAATAACTGTATTCCGATAAATTCTAATTGCCATGAAAACAACAACTGAGAGAGCTAATTACACCACGTTAACCTTCGAATTGCAGACGGACCGTTCTAGAAAGAAGTTGACATCCAAAAAAATGAAATTAAAGCGAAAACAAACAGCTACAGATAATTTGTCGAATTTATGGCCGAAGCGTTTCCAGAAATACAATTGTAACTAATTGAGACAAGAGACAAAATATTTTCGTGACTGTTAGTAAGATCTATAAATCCTGAGTTATGTAGAAGTATCGGACTAAGCGCCTGAGCGCTTTCCATAGCCAACCCATCATCATCGGAGGCGACAGTAGTTAAAACTGTGAACCGTGGTTCGTCAGGTTGGATGTCTCGATTTATTTATGCATCTTAGAGAAGTGTGCCTATATGATAAGTAGTGGTAACACTGCATAACAATGTCGGCGTCGTTGACCTCCAAACCTCAGATATGTCAATATGATCTTTCCTATTTTCAATTATAACTCTGAATATATTTCTAATTCATCATGCATATGTATAAAAAAAACTATATAAAACACACATTGTGGTGTAAATCAAACGTAAGTCAGGTTCTGAGTCTCGCCAGGTAAAAGAAAGAAAAAATATAAGATAGATAAATATTTTCACAACTAAACTATGTAATATAATTACTATTGACCGGGTAAGAAATGTAAGATGAAGAAAGATGTCATAACTCGAATGAAAGTGAACACATTGAGATGGTTTGGTCACATAGGGAGAATGAATGAGGAGCGTCTGACGAAGAAAATATAAAGAGCGGAAAGGAATGGAATGAGAGGTCGGGGACGCCGCCCAAGAAAGTGATGGCACGACCATGTGAACGATATTCTGGAAGACGGAAATGTTAGAAGTGTGAGCAATAGACGAACATGTATGAGACGATGCATGAATGTGGACGAGGCGAGGATAGAAAAATGTGGCGTTCGGTTCTCTCTGCCTACTCCGCAAGGGACATTGCGTGATGATATGTTTTTAAAACTACAAAAAATGACGTTGATCCAAATGAAGAAGACACATTTTCACAAGACGGGATTAATGTTTTGTCTGAATAAAACTTATAAATTTAATATGACGTAGAGTTTATCGAGTGAGATGAATACTGCAATGTGTGGCGCTAATTTTCCCATAAGCAGTCGTGACAGCCATCCAATAAGTGTAGGTCTGGAGTGAAAGAGAAAGGTAGAAAGAGGGAAACAGAGAGAAAAAGAGAGATATTCACGCCGCATCACATTGCGGAAATATTAAAAATTCCTCCCCAGCCCATGTCTATGGGAGATGTACATCTCTCAGTGTATGTGTATATGTCTCTAGGAGGTGTGAGGTCGGTCTCCGCGGAGTCATTCTGCGGATACGGTGAGGATACCGCACAGGGTTGTCATAAAAGCGGTTACAGCTATTACAATAATGCGCGCCCTAACCCTCGCCGCAGTGTCCCGGTGAATAGCACCTACCTACATACCTACTCACTGTCTAACCCTCGAGCCAGAAAATGCCCGCTCAGCAATCACGGATATGTTGTAATGTCGTTGTACTCATACTAGTGAAGAGCAAAATCCTTGCAAGCATTGCAGTCCAAGAGCCTCGCAAAAATCAGCCTTCGTGACTTAACTGACTGCTGAACCATGGGCCCATTTGAGTCAAAGTTATGTGAGCCGATAAATATCTTAAATCTTCAGAATGTGGCAACTTGTTAATGTGTGCGTGTAATAATAATGTTTAACATAGTACCTGTTGGTTGCTCGAGAAGAAATACCTACAAACTAAAATATTAAGGAGTCATATATAAACCCAATTTGATATATTACATCTCAAAAATGTTAGTGTGTATAAAAAAAATATAAGTATTTTCAAAATATATCTAATGAATGTTATTTATTTATTTATTCATTTGAATCTTTCTGTACATATAACTAGTACAATGGCGGGCAATGTTCGCCACAAAATTTTAAAATCCAGCTTAAAATTCCCTAAAAAATAGTTAAAATTACGTATAAACCCTTTTTAACGCACGCGACAGTTTTCCTTACTAAACTCTTAACTTCAAAGTGAATTAGGAGATTTTAATATATAAAGTTTTCAGTCACTATCTCATCTCCATGATGTCCCCACATCACTACTTTCAAGTCATTGCTACCAACGCAAGCTGAAGTTATAAATAGCCGCCTCCATCTTTGCAATTCATTCGAAGTATCTCTAGTCGCCGTGGCCTGACGAATCGCGGATTCTCCTCGACATTCTTATTACGTGTAAATTAAATATTATAATTATTAAAAAACTACAATGCTAAAAAGTAATCGAAATAAATAAGTAACAGAGTGAGTACTATCTTTAATTATGTGAATTATCAGCTGCCACAATTGTCTGTAGTATATCTTATATAGAGAGATGAGTTTTTAACGATACCTTATGAACACGCAAATAATCATTCTTTAAAACTAATTAATCATAATCAATCTAATAATAAAAAAAGCCATCTCCCTATAACCCCTTAAAAGCGAGTCTTGCACAGTTGCAATATTATAAAAATAAACTATTTTTGCTTTAATTAAAAAATTAACTATCTCTCCGAGGACGTTACAGCCTAAATCGAGCATTGATGTAAGATTATAAAAATTTGAAAAATTTGAAAGTTGTTCTTAATATATTGACTAAAAAACAAGATACGATCGAGTATGCAAGACCAAGACCGAGACAGCTAGAATTTTCCCATCACCATTTCACACACCAAAGACGTCCTCAAATAGGAGCAAAAAATATTACATTTTGACACTGTGTTACATAAAATATGTTAAAAAGGTTTCGTGATCGGGACCACAAACGTTAACTGCGACATTCTTTCCTCGAAATGTCGAAAAAGATGGATGGAGACACTTCGAGTGTAAATAATAAAAATGTAACGATATCAAGTATGAAAGATTCTTCCG
The DNA here is from genome assembly GCA_963576475.1 of Molanna angustata. NCBI lineage: Eukaryota > Metazoa > Arthropoda > Insecta > Trichoptera > Molannidae > Molanna > Molanna angustata. The sequence continues at coordinate 29,009,064 of OY754982.1, forward strand.
AGATAATGAGACGATCAGTGTCGTATTTAGAAAATGAAATATGTAGATTGGCAAGTCATAAATGGTTGTGATGAATGAGCAAAGCAATACGACAGAACGCACAATTTCATGTTGATATCGTAATATTCTACCCATATAAAGTTATCGACGAATTGACATATCAACACCGCATGGTAAGTAGAAGACAAAATACATTACCTGCCATCATAGAATAATAATAGTATAGAATACTCTTTAGCCTGCAGTAAATGCGACTGCTTTATGTTGACTAATTTGGTCAACATTTTGCTACGAGCATTCAGTAATCATTTGGCCGTCTGCGTGATACGTTCTCCAAATAGGGATTTTTTTAACTGTTTGCAAAATTATTAACGCAGTCATAACGAGTAGTACTATACGAACAATGTATACAAGCAGAGTCATACATATATTGACACGAGCCGGCCAAATAAAACGGCTTCACTTTTTCAGCGAGGTATTGTATGGGAATGAGTATTCTATAGTTTTATTATTATTCTATGCCTGCCATATGATAATATTCTACTACTACGCATTTATACCTATAGCAATTGTTACTCTTTTTTACATCTTACACTCAACGAAGATCATAAAGACAAGGCCCTAGGCAAACTGAAACACCCGCTGAGTGCTCCAGTGCGGCCCGCGAGCAATATGAAACTTGAACATTTCATTCGCACGCAATGCGATCGAAAAAAAAGAAAAGAAGACGGAACATTTATCGCTGCGTGGATTTTTTTGCTTTAATGTATCATAAGAAAACTGACATTTTCTGGCTGCCCTGATTTTATTTCATTTAATTGATCGAAACAAACAAAAGAAAACTGTAATTTTCTCGCTGCGTTACTTATTGGATTTGATTAATCGAAACACTCTACACTAAATAATCACAAATAAAGCAACACCAATTTAAATCAAAAAGAATTAATCCAAAGGGCATGGCATTTCTATAAATTCAATGCAAAGGTGATGTATTCCCACAATATGATGTATTCACTGCTAGTACTAACTGCTACAAAAACTCTTCTTAAAGATGCATAGCGGTGTAAACGTGTGTATTATTAATATTTTTAATTTGTCTATCAATTTAATTTTTGTGTTATTATCTAATGTCATAGTATTATAAAATTTAATCCTTCTCCCTTCCATTTTCCTTCCCGTCACAGGCAAACACACAAAAATTGTTAACTATATTTTTATTAATTTTTGGTTGTAATGTGATTATTTAAAAATGATCATCATCTGTGGACAAACGTAACTGGTCTGTTTTAGTATATTTCATAGTACACATTTATTGTATACGAGGCCTACTTTATTTATATGCAGGTTTTATAAGACTGTATTTGTCCCTTAAATAAATCAATAAATAAATTGAATAATATAGTAATGGATAAAACAAATGATTCGGTAACAGTGAAAACTGAAAAAACTAATGGTTTGTAGTTTTAAAAATTACGTCTTTTAATATTTCTACAAAGTTCAAGTACCTAATAATGATTTTGTTTTACTTACATAGTTCATGGGATAATCTTTTTAACTCACTTGCACTTGCACTAATAGGATTGTTTTTGATTTAAAACGATATTAATGATTTTTCACTAGGATTGATTTATTATTAGGATTGATTATGTCGATCGACAGATGATATTTTTACGGTTAAACACTCCGGATTTAGTATAGTAGATGATGTTCACAGTAAAACGTCGAATGATGATATGGGTTGACAATAGGGAATACATGGGAGAGAGAGGGAGACAAATATAGGTTTTTATCAGACTTGCATAAATCTTAAATTTTTGTTTTATTTTGTGTGTGCACGTAACAACTAAAATAAACACGTTTTGGTAAAAAAAAAAACAATTTATAATACAAAGATAAATCATAAATGAACGAAACTCACTTTGCCGTTTGTCACCCGAATTTTCTCGACTTTTGCAAATCGACCTGACGTGGAATTAGGGTTGAAATAGCTGGAACCCGCATCCAGCAATCCAGCTGGATCCACCACAATTTTCGGCTTGCTGGATCAAGCGCTGCGGATCCGAAATCAATTAATTTTCCAAAAAATGCCTTAAAAGACTACGTTGTTTTATCATGTAAAATTGTAGCATGAACTCTAACATAAATTTTTAATATTTAAAAAAGTTAAAATACGAGTATTCAATTGAGCCATTTGGAGATTTAGCAATATTAAAAAAAAGTCATTGGTATTGAGAAATATTCTGCTGATTGTACAAAAACATTAATAATAATAATGGTAATTGACACTTCCTTGGGCCCTTAAATTATTATATAATATTTTTTACAATTACAATATAATATTTTTTCAAAACAAAATAAAGACAATAAGAGAGATAATACAACTTAGTTTCATTTTAGACCTTGATAACGCCGAGCCATCTCGGCGAAAACGTTCAATCATTATAATCGATTTTATGTGGAAACTCTAGTACATATTTATTCGTTCATTTTAAAATGTATTTCCACGGTGTTAACACAAAATTCATTTATGAAAATATTTTAGTGTTCATTAAAAATTAAAAATTATTGTATTAATTAGTGACAAGCACGAAGACCTGCAAGATGGACTGGAAAGATGGAGAAAAATTCTGTAAGACAATGGATTACGACTTAGTAGAAAGAAAACAGAGTACCTCTACTTACCGTTTGAAAATTCAAATGCTGCCACTCCCGTAACGCAAATGGATGGAGAAGTTCTACCAAATAGTGACTCCTTTAAGTACCTGGGGTCGATGATCCATAGCGACGGAGGCTGTGCAGCGGATGTAACACACCGAATGAATGTGGGATGGATGAAATTTAGGGCTATGACAGGAGTTTGGTGTGACCCAAAAATGCCAATAAAACTAAAAGGAAAAATATATCAGACAATTGTCAGACCTGCGCTACTGTATGGCTCCGAATGTTGGACGATGTACAACACCTTCCATAGGCAAATGGAAACCACCGAGATGCGTATGCTAAGATGGTCAGCGGGGGTGTCTCTAAAAGACAAAATAAAAAGTTCATACATTCGCGGAAGCTTAGGAGTGACAGGCATTAACAACAAATTAGAAGAAAGACAATTGAGATTGTATGGTCACATATTAAGAAGACCCGAGGATCACATTGTGAACCAGGCTATGGCCGTAGATATCCCGCGATCAACGAATAGGGGAAGACCAAAAAATACATGGATGGCGCAAAGGAGTTCACAATTGATGAAACAAGAATTGACATCGGAGGCGACCGAGAACCGAAGAGTGTACAGCTTGAGGACGAGGAGAGCTGACCCCAACAGTCTTCATCGACGATAAGTTGGGAAGAGGCCAGGAAGAAGAAGAAGATTAAAAATTAAAAATTGCTGGATCCAGCAATTTTAAAGAAAATCAGCAAAAATCCTGCTGGATTGCAATCGGTACGTGTAATACAAAACAGTCCAATAATATTCTGCCCTCCAACAAGTGGTCACAATAATAAATAAAGTGGTTTGTTGACAATTTTCTTGCGATAAATCAAAAAAATCCGCGTTTTGTCGAGATGTCACCGAGCAGAAGGTAATAAATTTCTATTTACTAGTTAATAAATCAATCAGAAAACGTGTGACAATAACATGGTCGGTACCTAAATACGAACATAAATCACACCAGCTATAGAACCTGTAGACATATTATAGGGAGGCTGCGGTGAACCTAAAGACATATTAAATGGCCTCACACTTCTTTCGATACGTCGCGTAGGCGTCGTTACTAAATACACAAAAGTCAACAAATACGTAAATCAAAACACAAGTTGAGGACATACATTTGTTTCACGTTGAAATAGAATAAAAAACATTTCACGTCAATACAAACTGCCAATGTCAAACACATGCTGTGTTATTTATAAAAATAAATTTGGTTCAATTGAACCCGGTTCAAAGTTTTATTCTGAAATTCAAATATTCTTATATAAGAATTATTTATTCTTATATGAGAATATTTGAATTTCATAATAAGACTTTGAACCGGGTTCAATTGAACCAAATTTATTTTTATAAATAACACTCATAATGTCAAACCCAGTTCTTTTATACAGCAAACAAATTCAAATACAGAACACACACATAATCTATTGTGAAACGCGTATGATATCAATATGAATTCGAACGAATGCATAGTTTGAGAGTACAGAGAGCACAATATTTCATAGGAATATGCCATAAGTAGATATATTCAGTATCTTACAACACTCGAAACAGCTCATCCTCTAAAGCTGACCAGCCCCAATGTCTGAAAAGAGATTCGTCTCACGTCTAGCTATGAACTTCAGGTTTCTGACATGATATGAACACATCATTATTTGATAACACTTTTAATAATATCTATGTATAAATTTACAGCAATAACTTTTCAGCCTATAAAAGAAATGAGTGAATGCAAACAACATTGCAACTTTAACGAAGTACTCTACAAAAAAATAAACCAATAAAAGTGCCTTTATCATTGTTGGATACAGAGAGAAGGGAATATTGCACCTACCTGGTGGCGGCTTTCTTCCTTCGTATCAGAAAGTCTTCAGGGAAGGCACCCACTTTCACCTCTATATCCAAACACAATAATAGGCTAAAACAAGCCTTTGGGAATTATATGCGCACGGCGAGTTGTTTTTAATTGATCGATATAATAACGTAAAATATGTATATTGCGTCTTGTATCGAAACTATTAACTTCTTTAACTTTCAGTGAGACGTACACGGCGACGAGTTGTCGACGATTATAATGACTGCTGACTGCTAATGTAGGTAGCAATAATTTAGGGGAGAGGAAAAAGGTTGGGTTTGCAAATTCATATGCGATAACAAGATTGAGAAATAATCTTCTTCATTACGAATACCTAAGCGCAAACATACTATAAATAAAGAACGCCATTAAAGATACAGCCAATTTAAAAATATATTTCAAAATTAATCAACTTGAAGTTTCTCAGCCATCGCAAAATTTAAGAGTAAGTTAACCTTTGGAATATAAATGAAGGCAATAACAACAGCATTAAAATGGGGTTGAATGGACGAATTAAACACAACATCCTTCTCTGTCTGACGACATAACAAGAGACTAGGGATAGAAGGGGAAAACCGGTGACGACACGACAGCAATAATCTCTGGTGTTTGAAGCACGTACAGTAATGAACCACGTACATCATTCCTCCAAGAAAATTGTAAGCAATTAAGAAAGGGACATGGACTACAATGCCATAGTGAAAGACGTTCAGAAAACCAATAAACATAACGTAAAAGTTAAAAGAATTAAAAACAAATTAACTTATAAATGAAAAAAACATACAAAACATCAAGCTGTTTCCCTATTCAGGGTAGGCAAAAAGAATCAAACGTCAGATTCTTCTATCTTGACATACATGTCTTGCCTCTTTTACATACATCCATGCGTCGCGTCATACATGCTCTCCTATTATTCACAGACTTCATATCTTATCAGCTTTCAAAATCTCATTTATACATATGATCGTGCCAATCTTCGTGTTCTTGTTCTTTTCGGCCTTCGTGGCTCAGTTGACTAGGTATCTGACTGCTGATCCAAAGGCCCCTGGTTCGATTCCCGTTGGAGAGACATTTTTTTAATTGTTTTCAATCGAGTCGATAAATCCACAAGAAGGAGTCCACTTAACAGGAGGAGCAAACCTCTTAAAACAGACCCAAAGGTCTACATAAAAGAAGAAGAAGAATCACTATTAATCAACAGACGGAATATCTTTTCGAAATTATTTAACAAATAAAGTGCGGATTCGAATCTCTTGACAGTAGACAGCAACTCTCTTTCTCCGTCACATTAAAAACTCTGCCATTGAAGACTTTCGACCTTGAGATGCGCATGAACATTCTATATAGCCATAACGTGACTTTTTGATAGTCAATGCTTCCACTCCATACAACAGTGTTTGAATAGAAGACATAAAAGCATCGTAGAACTGAATGGGAATAGCCAATGTGATATCGTTGAATGTGAAATGCTAGGCTTTCGCTGATCCACTCACTATAAATATTATTTTCAATATTAATAAACCTTTAAAATAATTGGATTGTAATTATGCATGAATGTACCAACAACACATTATACGTTGAGCACATTGTGTTGGGGCTGAATAATGAATCAATCCATATGGTTCTGGCTCTAAACAACTGGTGTTGGATCAGGGAAGGCAGAATAGACGGAGCATGGAGACTCCCTTAACCAAACAGTGGGTGTGTGTGGGGGGGGGGAAAGGGGGGGGCAATAAATCTACGTTCAGTTTTAAATCACAAATATTTGCAAACAGCTCCCGATATCTGCACAGGACATACAGGTTCATAACTCAACTCACGCCATGCCAAACTGAACATATATTATTTAATGATACTAAACCGACGATAATAATTAATGGTGTATGAAAATATATATCAAGCTATATAGTAGGTACATATAACATATGAGTATATGAGTATTTTATTATTGTTAAAGTTCACTCGGATTTTGAATTCCGTATATATAGATTCAATGAAGTCAGAAACAAATTAAATATTCTTATATTGACACTCTCAGATGCCGAAATATTACTTACTTACTTTCCGTGTCCGGAACACCATCATATTCGTAGCCCCCAATATTCAGCCACTCGGATTCCACTAGTGTTCGCTATCACTGTGTCTTGGTGCGTGCATGCCGAAATATTCAAAAATACATTAAGTCTATTCAATTCTTGAATTGAACAAACTACTTTCAGTTTCTATAAAGAAGGGTACCTGGGCAGGTCCAGTCCCACGGCGGAATTAAAACCATCCATATTTACCCATAACATAGATATGCTTAGCTTATGGAGGATAGCCCCCATGGAGTGATATTATATCACTAAACGGCGCTTCATAAATTTTAATTATTATTATTCTATAACATCTTAAGATGTTATAGAACTCCATAAGACGACGGAATCAAAACCATCCATGTTTACCCATATTTTAAATATACTTAGCTTTTGGAGTTCTATAGTAGGTATCTTAAAATGTTATAGAACTCCATAAGATTATTATATCTATGATATGGGTAAACATGGATAATTTTGATTCCGCTGGTAGAACAGACTTGCCCCCAGGTTCATATAATAATTGAATATAGAGAAATAAAATATAACTGGCGATATTTAATACTGTATTTTAGTTTCAACTATCAGAATTTTATTTATTTATTTTTGATATAATATGTTCATGAGCACTTACTTTTATTGTTTTTCTGTTTTTTAATTTGAATTTATTAAATTTGCTGACATAAAACATATATAATTGGTATACCCGCATAAAGGCTATGCCTTGTGGGATTTTTGTGTGCACTGTTGCCATTATGTTTAATTTGTTAAATATGTTATGTAATAAACTGTGAACCAAAATAAATATGTAAATAAATGAATAAAGCAATACACCCACATTATTTTTCAAGTTACATGCCCGATAACTGTACCTACATCGGATTTACACAGTTCGCTACTATTATTGGTTTGACCGACAATATGTATGTATGTATATTATATTTAGATTTTCTTACATCTAGTATAACCCATAAGCATATTAACAAGTTGATATATAAAAACACCAAAAAACAAGAAAATATTCAAATTTACACAAACATACAAAGGAAGCACAGTACAATATATTAAAAGAACTTTCCCTTTCTGTATTCAACACTTAGGCGACGAAAAGCAGCAAGACCAGATGCTAAGAAATAAAAACTTCATACTTTAAACGTCCAGCTTACGGGACTCCAGAATGCGATAGAAATTATTATTTTCCAACGGTACACGCAGAATGTAGCAGGCAAAAAAGAATTATTATTGAAAAAAGGAGCGCCTGTAATGCGAGAAAGAGTGAGAGAGATATAATCGAAAGATGAGGAAAATTAAACGCTGACGAAGCACGTGAAAGGGATTTTGAAAAGATATGATTTTCCAAACGAAGGGTTTTTTGTAATCGGCTCTCTAGATCTCGCATTTGTCATCCGTGGAGCTAGAGGTAACTATCATATGGTATTGGCAGTATCTTACAAAAGACCAATTTATACAAAAAAAAAACATCCAGGTCGAAATCGATCGAAGTGCCAATAGTCTAAAGTGGATTGTGAATAACGCCCAATGGGCAACAAACTGTAATGAAATATCATAGCATTACGACATACAACCGAATCTTCCCTTACATAGATCAGAATGAGAAGGATGTAGTCAATAGATTGACAATAAATGCATTAAGGTGGTATGGGCCTATAGAAAAGAGTTATGATAAAAACTGAAAAAGAAACTAAAAGGAATGAAGAATCAGGTTTTGGCGGTATGTAATTATTAAATAATTTGAAAGAATTATCAAACAGAAGGATAACATTATATGATGTGTGTGTGCCAAAAGATTTAGTATTTAGACATTTACCTCCAAATTTGCAAAATTCAGTCAGTTCAAAATTAGATTTTCAATTTAAAATGATGAAGAGTTTCAAATAAAAGATAACTTTCATGATCAACATTGGATGATCATGAAAGCCTTCATCATTTCCTTCATCATCCATCCAAAAAGCCCATCATCATTGATGATGGGCTTTTTGGATGGGGAGGACACGAGCTGCGACTGCGGGGAGGTGCAGAATGATTCTCACCTATTGCAATGCCCCCTGATGCAAGGTGCATGTAATGTGAATGACCTTCTGATGGCAAATGACAAGGCGATATGCGTCGCTGCATACTGGAGTGGCAAGGCCTAAAGTTCGGACCCGATAAGTAAGTAAGTGTGATCAACATTAGTATATACTTTTTCAGTTATTCAGTATTCAGTTAGACGGTGACGCATGAATGAAATAACTCGATTGGTACGAACGGCGATGATCTGTTGTTTGTCAATCTTCGAGAATATGATAATTGCAGGACAGCAGGTATAAGGTCACTGACGAAAAGGCTGGTGTAAGATTATATCTTAAAAGTTGTAAACACGAAAAGACAAAATTATCTCAAAGACAAGGAATCTCACGGCAATTTCTTGCTAAATGGCCTGCTAAAGTGTTTGTCGTCCAGAGAGGAAATGCTTTAACCCAAGACGCAGCCTCAGTAGTAAAGCGACGGACCACATTACATCGACGCGAGCTGTCGACGTCTTAATTCACATGAATAAAAGAAAAACACTTAATAGTGAGTGATACGAAGGAAAAATGGTTTGATGCTTAATTTATGGGTTATAATATTCTGTTGATAAGAATTATGACGCTTTAGATGTGTTTGGAATACCTCAAATTCGATATTTTTTTTATAACATTTGTACGCAACTTCAGTGTAGTTTTTTTTTTTGTTGTGACAAATTTTGACAAAACTGTGGCACTTAAATCTATTAATTTATTCATCAACTCATACAGATACAATATGTGACAGCATAGCAATCTATATATTCGTGTGTGTGTATATGGGTCTGTGTGTATACTGGATTTGCAACTTTAGTATGTGTCTGTAATCATTTTAACCCTCTGTACCTACAGTCAGGTGCGATGGGTCCATAAACTATTGTACAGTACAATCGATACGCATTTCAGGATATTCCGTCTCAATCTCTCTCTTCGGGGGTAAGTACGCACAGAATGAGAAACAAGATAATATATTCCATGCACTTCATATCCAGACATCCGAGTATTTGACAATAATCCCCAACAATCGAGGAGTAGGTGGGGTGTTTAATTTATTGATACTCCGATAATTACGATCCGGAATTTCGATTAACACACCCTGTCTGTCACTCGAGTAATTTCAACAACACAAAAGCGCCGTTGGAAATTGTAACAGTTTAAAACAACTCCCGATAGAGGTACGATAAATGTCAAATAACTAAAATGCGCCTCCACTCGTTCTGATTATAATAATCAAATACAAACAGAACTCTGAAAATTAAAAAAGAACAGAAAGTCTGAAAATAAATAGAGACTTTGTTGCAAGACTATGAGCTACAGAATTGGAAGTGTAAAAAAACAGGAGGTAAATAAGAATGCAAACAGGCTAAGGATAAATGCGCTGCGGTTGTTCGACCGCATTTACCTAATGAATGGTGAATGAATTACGAATTTAAACATAAGGAATAATAATGAGTCCTCAGAGAAAATAAATTAATTTTCAAAACATAGAAATGTGAGAACTTAACATTTTAGAATAATTTGCAAGGAGGCGCTCAAATTTTTCTCCGTAAGAGTTACGTCATGGTATAAATGATATCAACGATCATTTAAATGAAGGAATGTTACTAAAAATCCTAATTATGTAAGATTCAATAATGAGTTATACTAAACTGTTCTCGTAAATTGCAACCGAATTAAGTTTGAAGCAATATTTAGTAGATAATGTACAAAACACACAATGACCAACTGCTATAATGTACATATCCTAATCAAATCAATATTAATTGAAATTTATAGAGGTCCGACAATGTTCACGTGGCAGGATTTACGAAATCTACTGGAATTAGCAACAGCGAGTACGCGTAAACCGTGCATGGGCAGTTCAAACATTTGACTGAATGGCTCCCAAATCCTGACAAATAGTTTGCATTACGCAAACATATGGTCGTTGAACAACTACTGAGTAAACCTGATTATAAATTTGATGTTGGAAAGATTGATGCCCAACCGAATACTGAAAATCGTAAACACGATGCTTTGTTCCGAGTTGTCTGACTTAGTGCCAATCGTTTATCAACCCAGTTAGCAAGAAAATGTTTCAAAATAGCTCATCAGAATTTTTGTAAATACATGAAAGTCGATGGCGCAATCAAAAAAGTTATCTTTGGAGACAAAACAAACAGATCAATATATCTTTCAGGGTACCACGAATGTAGACTTATGACCTAGAACATAAAACTTCCTCAATTTCGTCCTATTATTGATATTTTCAGAATATGTATAAAAATAGAATAAATAAAAAAAATCAATAACTGTGGCCAGGAGAACGATATTAGATATCCAATTGTATTGTAACTATTTGACTTGCTGGAAGATGTTTACATAAAACTAATTTTACTGACAAAAACCGATGTTTGCGTCATTGATAGATTTCCAGAAATACAATAATAAACTTTTTTTTACCTTGGGGCAGATATATTATTCAAAATATAATTATAGTTAAAAAAAATGAAAATATTATTTTATGACAAAGTTTTAACTTCTCAATAGAGACTAAGTTGGAATATTATAGGAAAAAAATCCAAATTATCATTGACACTCTACGGGAAAAAAACCCAATGTTTGGCATCTCCACTTAATTGACGGTGTCTACCTTTTTATAAAACATTGTTTACATTTATTGGGTCCAGTATCAACAAATTACAGCGATCTTTATTGATGAAAATAAACGATGAGTCATGTTGTTTTCCAAGTTTCACAGTCATCAAGGAATTAAGTCAATATTATGTTCAAGAATCACAACTGTAACGAGGCTAGCTCAGAGATAAAACTATGCAGATTAGAACACAACACTATAATATGACCGAGGACACCATATAACGGCATTAGCTTAAATGGAACTCTGTGGGTTATTCGTACAAAGTTGGAACGGCACGATATGAACCCGAGGGTGATAGCTGAAATCCATTGAAAGTACACTAACAATTACTCCGTTGCGCCATATCAGTACACGGATGGCGGAACAATGACATTAACACGGGCCGAAAGCTATTTCGACGTAGATTTACATAAAATGGGCTAACATCACGGGGAGTCGCTCCTGGACTGGACTGGATGGGTGTAATAAATATTAAAGCTGCGATAGAAACGAAAAACAGACCACCAACTATATATAGAACTACCAAAACAAAAGTGCTATTCAATACAGTGATTCAACTGAGACGATCTACAAATAAACTATCGCTACTATTAGTGACTTTAATTCTGAAACTACGAAAGTATCGATACGACCGCCACGCTGGACCTCCTGCTTCCACTCAACCTCCTTCACTTCTAAGAGTGAACGTAAAACTCAGTTTATCTTGTTAATTCCAAGACTTATTGAAATACTTTTAATCGATCAACTATGGTTCGATTGTGTGTGCAATGTTTACACTAAAACCATGATCGTAAAAGAGAACGAAAATTCCGTTCGGATAATCGGAAATGGAGATATTTTCAAAGTAGCCAAAAATTTTATGAAAAAAAAAATAAGCAACTATGGTGTGTAATCGAAATTAATTTACACAGAATAATAAGCGGGTTGTCTTGAAGAATTAGTACTTTGTGACTCAGACGGTTACAATAATAGATATCTTTCCGGTGATATAATTTTTGACACAATAATTTGAAAAGGAAGTTCAGACCAAAGTTTGATAAGATCGAAAATATGTAATTGGATATACAGAACCGACTCCTGTGAATATATAAGTTATCACAAAAAACGGCGTTACTGACTTCAAGTCAGAATAGAAGAAGGAAATGAATAAGTGGTAATAAACATAGAATACATCAAAACCCCACCACTCCCACTCCTTTAGAAATACCTGAATCAACCCGGAAACCCACGAGATTGGATATTCCTTCCAAAAACGTTTCTTATCGTATTCATTTGAGAAAGAAGATGGATATATCCCGTCTTATATTTCTCATTTGGGTTGATGAGAAGCAGGCAGGGATAGAAGGATGGGTGTAGAGATAGCGATAGGGGTGGTTGTGGTTGTGGCCGGTGGAATCCTTTAGATGAGATGAGTAATAAACGTCAAGTGGGAGCTTTGGAAGAATTCGAAGGTCGACTAAAAATTATAATAACATCTTTTTTATTTCGTTCGCATTTATGAAAACTTATGTAAATACTTGTGTTCATCGCTAGCGTTCTGCGGAGATACTTATAGAATTTTCCTTTTATGGAACAAGTGAAGCTGAAGAACTAATAGTGATGTTTGCAGTTGCTAAATAAACATGAATTTAATTCAAATATTCAAAGTCAACTTCCAAAGAATTAAACGTCTCCTCGAAACTGATAGAAAACAGGAGATTTCATATGTCTCATGCTTTGGACATATATTATATACATATGTGTATAATCGAATATATTTTTATTATTGCATATGCGTAAACATTGGATTTTTTTCCCTGTCGGGAGTCAAAGATATTTTTTAACAGATTTTTAACTATCTCAATAGAGAGTTTTCCCATAAAAAGGCATAATTGGTGAACGTTGCGCAAGCGCATAAAGTGATCACGTAAACCAGCCGATGACAGGTCGTAAGCCCTGTAGGTGCCTTGATTCCCGGTTCTCCTACAATAAATATTCCAACTTCGTCTCTATTGAGATAGTTAAAAATCTGTTAAAAAATATGTGTATAATGTTTTATAAAGGAATCAGATACCCAATAGCAAAAAATAGCATTTTATAAAATACCTACCGTTTAATTATACACAATCATTCTGTTGTTGCTTTTGCTATATTGTTGGTTTTAAGAAATAAACAAAGTTGTTTTATATTATTCGCTGAATGTGTCTATGCTCTGAACTATGCGTATGTCAGAGGGGAATTAATTACACTTCAATGGTTCGATTCACAATGAATCCGGGATCGAACTTTTATTGAATCTAACCGATTCCTCGAAATATTCCCATAAAAAGGAGTAAAAATATTGCAACTTACATCACATTTTTGAAGAGATCAACATGGACTTATCTTTCATTGATCTGGTTGTGTTTTTTTCATAGAATTTGTAAGCACATACCTGGAAAAAAGAGAAAAAAACAACATTATTAAAATAGCATTAATAATTGGTTTAAAAAAATATGACAGGAAAAGCATAATGGCAAATAAAGTGTGATAAATAATTGAAAAATCTCGAGAGAAATATTTTACTAAATTTTGATTGATATTTTTAAAATGGATTTCCACACTAAACACAAAAACTCAAAAATTATTAAAAATATGAGCAGTGTCCGTCTGTTTTGATTTCCCCATTATTTTTAACCGATTTCTCAACAGGTATCATGTAGAGAATGCAAACTTTAGGTTAAATCGTGATATTTTTGGGGGTAGGTATGTATAAAGTTACAACGAAATTTGTTGTCTCCGTACACCAACTTTGAGTTGAATCGATTCAGTTTTTTTTTTGTTTTTCACGGACATTCTCTAAGATTGTCTAAAAAAATTGAGGATCATCGAACTTTAAAGAAAAAAAAATGTTCTCTAACTGTAATAGTGGAAATTTCATCGTTAGCCAAGAAACTCACTCAGAAAAAATAACAGGAGAGCCTGTACATAGTACATAATATATGTAAGTGTATATACAGCTAGAATATAATATTCCAAAACTTTTGCTGAGCCCGGATCAACGTAGAACTCTTGTTAAATGCGTAATTTAGGGATTTACACAAAAGTTCTACCAGAGGTCTTAAAAGATGTCCCGCAATTTGATTTATTAGAAATGAAACATAATACGTTACATGTATATTTTGTGTATAATTATAAAGAAAATATAAATATAAAGAAAATACATCATGTTAACGGACCCGGAAAGTCAAAGATAATTATTTCTTTTAACGTTCAAGCGGAAAAAAACGGATGTATTCCTCATTTATTTATCGTATGGCAGCACAGTACATCACAAATTAGAATATTATGATTATAGTAATATATATAGATATTATTATGTTAAAGTTGAGCGCAGGGTCAAGATTCCTGCTTGTCAGATGTTTAAGTCCAGGTTCCTGACGTATTCGATCGCTCCGTCGCTAAGGGTGAAGAAATCCGATGCGTTACCACAGTATGATCTGAGAGCACATTCATTGACTATGTGTTCAATTGTGTATTCCTCAAAATTAATTATATTCTAAAGTTTTGAAGCTAAATCATGATCAAATATGGACGCGATCTAACTAAATTCAAACACTTTATTAAGTTTGAATAAATTAATTTATAAGATTGATGGATTTGACGGAAACTTTGTGGTTGTCCATGATTAAAATAAAAATGTTGCAAATACTTTGCTAATCTCACCAAGTGGTATTTAACAAATTAATTTATTTTTTAACATAATCTTAGCGTGCAAAGTAAGAAATTTAGAGAATTATTTAATCTGGACTAATTTATCTAGAAATAAGAAGAAGAGTTATTGAGGTCGTCCAAAGAGCGTCAAAGTTAAAGTGGTCATAGGCAGGACAGATTTCTATAGACTAATAAAGACCAAAGATGGACAAAGAAGATTTTAGAATAGAGACCACGCGAGGACAATAGAAGTAGAAGAAAATCGCTTACGCGATGGTCCGATGATATTAAGTGGGTAGCTGGTTGTTACCGAGCACTGTTAGGACGGGATACACTCTCCATGACTGGTGGGCCCCCACGTTTGTGGTTGGATTCTTAGTATTAGTGGTATGAAATATGCTTGATAATAGTTTCTTGTTTCGTCCGACGAGCAGCCGTTCCGGGGATGAATAGGGCTACAAACTCTAAAAGTTCCCAGTGGAGTGAGGCAGAAGACTCTAAATTCTATCTATCTAACAATACTGATTTCACATTTTACATAATATGTGCCCTCGTGATATTATTTTCAATTCTCACATTGTAATAACTTTACTGTCCATACCATAAACATTGTAACGCTGTTTGTTTCCCAAATATAAATAAAATAAATAAAATAAAATAAAATAAACATCAAGTGTTAGCATGCAAATACAATATAATTCAGTGCCAACAAATCACACACACATAGTTATAATATATAAAAATTATTGCCATACGCATTGGGGTTATTGCGCACTTAATATTCAGAAATCAATACATACCCCAGCACAGTATATTTCAACCCTGCCTACATCTGTTTCCAACGGAAACTAAATACACCTACTCTACACATATATAATAGGTAGAGCAGGTACATTATACATGGTGTTCTATAGCACTACCTAACACGTCGGCTGATTGAACACTGTCACAATACAACAACCTGTATAATGGACAGTTTGTATTAAAAATAATATTCGCGTCTATTTTTATAGCGACAATATATCGCAAAATCAATTTCACCCATGGGAAAGGTTGAAAATTTGACATTAATTTTCAAACGTGATTCCCTAAAGGTGGAAAAACAACTGCCCTAAAACAACCTTCAACCAGTATAAGAAAAAGATGAAATTATATTTCCATTCGAAGTTCAAACAGTTAATAATTCACGATCAATTCTGTTCGATTTTTTTTAAAGAATGAATACGTCCTTGAAACAAGTACATATACAAAAAATTTGTGCGAAACGAAATCAGTCGAGATAGAATTCTAGCCCGCACCGAAAAAAAATCAGGCAAATTATTTGAAGGTAAGTCGTGGAAGGGGATAGTTTGCATATTATAACCCAACCAAGTAATTAAAAATACACATATTCACTTTTCGCAGCCCACGTGGTGTCACACGTTATGTGCCGATAACTGTGACATAATTCCAATTTTTAATCATTAATTTGTGTAGATAATATGATCCAGATACGAGTAATCTCCGTGGATCTTTCTTGACTTACGTCCAGAGGTAAATCAAAGAATTCTTGGATTATGCAAAGACGCAAACAAATTTACAGACAAGGACAGAAGGTCCTATATGTTAAGGACAAGGAGAGCTGACCCCAAGAATCGACAAAGACACACAATTGAGATATAATAATAATAGGTTATTAAACATAGTGCTGTTTACTGATTCATGATCATTCCAAGGGCCCTGACAGTTTAGTTATATGCTGCTCTACGTAACAAAGCTGTTTTCAGTCTTTTAGTGAAAGTGTTCTTGCTTTGAGTACTACGGACATCTGGATTCAGTTTTTCTTCTTGCTCACTGCTGAGAAGGCATCTCTATCCGCCGCCGCACATACTGGTATTTGTCGAATCTAGCCGGTCATAAATCGATTTCGTAAAAATGATCGCAGGTAAAAAAAAAATACCTACATATAGCTGGATAGCCACTGAACAATAAACAACCCCTTTCCCGAGCCTAATTTTACCGTACCCTCCAGCATTTTAGCGCGCGTATTTTTGTTAAAAGTTGTTAGTGAAACAGTTTGGTTCAACATTAAATATTGTTTTTTTGGGTCACGATCTATTAAAAACTGTTATGGTTTCTGAAAGTGCAGGTAAGTCCCCGTAAATTTAACTAGTAATTGGCTTTGTATATTTTTAATTTTATTAATATTTTTGTAAACAAAAAATATGTAAATATTAACTAATTTTTTTTAACTTTGTTTACACCACGTGAGAATTGAATTAGCGACTGGTTTTGGAACTAACCGTTCCCTCCTCAGGCAGAATTTCGGTCGCTAATTCAATTCTCACGTGGTGTAAACAAAGTTAAAAAAAAAATTAGTTAATTTTTGTTAAAATGTACCACAAAGTAAAAAATACGATATTTGATAAAAAATATGTATCCTATTTCGCAACTTTTTAGTCATTAATTTCCAAACTCTGAGGAATTAGTTGTACTTCAGGGTGCGTCCGAGCTATTTTTCTTTCTGTTTTTTAAAGAATAGTGCTTCAACAGTAAAACCTTATAGAAATTGGCCGCGGATTTCCACCGTTTTTTGCGCATAGGTGCCCAATTACTACAGTAGTTCTAAACATTTTTATTTTTACATTTAATATTAACTTTAATATAAATTATTTTTTACTTTGTTTTAGGGTCTCCGGGCTGTTCAAATGTTAACTTAATGACTAGAAGGTTTATTTTTGATAAAATGAGACAGGAAAACTTGCCTAAAAGATAAATTGAAATATATGGAAAACTTCATGCTTTCGCGTGAAAATTATTCTATTGAGCAAATCAAAGATATTTATTTATTTATTATATCACAATACAGCATATTCATGTTAGGTGATCAACAACGCCCCACTAGGCATTACCTAATGCGCAAGTTCTCATATATAAATCAGTATCAGAGTAAAAATCGATAAAAGTGGATAAAATCACATAAAAAAGAAGACGTTTTCTATATACTAAAAATTGGTACATAGAACCTTTATTATTTCAAAAATAATCCGCACAGTTCCGGTCGGAATTCTTTTTTTTTATCGAATTGTCTGAGAGAAGTAAACGGAGGAAAACTGAAGAAAAAATTGAAAAAGATGTATTAGTGCATGTAACCTAAACATCAACAACATTACAGAGGCTATTAATGTACGTTGAAGCTGATCTTTCTTTGCGTCTAGATATTAAATAGTTCATGTGACTGAAATTAATTTAAAGGATTTATTAGATCATACTGTTGAACGATTATAAACTTATTTGATAGATATTTTGAATAATTTAACCCAAGAAGAGTGCGACACATTAATGTTAACTTGTAAATAGGGTTACGATGGCTCTCAGCAAGCCCAATTTGTACAAAAATGCAAAAAGATGTCACAGCAAGCCCCGACTTAATTATAATAGATTTAATTTTGATTAGTAAAATGTAACTATAATTATTTTTTTGTAGGCAATTATGTTAAATCAAAATAATGTTTCACTGTATTTAATTTGGTAGAAATGTTATTTAAAGTAAATTTGTTGATTTTTAACTGAGTATTTTTTTTATATCACTTTGTACTGACCCGAATAAAGAATATCCACATTGAAAATAAATGTGTTAATTTTATCAGCTTGTTTTTACCCATTGGACATGCGGACCTTGGAACCATTGGATATGCGGACCTTGTAGCCACGAAGAGCAACATTACGGCTTTCAAGACTTTCTGTTTTAAATTCGATGCACTCTTATCTTCACTATTAGTGAATGGTGAGCCAGTTGTTTCCACATGATTAGCTCTCTTTGGCACTTTGAATGCAGTGTCTGCAAGGTTTCAGAGTCTCCGGAATCTTCGTATGTTTTTTCAGAGTTTTGCAAGGGGCCGTTATTGGTCCCCATAAGCAGAACGGGTGGTGGTGGAGGAAGAATAGCTTGTTTTTCATAACTAATAACTCCGTGCTCAATAAAATAATATTATAACTAATTTTCAACAATGAGTTTTGAAGAAATAATTTTGACCGGCTAGATTAGTCATTTACCGCTATGTGCGCCGTACGGAAGACGACGTACACCGACGTCTCTGATGATGGTCCACCTACGAATGTTGCGGAGCCATCACATCTGACGTCTTCCTATACCTCGGCGTCTCTCCATTTCATCTGCTTAATTGGACCGCTGAAAGCATCGGTCAAAGTAAGCCGCTTTGTTACTCAGTGATCCAAACGACCTTAGTACACAGCTCTTGAATGTATTGCGGTGCTAGATTGTTTAAAACATTAAACACGGTCACAAATTATGTAATCAACGAGCTCTGGACATACATCTGGAGAAAGAGGGAGACAGATAGTATATTTTTCAGTTAAGAAACACCCAAAGTTTATCAGTAATCTATCAGTAAACTCAGTTCACTGCTTCGAATCAGGAGACAGAATCAATAAGCACTTTGGGAAATGGTTAAATAAATCTCGAAGAACATAAACACAAAATAACCAAGTTAGTTCACTGAACAACCTTCGATAGTCAATCCATGTTTCGGTTTTGCTTTGTCCAGGGATAAACAGTCAAGATTTGATTGAATGTCATGAATCTCGAAGCGGGTCCCGATATTATTCAAAGAACTCCGTTCGACAGAATTTTTGATAAATGACAAACTTTTTTTTCTTCTCGTCTCCTACAGACAACAAAGGAATAAAAAAACTCCGAAACCTTCCAAAGGGTCGTTCCTACTCCAAAACTTTCCCACCGAGTTTCCTTCTATTCCTCTCCATAATTTCATTTATATATTTCCCCCCACCCCCACCTCCTTACTACCAAAACGTAAAGAAAATAATCTTTTTCTTGTCATTTTTTTTCTTCTTTCGTTTTCTATGAGGAAATACGAACATTTCAAAATGATAATAATATAATGTAATCAAAATAATATTTAGACGGTAAAATTAAATTTGTCTGTACGTGCCCCGAGAACGTAAAACGCCACGATCGATTAGGCATTAAATAATATAATATTTTACTTTGTAGGTGTACACGTGCTGCAAACATTCACAAAAAATGTTAATTTTATTTTTTGCAAATTCTCGTCGCGTTTCTTCAATATAGCAATACCGTGATAGATGTTTTAAATAACGGAGAGTGACCAGATTCAGTACGAATAAAATGGAAAGAAATAAATAATAATATCAAACAAAGTATTTTCAGTATTCAAGTTAACGTGTCGACTGTTGACACTTGTTTTCACGAACCACAATACGTCAGATTCTACAACTATTAAGAACGTTCCGGTTAAAAAAGGAGCGTTCTTATTCCACTCAGAATTAGAGAAATTTTCAGCCATCTTTCCTTTTTTTTCGATTGCAACGCGTGAAAATGAAATTGCCAAATTTGAAGTATAAAAAGATATCATATAAACATTTATTTTAAGGGGCCATATAAACCTAAACACCCCAATTTCAAATCAAATCCCTCAAATATGTTAAACAGTGTGTTTCTAGAAAAAATAGTATAAGTCTTTTCAACATTTCTCTAGTGAATGTTCGTCACACAATTTTAAAATTCAGCCTAAATTCCCATAAATAAATGATTAAAAATATCCTTTTTTACAGCATTTTTGTTAAATTACTCCATAACTAAGTGTCGTAGAGAAATAAATATTTTATACGCTTAAAGAGTGCATAAAATCAAAGTGAATGACCGATAAAGTTTTTTCATTTCAACTAAGGTTTGTTCTTAAAATGCAAAAAATCAACAAATTTGGGGTTTCCGATAATTTAAATCACGTATAAACCATTTTTAACGCACGCGATATTTACCCTTACTAACGCGTAACTTCATAGTGCATTGGGCGGTTTCAATATATCATGTTTTCAGTCACTAAGTTTAGCGTTATACATGTGTCCTCTTAATAATAAAAATGATTTTATGATTGTTAATGCACATTGCGCGCGGGCAACACTGAAACAATCAGCGGGTCGCAGTTTGCCAAGGCCTGTCTAGTAGGTAGTGTTTGCTAAAGGAAGTTGCAGCAATATAGGTAAGTTTGTCTCAGAGACAAAATCAACAGAAACTATGAGAACATGTTGTGATGATACTGAAAATATAATATTTATTTTGAAATGCACTCAAATATTTAAACAGGAAATGTGATGTTCATCAGTGTGGAATATGGAAGGATATCGTAAAGAATAACACGTTATTAAAAACAATTTCAAATAAACCATCTATGGATAGATTTTTTTATACATAGGTACATATTATTCCATCACGCCGTTTACTTTTTAGTGGTTGGCAAAGAAAAGCAAACGCAAGACCTTTCTATCTTGACATACATGTTTTGCCCCATTTATATCCATGCATCGCATCGCATCATACATACATATTACTCTTTGAGTAATGCATAAAATATTTTATATGTTTGGATTTGGTCTGTGACGCATGCGAGTCATATAAAATATAACAACACATCTGACGACACTGATCTATGACCTTTATGGTTTTAAAAATGTCAAATTACGTAAGGAATTGTTTTGTTATATTATGACGGGCATTTTGACCTGATTGATGTATTATATTATGTGAGCTATGTGTCTGTTTGGATGTTTTTTGGGGTACCTAGTGGTTAATTAGTTATTATTACAAAGTACAGATGGCGGGTTGTTTGAATTACACCCAAATGTCATTGTCATGTCCCGGATTAAGTCATTCTTTGATTTCTACTGCGATTGCTGGCTTGAAAGAAATTGGTCCTGTTTCGGGAAATTCAAAACTACGTAAACAATCAAAATGATGCTGGAAAAGTATTATTTTATAGTATTTTTTAATTTTTAATATTTTCCACAAAATAATAGCAAAATCAATTGGAGACAAAGAAAAAATATTGCCACAGTAACATAATGAATTGAAAATGTTAGTCGCATTAAAGATTCGATATACCTACAATTTTAAAAAGAGGAGTTATACGACGTTCAGATGATTTAAAACATGAATATTCCAGTCCCATTTACGGTATCTTAAAATAAGGATCCGTTTTCACAGCTGCATTAGAAACACGATAACAACGGTACCTATCTCATTACTCGGAGCTTACTTGCTTAAATTGACATTGCAGGCGGTGCCATCTAGCGAAAGAAACTCGAAACTAGGTATATCGCTATAAATTCATAAGACAAAACACAGAGGGAGTTTACACCGCTGACATTTCATTACAACAGAAATGGAACGAAATTTTCACATACTTACCTACACCTACCTAAAGGACGCAAGAGCGAGCGAGCGAGATCGGGACACACTATGGGGGGAAAAAAGAGGTTAGAACAGAATAGGCAACAGAGTATATAAGGTCAATACAAAGGTCATTAAAATAAGGCTAAACGGACAAAAATAAAATACAGATATGAAAATTTCCCTACATCTTCAAAGACCCCACACAAAAAAGATTAGTTATGACTGAATGAACAAATAATAACTTCAATATCACCTCTATCTGTCTCACTCTCTCTTGCGGATCCAAATGGAAATGAAAAAAAAATGGTTGTTTGTCTCGACCCTATAAGAAAGAGGGCTTCAAATAAAATCTTTTGAAGAATGAAAAAAAAGGTTCAAAGTATCCAAGACATGATGTCGGTACCTAAAAAAAGGCAAATAATAGATGATACAGAATATTTGTCACTTTTGAAATAATTGTAATTTATAGCGGGGCATTTATAGAAAATAATTATCAAATTAATACAACACTCATCTCTTGACGACGTTCGTAAAATTGAAATCGGATTATCCGCCAACGGGCGGGAAACTCGTTCACGCGCGCGGGAAAAAAATATTCGTTTTTGCGTCGCTCCGCGTTCCTTATTCAAGAGTTTAAAAATGATATCCGGCGAAATATAATATTATATTGTGTATAATCTGTCTCGGTTTATTCGGTTTTAAACTTTTGCCGGATAATAATAATTAATAACGACGGGAGACGGAGAAAATATGAAATAAAAAATAATAATAATTATGTTGCCATCCTGGGGAATTTAGTAACCCGGCAAAAATATAAGGTACCTACTTCCCTATTTCGGTAGAATTGTAAGAACAGTACGTGCCTGCCTACATTACATATTATAAGGCGAATATATTTATTGCTCTCCTGTTGCGGAATCTACTTACCTACATACATACACGCAAGAATATGAATGTGAAGTGATGTTCCTTCTACACGGTCACATCTACTAACCTACATACATACACACCATACATAAGTGAAGTGATGTTCCTTCTACACGGTCACATCTCTCCAAAGAATCTAATAACCTACATACATACACAATACACACATACATAAGTGAAGTGATGTTCCTTCTACACGGTCACATCTACTAACCTACATACATACACACCATACATAAGTGAAGTGATGTTCCTTCTACACGGTCACATCTCTCCAAAGAATCTAATAACCTACATACATACACAATACACACATACATAAGTGAAGTGATGTTCCTTCTACACGGTCACATTTCACCAAAGAATCTACTTACATACATACATACATACACGCAAGAATATTAATGTGAAGTGATGTTCCTTCTACACGGTCACATCTCTCCAATGAAACTACTAACCTACATACATACACAATACACACATACATAAGTGAAGTGATGTTCCTTCTACACGGTCACATCTCTTCAAATAATCTACTTACCTACATACATACATACACGCAAGAATATGAATGTGAAGTGATGTTACTTCTACACGGTCACATCTCTCCAAAGAATCTACTAACCTACATACATACAAAATACACACATACATAAGTGAAGTGATGTTCCTTCTACACGGTCACATCTCTCCAAAGAATCTACTAACCTACATACATACACAATACACACATACATAAGTGAAGTGATGTTCCTTCTACACGGTCACATCTCTCCAAATAATCTACTTACCTACATACATACATACACGCAAGAATATGAATGTGAAGTGATGTTACTTCTACACGGTCACATCTCTCCAAAGAATCTACTTACCTACATACATACATACACGCAAGAATATTAATATGAAGTGATGTTCCTTCTATACGGTCACATCTCTCCAAAGAATCTACTAACCTACATACATACAAAATACACACATACATAAGTGAAGTGATGTTCCTTCTACACGGTCACATCTCTCCAAAGAATCTACTAACCTACATACATACACAATACACACATACATAAGTGAAGTGATGTTCCTTCTACACGGTCACATCTCTCCAAATAATCTACTTACCTACATACATACATACACGCAAGAATATTAATGTGAAGTGATGTTCCTTCTACACGGTCACATCTCTCCAAAGAATTTACTTACCTACATACATACACGCAAGAATATGAATGTAAAGTGACGTTCCTTCTACACAACAGTCAATTTGAGAGGTGATTGTATTGTGATGTGACCCACCAAGATGACTGTAATAGATAGCGATGGTGTTTCCAGCTTATGTATTTTCAAATGTTGTGTGCCATTCAACATTATATAGAATATTCAAACTTTGGATTGATAACGGAAGTCAATAGAAGAGGGAAATCTATGAATGCCCATGGTGCTTATGAGTGGCTGGAGGCGGACATTTTCGGTCTGCCCAGGATAGGAAGCTGTGGAGGTCTAAAAGGAAGGAATATGTCCATTACTGAACGAAGGTCTGACGAAGACGAAGAAGAGATAGGTACCTCAAAATTAATAAGACAATTATTGAAAATACGCTTTATCAACTATTATTAAAAATACAATTGGAAAGAGTCAATTGATGATTAAGTATAACAAGATGAGCAAAAAATATCGTGAACCCAGAATGAAAAAGAAAGAAGTTCATTAAACTACCATCGTGACGATCTGTCGAATCTTTTCAAAAATGTATTTATTTGAACGACAGAACAGACAGTGGAATAAATTTGACTTACTAATTTGAAAATACTCGAGTTGCTTGCTCCTTGTCACAAGTGGTGCCAGGAAATAAAATAAAGGACGTGGCGAGAAATAATGATAATTTAGCGACACGAAGCGTCAATGTAAAAATTTATTTGCGATGCATAATAAAGCGAAAACGTTTTCTATTGAATGGAGAAGGTATTTTTAATCAGTTTGAAAACAAATATAAAGCTCTTTAGACAAAATACAACGAAACTACGAATAATAATCAATATTATAGACAAATAAAACCAATATGGTAGAAATCTAAATCTATTCTAACAGAAACGACCAGATGAAATAGTAAAAAGCTAAAGCAGATAAAATTTTATAAAGAAAAGAAAGCACCTAAAAATAATGATAATGTCACCGTTTACTGATACTAGATCTCTTGCTCTACTTGACAAAATAGTCTGGAGTAATTTACTGAAGGTGTTAACACTCTGAACTTTAAATTACAGGGGAAATAATGACATCTTGAAGGACTGTTTACACTTAGACCACGGTTAAAGATATTTAATATATTGACTTTTCAATTGCCTTGAAAGAATTGGTACTCTGAAATCCATACGATCTCAACGTAAGATTATATTCTAGTAGTACTTCCAGAAGAAAGCGAGGAACCAAGTCATGCAGAACTTTTTAAAAACCAACAAGCACACTTTATTCTGTACTCGTTTTAGACCTTGACACTTCAACTAGTGCAGTTTATAAAGGAGATGAAGTGGCATCTTTTATCAGGTGCATAGATTAGCTTTGTAATTGATTTAAAAAACATAAGCAAACTGTTTAACTGATATTGGACAAATTAGCATTAAAGTAATCCATCACGGGCACAAAAAATAGATTAATAAATGTCTATGCCTTATTTTTACGAATGAATGTGCCCAAAAATATTTCACATGCTTACATGTTCTAAAAAGTTGCCTAGGTAACCTAAAACGACTTGATAAATGTAGACACAAATTCGTATTCTCCAAAATATCTGATTTCACCATTCCCGGTTTCTTCTCCTCCCTGTCAAAACTGTTACAGAAAACCGTAACTTAATTTACGACCAACGCGCAACACAAAACTTTTAAAATTACGACCTGCTTTGGGCACGACCACCAACCATATACCTTAAATGAATAAAAAATGTCGGAAACACGAAATGTTTTAATATTCAAATTTATCAAAGTAAGAAAAATAATTAGGGGCAATAAAGAAAGCAAGACTTTTGTGCAATACAACAAAGTGACGAAGCATTCTTAAAACGTCCGATATTTCCTTTGTATTATAACATTTTTCCCGCCCGAATACCTTTCGCCATTTTTTCTCGAACGATACCATCTAAACAAGTGCGCGACACAAGGGCTTTTGTACGAAGGGCAAAAAGTAAATCAAAAGCGGTTGCACGAAAATGTATGCAACTCGAAACAAAGTGCGATGTAGTGTCCTTCGTTTCGAGCTTCGCCGAGTCAATAAATTTACACTTTTTACTAGAGACTGAAGATTTAACGGATTGGGGGTCAAGCGGAGTTGAGGGGTTCACAAAAACACGCGCAACTCGTAACAAGGTGCGATTTGGAGTCATTCGCTAGGAGGCGAGCATATTGAATGACGTTTGACCTTTTGCTGAAAACTGCAAATTTGCCAGACACATCGTCGACCTTGTAGGACTATGGCAAGGGAAGGAGGGAATGGAGGCTATTGTGAGTTTTGCGCTTTTTTAATTGTGGCAACACCACTCGAGAAATCAGTGGAGCAATTTTTCTACGACACCCACTAACAACTCGCCATTTTCTCTTAATCAACTGGCGTGCCTAAATGAATTTTAAGGTCGGCTTTAATCCAGAAAACGGGTCGTGTTATTTTCCTGTGTTGACATGAATTTCAACCACACCATTGAGTTGACAAATCAAGTGCGTTGTTTTATAGTTTTGTAGGCGACATTTTTAGCGGAATTAAGTAAACTGTTAATTATTATGTAGAAAATTAAAGGTTACGTTTTTATTTGTTTTAAGTTAGTCAGTTACAATAACAAAGTATTAATATTATTATTATCAAACAACCGAAAGTGCAACTTTGTCTTCAAATTTTAAAATCGAATTTTTAATAATTCATGACAATGATAATATAATTTCAAAGGGGGATGAATGTCAGAGGCTCGATTGAAACGAGGGTACATTTTTAATATTCCCAAAATTAAACCCTTAATAGACCCAAATTAAGTTAATTTAGGCTAATTTTGATAATAATTTTCACAACCTTCCCGTTAATATCCATAAAAGCGATATTTAATGACTAAAAGAAGGTGTCTCTAATGACTAAAGGAAGATTTTGTATTTTATTTTGATTTTATAAGGAGACCCTCCGATTTCAGTTACTTACAGTCTGTTGATTTTATAACCACGTTTTAATAACGTTCTTAATAAGTTTATGTTTTTAAGCAAAACTGAAACCCAAAGTAACAATGAAAAATTAAGTGTTATGACTAATATATAAAAAAAATATTTTTTAACATTTTTGAATATGAAGACAATGTTTGATTTATACAGCAATCAGAGATATATAATAAGTAAAGAAAACTTGCTACAGAACATACTGATTTTTTCTACACAAACTTTAGATGGTTGGAAGTATTTTCCGATTAGCAATGGTCGACAGTGTATAATAACTTTGTAAATATGTATAACAAAGTCAACGAGGCACTTACATCTGATGTTCATGAAGCTATTAATGATGTAATTGCAGCCCCAACGTTGACGTAACTGCGATTAAAACACAAAAGAATGGAAAAGGCGCGCGAAAGCTAAAAAATAATGTTGAAATGAGATGGCTGAGAGGAATTGGAAACAAAATATTAATAAATTAACAAACAAGGAAATATTGAATGAAAAAGAAAGGTTTTTTCAAGAGATAGTGAAAGTGAGATTGTTTGGCCGAATGGAAATAATGTACTAAGAAAATGAAAACAACTCAGAAATGGAGGGAGAAGAAACAAAAGGGCGAACAAGGAGAAGAGACGAACAAGCATAAATAGAATACTCACATGTTTTGGGTTGAATGTATTAGACAGAGAGTTAGCAAACGACATAGTATAAAGTAAGACTGATTTTCATTCTGTTGGAAGATACCACAACAGGTATCAACGAACGGATACTATGAACTCTGGGTAGCGATGGCTTTGGCCGAAAAATTTTTTCAAAATGTCTGAATTCATATTTTAACAAGCCAATTATACATATTATACAGCCGGATTTTTTTTATATTTGCAATGGATGACTAGCAGATATAACGTATTCCATTTACGCACTTTGGTGGCCTATGACGGTATTATGACGTTATCTGACAGTCGCTGGCTCTTGGTCTATATTGTCAATTGAATGTTTTGGGTTGAATATACTGTCGATCGATTAAATTGGTCTTGGTATTTATTCGTATTTTGACCCAAAAATGGAAAATATGTAACACTTAACCAACGATTTAGGAAAAATCATCACCCAGAACGACTAGCACCTTCGTATCTAGAAGCCAAAGCATTTGTATTTTTTTTTTTAATAATACTTTATTCAAATTAAACAGAAGGATCAAATCTACATTTCCTAAGAAAAATGTGCCTAGAATGGCCGATTTATCCGATAAAACTTTCCGTTACATTTCTCCCTGCCAAAACTTTGATGTAATTTTGCAAACCTCTGAGATCCCGCGGGATACCTACCGTATACCTACTGTATACAGATTTCAGAGATTTCAGAAGACAAGATATAAAAAATAAAACGCTTTGCATGAATTCAACATTCAAAACGAAGCACATATCATAAAATTTATTTGCATAAAGTCGACGGCATATAACAAAAAAAATTAGTGATGTTGTAAAAGCTACTAACCATCGTCGTCTGACCTACAAAAAACTATGTATTCGTGAATATTTGTTTCTCCTTGTGTCGTCTTAAGAAAATAATAACAGTGATGAGAAAATTTCAACCCTGTTGATATTGACTCAAGACAGAATTTTTATATCTATCTAATTCAATTTGAATTAATTAATATTTTTAATAAATAAAAATAAAAAACTTGTTTAGAATCAATTCCAGTATTTATTAAGACTACAACCTACAACTGGTTTCGCGACTACTTGAAAATGTGCTTAGCACGAAACCGGTTGTAGGTTGTAGTCTTAATAAATAGTGGAATTGATTCTAAACAAGTTTTTTATTTTTATTTATTAAAAATATTAATTAATTTAAATGGAATTCCATCAAGAACTGACGATCAAAAAGTTAAATCTAATTAATTCAATTTGTTTTTAAAAATATAGCTCTTTCCAAGAACCCTGGACCCCGTTAATTGAGACCACTAATAGTTTTCTTTCTTGTTCGTCCTTCTTGATTTCTATGTATGCAGTTGTTGAAAGGCTAATAATAAACCAAAAGCAATCATCAATTAATTGAAACATTTTAATCTATTCATAGTCCACGTTAACCGCAACATTCTGAAATAATCTATTATCAAAGGACGTGGGTGTTACATCTGCGGATGTACCTATCTGTGTAACTATCTCATCCATAACCGGGCTAGCCTGGCCTGGCCTGGCCAGATCAAGATGTTCAAAGTTTTCCCCTCTTCCCGGCCGAAACTCTTTAAGTAGCATCCAGTAGCTAAACCACACGCCTCGGAAACTAACAAACAAAGGATGGAAAGTGATTGGTAAGGCTAATTTCTTATTAAGGAATGGAAACCTTCTAATGGAAAGATATTATCCGTTCACATAGATTCAGTGATATCAATATTGATAAATGAAACGTTGTTTAAGCGAGTTTTGAAAATGGCAATGAAGCCAATTAAGACGTTATGCAAAACAATAAATCTTTATTTTTTTATCAAATAACATATAATGTTGATTTACAATCGAAATTAATCATATGTTATCCTTCCTTAGCCATCTTCCCTTCATTGCAGGATATAGGACTGGTCAGTCTGATTTTACCCGTGATTATTTATCATAAACAAATTAAGTCCTTCTCCCTTCCTTTTTCCTTCCCTTTCTTTCCCGCCACGGTAAAATGTGTGAAATATATGAATATGTAATAATTTTTAGTATATTTATATTTATTTTGTGTTGCAATGTAGGTACTCACTTCTTTTATTATTTAATGTACATCATTTGTGGACAAAAGTAATTGGCCTGTCTTTTTTTCATTTCATTTTCTGTTTATTTTATAAGACTGTATTTGTCCCTTAAATAAATCTTCTTCGTATTGCGTCACGAGTAACTAACAGGTACTTTGTCAAATAATATTCAATTCAACACCTATCCACTAACAATTTACCACATTCTGTAGACTTACGATATTCATAGTTTCGCAGATCCATAATGAAAATACAATTATAACTGTTATCCAACGGGGATCGTACCCTGGACATTAGGAGTAAAATATAAAACTGACTGAGCCACGAAAACCGACTGAATGGAACTCAAGGACGAAGAATAATGCATTGTTCCGCTTAACATCCGTCTAGGACACATGGGCCAAATATGTTAGACAAAAAAACAAAATGTTTGTAAACAACAATAATATTAAGTTTGTCCCGATCTACGTGTGACAAAGACTTACGAATGGAGAGGGTAGGGATAAAAGGGTGCTAAGGGATATAGTAAAAGACGCAAAATGGCACAATAAGTTAGTTAGGGACAATCGAAAATGACAAAAACAGCCGTGATATAAGTTAACTGGGTCAGTACGTTGCGGATAAGTCGACATTTCACCAACCTACTCCCGCAAACCCCTGATTCCCTCCCACCATTTGTTCACGTGCCAATAACTATACGGGAACATCCAGGACAATGTGATATGCATAGATAGGGACTATGGACGATCGAATTAATTTCATTTATAGAGTTAGTCATACACCCAAAGGTATTAAAAAAGAACTCCTCCATTTTTTCATCATATGAAAATATGAAAAATAAAAGTACGAAAGCCCAAACGCTTTAACTTTATGAAAAAATATTTATTTACACGCATTAAAAAGTTCGAAAATCAGGCACCGTAAAGGTTATCGGCCTTGAATCGGTGGATCTGTATGATCACATAATGTACTAAGCAATAACAGCTTGGTCTTTATTGCAAAAACTAGACCAAGTTGCACGCGTCAATAAGTCTTATATTAGCAAAATATTATTTTCAATTATTAAGACGTAATGTACTATCGAAATTTTAGCATAATTATTTTCGTTATTTTTGTTTTCTTGCCACTCCACGTTGGTTCCGACGTTATGATACACATTTTGACTATTCATCTTCTGAAACTGGTTTAAATCATAAATAATAAGCAACCTTATGTTATTTTTTCTAAAATTAACACGATGTTCTCGATTATAGATATAGGTATATTGATATCTGACAAAACCCCTTAAAAGGGGAATAGTGACACAAGTCCCTGTTGTATACTTACAAACATAATGACTGATATAGGTAGTTGGATGTGACGCTCGTCGCTTGTAATAACGCAAAAAAATTGACTAATAAAATTTCAAGGCTCATACGAAAATGTTGCGTCACAAAATGCTCGTAGCGCAACACAAAAAAAATCGACTCAAATTATAGTAGTACCACGCCTTTAAAAATATTGCGTCACAAATTGCAGATCATCATGTTAGCCCTCTCTCATCCAATATTGAGCATAGGCACCCCCCGGAGAGACGCCATAGGAGGAGAGATGCCATACTTGTCAGATCTCGCGATGTGTGAGCAAGTTGGCAAAACTTTGAACATATGTAGAATGTAAGAAGGTCACATACAATCATAAACAAGTCAGTGCCTGTCTTGCTGTCGCAGCGATTATCGTCTGTAGGAGAATTAAAAGATTTTTTCGCTCAAAAAAACACTCATAAATTTCACTTACGTGGCATTGTAGTGCCGATTGTAGACAAAACAGAATTATAATTGACCAAGTAAGTTTTTTTTCGATCTATTTGGATTGTCAACAATATATTACCACAGTATTTTGATACAGTGATACTTATTTCGTGTTACTTTTGGGTATGGCATCTCTCCTACAAAATTGGGAGAGTTGCCATACTAAGCAAAACATATGTATAATATTTATTGCAATCGTTTATTGAAAGTAATCCAGGTATTGCAATAAGACAAGCTGAAGGCCTATCTTTGGAAAGAGCTCAAGACATGAATAGGACTGAAGTAAGTAATTTCTTCAAGATATTAGAAGATGATCAGAAGATCCTGGCGCTTACGTACAAGGAGGCCCGACCCTGGATAAACCGGGGTAAAGGGGCAAGAAAAAGAAAGAAGAATTAGAAGATGAAATGGGAGCCAATGATTTGTTGAGTAAACCTGAATGTATTTATAACGAAAAAGAAAGTGCATCAAGAAAGCGGAATTCAATTGATCAATAAGCCAGGAAAAGTATTGGCTACTAAAGGATCTAAGAACGTTCACTTGATTACCTACTCCTCATGAGAAAGGAGAAACTGTTTCTTTGATGGCATGTTGTAATGCAGAGGGTCAGTTTTTGCCTCCAGTATTGGTTATGATTTGTTGGAAATGCTTGGAGAAATGCGGCCAGTGAGTGTTGGGAAATTTATTTCCAAACAAAATGAAAACAGACTGGGCGAAGAGCATCGTGTGTTTGAAATGGCTTCAGGAGTCGTGTACTATGTACTTACTCCATTGCAACTATTGTGGAAGGGAAGAATTTAGAATGTAAAGTTTTAATAATAAGAAAAAGATATTTTTTTAAACGTTATTTAGATATTTTTTTATAATGGCAACTCTCCTTCAATATATGGCATCTCTCCCACACATTGAAGGAGAGACGCCATTTTCATAGACTTTTGTTTTGAATATTTTTATATTTTTTATATTTATATTTTACTACTTGTTTGTATATTTTTATAAAGCATATTAGTTGATATTAAAAATAAAAATAAAAGTATTTCATTTGATTCACAAATATGGTTTTTATTGATCCTCAAACAAAAAGTATGGCGTCTCTCCGGGTTTTACCCTAGGTATATTAATATACTTGTAAGTTTAAATTCTGGATTACAGATACAGATATATTGATATACTTGTAAGTTCAAATTCTCGATTACATAAATAGGTATATTGGTATACGTCTAAGTTTAAAGTTTGGTGTAGGAATTTATTTTCCATGTTAAAAACTCAATAAGAATTCAAATGAGTTTAGGAAATTCAAAAATGGATAAAGAACCTTTGAATCTCAATAATTATTAATAGTTGATGAAAAACAACTATGTATTAAAATATGGGGCATATCAAGTATGTAATATTATGTAAGATGGAAAAAAATTCCAAACATATTATTATAATATGCACACTAAACATACGGTAGTTACTTGTCAAGTTATCGATTTTGTTGTATCGCGTTACTAAAAATAATACCATAGCCACATAATAATGGCAGAGCAATAATATTTCATCGTCATTTGGTGGAAATGTCAAAATAGGAAAACAAATTAAGGGATAAAGGTCAGAGAAATCGATAGGGTTCCTAATAGAAACTGTATATAATATTAACTCACAATGTATTATATAACACATCTGTGTACAGCACTGGAATCCAAAAACGTACCAAAAAAATAATTTACTCTTGCATATCTCGATATTTTTTCCTTCCCATTAAACATGTTTCATATTACATAGTGGTAACCACCGTGGCTAAATGCAAAGCTGTTTCACTTCTGTCCCAGCGTTCTGGGTTCAATTCCTAGCAGAGGAGATATTTATTGAGAATTATTTATTATGCGAATTTCTCTGGACTTGAAACACTGGTCGGTAGAAAGAAATTGCCGCCATTTACATCCGTGCATCATCTCTTGGATTTATTTATTTAATTAAAGAATGAATTTTATTCTGCTATGATTTATTCCCATATAAGAGAGGAAAGGCCGATCTTCAACGATAGCAGACACAAGAAAAAGAACAAGAAGTGACAGGTAATCTTTATACCTTGTTTTCAAATCCTGTACTCGTGACTTCAATTCGACAAAATAAAATCAATAAACATACTGCAGAACCAACAGATTTTAGCATTATTTTTAGTGTCAAAATATACTAAATATTCAATGAATGAATTTTCCATTCTCCAAAGTGTATTGTTCCTTTAGCAAAACCGAACAACAGCGACGTCTCTACGTGCAGATCACTGAGTTTTTTTTTCTTACATCAGAGAGCCCAGCCCGTACGTGATCGGTATCCAAATCGAAGATAGAAAAGAATTAAGAGAGAGAGGTTCCGCAGTGAAAAGAGTTTGCATCATTTTTCAGATCGACAAAAAAATACTACAAAACGCGTCATTGAAGCAATTGACGAAGTATAAGGATAAAACTACGTCGCCTCCAAAAGAAACAGCAGACTAATAGGAATATAAATAAACTAGAATAATCGTAACATTATATTTTGTGGAGAAATATAATAACTTGAATGGTTTGGATGTACAATATTTAACTATTGATTTGATCACTGCTTGTGCTGAAATACAAATAAGCATTAATATTTCTCGGAGGAGACAAGAAAACGATTATCCATTGGACAAACCGGTAAATTGTTAAGACCCACCGAAATTAGTTTTGCTAATGAGTGTTACTATTTTTTTTACAATGTGAAACCATTTTGAATACATTGACTGATCTAATAATAGAGACTAAATCCTTTGTTGTTCAAAATAATCATAGAGATTAAATCCTTCATTGTTCAAATATCCGTCGTCAAAAGGTTAATAATTGTAGAATGAAAAATAAAATCATACCTGCATTGTCAATATTATGAAGTCGATTGAACACGTATAATACGCAATCTTCTTCTCTGGTTTCAATCCTGAGATTGGTTCTTTAATTCAATTCTTGAATTATTCCCTGTCTTAGGCTCTTTTGAAATCAGCATATGAAGAGCAGCGCACATCTACCAGCAGCTCCTCCAGATACTCTCGGCGTGGGCGTCCACTAGAGCTTGTCCTCTTGTCGTATTACATGGCCAATCCATCTTGCACGCCTTTCGGACAATGTCCTGAGCAGGTGCCTTCCTTCTTTTTCTCATCATTCGTTATGTGGTCTGTCCAGGAAATTCCTGATAGTCTTCTATCGGACCACATCTCAAAAGCCTCCAGTCTCCTTTTATCTCTTTCGGATAGACACCATGTCTCGCAGCCGTACATCAAGATACTCCATACATAGGTGTTGATGAGAAGTATTCTTAATTTTAGGTCTATATTGTTCGACTCTATTATTTTTTATCTTTTATTAAATGCGAGTCTTGCTTGATGTATACGGCTGTCGACCTCGCTCTTAGACCGACCGTCCCATGTTATTTTGCTCCCGAAGTAGACAAACTCCTTGGTGTTATTTAATAGAACTCCCGACAGCACTCATTTGCTGTAGCGTTCGGCCTACAGTCAGCAGCTTTGTTTATCTTCATATTGTTGTACGCCATACCCATTACATGTCCATCAATATAAAAAGTATAGTTATATGCTGTCAACATGATACCCGTTGAGAAATTATGTAAAAAAAATCATCTCTCCAAAACAAAATAATAAATTTTCAATTATATCCTTACATCGCCTTGAATTGATTGATTCGCTAATATTGCGAAAAGTTGAATTTTAAAATAGTGAAAAAAATCAGAATACACAAAAGTTATGGGGGAAATAACTTTTAAAATTGAGTCTGACATAGAAGAGGTCCCAATGCAAGAATCTGATACTACACAGACAACAATGTTGCAAAAACTTTCAAAATAGTTATTCGATAACGTATTTGCAATAATAACTTTTCCTGCTACACCCTAATGCCCCATTAATTCTTTACCTGCAAACTTCAGCATCGATGCAATATTTCATTTCGTAAACTTTTGCTTTTCTCGCAAAGCTGTTTATCTCTAAATATACTTTAAGGACTTTCAGTTTAATGTCTTCCTCTAAAGCGATATTCCCATCTCTGAGTACTGCAAGGCACGAGATCTTTCATTTGTTGGGAAATAAACATTTTTCGTAGCAGTTCACAGACTTATTCTCTAGTTGATAATTTTAAGCGCAATTTCGCTTTTATTTACCGGATCTTGTATTTGTTTTTGCCCAAGAAATTTCATTGCTAACCATGTCATTGTCATCAGTCTTTAACAGTTTTTGACAATTTTGAAAAAATCTACAGAATGCTGCGTATATTGAAAGAACACGTGTTACCTCTTTCAGAGGACCATATTTTTAAAATACAATTTATAATATCCGACCTTTAGGAAATTTGTTTGCACACGAAGTCACAATCTTATCTCGCAACATCGTCACATCGCGAGATTGTGCCTGACTTTATCAATTTTAAAAAATCACGCTACTACTATTTGAATAATCGATTATAAAAATGTTACGACAAGGAATTCTCAATAAGAAAACATAGCCAGGGATGCGCAGAGCATACCGTTATAAGCACCGTCTCCACTCGCAAAACCTTCATCAAAAAGTTTTCGCGATAATATTAAATACTATGGATCCCGTATAAGTTTTGTTGAAAACTCAACACGCAGCGAAGTATCTCACACCGTACAGAAGCAATTTGTTATCACTCACAATGGATTAGTACCTGATGGTACCTGCGTGGAATTAGATACTTGATGTTTGTGTAAAGCTTTCGTGAAGCCTTGTGCTCATTTGTTGGTTGATATGCTTATTTTATTAAGATGAATACACAAGATGTCTCAATTAATTAATTCAACACACTGTTGGTAAAGTTTCCACGGATTCCGAATACAGGATACAAAACTTGGCATTAAACAAACACTCAATATACGAGTATGTATGTAATATGTGAGAACACAGCGTCTAGTGTGTACATACACACGATAATATTATATTTTCATGAAGCTCTCCAACATTTGGTGGAATTTTGCATAATCTAAAATGGTGTTATCGCGAACACAACAAGGAAACTAATCAATGTTCCAACAACGCAAAAATAACGTTATGCTGGTAAAGTTTCTAAAATAATAACTAGTTTACGATTACTAACAGATACATACATGCAAGGAAAACTATCAACGTTCCAACAACACAAAAATAGCTTTTTGTTCAGAAAGTTTCAACGGATATAGGAATCTTATTTAGATTATAACTACAGATAAAAATATACAAAACATGGAAAGAAAGCAATGTTTCAAACGCACAAAAAGATAACAAAATTATCTTGGAAAAAAATATCTGAAACGAATTTCATACAGACGAAAACATATCAAAAAACTATGTAATCCATGTTCCAACAAAACAAAAATTTTTATTTTACCATTCCAAATTTATTTATTATTTAAAAATTGTGTGATTATGACGATCCTTTTGGGTACCAACTAATACAGATACAAAGGAATTAGTCAATTTTCCAAGAACACAAAACTAGTATCAATATGGCTAAACTTTCTTTCTTAAGTATTCTACAAATGGATAATCGCAGTTCATAAGAAAAGCATTCTCCAAAATATGTATAAGGCGCAAAATTAATAACGCTAGAATACCCTTGCGATTCAGGTGTTAAAAATGCAGAAGGTAATTGAGACATCGGTATATCTCTGTCTATTGCAAGTTGTGAGCAATTACAGAAGAGGGACATTCATATTTAGCTGTGCACACAACCGAAGAGGAGGAAAGGGGGGTTGATACACCAGCTTACCCTCCCCAAATAGAGGGGTGCATAATGTGGTCGAGGGGAAATACACAAAACGGTCCGTGAAAATGTTTTGCCTGGGTTTTGTATTTATTCAAATGGAATTTGTCGCGACCTCCAAGAACACGAAATTCGTATCGCGCTTTCATATAAATTTCGCCTCTTTATTGAAATAATATCAACCAAATTAAATAAAGAGCTGGCATTAAAACTATATTTTTCAAAATAACAACATAAACTTATCGATTATCACTCCACAACGAAACTCTGTAAATAACTAGAGACTTCAATATCAGAAGAAAACAGAACCGAAAAACCTATGGCCGATTCTTAAAAATGAAATCGATAACCTCTGCGTGTCCATAATGCTCAAAGAATAGGCACTTCAGAAAAACTGAAAACAACTTTGTTTGAAAACAACAAAAGATGGGTCGATGGCAGAGCGGTTAGCGCGCTGGTCTAACAATCCAGTGGTCGCGAGTTCGAATCCTGCCTCGACCGATTTCGTTCACCTATAGCACAAGCATTTATTCGCTTATTTTAGGGAACGTAGGAAGATGTATATGTACTTGTTTAACAAGGACATATTCATTTTTATATTAAAAAAAAAAAAACTATATTTCGTAATGCAATACAAAAATAAACTGTTAAGAGTCTTGGAATAATCCTGATGGCAGTATTTATAATATTATGCGATCATCATGTCAAATCAGACACATAGGTACACAGAAATGAAAGAAAATCGGAACTTACCAAAAATAGTTGAATAATTAATGATAAATGCAGACCGCAGATAAACCTAAACATTTACATTGTATATCATATTATAAAAGTTATATACACTACAACTTATTTCTTTTGTAGGTATTTGAGCGAAACATAATGATATATTTGGAAATATATGATGTTCTTATATATCTTATATATTTCCAAATGTATAAGTATATCTTCTTCAAACACGACAGATGGTAAACAATTATTTTTTTATTATTACAAACACGGATGATAAACCAAGTGAATTGTGATACCAAAAATTCAAATGTGCCACAAAGAAATCTCCGTAAATGCTTACAATAAAAAGAAAAAAAAATAAAGTATGATATAACTGTGATATACAATAAAAAAAATAATGAGACCTGAATGAGATCCCTGCGGGACTCCAAATGCACTGTGACAATATGGATAACAAATAATTCTCTTAAACTGTAACACAATTGCAGGGCACACAATGGGACGGAATGGATACATAAATATTTAGTATCTCCGCCATAGCCGCAATGTTAAATCGGTTGTAACATAAAAAAGAAAGGATAGCAGGGAGGTGTGAGGGACGTGATTATAATATGAGAATAGAAAAGATGTATGTATGTTGCCATTTATACATACACTCACATATTCATATGGTACCAACAATACAAGAAAATCTTTTGTTGATTTCTTTGAGGATTCTGGTTCTCTCTATTGTACAATAGAAAAGATGGAGATTTTCACGGCGCGAATAAATGAGAATGTACCCAACATTAACAAAGAACCAATATCTTTGGTCGCAGTTCTTGAAACGATTTCACCCACGGCTTCTGCGATTATTTTTAAATGTCTATCGTGATCGACCTGGGTTGTAGAGTCACAAATTATGATGATTGTGATCGAAACATCTTTAAATACTTTATGGAGCACACCTTACGAACATAAAGCATTGTGTAAGTGTTGATTGACTTTTCACAATTAATTTTTAAATTTTCAGAGAAGTGGAGAAGTGTTAAACCCCAATCTGATATAAAAATATAGTTTTATAAATCGATTTTTAATAGGAATTATGGTTTTACGTCACATTTAATCACAGGGGAGCATGTTTTATACGTAGCAACTATTTCTTTATAAATTTAACATTAAAATTGATCTAATTACTTTGCATGACCCACTAGTAAGTAATTTATGTCAAATAGTTTCGGAACAGACACACACCTTCGTCTGGACTGACTTTTACTAAGCAAATTTACTATTAAAAAATACACAAAATAATTCGATTAGTTAGCCACAAATTGGATTCGATATTCGAAAATTATAACCAAAATCAGACAAATCGAAAATATGTGGTAGAGATACAACAAAAAACAACGTTTCAGCATTATCACATAATACGATATTCAAAAAAGCTTGTAGGCAGATTTGAGAGAAGAATTCCCTCGCGTGTAGCTTCAGTGTTCGTAATCAAAAATATAGGCCCGTAGTATGTAATGTAATATAGTCGGTAGTGAGTGAGGCCATTATATAGAACAAATGCCTATAGATTTGCATCAAAACCGTCCCAGAAGGGGAGTCGAGTCGAGGCTAATGCAAAATATAAAGTATCGAATATCCAAACGCCATTACAGGTAGATAATGAAGCATCAAAATTCCATTATAGAATATACATACTATACACGACTGAGCCGAAATTAAAGTCATCATTTGTTCCCTTACAATTCGTCTACAGTAAAACCAGGATATAACGGCTTTCAGTAATTACATTACCATCAAGCCATGTCCCCGATACGAGTAGGCAGAAAGAACGCCATATGTTTCTATATCTAGTCTTATCAACATTCGTGCTCATACATGTTCGTCTGATGTTCAAGCATACTATTTTTTTTCTCTTTTTAGAATATTATTCACATGATTGAGTCATATTTTTGCTAGGCGATCACGACCTCTTTATTTGTTTCTGTCCGGTTTGCTTATTTTCTTCGTCAAATCTTTTTTAACCATTTTTCTCATGTTACCAAACCATCTTGATGTGCTTTCCTAGTATCTTCATTTTTTATCCTACCATACATCGTCTTGTTGCACTTCCTTCTCGGCGATCTCATTTCAACTGTATTTATTCTGCTTTCGTGCACAACGTTCACATCGGCTGGTTAGCGTAATGACAGATCGTAAGTGCTGTAAGTCCCTAATTTTTCGGCTCCTGCCAAGAGAAAAATCGAATGTTTGCGTATAATGTTTTGTCGGTTTTGTCGTCTCAGTTAGGTGGGATTCTAACTGCTCATGAAAAGGTCCCGAGTTCGATTCCCGGTGGAGACACAGTTTTAATTGTGTTTTAAGTCTGGATCTGTGAGACGATTAATATCTAAGTCTCCAGAATGTGCCAACTTGTTATTGGGTGCGTGTTAAATTAATATTTGACATAGTACCTGTTAGTTGCCCGAGAAATAATAAAGAAATAAATAAATATAATATGAGATATCATAAAAATATTAGAAAATAAAAAACATAATTAACTGTAAATTATTAATTTGGTAGAATTTCATTTTTCATTTAATTAAAATTAAAACAATATGTTTTTGATTGTACGTACAATATATTATTTTTACGTCGATAGCTACTTCGCCTTATTGGGGCATTTTCAAGACTATGACGGCATGGGGTTTTGTTGGATTATATTGGAGGAGCTTATGACCCATCAATAAAATAAAATTCTTAGAACTATATCAATAAACAAATATAACTACCTCTATCCAAACTCATTTTGGGATTGGTCAGTCAATTTTCAAGTTTAACTATAGTCTCCACCCACCATTGTTCAATACTCTGTTTGCAGATACTGACCAATTCAAAATACTGTATGCTCCACTCTCCACCAATATATTTATCGTATGGGTTAATCACATACACATCATAACAAAACAAAGTTTAGATACAAAAATAATAGTAATTAACACAAGTAGGCTTGCTTGTCAAGGTTTAATGTTAATGTTTAAAATATAATTCGTCGCTGAGTCACTCAACAAAAGAAGTCCTTGAAATTTCCCGCATACGCCCTGAGGTCACACTCGGACACAGTGTGGTCCATGGTCTGTCTATCCGCCCCGCAGTCGCATCTACGCTCTTCTAAAAGAATATAGGAAGTTACTAAAACAACCTGAGCTGCCCAGATCTGGAATACTTCTTGACCAACAACAGGCTCAGATCAAAAAATCCCCCGCTAAAAACAGCAAAAAATCTACATGACTCCAACTTTAGCATCATGGAGACATGGAGAGACAGATGGGAGGAGGCCTCGGACCCGGTGAACCACGGCCTGACGGCCTGCCTTGCATATCAATTAAACCGCCGGGATTCGATCAGCCACGTAAAGTCTGAACAGCCTTAAATAGAATCCACCAATATAACCTAACAGGAACTCCATGACGTTATAATCTTGAAGATGTTCTAACATAAAAATCATATATTCTATGTAGAATCAAAAACATACATATTGTTTTAATTTTAATTGAATGAAAAAACGAAATAGTAATATCTTAGATTTCGTTGTATCCAATGTCGTCATAACCGAGAGTGACTGTATGCAGAGCAAGAATAATAATAACAGCCATCATAACGAGGGGAGAATTATGTAAAAATGCTTCGAACGCAGAAGTCAAATAAGATTACATAACAAATAATAGGTATTTGGAGAGGATGAAGAGAGAGAAACAGAGGTGATGTAACAACAAATAGGTCGCTTCATTGAGGGTGGATCATAATTCGTAAACAAACCACTCCGTGGGGAGAGACACTCCGTGTTCAGTAAACCTTCAAAGCAGACTCCCTGGAAGACAACGTCGTAATATCGCTTACGGGAGGAAAGACTCGAGGAAAGTATCCTGTTTAAAAATATCCGCATGTCCCATGTTAGATATAAACATAATCGAATACAACTTGGCGATAATAAGGAATTGCGAAACGCGCCGTTTTGTGAATAATTTCAAAAAGTTTTGTTACCTTAAAATGCGAAACAAGAAAAATATGTTTCCATAGAAACGGGACCTTTGAGCAAGGCTGTGGCTGCACCCTTGAACTTATTCTTTAGGACAACCCTCAACAGATTAACGTTCAGTGTCATACGATGCAAAGTGAACCTTGAAAAATGGGGGTACCTATCTGCAGATGATGACACTATATGCGGCGAAACCATGGATGGGAGTCACCTTCTGATATGCCAACTGATGCGAGAAGGATGCACCCCTGAGGACCTGATTATGGCAAATAACAAGGCGATGGTAACAAGGCCTTATATTGGAGTAACAGAATTTGAACCAGCCAGACACTCAAACTATACTAAACTATCCGATGACAAAGGTCTGTCACATAATCTGTACTTAATATTTAGGTTGGTACAATCATATCATGGAAAGTAATTTAATAAAGCGTATAATATATAGTTATTAATTAAATATTGAGCAAGTTTAATGAATTATTTGCTTGAGCAAGCAATGTGGTCCGACGATATAAGACCAGTAGCTGGAGGCGGATGAATGCGGTCTGGCCAGGATAGAGAGCTATGGATGTGTCAGAGGGAGACCTATGCCCATTACTGGAAAAAGAGGATGATATGATGATGATGACTATGATTTGATATGACTGGTTTCGATGCGAATGTTTCTTAGCATGTTTTGAAACAATATGAATTGTAATAAATAAGTTGTTAAGTAAAGGAATGATCGACTGCCGCCGTGGCACATTAGAAAGTCGTTTAACTTGTGTGGTTCTAGGGATGCAAAAAGCCAGAGTTTTGTGAAAATTAAATTGACTACAAATGACAATAATGTTCCCCAGGAAAATAGACCTCCAGGACATCCTCCCATCAGATAGATATTATGACAACCAAACTGGCTACCTGCGTTTAAGCCAAACCTTTGTTATCATGAATAAAGGTTTATCTATTTATGGCTGTACTGTTTGACTGTGTGCACAAAACCAAATGTTTTGTAGTCACTATAGTTCGGTTAATGGTTACATGAAATTTTGTATTTTTTTTTTCAGCGTGACCCAGGACTTTAACAGGCCAATCGGCCTAAAAGAAGAAAAAGAAGATGACCACAAATATTTATAAAACCAATTAAATCATTGCACATAATTATCCCGGGTAAGCATAATTAATTATCTTAATTGGGCGTTAAAAAGTAAGTCTTGATTGAATTTATTTCCGAGAAATTTGTTGACCGTCAAAAAAAGACTTTCAGAATTTGGCGAGGGTACTTAACACTCCCTGATAAATTTTTACCACCCCTTTCCATAACGAAATGTTGATGTTTCGAAAAAATCATAGGGAAAATCACATTTTTGTATTAAATAGACACCAGATGCTACACGCAGGTTAACATTTATATGGAAATTTGTGTTTAAAATATTTCAGCTATTGGACATTGTTTTATCTACAAGTCAAGAACTTGTTTACTTGGATGCATAGCTCCCACGTATCACAACAAACACTTCGATCAGCCACCACATCCATGATTGGCAAGTTAAGTGAAATAAATAGTCAACACCACATCTTTCGGTGATCGTGCTTTTGCTGTGGCTGGACCAGCCTCGTGGAATAAACTACCACCCGAACTGAGGCGAA
Source organism: Molanna angustata (assembly GCA_963576475.1). Lineage (NCBI taxonomy): Eukaryota > Metazoa > Arthropoda > Insecta > Trichoptera > Molannidae > Molanna > Molanna angustata. Next base: position 29,053,063 of record OY754982.1, read on the forward strand.
TCAACAACTTGGCCCTATTCAGGAAACTCCTGAAAACTCACTTCTTCCGCGAGTCTTACAAAAACCTGTAATATATTCAAAGCGCCCTTGAGGTGAGGTTATCACAAAAACGGCGCGCTTTAAAAATAATCCCAATTTATTATTATTATTGTTATCTAATTGTCCGCTGTTAGTGTGAACGCCTGCTTTCAAATTCAATGTTCTTATCAAACTCTTATCTCAATGTGTTCACATTTATTCTCAATAATACCTTTCTTTATCTTACATCATTTTCTAGTAGCCTCATATCTTACTAACATACTACTTATCCATCATCTTACAACATAATATCCTCGGCGTTCTCATTTTAAAGGCGTTGATTTTGCTTTCGTTTGATTTTAACCAAGAGTCTCACTTGCATACGTCCAAATGGAACCACATACAATCGGATTGTCATTGGATCCCGCTTCATAACTGAGAAGCTTTCTTTCTTTTTAAATACTTAATAATTTCATTTTTTGTCTCAATTAACCATTGTATTACTATTTTCAGCAAACAAAACATTGTGGTTCTACTCCTAACGAATTTAGGGGGTTATTTTTCGAGTAAAGTGACAAAAGATTGTCATATTGAATAAGTATATACTCGAAAAATGGACATTTACAAATAGCAACGCAAAACGTTTTGATGTTATGAAAGCTAAGAAAAATATAATTTGGTCAAAATTTTATCCTTAAAATCATAATTTTAATTGATCAAATACAAGTCTTAATGTTGCTAATAAACAGTGCGAATCAAACGAAGGATGATTAGATAGGGCTCCGTGAACGGCGAGGATTAGTTTGATAACTAAAAAGGATCGGCGGGCGGGATCATGCCTAATTTGTCAACATTCAAATTATCTCGTGCCTGTCCAAGTTTCTGGACACTCGATTACAATATTATAAACCTACACAACCCTTCCATTAAATCCAAACCGGAACTACATAGATGTAATCGCGCCAACAAACACTTTCAGAACACGGACAATCAATTAGTTGAAAGTCATAACATTAAGTCCAGTAACTAGTGAAGTTAATATTTTGCACGATAGTCGTATTATCATTATTACATTTTGCAAAGTCATCGAGCAAAAAGATAACGGTAATTTAGTTACATCGGCGCCAGTGACGCGTGCACGGTCGAGTGGAATATTTGAGATTTTAGTTGTTACGTCGATGCTCTCGCTACGGTCGCGCTAATTGGTAGCTTAATTAAGTCACGGGTAATCTAAAAAAATTCTACACACAGTATAACTTATATTATTGAGGCAAAATAATATTAAACGCATAAGGACAGAAATACATTGTATTATTATTTTTTCGTCTTTCGTCAAAATATTAGAATTTTTCTATGAGCTCTATAATAATTATTACCAAATATTGGTTTTTCGTTCTCTCAACATCGATCTGTCAGATACGGACGGGCCTTACTCTGTACACTCAAATCCGATCCCAATTTAGAATTTTCGCTTAGAAATTACCTACCCGTCGCCTGCTTACAATAAAATTATCGTCTATTACGATTAAAACATACCTACTTACCACATTATTATTTGTTGCAATGGTAGGTTCTTAGCGAAAACTTCGAAATTGGTGTCGGATTTGCAGAAGAGAGTAGGGCCACTTTGTCCTAATTTTTCCTTGCATTTACGATTGGGAATCTAAGACTTGGGTCAAAGTCAAATCCACAAAAATTATAAATGAAATGAGAATGATTTTATATTAAGAATGAAAGTAAATCATATTTTTATTTTGCACATTGAAAGAATAAACGATTGTCTACTGATCAAAAAATAAATAAATATGAAAAGGACAGAGTAAACGGCAGAGGAAGAAAATGATGCCTCATTTTCTGATGTAAAAAATATTTTAGAAGTTAAAGAAGTTTGAACAATCAACGAGCATATTTGAGACGATGTATGATTGCAGAAAGCCATATGCTTTGTAGAGATAGAAATTAGTGGCGCTCGGTCCTTTCTGTCTAGTCCATTTTTCTAAATTTAAACATCCATTTAAATAACTTAAAATTGCCTAGATTGAATATACTAACAAATACTACAAATAGTTGAAATTCCATGCTGAGGATGTAAATGAGGACTAGATTTGTTTAATGAATGGTCTATAAAATGAGTCGGAATTCATAAATTTGTCAACAGGAAGTCTGGAACCAATAACCAAAGTACGTTCTCACTGTAAAAACTTAGCAACATGATACATTAGCGCGGATTAAAGAAAACAAAACAAATATTTAAAAGTAGGATGTTTTCTTCATTATTCAGTGATAAATGCAAAATATTTCTCTAAGTGCAAGATTTATCGTCTCTGGAAAAGATATCTGACAAAAAATATTATATAAAAAAACCTTCAAAAGAAATAACGTCCGAACACTAAACTGCGGAAGAAATTGACAAAAGATTGCAAGAAGTTTAAGAGATTTGTGAAAAAAAAACAGCCCCATGGTTTCACAAAACAAAACCTTTTTAGTTGCTCGTCTCAAAACTGGTAAATAATTAGGTATAGGTATAGTAAACATGAAATACCAAAAAATATTTTAAAAAACAATTACTTGTGTAACTTACGTGTGTTATTGAAAATGAGCTCATGTAATTTTGTGTGCATCCAAAATTGGACGTCCAGCAATCATAATAATAACCAATATTATTTTCTTTTTATGAAAATTGTAAGCTGGATGTCTGTCGATGTACCCTTTTAATAAAATAAATAAATAAATATTTTTTGTGAATATTCCGGCAAGAAAAAAACAACGTAATGAAATTATTGTCATTGGATTTTTTTCCCTGGCGGGAATCGATGAAATTTTCGGAAAACGCTGCGAAATCGCTTAAAGTGATCACAAAATATTAGCGCCCTTTAGGTTTATAACTAAAAAGTTTCTTCGGTTTCTCGTTCATTCTTTTCATGTGCATAAATAATATATAATAATAATAAACTGGGATAACTTATAAAGCACCTCAAGGGCCCTTTGAATACATTATTAGTTCAAGTTTTTGTAGTAGGTACTCGCGGAAGAAGTGTTTTCAGGTGTTTCCTGAATAGTGCTAGATTGTCGATCCGCCTTAATTCAGGTGGAAGTATATTCCACGAGGTTGGGCCAGTCACACCAAAAGCACGAACGCCAAAAACATATTACATGATACCGTCATATTATAAGAAAGAAGATATAAAGCCGTAGGTTTAACCAAAACGAGGGTTTTTTAAATTAAATAGGTGAGTTTCCCAATGGACAACGAAAACCAGATTTCGTCCGGAAAATTATGAATAAACATTTTGCATAAGATGAGAGGAACTATTACTGGCGAGGCAACAAACGAATAGAATATTCCACGAAGCAAGTATTCTCCACTTCACCCGGTAGATTCCATCATATTCTCCTTGGCTAAGATTAATGGTCCAACGTTGGCAGAGCGGCACTTGAGGATTACAAATGACCCGTAATGCCGAAAAAAGAAGGAAACGCCAAAAGTTTGAAAAATAATAATATTGAGACAGCGTAACGGGCACCAATTGCAAGGAATCTCCTTAAGATCAATCATTATCTTGGCTCTTCACTGTCACTTCAAAATTAGATGTATTCATCCACCAAAATACAGCAATTTGAATATAAAAAAAAGTTATTTATTCATCAATATTAATTCTAAGATCGATATTTATTCGTAGACGCTGTTCAAATTAAGATTATTCTTCCACAGATTCGATTCATTATTTTAAATTAATATGTCCTTGTTAAACAAGTACATATATATCTTCCAACATTCCCTAAATTAAGCATAAATGCTTGAGCTATAGGTGAACGAAATCGGTCGAGGTATGATTCGAACTCGGGACCACTGGATTACTAGCCCAGCGCGCTAACCGCTCTGCCATCGACCCATCTAAATTTACTTATTTTAATACTTAATAATGCCATAAATGAGTTTTTTTTTAAAGGATTTCCACTCTATTATACGAATTATACAAAAAAGTTAAATTTTGGTCCCTGAAGATGCTAACTTTATCTAGCAAAAGCGCCAAGATTTTTTGTAGGTATTACAATGATGTATTATTGGTTATTTTTTTCTAATCTGGACGTTTATTTTAAAATTAATAAATTAAAAAAACGAGTACTTAAATCTACTCACCTTTGAATATCATAATGTAATTGATAGCCTTATTTCATTGCAAAAAAAATAGAAAGGAAAAAACGCGATGGTGATTAAAATGATTTATTTATAAACTGTTAGTATTATGTTTTAAAATTAATCGAATCAGTGATGAATGATACTTGATCTTTCACAGTCAAAGTCTTATTTTTACAAACCTACCGTGCTTTTGTGATATAGGTTCACAGAAGCTGAAAAAAATTACTGCTCTGGTAAATTTAAATGTCTGTACTTCACTCCCTGGCTCGTTAGATTTAGGAATCTATTGAATTCAGTGAAACTGAACGACATGACAACTGAGTGACATCCAATTAGTCGACGTCAAATTGAACCGTGATTTTACCAATTCAAAGACAACGTTGGATTTGGTATTGGTTTCGCATGCGCCTAGATTTGCATTGGAACTATTTAGATTCTTAATTATCGCAGTTTATACTATCTATATAATACTTTTGTTCAAAATTAAATTGGGAAAAGTGCATCAAAGATCTGAAGAACAATAATTGAATGTGGTACAATTTCACATTTGACGTTTCTGTTAATTTTAATCAGGCGACATTTATCAAAGCAGTGAATGAAAATACAAATCCAGAAATTGTGGATCAAGAGTTTCGATCATTATTTTTTTCTAAGAATATTTGAACAAGTACCTATCGTATTTACATTTTCAAACAATTAAAATGTATTGTTTTTCAATTGCATATCCAAGTATGCTGATAACTTTTAACAGAGTTTCTGTACGAAACAAAATAGTTCAGTTTTTTAGATATGTCGATCTTGCTCATACTTGATTTAACACTACCAAGTTATATTCTATAGCCTAAATTTATCGGATCAGTACAATAAACTATAATTAATCTCAACTTTTTCGACAAGCATCAAACTTACCTACTTAGCGAAATAGTCTCATTTTTTAGGAAAGATGTCAAAACAAAAGCTTGAAATACCAACACCCAACCTAAATGCGTATGCACGTTTATTTGCAATCCTTTCTTGTGTTAATTTGACAGAAAATCGATGTTTTAACCTGAGGATGGCGCGCGGCAAACATTTTTGGGCCAACGAAAAGTGCGTAGTAATAAAGTTGGTCGCGAACAAGACTAATAGAAATAAAGTCTGCGCAAACCTTCGCAAATAGATCGTTAGAATTTTCCGTCCTTTTGGTTGTGTTTCAATAACTGGAACATTTCATCGTCTCAAATGGGGTGGTGTTATATTCTGGAATGATCATAGTTAGACTCTGAGGAAAGCTCCGTGAACAAATTGTGTTATGAAAATTATCATTATTTTGTAAGAAATAAACACGCCGCGACATCTGTGTCGAGAGAAAACAAAGCTGCCAAATTGAATATTTCAAAAAATATATAGGTTTCCCTGTTTGGAGTAAGTACACGAAACCCTCAGTGGTATACCAACCTTTGGTATACCAATAAAACTTGATTTGCATTCATACATTGCTTTATACATGCTAGCTCAAAAAAAGGTTGGCAGTAATGTCTTAAAGTTATGCAGAAAACTGTAGGAACAAATATTTATACATAATGATTTTAGCTTTATGATACAGTTTTCTACGATCCAACATAAAACTGAATTATTTTGCGTACTAGTTTATCGAAAGATGTGCTACGTTTTTGTCGAAATGTTCAAAACACAGAAAGAAAGATTTGCTGTAAGAGTACGTGTTCAAACTTGTTCAGACTATCGAAGGTTAGCAACAACATGGAGGAAGGAAATTATTCAACAATTTGGGATTTATGGCAATAAAACGTGTGAAACACGATTTGAGAGTCAATATTTTCGATAAGGTCGAAACACAAAACCATGAACATTTTTATAAAACTATTTTAGGTGAAAGACATAACATGCACTGTTTAAAAAGGTCGAAAGACAGACAATAGAGTTATGTTTGAGAGGAAAATGAATAATATACTGAACTAAAAACCATAATAAAGATATTTTGAACGGAATTCCACTCATATATTTTTTATTGTATGCTAACATATATTAAAGCATATTAAATTTGAAGCTTCACTTAAATACCGTCAATGCGTTTTGTTATCACTGTCCACCCTAAAACAAAATAATCAAAAAACCAAAGAAAAGTTGACATGGTCATTTTATTATTTCAACATTTTTGGTTCTTTCGTTTTAGGTTAAGTTAGGTAAAGTGAAGTAGTTCTTTAAAGTAAGGCTGAGTTTTTTTTTTCAATTAGTTTTAAAAACAATATCACATAACAAAATGCACCGAAGTTAATATAAAGTCAACGTACTCTGCTAAGTCGATTAATTTAAAAAAAATAAAGAAATTACAATAAGAAAAGTTCACATTGTTTGAAAAGTCTTTCAAAGTTGTATCGGTCGTACCTGCGAGTAAGCTTTAAAGGCGTTCGAATAATATGTACATAGAACTCCGTTCACAACTCCCCCACCTTTTATCCAGCGAAAAAATACCAAAAATATTGCGAACAGTCTTTTAAATTTGATTTGTTTCACGTCGCAGTCTCCCTCAGACGCCCTTGTCACCCTCCAAGAGTACAAGAGAACGGGGCCAGCCCGAGGCCTTGTAACGTATGAAAGGTTTTATCTGTATAAAGAGGATATTCTTTCCTTTATCCACAACAAACACACGTTGCGCATTACGGTAAGGGATTAGAAAAAGACACACATTTCCGTTGAACCCACCCCGCGTCGCGTCATTGATATTGTTGTAAATAAATAATTCTCCTGAGGTATGGGAGGGTGCTCCCCAGGGGTCGCAACAATGTCCAACGGATTAAATAATAATTTACATCGATTTGAAGAATGGAAAGAATGAATAGGAAATAATTTTATTCCAATGGACGATTATCACGATGTCAAAAATAAATAAATATAAAAAATAAATAAATAAGTATCAAAAATAAATTTTGCAATTATTATATGAATAGTTTAAGCGAGAGACGTAATTATGATAATAATGTACAAAAACTATAAATTTGTCATAAAATCAAATGTACATATGTAAAGTGATTGACAATATGATTCCAACAAAAATAATACACCAAAACAAATATCCAATATGGTTCCATTCGTCACTAGTAAAATTAGAAAAGGAGAAATTAAAATATCATAAGAGGTGGAAGCAATCTCACAATCCTCTAGATTATCAAACTTTCGCTCTTCTCCGTAAAAGACAAAAAGGAATGTCAATTAATGCTAGGGAAAAGTATTTCAATAGTACTGAAAACTCCATTCAATCAAACGTCAAAAAATTCTGGTTTTATGTTAAATCAAAGAAACGTAATGCTAACTCATTTCAGTGTTTAATTAACGGTGATCGTACTGCTCAAAGTATACAGGAATCTGCATATTTCTTGTCAGATTACTTTGCCTCTGTTTTCAATACAGTCGATTCTTCTACACCATATTGTAGTGAGGAAGTTGTAGGGTGTCAAACTATAGCAAATATACACTTAGACATAGCAACAGTATCTAAACACCTAAGTTCAATCGACATAAGAAAGAGTCAGGGCAGTGATGATTTACCAGGCATATTCTTGAAGTACTGTGCCAGCTCCTTAACCATCCCAATTTATCATATTTTTAAAAAGTCACTATCCAACGGTACATTTCCTGATAGATGGAAACAGGCATTAGTTACTCCTATACCTAAGAGTGGGAACCTGAAAGATGTTTCAAATTACCGACCAGTTTCCAAATTGCCCATTTTGAGTAAACTCTTGGAAAAGATCGTGTACAATCAAATGTACTTTGCGGTCAAACTCCATTTAGATCCTAAACAACATGGTTTTGTTAGGGGACGTTCTACTAATACAAATTTAAATGTCTTTCTAAACGAAATTCATGACAACCTTGATAACAAAAGACAAACTGACGCAATATATACAGACTACTCAAAAGCCTTTGATAAAGTGGACCATCTAATTCTGACTAAGAAGCTAAAACTTTTGGGTATTCACGGTGATTTTCTTAGGTGGCTAAAATCATACCTTATTAATAGAAGCCAAATAGTAGAGTACGGTGGTCATCTATCGTCTGCAACACAGGTGCCATCGGGTGTACCTCAAGGTTCCCATTTGGGGCCTCTCTTATTTAATATTTACATACATGACATTGGATTATGCTTCAGGAACAGTAATTACATATTATACGCTGACGATATGAAAATCTACAAAACTGTTATAGACATTACTGACTGTGAGGACTTACAACTTGACCTTGATAGACTGACTTCTTATTGTGTCTCGAATAAGCTGTTACTAAATGTAAAAAAATGTCACTCCATTACATTCTCTAGGAAAAAGAGGATAATACAATACACATACAAAATCAATAGGGAGGCGATTGATAAGAAATCAGACTGTAGAGACTTAGGCATACAACTGGACAGTAAACTTTTATTTGACAAACACATTGACACAATTACAATGAAAGCTTATAAAATGTTGGGATTCCTGATGAGAGTATGCAAACCATTCACACAAGTGAAAACATTTATCTTACTATATAACACAATTGTTAGAAGTCAATTGGAGCATGCATCAGTCATCTGGAATCCGCAATATAATATTTACATTAACAGTATAGAACGAATACAACAAATATTTTTGAAACATATGAAGTACAAATTTTTTTAATAACTACAAACATGAATTGCAGACTTTACAGACAAGACGAAGGACCTCAGACTTAATGTACCTTTATGACATAATAAACTTCAATATTGACTGTACAGACCTTCTGAAAATTATTAACTTCAACATACCAAACAGACGAACAAGACACACCTCAACGTTCTTTTTAGACAAAAAAAACACTAATGCCGCTCAAAATTCGCCATTGTACCGATGCCTTACCACGTATAATAATTTGGAAAAGATCAGGTCCGTGGACATATTCTGTATGTCCAGGACTCTTTTCAGGAGCCACGTTAGACAGGAATAATAATTTTTTTTCGTTACCAATAGTGAGTACAGTGCACCATGAAATCAAAGGTGGGCTGATTAAGTTACAATTACTTATGTTGCTATTCTTATCTTTTATATTTGTTTAAAAAAATATTATTGTACGTTGCCCATTTTTTCAAATAAATTAAAAAAAAAATAATAAAAAAATAAACAATAATTATACTTTATATCCTCATTTCGTAAATTAAACAAACACTTATTATATGAATTTATCCTCATTTCCTAAAATAAGCAAAAAATTAAAAGTATTGTAAGTGTACAAAAAACAGAATTTTCTTTGGTTTTCTTTGTTATGTAACCGTCACAATCTAGAGGTGGTCTGAGTGTTTAAAAATGATCGTGTAATACCAAAAAATAAACATGTAATTTTATATTTACATATTGAACAATCCTGCTAAAGAGACGTCAATTAGCATTGCCTTAATAACAAGAAAAGATTTATCTAAACATGGCTTCAGGAAAAGGACTACTAAAAATTTTATACATTATAATAATAATTCCTGACTCGGAATATGAAAACGAAAAACCTATTTATTCCTACCTCTACAAAGTGAATAAAGGTATACAAGGGAACTTATTATAAATATTCGAGTTCAAAAAGGACCCGGGTCCTCGGAGGACTTGAAAAGAATGTCGTAATTTTAAATTAAATTCCAAGCCGAATAATTCAAAAGATTAAGAAGGGGCGGGTGGGTTTATTCTAACAAACATTTTCACACAAGCGACATCAATTAAGCTCAAAAACAAATTAAAATGTTTGCACGTACAGTGTCAAGGGATGGGGGCAGTATGACCCGGGACAGTCACAACGGAAGAATTTCAATTTGCTGCTTCTGGCCAACTTCAATAGCCACACCGAGCACATGCGGAGGTATGCAGTATCGTATAAACCGATGCAAAAGCACGTCGCCCAATTCGATGCAATTCTATGGACACGATAAAACATCTGAATGCGCTTTTGTATCGCTCGGATAATGCGGAGATTTCGTCGTACAATTTATCGACAAAAGAAGCGCACAAAAGAAGAAGAGAATGTTAAAAGTCGTAAAAAATATGATCAATTACGAGAAACACTCGCCACTTATACAGGTTGCAAGGAAATATTCACTATTATTGTTACTTCACTGAGAATACAGTTTTGATCCAAAAATTATGTGGTTGGTTTCTTAGTAAAAGAAAAGCAATCAATAAAAATTCTAAGATTAAGAAAAAGCCATTTAACAAAAAAAAAGTTTTCAAATAAATGGTTAGAGGCAACAATTAAAATTGACCCTATACAATAGATAAACAGTTTGTTATATTTACAGTTCTTCCTGAGTAGGAAGTGACGGTTGAACGATCCGATTCGGTGTCGAATTAATCAACTTAACGCATCATTGGTATTGGTTTTAGCAGCTTACCTGTAACAGAAAAAGAAAAATATATATTATTAAAAGGTTCAATAAGCATTTCATCTAAAGATTGTAGAAGAAATTCATAAATATTTGACAGAACGTCATGCCATACAGACGAAATTCGTATGACAGCACCATCAATATAACCCCGTATAGCTTTGATGTCCCTTCTCTAATTCATGGTGACTTAACAAACCAAAAACGAATTCTTAACAAAAGTGGTCCGAAAATAAGCGTTCAAAAAATGTCATGAAGCTAAAGAATCTGCAACAAATTTACTATTCTTGACATTTAAACGGAATTATTTTTCATTCATTCATACCATCACGGCATATCTCACAATATGGGAGTAACCCAGCGACTGGTGTCTTGTATGTAGTATGACCTCATAAAGATAAGCACGACACATGCGTATATACCCACTCACCAGTATCGTCGCGGTGGTGAACCTCATTGCTGAATTATACATACATACCAACACGGTATATTCCACAGTGTGGGGTAACCAGCGACAGGTATGCGGGTGTGCATTATTGTGATTTTTCCGAAGAAAGGCGTTCAAAAAATGTCATGAAAGTAGTAAAAATCTGCAACAAATTAACTTTTCTTGAAATTTAAACGGAATTCTTTTTCATTCATTCATACCATCACGGCATATCTCACAATATGGGGGTAACCAGCGACTGGTGTTTTGTATGTAGTATGACCTCATAAAGGTAAGCACGACACATGCGTTTATATCCACTCACCAGTATCGTCTCAGTGATGATCCTCATTGATGAATTATACATACATACCATCACGGCATATCCCACAGTGTGGGGCAACCAGCGACAGGTATGAGAGTGTGCAAAGTAAGTACGACACATGCTTGTATGCCCACACACTAGTCTCGTCTCATCTAAAAAGACTACATTCAGAATGGGTGGTGAACGTCATTGCTGAACTAATGTTACCTATCGTTGCCTGTAATATTTTAAGATGGTGAATTGCTGAATTATGTGAGATGGTATTTTGCCTCTTGTATGTATTTTCGATTACCCGGCTCATACGGAGCACCCGAAAACGATGATAATAGAAAAGAGTGGAAGCACTATTCAAAACCGGTGCTACACAGCCAAAAGGGGATTTTCTCTCAGGCTGAGGATCGAAACATTGATGGATGATATCCGTAACAATAGTTTGTCATCAAGTTTAAATTTTATTTCAGAGGACACTACAGATTTCAAGACATACATACAACCGTATCAAATCATTTGTTATTTTATTTTTACATAAAAAAGGTCTGCAATAGGTTATCTTTACGAATCGGACGGATGATATCATTAAATAAAATATGACCCCACTTCAAGGAACAATGGATATAGAAAAGGACCAGAAATGTGGAAATAAGTTCAGCCCCATACAACACATGACAACTCTATTAACATCGAAAACTCACCCGAATCCCAAGTTATGGTGAACGATTTATATGAGTAAGTTTCGCACATTAACTTTCCAAGTTTTTTTATGCCGGAGAATATAATCGTGATAAAAAATCTGAATTGTTAAATAAAACAAAACAAAATACAACCAAAACGTAAAATCCTTATTTGATTTATATCAAAATACCAAAAATATTTAAAAGACCGTCTGACGAAACAATGTAAGATAGAAGACCAAATATATATAGACAAAGAAATAAAGTGCAAGATGTGGTTTTGATACACCGAGAGAATGAAATATTATAAAATATAAGTAAATGGATGAAATAATTAAAGTGAGAGGCAGATGTCATAGTAGACGAGGTGTTTAGTTCTGTCTATCCACCCTTTAAAGAATTGGTAATGTGTGATCCAGACTGTTCTCTCGATTACAAGAATTAGTATTCTCAATGAGCGATGCAGAGGATCATGCATAACCTTGAATTCCATAAAGCATACTTTATAGTCTACTTATTCTAGACACTTTCATTTGTTTGTTGTCAATAGCATATGTCTATTAAAAATGCAAAAAACGTTATAACGTTCCGAATGGGATGGAGTATAGTTTGCTATAATGAAAAACGCATCACTAGACAAAACATGTCCAGCGGCCGTACTCTCGAAACTAGATTCCAAATCAAATTTCAAACAACGTTATGAGTTTGCTATAATGAAAACCGCATCACTAGACAAAACTTGTCCAGCGGCCGTACTCTCGAAACTAGATTCCAAATCAAATTTCAAACAACGTTATGAGTTTGCTATAATGAAAACCGCATCACTAGACAAAACTTGTCCAGCGGCCGTACTCTCGAAACTAGATTCCAAATCAAATTTCAAACAACGTTATGAGTCTACCTACCGACCTGCCGCAGTATTCTCTATACATTATATTTAAGCATTACGATAAGCGCACACATTCTAATTATTACTAGTTGCATGTAACACATGAGATCCAACTGTCGATAGCGATAGTACGTATAGCTGAAGAATAAGTACCAAACTATAAACCCATAAATACAGATTATTTAATATTTTAAGATATTTGGTTTTCTATACAACACATGTACCTAGGTATGTATGTATGTCAAGATAGGATAGTATGGAGGTCAGTCCTTTGATCTTACCCAGAATATGAAAACAGCATGATGGTATGTATGTATGTTTGGAGATTAGTATCAAATTATTAAGTCTTCTTAGATATTGTGAGTAGGCTACTTCCATACAAATTGTATGAAGCAATGTCGTCACTAAATTCAATTTTTATAAAAATTATTAAAAAAAAATTGAGATGTGCTAATACAAATGTTAATATTTTTTATATAAAATTAAATTGTCTAGTTGGGGTGTTGCGGCTTTTTTCGATATTTTTAAAAAATTTGGAAATAAAGGCATTAAAACTCTTAAATTTGTCATAAAAAAAAATATTTTTCTTAATAAAAAATGTTTGAGAATTCCTGGAATTTTTCGAAAAAAATTAATTTGAGATTTTGTATTTGTCTATGTTTATACCAATTTTCAGCGTTCTAGCTTTTATGGTTTCTGAGATATATGGAAAAATAAACCAAAATTTCAAAAGTTGGTAACCCCTGACTGAAACAAAAATTTACGATTCTGAGTATAAAAGTTTTGTAGGCCTATAACTTTTTATATATTCTGAAAATTTGGGCTCTGTAAATTGAGCGGATCAAAAGTTATAAGGGGACACACACACACACACACAAAACTCGCATAAAATGTTCCACTCCGAATTCTGAGTAAATCCATGTATGGGAACATATATGCTGCGAGGCCTCTAGTTGGTGTTATTAGCATGCAAAAAGTCCACTACGCCATACAAAATGTTCCTTCGTATACGCATCTTGGCTTCATAATGTCGATTCATTCAGAGAATTGAATTCTCATGAACGAATCGACAGTTGGATTACGATTAGAACATATGCATCTACAGCGTTTGGATTTGACTAGAGTTTGGATTGGCCACTATAAAAATATTCACAGTTAATATATCATCACACACAGGCATGTCTAAATCTGATATACGCTCGAAAAACATTATTATTGGTCGTTTTTCTTCTGTACATGTTGTAATGGATACAGCAATGTAACTAAATAATTAGTCGCATTGCACAATTTACAAAATTCCCCTAGGAACTCGGTTGCATCATACATAAAATACATCACGAATTTGAATAAATAAAATTGTCAGACTGAGGCAGAGTCATTTCAAATGTTCATTTGCGAAATGCGTTCAGTCCGAAATGAACCCTAACTATTTGACAGGATGATAAATGCAGTAGGCATTCGACGACTGCAATAGGAAAAGCAATAAATCCACAGACTACATAATGGATTGTGAACACGATGTGGGAATGATACAAAAAAAAATATCTACGCAAAAAACACATCTTTTTGGTGTTATTTTCAAAATTTTGTCCAGAACTGCGCTCACGCGGAAGAATTTTTTTATCGACCATTTATTCAAAAAACGCCTGGTTTATTTTAAAATATCGTAGAACTGCACACACTCGGGATCGAAAGATACGGAGAATATGTTTCAGAAGGACCGAACCCAGATGAACTGGCCAACCGAAATGATTATTTTTTTTTAATTCTTAATCATAAAAATAGGCCATATTATACATCCCTTCGCACGTATGTCTACACCGGAACTATAAAATCGATTTTTTAGCTAACTTCCTGGACAGTTTGAACATAAAAACTTTCAGTGTATTCCCGGTGACTGCATGATGTTTTCATTCAGATTCATTTGATATTCTGATAAAATTGAACAATTTTATATTTCAAACAAAGTACCTAACAAATGACGTTTAAACTTATTGCATTTAACAGGAGTATTTTTATGAATTTCTTAGAATTTTTTTTATTAACTTGTTTTATTAACTTGTGAATTCCACCGTAATAAATAGCACTTTCGTCTGTTATTAAATAATAAACGTATGAAAATTGAAGAAATTATCCCAAAATTGTAGCCTCAATCGTATATTTATATGGTTTAATGCGTCTTAAAACGATTTTATATGATGTTTCAATGCCATTTTGGCAAGATCAAATCTAGATGTCAAATAGATTGGCATCAATTTATTGAACGGGTCCAAACCGTCTGGAAAAAAATCAACGTGATCAAGTGTAGACAAAGATGCTCATATTATATAGCAGGTGAGGTCAATTGATAGAGTTTAGATATATAAAACAAAACGCTAGATGGAAACAAACAGAATAATAAGTTGCAAATTCAGTTCGCAAACAATATCTCAAAAATATATTGTCGAAATTGGACTGACCTTCTATTTCATTATACTTGTGGCGATGATATGCACCACAATCAATGGAAACGTCATTCGTCGGAGAGTCTCGCATCTCATTCGTATTAACGAAGATGGCCGAAGGACATCAGCTCCTGAACCGAATATGCAGCGCGATTCACCATTCGCGCATCAACCGACGAGGCAATTACAGTGTCAATTCTTTAGTAAAAATTATAAAATTAATATCGACCCAAACATTGCGAACATCTGTAAATTTATCGAGCATTATATTGTTACTTATTTTAACCAAAAATAGATGTAAATTACGTAAGTCCTCTTTTATTATGAAACCCTTCATCACTCAATTACTATTTCTATTTCTGACTGATTAACTGATTATCAAATTGCAATATCTTATATAGTGATGTATGTTATTGGGAAGTAATTTGAACACGCACTTAATATCGCAACCTTCTGATATATTATATTCTTAATTAAATAACAATCCCAATAGCATATACCGCTATATACTTTATTGAAATAAAAGTTCTTGATGATCTACAAGGCACTATAAAACAATACATATACACAGACAGTTACAGACCAAAATTCAAATCTTGCTTGAATTTCGTTCATCTTCAGCATTTTATTTGACAAAAAAAATAGTTTCAAGAATGTACTCACTTTGTATTTTCAGGAAAAACTAAAAAAAAGCAGTATTAATCCCTGGACACCTGATTTCCTCTCCTTATCCTTTCCTTGTCCTTTTTTTGCTATGATTTGCTATTTCTATTTTTTTTATTTTAATTGTTATCTGTGTTTGTAATCTGGCTGGTTGGAAGACCTCTAAACTTTACTCTATACAAAGTCCATTTTGCTGAAGATGGACGAAAGTCCGAAACCCTTCCAATAATCAATTAAACTGAGCTCACAGATCCACACTGAAACACAAATCGGCTCACAGATCCACACTGAAAACACAATTAAAAACTGTGTCTCCACCGGGAATCGAACCCGGACCTTTGTATCTGCAATGAGATACCGAACCAACTGAGCAAAGAAGGCCGATTTTAATATTATTTGGTCAATATTTTGGTCAATAAAGCTTCTTATATGATCCCTCCAAAATGGAATGAGTGATCCTAAAACGTTAAACTATGAAAACTAAAAAATTCCTTCCTTCCTCCTAGCCTTCCCTCCACTGTTGGATGTAGACCTCTTCCATCTGTCTCCATTTTCCTCTATCCTGTGCCGCTTCAATCCATTACAATCGGCTACAATCTTTCCGGCGACCACAACAATATCGTCGGCCCATCTCTTCTGTGGCCGACCGACACCCCTTTTGTATTCCCATGGCCTCCACTTTAAGACTTAAATTACTTAAATCAACAAATAAACCCAGAATTCAAAATTGACAGAAAAATTGCAGCGTTCTTGCAGTATTTATTGTATTATTAATAAATTTAATTTAAGGTAATTCAACAAAGCATTGAAAATAAATTAAGTTTACTACAACTACTACGCGTGGTCACATAAAGTAGGTGTCAAACCATCAGTCAAACCCTTAATCTTGAATACGTGTAACATTTCTTATCTCTTACCGTTTTCTTCTTCGTATGTATTGATTTGTATTTTCGAAATAGATTCAGAATTTTTTTTTCTTTTTATCAGTGAAAAACTTTCACAGGTTTGGTCAGATTGTTCTTTACAAGAGATTCCAATATGGCGAACGAGAGACGGGGGTAGCTAGATGAAGCGGCAATTAATTTATTAGCGAGGAAACATCTTCGGGTGAGGAAATCTCGCAATTATAAATATTTTTTTTCTCGAGACAATTTGAATTCGCAACGAGGGAGAGATTAAAAGAAAAACAACAAAAGGAAACAATAAATTATTGTCAAAGGACGCAAAAAAATCTAAAGACTGTGTACATGTTAATGAAGGCAGAATTGAAAAAAGAAGAAACAGAAATAATAAAAAAAGTAAAAATGTCGCGAAAACCTGTTGACATCATTGTGTAAATTTTCACAACGAACAAAACAAGAAAACACTCGTCGCGGAATTGCTTTTAAGTTAATTTAATATAAAGCACTAGTATTAGAAAAATCTGAGAGCATCCGAAGAAAAACTAAAAATTATCAATTTCATGACGATGGTAACAACTAATGTATTTCTCAATGTTGTATTCTGTATTTCTGTTTGTACTGTTTAAATAATAATTGTACGCACCTGCTGTATGCTGTTCTTATTGAATATAATATAATGAATTTATGATAAAACATCCAAATCGAATGTTTTAAGAAAATCGTAAAATTTGGACTACCCCAAGGATCAGCGCTCGAACTGATTCTGTTTTGTATTTAAAAAACCCAATTCTATAAATGAACATTATGTATAAAAAATAATGTAAAGTCCATCGATAATAATCTAATGTAGTCACTGCGTGAATGTTTTATCTTTGAAACACATCAAAAATACAGTCGACATGGTAAGAAGTTTCACAAAGACAAAAATTATCATAATGCAAAAACCCCCTTCTACAAAAATACCTTTTTCTTTCGCAAATGTAACGTAAACATAAGCTAACTTTGTTCTCAGAATGATCCTGAGTCGTAAAACGGTGTTACAAAGATCCAAATTATCGTTAGAAACTAAAACATTTTCTTCGGAAACATAATTTCTTAAAAGACTTTAAGACTCTGCTTAATGGATCCATTGTCATTTAAACCTGAAACTCATCACATCTGCCTGTAAAAGAAGCCTGATACAAATATGGCACGCTAGACAAAGATAGTTTTATACACTAAAATAATAATGACATTGTATGGGAAGTAATAATATTAATAGTCGATATAAATTAAACCAACGCTTGCAATCTTGTTTCATTGTTTGGTAGAAACAATTAAATTGGATACTCGTGTATCCAAAGATGCCTAATGAAAATCAAACAAAGCATTTCTCTACACAATATATAGCAAGCAACTAATGGATTAATGTAGGTACACATACGATTAATTCATGCACAACAGACTGTTAATAGTATATCATAAAAGACAGCGCACGGACTACGACCGGTTGTCCTGTATAAATATCGATCATATCTTCAAACACATTCAAAATATCAATTAACTTAGTTGTTTATCAATATAATGAATGAAAATATAACTTGTTTTTGTTTACTGTTTGTTCTTTAAATGAAATACTTATTGTTTTTGAATTTTGTTCTGAGAATTTTTTTTTTATAAATAAAAAATAAAAAAAAAATGTAAATGCTCACACGAGGTTATGTATGCAAGGATAGATGAACGAAGTAATAAAAGTAAATAATTAAAGTTAAGAAAGAACACGAAAATCTCTACATGTCCAGATAAAAGCTACAAGAAATGCCAACTAATTAGATACAGTAAGAAAAATCTTCATCCTTTCTGAGTGAAAAGCTTAAAGAGAAGAAAAATCTGAACAAAAACTCTCCATTTTGAGGCATAGGTGCCATATAGATCTGGATAACATTTAAATACATTAATTTCAATAGTGTATACAATAAGTTGTGCAGAAATTCCAGATATTGTATTATTTTCATCCTTTCAAATCATGAGAGAAAAAATATGATAATCAAGTTTTGTGTTCAACTCATATTATCGAAATCGGTTAAAAAGTCAATATGGATTACTAGACACGATTAGGAAATTGAAAAAATAAATACACGCAATGCGTTAAGTAATTACGTTTAAAAATATCGGATACAATGATAAAAAATGTCACATTGTTTATATGTGAAGCGGTGGGTATTAACCCCAATTCAATGACGTGGTATAAATGAAAGAATTTTATTGTAATATAACTACCATCGGCAAACATCCGAATGGCCCACTCTTGGCCGGGTAAACTAATAATACGGCGGTATGCCGGACCTATGAAGCCCTCAACCCCTCAAGTCCACCACAATCGACCGACCGACCCTTCAAGCCCAGACCCCTACCGGACCCTCTCCGTTACGTTTCACCGGCTAACATCTATTTTATTATATACTTGCATAATCTAAACGTTTCTGAACTCGTTCAAATATATCATAACTTAATAGGTTGAAATACAAACCAACTTCCAACAAAGGCTGATTGAAAATATTACCATACGCGATTCTCTTTCGCCTTTCATTGATTGTGAACCTAACATAACATCGTTGAAGTAATTTCAAAAAGAATGCTAAGGCTGGGTTATTTCAACAAAAATATCGGTACTAGTATAGTTACAATACTTTGATTTCATATAATTGTTCCAAATTGAGTCGTTTGATGGCATTAGAAATCAATGAAACAACCAAGAGTTTTGAACAATTTTATGAAATCAAAGTATTTTAACTATGCTTTGACTTTAATCTTTGTTCGAGAAACATATCCTAGGTATATCAAGTATAGATTCCACCAAACTTCTTGAGCCATTTCGTAAATTTTCGATCTGCGTACCCAGGTGACTGGTTCAAGTTGTTTTACGATAACTATGTATATCTGTCATCAATACAACTACAAATGAAATTACTTGGACTGCACCGAGCACAGGATTATATTCTTGGTTGGTATGTGTGAGATTTTCATCGCATATATTCTGCATACCTACTTCCATACGTCTTCTGGCACGTCTCAATTTCATTTGCATACATCAAAGTCGGCGTGACGATTGCATTGCGAATGGATAATTTATTCAGCTTCCTATGAAATGTCGGGATCATACATTGCAGGCTTTAAGTGCAAGATTTACTCTATTCCACGCCGTAACTCTTTTAACAATTCCCCACTCTATCGAGACATAATATATTAGACATCATAAGAAATGTCAACTTGCAACTATTTGTTCTCTACTTTTAATCTAACATTTTGATATACATTCAGAAAAACTTAAAAATCATTACATTTGATTATGACCTCTTGAAAGAAATAGCTATCGACTACGTCCAATAATAATTTGGAATAAAAAAAATGTGTTTTTACTTAATAAAGAAATGATAAAAAATCGTAAGAGCAACTGATATGATTCATATGAGCAACTGTAATGATTTGTAGGAGCAACTGATATGATTCTTAGGAGCAACTGAAATGATTCGTAGGAGCAACTTTTTTTTTTAACATGTCCACGTAGGGGACGCCAGCTATTAGGATTTGGGTCCATTTTACTCATCCGAAGAAGCGCACTACGTAGCGTTGGTAGGGGTTTGCAATCTAGAAAAGAGTTTATTAATTCGGATTCTAAAAAGACCCGGGTTGTACGAAGGCGGAAACACAGAATTCGGAAGATCGTTCCACAGTCGGGCTGCTGTATTAATAAAGGAGTTCGAGAAGCGACTTGTTCGTATATGTTGAAGGTCCACTGTGAATGGGTGCTGCGATTGAGTGAAGCGAGTGACTCTGTTGCGAGTGGGTGGAGAAGGGACCAAAGATGCAAGTTCTTCTGAGCAATTCCCGTGGTAGTATCTATAGAATACTGAAACTGAAATGATTCGTAGGAGCAAATGATATGATTCTTAGGAGCAACTGATAGGATTCGTAGGAGCAACTGATATGATTCATAGGAGCAACTGATATTCATTACTAGGAATAAACAGAGCTGACATAAGCTACAACTTTAGATCGGTGGATGGATACACAAAATGAAGTAGAACATATTAAAATTTTAAATATAAATTAGATACAAATGACACATTTATATAGCAGTAAAAGTATTTGCTTTTCGAAACGTAAATGCCTTTATTAACAATATGTGCCTTTAGGTATTAATGTTGAGTACCATATCAATTATCACCCCGAACCATTCCGAAAATATTCAAATACGTTATATTGATTGCCAGCAAATTTTGGTGGTACAGTCACGCGGTGTCTACCAAGAAGTTTTGCATATGTAATGTCTATAGATTTGGTCTGTGTTGACATTCTTTTATGGGTTTCCTATATAGTGTGTTGAAACATTTGCAATACCTACAAAAAAACATCGCCAGCAGTAAAGTCACAAAATGTACGTACATAAAATCTTCAAAGTGTTTGAAATGTACGCTCGCAAAAAGGGACCCCGGGCAAATCTGTATTTCGCTAATAATGTAATACGTATTACAGGAGGCTGATAATCTTTCCGATATACAAATATGTAGCAATGAAATATTATATGATACGTGAAATACAACACATACCTACACAGGAGTGGAAGGAAGGGGTCTAGGGGTGGGCATGTATTGGAGATTTACGAGGGTGCAGAGATCCGTTAAAATTGCCTTCAATGGCGTCATAAACCGGAGAAATTTCCCGATAAGCGGCCCCTTTTGATCGGAAAAATTTAACGGCGACAAAAATTGGGCATATTAGGGTATAAAATCATCGGGCACACACACACATATAGTATTATAATATGTCGTTCGGAACGTCATTATGCTCTCCCAAAAGAGGACATAATTGTATTTTACTCAGAAACAGCCAATTTCACACATAGGCCCGATATCACAAGAGCATGATTAAAGGATAAACGACTATTTACTCTACGATTATATCAGGTCTTATAGTACACAAAATAGTGTGTAATATAAAGTTTTGAAATTATATAACAAAACAATAGATTTGTTCAAGATAATTTTATTCTCTTAACATATCGACAAAGTATCAAGCCAAGGTACGCGAGATTTGTATGTACGGTCTATATTTTTTTGCGGTTTTTCCAACTTTGAGGTCAATAAACACCAACTTAGAGCGCAGTAGATTTTGCTTGGTATCCTATCAAATATGAAAATGGGTGTCCTCGGTGGACATCCATAGGGCGACTCCAGAGGCTGTGAAGTGACTGGCCGAACGGGAGCCAAGAGTGTATAAGAAAAATAGTCGGTGACGCAGCCAAAGGTGCAGGAAAAGCCATAGCCACACAAAAAATAAATAAAGTAAGTAGGTAAAAATGAATACGTACATAATCCACCGTTATCGGCATATTTAACTTGTTTTCCGTTGAAAAGGTAAAAATACTATTCAAACTAGAAAGAAAAATACTCAATGACGCAGCCAAAGGTGCAGGAAAAGTCGTAGCCATACAAAAAGTAAGTAAATATGAAAATACTTAATGCACATGAAAAGGTAAAAATACTATTCAAACTAGAAAGAAAAATACTCAACGACGCAGCCAAAGGTGCAGGAAAAGTCGTAGCCATACAAAAAGTAAGTAAATATGAAAATACCTAATGCACATGAAAAGGTAAAAATACTATTCAAACTAGAAAGAAAAATACCCAATGACGCAGCCGAAGGTGCAAGAAGAGCCGTAGCCACACAAAAAGTAAGTAAATATGAAAATACCTAATGCACATGAAAAGGTAAAAATACTATTCAAACTAGAAAGAAAAATACTCAATGACGCAGCCAAAGGTGCAGGAAAAGCCGTAGCCATACAAAAAGTAAGTAAATATGAAAATACCTAATGCACATGAAAAGGTAAAAATACTATTCAAACTAGAAAGAAAAATACCCAATGACGCAGCCAAAGGTGCAAGAAGAGCCGTAGCCACACAAAAAGTAAGTAAATATGAAAATACCTAATGCACATGAATAGGTAAAAATACTATTCAAACTAGAAAGAAAAATACTCTTATGTGTGTGAAGAAGATGTATTTACAGATCACCAGTGCCAAAACTACTTTGTATTATTTCTTTCTGGCAATTCTGACGATGAATCTGCACCGCGTTTTGGAAGGGCAGTTGAAGTTGATGAAGATAAAATAAAGACATTGATTAATACAAACCACCAAATAATACAAACCACCAAATAATAAATCATAACAACAACTGAGAGATTAAATGTAGGTATCAAATATGACCGTTCGCGATCATGTGGAACCTCTTGCTTTAATTATCGAATTATAAAAAATAGATTTAACATAAAAAAACGAACAACCCAATAAATATTATCTTGAACGCGGACAATTCGCTAAACAACGTTAAAAAATAATAAAGCGACATCCGACGTAATAGCGTGACAATTCGTTATGAAATAATCAAATTATTACGACGCACTTTCGTCGGCGTTTAATAGATGTCATAATATGTAACAGAACGAATTGACAGATGAACAATAAAAGGAAAACAAATATATTTGTTTTAACCCAAGAAAAAGGCAAGAAAATCGATTTAGAATAATGATGGATAAATTGAATTGATTGAAATAACGTATTAAAGTTTTATTTTTACCTTTGCGAAAACACGAAAACTCTTACAGGATTTAGCAACCAGCGGTCCAGGAAAACTATTTTTTATTACCCGTAATCTTGTTCTATATTTTTTTTACAAAGATTGTTTTCGTTCTATTAATATTTGTTCTCCTTCATGATTGCACCAAACACTCCATCTCTGTTGTACGCCAGCATCTTCATATCTTGGTAGCTGCTACAGAGCACATCACCTGGTCCATATAAGTACCTCTATAGTGTAGTTCCGTCGGCGACAGTTACAAGCAGACCCGGATGCCTGATGTTATGTCCTATCCATTTGGATCGTTGTTGAGCAACCCTCTTTAGGAGTTGTCTCGTTTCTCTGACTCTGCTCAGTACCACGTCATTTGGATTTTTTGTAAGAGAGTTCTCGCTCTAGTTACTAAGATTGTAAAATATGAATTTCCTACCACATGAAATACAATTTTTATAATAATTTTATTTTCATTTGATCGTAAAAAATCATTGATAAATAGATTAAAATGGGCAAATATAATTCCTAATAATATGAAACTATGAAATACTAATGAAAAACCATAAACAACTTTCAATCGAAATACTAAATTTATCTAATTGGATTGAAAAATTCATACAACCAACGAAAAACAAAAAGCATATCTTTTGAATACCAATTTCTAAAAACAAATTAAGTTCATAATAATAATTAATATTCATAGGTAAACGGAGTGAAATCATGTTTTTATTAAAAAAATGGTTAGCATAAATATTATCCCAAACGTATTATTCTACATAATTAAGATTGTAGTGAAAGTTTCTAATTAAAAATTTCAAATGTTTGAAATAATAATAAATTCTTTGCGAAGCCGGCCTAAATAAACACGCAGCGGACAGAATTCAAACATAAAATTATTTTATGTTACCAAGTTATACAACTTCATGGCGAGGTATAAAGAAACCTATCCTACCTACCCTACCTCGCAAAATATTATTATTTTAATATCTCAAAATTAATATCTCATATTATATTATTCATTTCTCAGACTACTTCTACGTCTCACAGGAATATTTAATTATTATTTTATTATTAAAAAGGTTGAAATAATAAAATACTGCCAGGAGACTTACATGTAAATTTATCTAACTTTGTAACTTTCTAAATTATCAAACTAATAACAATAACGATATTTACTGACGAATGTGCCACGTCAACGCCATATTATCTGCGAAAACTTAAATGTAAAAAGAAAACGATGTCAGTGGGGATTCTGAGAAATACAAACGATTGTTCATTAAATTATGTTATATTTCGTATTTCCATAGAGCTTCAATCAGCAAATTGTAAAAATCAAGTCAAAATGTAAAAACATATATAAATTACATCGAAAAATAAGGGACGAGAAGGTCGTACCTTAAGTGAGAAAAGCAATTGGAGTGGTGAAGTCAGCGATGGGCAGTTTGAGTTTGAATAAATACTGGTAAAAAATTGTCTATCCTTAAAAGGGCTCCAATCCGACAAGTAAATAAGCATTGGAAGGAGCGGTAAGCGTGAACGTTAAACATTCCAAAGTCAATGTCATTGAGTTTCAAAAAGATGAAACAACTTGCAGCAACTTGCTCAAATTTCAAAAAGGTGAAACAACTTGCAGAAAGAAAATTAGTGAGTGCGTGAACAGATGATAATTACTTAGATTTAAGAGAAACAATGAATGATCACGGATCTAATTGACAGCATTCTAGCCACTGCGATCTACGTGGCAAAATTGGGATAAATGAAGACTTATAATATACAAAACTGAAAAATAGAAGTTCTGAAATGAGAAGAGAGACGAACACCATAACAATTCTGAGTCCTAGATACTGCAAAAGAGGATTTGTGTACTACAGATCAACAAAAAAAAACAAATTATCATAGGAATAAAGTTTATCGAGTATGTCAAAGCTGTAAAAAATCATAATATGGATTTTACGACACGGGCTTACCTTCGGATTATTTCGGTAGATGGCAGTGTGATCGAAATTTCCGAGAAAAAAATAAACATTAACGAGTATATCGAGGTAGATTGATGTTTTTTATCAGACTATGCAAATTACGTCCTGTTTAATCTACATATTATATCTTTACAACCGAGCACAAAAAATATAAGTGTTTTAAAATTAATACTTAGGCAAATAATGTTAGTTTTAAAGGTGACGCACCTGACATGATGTAAAATGAAAAAAAAAGAACAGTACCATCCGGCCGTCATTAAAACTCACTTTTTACTGTCAATTTTACGACTACATACTTCAACAAAACTTAAAAAGTAAACTCCCGTCGCTGAAATCTTGCTTTTAAAATTTTCTCGGCGAAATAAGACGCGCTTTTTATAGGATTTTAGCGACAAAACAAGTGTCATTGGTTGATGTCTCGCAAGGGAGAAAGTCACCTTGTCGGGAGTAATGGTTAAAGATGTATTTTCTATGAAGTGATTTTTTTCATAAAGGGTCATAAAAGCCCCCGTCGAAAGTTGATTTAACGACGTCTCGAGATCCCGAAATGGTTCGAGTCCAGGGAACACGTGCTACTGACAGAGCCCCGAAGGTTCGAGTCCAAAACACGCGTGTGTCTGACGGGAGACCTCTATTAATTGCCGAAAATAACTTCAACCATTCACTTTTAAGACGAATTGTTACTTATTTATTCTGTTACACAGATTAACAAGGTTCACAGAAAAAGCGTGTAGGTTTACAGGAATCCAGTTAAAATTCAATTTGAAGTCTACGAGCACAGAAGTCAATAAAACGGTCTGACACGACAGCAGAATAAAATGGTAAATTTGCCAAAATTGTCATTAATCTCAATCTAAAAATATAATAAACCCATTCTTTCACAACATCTAAACTTCGGATCCTGAACATCTGATCAACTCAATGCCTTTGTCTTGCCTCGTTATCCTGAAAAATAATAAAAAACCTGATACATGACTGAAATTATTGAAAATTATTTTATATTGAAAGCAAAACATCATAAAAGTATATCTTGATAGTACCTAATTAAAGTTTGATAGTTTCTTGAAGTCGTAAATTGCACAGGAATTAACCACTCAGACGGCCATAAAGACGCCCCGACGCCCCCAAACGTCGATACAATGTTATTAATTCTAGAAAGGTTGGTATTATTATTATTTCCAAAATCAATACTTAAATATTATTCGTCATAAGAAGATACATAAGCTATATATGTCTATATGTAGACTTAAATATATTGTCAATTAGATTTTAAAATCAAATTTTCACAGATTTGATCAACAAATATTTTTTTTTTTTATTTATTAAAAAAAATGGGAAGTCTGTTAGTTTGAGAGTGCCCAAAAGGAGATTAATTTTTAATCAAATTAGGCCATAATATTATTTTGATATGTCCAATCTGTAGAGATATTAAAACGAGTGGGTTGAGACCAACGCTAAACTCCTCACTAAAAAGTCATTCTATAAAGTATTCAAATTTTGTATGGAAAATATTCAACATATTCATGAAATGAGTTTGTTAAATTATTTTTTATTTAAATATTTTATTATGAAAACTTGATTTGAAAATAACAATTTCAAATTTTAAGTTTCCTCAGTTTGGGGTCACTTTGAAATATATGATAGTTAAAAAATGGAGAAGCACTATTCAGATATCCTTCAAAATCTAATGGGGTCTAAGCGAGTATTAAATATACAAATATGCAAAATTTTAAAGGAATCGAATGAGTACTTTAGTCTATAAAAGTAAAAGTGAAATAAACACGCCGTACATAGCACATAGTACACTACACACACACGTATACATTGTGATAAAACTTTCAGAATACAATCTCAGCATGATACTAGTTGATAATCTGCAATAAAAAATAGCCTTAAAATGCGAAATGCGAAATCATAACTCCCCACTATATCGCCTTTGGTTAGTGAGGAGTAAAAAAACACACAAGAAACTGTAAGTATTTCTTGAATTATATTCCTTTTACAGCATAAACTTAAGAATCGGGAGAGCTAAACTCAAGTCTGTACAAAGTAAGGAAGAAGATGCCTTCTGTGTCTCTTCAATTTCATTCTTTCTTTCCTCTTCTTCATTACTGTGATCTGTCTGATATTTTTTTGTCAATATGCTATTATTCCGAATTAAACCGAAGATAAACTTCTAATCACATATTTCTTCGGCAACACTATATGAGTTAAGTATAATTATGTTGTTAACTTTGGCCTGTCAATAAACCCGTCTTTGTGACCTTAATATAAACAAACAAATAATATTAGATGATATAGTGCAAGTCCAATACTCAAATTACATAGAAATAGAATAGAAATATTCAAATCCATGAATCTCATTTTCAATTCTGTGACCGTCCACGGGACAAAGGGTATTCCAAAGATATTATTAACGCGACCTATTCTGGGACTCCTCAGGTCGACCTGGAACAGCCCCTAGATTCTATCTCTACGATAATTTAGGAACGGCCATGTTTCTCAGTCGCCAATTGTACCCATTACTCATTGCCTTCACGTATTTCTTATTCATAGATCTTTGATTATTCCTTTCACGACAGATATTATTTTTATAAGATTCACTACCATTTTTTTTTAAATTTTGTCAATACTGACGTGACGGTGATGAATATGTAGAATTCTATAATAATGGGTATTTTAAATCAAACAAATGATTTGGTCTACATATATATTTTTTCCTGAATCCAGGACGACCGTTTCAGCTTATTAGGACCTTATCAACTGAATAAGCTGAAACGGTCGTCCTGGATTCAGGAAAAAATATATATATGTAGACCAAATCATTTTTTTATTTAAAATACTCATTATTCACTACCATGTCACAACGAATATCCATTTGTAATTATGCAATTTATGACAATAATTAGAATTTATGAAGCTGTAATAAGAATAATAATTACAATTTATAAAGCGCAGTTTAGTGATACACGATCACTCCAAGGGCGCTATAGCTTATTTGTAGGCTCACAGAATCATACATACATACATACCATCACGCCATGTCCCTCACGGGGTAGGCAGAGAGAACCGAACGCCACATTTTTCTATCTTGACACACATTCATCGCCTCATCAACATTCATACATCGTCTTATACACGTTCGTCTGTTGTTCACGCTTCTTACATTTCCATCTTTCAGGATATCGTTTACATGGTCGTGCCATCCTTTTCTTGGGCGCCCCCGACCTCTTATTCCATTCCTGTCAGCTTTGTATATTTTCTTCGTCAGGCGTTCTTCATTCATTCTCCCCAAGTGGCCAAACCATCACAATGTGTTAACTTTCATTCTGTTAATTACATCTTTCTTCATCTTACATTCTTTCCTTGTATCTTCATTTCGAACTCTGTCATACATCGTTCTGTTACAAATTCTTCTAAGCGATCTCATTTCAACTGCATTTATTCTGCTTTCGTGCGACTTCTGCCATGTCCAGGTCTCACTTGCATACATCAGGGTTGGCACTACGATTGGGTTATGAATGGCAACTTTAGCATCTTTTGATATGCTGCGATCATTCATAACTGGTCTAAGTGGTCACAGAATCATACCAGTCTTTAGAAGTCTACTGAAGGTGTCAATGCTCTGAGCTCCACGTATGTCAAAGTGGCGATTTATTCCACTATAAATGCCCGAAACACTGGAACCGCGATCATGACTCTGCCTTATTGAGTCTCTGCCTCTGTCCAATTATTTTAAAGAGTTGGTACTCTGTGATCCAGATGATCTCAATGTATGCTGTCTTCCTGATGGAAAATTCTTTTGACACAGTTGTTGAATGTAGGGTGAAGCCAAGTCCTTCAAAACCTTAAACAAAATCAGGCATACCTTAGAGTCTACTTGTTCTGGACATTTCAACCAGTGTAGTTCGTTGAGAAGAGGTGTTATGCGAGATCCTTTGTCAGCTCCATATATCAACCTCGCAGCTGCGTAGAATACCTACTATTTGCAATATATCAACTGTCTTAATAATGTTATGCTCTGCCTTACATTTGTGTAATATTTTGATCTGTAAATGAAACAATTTTTACTGCTGACATTTGATAGACGTCTTCAATTATAGCTTTTTAGGGACTTGATTGCTGTTTTATCAATCTTAGATAACTTAATAAAAAATATAAAAGAAAGCTGAAAGATCACCATAACCATCATGCCTTGTCTCCATAGAATCATACATATTTATAAACTTCCTTGGGGCATTCCTTTATCCATCAGAAAAGGTAAACCTTTTAGTGAAGAACTGTGAGGGATGTAATATTGTACAAGTCAGAGGAAGATAAAAAGGAGGGAATAAAAGAAACATTTATTTCGTCTTAATGGTTCTATGCATTGGGGGGAAACGGTTCTTGTATTACTTATACATAGGGTTGCCAAAACTTTAAGGATTTAAAGTGTCAAAATCATGAGCTACCTAATATATGCATAATGAATCTTATGTAGTCCAATTCATAAAAATTCAGCACCTACGCTGGCTTGAAGACCATTTTCGGTTTTTAAAGTTCTTATTAATTACAATGTGATATGCCACTAAATTTAAGAAAAAAAATTGGAACGTTTTCGACTTTCATCCATCTTCAGCAATGTTGTTACTTAAACGAGTTTAAAATCAGTGAATGTTAAAAGCTAACTGTGAAAAGTTAGTGGAAGTAAAACTATAGAGTGTTACATATATTATTTGAATATATGTATTATTTGAATACTCTGATTTACCTTATTTTTCATTGCTGTGTTTGGTGTTTTACTTTATTTTGAATATTTCATATGTACATATTCCCGTGAATAACTCCATAGAAGAGACCACGCGCAGATCGCAAATAAATGTATTTTTGCTTAGTTGTTATTATTATCGGCCTTCATGGCTCAGTTGGTTTAGTTATGTGACTGCTGATCCAAAGGTACCGGGTTCGATTCCCGGTGGAGACACAGTTTTTAATTGTGTTCTCAGTCTGGATCTGCGAGACGATTAATATTGTGTCTCCAGAATGTGGCAACTTGTTATTGGGTGCGTGTTAAATTAATATTTGACATACCTAGTACCTATTAGTTGCCCGGGAAGCAATATAAAATATACCTAATAAAACAATGTGCATATCGCTCCCCCTCCACGGCGAATCATTGTGTATGTAAACAATTGAATTGATAATTTGCTATATTCGTGCCATACACACTATACATAGATGGTTTCAATGCTACTTTAGTAATTGCTTTACTTTGTATCTTTGTGTATGTAAACAATTGAATTGATAATTTGCTATATTCGTGCCATACACACTATACATAGATGGTTTCAATGCTACTTTAGTAATTGCTTTACTTTGTATCTTTGTGTATGTAAACAATTGAATTGATAATTTGCTATATTCGTGCCATACACACTATACATAGATGGTTTCAATGCTACTTTAGTAATTGCTTTACTTTGTATCTTTGTGTATGTAAACAATTGAATTGATAATTTGCTATATTCGTGCCATACACACTATACATAGATGGTTTCAATGCTACTTTAGTAATTGCTTTACTTTGTATCTTTGTGTATGTAAACAATTGAATTGATAATTTGCTATATTCGTGCCATACACACTATACATAGATGGTTTCAATGCTACTTTAGTAATTGCTTTACTTTGTATCTTTGTGTATGTAAACAATTGAATTGATAATTTGCTATATTCGTGCCATACACACTATACATAGATGGTTTCAATGCTACTTTAGTAATTGCTTTACTTTGTATCTTTGTGTATGTAAACAATTGAATTGATAATTTGCTATATTCGTGCCATACACACTATACATAGATTGTTTCAATGCTACTTTAGTAATTGCTTTACTTTGTATCTTTGTGTATGTAAACAATTGAATTGATAATTTGCTATATTCGTGCCATACACACTATACATAGATGGTTTCAATGCTACTTTAGTAATTGCTTTACTTTGTGTATGTAAACAATTGAATTGATAATTTGCTATATTCGTGCCATACACACTATACATAGATGGTTTCAATGCTACTTTAGTAATTGCTTTACTTTGTATCTTTGTGTATGTAAACAATTGAATTGATAATTTGCTATATTCGTGCCATACACACTATACATAGATTGTTTC
Source organism: Molanna angustata (assembly GCA_963576475.1). Lineage (NCBI taxonomy): Eukaryota > Metazoa > Arthropoda > Insecta > Trichoptera > Molannidae > Molanna > Molanna angustata. The sequence goes on from OY754982.1 coordinate 29,084,666, forward strand.
AATGCTACTTTAGTAATTGCTTTACTTTGTATCTTTGTGTATGTAAACAATTGAATTGATAATTTGCTATATTCGTGCCATACACACTATACATAGATGGTTTCAATGCTACTTTAGTAATTGCTTTACTTTGTATCTTTGTGTATGTAAACAATTGAATTGATAATTTGCTATATTCGTGCCATACACACTATACATAGATGGTTTCAATGCTACTTTAGTAATTGCTTTACTTTGTGTATGTAAACAATTGAATTGATAATTTGCTATATTCGTGCCATACACACTATACATAGATGGTTTCAATGCTACTTTAGTAATTGCTTTACTTTGTATCTTTGTGTATGTAAACAATTGAATTGATAATTTGCTATATTCGTGCCATACACACTATACATAGATTGTTTCAATGCTACTTTAGTAATTGCTTTACTTTGTATCTTTGTGTATGTAAACAATTGAATTGATAATTTGCTATATTCGTGCCATACACACTATACATAGATGGTTTCAATGCTACTTTAGTAATTGCTTTACTTTGTATCTTTGTGTATGTAAACAATTGAATTGATAATTTGCTATATTCGTGCCATACACACTATACATAGATGGTTTCAATGCTACTTTAGTAATTGCTTTACTTTGTATCTTTGTGTATGTAAACAATTGAATTGATAATTTGCTATATTCGTGCCATACACACTATACATAGATTGTTTCAATGCTACTTTAGTAATTGCTTTACTTTGTATCTTTGTGTATGTAAACAATTGAATTGATAATTTGCTATATTCGTGCCATACACACTATACATAGATTGTTTCAATGCTACTTTAGTAATTGCTTTACTTTGTATCTTTGTGTATGTAAACAATTGAATTGATAATTTGCTATATTCGTGCCATACACACTATACATAGATGGTTTCAATGCTACTTTAGTAATTGCTTTACTTTGTATCTTTGTGTATGTAAACAATTGAATTGATAATTTGCTATATTCGTGCCATACACACTATACATAGATGGTTTCAATGCTACTTTAGTAATTGCTTTACTTTGTATCTTTGTGTATGTAAACAATTGAATTGATAATTTGCTATATTCGTGCCATACACACTATACATAGATTGTTTCAATGCTACTTTAGTAATTGCTTTACTTTGTATCTTTGTGTATGTAAACAATTGAATTGATAATTTGCTATATTCGTGCCATACACACTATACATAGATGGTTTCAATGCTACTTTAGTAATTGCTTTACTTTGTGTATGTAAACAATTGAATTGATAATTTGCTATATTCGTGCCATACACACTATACATAGATGGTTTCAATGCTACTTTAGTAATTGCTTTACTTTGTATCTTTGTGTATGTAAACAATTGAATTGATAATTTGCTATATTCGTGCCATACACACTATACATAGATGGTTTCAATGCTACTTTAGTAATTGCTTTACTTTGTATCTTAGTGTATGTAAACAATTGAATTGATAATTTGCTATATTCGTGCCATACACACTATACATAGATTGTTTCAATGCTACTTTAGTAATTGCTTTACTTTGTATCTTTGTGTATGTAAACAATTGAATTGATAATTTGCTATATTCGTGCCATACACACTATACATAGATGGTTTCAATGCTACTTTAGTAATTGCTTTACTTTGTATCTTTGTGTATGTAAACAATTGAATTGATAATTTGCTATATTCGTGCCATACACACTATACATAGATGGTTTCAGTGCTACTTTAGTAATTGCTTTACTTTGTATCTTTGTGTATGTAAACAATTGAATTGATAATTTGCTATATTCGTGCCATACACACTATACATAGATGGTTTCAATGCTATTTTAGTAATTGCTTTACTTTGTATTTTTTTTTTTCAACATTGAATAATTCTGCTTTTTTGTATTCTTCTTCTTCTTTTTTAATTTCAATTGAATTGCACGTTTCTATTTCATTGTGTATTTTCTTTTTTAAATAAATATTGTGTTTGTTTTCTCCATTGTATTTACTTTTTGTATTTGTTTGTGTAATTAATGTGTGTAATCTTACCCATTGTTGTTCTTGTTGTGCCGACACTACATACATACCAATCCATGGCATTCTTTGACTGAATTAATAAATATACGGGACATGTGATAACCCTGCTTTAACACAAAGAATGAACTTTTGTTTCGCTTCCTCTGATATTAAAGTTTGGACACGACAAAACTAGTGTTGGGTGGCAATAAGAATACAAAGGTGGGTAGGTATGTATGTATTTATACGATAATGTCCCAGCCCTTAAAGAGATTAAACGTTAACAGTTAAATTAATAGGTAGGTACCTACTGCGTGATATTTGGGAGGCCATTAAGAATAAGGAACATAATATTATTTGATAACGTTCTGCGCTCAGTTTAATATGACCACAACATCTTTACAGATAAGACGTAAATAGAAATTAAAGTATAATCCAACTGTCGATTTGTTCAAGAGAATTTTATTCTCTTAACCTATCGACAAAGTTTCATCCCAAGATACGCGAGATTTGTATGCACGGTCTATATTTTTCACGGCTTTTTCAATTTTGAAGTCAAAAACACCAATTTAGAGGCTTCGCAGCATATACTCGGGATTTACTCAGAATTCGGAGTAGGACATTTAGTGTGTCTGTGTGTGTGTGTCCGTCCCCCCTTGTAACTTTTGATCCGCTCAATTTACAGAGCCCAAAATTTCAGACTATATAAACAGTACTAGACCTACAAAACGTCTATACTCAGAATTTTGATTTTTTGTTTCAGTCAGGGGTTATCAACTTTTGAATTTTTACTTCATTTTTCCATATATCTCAAAAACCATAAAAGCTAGAACGCTGAAAATTGGTACAAATATAGACAAATATCAAATCTCAAAAGGGTTTTATCAAAAAAAAAACAGAGTATCTCAAACATTATTTATTAATAAAAATATTTTTTTTATGATTAATTTATGTGTTTAACTGCCTATATTTCCAAAGATTTTAAAAATATCAAAAAAAGCCGAAACACCTCAGCTAGTTAATATAATTTTCTATAAAAAATATCACCTTTATAGTACATCTTAATTTTTTTTTAACAATCTTTATAAAAATTGAATTTAGTGACGACATTGCTTCATACAATTTGTATGGCAGTCGCATATACACAATGTCGAGATGAATTTTGATACTTCATCTCCAAACATACATACCATCATGCTATTTCATATTCTGGGTAGGAAAAAGGACTGACCTCCATACTATCCTATCTTGACACACATACCTACATGTGTTGTTTAAAAAACAAAATATCATAAAATATTCAATCATTTGGATTTATGGGTTTATAGTTTAGTAGATACTTATTCTTTAACTATACATACTATCGCTATCGACAGTTGGATCTCATGTGTTACATGCAACTAGTTTAAAAATCAACTGTACCGTATCCAGCGTGTGTATCTCATTGTCACAAAAACATGACATCAGATATTTGACGTTTGTGTGTTTTGGATATGAGACGCCATTTGTCAAAATCCATCTCCTCGTCTTCCTTAAATGTATTTCATTACATTATCTGCGAACAGTTTATCTGGTGCCCTCCACAGCGAGAGCGCTTCATGATATTATTAAACGGAACCCATAAATCGTACTCTTTTTGCAGAACCTTCGTGACAAATCACAGCTCGTTATTATAGAAACACCTCGCCATAACTCATAACCACCCAGAACGGCCCTGGCTGCCAGATATGCGTCCTTCAAGAACCTCGCCTCGTAATACCGGGGTACAAATTGAAGTATTTTGTGGTGTTTTAAGCAGTCCATTTAAAATAAACCAAAGAGGTTATTTTGACAGATGAAATCATAGAGAAGAAATAATCGGATATCAGCTATGGAAACCAAATAGCTCTAAATCTACACATAATTGGTCTTACTTCCTATTTGCAATTTCTGTTAAAGCCATAGATTTTTATTATAATATACCAGACTTAGTACTCCGTGCAAAAAGTGAGTCATGGAATATCGCGCGTTTGACGTTTTAGTTGGAAACATATTTCAGTTTTCCTTACATTTCAACACATCCTAGATAACAATTCTCTAAATCTTAATAATTAAAATGTTTTTTAGACAGATAAATCCGAAAACCATTCACATTAGTCGTTATTTTCTATAGAAAAACGATGTGGTCTAGAAACAAAACGTCAAAAATTCCCTCGGAAAAATGACTCACTTCGATTCACACAAAATTTGCCAATGATATCTAGTACATATATTTTAATAAAAATCTATGGTTTAAGCTGATACTTACCCAGTGGCCGAAACTGACAGCATTGGATTAAACTCGTATTTAAGGCCCGATATGTTTATAATTCTTCTTAATTTGTGTATGAATCTTCTATTCTGCTCTCCTTACTATTATTCTAAAATCTGTTGAGAAATTGATGTAAAACGAGTGGGTTGTGGCCGACGCTATACTCCTCACTACCAAGTCACCCCACAAAGTACTCAAATTTTGTATAGATCATGTTTTCAGCATTTTCGTGAAAGGAGTTTGTTAAATTATTTTTGTTTTTTTGCCTTTTATGAAATAAGTGTGCATTTGAAAATAAAAGTATCACAATTTAAGTTCCCTGAGCTTGGGGTCACTTTGAATTATTTAATAAATTACAAAAAATGAGAAGCACTGATAAGATATCCATCAAAATCTGATGGGGTCTCAGCGAGTATTAGACATACAAATTTGCAAAATTTGTGTATGTTAAATGGTGGACTGTATTGCAAATAAATGAATCAACACTACGGACAAATCAGAACTACAGTTTGGTAGCACTTACCCTTCTTGCAGATCCCAATCCACCGAAGCCTTGGAGAAAGAAATTCGGGAATTGGAGTTGGAAGAGAAATTAGGATAGGCTTCTTTTTGCGAACTTACACCCAAATTCACTATCACAGATTTCTAATGATACAAATATGGTTCAAAATGAATGAGAACTTTTTTAAACAAATTATAAATGGTTACTGATGTAACAATGCGAAAAAAAATGGCAACTGATGTTGCTCCCACTGATGTTTGAAATCGAATGAAATATGTAACAAAAAAAACCACCTACATCCACAATAGTAGGTAGGTATTATCAAAATGACCCAACATACCCCGGCTCCTGAAATATTAATTTCAGAACCTGGGCCTGAAGTCACAAAAGAACAAAAAAAAAAACAAAAAAATGTTGGTAAAACTAAACACAAAAATTATCATGAATAATTAACAAATTACAACTAACTTACTAACTATGTCATCGTTGCCTACTAATTGGGCAGCTTAAAAAGTTTGACGACTGGTCGCCGTACAATCTTCTTGGACGTTTGTACGTCCACCACCCTCACCACCGAGTCTGGGCCGGGAAAACATTTGATAATTCGTCCCATTGGCCACTGCATTGGCCTTGTATTTGCTTCATCAATCAGTACTAGATCTCCAACTTGTAAGTTGGGTGACTGATCTGTCCACTTTGCTCGATTTTGTAATGTATGTAAATATTCACGCCTCCATCGGGTCCAGAAATGTTGTGCCATTTGTTGCAATAATTGCCAACGAGATAAACGATTCATTGGGACATCCTTGGCATTTAGTTCTGGTACTGCAACAAGAGGTGCGCCGATCAAGAAGTGTCCAGGAGTCAAGACATCAATCTCTGCTGGATCTGTAGAAAGAGGCGAGAGAGGTCTAGAGTTCAAAATTGCTTCGATGCGACAAAATACTGTTGATAATTCTTCAAAAGTGAGAACTTGCTCTCCAACAACCTTTCTTAATACGGATTTTGCCGATTTTATTCCAGCCTCCATCAACCCATTGAAATGTGGGGCAGAAGGCGGACTGAAATGCCAATTTATGTTACGAATTGACATGAACTGAGTGAGATTATCATGGCACTCTCTGGTATGTAAATATTTGCAAAGTTCATCCAAATGTTTATTGGCACCGATAAAATTAGTACCACAATCACTAAACAAATTTTCACAAATTCCTCTTCTAGCAACAAAACGGTCCAAAGCAGCTAGAAAGGCTTCCGTTGTTAAATCCGAAACCAATTCAAGGTGAACAGCTTTAGTCGACAAACAGACAAACAAACATAAATATGTTTTCAGCTGCTTCGCACCACGTCGTCTGCTTTCTTTACTAAGAAAATATCCTCCATAATCAATACCGACATTCAAAAATGCACGACCTTCACGAAATCGAGATGATGGAATATCACCCATAAAAGGTTGAATTTTACGTGGATTTGCTTTAAAGCAAGTCAAACATTTACGCAATCTCTTTCGAATGGTATTACGTGCAGATACAATCCAAAATTGTTGACTGAGTACTGATTGCAGTGTTCTAGATCCAATGTGTAAATATATTTTATGATAATGATCTATCAGTAAATTGGTTAATACATGATTCTTTGGCAACAAGATTGGGTGTTTAGCATTTTCCGTAAGATTAGAGTGTCGCAATCGACCTCCTACACGTATGACACCAACATCATCCAAAAACGGTGCAAGGTTCCGTATTGAAGATTTTAATTTATCACTGCGATTCAATGCAATTATTTCATCACGAAAACAAATAGACTGAATGTATTTGATTAATATGGAACGTGCTGCTGTAATTTCACAGAGATTCAAATGTTTATTAACATTTCGCTTGCAAGATGATAATCGACAATTCCGACTGAAACGACAACACCATGCTGTAACATTCACCAATTTGGTAAACGATGAATATCTATAAAATATATTGAAGTCTTCCATATTCTGTTGAATGACTAAAACAGTAGGAATATCTGGTGATTTCCTTTCTGGAAGATCTTCCATGCTTATATTGACGTTACTAGCAATTGGCCAATACTCAAGTGGGGTTGAGAGCCACGATGGTCCATTCCACCATAATAACGAATCTACAATGCATGTGGGTGACAATCCCCTGGACCCAAGATCTGCAGGATTATCTGATGATCTCACATGATACCAACTATCAATTGGAACTTTATCGCTGATTTGTGAAACTCGATTCGCGACAAAAGTTTTTAACAAGTATGATGGTGTTTTAATCCATGCTAAAACAATAGATGAATCAGTGAATGCGAATGTCCTATCAATAGGTATTTCATCTTTATAATGATTATATGTATATGACAATAATTTTGATAACAAGTGCGAAGCGCAAAGTTCAAGACGAGGTATCGACAACGTTTTGAGAGGTGCGACTTTAGTTTTAGCCAGTAATAATCGCACTTCTGGATTTGAAGTATCAATATTTGAACAACAATATACTACGGCAGCATAACCTAAATTTGAAGCGTCTGAGAATCCAACCAAATAACAGTTCTGTATGTTTCCAAGATGACGAGGTATATCTAAAAATGCTAAATTATGAAGATTTGACATAAGATTTTCCCACCTGGTTTGGATGTTATCAGGCGTAGGGTCATCCCATTCCAATCCAAGCTTCCATAATTCTTGGAGTAAACATTTTGCCACAAAGATAACAGGCGAGATCCACCCTAGTGGATCAAATATACGTGCTACACAGGATAAAATATTTCTTTTGGTGGCAATCATCTCTGGTGATGTTATTTGGTAGGTGAATGAATCACTATTAGGATTCCAATATATCCCAAGAATTTTGATTCCGCCGTCAGAACCCAAATTCAAACTCAATGGAACCTCCCGATGATCCTCAGGAAGATCACTGAGAAAATCTTGTGAATTACTCGCCCATTTACGCACTTCAAAACATCCCAATTTGAGTAATGAAATGAGTTCGTTCCTTATGGACAATGCATCATCCACAGTTTGCCCACCACTCAGAATATCATCTAGATATACATTTTGCAATATTATTTTTGACGCTCTTGGAAAATTATGTTTTTCTCTGACCGCTAACTCGTTCAGTGTCCGTATTGCTAAGAAGGGTGAAGAAGCAACACCATATGTAACAGTGTTTAATTCGTATTGCTTAAGGGGTTCGTCTGGAGACTCACGCCACAATATCCTTTGGTAAGGACGATCTTCTTCTCGAATTAGGATTTGTCTATACATCTTACAAATATCAGATGTAAAAGCTATTTTGAACATTCTGAAACTACAAATCAAGTGAATAATATCCGATTGTAGTTTTGGTCCAACGAAAACAACATCATTCAATGACTTATTTGACGTTGTGTGTGAACTGGCATCAAAAACAACGCGAAGTTTTGTAGTGGAGCTAAGAGGTTTGATAATACAGTGATGTGGTATCAAATATTTTGTGAGTGAGTGTTCTGACATTGACAGCTCTCTCATATGACCAAGAGTTTCATACTCTCTCATGAATGCAATGTAATCTCTCTGCAATTCTGGCTTGAATTTGAGAGTTCTTTCTAATCGATGAAAACGCAATAAAGCATTTTGTTCTGAAGATCCTAATGTATTATAATCATTTTTCAATAGTAATGGAACTACAAAACGTCCCGATGGATTGCAATATGTTTGTGATTTAAATACTTCTTCACATGTCTTGTCATCTTCCGATTGATAATGTTGATTTGGTATGTCTTCGATTTCCCAGAATTGATGAAGATGATGTTCTAAGGATGATACGCAAAGTGTTACATCATTAGATTTTATGGATTCACTTTTTGGTATAACAGGGATGCTTCCCATAATTACGATCCCCAAAACAGTGTTAATACCTATTGGCAAATCAGTTGGACCCTCAACAAGTCCAGGTCTTAATAATTTGGCAAATACTGAGGCTCCCAATAAGACATCTATTTCTCCTGGGATACCAAACTTTTCATCCGCCAATTGAGAGTGATTTAGGTATTCTAAAAATGATGTTTGTACTTCACAACTGGGTAAACAATGTGTAATTTTATCTAACACTAAAGCATCTATCTGATATGTCATTCTATTATTAAACTTTGAATAGAATGTAAAGGATGCTCCTGTATGAATTGTGTTGTTAGACATTCCAATTCCTTGTATGGAAACATTTTTACTGTAGGTATTTAAACCTAATAATTTACAAGCTTTAAGTGAAATGAAATTTGATTGACTGGCTGTATCTAGTAAAGCACGCAAGCAATGTGCTTTACCTGCCTGTCCTTGTACGATGATTGTTGCAGTTGACAGTAACTCTACCATTCTGGCCCTCTGTCGAAGGCAACTGGCAGTCACAAAAGGTTCAGGTTGATTAGTCGCAGGTGAGCTCGGATCCGATGGTTGAGTAATTTTGGGAATAAAATGCAATAAACTGTTGTGTTTTCCATTGCACTGCTTGCAAGATGACTTTGATTTACATAAATTCAATCTATGTCCTCTCTGTAGACAATTGATACATAATCTGTATTGTTTGATTAGTTCAAACCTTTCCTTTGGAGCCAATGACAGAAATTTGGAACAATGATAGATAGGATGGTTAGTCTTTGAACTACAACAAATACAATGATGATTTTCTTCTGAGGATATACCAGTAACGAATACTTTGGTTGCCTGATTTCTGTGTTTCGTCAATGAACTGTTAGAGGTTGGTAAAACCTCCAATATACCACAATGATTTTCTAAAAATTTTAGCAATTCGTTAAAGGTGGGGACCGTGTTGTGTTCAACGGTCAACTCAAATTTTGTTCTAATATCAATTGATAATTTTCTAAGTACAATATTCAATAATAAAAATGACCATTCTTTTACAGGAAATCCCAGTGAATCCAATCCAAACGTATTCTCTTTAAGTATGTCAACAAATGCTCGAAGGTTTTCTTTGTTTTTATTGAACGAGAAATTCAATATATGATCAATATGTGCGTCAGCTATGAGACGTTTGTTTTCGTATCTTTCTATCAAAATACGATACGTTACACTATAGTTTTCCGGAGATAATGGCAAATGCTTGACGAGACGTAACGGTTCAATGTCTAATAAACTCACTAAATATTGCATCTTCTGTACATTTCCAAGTGAACAGTTTTCATCAATCATGGATTTGAAGAGATTATTGAAGTTTATCCACTCTGTTGCTTTCCCAGAAAATTTAGGTATTTCAAGTATTGGTAATTTTAAACTGTTACCTCCTTTTTGTTGGTTAGCAATTTTACTTTCAGAAAATATGTCATAGTATACATATTTGATTTCCTTGTACATTGACATGAAACTATCATATTCCACATAATGATTTTTCTCATCAAAATCTTTAGATTCAGATTCAATGTCAATATGAGCTTGAACAAATTTGGCTTTAATTTCCTCCAATTCTTTAAATCCTATTTCAAAACTCTTGACATCTTTAGCTGACCCAATTATGGCACACTTTGACAAGTTAAGCAAGGCGACTAACTCTCGCTTTGCGAGTTTATAAATGATAAATGCTGACATTGTAGCTAAGTGTCAAGATCAATCTGTAAACGAACAACTGTCAAAAAATCAAATGTAAACAAAATGACAAAACAAGATGGCGACTAAGATGGCTGACCAATCAAAGACAAGAAGTGTAAATGATCTTACCACAGTAAAACTACAACTTTTTGCAAATTTATTGTTACAAAAATTTGACACAATGCAAATATTAATGGCAAATATTAATTACAACAAAGAATATTAATACAAAATTATCTGACGAAATCTGTGACCATGTGCATGTACAATAAATAAACCACTGCAATTCTGCTCTGTCCGTATGAATTTAAAACAAAACGACAAAATTATCCGGAGAAGTGACCAAACAAATGTATGTTAAATGGTGGACTGTATTGCAAATAAATGAATCAACACTACGGACAAATCAGAACTACAGTTTGGTAGCACTTACCCTTCTTGCAGATCCCAATCCACCGAAGCCTTGGAGAAAGAAATTCGGGAATTGGAGTTGGAAGAGAAATTAGGATAGGCTTCTTTTTGCGAACTTACACCCAAATTCACTATCACAGATTTCTAATGATACAAATATGGTTCAAAATGAATGAGAACTTTTTTAAACAAATTATAAATGGTTACTGATGTAACAATGCGAAAAAAAATGGCAACTGATGTTGCTCCCACTGATGTTTGAAATCGAATGAAATATGTAACAAAAAAAACCACCTACATCCACAATAGTAGGTAGGTATTATCAAAATGACCCAACAATTTGTAAAGTATCAAATAAGTACATTAGTCTAAAAATCGATAAAGTAGAATAAACACGCCGTACATAGCACATAGTAGGTACACAGCACACACACACAGATACATTGTGCTGAAACTTTCAGAATACAATCTCAGAATGATACTACATAGTAAAAATAACCTTTAAATTTGCGAATTCATAGCCCCTCACTATATCCCCTTGGGGTAGTGAGGAGTAAAACTATAAACTATTACTTTGTTTACACTACGAATGAAATTTTGAATTTAACTAGTTTCAAAGCGATCGCTTCTTCCTTAGGACTGATGAAAACTTGAAAAAAACTGTTTAAAATCTCCCACAAGGTCGACTCCGAAAATATAAGAGTACATAAACCAACAATGATTATTACACAAAGCAATAATTATATGTAACGTCTTCAAGGTGAAGCTTTCCCATATCTCTCTCCTGAACTGAACACGACCATTGAAGAATAACTAATTTGTAAGACACGCAATTACTCCACGCATGATTCGCTGTTTCACAGAATCCAGGGAACACATCGCTACAGATTAATTAGGTAGTAACAATCTACATAAGATGTACTCGGGATCATGTTTAAGGGAAAACAAGAAGATTAAGGATCCTGTATAATTTATCCCAAACAGTGTAACATACATACATATTAACCTTGTTAAAGGAATACAGATAGTTGATAATGACAAAACGAACTAGTCAGTGTTATTTGTTGTAAACGTGGCTCCAAAATTTAACTGTAAATAAAGAAATAAATATATAACAACAGTTCAGGGGTGACATCTGTGCGAGACACTGTAATCTCATTTATAATGACTGTTGCTTCCATTGTTTACAAATAAACTAATTTCTCAATAGATGGCGTTATAAAAAAGGATTTCCGTTACTTCATAGATGGCAATAGTATTGTTCCTTTTTTCAGGTGAATTGTAACACCCTATTCAAAATATATAGAACTTACAAAAAATTACATTGATAAGGGAACTCAATAAGAAGGCATAATTGGTGAACGTTGCGCAAGCGCAAGTGATCGCGTAAACCAGCCGATGACAGGTCGTAAGCCCTGTAGGTGCCTCGAGTTCCTGGTTCTTCTACAATATCCCTCTATTGAGATGTTAAAGTTTGTCAATAAAAATATATAAGACTTATTCGATAATTATTAAGTATGTAAATAAACAAGTGGAATCCCACCAGGCAATGCGTTTTTGTGGGAATTACAAAAATCATTAATGAAAAAAAATGATCCTGAACATTTTTTTGTTAACAAATTGAAATACAGTACCTACCTATTGTAAGCAAAGAGCGGTTTCTCCGTAAACTTTAAAATATATGAAAGAAATTTAAAAGAAAAAAACATACATCCATAAAATGAAGTAACTGCTAGTTTTGTCCGTTATACGTAAGCAGATGTCGTTCATTAGTATGTACAGCGACAATTTTTGTTGGGTCTGAAGAGATAGGAATTTGTGGAAAATCAGTTTTTTATTCCGACATTTGACACAGTCCCGCTGGGGATAAACGTTTGATAAACTCGGATATATTCTTTAAGTTCCATTCCAAGTCAAACTTGGTATACTCGCGAAATGGAACTTATATAATTTTATCTCCGATTGGGGAATTGTACGTAAACTAAAACTTTATTGACAAATAAATAAAAAACACAAATCTTTTATTTCGTTTGAAGACAAAATGTCAACATGTCGAAACAAAAATTAAGTGGTTCGTTATTTTTTCCGTTCTTAATTATGTCTGACTTCGTATTTAAGCATCTTTCAAAATCTCATTCTTTCGTATACTTTCTTTGTTAGGCGTTCATCATTCATTCTCTCTACATGTCCGAAACATAGCGAAGCATTTTTCTTCGTTCTATTCACAATATCTCTTTCAATCTTGCATTTTCGTCTAATAGCTGTGCACAATGCAATAGTCATTCCAACAATAATGTATGCAAGTGAGACATGGACATGGCAGAAGAAGCATAAAAATAAAATGAACCCTGTGGAAATGAGGTCCATAAGACGAATGTGTGATAAAACAATCTATGATAGGATAAAGAATGTGAAACAATGTCTTCATCTTGGACAATGTACAGTTAGCGGCAAACTTCTTGAATACGTCACCCGAAGTGCGCAGTACGTAATTTGTGTTTTTTTTTGCTTGGTGGGTATGTGAGCAAACCGCTCCCCTCCACGACGATAATACTCAAGTCTCTTGCCAGAAGCTATAACTATTTGACTCAAATTTTAAAATTTTAAATTAAAAAAATTAATTTGTTTTTATTATTTATTTTTTCTATCAACAATTTCCAACTAAGTATTGGGTTTAATTCCGAAGACGAATTAAAAAAAATTGAATGTACATAAAAGTCATTAAAAACACAAGAACTGTTTATTACATAAAACTATATCCATTTTATAATAGGTACATTAGTGATGTTCTTTTGTCAATTTAATCTTATTAAACATCCTTTATTTTAATAATTTTAAGGTTTTTTCGTTAACACAGTGGAAGTTCATAATTATTAAATAAAAGGTATTATTTTTAATAATTAAATAACATAAGTTCAAGTTCCTATATCTTCACCTTTACTTAAATAATTTTGTTTTGTATGCATTAATTGATTTAGGTACATGTTTTTATATTTATTGTGTCATTTTCTTAATAATACTGTATTTTTATGATATATGTATACTCCCATACCTAGCTATTAATTATTTTACATTAGTAATTTCTACATATACGCATATACCTACTTACCTAGCTTTAATATATTGAAATTTGTATAGTTTTAATTTTTTTGCAATATGTTTATATGTATCATAAATATTCCTATATCAGTTGAATTCTCTACCTTGTAATAGTCATTATTCATTCTTATAATAAATTGTTGTATGTATCTTTTATTTATTGAACATTTTACCATGTATAATTAGGTTTTCCCTATTTCTTAGTAATTACTTGTATTCAGCTTTCTTTTCTCTGTATGTATTAACTTTGTATTCCCGACTCCCCCATCTCCCTCATACCTCACGCACCGCCCATTTGCTATTTTACCTCTGATGATGCTGGCTGAGTCCAGTGAAAGCGCTTAGGCATTAAAAATAAAAACTCATTTTTTCCTACAATTTTGTATATAACTGTCTGTTTCCAGAATGAAATTAAATAAATATAAAAAAATATATAGTAAAAGAAAACATTTAAACAATTGTTTTACAACGTTAATTATCACAATACAAAATATCACTGCTGTCATCTGTGTAAAATATGATATTCATAAACCATTTAAATAAATTACAAATATAAACAAGACAAATTAAATTGTAAAATAACATCTCTCCGTCTCCCAATTTGAATAATTCATCAGAACCGATTGCCTGCAGGTAATCAAATATGTAACTATTGGTCCAGTCTATTTGCATACAGCATCACTAATCTATGCACACATATTACATTATACAGAAACACGTGTTAACAGCCGATAACCAATAATAATATATTCAACAATAACGTTATAGAAAAAACATTGATGAATTCGTCATCGGTAACAAAGAATAAATTGTTGTCATTAGAAGCAAAGATGTAAAGCTAAATTTCGCGTAAAAAAAAGTAAAGGCTCTGAATAAGTTATCAACAAAAACCTCTCTATTAGTCGATTAGTCTTGCAGCCAATAAGCTTTGTATGGAGAAAGAAGAATCTAAATAAATTTATCTTCTGCTGGGGATCGAACCCAGGACGCCTGCACAGAAACCAAATAGCGGTTGACACAGTTGGTAAGCCTGCTAAGTTGGTAAACTTAGAAAGATCGTAGCACTCTTGATAATTTTACGAATATACCCGTCTGTCCAAAAGCGCACCTGGAAGTCAATAGGCTTTGTTTGGAGTAAAAATATCGCAATCATACTTGATAATTTATCGAATTATATCCCTTTCTCCAAACGCGCACATATAAATCAATTAGCTTTGCAGCCAATAACCTTTGTTTGGAGTAGAAAGAGCGTAGCCCTCTTGATAATTAATCGAATATACCCGTCTGTCCAAACGCGTACCTGGAAGTCAATAAGTTTTGTTTAGAGTATAAATATCGCAATTATACTTGATAATTTATCGAATATCGCCCGTAGTCCAAACGCCCACATATAAGTCAATTAGCTTTGCAGCCAATAAGCTTTGTTTGGAGTAAAAAGAGCGTAGCCCTCTTGATAATTTATCGACTATACCCGTCTGTCCAAAAGCGCACCAAGTCAATATGCTTTGCAGTTAATAATATTTGTTTCAAATATAAAAATTGTGCACTCAGTCTTGATAGTGTATCGACAAAAATTCCTCTTGTCCAAACGCGCACATAGAATTCAATCAGCCTTGCAGCCACAAAGCTTTGTTTCGTCTAAAAAGATCATGCGAACCTGATTTTAAACTAAAGAATATAATAATTGTCTATCGCCTGGCGAACATTCTGGCGGAAAGGGGAAGTCGACTAGTGACTAATCATAAATATATGGCGATGACTAGTCTCGGCTGAAAATCGATAACTTTACGTAATAAAAAGGGGCGACACGGAAATAAAACCTCGCATAAGAAATTCATTGTTTGTCAATGTTTGCACAACTTAAACATGAATAATTTAATGTGATAAGGTCTCAAATCAATACAAGAAATGAAAAAAAAATGTAGCTTTGATCTTTTACCCTCCACGTTTCCCATCAAGACCAACTTTTTGAAGTTATGTCGAGTCCATTTGACAATGTTTCCAATACATTAAAAAATTTGCTATAAACGGATTGACGACAGACGATCTTTAATCTACTGTTGTACAATAAATATGGAAACGTTAGCTCTAACAGCAGTCCATGGTATTCAAAACATTCTCTGCCAACACCACATTTCGAAAGCATCAATTTATTATCTTTCTCTCTTAGAGCCCCTGTCTCTAATCTATTAGCTATTAAGATTTGGGTTCATTATACTCTTCCTAAGAAGCGGACTACGCAGCGATGTGCTGTGGAGGGTTTGCAATATGTTAAAGAAAATATTTGTATCTTAAAAATACCCGGGTTGCAAGAAGGTTACACAGAATTCGGAAGATTGTTCTACAGTCGGGCTGCTGGGTTGAGTTCGAGAAGCAATTGGTTCATGGATGTTGAAGGTTAACTGGATATGAAAGGTACTGGATATAAATAAAAGAACAATTATGGAATTCAACCAAAAAGTGACAATTTCAAACATTACAGAATAAAGTATGAAACACAATTTACAGAAGTCCGTGTTATATTCCTATCCAGTAAATGCACAATTTAGTAGATATTATTGCCAAAAAAGAGAGCTGTTTAATTCAGTAACCAATTTATCTTCTGTAAGAGAGTATTTAATTCAGCATCTTCGTTCTTAAAATAAATTACCTATTATGTCCATTATAGATAGATTTAAATACATCAGGGTAACCATTCCTTCGGAATTAAGAAGTGGGCGAAGTATTCAGGCTTTTTTATCGATCGTTAGACCTAAAATAACATTTTTGTTCTAACCATCGCTGAGCAACATCGTAATATTTACTGCACAGTTGAGGCCGTTTTCTTGCGAAACGCCTCACACTCTCCACACCACAATGACGAAGAGGATCAATGGCCCAAACTGCGATGGATGGACTCCGTTAGCGCTGATACATCGACATTGCAGACCTGAAACTGGGGAACAAAAGCAACAAACAGCCAAGAATGAAGGAGACACGATTACGACAATTGCCGTTTATTAATATTGCAAAGAACACCGCAGTTGATGTAGGAAATAAATCTTTTTGCTAAACCTAAAATTATGATTATAGTGAATGTAAGGTGTGGAGTAGGAGTTGATGGTAGGTGGTTAGTGATGTTAGCGAAAGTAAATAGCGATGTTTGTGAAGTTATTTATTCAGCAGCAACCACACCACCACGAGTGAGGTAACCAGGAGTTATGGTTATTAGAAGGACTATGTTATATGAAATAACGTAAATATTTCTTATTCCACCGACGAATGTTTTGAGGGCTTATATTATATTAGGTACATGGAGGGCTTTCCAACAAAAATAAAGACTTATTTTGCAAACGCGAAATATGTGACAACATTTTTTTTGTTAAACTAGCGGACCCGACAGACGTTGTCCTGCCCGAACGTTGGCTTGCCTGCTATTTACTGGTTTAACAAACATAAAAATAACCACACACCAACATAGCATATCCCACAATGCGGGGTAACCAGCGACAGGTGTGCGAGTTTTGATAATATCTTTTGCCGTATGCAGTGTTTGTCTTCGGAGTGATTAGTTGATATCTGTGTCTTGTATCGTGAGAATGTTGAGCAGTGATATGGTTTTTCTTATCATTTTTAAAGTGAATTAGAATTTGTTGAATATAGAGTTATGCTGCAGTTAGTACGTTAAAGTCTTTAAATAATTGTTTATTTATGGTTGGGAAAGTTTTTTTTATAATCACTTTAATGAGAGCTATCTGAGGCTTAGAGGATCCATATTTGTTTTAGATGCACCTCCCCACCCGATCATTCCATGAGAAACAATGGATTGTACTAATGCGTAATATAATTTTCAAAGTTTTTTGGTCCATTATATTACTAATGTTTTTAAATAGATATATAAGTTTTCTTATTTCTTAATTAAATCTGTCCTCTATCTTCAGCTCCTGTATGATAGTTATATTTGTCCTTCTCGCCGTCCAAGGAATTTGGATCATTCATCTCTAGCACCATATTTCAAAGTCGTCTTTGCCTTTCGCTGGCTAAAATCGATCATGATTATCCAGTATAGAGAAAAATGGGAAAAAATTAAGTTACCTTATTCAGCAAACTTTATGGATTTGGAAAAACTTCTATCTTTCCATTTATTTTTTTACTATTTCCATTTATTTATTTTTTTCGTCGTTTTTTTATAATCGATGTCTTTCTATTTCTTTTTTATCGCCTTTTTGGTGTCAACTTTTATTGTTTGTTTTGCATACAATTATTGTTTTTTACTCTTAATATTTTTGTTATATTGTGTAACTGTTTTATTTTTTGTGTATAATTGTAAAAGGCTTCTGGCCGTAGATACATATATATAAATAAATAAATATCTTGTCAAATTTATGAGGAAGGGAATAAAATGCGAGTACCCTAAAAAGGGTACGTGCGGTATACCAATTTATGCTTTAATTCAACAGAATACCGAGTGCCTTTTCCACAATCGATCCTTGTGTCTATTCCAACACACCAGTTTCCATTGTTTCACAAAACGTTCTTTCACTCATGTAAAACTGTCATTTAATTATTATAATAATCTACATATTAGACCGACTTTGGAGAGTGGAGAGTTTACACTCAACTCAAGGACGACATTGTTTACCCGACAAAGCCATGCTTAAATATAATTATTCCTTAACTAATGACCGGAGATTTACCCGCCACGATCTTATACTTATACAACGACTCTCAAAGTGTTCTTGAAGACATTTTCATTAAAAATAAATTATATACGATATAAGACATAAAAGATACAAAATATAAAATACATAGAAGAAACCAAAAATAACAGCACATAGGTACAAGCCGACGTTCGAGAGAGGAGAGTCTACACTCAACTCAAGGACGACATTGTTTACCCTACAAAGCCATGATTAATTATAATTATTCCTTAACTGATGACCAAAGATTTACCCACCACGATCTTATTCAACGCAGATTCGGAAAGTGGTCATGAAAACATTTTCATTAGAAATTAATTGAACACAAATAGACATCAATTATACAAAATATAAATACACACAAAAAAATACTTTTAGCTAAACATTCATACAAAATAACTATAGCTGATATATCTACCAAAATCATTAGAAGAAAAACTGCCAACAAAAATACAATAAATTATTTATTGTTAAAATTGAAAATACTATTTAATGTTGTACTTATCACATTCCTTTTCTATTCCTACAGTTCATCCATTATCTTTATTTTTATAACACCATTTTTAAATATTCTTCATTTAAAATAAATAACTGCTGCCCAACTATGTAGGTATACCTGTTCTAGGACTAGCAGTGTACATATTATTATAATATTTCACAGGAGACATATAGGTTTTACCTATTTGCATTTTTAAAAAGTATCTAAACAATATAAATAAACTCAACTATTGTACACAGATTACAAAAGTGAATTGGAGTCATCATGATATGCATATACATATTGGGCCTTACTTACTATATAAAATACGAGTTTAATCCGAGGCTAATTCAGTTTCGTCCATACAAAAAACTGGGTAAGTATCAGCTTAAACACAAATTGCAAATAGTAAGTAAGACCAATTGTGTATGTAGGTCATTTTTATTTGTTAATTGCACAAATAATCTGAAATACATAGTATATTTTGGGAATACTGAACTGACAGAGCATAGATATTATGATCCGTCAGTCATATATTTATTCAGTCGAGTCTCAGATCAAATCAAGACAGCACAAAATTTATAAAACTATCGGGATTTTTTTTACGAAAGAGAAAAGAAAATATAAAATAATAATTATATAAAGTATATGTATGTCACTACGGTGTCGAACATTTGATACATTTTAGTTCATGATGTATTCTGAACATTTTAAATGAATTAATATTTTTACTGAACATTTTCTTTTAAATGATTTCAGCGATATTTGAGTGATGTAGGTAACATGTTCTGGGGGTAATGAAAATGAAATGTCTTTGACCAAAAGCATTTGTCGTGTGTGGAATTGCATATTTTGTAGCGGTGCTGACTCGTGTAGCTATAGATTGTTGTGTTTTTTGGTACACTAATTTATTTTTATGAAAATTAGTTAATATATAATGTAAAACTATTTGTTTCGGATCAAAAAAATTTAATTCATTGTAGATATAGATCTTTAGTGGGGTAGTCAAAGGGTTTGCTGAGTATTATATTTATTATACATCATTGAGATAAGCATAGTTTTTCCATAATGGTGTCGGCACACCCTCCCCAACCAACAACTCCATAATATGTGAGTAAAGAATGTGTCAACGCATAGTACACTTGTTTCGTTTTTTTATTCGGGATTTTTCGGAGTTATTTCCATAGATAATAATGGGCGACCGTGTTGGGACGAGAAAAACAAACATCAATATAATAAAAAGTCTACTTTACTTGCCTAATAATCTCGATCCTCACTTCCGCCTTTTATCAATTCAATCCACGACTACAACTCGGAACGAATCAATTTTCCCGCTTCGCCTATCGCTATCGACTCCAGATCTAGTTCGGCCTGCGGAGTTTCCTTATCGACTCCGCAACCAGCTTCGGCTGCGAACTCTTCAATGGCTTTACTCTAATCATCTGATCTTCCAGAGTTAATTGAAGCACCCACGGAGGGTATTCGAGACACTTTGTCGCACATCCCCTCCTATCTAAAAGTGCCTGCCACTAAGCTCTTCATTCTTTGAGGGTTATTATTATTTGTTATTTTAGTTTCAGCGTGTTGTTCACAGTTTAGTTTCAATTACCCCAGTTTCTTCAATGGCATTTAAAGATCTCACGCGTATTTCTTTACGGCTTTACGTTGGGCTTAATCCTTAGAGAGATATTATTTGATTTCTATCTTTTCTTCTCTCTGTCCTAGATCTTTGTGGTAATGAGGTCCCCCGGTAGATCTTTTTTACTCCTCGGGGAGTTATGAATTCGCAATTTTTAATGTTATTTTTTATTGCATAATATCAACTGATTTCATGCTGATTGTATTCTGAAAGTTTCATCACAATGTATCTGTGTGTGTGCTATGTACGGCGTATTTATTCTACTTTATCGATTATTAACTAAAGTACTTATTCGATTCTTTTTTAATTTTGCATATTTGTATATCTAATACTCCCTTAAAGCTCATATTATAAAACGAGTGGACTGTGGCCAACGCTAAAATCCTCACAATCAAGTCACTGGAAAATTTTCAGCATTTTCATGAGTTTTGTTAAATTATCTTTTATTACGAAAATTTGATAATTCTTCAATGCCATTTTATAAAAGTGATGTCCCTTTTTACCAATTTGGAAATAAAAATAACAAATATAAAGTTTCCTGAGCTTGGGGTCGCTTTGAAATATTTGACATTTTAAAAAATTGGGATAATCTTCAAAATCTAATGCACTATTAAGATATCCAAGATATACAAATTTGTATAATTTGAAAAGATTCTCATAAATACTTTAGTCTACAATCGATAAAGTAGAATAAACACGCCGTACATAGCATACAGCACATATACATAGTGATAAAACTTTCAGAATACAATCTCAGCATGATAGGTACTAGTTGATAAAAATAGCCTTAAAAATTGCGAATTCATTTGTCCCCTTTGGGTTAGTGAGGAGTAAAAACACTACAATTCAGCTTTGTTTGTTGTGAAAAAAAATATTTATCAAAACCCATAAATACACACATACAAAAAACCCGTAAAACACTAAAAAGGGGATAATTGAAAACAATTTTGAAAAATAACGACAAATTAAACACGTAAACTTTTTCAATCAAGACAAAGGTTTACCGGAATAGCTGGGAATCCGGTTTATTGTGTAAAATATATATTTTCCCGGGCATTTCCTACGTTTCCGTGACACTGCCGATTATTGCCGAATGTGAACGAGGGACATGTGCGAATCTTAGGAGAACGTTTCGTCGTTGAAACGACATAAATTTTTATTTAAATTGACGTTTATTTGTCGGAGGAGAATCACACGGGCTCAATATTACGACGGTATATGTAGACATTAAGGATTCAAAACGAGAAATACCTAAATCCATAAAAGTAAGACAAAATGAGACATTAAAAAGACGGGTACTTAAAGTATGAATGACATTAATAACTGAGAAGACGTCAACAAAATGGAATGTAAAATATTGTAATCTAGATATGTATACTTTCGTGATTACCTATCACAATATGTTGTGTAGTAGTAACTTCATTAATTACAAACAACAGATATTAATATTTTGAATTATCATCATGGGTTTGTTTTAAAGGGTTCTCCGTCTGGTCAAATCGAAGGTTGGTAATAATCCAAAGGTTATAAGTTAAAGCCATAATAAACAATCCCAAATTATCATATTATAAACTTATTGATTTACAACATATTGGATTGTTCATGGTATAAACAATTCCAAATTATTATAAAGTAGGTACAAAAATATATCGAGAAAACATGAACAGGTCCATTAACTTTGGATTCGATACCATTGAAAACTGAACAAGAAATTGTTAACACTTAAATGTAATAAATTCAAATCTTAATAGTTTAAATTACGGAAGTATGAATTCAAAAAGATCACCTAGATAATATAAACTAAAATAATAATCAAAATATGTACAAGGAAAACAAAACATGTATGTACATTATCGACCATCTAGTTATCTATATATGCATGGGCAACTACTGGAACTAGGAAGGAACACTACAAGAAATCTTTAAATAAAAAAGTATATAAATGCAATTGAATATATTTGTTAGTTATTTACGAAATCAAACGCAACAAAATATATGACGATTCATACAAAGAGCAAATGTATCAGGAAAACATAGCATGTATGTAGATGAATGGGCGTGTGTATTCTTCGATCCAATTGATGGATAACATGGAACACTACTAATCCACCGTGAATAACTGGTAATTTATCGTCAGCTGGCACGAATGGTCGTTATTCGGGTGATCCCAGCAGCGCAAAAGGGACAGGAAGGTCCAGAGCGCAGAAGGTACACAGGAGGAGATTGAGTCAACCAAGGAGATATATGGGACAGGATAATGGCCCATAAAACCAATACACTCGTAAGACCGACACGAAAGAAAAAACCGAACGGTATAATAGTTTAAAAATCAATAGAGATAAGTGTCTATCCTTATGCACGTGATAAAAATGTGAAACGGTTAAACTGCCCCATATTATTTTAGGGTTATTTCAATAAAATTAAGATACAGTTACCAGAAATCCAAAATGTTTAGTCTGAATTTGTAGTGTTGGATCTATGTACTGATAAATGATTATTGATTTCGACGAAAATTAATAATTTCTTTCACAAATAATGGGATACACATATCAGGGTCAAACAATTGTACATTAACTTTTTGAGGATTAAAAGCTTATTTGCTTTGATAATAATTTTGATCGATACGATTTTATATTTAATTTATTAAAACGAAATGCTATACAAATAAAATTAATAAATACAAATAAATTTCGTTTATTAATCTTAAAATTGTATTAAAAAATAACAATTATTTAAATTGTCTCTTGGTGTTACACATGGCACAGGTTATGGACCTAAACTATTCATGAAAATTTATGTAAAAAATACGATTATGACCAAGTATATCGGTTATACGTTATTGTGATATACAGTTCGGAGAATCCAAGGGTTCCGCCCACAGATCCACGGGACAGCGGTGAAACTTCACACACCAACACGTGCACTTCCAATAGAGACACAAGGATGGCATAAACTAAATTAATGTTTCCATTTCACAACCATCACATACAGGTAGAACTTCATATGATTTAAGGAGAAATTTCTTTATACGTTATTGAATATTTAAACTATGTATGTAGGAGTGCAAAAAACTACGGGCAGCCAAGCTCCATGAATTCCACCCAACAGATGAGGAGATAGATGGACATGATGAGAAAAAATTACAGAACACAGCAATAAATTAATAAAGCAGCAGAAGAATCGGTCAGGGTGTAACGAAAATATTGTAAAAGTTCTTAGAAAAACTAATTGTACCTAATCAAATTCACTTCATTTTGCATGCAAAAATTATGTGAATATCATTTTTTTACTAAATACTTCTTTTATATAAGAGTGCTAGGAAAGAGGTATATCCAATATCCACGTGGTGGGGCAATATGAGGAAGCTCGTGGATAAAGCCCACATCCCAACCCCGACAATACAGGACAGATCATCGTGGCGCCAAAGGATTAGGAGAGCCGACCCTACCTAAAGTGGGATAAGGCAAAGAAAAAGAAGAAGAAGAAGCTAGGAAAGAGGTATTTCGTGGATTTTTTTGCATGCTTGAAAAAATAAACATCAATTATTATTATTATTATCTTGCAAAAATAACATAAAAACAAGTAAGCAAGGAATATTATTATAAAACTCTAAACAATCTGATAATAATCGAACATGAAGTTATATGCATATCATGGTTTATGAAACTTATTTTGGAGAAACAAAATCATTTAGTCCAAGGAAAAAAGTAGAAAACAGAGATTAAAATCTACCCAGCTAAAATACACATTGCATAACATATATAGCAAAATTATTTTTTAGTGTCAAAGGTGATATAAATATATGCAATAAAAAAACAATTCTTGGTAGTTCCTAGAAAAATCATATTGAATTTAAACCATTGTTTCTGGTAGCTGTCAAGTAGATAACGAAAAGTAAAATGGTGGAAATGAAATGAGAATGTCCCATTAGTTCAGGACAACCGACAGCAAAACGGAAATTCCGTTTTACGTCAGTAACCCGTTATCGCTTCCACATAGACAGCAACAGCAGCAGTGTGCACGGCAGACGGTTGGTTTTCCGGTTTTGTTCCAGCAAACGTCAGGTGACATCCCTGTTTCCACATCTCATAACTCAATCGCGTGGGCGAAAGTACTCGGATAAGATTCCAGAGACAAGATTCGTCTGAATGTAATAATACTTAGCTCCAATTCTAGTGTACAAAGATTCCTAAAATACTCATAACTTCATTTAAATGAAAATATAACAAAATATTACTATTTTTTTAATCTAATTATGAGACAAATCAATGTCACCAAATAGATTTTAAAAAAATTACAGTATATCTAAGTTCCTAAAGCCTGAAATAATAAAATTTATATAACGACAGAATTAAAAGCTTAATATGTTAACTTTAACATAAAAAATACGAGTTATTTGATATAGACAATAAAAAACTTTTCAGAAAGAATCAATCCCAGAAATATATTTTGAACAAAAAAAAAAATAACGCAACATTATACACAACCCATCTAGTATTTCAAAAAGATCATTCAGGAGCCATCACCATGTGGGAATAATCATTGCAAAAGATAAGAAAAAGGAGAATGTAATTAATCATTTGAATATTAGTAGAATACGAAAGATAAAAAAAGGTATGCCGAAGAATACAAAAGTGCTGTTTACTGAATTGGCAATTAACAACAAACACATTTGTTTACAAATTTCGCTGCCGCGAAAATTGAAAATGTTTCACGTAAAGCCAGAATATTTTGTTATTTTCTGTAATGTCTTTTTTTAAGGCAACCCACCCTATAAGGAGGGTGATTTGTGCCATGACAAAACCAATATGTGTATATTTATAAGGATTTCAATTTGTTGATAAGAATATCTCTAAAAGATTTATTTAATTTAAATTAAGGAATTGTTGCTCTATGATCACTTGGGGATGAGTGGAAAGCCATAAAACAATAAAAACGTCCAGTTGCTGTTAACTTTACGTCTCTGTTCCAACAAGCCAGCCTATTTCTTAAATTCACAAAAGGTTCTGTTTAGACAAAGAATCCTATACTATCCTTATCTTCAAGTCAACATACCGTTAGGGGTCCTGCAGTATACCTAGTCGTCTGTAGCATTATTCTTGTGCCAACGACAGATCTAGTACATTAATTTACTTTGTTTTAAAATCGATTCGATGAAGAACCACTGGTGATGAACTATACTCTGGTTGATAATATTATGTATCAGCTCATATAGATAATTATGCTTCAAACAACGTGTGAAAACAGATGGTCAGTTTTTTATCTCTAATAGACATGTCTAAAAAGTATAACATTATAAATGAAGTATTAAAACTACCTACATAATAAATTATTAGACATAAATAGCATCCTTCGAATCAATAATGTTATGGATCCAGTTTAAAAATGTTATTGGTGTAATGGAAATAATCCTTAATTCTTGATTAATAATATTTTATTCGTAATTCGAACCCAAATTTCTTCATTTTGTAAATGTTAATGGTTTTGTCGCATTTTTCAAATTTGTAATTTTTGTGCACATTATTCATTTTATTAGTTTCGTTTATAATTATTTACAATGATTTACTACCTCATTTTAGTAACGGTTATTCAAGCCATAAATATATATAAATGAGTGAGTAATGTTGTCAGTGTCCGAGAATGAATATACAATAATATAATGTAGGATGCTTTAATGACGTCGGACGTTGCGTGGTCAGAGATAATGGCGTTGATACTATCTGCAGTGTTGCCAGATACGGGGATTTATTACACTTATCGGAAAATATAATCCATCGCTAATAATGGATAATGCGTAACTACGCCAGAATGTTCTCTTGTTAGTTTCAGCGCTGATATTCAAGAATCTTCTTCTTCATCGTGTATCGGGTCATTTGACCTGTTAGTGAGGATGGACTATCATGGGAGGAGGAGGTCCAACTGTCTTTCCATCTCTTCGCAAGCCTTCATGGTAGTCTTCTGTTGTTGGGTATTTGTCTTCACGATTTTGACAATTCTATTGTCGTCCATGCGTTCGACGTGGTCTCTCCAGAAGCGACTTCTGCTACATCCCCATCTTATTACGTCCTCGACACCGCATATAGACCGGATCGTTTAATTTCTGATGTGGTCCCTAAGAGTTCTTCCAGCAACGGAGCACACATTCAAGAATGAATTGATAAAACTCCATATGCGTAAATAAAATTGTTAGTTTACCTACTTGTATATGATGATACAGAAATCACTCATCGTCTAATTCTTAACGTCTAGGACTTATCATCTTAACATCTAGGACTTATCATAATATTTTATAGACTCGATATGATTATTATATCCATGATATGGGTAATATGAGAGTTTTGATTTCATTGTTTGACGGGACTCAGCCCCCATTAGCTGAATTCATTGTTTTAATGCTGACTAAGTTTAAATTTAGAAAAATAATGGCTAATGGATTTTATACCAGAGATCGGAATGACTAATTCCACATACGAATTTCCATTACGAATTAATTCCATAATTCATGTATGGTTCAGAACTCTTACTACACGTGATCACCACAAGACATTCACTACCATCCGTGCTTCCCAAAGGGACTAAAAATGACCTCTTGAGCTCTAAAACAACAGAAAATAAGAGCCCAGAGTACTCCAAAACCTTGCAGACACTGCACTAAAAAGTGCCAAAAGAACATCATGCATTTGGGATTCTAAACACATATCCCTATCTAGTGCTCCAGTCGTTTTTTAACTACTTATATTTATGAGTAAAACCAGAAATCCGTTTAAAAAATCTTTGTTCTTGATTTTGATATAGAAATTTGATTTTTAATCAATATTCTCATTTTAATCTCATTGACGTTTTCTCACTCAATACCCCATTAACTTTATTCATAATACAGTCCATGTTACAATGTATAAAGTGTCTAAAGAGTTCCACCATTTAGACGGCATGAGAACCAGTTGTAAAAACGCAATAAACCAAAAAAGGCGCCGTAAAAACTTTCTCTATTCCCTGGTAAAAAAAACCACTACGTATGTGCCACAGACAAAAACGGGGGTTTCCCGTGCGTCACTTTTATCCAAAGGCGGGCAGTGAGGGAAAATCAATATGGCGGATATGAGTCAGCGGTTCGGTAGGTAATCATACAAAGGTTTCGCCGTCAGGTACATTATTATACTCTGATGCCACAACATGACACGACACCAGTATACATGGATGAATTATATACAGAAAAAGCACACACGATACATACATATATACATATAACACAATACAAGCCAGGCACATTCGACCCCCGAGGCAAGAAAAAGGTTTTGAGTATTTTCCCCTTCAAAAAACCCTTTCACTGTGAAAGATAATAAATTGATAGCAGCGAAATATAACGAGGCGGTACCTAATTATTTTTTTAATGGTTAAATAAATTTTGCTACAACGATGGATGACTAGTACTTAATTGCCAGTTGGCGCCATGGAACAAAATAGTTTTAGCGATTTACTGAAGGTGTCAACAATCATGTTTGAACTTACTTTAACGTAGAGGTAGAGTGAAGCTATTGAACATGCTGATTTAAGAACGTTCAAAATTTTCATTATCCAAAAACTCCTATTAAGTCAAGTATTTCCAGAAATTCTTGCCTCTTCTTACGATGGCCTACATTAAAAAAGATCTGAATTTTGACGACAGTCAGGAGTGTAAATCTTCTATTCGGATTCGTGTTTTTGTCGGGTTTAAATATAGTTTATAATTTCTTAAATGCTTCCAAAATTATTTTTTAAGTTCAACTTCGTGTTAGGCATTAAAGAACATTAGAAAAGGGGTTATTTCCTAGAACTATATAATTATCCATGTAACCGGAATTATTTCTTGGGATGTGCTGTTCTTCTTTGGTTTCAATCTTGGGGATTGGTTGACAAAAAAGCGATGGATCTCTTCCTCCACTGTACTCGATCTTCTGCGATTATCTTCAACTCTGCGTGGAAGGTACGCTTCATGTCCTCGCACATCTTCTTGATACTCCAAGCGGGGACAACCTCTGTCAAAACTTATTAATCCGCTTTCTACAGTAGTAAGTAGGAGGTAATATAAAAAAATATAATTACAAAGAAGACAATACCTCTGAAACGAAGGTTCGGTATTTTGGCTTTTCCAAATCGGTGTACAAAAGATTGACCTTTTGACAATAAATAATTTAAGATATTATTATTTGTCGACCCACACAATTTAAAAATCAAGGCTGAATTAAAATTTACCAGCCGCGAGTAAATTGTATATTTAAGTATCATTCTCTTTGAAACGTAAGAATTTTTATGAAATTGAAAGGTAGATACTCGAAAAATATTTTATTCATAAAAGGCTCCCAACGTCAACATTCAAAGGTCAATTTGATGAATCCAAAAATTGTAAGAACGCAAATCTATACGAAGAAATGTTCACCATGTTTTGAATGTACCAAAATTCCTCTATATTTGTAAATAAAATATAAGACATTCCTTTCAAAATGAATAAGCCATATCTGATAACGTAATTTAATATACGTCTAAATATTATATAATATATTATATACCTACGTATTTACGTAATTGTATTTCGTCTTTTTGAAATATAAATCTTTGGATAGCGTCATATAAAAAATAAAAAATAAGTTTGAAGATACGTCTCTTCCATTAATGTTTTTAGAACACAGATTGCCTCACTAAATTAAGTTTGATTTTTACGAAACGCTTGGGATTCAAAGTCACGATATCAACGAACACTTAAATTGCTAAACAGTAAATAGGTACTTTAAAAGAAATTTCTCTAAAAAGTCTTGAAGATTACAGTCAATACAAAATGAGATAACTAGATAGGATTGCCGCCTACAGTTTTTTTAATGGCATACATTTTTTTTAAAGAAGCAGCCAGACTTATCGAATCATATGTGTACTTCCAATCATCTTCATAAGCTTTCAAATGCTTTTTAAAATCTGATAGTAAAATTGATTGCTGGTTTATGAAGCAATTGACGATATCTAAAAGTTAACTTTTAATATATTAAAATAAGACACATTTATAATTTTCTTCCACTTGGTTTAATTTGACTTACTATTATCGCTCTTTCTACTCCATTTTATACAAAAATTTCTTCACTACTTTGAAGATGCTCGTTTAGAGCGAAACTAGTACTTAAGTCAAATTAAACCAAGTGGATAAAATTATAAATGTTTTTTATTTTAATATTGAATCGAAAAAATAAACAAAAAAAGTTAACTTTTAATTATAAGGTTATCCTAAAGAAAGAGAAATTAGAAAATGTTTGTATCAAATAAATGACCTCAACAGCGCCTTTATGTAGATGCTTATACCATCAAACAGAACGTTATAATTTTTATTGTTCAATGAATCAAAACAATCCAGATACTTCAGAGTCAATATAGTTTTTATTTTTGGTTTTCAGTTCATAATTTGATGCGGCATGATAATTAAAAAGCATTTTACAAACTCCACCCTAACCAGTTTTCCCATAATCGCTTCGCATAACGTCCCAACATTTATACACAATTGTGTGTGTTTAGCGCGACACAAAAGCAGCAGGTCTGTAATAATTCATATGAAACATGAATAATTAATAAACATTCAATTTGTCACCGCACTTTTAGTTTTGAAATGTTCAGCAACAACAACACACGACAGTTTTGAACGCTTAAACAGATTGTGCGTCATTAGTCAACTGTTCGGTGTTTATAATAACGTAATTCCTTCGTCGATGTTTGATTAACAAAATGGGATTTTTATCACAGATATAATATCTAGATTATACTTAATGAAATCTCATTTGGGAATCTCAATTAAATCTTCCGATTTGTATTTTAAGAATAAGCATAAAATATTGTTTTCTGTATGACATTGGTACAATAATGTTAACGCTATTTACTAGTTGCATGTAACACATGAGATCCAACTGTCGATAGCGATAGTATGTATAGTTGAAGAATATGTACAACACTATAAACCCATAAATACAAATTATTGAATATTTTCAGATATTTTGTTTTCTATGCAACATATGTAGGTATGTATGTCAAGATAGGATAGTATGGAGGAAGATCCTTTTTTCCTACCCAGAATATGAAAATAGCATGATGGTATGTATGTTTGTTTGGAGATGAAGTATCAAACTATTAAGTCTTCTTACATATTGTGTATAGGCGACTGCCATACAAAATGTATGAAGCGATGTCGTCACTAAATTAAATTTTTAAAAAAATTGTTAAAAAAAAATTGAGATCTTCTACTACAATGTTAATATTTTTTATAGAAAATTAAATTATCTAGTTGGGGTGTTTCGGCTTTTTTCGATAATTGTAAAAGTTTTGGAAATATAGGCAGTTAAACTCATAAATTTATCATAAAAAAAATATTTTTCTTAATAAAAAATGTTTGAGAAACCCTGGAATTTTTTTGAAAAAACAAATTTGAGATTTTGTATTTGTCTATGTTTGTACCAATTTTCAGCGTTCTAGCGTTTATGGTTTCTGAGATATATGGAAAAATAAAATAAAAATTCAAAAGTTGATAACCCCTGACTGAAACAAAAATTCAAAATTCCGAGTATAAAAGTTTTGTAGGCCTGTAACTGTTTATATATTCTGAAATTTTAGGCTCTGTAAATTGAGCGGATCAAAAGTTATAAGGGGGGGACGGACACACAGACACACACACAGACACACAGACACACACACACACACACAGACACACACACAGACACACACACACACAGACACACGAAATGTTCTACTCCGAATTCTGAGTAAATCCGTGTATGGAACATATATGCTGCGAAGCCTCTAAGTTGGTGTTTTTTGACTTCAAAGTTGGAAAAGCCGTGAAAAAAGTAGACCTCTCCATACAATTCTCGCGTATTCTGGCTTGATACATTGTCGATATGTTAAGAGAACAAAGTTCTCCTGAACAAATCGACAGTTGGATTATTGCCAGAACTCGAATCACTGCTCTTTGAAGGAAGATTTAAATACCTTAAAATATCGGAATGATCTACCAGATTGGAGATTTGCAGACTTCTTTCATTCGCATTGAGTGACTTGCAGATTTTTTCATCCGAGACAACTCAAGATTCGTCGAAGCTTATCCAAAAATGAATCGAAAATATGGATTAACGTATTTGATAGATCTGGGCTGATCCAACTGTCGATTTGTTCAGGAGAACTTTGTTCTCTTAACATATCGACAATGTATCAAGCCAGAATACGCGAGAATTGTATGGAGAGGTCTACTTTTTTCATGGATTTTCCAACTTTGAAGTCAAAAAACACCAACTTAGAGGCTTCGCAGCATATATGTTCCATACACGGATTTACTCAGAATTCGGAGTAGAACATTTCGTGTGTCTGTGTGTGTGTGTCTGTGTGTGTGTCTGTGTGTGTGTGTGTCTGTGTGTGTGTCTGTGTGTCCGTCCCCCCCTTATAACTTTTGATCCGCTCAATTTACAGAGCCTAAAATTTCAGAATATATAAACAGTTACAGGCCTACAAAACTTTTATACTCGGAATTTTGAATTTTTGTTTCAGTCAGGGGTTATCAACTTTTGAATTTTTATTTTATTTTTCCATATATCTCAGAAACCATAAACGGTAGAACGCTGAAAATTGGTACAAACATAGACAAATACAAAATCTCAAATTAGTTTTTTCAAAAAAATTCCAGGGTTTCTCAAACATTTTTTATTAAGAAAAATATTTTTTTTATGATAAATTTATGAGTTTAACTGCCTATATTTCCAAAACTTTTACAATTATCGAAAAAAGCCGAAACACCCCAACTAGATAATTTAATTTTCTATAAAAAATATTAACATTGTAGTAGAAGATCTCAATTTTTTTTTAACAATTTTTTTAAAAATTGAATTTAGTGACGACATCGCTTCATACATTTTGTATGGCAGTCGCCTATACACAATATGTAAGAAGACTTAATAGTTTGTTACTTCATCTCCAAACATACATACATACCATCATGCAATTTGCATATTCTGGGTAGGAAAAAGGATCTTCCTCCATACTATCCTATCTTGACATACATACCTACATATGTTGTATAGAAAACAAAATATCTGAAAATATTCAATAATTTGTATCTATGGGTTTATAGTTTGGTACATATTCTTCAACTATACATACTATCGCTATCGACAGTTGGATCTCATGTGTTACATGCAACTAGTTTATGACAACGCTGTTTTGATGTGATCGTCAATACACTGAAAATTATATTGCACAAGCTACAAAGTAGTTCCATACTGCAGATACAACATTTCGCATATACCTACATACGCTTTCTCGAGATATTTTTTAAAGGAATGAATATGTCCTTGTTACAATTAGGTACATATATGTACATACATTCTTATACATTCCCTAAATTAACCATAAATACATTGGATTCAGTCTCCGCAATTCATTTGTATGACAGCCTCACTGCATTGTTTCAAAAAATTATCTAATTATAAATAATTTAAATTTATCTATATCGTCCTTCCATCTCATTCTCCCATGTTCAAAACATCTCAATCAATTTATGGGGGCAAATCTGGTCCAACCCGCGAATTCAAAACCCATATCATGGATACAATTATCATATGGAGTTCTATGACATCTAAAGATATTATAGAACTCCATATAATAATTATATCCATGATATGGGTAATCGTGAGGGTTTTGATTTCGCCGGTTGGACCAGACTTGCCCCCCCAGGTCATGTGATACTTTGATTCAGAATGTCATGATTTTTTTTCATACCATTTGCCATCATTATTAACAAGTATGAAATTGTTGTATTTTATAATAACATTTTATGTTTTTTCGTAAAAAAAAAAACATAAAATGCAAATTTGATGGAATATAACATGTATTTTTCCTTGTTTCGTAGTTTTTGGAAAATATAAGTGAAAAAATTGTCCAAGTTAAGATTTTTTTACTAAAACCACGTGTCACCGGCTAAAGGCTCGGAAAGAAAAAATATATTTTTGCAAATTTTGAAAAATCATTACCTTAAAAATTATTCAAGATATCAACATGAAATTTCATGTTCAAATAAATTAATGTAATGCCAGTTTAAAAAAATGACATTCCGAGACACAATGACATTTTTAAGCCACAATGTTTTTTTTAAATCCATACTCCGTATTCCCTCTATCTTTCTCATGGGTCGATAAGAGTCTCCATTGAAAGTCCTAAATGTGATGGAGAAAGAGATAGTTGCTGGCCACTCTCAAGAGACGCAAAGCCGCATATGATAGATATGCCCTTCAACAACTTAATAAAGTTAATATCAGATTCATTAGAAAATGGTAAGATTTGACAAAACTATAATACTTTACAACAAGTTTTGTAACCAAACATTTAATAAACAAGAGTGAAAGTACGTTTATAGGTTTAGTGCGATGTTTATTAGGCAGATGTAGGTATGTACACCAACATTAGAAAGTTTAACTTGTATGTAAAATAACAATAATTTACAATGATACCACCAGATTCTTACATTTGGAGACATTAATGGGAGCCAAATTTAACGACTCTGGTTGGGCGACTCCTAAATCCCATTAAAAGTTGTAACTCGGGTCGCAAGACGCTAGTTAAATAATGAAATAAATCACATAATATTTGGATGAACTTGAAATATATTACCCAACAATGAGATATTTACGAATTATTACATATAACATGATATGGAACAAAAAGAGTGACAGTTGAAATAATGCGGCGAAAATGAGGCCTTTGGGCTGGATTATTTTGACAAATATTTTGGTACAAGTTATGAAATAATTTGATTTCATAAAATTGTATATTTGATAAAACTTTGACAAAGATTTTGGTACAAGTTATGGAATAATTTGATTGCGTAAAATTGTAAAATGAGGCCCTTTGGGCTGAATTATTTTGACAAAGATTTTGGTACAAGTTATGGAATAATTCGATTTCATAAAATTGTATATTTGATAAAACTTTGACAAAGATTTTGGTACAAGTTATGGAATAATTTGATTTCATAAAATTGTATATTTGATAAAACTTTGACAAAGATTTTGGTACAAGTTATGGAATAATTTGATTGCGTAAAATTGTAAAATGAGGCCCTTTGGGCTGAATTATTTTGACAAAGATTTTGGTACAAGTTATGGAATAATTTGATTTCATAAAATTGTATATTTGATAAAACTTTGACATATATTTTGGTACAAGTTATGGAATAATTTGATTGCGTAAAATTGTAAAATGAGGCCCTTTGGGCTGAATTATTTTGACAAAGATTTTGGTACAAGTTATGGAATAATTCGATTTCATAAAATTGTATATTTGATAAAACTTTGACAAAGATTTTGGTACAAGTTATGGAATAATTTGATTTCATAAAATTGTATATTTGATAAAACTTTGACATATATTTTGGTACAAGTTATGGAATAATTTGATTGCGTAAAATTGTAAAATGAGGCCATTTGGGCTGAATTATTTTGACAAAGATTTTGGTACAAGTTATTGAATAATTTGACTTCATAAAATTGTATGTTTGATAAAACTTTGACAAAGATTTTGGTACAAGTTATGGAATAATTTGATTACATAAAATTGGAATAATTTGATTAATACATTATGTTCTAAAAACAATAAAAATGTATGAAATTCAAATATTCTATGAAGACTTACATTTGTTTAAAAAAGTCAAAAGTTTTTACGGCGGTCGGCATTATGTTTTAATTGGGATATTTTTTTTATTACATATAATCAAAAAATAAAATAAAACAGTGTGCAAGCACTCATGTATAAAGGAAACATGGTCGAGGCTGGATTCAATTAACAATTTAAAAACTGGATTTAAGATACTTAATCTAACGCGCTAAACAAACCCCTCTGCCAACGATCCATATATGTAATATTGTTATATCGTAATTTAAGATACTTAATCTAACGCGCTAAACAAACCCCTCTGCCAACGATCCATATATGTAATATTGTTATATCGTAATTTAAGATACTTAATCTAACGCGCTAAACAAACCCCTCTGCCAACGATCCATATATGTAATATTGTTATATCGTAATTTAAGATACTTAATCTAACGCGCTAAACAAACCCCTCTGCCAACGATCCATATATGTAATATTGTTATATCGTAATTTAAGATACTTAATCTAACGCGCTAAACAAACCCCTCTGCCAACGATCCATATATGTAATATTGTTATATCGTAATTTAAGATACTTAATCTAACGCGCTAAACAAACCCCTCTGCCAACGATCCATATATGTAATATTGTTATATCGTAATTTAAGATACTTAATCTAACGCGCTAAACAAACCCCTCTGCCAACGATCCATATATGTAATATTGTTATATCGTAATTTAAGATACTTAATCTAACGCGCTAAACAAACCCCTCTGCCAACGATCCATATATGTAATATTGTTATATCGTAATTTAAGATACTTAATCTAACGCGCTAAACAAACCCCTCTGCCAACGATCCATATATGTAATATTGTTATATCGTAATTTAAGATACTTAATCTAACGCGCTAAACAAACCCCTCTGCCAACGATCCATATATGTAATATTGTTATATCGTAATTTAAGATACTTAATCTAACGCGCTAAACAAACCCCTCTGCCAACGATCCATATATGTAATATTGTTATATCGTAATTTAAGATACTTAATCTAACGCGCTAAACAAACCCCTCTGCCAACGATCCATATATGTAATATTGTTATATCGTAATTTAAGATACTTAATCTAACGCGCTAAACAAACCCCTCTGCCAACGATCCATATATGTAATATTGTTATATCGTCATTTTAAGAATATTTATTTTATATCGCAATAATTACAATTTTTACATTTTTTATCAATTTGATGTCTTTGCGTATATGCAACGATAAAAAATATTCGATTTACATACACATTGGTACAAGCAAGTACCTAAACAAGCCAAAAATTGAACTAATAATTCTGGCAAGGTTCAGGGTAGATATATGTGCGAAATCATTGTCACCTCATGTATAAGAACTGTTGCTTTCATTGTTTTCACCAATTTTTGAATATATGGAGTTACAAAAAAGTTTCTACGTCATTTCATAGATGGCGATGAGTTTTCAGTTTATTTTCACAGATTATCATGATTAAAATATATACAGATTGTCATGATTAAAATATGTACAGATTGTCATGATTAAATTATATACAGATTGTCATGATTAAAATATATACAGATTGTCATGATTAAAATATATACAGATTGTTATGATTAAAATACATACAGATTGTCATGATTAAAATATATAGAACTTTCAAAAAAATTTAATTGATCGGGATTTCGATAAGGCATAATTTGAAAACGTTGCGCAAGCGCATAAAGTGATCACGTAAGCCAGTCGATTACAGGCCGTAAGCCTTGTAGATGCCTTCAATTCCCAGATCTCCTCTAGTATTTAAACATCGTCTCTATTGAGATGTTAAAAATTTGTTAATTTGATGTCGTTTATGTACATTATTAATTTACAAATGGCAGGGAAGCCATACAAAGAATAATTCACATTGACATGCAATATGGCGTAAAACTATCATGTGTCCGTGTATATGTATAAAAATATTATAACAATCCGTCAAGAACAATGAATCACAAGTTAACAATATCAAGGAGATAGGTACAACAAATTTACTATTAAAAATATTAGGGTGAGGGTTGCTTGCATTCACCTTCCATCCATAGTTATATTATTGTTACCTTGGTAATGCTCTATAGCACGCTATGCAAAAATCGAATATCCTTGGGGTTACCTACAAACAGAAAATGAGTACCTACGTGCACAAGTTTGTCAAAAATGGCTGTATTTGACAATGGCTTCGTGAATTACTCATAACATGACGTCTATCGACCTTTGGTAGTCAAATATAACCTAACACCTGATTCCTCTATCTCTGGTAGGCAGATATAACCTTACATCAGACTCATCTATATCTGGTAGCCAGATATAACCTTACACCAGACTACTCTATCTCTGGTAGGCAGATATAGCCTTACATCAGACTCATCTATATCTGGTAGCCAGATATAACCTTACACCAGGCTCCTCTATCTCTGGTAGGCAGATATAGCCTTACATCAGACTCATCTATATCTGGTAGCCAGATATAACCTTACACCAGACTACTCTATCTCTGGTAGGCAGATATAGCCTTACATCAGACTCATCTATATCTGGTAGCTAGTGATGAGCAAAAGTCTTGCAAGTCTTGCAGTCTTGGTCTTGGTCTTGCATTTTTTGCAAGACCAAGACCAAGACCACATACTTCACTGCAAGAACAAGACCAAGACCAGGTACGCAAGACCAAGACCAAGAACAAGACCATGCTTGCAAGACCAAGAGTCTTGCAAGACTTAAATGCAAGACTCTTGCGGTCTTGCATTTTTTCAATATGTTAACATATTACTCATAGAAATTGCATTGGAACGACAGTAAATGACTTATCCAACTGTCGATTCGTTTAAGGGAATGAAATTCTCTTGAAGGAAGAGGCAGTTTAAATTCAAGATACGCGAGATTGTATGCAGGGTCTATATTTTTCACGGTGTTTCCAACTTTGAAGTCAAAAAACACCAACATAGAGGCTTCGCAGCATATATGTTCCATAGACGGATTTACTCAGAATTTGGAGTAGAACATTTCGCGAGTCTCTGTGTGTGTATGTGTGTGTGTGTGTGTGTCCGTCCCCCGTATTAACTTTCGATCCGCTCAATTCACAGAGCCGAAAATTTCAGAGTATATAAACAGTAATAGGCCTACAAAACTGTTATACTTAGAATTTTGAATTTTTGTTTCAGTCAGGAGTTATCAACTTTTGAATTTTCACTTTATTTTTCCATATATCTCAGAAAGCATAAAAGCTAGAACGCTGAAAATTGGTATGAATATAGACAAATACAAAATCTCAAATTTAGTTATTCAAAAAAATTACAGAGTTTCTTTTTTAATATATTTTTTATGACAAATTTATGTGTTTAACTGCCTATATTTCCATAATTTTTAAAAATATCGCAAAAAGCCGAAACACCTCATTAGCATTGTAGTATTACATCTCCATTTTTTTTTAACAATTTTTATAAAAATTTACGACATCGCTTCATACAATTTGTATGGCAGTCGCCTATACACAATATGTAAGAAGACTTAATAGTTTGATACTTAAATCTCCAAACATACATACATACATACCATCATGCTGGTTTCATATTCCGGGTAGGAAAAAGGACTGACCTCCACACTATCCTATATTGACATACATACCTACATGTGTAGTATAGAAAACAAAATATCTTAAAATATTCAATAATTTTGATTTTTGGGTTTATAGTTTGGTAGGTACTTATTCTTCAACTATACATAGGTACTATCGCTATCAACAGTTGGATCTCATGTGTTACATGCAACTAGTAGTATGGTTTAAAATAACATACAAAGATCGAATTTTATGACATCATTTTATAAAAATGGTAAAAAAATAATTTATAATTTAAATAATTTTGTTTCATTGTTAAATGAATTCATAATAATAAATAGGTGTAGTTACCAAAATGTAATTTCTAGGTAGGTAATTCTTTAAGAATGAAATTTACATATCGGTTTAAAATAGGTACAAATATTTATTATACTATGAACACGTGCGTGTATACACAGGAAGTCAACATCTCAGATTCAAATTGTCTCATATTACGTTTACGTGATGCAAAAATAACTCTTATCATTACTAGAGCAAATGTCATATTTAATTGACCGCGGTGTGTAAAAGAATAAAATAATATTATTCTTCGAGACAATAATTTTGGCCGATGTAAACAAACGTACTCAGAGGCGTTGCAAGTGTAGGTACTTTACCTTGTGCATAAAGTAAATACAATTAATTATTTTATTTAATGTTTTCCAAATTTCGATTTGTTCAAGAGAATTTATTTCTATTAACAGACCGATAAAAGTTTCAATCCAAGATGTGCGAGATATGTATGCCAGATCTATATTTTTCATGGTTTTTTCAACTTTGAAAATACCATTCCTATGGAGCACGTTACAACTATTTAATTTTCATACGAATAATACTGCCGAAGGCCATTTACAATTACAATTATACACAATACAAATAAAAATATTCATCACAGTCAATTAGAAAATCATAATAATGTACCTATTTATTTTATCGATTGAATGAATATGCAAACAAAGCATTAAATATACATATAAGGAACACACACAGACACACTAAGCCTCTAAGTTGGTGTTTTTTGACTTCAAAGTTGAAAAAAACATGAAAGATATAGACCTGGCATAAAATTCTCTTAAAACTGACGATTCATTAAGATAAATAAATTATCTTGAACGTGTCGACAGTTGGAATATTATGTATCTATGTATATATGGGTATGTACATATGTATGCATGTATATATTTTTAAGTGTTTAGATTTTCTTATTAGTATGAATAGCTAAATTTTGTATTTTTGTAAAGTAATCCTGTTATTGATTTCTCTGATCTAACTTTCATTGAATTAATATGTCTTTTGGTTTGTATGGAAAAAAAAATGTTAATTTGCCATAAATAAATGTAATAAATATTTTTTTTTGCTAAATCACATAGATTTTTGTTATATAAGATAGTCTATGTTTTTTTTAAATGTATAATAATACAAAATAATGATGCATTTTCATTCATTCATTCATACCATCACGGCATATCCCACAATGTGGGGTAACCAGCGAAAGGTGTGCGGGTGTGCATTGCCTTATAAAAGGGAGCACAACACATATGTGTATACCCACACACCAGTCTCGTCTCACCTAAAAAGGCACTACATTCAGCATGGGTGGTGAACCTCATTGCTGAACTATGTCAGATGTTATTGTTGCCTGTTGTATTTTCGATTACCCGGCTCTTACGGGACACTCGAAAACAGTAATAGAAAAGAGTGGAAGCACTATTCTAAGCCGGTGCCTCTCAGCTACTTTTTATTTTATTTTATTAATAATGCGTGTCGTTCCGTTTTCAAATTTTTAA
The DNA here is from genome assembly GCA_963576475.1 of Molanna angustata. Classification (NCBI taxonomy): domain Eukaryota; kingdom Metazoa; phylum Arthropoda; class Insecta; order Trichoptera; family Molannidae; genus Molanna; species Molanna angustata. The sequence continues at coordinate 29,125,475 of OY754982.1, forward strand.
CATTTTCATGAAACGAGTTTCTTAATTTATTTTTTATTTCAATATTTTATTATGAAAACTTATTTTTTAATGCCATTTTATGAAAGTAATGTGCCTTTTTTCAATTTAAAAATAAAAATACAAAATCTTAAGTTTCCCAAGCTTGGGGTCACTTTGAAATATTTGACAGTTAAAAAAATTGAGAAACACTGATCAGATATGTTTCAAAATCTAATGGGGTCTAAGCGAGTATTAGATATACAAATTTGAAAAGAATTGAATGAGTACTTTAGTCTATAATCAATAAAGTAAAATGAACACGCCGTACATAGCACACAGCACATAGAACACACACAGATACATTGTGATGAAACTTTCAGAATACAATCTCACCATGATACTAGTTAATAATCTGCAATAAAAAGAATACCCTTAAAAATTTCAAATTCATAACTCCGCACTATATCACCTTCGGGGGTAGTGGAGAGTAAAAATATTTCACATCAAACCATTGATTTTTTACGTTCATATTGCCAATGTCAAACGCAGTGGTTCAACCATGTTAAGTAAAAATACATAATATCTACTGTGAAACAATATTTAATAAACAGTAAGTACTTAAGGCAAACAACACGTACTCTAATGATGTATTTGTAAAAGAATGTAATTTAATTAATATTATATAGGGTACCAATAGAAGAGGGTACCTATGTATATACATACATAAGCAATATAGAGGTATACTCTTTGACAAAAAGAACCTCAATGACTTTCAAACTTAAAAATCTAATGAATTACGTATGATTGTTTGACCATTGGATGATCACTAGTAGGTACATACAAATTTAAGAAATCTTTGTATGAAGTTAGATTGAAAAAGCCAATTTTCTAAAAGCATAACATTTTTTCCACTTTTAATAATAGATGCACATTATTTTAATTAAACAATAAAAAAATGATTAATTAAATTTACCATACAAGGAAATAAAATAAAATCAATTATTAATAAAAAAAAACACGGCACTCGGCTCTGAACGAGCGGTATGTATGTCAAAGAAAGGATTAGTACTTCTCTTGTGTTACGCCGCCGTTAGACAAACATGACATTTATGTTACTATCATTAAAGTATATTTTTGCATGAGTTTGCACGAAATAAGACATTTTGAATCTGGCACGGTTCATATTTTAACATCCTGTGTAGGACGTAGGTATATGTTTCTGTGCGAGTTTTGACATGATATAATATTATACCTACATAAATATCTATCATTCAAGTAAGTTGGAAGGTATATTCATTATTTCACGAGTTGCATGTAACACATGAGACACAATTTAAGAGTACGTATCAAACTAAAAACACACATTAATAAATATTTTAAGTTTTCTTATTTTCCAACAACAACTGTCGATTTGTTTAAGGGAATTTATTCTCTTAACATATCAAGCGATGATACGCGAGATTTGTATGCCAGGTCTATATTTTTCGTGTTTTTTTCAACTTTGGAGTAAAAAAAGTCAACTTAGAGGCTACTCAGCATATATGTTATATAAATAGATTATTATTAGATGGGTCGATGGCAGAGCGGTTAGCGTGCTGGGCTAGTAATCCAGTGGTTGTCAGTTCGAATCCTGCCTTGACCGTTTTCTTTCACCTATAGCATAAGCATTTATGCTTATTTTAGGGAAAGTAGGAAGATACATATATATGTACTTGTTTAGCAAGGACATATTCATTTTGTATGTAATGTTTTTTAACATTTTTTATAAAAATTGAATTTAGTGACGACATCTTTTCATACAATTTGTAAGGCATCTCAAAATTCACCAATTATTGTAATAAAATAGTTTAGTGACGACATTTCATAAAAATTGTGTGGCAGTGACCTATACACAATATATTATTAGGCAATGAAATATAATATCATTGATCTAAGGTGACTAAATAGTTTGATACTTAATCTTCAAAATAAATACATACCATCAAACTGTTTTCATATTCTGGGTAAGAAGGAAGGACTGACCTCTCCATACTACCCTATCTTGACATACATACCTACATGTTTTGTATAGAGTACAAAATATCTTAAAATATTCAATTGTTTGTATTTAGGGGTTTCTATTTCTGTGCGTATTCTTTAACTAAACATACTATCGCATGTCTGATAGTTTCCTTGTATTTATTTATATATTATTATAATTTTAGGGAGAGGACTTATATAATTGACATCAATGTTCATGACTAGAAAAATATTTTGTTAGATATTTTCATAAGAATAATCTTTGAAAGATTTATTATATTCAGACAATGATTTTAGTTTTGATTCACTTCAGCTTATACATCGACGTTATGGATCTTAAATTCTTCAACATTTTTGTATTTCATTTTTTATTTTTATAACTATAATAACAACATAATATGAAAAGTTATAAAAATACAGAAATTTCAAGACGACATATAAACGATATTTCATAGTTTGGTGATTTTTTTTTCCAAAAATTGTAATAATTTGATCTTAGATTATATATGTTTGATACCTAAAATTATATAACATGTTTACTTTAAGGAAAATTTAGGTTTCATTAAAAAAAATCGAATATGTACCTACTTTACCTACTCATAAAAGTGCAAGACTTGCAAGACTCTTGCTGCAAGACCAAGACCAAGACTATGTATGCAAGACCAAGACCAAGACCAAGACTATACTTGTAAACGCAAGACCAAGACCAAGACCGCGGGTGCAAGACCAAGACCAAGACCACCCCGGTCTTGGTCTTGGTCTTGCATTTGCTCATCACTACTGGTAGCCAGATATAACCTTACACCAGGCTCCTCTATCTCTGGTAGGCAGATATAACCTAACACCTGATTCCTCTATCTTTGCATGGTAGGCAGATATAATCTTACACCAGACTCCCCTATCTCTGGTAGGCAGATATAACCTTACACCAGACTCCTCTATCTCTGGTAGGAAGATATAATCTTACACCAGACTCCCCTATATCTGGTAGGCAGATATAACCTTACACCAGACTCCTCTATCTCTGATGGAAATTGCCATATTGGAATAAAATCACAACTTGTGCAGAGTGCAAGGAAGGGTTTATTATTTTTATTTATATACCCAGTTGCTATATAACGCTCTTGATATTAAAGATACATCGAGTCGCTAAAGCCCTTAATATTAAAGATACATCAAGTCGCTAAGGTCCATTGTTGAAGATACAAGTTACGAAACCATTTATGTAGGTATAATAATTGCTGAAATTTAAATTAATACCTACTCTACTCTACCGAGTTGTTATGAGAAAGCCTTTGGCAAACTTCTTTGTTTTGTATGTCCATTCTTTTTCTCGATATTTCTCTTATATTATATCTGTACAATATATTATGTAGGTTAGGTAAATCTGTTGCTATAATATATAAAATAACGTTTACAGCAAATGTTGCCATACAACAAAGAAGAACATTCCCTAATTCTTTTATAATACTTAATACCATTTAGTTTGGGATTTCTTAGAAATAATAATATATTACGGCGCCTTGCTGTCTCGTTCGAACAAAATTATTGCATTACGTAACAAACGAGATGTATATCTTTTGTATGTATATTATGATCCGCCATTCTTTCTTTCACTGCGATATTTCATAGATACAACCATTTCTCTAACGTGGCAGGCAAAGAGAACGGAACACCATTTTTTTGGTATTTTAGCAACCGTCTATATCTCGAAAAGCAACCACATCGTCAACACATAGGTACTCGTGAAATCAGCCATATTTTTAATTAATTTTTGAATCAAAAATAGAATCAATTTTTGCACACAGTCGTAAAATCTGCCATATTGTATACAGCCTACTTATACTAGTGAAAGCAACCATATTTTTAATTAATTTTTGAATCAAAAAACATTCAAACAACGTTTGCACATAGTCGTAAAATCTGCCATACTGTACACAGCCTACTATATGAAAGAAACCATATTTTGAATTAATTTTAGAATCAAAAAACATACAAACATCGTTTGCACATAGTCGTAAAATCTGTCATATTGTATACACAGAATAAATCTGTCATATTGTATACTAGTGAAAGCAACCATATTTTGAATTAATTTTAGAATCAAAAAACATACAAACATCGTTTGCACATAGTCGTAAAATCTGTCATATTGTATACACAGAATAAATCTGTCATATTGTATACTAGTGAAAGCAACCATATTTTGAATTAATTTTAGAATCAAAAAACATACAAACATCGTTTGCACATAGTCGTAAAATCTGTCATATTGTATACACAGAATAAATCTGTCATATTGTATACTAGTGAAAGCAACCATATTTTGAATTAATTTTAGAATCAAAAAACATACAAACATCGTTTGCACATAGTCGTAAAATCTGTCATATTGTATACACAGAATAAATCTGTCATATTGTATACTAGTGAAAGCAACCATATTTTGAATTAATTTTAGAATCAAAAAACATACAAACATCGTTTGCACATAGTCGTAAAATCTGTCATATTGTATACACAGAATAAATCTGTCATATTGTATACTAGTGAAAGCAACCATATTTTGAATTAATTTTAGAATCAAAAAACATACAAACATCGTTTGCACATAGTCGTAAAATCTGTCATATTGTATACACAGAATAAATCTGTCATATTGTATACTAGTGAAAGCAACCATATTTTGAATTAATTTTAGAATCAAAAAACATACAAACATCGTTTGCACATAGTCGTAAAATCTGTCATATTGTATACACAGAATAAATCTGTCATATTGTATACTAGTGAAAGCAACCATATTTTGAATTAATTTTAGAATCAAAAAACATACAAACATCGTTTGCACATAGTCGTAAAATCTGTCATATTGTATACACAGAATAAATCTGTCATATTGTATACTAGTGAAAGCAACCATATTTTGAATTAATTTTAGAATCAAAAAACATACAAACATCGTTTGCACATAGTCGTAAAATCTGTCATATTGTATACACAGAATAAATCTGTCATATTGTATACTAGTGAAAGCAACCATATTTTGAATTAATTTTAGAATCAAAAAACATACAAACATCGTTTGCACATAGTCGTAAAATCTGTCATATTGTATACACAGAATAAATCTGTCATATTGTATACTAGTGAAAGCAACCATATTTTGAATTAATTTTAGAATCAAAAAACATACAAACATCGTTTGCACATAGTCGTAAAATCTGTCATATTGTATACACAGAATAAATCTGTCATATTGTATACTAGTGAAAGCAACCATATTTTGAATTAATTTTAGAATCAAAAAACATACAAACATCGTTTGCACATAGTCGTAAAATCTGTCATATTGTATACACAGAATAAATCTGTCATATTGTATACTAGTGAAAGCAACCATATTTTGAATTAATTTTAGAATCAAAAAACATACAAACATCGTTTGCACATAGTCGTAAAATCTGTCATATTGTATACACAGAATAAATCTGTCATATTGTATACTAGTGAAAGCAACCATATTTTGAATTAATTTTAGAATCAAAAAACATACAAACATCGTTTGCACATAGTCGTAAAATCTGTCATATTGTATACACAGAATAAATCTGTCATATTGTATACTAGTGAAAGCAACCATATTTTGAATTAATTTTAGAATCAAAAAACATACAAACATCGTTTGCACATAGTCGTAAAATCTGTCATATTGTATACACAGAATAAATCTGTCATATTGTATACTAGTGAAAGCAACCATATTTTGAATTAATTTTAGAATCAAAAAACATACAAACATCGTTTGCACATAGTCGTAAAATCTGTCATATTGTATACACAGAATAAATCTGTCATATTGTATACTAGTGAAAGCAACCATATTTTGAATTAATTTTAGAATCAAAAAACATACAAACATCGTTTGCACATAGTCGTAAAATCTGTCATATTGTATACACAGAATAAATCTGTCATATTGTATACTAGTGAAAGCAACCATATTTTGAATTAATTTTAGAATCAAAAAACATACAAACAACGTTTGCACATAGTCGTAAAATCTGTCATATTGTATACACAAAATAAATCTGTCATATTGTGTACTAGTGAAAGCAACCATATTTTGAATTAATTTTAGAATCAAAAAACATACAAACAACGTTTGCACATAGTCGTAAAATCTGTCATATTGTATACACAAAATAAATCTGTCATATTGTGTACTAGTGAAAGCAACCATATTTTGAATTAATTTTGAATCAAAAACATACTTATACTGATGAAAGCAAACATATATAGAATGAATTTTTTAATCAAAAAACATTCAAACATCGTTTGCACATAGTCGTAAAATCTGCCATATTGTAGACAGCCTACTTATAACGAGTGAAAACAACCATATTATCTACACACATCAACTAATAAAATAAGCCATATCGTTTAATGAAATGAAATTTACTAATTTAAATTTACGTTTAATGAAATTTACTCATGAAATGAGTTATATCGTCAACCACCTATATATTACTAGTGAAATCAGAAAGCACAATACGTGAATGTACTCCCATTCACCAGTCTCGTCTCACCTAAAAATACAATCTTCTACACATACATATCCTTAATATGAAAATCTCAACAATTGTCAGATATCTTACATGCAACGCAATTATTACTAGCTTTGACATTTTGGACGTTGGCGTGAAGTATGTATATTGCTTTAATAAATTAAATTTAAAAAAATATATTTCTACAAATAAAATGAAACAGTTATATTCAAAAAACGAGAAAGTATTACATGTAATCTGCCAGCATCATCTCAGGATAAATGAAATAGAAATATAAATGTTAGAAGAGATTAGCGAAAACGCTCGGGCCATTAAATTTAATACTCGTTTGTGGATTAAAACTGTGTTTCATTTTATATATTTTATTTATTTCATTTCTACCTAGGTAAGTACTTAATTATGAACTTCCACTGTTTTAACGAAAAAATAATAATAAATCAGCATTTTTATTTAGCGTTATTAATAATAAAAATAAACATTTCCTCGAACATAAAGATTGGCGAAATAAACACTGCGAAAGTGGCGACTTGAGCCTTAAGGCCGCACAGGAACTCAAATGTTGCATTGGCGTTACCTCATTTACTCTGACAATACTAACATTATCGTCTTGAGACATAAAACAGGAATAAATTATCGTAATGTTTACAGCTTGACAGAATTATAATATTTAAAAATGCATTGATGTAAAGGAAGGCAGAAATGTGTGCAAAAATAGAGAAGTATGGCGCTAGATTCTCTCTGCTTACCCCGTAAGGGACATGGCGTGAAGGTATGTATGTATGTGTATTAAAAATAATTCTGAAAGTAGGTACCCCCGAGAATTTAACCGTATAATTTGTTAGATGTAAAACTATAATTTAGCAAAGATATTGTTAAATATCTTCCAAACACGTTGACTGTTTTAGATTTTTAAATTTGAGTCTTGATTTAACAAAAAAATGTATAATTCATATTGTCGTTTACGTCGTTCCTGTTTCGCGTTAGTCAAGTCGTACAAAATATGTGGCGAGACGAACCCCACCGCTTCCACTTCAGCACGGTAAGTTTAGTAAAACTCGATAAAAATTTTCAATGCCTGTGCGGTCTTAACGATATTTTCAATTGCATAGATTCAAATAAATTATTATACTTCCAACAAAATAACTTATTAATTTGCAACGAAGTTAGTGGTTAATTTACGAAACGAAGGAAAGTTCGTTGCCAACTTTAAAATTGTTGTAAAATCTTAGGATATATTCAAACCTGAAAATTAAGCTATTAAGAAATATCAGGGTAAATTAAAAATTCTTTCTTGCTTAGATTTTAAATACAACATCTACCTACCTAGATGTTACTGGGTATTAAATCGAGGAGGATAGATTAAGAAATATTCCAGTGGATTAAGAAAATATTCAAATAGAAATTCTCGTAATCTTTTAAGGGCGACCGGTTCTTTATTAGGTTTAAATGTCTATTTATTTTATCAAGCGGCTCGAAATATTTCAAGTATGTATTATAATAAACCAATAAGTGGTTTAAAAAAATCAGAACTCGCGAACTTCGGGAAACTATTACACATAGAAAACATGACGATTTTTTCTTATTTATTCATTTAATATAATACAACAGCAACAAAATAAATAGACAAAAATATAAAGATTTTTTATAATGCCAATTATGTATTACAGGATACTTTATTACATTTAAGCAATTTCGAAAACAGGATGAGAAGGTAGAAAAGGAAGCATCGACCACTGGAAACTCATATTACAATTTATACCCCACATGTCTCAATGTACAAGTAATATTGAATTGAATTTAATTGGATTAAAGGGGCCCAACAAAACAGAGCACAGATTTCACATTTTTTTAAGGGGGGGACTGCTGCCAACGTACCTATTTTTTCAATTTGAATTTGCGTCATTACTACAAAACGAATCATTTTGAAAAAATAACCTAGTTAATTTGGATATTAATAAATAAAAATATACCTTAATTTTTTAATTATGTTCTGTATATATTCTTGTAGGAAAATAATAAGCATACCCCAATTTTTGACATTTATCTTAAATTTCTAAAAAACTATAAGGTATAGAACATTATATTTATTTATAAATTAAAGAAGATCAAAATATCTGGAAAAATACGATGTAACGTTGCATTAATGCATCAGGTTAAGTTAATAAACCAAAAAAACTTATATTTCGCAATAGCGATGAATGGAAAATAAATGTTTTTTAGGTTTATTTTCTAAACCTGAAGCATTAATGCAACGTCACATCGTATTTTTCGAGATATTTTTGTCTTCTTTAATTTAAAAAAAATATATATTGAACTACGCCTTATATTTTATTAAAAATATAAGATAAACGTTGAAAATCGGGGTATGCCATTATTTTTCTACAAGAATTTCTATAGAACATTATCAAAAAGTAAAGATACATTTTTCTTTATGAATACCCAAACTATCTAAATTATTTTTTTCAAAACGATTTGATAAGGACTAATGATGGTATATCAAATTGAAAAATAGGTACGTTGGCAGCAGCTCCCTTAAGGATAAAAACCCAAAGCAAACATATCCAACTCCGGATCACTCAAACAATTTCTGTTGTACACAGTACAAGCTCTATTGATGCATGAATTTAGCATATAGTTTGTTCTAGAAAATTCAATGTAAAAGAGAGACTGGTTTCTAGCTCTTCTGGGTGTACAGTGAAAACGGAGTGAGCTTAGAAGGGGTGTATCTACTTTTGATCTGACCGTTAATAATTTGTATAGAAAACAAATATCGGATTAATCTGCGTGTCTCCGGTAATTTTTTGTTGTGGTATTTTTAAAAACATCTGTTAAAATTTTCTTAACTATGGAGTCTTACTTACTTATTCAGCCGTCTCTGTCCACTGTTGGACATAGGCTTCCCTCATATCTCTTCAGGTTTCTGTCTTGGGACTTCTGCATCCAGTCAACAGTAACCCTCGTTATATCATCATCTGGACCATCGCGTAGGTTACTTCTCTTGTCCTCGTGTGGTCTCCATTCCAAATTCTTCTTGGTCCATTTTTGGCACTTTAGTCAGCGATATGTCCCGCCCATGACCCCTTCAGCATTACCACTCCTTAAGCGATGTCAGTAACTCTTGATCTTCTTCGTATTCCTCACTCTGTCCGAGATTCAGTGTGACTCTCTCGTGTTGTCGTTGTGCCATGCACTCTTAGTTTTCTGACGGCCGCTTTCGTTAGTGTAAGTGTTTCTCCATACATCATGACTGGAGCACACACATTGGTCATGTATTTTACGTTTCAAATTTTGCAGGAAGTTGCTGGTGAAGAATTCCATAAGATTACCATAAGCAGCCCATCCAAGACAGGTTATTCGTCGAAGCTCCGTTATCTGGTTATCTTTGGAGAGGATTGTATTTTGGTCGAGATATTTATATTCGTTTATAGATGCCACCAAACTTCTTGAGCCTTTTTTGCCGTGGAGGGGAGCGGTTTGCACATATACCAACTAAGTAAAAAGACAAATTGCACCCACGTGACGGGTTCAAGTTTTTTTTTTACCATAACTATAGTGCCACTCAAGACCCAAATTTGGCATTAGCTTCGTTTTTTCGACATTTATAAGGATTCCCAGCTTTTTAGTACATACTATGATACTATGGGATAGCGGAAGTTATATAATACAATTTTATTTATTTTTATTACCTACTAATTAAAATTATTCAGAGTTTGTCAACATTTCAAGAAGACGAACAAAATGTATATCAACTATGCAGTGGAAAATGTAATGTTAGTCACAACCCACTCGTTCTTATGGTATGGTTTATAAAAATAACAATATATAATTATCTGTTTTATGTTTATATTTCGTTGCTTTTAATGCCCCTAGTAAATTTGTGTTATTATGTTCTTTTATGTTATTTTCAATCCTTTTACGCATCAACACAGCCATTTTATCATATTTCCTTTGAAAAATATTTAAGTAGGTTCTCTGGGAGTTTTGGCTTAAATCCATTTTATTCCCAAAAGAGGAATAAAATGGATTTTTTAACAAACAAAAAAATCTACGTGTGGCAGAGCTTGCCAAGCTAAAGAATGCGAGTGACGTCACTTTTGCACATACCAATTTTAGTACAGGGATATAATATGCTGATTTCAAACAACCAATGAAATTAGATGACGTTCGACGTTGGGTATTGCGAATCATTTTTTTTAACATGTCCACATAGGGGACGCCAGCTATTAGGATTTGGGTCCATTTTACTCTTCCGAAGAAGCGCACTACGTAGCGTTGGGAGGGGTTTGCAATCTAGAAAAGAGTTTATTAATTCGGATTTTAAAAATACCCGGGTTGTACGAAAGTGGAAACACAGAATTCGGAAGATCGTTCCATGTTATAATCTCTGAAAGTATGAATATGTTGTCACTTATAAAAATCTACTTCGTTAGCCAACAAGACGAGATTCACTTTCTTTCGTTACTCTATAGCATTTATTGGTTTGTCGATGGACAATATTTATGTTTTTCCATGTCTAGATGGTCGTGCTTGAAAAGAAGAGCTTTTGTCGGCCTTCGTGGCTCAGTTGGTTAGGTATCTGACTGCTGATCCAAGGGTCCCGAGTTCAATTCCCCGTGGAGACACAGTTTTTAATTGTGTTTTCAGTCTGAATCTGTGAGACGATTTTATTTATTTATTCATATAAACATTGATGACATTAAAATAATTATTGAATCTGCAATGCCCCACTAGGCAAAAAAAAACCTGTGCCGGGGCCAATGAGACCTTGGACAAATAAAATGAGTGTTGGAAGACCCCTTAAAAGATGGTCTGACGACATTGTCCAAGTGGCCATGTGGTAAAACCTGGATACGGAGGGGACAGAACAGAGACGAGTGGAAGTGTACGGAAGAGGCCTATATCCAGCAGTGGAGGGACGAAGACTAGAGAAGAAGTTAGTGGAATACTTCTTGAGACCGTCATGTGGGCACGCAGAGTTCAAATTTGTGTTTTTTTTTGCTTGGTTGGTATACCTATGCGCAAACCGCACGATTTCAAGGCTCAAGAAGTTTGCCGGCATCTGTATAAGGTAGCATGCTGGGTAAGTAATACAGTGGACGCAGTTCGAATCCTGCTACGAACGATTTCGTTCACCTATAGCACAAACATTACTGCTTAGTTTTGCGATGTATGAGGATGTATAATATGTACTTGTGACTAAACATAATCATTCTTTTTTTTAAATAGTTTTTTGCAGAAATCACTATCGATCTTAAAATTATTAAATTGCGATTTTAGTTTAAACCCACGCTAACCCATTTTTTTGTATGGCCGAGACTACATAAGCATCGGATTATAGCCAAGTTGCAAATAGTAAGGCCCTATATATTATTTTTTATTTTAATTATTTATTTTTATAAATAAATAAAATCAGTGCTTACGTACATTCATACATACATACATACCATCACGCCATATCCCTTACGGGGTAAGCAGAGAGAACCGAGCGCCATACTCCTCTATTTTTGCACACATTCCTAGCTTCCTTTACATCCATGCTTCGTACATTCAATGGTGTATTAATTGATAATAAGTACGCACTGATCATACTTTATTTTATTTATTTTAGATTTCATGATGCTTGAATTAAATGTGTGCATACTGTACATTATTCTATTTTTTTTTTTGTAATAATCTTACTTGAGCGTTTAAATAAACAAAATATGTAATATTGTTTCTAACCAAGTAAAATATTTATTGTCATAAAATGTTACCTCTCCTAAAGCTTTTTGTCTTTCGCGTGATGGTAAATTAGACGGATAATGTCAAACTTTATAGAGCTTAGAAGCCGTATGACTGACAACCTTTTAAGAGTTCAATACAATATAGTTTCCACGAACAAACTGCTTTTATTCTTCCTTTACAACAGCAAAACCTCGCTATTTAAGCTATGTAATAATTACCTAAAAGCCTCTAAATAATACGACACTTAGATTCCAATTAGATTGTAATAATTGTAAATAAAACGTTAAAAAAATAATTAACGCATGAAGATACATAAAAAATAAATAAAATACATTCGAGCAGTTGAATAAAACTTTGTTTATCGAAAATATACTATTTTTAATAATATTATACCGTGACGTTTTCTTACGCTGTACCGAAAACATTTCTCAGGTCATTTCTTACCGGTATAAACAAAAATATTCAAACGCATCGCTTATGTCATCAATATTTCTAAAAAGGCATGAAACATTTCAACAAAAACACACAAGAGTAGATGTAAAAGATTTGTTGTTTTCAGAAAGACGTCAAAAATCGATTCCAGAAACAGCCTTGAGTCAAACATTGCTAGGTACCCACCACCAAAGTGTCAAAATCGATTTGAATTTGGAACGAAACAAAATCGGAAACGTCAAAGTTGCCGGGGCGGAAAAAAAATTAGTTACATACCTGTACGGCGGCAAGGATCCCACAAAACAGCAAAAATGCACACATCGTAGTAATAATCCGCGACATATTGGGGGTTTACCAGCCCAAAATCACACGGAACACTGTCACCCTTTGAACAAATTTACTGCACTGGAGGCCGTGGTTCTAGACGGGAATAGTATGGGAGTTGTCTTATACTCTAGCGACATCTGACGGCGGGAGCGCATGCGCCAGACGTCTACCTACCGAAGGGCGATTGATTGGGTAGGTATTGCGTAAAGAAAACTCAAAAAAAATATAATCTTATTTATTAAATATTGTATAAAAATCGCATTAAAATAACATATTTCATAAACAATATATTCTAATATAAACATGTGGCGTGTTTGACACGATTCCATAGAATAAAATTTATATTCCGCTGTTGTACGGCGAATTTAGATCGATGACGGTTACTAAGCAACCAACGATACCTACTGCGCAATAATAAACGCTGTATACCTAATATAACTAGACAGCCTTCGTATGTATACATAATAGGCATAAAATGCTTTCTATAATGTTTCAATATTAAATGTATTCGTCAGACGAATTACTTTTACAATAAAATATATAAAATCTTCACAACCTTCACAACCAATGAATAAATAACTCATCAATGCTGAATTTCGTATATGCCGCAAACTTTATTAGCTGGTACAGCTTTATCTGAAAAATTAAAAAAAAAATGTTCAAATAATTAAAATAAAAATTATAGGTACCAACAAAATAATATTAGCAATCAATTATAAATAAGAATTTATCCATATGAATATTACTAATAATTAAAAATATTTAATCACATTTTATTTTGTTTGTTAAGTTAATGAGTACAATTTAGAGGAAAATTTTTATTAAACTCACCAATCATCTTAGGATAGGGAAGATTCAAGTTTTCCATTATTTTTACAAACTCTTCTAAACTTTTTGTCAACCTAGGATTGTATTTCTTCTCTTCGGCCACAGATGTCGCTGAAAATCCTTTGTAATCATGGGCCGGGTAAAGAGTGAAACATTCAGGCAGTGATAATATTCTCTCATGTACAGATTTGTACAAAGTTCTTGGATTCCCTTCCTGGAAGTCGGTTCTGCCACAGCCACGGATCAACAAGGCATCTCCCGTAAAAGCACAACCCTAAAAAATAATTATTTATATTTATTATTTATTTAACATATTATGTTCCAATACACATAAAAATATAATTCACTAGTACAGTAATTTTAACAATAGTTTTTTGCTATGCCTCATCAAAAAGATCAATTAGTGGTTTACTTTTAATAATAGAATTTTTCGAAATAGGCCTATCGCACATAAAAAATTCATGTAGAATCAAAAAGTGGTTTACTTTTAATAATAAAATTTTTCGAAATAGGCCTATCGCACATAAAAAATTCATGTAGAATCAAAAAGTGGTTTACTTTTAATAATAGAATTTTTCGAAATAGGCCTATCGCACATAAAAAATTCATGTAGAATCAAAAAGTGGTTTACTTTTAATAGAATTTTTCGAAATAGGCCTATCGCACATAAAAAATTCATGTAGAATCAAAAAGTGGTTTACTTTTAATAATAGAATTTTTCGAAATAGGCCTATCGCACGTCATAAAATTCATGTAGAATCAATAAGTGGTTTACTTTTAATTATAGACATCGTTTATAATGGAATTCTACAAAATAAAAACTTTGTCGATAATTCATATCATTTTTATTTTATATTAAACTAACTAACTTACCCAATAACAAGTTGCCATATTCTGGAGACTTACGATATTAATCGTTTCACAGATCTAGGCAGATAATAAAATAGCTTTATTTTTAACTAGCTTTTATTATTTTTAATAATTGGTCAATCAAAGTTTGTACCTGTTCATGAAGAATGTATGTTACGCATCCGTTGGTGTGGCCAGGAGTGGAAGCAACTTGGAGTTTATGTCTCCCAAACTGTATGGTGTCCATATCTTGGATATATTCATCAGCTTTAGCTCCGCTGGACTTGGATATGACACTCACAGTTCCAGGGAGGATCTGTTTCAGGAGACCTGTTCCAGTTATGTGATCGGCGTGCATGTGTGTATTAACTGTTAAAGAAAAATTAATTATTGCATAACTATTCCATTACACATTGATATAAATAAAACTATCTGTTTTAATAAAACTAATAAACAACTACACTACACTTACCAAGGTGTAAAATGGTATAATGAGCTGAATGGGAGATATAAGTTTGATACTTCATCTGATATTTCAAATTTTAGACACAATCAAATCTCTCACTACTTAATATTGGTATTTCTTTATTTATTTATTCATTTTATTTATTTTATTTATTTTATTTATTTTATTTATTTTATTTATTTCATTTATTTTATTTATTTTATTTATTTTATTTTATTTGGAAACATAACAGCTTTTGTATATAAAATATAATACAGTTAAAAATTAATTAATTAGTATTGCGACATCGATAATAGTAACATAGTATGATTGATCAATTTACTTATCTACAAACCTAGACCTGACGTTAGAATTGTTTAATACTGTTGTTGTTGTTTATGGCAATAATATGCTTTTGTATTGTATTTCTAATTTTAGTTATTATAAATAGCATGTTTTATTTTTAGTTATCTTTTACATTGGGTGTGTCTCTTTTTTGTTTGTTTTTAATTTAATTTTTCTTTTTTCTCAAACTATATAAGATTGCTGTATGATATCTTAGGGTTTGATACTTTTACTATGTTATAAGTTATATATAAATATTTATAGATTTGGATTTTTATGTGATGATAATATGGTACTTGATTTGTAGAACTCGAGTGAATACTCTTATTGAGGGGTAATGTTAATAGATATTAAGTAACTGTATTATATATTGTATCTATTGTATTATGTAACATCTTTTTTCTTTATCAAATAAATAAATAAAATAATACTATACACAGGATATCTCAAAACTCAACGATAACCTGGACACAGTGTAGGCTAGGTTGTGACAGTTTATAAGCCAATTAGTTTTTTCAACATCATTTTTAAATAAAACGTGTAAATTGAAACGCTAAATTACAATTTTAGGTGCTGTGACGACAAGCTCTCAAATATTACTGTTTTAATTTTTGCTATATAATTGTGAAAAAGCCTCCTGTTAATCGCAGGTGCAATTAAAAGCATAGATGCGTAGTCAAGAGAAAAATAAAATTGATTGAGTAAAACGTCTACAAATTTTCGTGACCTTACTTCACTGCCCGTTTAAATAAAAATTAACACTCTGACCATGGCAACTTCCTTCAAAGATAGTCCAGTTAGTTAAGATTTAAAATGGAACAATACTTTATTTTATTTATTTATCTTTCTGTACATAATATAAAAAAATATATTGTATACTCTTATTGAAGGGTAATGTATTGTACACTAGCGGGCTTATTGCCATTTGGCAATTTCATCCAACCAACCAGATTACAAAATATGACAAAATTGTGTATTTAGACCTCGTCAAATTAAAGTTTGCGGGTGAAATAACATGCGCAGAAACCAATTTTAATAGAGGGGTGTACTCTGATTTGAATCAACCAATAAGATCACTTGACGTTCGAAGAATGTATTGCAAGTTGCATGTTATTTACCTGACCTTTCCAACAATACAGTAAACCAAACTGATTGTTTCAGTTGTGTTAATATAAATAAATTGTACTAGTTATTTATTCACGATGTTTTTCTATATAAGTTATTGTACCTAGTGTTTTTTTAAGACTTAAGTGTTAATATAAATTATTGTAAGTAATGTTTATTTACGATTTAAGTATTAGTATAAATTTTTATACTGTTTATTTACGATACAGGGATTAGTATAAATTGTCTTGAGTACTGTAATTGTATTACAAATTTTATAACACAATCTAGATTTTCTGACTATGTAAAAGAATATTTTTCAATACAGTGATAAATTTGTTAATTTATGAAGTATAAATATCTACAATAATAAGTTGCCAAATTAAAGAGACTTATCATCTCACAGATCCAGACTGGAAACACAATTAAAACACGTGACTAAACTTATCACATTATATTCTACATTTTTGATGGATACTTTGTTTTACGAAGAGTCCTGATATTGTATCTGAAGAATGAAATCAAAAGATTTTATTTATATTGTTTTCAATAACTGATAATGTTGCTTCTTAAATGATCTCCATAATGATATTATAATTATTATTTTCACCATTATGACAATACTCATCGGAGAACGTTACCATTGATCGGTAGCCATGTGAACGATAATAACAAAACATATTTTAACTATATGGACATGGCAGAAGACGTACGAAAGTAAAATTCACGCTGTGGAAATGGGGTCCCTAAGACGAATGTGTGGTAGAATGATCTATGATAGGATAAGTATGTGGACATCAGACAAGAATGCAAGATTGAAAAAGATATTGTGAGTAGAATGAAAGTAAATACACTACGATGGTTCGGACATGTGGAGAGAATGAACGACGAGCGCCTGACAAAGAAAGTATACAAGGCTGAAAAGACTGGAATGAGAGGCCGTGACCCCCCGAGAAAGAGTTTGCATGATCATATAAAAGAGATTTTGAAAGATGGTAATATACCAAGTCTGAATAATAGGAGAGCATGTATGACGCGATGCATGGATGTAAATGAGGCAAAACATGTATGTCAAGATAGAGGTGTCTGACGTTCGGTCCTCTTTGTCTACCCCTAGTAGGGATACGGCGTGATGGTATGTATGTATGTATATTTTAACTATTTCTCAACTTAAGGTATATTAATTGTATTAATATTATCTAGTATTTTATAGGTTTCTTTTTCTATGCATACACACAAACATTGGAATTTTTCCCTGTCGGGAGTCGATGATATTTTTTGACAAATATTTAACATCTCAATAGAGACAAAGTTGGAATATTATAGGAGAACAAGGACCTGTTCAGGGCTGACATCTGTGCGAGAGAGCTGTCACCTCATGTGCAAGGACTGTTGCTTTCATTGTTTACAAAAAAACAATTTTTCAATAGATGACGTTTCTTGGTTACTTCATAGATGGCGATGTTAAAAACAGCTAATTTACAAACAATCAGTTTCTCATTATTAATATATATAGTTCACCAATTATGCCTTCTTATTGAGTTCCCTTATCAACGTAATTTATGAAAGTTCTACACCGTCACCTCATTTATAAGGACTGTTGATTTTATTGTTTACAAAAAGGTTTCTTCGTTACTTCATAGATGGCAATAGTAATAATGCATTATTTTCAAATGAATTGTTTCATGTTATTTAAATATATAGAACTTTCAAAAATTACATTGATAAGGGAACTCAATATGAAGACATAATTGATGAACGTTGCGCAAACGGGTCCTAAGACCTGTAGGTGCCTTGAGATGTTAAAAAGTTGTCAAAAAATAAAAATATAGCATTACTAAATACATTTCCTTATAAATCCTTTCTTAAAATGTCAATTTACATTTAAGATGACGAGCTAGCAGTTATTTTATTCTTGCATAACCTGCGAACGGATGAGACTAAATATGTGTGTTGACTGACACGATGAAAAGAAAATATAAAGATTGCCTGTGTATAAAATATAATCAATTACAGTATCTTTGAAAAATGTTTATGTAAATCTCCTTACTAGCATATTTTAGTTTAAGTCCCAGTTCTTCAATGAGTTGAGCGTCTCTCTTGGCTTCTTCCATTACTGGATCAATGAGAATAGCTTCTTTCTGATTCACATCTGCCAACAGATATGTGTACGTACAACTTGGAGTTGAAAAAAGCTAAAAAGAATATTAAATTAAGACTTAATAATACTTCATATATAGTATGCCTCCTAAAAATTTTGAGAGATATAATAAAATGTTTTAAATAAAAATAATAGGTAATATCAATCAATAATATCAATCATCAGATGTCTTATTCAATTAGCATTTGATGAAGTTCTTGTTAGTTTCCCACTAAGCAAGAAATAAAATGCAATGAAGGATAAGGGTACCATTTTATTTAAGAGATTTTTTTTATATAAATATTATTTGTTTAGATGTCAGTAGTATTTGGTATATTGCAATTAGGAAAAACTTGTTGATTTATTTATTTTCAACAAATAATCCCGATAAAACGAAAGTTATTACTTTTCATAATTTATAAGTACCTACATCTTAATATTGAGACACTTTAAGATGGTTCGGCCACATGGGGAGAATGAATGAATGACGTAGAATATATACATTGCAGACAGGAATGAGAGATAGGGGCGGCCCAAGAAAAGGATGGCACGAACATGTGACAGATATTATGAAAGACAGAAATATTACAAGCTCGAATAACAGACAAACGTGTATGAGACGATGCAGGAATGTTGATGTGGCAATGAATGTGTATATGTACCTACATCTTAACATTTATGAAATCAATAAACCAATAATTTAAATTAAAAAAAAAACATTAAAGCTCAGCATAATAAAAAATAAATAAATTCAATAAATTATACTGATAAGATAAGATTCTATGCAATTTAAATTGATAGGATAAAAATAAAAGGACCTCATGCACTCTGAGAGTGTTAACTGACAAATTATCATTTTATTTTAAAAACTAGTTTGTGCTTCAAATTTAAAGATGTGAGAATTCCAAAATTGTTTTAATGTTATAATTGCTTCTCTACAAAAAATAAATTTAAGAAATAGTGACTAAAATCAATGATTCGACTATTCAGTCACTTAAAAAAAAAGTTATAGTTTCTCTGGCTTTACATAATTATTTTGGAATATAGATTCTATGCAAATTAACTTTGATGATGAAATATGATGATTACGAGTTGTAATATAAAACCAGTACAAGCAATTCTGAAACCAGTTTTATTTGATTGCCGAAATGGAGTACATCAGTACATGCTTATTCAGATTGAAATATCATTAAAAAACAACTAAGGCTACAACTATTGAATAAAGTAACAAAACTTTGCATCAGAGACTAAGAATATTATGTTTGATTTTAATTTTACGGTATTTAAAACACATCACTTTCTCTGAATAAAAATACACTAAAAAGAGATTTAATTATTAAACCACAGTGTTATTTATAAAAAAAAAATTGGTTCAATTGAACCCGGTTCAAAGTTTTATTCTGAAATTCAAATATTCTTATAAGAATATTTGAATTTCGGAATAAGACTTTGAACCGGGTTCAATTGAACCAAATTTTTTTTTATAAATAACACTGTTAATGTATTTCAAGAATTTAAAGTTTCAACTGTTGAAAATATTTACAAAAAATCTCATTGTTCCAAATTCATAAAGATATTCTTACAAATTCAAACCAATTGTCATTTTCTATAAGCAGCAGAATAAATTCACAAGGATGTATTACCATTCCTCTTTTACGTACAACTGCCTCACAACATTTCTATAAGAATAAAGGTACTAAGTGGTTTAATGAACTCCCTTTGAGTCTTAGACTTGAAAAAAATTATAATATATTTAGGAATAAAATCAAAAAATTGTACTGATTTTTTTTTTTTTTATTTCATTCTTGTTTTCTGTAGCTTCTTATTTCTTAGTAGATGTGCAATGTTTTGGTGAATGTAGCAATACAAAATATATTATCCCCTCTTTTAACACGAGATTTTATCTCAATTAAAGAGGGTTATTATGAATCATATCATGGAATTTGTTAACCTTTTTAAATTGTTATTTACATGTAAACTTTGTATTGATTTGTAATAAATAAATATAAAAAAAATAATATAATCTTGTAATAATTATACTTTATGATTAACTAGGGTACCCAACAGACGTTGTCCTGCCTGAACGTTGACTTGCCTGCTATTAGCTGGTTCAGCAAACATAAAAATAACAGTAAATCATATCAGTGTATGAAACATTTGAGTATTCCCATACACCAGTCTTAAATATTCAATTTGATTTTTACTTAACAAAATATTTGAGTGCACAATAGGTATAAGTTAAAGTTACGCATGAAGAAACACCAAAATCAACCTTGAAATGGTGTACTATAAATACATTCAAATGTAAACTATGAATAGATGTACAGAGATGTAGAAAATTAATTATAATAATCATATTTTTTGAAGTTATTTATAAAATGTCGAAAAACTGAAACAAATAAGTGTTTGTTTGATAATTTCATGAAATTTTGTTATTTACAAATAAAATATTATTGTCTTATAATTAGATTTTTTACATAGCAGCTCTTATTTCAAATCAATGATTTTATACTCTTTATTTTAATTCCTATACAAAATTATTTTTTTATAAAATGTTCGCGACGAGTCTGATATAATATAACCGACAAATCTTTATTTTTCTTCACTCTTTAATAACAATGTGTTAAAAAATATAGAATAATAACTTTATCTACATACCTGGCGAAACAGAAAATCTGAAGAAAACTGTACCTTCTCGTTAGGCATGTTGGAATTACAATGATGAAATCTGACCAACAAACTTTTTATAAGTTTGCTGGTTCTAAACATCCTATTACTAACCAATGCCATTGTTGGTGTTTTTAATTGCAAACTTCAAACTAAATAAACGGAAAAAATACGCCTAACATAAACGGATATCCCAGCAGATATACACTGATACAAATAACAATATCGACTTTTAGATTATGACATTATCAATTAGATAAACAATTCACATTTTACGCAGAAAAATATAGCAAAAAACTTCATAAAAGTCACGTAGTACCAAGGCGATCTGTCAAATTCAAATGAGGGTTACGGGCAATATGAGAAAAGCGAGTCGAAGAGTATTTTCGTATATTTTATATATTTTTTAAATCTATCACAAGTTTTACTTTCATTAAAAAATTAAACAAGTTGTAATATTCTATTTGTTCTGCATTTCACTGTGAATTTCTTAGTTTTTGGGCCACGTTTAAATTTAGATAGGTACTATAAAAGGGTATATGAAGAATATGAACAGTGTGTTTCTAAAAAAGTATTTACATTTCTTTACTGAATTACGTTCCACAATTTTTAAACTATCCATAAATTTCCCTTAAAATATGATATCCTTTTTTTACAGCATTTTTAATAATTATTCCTTAACTACATATACTTTTATCCATCCGTGGTAGATAATAAATGTATATTTTTTATACTTAACAAGTGTTTAAAATCAAAAATAATGTTTGAAATGTTTTTTTGGTCAGTTTTATTCTGAAATTCAAGAAATCGACAAATTTTGGGTTTCTGATTATATGAATCAGGTAGGTATAAACTCTTCATGAGCACGCGATATTTACCCCACTTACGTGGCAACTTATTATTGGGTGCGTGTTAAATAATTATTTAACATAGTACCTGTTAGTTGCCCGAGAAGCTACATTAAATAAATAAATAAAACATGTTTTCATCAGTTTAGATTTATTGTTATACGACCTTTTGATATTTTTTGTATAAAAATACGTATTATGGATTGTGCTTTACGATATTGAAATTATTCAGTCATTTATCCTGATACATATGTATTATGTGCAAATTATCCAACTGTCGATTTGTTCAAGAGAATTTTATTCTCTTGACATATCGACAAATTATCAAGCCAAGATACGCTAGATTTGTATGCAGGGTCTATATTTTTCACGGAGACAAAATTTCAGAATATATAGATAGATATAGGCCTACAAAACTTTTATACTCAGTATTTTTAATTTTTGTATCAGTCAGGGGTTATCAACTTTTGAATTTTTTCTTTATTTTTCTATATATCCCAAAATCATATATGTTACCACCCTGAAAATTGGTATAAATATAGACAAATATAAAATCTCAATTTTTTTTCCAAAAAGTTCCAGAGTTTCTCAAACATTTATTATGAAGAAAAACATTATTTTATGTTAAATTTATGTGTTTAACTGCTTGTGTTTCCAATTTTTTTAAAAATATCGAAAAAAGCCGAAACAACCTAGCTAGATATTTTTTTTTCTATATAAATATGAACATTATCTCAATTTTTTTTAACAACTTTTATAAAAATTTTATTTAGTGACGACATCGTTTCATACAATTTGTAAGGCCGTATGCACTACACAATATCTCACTCAATAGTTTGATATCTACGTAATCTCCAAACATACCATCATGCTGTTTTCATATTTTGGACACGAAAAACAGACTGACTTCCGTACTCTCCTATCCTATAAAACAAAATATCTTACAATATTTATTAATTTGTGTTTAAGTGTTTATAGCTTTATACGTATTCTTCAATTTCACCTACTATCGCCATCGACAGTTGGATCTCATGTGTTACATCTAATTAGTATTTAAAAATTATTAGTGTTTGCTGTGATAAAACAGAAACTCAAATAGATTGTGTTCTCTATTATTCTTAGATAAAAAAAAAATCAAGCAAAAACGTTAACAAACATATTTATTTCCTTTTCCTCTGATTTTTATATGATGGATAGGAAACACGAGGTAATTGCAAGAATTTGCAATTTTCTCAAGAATATTTTTAACTCGCACAATGTTCATATAACTAAAAAAAATAACAAAACTTGCAAAATTTGTTATTGTTATGGGCAAATGTCTCTTCATATTTTATAAAAGGCACCAGTAATCAGTATGCGCAGATACCAACCAATCAATCAAAAACAAACCCAAATATACGCTCTGCGCGGTCCACGTGATGAAGTTGTTTAACAGTAACAAAAAATTAATAAAAATAAATTCTAGTCGTTTAAATTGGTGATTATTTACAAAATAGAATATTCAGATTTATAATGGATATTGACTACTTTACTTCTTCGTAAATTAGAAAATGATTCTGAATAAATTTTGTTGAAAGAAACGTCGACTGCTTAAGTATTTTGCCTGTAACCATGATAATCAGTTCGGTTTCAAACAAAACTTTGAAACGAGCTTGCTAAATTATTAATCCAGATATTCAATAGATGTCACTAGTTTTACTTAAAAATTTTCCGGATAACAGATTTTCAATTCATTGAAAATGTTTTAAACGAAATTAAACCTACCTACCTATTATATTAATTCTAACCGCCTTTTCTATTTTTAAAAATAATTATTGTTATAATAAATTTGGATCAGTCAAATTTTCGGCATCTATTTTTGACATGCACGAATAATAAAATTTTAGTCAAATGAATTACAAAAAAACACAAAAAAATATTCACTTTCAATTTTAAGAATGTAACGAAATTCTTATATGTCTAGAAGTATTTATCATGTAAGTACAATTAGAAAAATATAGGTATCAAGATTATACAAAATTTAATCAATACAAAAACCGATTACATACAAAAATTGGTAATTATTTATAAAAATTTGAACAAGTTGGTTTCTTTGGTTATATTAATTAGGCTTCTTTTGTAAATGTAAAAAATAAGTTAAATAACTACAATATTTAACTGTAGCGAGTATGATATTTTTAAAGTAGAATTTATAGATGGAATACTGTAATTTACTATAAAACAAATTTGAAAATGTGAATTTTAAAACCACGTGTAAACGAAAAATTGGATTAGCAGGAAAAAAGTGTATGCTTATTGGAAAATCAAAAATGTTTTTTGATCCGAAACTCAAACCACTCTCGAGTAAAAAAAGGTTTATTAATTGCTAATGTCACGGAGTTTTAGCTAAAGTTGTAGATGGCAGTGTCTCAAAAAACCGACCAATAGGAATGAACAACTTTCGGTTGCAAGCATGCGCCGTGGCACAGCTGATGTAAACTGTAAACATAACAAAGCAAATGTCAATTTTATCTGTTTTCGTTTAGTCGCTTTTTGCGCGTTCGTTGTTGGTGTATTGAAACGACCGTTCGTAAATATTGTATATTTTATTTTGTTTTCTGTTTCGCCGCGTGTAATATATGTAATTTAAAGGACAATTTGTGATTATTTCTTTGTGTGTGCCAACGTTTGATCAAAGAGTATTTCAAGTGAATGGTGGTTTATGATTCGCGTTACGTACTAAACGTAATTTGTTGTTTTTTTGTTTGAATAGATGAATCGTTAGTGAAACAAAGGATTTATCCACATATGGGAAAACAGGTTGTTTCTCGGAGTGAAACGTGGAGCTGAAATATCAAAGGTAAATATATCCTTGGTTATATTATTTACTTTTATTATGTACCTACGTATATAGAATTATTATACCATTGCCATGTTATGTAATACAGCTATTTTTCTGCAAACCTTTTTTAAAAACATAGTGAGAATTATATGTGTACAATGTATACCTACTCAAGTTTTAATTATTTTTATAAATCCTTAATACTTTCGAATATTTTTTTTTTTATTATTGCATATGCGCAAACATTGGATTTTTTTCCCTGTCGGGAGTCAAAGATATTTTTTAACAGATTTTTAATTATCTCAATAGAGACGAAGTTGGAATATTTATTGTAGGAGAACCGGGAAATCAAGGCACCTACAGGGCTTACGACCTGTCCGGCTGGTTTACGTGATCACTTTATGCGCTTGCGCAACGTTCACCAATTATGCCTTTTTAATGAGATCCCTATCAATTCAATTTTGAAAGTTCTATATATTGTAATACTGAAATTCTTTTCGCTTGAAAATAAGGAATTTTTACTACAGCCATCTATGGGTGAAATGATGAACAACAATCTTATTATTTTTTTATTTATTTTGTTGTAACGCCATCTATTGAGAGAATTGGTTTTTTGTAAATAATGAAAGCTACAATTCTTATATCTGAGGTGACAATGCATTTTTCGCATAGCGTTACAACAAAATAAATAAAAAAATAATAAGATTGTTGTTCATCATTTCACCCATAGATGGCTGTAGTAAAAATTCCTTATTTTCAAGCGAAAAGAATTTCAGTATTACAATATATAGAACTTTCAAAATTGAATTGATACGGATCTCATTAAAAAGGCATAATTGGTGAACGTTGCGCAAGCGCATAAAGTGATCACGTAAACCAGCCGATGACAGGTCGTAAGCCCTGTAGGTGCCTTGATTTCCCGGTTCTCCTACAATAAATATTCCAACTTCGTCTCTATTGAGATAATTAAAAATCTGTTAAAAAATACCTTAATACTTTGTTGATATGTTGACATGTTAATATACGTATTTACCCATAACATATTTTGTAAATTATGGTTGATTTACCTAGTCTAATTAATTAACCTACTTCATCTTTAAAATTCATACACTGCTATCGCGATGGGCAAATGATAACTGAGCGCCTAATCAAGTCACATTACCTAGTCACAGTCACACGTTGAATATTTAATCAGCTTTTCTGAAAATACTTTTGCTGTAAAATGGATGTAGAAAGGAATCACCCTCTTTTTATTATCAATAGTGGCGTTTTCTTATTTTTTGCATTTCCAACGTTAAAAATCATGTAGTAAATATAGGTACAGTTATATGAAACAATTTTACCTTTAAATTGTCATATCATTCTATAATATATCATTATATAATTTTTGAACTCGTTTATTTAATTATTAATCATTCGTTGATTACTTTTTCGTAATTTTAAAGGAGTTATCTTTATTATTTTTATAAAATTCCATAACATTTATCAATTTAATTGATAATATCGACAGTTCATATTCCAATAAATAATTTTATATGATTATGATATTAAAAAGTAGGTATTAATTTTATTGCTCAATTTCAATTTCTTTCAACTCACCATTGGATGAAAGAATAGGTTCTCCAGGGCATATTTTTATTACTTGCACTGATTTTGTTCATTTGATTATACATAAATTGAAGTTTGATAATGATTTTATTAAAACGTGCTTATTAGATTCGTAATAGATTCCCACTGGATAACCAGTAAAGTTCTTCGTCAAGAGTTTGGCGTTCGGATCTTTCCGTCTGAGACCTACCTACGTCCACCTCCACCCGCTCCGCATATGGGGACTGAAAACGGCCCCTTCACAGAACGCTAGTAAGAATGACAAAGAATGCATGGCACGAAGAGTAGCTCTAGAAGCTCCTCTAGACTCGTGGTCTCGGCACAATTGTGCAAAAATTAACAACCAACGTCGGTGAAGATAATATTCACAGACATGGATTATCGCGAGAGTACTTCAAGCCTGTGACTGTAAAACTGGGCATCAGAGAGTTGACCAAGGACACTTTGGAATTTCATTTTTTTTATTCAGCAGATAGAAAGGCACTATAGCCATGGCAAAATAATTTTAAGGCTGTAAAGTTCTTCTTAGAGACCACTAAATCCGCATGCCCAATGGGACCTTGAAGAGGCCCACGGACTGCAGCGAGGAGCTCCGTTATGTTGTAGGACATATTTGGGTGAGAGCATTCCCAGAGGATGTGTAGAATAATAATAAAACTATAGAATACTCATTCCCATACAATACCTCGCTGAAAAAGTGAAGCCGTTTTATTGGCCAGCTCGTGTCAATATAATATGTATGACTCTGCTGGTAGACATTGTTCGTATAGTACTATTCGTTATGACTGCGTAAATAATTTTGCAAGCAGTTAAAAAAATTCCCTATTTGGAGAACGTATCACGCAGACGGGGCCAAATGATTACTGAATGCTCGTAGCAAAATGTTGACCAAATTAGTCAACATAAA
The DNA here is from genome assembly GCA_963576475.1 of Molanna angustata. Taxonomy (NCBI): domain Eukaryota; kingdom Metazoa; phylum Arthropoda; class Insecta; order Trichoptera; family Molannidae; genus Molanna; species Molanna angustata. The sequence goes on from OY754982.1 coordinate 29,153,086, forward strand.
GCAGTTGCGTTTACTGCAGGCTAAAGAGTATTCTATACTATATTATTCTATGGGTATGATACTTAATTATGGTATGATACTTTTCTTACAAATTTATCAGCGGTCTACAACTCGAATATGCTGGAGTGACACAAAACACCTAGGTACGTATAATTCAAAGTACCCATCTGAAACATTCTGCGCGCCACTAAAAAAAATAATAAAGATAATAATATTGTTTTAATTATATCAAAATAATACGCACTACATACAAGCATCATGAAAGCGTACATTGTATGAAAATCTGTACCTACATATGAATATCGTGAAAATTACAAAATTAAAATATCACTGACTGAACTTATTAGAAACATAGCCATTACCTTATCCCATTATAAATAAAAATACATACATATTTGTTTTTATAATTCAGAGATAAACGAGTAGTTTTGTGGCCAACGCTATACTCCCACTACCAAATCTTCACAAAGTATTCAAATTTTGTAGGGAAAATTTTCAGCATTTTCAGGAAATGATTTTGTTAAATTACTTTTGATTTAAATGTGGCATTTTAGCAATTTGAAAATAGTTTTTTTCAAATTTTAATTTTCCTGATTAAAAAAATCAAGAAGACGGACCAAGTCTGGTCAACCGGCGAAATCAAAACCATCCATGTTTACCAATATGGATATAATTATCTTATAAGGTTCTATAATATATTAAGATGTTATTGAACTCCAAATAATAATTATAAGTATCCATGATATTATTGGGTAAACGTGGATGGTTTTGATTCCGCCGCTGGACCAGACTTGGCCCCCTGATCAGACATCCTTCAAAATGTGACGGGGTCTATGCGAATATTAGATATACAAATTTGCGAAATTTGAAAAGAATCGATTTAGTACATACCTACTTTAGTCTATAATCGATAAACTAGAATAAACACGCCATACATAGCACATAAGTAGTACGCAGCACACACAGATACATTGTGATGAAACTTTCAGAATACAATCTTAGCATGATACTTGTTGATTATCTGTAATAAAAAAATAATCTTTAAAATAGCATTCATAACTGCCCACTATATCCCCTTGGGGTAGTGAGGAGTAAAAATAGTAGGCAATAAAAAATGTTTCGTTGAATTTATGAGCAATCACTGTAATGATGAAAAAAATGGAAGTCAACGCCGTTAGTAAATCATGTATGTAAGTAAGTATAAATACGTAAATCATGCTTCTCTGTATTGAAAATACCGGTTAGTTGGAAGAAATTGCCATTTGGCAATAAATTCGTCACTTGCACATCATATAATTTAATACCTAATTGTTAAGTTTTTGTGTTTACTTTGTGGGAATCCTTCTTATTCTTTCCTTCTCTAAGGTCTTGTAGACCTGAGGGGCAAGTCTGGTCCAACCGGCGAAATCGAAACCCTCGTGATTACCCATATCATGGATATAGTTATCATGATGGAATTCTATGACATCTAAAGATATTATACTATACATAGAACTCCATATAATAATTATATCCATGATATGGGTAATCGTGAGGGTTTTGATTTCGCCGGTTAGACCAGACTTGCCCCCCTGATAATGCTGAGAAATACTTTTAGAAAATTTTATTTAGGTACCTAATAATAAATTGTACACAATGCTTATGGTAATCTCTGGTACTGGGCAATATGTTATTTTTCTATTGTGTATATTTTTTTATCTTGTCTATTGTATTATTTAAATAAAATTTAAAAAAAATATAATTTACTTTACATGAAATTTATCATAGTACGTTCTTTTCGATGCATGTTATCAATAATCCTTTCGTAGTACTTAAGTATATATATTATGTTGCCGACCGCTGGTGCATTGGATGATTCGTGTATATATCTGTGTACCCCAGTGTCAGTGTTTAGTATGACTCACTGGCAGCTGAGAATCGACCGCCAAACATACAGTCGACGCCCACGTAACTTATTCTATATATTATGTTATGTTCCCCGCGTATAATATAATGACCTGATCACTCAGCCTGCAGACGTCTGTAGTCTGCAGGCTTACAAACAATAACAATTCAACAAGATCATATTTATTTTATTGTCTGTACGATGCTGGATGCGACGAATATTGTCCTAGGAAATATTATATCTCTGACAGTGGTTCTGAATCCCGGATGCGGCATCACTTATAAGGTTGGCGCAGGATCTGGTTGAGTTTGATGTGATGGTCGCTAACCTCCACTATGAGTGGCACAAGAAGGAGAAGGTAACACTATGGAATACTATAGTCTTCCCCACACTGTATGTTTATTGTGTTTGTGGATGGATATTTGATATAATTCTAACCCCCAACTCTGAGAAAAAATCGTAATACTGCCCAGATAAGATAATAGTTGGACTAACCCTGGTTTTAACAAATTCAATCGTAGATTACCAATTTATTTATTTATTTATTTACCTTTTATCACACCATATTTATTGTGACAACAATAAGTCAGGGTCGTGCCTAGAAACTTCGGTCTAGGCAAGCCCTGAAATAAATTGGGAAATTTCGAAAATTTAATGTTTTTTTAGCATCGTTGTTTATTTGAGTGGTCATATGAGCCATTGAGTGAACATATTTTAAAATCACATGCCAATATAATATTTACATTTGGGGCCATGTCAAGCATCGTATCTACGTACGGTTCAATTTATAATCTTACTTACTTTCGTATGGTGTATCGGATTAATTTATGATAACTACAAAATTACTTTAAAAATGAACACAAAACACCTGTAACAAATAAGTATAAGACCAGACAAGTAACTTCCGGTAAATATAATATACCTAGAGTAAATAACTATTACGGTGAAAGAACACTGCAGTATTCAATACCAACAATTTTTAACAGCTTGCCCTCAGACTTAATTGGATTAAATTCATTTTATAAAATCAAAAGATCCTGTAAAAAAATCATTTTTAACGAATAATGGTCTCTTCCTTCCTTTTATTTTATTATTTTATTACTTTTCCTTCTGTTTTTGTTCTCACTCTATTGTATTTTTTGGGTTTTCTTCTATATGTTTTTTTTGTTGTTGTTTTTATTCTAGTGTTGTTTTGGATCTATCAAAACATTTTTATATTGTCAAACCAATTTCATTTCTTTTTGTCATTGTTGGTTAGTTTAAGTTAGCACATATATTGTATGATATAGAAACCCACTGATAACCATATATGGTTAGTGGGATCTTTTATAAATGAAATTATGTTGAAAAAAAAAAAATAAAAAAAAAAAAAAAAATCTTGTAGTATGGTTTCAATAAAACAGACAAAAAAATATTAGGTATTAAAATAATTTAATATTCATAGGCAAGCCAAGATTTCTGGCTTCTATAAGTAATTCCGCTACTGCAATAAGTAGATTACTGATGCCCAACTAGGAAATCCTGTTCTAGGGCTAGCAGTTTACAATTTTTATTGACAATTATATGTAATTATGAACCAGGTGATTGTTCCCGTTCCACACTAAATATGTACACAATCTCAACTTTCTGCACTCACAATCATTACATCAACAAACATATAGGCTCACACAAAACAGATCAACCAGGTCCCAATGTCCGCCATAATACCTGTCATAAATCCAATCTCTGACGCGATTTTCATTTCAGAGCCATAGAAAGAGACTAGTTAACTATGTTGGTGTGATTAATATGAATCACATGATTCCCAAATCAAATCAAATATTAATTAATCTATTTGCATTATAAAAACAATCTCGGATATATTTTTTTTATCTTAATAAACTAAATAATTTTATTCATTCTATTTCACGTTTTGTATGAACCATTAATCACCGAGTTGATGTGTCACTGTGGACAGTTATTTTATGATCGATTATCTGTTCAATTCTCGGATTATATTAAACATTTAATAGGTAAATATGACGATCAAACCAATTTCGATATTGTCCTTTGTTCGAACATTTTCCTCCTGTCCCATTGTTGTCCCGATGCCGCACACCGGTGAGGTTGGTCACCCCAGCGTCCTTGCAGGGAGAGATGCCAACGACCCCCATCACGAACCGATTCGCATAGTGTGACCATGCATCATGGGTGCAGTTACGAGGACGATGAACCACTGTCTGGTTTCGGTTTTCAGACAGACGTTACTTATTGAAATTAATATTGTATTTTATTTCGCCGTAAGTTTTTGTTTTTCAAATTATTTAAATTTTTGGGTGCAAAGGATGATACATATATTATTATTTTGTAATAATAATAATAATAAAAGACTTTTATTGAATGAAACAACGTGGCGGACTTATTGCCCGCAGGCAATCTCTACCAGTCAACCACCATGGTATGATACAATCATTTACAATTATGTTGAATTTTCGATTTCCCGGCTTTTACGGGACACCCAAAAACGATTATATAAAAAAAGAGTGGAAGCACTATTCTGAGCCGATGCCTCACAGCTGAAATAAAGATTCAAATGTTGATAACCCCTGACTGGAGCAAAAATTCAAAATTCTTAGTGTAAAAGTTTTGTAGGTCTAAATCAACAGCTGGATTATGTTATTTTATGTCTTCGGTTTCAATCTTGGAGATTTATTGAATTGGCAGCAAAGCATGTTGATAACCCCTGACTGGAACAAAAATTCAAAATTCTGTGTATAATATTTTTGTAGGTCTAAATCGGCAGCTGGATTATGTTGTTTTATGTCTTCGGTTTCAATCTTGGAGATTTATTGGATTGGCAGCAAAGCATGTTGATTCTCCAACTGTACCCATTCATTTGATACAATTGATGAGTTGTGTAGAGATAAAAGTACATTGTCATTTGTAGAAGATCCAGATGTCGATTACTCCGGTACCGGATCCTCGATAGCCGAAGTCCTTCAACTTATCCAAAACTGTATAAGATAGAAGCGGACTTTTCGGCGAGTGATTCAACGTTGTAGCCATCGTCCTCAGTCACGACGTCAAAGAGGAAGAAGAAAATTTATATTACGTTGTGGATAATCATGTTTTGGCCACAGCCCACTATTTTTTTCTGTAGATTTTTAACTACTTATCAATTTGGATCTAGTTACGTACTGACCTTATTTTCAGACTTATTTTAATTCGGTTCAGGTCATTTGATCTTCATTTCAATTAAATATATGTGTGTGGTTTCTATGTCGGCTTTCTTTCCTCTCCGAATCTCACATTGACGCCTGACACGACGACCGGAAACGCGCAGATTCTTTTTATTACACCAACCTGTTTTTGGAACTCCCATGTATTATTTCTGCCGACCATATCTAAACCTCAAACCACCAACCGATTTATTGATCATCATTTATAGTTTCCTTTATAGATATGAAGGTGGTTAAATTTGCAGTTTTTGTAAAATTATTGTACGTGGTAGATTTTGACTCGTAAATGCGATGTATTCTAACTGTCGATTCGTTCAAGAGAATGAAATTCTTTTGAAGGAAGAGGCAGTTTAAATCCAAGACGCGTGTATAAAGAAACATTTTGTATGGCGTAGTGGACTTTTTGCATGCTAAAAACACCAACTTAGAGGCTTAGCAGCATATATGTTCCTATACATGGATTTAATCAGAATTCGGAGTAGAACATTTTATGTGTCTGTGTGCCTGTGTGTGTGTCTGTCCCCCCCCCCCTTATAACTTTTGATCCGCACAATTTACATGCAACTAGTTTGTATTCGAATTTTCTTAACCCGATCAAAATACTTGAGGTTGTTGTTTGAGTTAATATATAAATAGGTACGTTGCGTTTACGATCGTAGATCACAGATAAAAGCTCCTATCTTCGCCTATTGTTGCATAAGGTTTAACACCTTACTTTCCTTTGGTTTCAATCTTGGAGATTGGTTGGCAGCAAAGCGATGCATCTCTTGCTCCACTCCGCTCTGACTTAGTGACTATCTTCAACTCTGTGTAGGAGGTACACTTCATGTCGTGGCACTGTCACCTATTCTAGATACTCCCGGCGGGAATGCCCTCTGCCAGTTGTTCCCTCAACCATTCCCTACAAGATAATGTATAGGAGATCCTCGTTTCGTAACACATGGCCTATCCAATTTGCACGCATTTTTGATATGGTGTACAACACGTGCCTGGTTTCTTCAATTTTACTGAGAACCTCATCATTTGTGATATGGTCCCCCCAAGATATACCCAGTATTCGTCGGTAGGTCCATATCTCGAAGGCCTCCAATCTTTTGCGTTCTCTTTCAACTATGCACCATGTCTCACAACCATATAGCAAAATACTCCACACCTGTGCTCCACACATATGTATTTTTAACTAGACTTTTTGGGAAATTATGGTCCATATTGTGGATTCGAAGATTTTGGAATTGCTTTATAAATTATTATAAATTATATATTTTTTTTTTTTTAATTTCGCATTTAATATAAAATTTCACAGCTCATTTGACTTAATACTACGAGATCAACTTATCTGAGAGCCAACCGGTAACTTTGACTTAACTAAATCGGAAACAGGTGGATGCGGATTGTAGACGGTAGTGTAATAGCTACGTGGAGATGAAGAGGCTGAGGACAGGGCAGAGTGGAGTCGAAGAGAGGCAGCCATAGCTGTAACAGACCAATCCTAGGATTGCAAATTGCAACTGATTGGAAGAAACACTAAATTCTTCAGTACCTACATTTTTTGTGTAATGAAGAATTTAGTGTTTGTTTTCTTAAAACTCAAGGACCTTGAAGCAGTTCCATCTCTAGTGTTGCAAACTAGTTGGCACACAATATTATGATTTATACATGATAAGTATATTCTTGAATTATGTACATATATCTACAACATATTATAATGTACATAGGTATACATAGTGTCGATCTGTTCACTCTATTTTTGTCTAGTGAAAGTAATTCAATAACGGATTTGTTATGCGGTTATACATTATACTTATTTCAACGGTCGTGACTATTATTTATAATAAAAATATACCCATACCATCACGCCATTTCCCTATTTGGGGTAGGCAGAGAGAACCGAACGCCAGACTCCTCTCTCTTGACATACATTCCTCGCTTCATTCACGTCCATACATCGTCTCATACACGCTCTTCTATTATTCTTACTTCTAACATCTCCATCTTTCAAAATCCCATTTATGTGATCGTGCCAACTCTTTCTTGGCCGACCTCTACTTTTCATTCCTCTTTTATCAGCCTTGTATACTTTTTTTGTCAGACGGTCATCACTCATTCTTTCTATGTGGCCGAACCACCTTAGGGCATAAAATAAATAAAAATAAATAATAAAAATATAATATGTAAATATTAAGTACCTAGACTTAATATAATTATTTGTACAATTATTCACTTAAGTATCCATATATACACATTTTATTATTTCACTTACGTTGTTAGACATGTCATTACGATAATTTTTTTGCGATAAATAAATGTTCGCGTGAATTAATTAGGTATGTAATAGTACTATTGAATGAGATATTATGTATTATTTACTGTAGTACTATTGAGTGAGATATTGTGTAGTGTTTACTGTAGTACTATTGAGTGAGATATTGTGTAGTGTTTACTGTAGTACTATTGAGTGAGATATTGTGTAGTGTTTACTGCCTAACAGATTGTATGAAACGATGTCGTCACTAAATTCAATTTTTATAAAAATTGTTAAAAAAATTAGAGATGTAATACTACAAAGGAGGTCAGTCCTCTTTTCCTACCCTGAAAACAGCATGATGGTTTGGAGATAAAGTATCAAACTATTTAGTCTTTTTAGATATTGTGTGTAGGCATCGTATAGGCGACTGCCATACAAATTGTATGAAGCAATGTCGAAATTCAATTTTTATAAAAATTGTAAAAAAATTGAGATTTACTTCTACAATACTAATATTTTTATAGAAAATTAAATTATCTAGTTGGGGTATTTCTGCTTTTTTGATATTTTTAAAAACTTTGGAAATATAGTCGGTTAAACACAAATTTATCACAAAAAAATGTATTTCTTAATAATAAATGTTTGAGAGATTCTGGAATATTTTGAAAAAACAAATTTGAGATTTTTTATTTGTATATATTTATAACAATTTTCAGCGTTCTAGCTTTAATTGTTTTTGAGATATATGGAAAAAATAAAGTAAAAATTCAAAAGTTGATAACCCCTGAGTGACACAAAAATTCAAAATTCTGATTACTTATTAAAGTTTTGTAGGCCTATAACTTTCTGTATAATATTCTGAAATTTTAGGCTCGGTACATTGAGCAGACACAAATTCTGAATTCCGAATTCTGAGTAAATCCATATATGGAACATATATGCTGCGAAGCCTCTAATTTGGTGTTTTTTTACTTCAAAGTTGGAAAAACCGTGAAAAATATATACCATGCATACAAATATCGCGTATCTTGGCTTGATACTTTGTCGATATGATAACAAATCGACAGTTGGATAACCATTTTTGGTCAGTTCTTCCAATTATTCTCGTAAATCATTGAAATTTCGCACTCAATCCAATCGATAAAACCCAACAGAGGAAACATTCATAATATTAAAATATTTTTATTTAAATTCAATTACTTACTTACCTTTCAATTTCACTTCAGTGTTGTGTAATAAAAACCATAATTAATATCATAACATGTAATAATTATTATAATAGCATTTATGAATGCATTTAACGTTATTAATGTTATTATTGATGACCTACATTCTCTAAGTAGGTTTTATGTAAATACATTTTTTTTTACATTCATTATTAAAAAAGCCAATTGGCTTATGACAATAATTCTTAGTTTAACATTGTAAAATAATAGTTTAATGGGTTCGATTCCCATTTGAGTGCTCGCATAATTGAACCTTAAAACCAGTCACCTTTCTCTATACATGGCATGGTATCTACACACGTAGAGCAAGGCCCAAAATCCTAACTAGCATACAAACCTACAATACAAAGGTTACGTTAACTATTGTTTACTCTATACCCTTCATTTGGTATAGTCGACTCGGTGGCCATATGTGACTATTAGTTTCCACCAAAACATTGAGTGCACGGTGCGTGGTGGTACCGTCAACCGTTTTCTCCCCCAACATCTATTTCGCATCAACCACCACAACATCTATTATTCATCCTTGCGGACCAGGTACTTGTACTACACCATAGTGGTGTTCCAATTCCACACTGACCTATATAGTACTAGACGCAGCAGTATTTACTCCCAAATCGGACGTTTAGTCACCTGCAATTTCTCATGCCATCTTCTATTTTATTTCACGAAGTGTCTCTGGAATGTACGAAAATCTATACTACCTAGATGGGAATTGTTAAGAAATGCTTCCAATTTTAGTGTAAATTGAAAAATATTTTAATATTTTGAGAAAAATTTAAAAACTGTACGTAACTGATATGAAATATCAAATGAAATTTAAAAAAAAAATAGTTCTTCTCCACAAATTTGATTTATAACAACCGATCGTTTTCGCCGAGACTACTCGATATTATCAAAGAGATAATAAATATCAAGTCTAAAATAGATTATAAAGCTATCTACTGAAAGACGTTTCTTTTAGACCATGATATTGTCGAGACATCTTGGCGAGTACCTACGTTCGTTCTCTATTATAAATCGAATCTGAGGAATAAATATAAAAAATAAAAAAAAAAAAACATTTATTGAGACGAAAGTAAGTTTACATACAAATACATATACATATTTTTTTTTAAATGAATATATCCTTGCTAAACAAGTATATATATATAATAATAATAATAATAATAATAATAAGGACAATTTATAAAGCGCCGTTTAGTGACAACCGAGGTCACCTCAAGGGCGCTTTCAGTTTGCAAAAAATAATTTAAAATTAGTCCTATAGCTAACACATTGAAAATGGTGAAACAAAACTTAAAAAAATACAATCAGTTAAAATTAAGTTAAAATTAGTCCTATAGCTAACACATTGAAAATGGTGAAATATAAAACTTAAAAAAATACCTAGAAATCACAAATTAATCTTGTTACATAATCCAGATGAAATTAATTATAAAAAATAGTCGATTCAAAGTAAACTGGCATAATATTTAGTACACATAATATTATTGAACGGATGAAGGACAATCTGGATACGACTTGCGGAAAAGATGAGTTTTTAATTTCTTCTTGAATTCATTGATATTTTCGGCACATCTTATATCCATTGGAAGATTGTTCCATGACTTTGGCCCAGAAACGCCAAAAGATCGATATAGGTATTTTGGCTTATTTGTGAGATTGGTTTCTACTAGTTTTTTATTGGATTGGGTCATTGATCTTAGCGTACTTTGTTTATTGTTAGGTGAAAATGGAACACAAAGTTCCGATATATATTCCGGGGCCATGCTATTGAGTGCTTTAAAGACAAGGAGACATGTTTTAAATTCTATACGTTCTGGGCTCTTCAGCCAATGAAGTTTGTGAAGTGTTGGTGAGATATGCGAGAAACGATCAATCTGGTAAATATAACGGGCTGCTGCATTGAGGATGAGTTGTATTCTATGGATTTGGTATTGCGGTAAGTGTGCTAATATGGCGTTACAATAATCTACACGGGAAACTATTAAAGAATTTATAAGGACCTTAGCAGCATTTGTCGAGAGACACCTTCGAATAGGTCTAAGTTGTCTGAGAAAGTAACAACTTTGTCTGACTATGGAAGAAATGTGTTTATCCATAGAGAGTGCACTGTCGATATGTATACCAAGAAATTTTACGCAGTTAGAAGGAGTAATTTCGACATTTTGAATTAAAATGGGGTCATTATTTATGTATTGTTGCCTGCGAGGTGAGGCAAGCCAAAGGAACTCAGTTTTTGTTGGGTTCAGTTTTAGCTTGTTCTTACACATCCAGGTGGATATCTGATTTATGCATGTGGATACCTCGTGTGTTAAATGATATTTAAATTCAGGTGAACAGGACTTGAACAGTATGCGGTCATCTGCATAGGCATGTGTGTTGAAACCAAGATTTTGAACAAGATTTTCCAACTGATTGGTATATAAATTAAAGAGAATTGGTCCAAGTACAGAACCTTGTGGGACCCCGTATAAGGAGGTAATATTATTTGTGGTACTATCTTTAAATACAACTTTGTATTTACGGTCTACTAAGTAGGAAGACAGCCATGCAATGCAGTCATTACCCAAGCCAAATTCATGTCTAAGTTTAGAAAAGAGAATATATATATATATATATATATATATATATATATATATATATATATATATATATATATATATATATATATATATATATATATATATATATATATATATATATATATATGTCTCTGAACATCGCGTAGATGTTAAAAACCGGAAACTAACTTCATCTCTTGTAAATCACTCATTGACCGAAAATCACTCCATAGACTTTGAAAATTCAAAAGTAGTCGCGAATATTAATAATGAAACATTTAGAATTTACAGGGAAGCAATCGAAATATATAAAAGAAGCAACAGTATAATGAATAACAGGGACGATAGCATTCGAATCCCGACCGCATGGACAAGTGTACTTGAAAACAACATTTTTAAAAACCATAGTGATCAAACTACCGATATTTCAAACAATAGTCACATTAAAAACATTAGTAAAATTCTTAGTAAGCCGAAAACTGATAATCCACCTGTAAACAATATACCGTTAAGTACTAGAGTCACTAGAAGCCAAACAAAACGCAATAATGACGTCATTGGGGAAACCCACCCCTCCACTAACACTTGACGCGGCTTCCTTTCAAACTTTCACTTGGTAGTAAGCTTTCGACTCGAACGGACGTGCGTGCACTATCCCTCGAGACGAAAATTTATTAACAAGGCGCCTTTAGAAAATGTCTGATGAGATTCAGACGAAACGTCGGCAGACGACTGATTCTCTCGGGAATCATAATTTGACGCGGGTTATCCCCAAAATACTTAATAATAACATATTTTGTACTCGCGAAAACCTTAGATTTAACATATATATATATATATATATATATATATATATATATATATATATATATATATATATATATATATATATATATATATATATATATATATATATATATATATATATATATATATATATATATATATATATATATATATATATATATATATATATATATATATATATATATATATATATATATATATATATATATATATATATATATATATATATATATATATATATATATATATATATATATATATATATATATATATATATATATATATATATATATATATATATATATATATATATATATATATATATATATATATATATATATATATATATATATATATATATATGTTATTATTAAGTATTTTGGGGATAACCCGCGTCAAATTCTGATTCCCGAGAGAATCAGTCGTCTGCCGACGTTTCGTCTGAATCACATCAGACATTTTCAATAGGCGCCTTGTTAATAAATTTCCGTCGCGAGGGATAGTGCGCGCACGTCCGTTCGCGTCGGAAGCTTACCACCAAGTGAAAGTTTGAAAGGAAGCCATGTCAGTTGTTAGTGGAGGGGTGGGTTTCCCCAATGACGTCATTATTGCGTTTTGTTTGGCTTCTAGTGACTCGAGTACTTAACGGTATATTGTTTACAGGTGGATTATCAGTTTTCGGCTTACTAAGAATTTTACTAATGTTTTTAATGTGACTATTGTTTGAAATATCGGTAGTTGGGTTAATTTGATTATTATGGTTTTTCAAAATATTGTTTTCAAGTACACTTGTCCATGCGGTCGGGATTCGAATGCTATCGTCCCTGCTATTCATTATACTGTTGCTTCTTCTATATATTTCTATTGCTTCCCTGTAAATTCTAAATGTTTCATTGTTGATATTCGCGACTACTTTTGAATTTTCAAAGTCTATGGAGTGATTTTCGGTCAATGAGTGATTTACTAGAGATGAAGTTAATTTCCGGTTTTTAATATCTACGCGATGTTCAGAGACGCGTGCCGAGATTCTGCGATTTGTCCTGCCTATGTAAGTTTTTGTGCAATCACCGCAAGGGATTTCGTAAATACCGTGTGACTCTAATGGTATTTTATCTTTCGGACTTTTTAAAAAGGATGAAATTTTGTTGTCTGTTCTAAAAATGGTGCGAATATTATGTTTGTAAAGTAGGTGACTTATTTTGTCAGTAGTGCCTTTTATGTAAGGTAAAAATGCAATGGCGAGTGGCTTTACTTTAGTTGATGTATCTTTTTTATTAAAATTTTTATTCGTTTGATTTTTTATTGCATTATTTATTGTGAAATTTGAAAAACCGTTATTTCGTAGCGCGTTTTTAAGATACTCTAATTCATTTTGAATGTTTTCGGAGTCGGTTATCCTTAATGACCGTGTTACCAAGGTGTTTGCTACAGAGGCGATTTGTGCTGGATGATGGTTCGACGATGCGTGGAGATATCTGTTGGTATGTGTTGATTTTCTGTACACAGTGTGGCCGAGTGTGCCATCGTCTTTTTTGATTACGAGAACATCAAGAAAAGGAATTTCACCGTTGTTTTCGATCTCCATTGTGAATTTGATTTTATTGTGGAGATCGTTCAGAAAATCAAGAAATTTGTGAAGTTCCTCCAAACCGTGAGGCCATATAACGAAAGTATCGTCCACGTATCTAATCCATAGCTTTGGTTTTAAGCGCGCTCTATCTATAGCTTCTTTTTCTAACTTGGTCATGAATATGTTAGCGACTGGCGGTGAAAGAGATAGACCCATTGGTGCTCCTTTTACTTGTTTGTACATGTCGTTATTATAGGTGAAAAATGTGTTATTGAGGCAATGTTCTATTAAAGTTATTATGTCATTCGGTGGGTCACTCATTTCTTTTATTGCTTGAAGAGCTTCGTCTGTAGGTATATTGGTAAACAGGGATACGACGTCAAAACTGACAAGGATGTCGCCCTTGTTTAATTTTTGATTTTTAATGATTTGTATAAAATGTTCCGAATTTTTGACAAATGATTCCGCTGATTCTACATCTGGTTGTAAGTAGTTGGCAAGATACTTTGATAACATTTGAAGTGGCGAACCGACAGAACTGACTATGGGTCTAAGAGGAACATCCGTCTTGTGAATCTTTGGCAAACCGTATAATTTCGGAAATCGTGACGATTTTTCTCTAGGTATTAACGACTTTTTTAATTCTGGACTTAATTTGGATGACATAATTTTTGTTTTAGTCGTTTTTTCTAAGTATGTTATAGGATTATTAGGATGCAGTTTATAAGCCGGATCGTTAAGCAAATTAGTTATTTTAATGTGATAATCTTCGCTTTTCATGATCACTGTTGCGTTTCCCTTATCTGCCGGAAGAATAATTATATCTTTATTTGCGCGTAATTCTTTAAGAGCTCGTATTTCATCGAGAGATATATTTCTTTTCGGCGGAAGCGATTTTATAAGTATATGGCAAGTTTCTTGTCGTATAGTTTCGGCTATATTATTTGGTAGTTTACACACGGCTGATTCGATACCCGTAACAATGTCTTCTTTCGGAATTTTCGGAGGAACAACACCAAAATTAAAACCTTTACTTAGAACAGATATTGTATCGTTATTTAATTTTAGATCAGTGAGATTGTGAATGATTTTATCGGTATTTAACGACTGTTGGTATTCTTGTTTTTTGATATTATTTTCGATACGCGTGAATTTACTTATTTGGCGGTCGGAGTTTATTTTATTATTCGTTTCAATCCTATTATGAATGAGATTATCTAATTCGGACCATATTAACGGGTGTAATATATTAGCAAGTTTTATATGAAGATTTCTAATATCAGTACCAAGTGTATGTAATTGTAAATGAATGTAACCGATTTCGTCGCGTATGAGGGAAAAACTAGTATTATAAAGAATTTTTCTCACCGATTTTCTGCTACCGCGTTGTCTCAGTTGAAAACACTTTGGCACTACTTTTTTATCACGACATCGACACAAAAAGGTTAGGTCACATAGAAGCTTAGCGTGTTTTGACTTTAATTTTTCAAACTTTTTTGTTTCACTGTATATTTCCTCCCCGTAGAGGTTATTTATGTTAAATCTAAGGTTTTCGCGAGTACAAAATATGTTATTATTAAGTATTTTGGGGATAACCCGCGTCAAATTCTGATTCCCGAGAGAATCAGTCGTCTGCCGACGTTTCGTCTGAATCACATCAGACATTTTCAATAGGCGCCTTGTTAATAAATTTCCGTCGCGAGGGATAGTGCGCGCACGTCCGTTCGCGTCGGAAGCTTACCACCAAGTGAAATTTTGAAAGGAAGCCATGTCAGTTGTTAGTGGAGGGGTGGGTTTCCCCAATGACGTCATTATTGCGTTTTGTTTGGCTTCTAGTGACTCGAGTACTTAACGGTATATTGTTTACAGGTGGATTATCAGTTTTCGGCTTACTAAGAATTTTACTAATGTTTTTAATGTGACTATTGTTTGAAATATCGGTAGTTGGGTTAATTTGATTATTATGGTTTTTCAAAATATTGTTTTCAAGTACACTTGTCCATGCGGTCGGGAAATTATACGGTTTGCCAAAGATTCACAAGACGGATGTTCCTCTTAGACCCATAGTCAGTTCTGTCGGTTCGCCACTTCAAATGTTATCAAAGTATCTTGCCAACTACTTACAACCAGATGTAGAATCAGCGGAATCATTTGTCAAAAATTCGGAACATTTTATACAAATCATTAAAAATCAAAAATTAAACAAGGGCGACATCCTTGTCAGTTTTGACGTCGTATCCCTGTTTACCAATATACCTACAGACGAAGCTCTTCAAGCAATAAAAGAAATGAGTGACCCACCGAATGACATAATAACTTTAATAGAACATTGCCTCAATAACACATTTTTCACCTATAATAACGACATGTACAAACAAGTAAAAGGAGCACCAATGGGTCTATCTCTTTCACCGCCAGTCGCTAACATATTCATGACCAAGTTAGAAAAAGAAGCTATAGATAGAGCGCGCTTAAAACCAAAGCTATGGATTAGATACGTGGACGATACTTTCGTTATATGGCCTCACGGTTTGGAGGAACTTCACAAATTTCTTGATTTTCTGAACGATCTCCACAATAACATCAAATTCACAATGGAGATCGAAAACAACGGTGAAATTCCTTTTCTTGATGTTCTCGTAATCAAAAAAGACGATGGCACACTCGGCCACACTGTGTACAGAAAATCAACACATACCAACAGATATCTCCACGCATCGTCGAACCATCATCCAGCACAAATCGCCTCTGTAGCAAACACCTTGGTAACACGGTCATTAAGGATAACCGACTCCGAAAACATTCAAAATGAATTAGAGTATCTTAAAAACGCGCTACGAAATAACGGTTTTTCAAATTTCACAATAAATAATGCAATAAAAAATCAAACGAATAAAAATTTTAATAAAAAAGATACATCAACTAAAGTAAAGCCACTCGCCATTGCATTTTTACCTTACATAAAAGGCACTACTGACAAAATAAGTCACCTACTTTACAAACATAATATTCGCACCATTTTTAGAACAGACAACAAAATTTCATCCTTTTTAAAAGTCCGAAAGATAAAATACCATTAGAGTCACACGGTATTTACGAAATCCCTTGCGGTGATTGCACAAAAACTTACATAGGCAGGACAAATCGCAGAATCTCGGCACGCGTCTCTGAACATCGCGTAGATATTAAAAACCGGAAATTAACTTCATCTCTAGTAAATCACTCATTGACCGAAAATCACTCCATAGACTTTGAAAATTCAAAAGTAGTCGCGAATATCAACAATGAAACATTTAGAATTTACAGGGAAGCAATAGAAATATATAGAAGAAGCAACAGTATAATGAATAGCAGGGACGATAGCATTCGAATCCCGACCGCATGGACAAGTGTACTTGAAAACAATATTTTGAAAAACCATAATAATCAAATTAACCCAACTACCGATATTTCAAACAATAGTCACATTAAAAACATTAGTAAAATTCTTAGTAAGCCGAAAACTGATAATCCACCTGTAAACAATATACCGTTAAGTACTCGAGTCACTAGAAGCCAAACAAAACGCAATAATGACGTCATTGGGGAAACCCACCCCTCCACTAACAACTGACATGGCTTCCTTTCAAACTTTCACTTGGTGGTAAGCTTCCGACGCGAACGGACGTGCGCGCACTATCCCTCGCGACGAAAATTTATTAACAAGGCGCCTATTGAAAATGTCTGATGTGATTCAGACGAAACGTCGGCAGACGACTGATTCTCTCGGGAATCAGAATTTGACGCGGGTTATCCCCAAAATACTTAATAATAACATATTATATATCGCGAATACCTTATATTTAATATATATATATAAATATATATATATATATATATATATATATATATATATATATATATATATATATATATATATATATATATATATATATATATATATATATATATATATATATATATATATATATATATATATATATATATATATATATATATATATATATATATATATATATATATATATATATATATATATATATATATATATATATATATATTCTCTTTTCTAAACTTAGACATGAATTTGGCTTGGGTAATGACTGCATTGCATGGCTGTCTTCCTACTTAGTAGACCGTAAATACAAAGTTGTATTTAAAGATAGTACCACAAATAATATTACCTCCTTATACGGGGTCCCACAAGGTTCTGTACTTGGACCAATTCTCTTTAATTTATATACCAATCAGTTGGAAAATCTTGTTCAAAATCTTGGTTTCAACACACATGCCTATGCAGATGACCGCATACTGTTCAAGTCCTGTTCACCTGAATTTAAATATCATTTAACACACGAGGTATCCACATGCATAAATCAGATATCCACCTGGATGTGTAAGAACAAGCTAAAACTGAACCCAACAAAAACTGAGTTCCTTTGGCTTGCCTCACCTCGCAGGCAACAATACATAAATAATGACCCCATTTTAATTCAAAATGTCGAAATTACTCCTTCTAACTGCGTAAAATTTCTTGGTATACATATCGACAGTGCACTCTCTATGGATAAACACATTTCTTCCATAGTCAGACAAAGTTGTTACTTTCTCAGACAACTTAGACCTATTCGAAGGTGTCTCTCGACAAATGCTGCTAAGGTCCTTATAAATTCTTTAATAGTTTCCCGTGTAGATTATTGTAACGCCATATTAGCACACTTACCGCAATACCAAATCCATAGAATACAACTCATCCTCAATGCAGCAGCCCGTTATATTTACCAGATTGATCGTTTCTCGCATATCTCACCAACACTTCACAAACTTCATTGGCTGAAGAGCCCAGAACGTATAGAATTTAAAACATGTCTCCTTGTCTTTAAAGCACTCAATAGCATGGCCCCGGAATATATATCGGAACTTTGTGTTCCATTTTCACCTAACAATAAACAAAGTACGCTAAGATCTATATATATATATATATATATATATATATATATATATATATATATATATATATATATATATATATATATATATATATATATATATATATATATATATATATATATATATATATATATATATATATATATATATATATATATATATATATATATATATATATATATATATATATATATATATATATATATATATATATATATATATATATATATATATATATATATATATATATATATATATATATATATATATATATATATATATATATATATATATATATATATATATATATATATATATATATATATATATATATATATATATATATATATATATGTTGTTTTTCAGGCTCTCGCGGAGGGGTGTAAATGATGTATCCGTTTCTCGGGTACTCCGCGTCGTGTTTGTTTGGTTTCTGGTGAAACCTTGTCTTCGACGTTTCAGCCGTACGTTGACGGCCATCCTCAGGAAGTCAGGTGCTTCGTCTGTAGTCTCTGGCTGCGGCGAGGAGGGTTGGTGACCAACCCTCCTCGCCGCAGCCAGAGACTACAGACGAAGCACCTGACTTCCTGAGGATGGCCGTCAACGTACGGCTGAAACGTCGAAGACAAGGTTTCACCAGAAACCAAACAAACACGACGCGGAGTACCCGAGAAACGGATACATCATATATATATATATATATATATATATATATATATATATATATATATATATATATATATATATATATATATATATATATATATATATATATATATATATATATATATATATATATATATATATATATATATATATATATATATATATATATATATATATATATATATATATATATATATATATATATATATATATATATATATATATATATATATATATATATATATATATATATATATATATATATATATATATATATATATATATATATATATATATATATATATATATATATATATATATATATATATATATATATATATATATATATATATATATATATATATATATATATATATATATACATCTTACTACGTTCCCTAAAATAAGCAAATAAATGCTTGTGCTATATATCAACAAATGAAAAGAAAAACAACCTTTCTGACTCAAAAGGACCATGCTCAGCTATGTTGCAGGAAGACATGTCCCCCAGCAGCTGATTTTCAGCATGATCTAAATATCATTTGAATCTTTTTAAACGAATGAAAAAACATTAGAATTAGTAACTGATATACATCAGAAGTTGACACTAATATTATTACTAATTATTCATACATTCACGGCTTATCTCACAATGTGGGGTACCAGCGGTGTGCGGGTGTGCATTATCTTATAAAAGGTAGCACGACACATGCGTGGATCCCAACACACCAATTTCGTTTCACCTAAAAAGACACTACGTTCAAAATCGATGATGAACCTCATAGTTGAACTATGCGAGGTATTGTTTTTTTTTTTGCCTTTTCTATTATCCTGCTCTTACTCTCTTTGTTGGCTATGGCATCGGATTGGAATAGTACTTCCACTATTTTCGGTTATAACTAATGTACATAGTATGTTAAGCTGTTACAGACCAATTCTAGGATTGCAACTGATACAGACCAATTCTAGGATTGCAACTGATACGAAGTTTTATTAGATATGCATGAATATAATGCAACCTCTGGTTGAGTTTCTCCGGATTTTTCCTTAGATTATGGTAATAATCCCGTTTATGTCCATCACGAATGATGACGAATTTAATTGCTGACGAATAAATCAGGAGGTCTCCGAAAATTCCGATAAAAAAAAACATTTTTTCTGAACGAAAGGTGGACATTAAATTATCGATAGTAATAATATGTTGATGTTGCCAGATAAGGAATGGACAGATGGGCACCCAGAAAATTCTGAAATGGAGACCATGAGAAATTAATAAGTGGACCGATGATATTGTCCCCGTCGCTGGAAGATGATGGTTCCAAAAAGCCTAAAAAACGAACGGAAGTAATTAGAAGAGGCCTACATCCAGCAGTGGAGAGATGGCTGAAGGAAGAAGATGATTTAATATTAGTGGATTATTTTTTTTTTAGATTTCAGGCACAAAGAAAAACGAATGACGAAGTATATAATTTCCGACGAAACAATTATACAAGACTTATTAAGATGGACTTAAAAGTCAGTTGGAAAAATATATACTTTTTGTAATTATATGATTTTATTTCGTTTTTTTCGCGAATTATAAATTAAGTATTAAAAATAATGCTCTTCAAGACGATGAATCATGTATTATTCCATCCATCAGAGGCAATCAACAATTATTACAATGTACATACAACCTACATTTTGCATAATTGATATAATTATATTATTGGTAATTATGTGCGCTCTACTGTGACTATAACACTATCCTTGTTATCTGCTTTTAATATAATCATTGAAAACAAAGCAAAAGTGTATAATATGATATTGAAATCCTCTTTGATCAATTCATTAATACTAAGTTCGACCATCTCTGTTAGCAACAATAATATTCTTTATCTCTGCAAGAACTATCGCGGTATTCCTCAAGGCTGATATTTCAGACCCTTTGTTCCGCTCTAGTTGCCCAATTGCTTCACACGCGAAGACTGTTGATGTTGATTATAATATTTTTTCGTGGCGTCATTGTTTATTGATTATTTCTTACAAATTATTTTTATCCAACTGCGTCAACAATTATGTTATCCTGATATACAATAATAATTCAAGTGTATATTGCGCCGTTTCGTGATAGCAAGATTATTCCAAGGACACTTTTGCTTTATTGTTGGCTCTGCGAAATAAAGTATGTAAATAGTCTCACGTCATCAAGTATCTCATTCGTGGTTTAAAACAGAGTGAATTATCTTCTTCTTCTTCTTTTTTAGTATTAGGTCCATGATCTATTTTCAAAGGTTCATTTCTCGGATTATCTTAAATAATTTGTAATAAATAAAATTGATAAGTATTATTTGATTTTATCCGAAGCATAAAATTGTTGCCAAGTGACCTCGTGTTATGAAGATATTTCACGCGTCCTATAACAACTTGCCTCATTTTGAAGATACTGGTCGTTAACCCAATTTTATTTGCATTTCAATAAATTGTTGCTGTAATTTACACTTGCAATACGCGGATGTTACTGAGTGTGCCTCTTTGCCATTATTTATTTACATTATTTTATTGAGTTTTCATGTTACTTATATAATATATCATTATATAAGTATACAGTGAATAACTTTATAAGTAATGTAAACATTTTATTAAATGCATTATCAACATTCATGGAGATTTCATTACGAGATTCTTATTGTTTACTGTGTCTTTCGCGTCTATTATAGTTGTTATTTTATGATTCAATATTTCAAAGGCCTCAAATCATCTTTATATTGTTCCTGGCACTGTCTCAACTAACTGCCTATATTGGCTTTTGGGATTGGCTCTTCTCGTCCTCAGGCTGTATACTCTGCAGTTCTGGGTATTACTTTCATGCAAGCCGTTTCTTTGTAGGATCATGGAGCATTTTCTTTATCCAGGTGATCTTTGATCTTCCTCTGTATGATACACGAGGATAAATTTAATATATCTATTGCCTTTTTTACGGTTTTGTCTCCTTTTGTGCATTTAATCACTTATTTCTGAATTTTTAACTGATAGTAATAACTGCTACAAAATCTCTATATAGATGCATAGCGGCATACACTTGTGTATTGTTATTTTTTTAATATGTGTATCAATGGTTCCAATATAAAGCTTTTGACAAACATCCCATCAGCGTTATGTGTCGTATCCGCATGGGACACTGTTGTACCAGAGAGCATTTAAAAAAATAGGGATCATTGATAGCCGTCTCTGCGAGTGTATGATTAGTGATGAGACACTGGATCATTTATTTCTTGAATGCCCCATAAACGATAGGTATCCATCCTTTTTTACCGACCTCACAGAGATTGGGATTCCAATACCATCAAATGTGAGGACATTGTTGAGCTACAATTCCAGGCAGGTGAACATTTTGATCAAAAAATTCATCAAAATTAATGACATTAAAATGTAACTCTGTACATAAAATTGAAATTGATTGAAGTAAAATAAATATAAGTACAAAAACAATTTAGGTTTCTCTCTATTTAGACAATTTAATATGTTAACTTATATGGCTGAGAACACTAACACGGGTGAAGAGCCAAAAAAAAATATGTGTATGTATTTTATTTTTCTGTTTTTATCTTATACCGTAGTAGTAACTAATGAAATCCTTTATTCTTCCCATTCCTTCCCATCACAGGCAAACATAATAACTGTTAACTACGTTTTTTGTTGTTTTGGGATTGTTTAATGATCATCATCTGTGTACATTCGTAATGGGCCTTTTTTATTTCATAGTGCATGATTTTGATACCGTGATGCTTGCCAAAGAAAATCAAGAGGCAGAAATAGAGAGAACACGTGGCCTTGCCTGGGCAGCTTTTGGGAAATTATCATACATTCTGACATTCCGTAAATACTCCCATTATTTGAAAAAGAAGCTATTCGATGCATGTATTCTCCCAGTGCTTACTTATGGAATGGAAACATCGGTCCTAACAAAACGAATAATGCACAAGCTGTTAGTAACACAGAGAGCTATGGAAAGAATTTTGCTGGGTATTTCAATAAGGGACAGAATTCAGAATGTCATGATAAAAGAAAGAACCAAAGTAGCCGATGTAGCGGAAAGGTTCGCTGGTCTTAAGAGGAGCTGGGCCACGATAGACCAAAAAGATCGTAGAATGGCGACCGAGAACAAGCCGAAGAGGTGTCGGCAGAACCCAGGCAAGGTGGTCTGATGACATCAAGAAATGTGCCGGAGGGAGATGGATGCAGTGTGCCCGAGACAGGGAGTTGTGGAGGATCAATGGGGAGGCCTATGTCCAAGAATGGAAAAAAAACAGGCTGAAGAAGAAGCATGATTTATTTTGTGTTTTAAGACTGTGTTTTGTCGCTTAAATAAATAAACAAGTAAATATTATGATTGTCCAAATAATTGTCTTGCTACAGTGTATCGGTGTTTCTTATTATATCGCTTTGAAACATTTCAAACTTAGAATACTCGTTCTTTGTCCATGGTTGTCGTATTTGGTATGACGTTTACCTTGAGTTATGCAAAAAATCTCAATAAAAAGAACCATTTATCTGTGGAAAATCTCGTTTGTTATTTTGTTGTTTGTTAGCAATTCCGTAATTTATTTGTGATTCGCACATGTTTTATACTTTAATTATTTGCAGGTATGGAGGTAGATTTTTTTTCGGATTTCCCAGCATCTTTCAATTGCGACATTATATTGTGACGTCACGCGAAGCCTTCGTGTCCAATCGTGGACAAATTCCTTCTAAATTACTTTGTCGCGATGATTGAACCAAAATAATGGCATTGTTGTCGTTGGTACGCTGGTGATTAGTTTCTCCTTCATTTTCTTCGAGTTTTGAGTTGATACTTAGATTACCCAAGGATTTATCACACCCATGGTTTAGCAAAAAAATCAGAATAAGAGATCTCGAGAATGAAATTAGGTCATTTCTTAATTGCAGTCACTTACATAAAATTAATATAAAATCAAGCCCTTTCATATGCATGCGGAGCGGACTTGAAAACAATTAATCAACTCCTCTTTAAATGTCCTAATCTCTTCCTGTGTAAGTATTCAGCGATATCAACATTTATCTTGATAAATGGGATACTTCTCTGAAAACTTATTATATGCAATAATTATTTTTTGACAATATTTTTATACATATTTTTTCTTAATTATTATTAAGTTTATGCATATCATTGTTCCTCTTGTTTATCTGAAAATAATTTGTTTATTTTGTTATCTTATCTTTCTAGAGAGGTTTAGCACAATGAATGATGCATGCTTAAATGTCAATGTCAAATTAAAAAATGGAAGAAAACTGCGACGTGGATGTTATATTTTGTGTCACGAAAGATAAAAAGTCTTCAGATATTTTTAAGTTCATATTCCAATGATATGATTGACGACAATAAATACCACGTTTCAGAAGATTATAGAACTTGAATTGAATATTACTTAAATTCCTTGTATATTTGTCATCGAATGGTTTATACTTATGGTCTAAACCTGAAATACATACATATATATCTAAAGGTGGACGTGACACGAGTCTGCGACCTTTAGCTCTCCAAACAGTAAATAGATAACGACATTTTCTTGATGTTTGTTGTGACATTGTTGGAGTAAACCATTTTTGATGAATAGTTGTAGTTTTTATCGCATTATTTCCACACTGCTCCTTGTCCTATGTTGCTCCACGAAATTGCTATTGCAACTACCATGCCAGAAACAGCAACAAGACTTCTGGCTGCTGGCCCTGCTGAGGTTTGCCTATGTTTCCGTTCTAAGCAGACTGAACTCCTTTCATTCAAATTTTGTGAGTTGTTGTTAAAGTGTGCCGTCCACAGTGCCTTCTGCAAAACCATTTTTAACATGGCCTGGTCTAATAGTTTATCAATGTTGCAAACACTATCGAATTAGATTTTTGTTTTTGCCCGATTCTGACCGTTGGACTAGCAGGCATCGCCTCCGGCACCAGACCAACGCCTTTCAGTCATAATCTTCATTTTCTTCCGTGTTTTTCGTCATAGTTTCACTTTCAACGTCACCTCGGCCAACCCATGTGGAACGGCACCACAAATCACCGGTACCGGTGCTCTGCTATCTCATGCTTGTTATTTCATTGGTTATGTGTACGATTGCCAATATCTTTTTGCGGTCTTGTTGATGTTTTTTTTTGCGTGATTTTCATCTTCTTTTTCTGATGCGTGTCCGTTAAACCAACACTTGTGAACGCGTGTTTGAAGTGATTGCTCCAGGTGAACATTTACTCAGTATTCTCAGGGGAACTTAGAAATTAACATATCGTTGCAATATTTATAGTAAAAAATAAACACTTGGTTCAATAGATTCAGCTTGCACACGCTACCTTCGTAGTACAATTTAAAGACTTAAAACAGTTTGTTTTATTATTAACTAGCTTTAATGTCCCGCCGTTGGCCAAGAATGTAAAATTGTGAAGAAATAAGCAATCGTTTTTTATAATATTGTCACCCAATTATTTTGCAATATCGGACTATGAAAAGTGGTTTGAAATTTGATTGAGTTTAAGCAAATGTTCAAGTGATGGCCACAACCCATTCTTTTTTATATATTGCTATAAAGTGTGAATGAAGTATAATATACAATTTCTGCACGCATGGACTATGCGAAATGGTTTTAAATATATGACTGTTTATCAACGTTGTAAAGAGATTGGTTTGGCCACAACCCCCATTTTTAAATACTATCATCGAAAACATATTGAAATATGTACCTATTGAAAATTTAGTAATTTTGGATGTTGGAATGTGGTTAAAATTTTATAAATCATGTACCGAAAAGATCTAGCGTTAGTCACATCCCATTCATTTTTATATTTTTTCATCAAGTTTGCATTATATTTTTGCACAATTAGACTGATAGACTTAAAATTGACACAGAGGTCTACATTAACGAAGAAGAAGAAGACTTAAACTATAGTAAATAGTTTTTAATTTGAATATAAACGTTGTGAAGAGTTCAGTAATGGCCACAACCCCCATTCTTTAAATATCGTCAACGAAATCAAATATGAAGGTATATATATTATTCAAAATAGGATGATATAAATGGTTTAAATTTGATTAAACAAAAGTATTGAAAAGATTCTAGTGCAGGTTACATCGTTACATCCCACATCCCATTCGTTTTTACATATGTATTTTCATCAAGTGCGCATATCGTTAATAATATTTCTGCACAATAGACTATTAGACTTAAAACTAACCCAAAAGTCTAAATAAAAAAGAGAAGAATAAGTATAAGACTATAAGAAATAGTTTGTATAAAAAACTATCCCAATGGTCTACATAAAATAAGAAAAAATACATAAAATAGAAGAATTAGACTATTGGAAATAGATTGTATAAAAACTGACTAAAAAGTAAAAAAGAAGAAGAAGATTAATCTATAGGAAATAGTTTTGTATAAAATTCACCAAAGTTCTACATAAAATAAGAAAACGAAGAAAAAGACTAAAGGAAATAGTTTGTGTAAAAACTGTAAAGTCTACATAAAATTAAGAAGAAAAAGAATTAGACTCCATGAACCGTCGCTTCAGACCCTTCAGTACCTCCCGTCCCTTCAATCCATCATTACGACCCTTCCAATCAGGCCCTTCAGTACCTCCCGTCCCTTCAGGCCCTTTTATACCTCCCATCCCTTCAGGCCCTTTAGTGCATCCATTCTCTTCATTACATCCCGTCTCTTCAGTCGCTTAAGAAAAGTTTAAATCCAGAAACCATCCTGAAAGAAGCGCGAAGAGATGAAAGGACCTTCTTTTCCCAGGATACTCCACCTTCAAAGGTAAAATGACTAAATACACGAAGTAGAAGAAGAAAAAAATTTATATCCAGATACCTGCGAAGATATGGAAAGAAAATTGGACCTTCTTCTCCCAGGATAGTCTACCTTCATAGGTAAAATGACCAAATGCACGATGAAGAAGAAAAAGAAGAAGAAGAAAGTTTATATCCAAAAACCGTCTTGGAAGACTTGCGAAGAGTTGGAAGGACAGTTGGACCTTCTTCTCCCAGGATTCTCCAACTTCATAGGTAAAATGACCAAAAATACACGAAGAAGAAGAAGAAGAAAAAAGTTTAAATCCAGAATCCTGCGAAGAGACGGAAGGACAATTGGACCTCCTTCTCCCAGGTTAGTCCACCTTCATAGGTAAAATGACCAAATACACGATGAAGAAGAAGAAGAAAAAAGTTTAAATCCAGAAACCTGCGAAGAGATGGAAGGACAGTTGGACCTTCTTCTCTCAGGATACTCCAACTTCATAGGTAAAATGACCAAATACACGACGAAGAAGACGAAGAAAAGAAGAAGAAAGTTTAAATCCAGAAACCTGCGAAGAGTTGGAAGGAAAATTGGACCTTATTCTCCCAGGATAGTTCATCTTCATAGGTAAGATGACCAAATACACGACGAAGAAAAAGAAGAAAAAAGTTTATATGCAGAACCCGTCCTGGAAGACCTGTGAAGAGATGGAAGGACAGTTGGACCTTCTTTTTCCAGAATACTCCAACTTCATATGTAAAATGACCAAATACACGATGAAGAAAAAGAAGAAAAAAGTTTAAACCCAGAAACCTGCGAAGAGATGGAAGGAAAATTGGACCTTCTTCTCCCAGGATAGTCCACCTTCATAGGTAAAATAACCAAATACACGATGAAGAAGAAGAAGAAAAAAGTTAAAATCCACAAACCGTCCTGGAAAACCTGCGAAGAGATGGAGGGACAGTCGGACTTTCTTTTCCAGGATACTCCCCCTTCATAGGTAAAATGACCAAATACACGAAGAAGAAGAAGAATAAGAAAAAAGTTTAAATCCAGAAACCATTCCGGGCAAACGCTCGACAATTCACCAAAGTTTCATAATAATAATCGGACAAACGGTTTAGGAGCACATCGCATACAATTTTCCGATAGGAAATCAGTATATTGTTGATTTGTCAGTAAATAGTAATAGGTAGGTACCTACCTACAACAATGTTCTAAATAAATTCGACTCATAAAAAAATTTATTTGAATATCAGAATCTTTCCGTTACCATAGTAACCATTCCAATACGTTAAAAATATCAAATTGTTTGAGACTTTTTTGAATATGTAGGTACCTACATTGGTTTATTCGATGCCATAAAAATGAAAATTAGAAAAATCAAATATGATTTACAAATTATGCAATTTTATTATGCCTATATCTTTACTAATAATTAACACATTTTTACAATATATGTCTTAAAACTTGCTAGAATGTCTTGTGTTTCATTTTATTATTTCATAATCACATTTATTTCAAAGGTTTATTATTTTCAAGAAGATTTTCATTCGGAAGAATTAACAAATTATTGTATGGAAAGAGATAAACATGGCGACGCTGTATGTACAAAACGCTTACTTTAAAAATAAGTTAAACATTATAATTAGACCAAATATTCAACATGTTTTTCACTTAAAAGCTAAGTTATACTTGAAAATATATTTTCTTCGTGTAAATACGTACTTCTAACTTTTAAACTAACAGATATTTGTGTGCAAAATGTACACTTTTTTGACAGATACGACTTGGAAAATTTTGTATGAAAAAAAAAATTATTGAAATATTTCTAAAATTCAGCATTTTTATCGCATTATTTTTAGCGTGACACTGCATCAGGTATACTGGTACATGGTCGCACATAAATTAGATTTTTAGATGCTCTTGGTTTTTCAAAAGGCGTGAGACAAACACACACATACACACACACACACACACACACACAAACACACACACACACACACACACACACTAACAAAATCTTTGTTTTATTACTTTAGATGGAGCTCTTCGAAAATATATAATCGTGTTATGCATAATCTATCGTTTAATTTAAGCCTTAAACCTACCTTGTGTGATATAAATCTAATCTCTGGTGTAAAGTATATAGATGTGTGGTGGCAGATCGCATACCGCGCTGAGTTAGCAATCTAGTGGTCGCGAGTTTGAATCCTGCCACGACCGATTTTTAGTTGATCTATAGCACAAGCATTTATGCTTAATTTAGGGAATGTATGAGGATTTATATGTTATATGTAATACATATATAGTATACTTAATATGAGGCCAAATATAATATTCTTTTATATTTTCAAAGTTTTGTCGTTTACACAATGTTAACACAGGGACTAACTCTAGCATATTGGAGTGCAAAAACTCTTACTGACAGCAAAACATAACACTGTCGATGGTTATGGATGTGTACTGTGTGGTGTACTCTTCCATTATCTCCGTTTTAAATTATTTATTTGTTGTCAAACCATTCCTGTATAAATTCATGTTTATTATAAATTAATAAATAAATTCATAATGATGTTGGTATTAAAATAAAACACATTTATAATTTTATTTCACTTGGTTTAATTTGACTTACTAGTTTCGCTCTAGACGAGCATCTTCATAGTAGATGAAAAAGATGATCCTACTCTGAAGATGCTCGTCTAGAGCGAAACTAGTTAGTCAAATTAAACCAATTGGAAGAAAATTATACCTATATGTCTTTCCTTTTTTGATAGTCGATCAAAAAAGGAAACAAAAAAAAACATAATAATATTTTTTTATTTATAAGTAGATGAAAATTATCAAGACATAGCTTTCTACCTATGAATATACCAGCTGTGTAGTACCGAGAACGCTATGCTCCTGTTTTGATAACACTTAAATATTATCATGGTTTAAAATAATAACCATTTTTGATCATTACATATATTCAGTAAATCATTTTCAAATTATACTAGTTGCATGTAACACATGAGATCCAACTGTCGATAGCAATAGTATGTATAGTTGAAGAATAAGTATAAACCCATAAATCCAAATTATTGAATATTTTTAGATATTTTGTTTTCTATACAACACATGTAGGAAATGTATGTCAAGATAGGATAGTATGGAGGTCAGTCCTTTTTTCCTACCCAGAATATGAATGGTGTTATAGAGATAAGGTATCAAACTATTAAGTCTACTTAGATATTGTGTATAGGCGACTGCTATACAAATTGTATGAAGCGATGTCGTCACTTAATACAATTTTTATAAAAAAAACTAAAAAAAATTTAAGATGTACTACTACAATGCTAATAGTTTTTATAGAAAATTAAATTATCTAGTTGGGGTGTTTAGGCTTTTAGTATAATTCTGAGTATAAAAGTTTTGTAGGCCTTTTTGTAGGCCTTCTTTATAAAAGTTTTGTTATAAATATATATTCTGAAATTTTGGGCTCTGTAAAAGTTATAAGTGGGGAGGGGACTCACACAGACACACGAAATGTTCTACTCCGAATTCTGAGTAAATCAGTATATAGAACATGTATGCTGCGAAGCCTCTAAGTTGGTGTTTTTTGTCTTCAAAGTTGGAAAAACCGTGAAAAATATAGACTCTGCATACAATTTCGCGTATCCTGGCTTGAAACATTGTCAATATGCTAAGAGAACAAAGTTCTCTTGAACAAATCGACAGTTGGATTAGGCGGTATGTTTTCAAATGATAAAATTCAATTTATCTACTTCTTTGAAGCAGAGTAGTTCATATAGGCTTTAGGTAGTTTTTAGAAAATTATTTTATGAACGCAAGTAGTCCTCTCTTCCATCCTAGATATCATTTGTTATATTTTAATCCTGAATACTAGACGAGTATAATAATAACTGGGGAATCTTTCCTTTATATGAAACTCCCTTTGTTCAAAACTGACTCTGACACGAAGTGGCGACGACGAGACTATTGTATTTCCATTAAGGTCCACATTTTTACATTCCACTATTTCAACAATATTCCGCGTCATCGCAGTGATGGCATTTTTAAAAGTCTTACTCTATTTGATGCATGGAGACTTATTTGTACTATTAGATAGGATTTTTGTTTCCAAGGTTTTTTAGATTCTCCGAGGTATGACTTCTTTGTGTTTTTTTTATATTTTAAGTCAATCAAAGAGTTTCTTTTGCTTAATAAGTACATTCTATCTACCTAAGATATATGTGAACTTTAATATATTTTTCATTGAATACGTTATGTTTTTATAAAAAAAATTCGTTCTTGATGTCAACTCAAATCTTTAAATTTTGGTCTCCTGATAAGTAGGTACCTACGTCAATTTATGTATATGTGTTCATTTTGGCACTGTTCTGTTTTGGTATGTCTCTTCATTTGATCAGTCAATTTTATAGAGATATATTATAGATATTGTATTTTCCGTGTTAATTGTCATAACACCATTCTTTTTATCTTCTCATTTTCCACTCAAAAACGAAACTTTTACTATATATTTTTACACTCTTTTCCTTGTCGAAAGATTGTTGTCGATTTTATCTACCCAATACACTTCAATTTCTTAAATTCCACTCTCTCAATGTGCAACATTTTCAATACAAATATGTTTTCTTTTTTCTCAGGTTCGATTTTACATCAGCCTGGCTGCGTTGTTGAGGCGCAAAAACACCTCCGGAGCTATTGACTTCGTCCTGGAAAATTCCGGTGCCAGAGGTCTTCCAAGATGCCATCCCTGCTGGAAGCTCTGGAGAAGAAGTATGGTTGGCACACTCACGCCAGCGGCACTGGCAAAAATCTAACAGACCTACCGGTAGCCATATTCGTACCCAAGCGGTCCCCTAGACTCAGTGTACCAACACTTTTGGTGCTAAACGACTGCGATATAGAAACTGCAGGAGACGGAGAACAACTTCTGGACAAGTGTGGAGATGTTGAAGAGCTGGATCTGGCAAAAAACAAGCTTACTAAATGGGATGAGGTAAATAAATAATAGATTTACTCTAAAAATACCTTATAGACTTATAACATTGTTTCGGTTTATTGCTATGACCATTGAATAAAAAAAGTTTTTTTTTGTAGGTTTTTGGCATCCTTCAACATATGCCACAAGTAAAGTTTGTCAACTTGAGTTTCAACCGTCTCTCAGACCAACTAGAAGCCATAAATAAACACAACACTGGTTGGTCGCATTTGAAAAACCTCGTTTTGAACTCCACAAGAGTCGACTGGGCCAGTGTCCAGACTCTTTTAGAACTCTTGCCCGCTCTAGAAGAGCTCCATTTGAGCCTTAACGAATACGCTCACGTCAATCTCACCACTGATGGCGTCGAAGATTTGAAAACTTGCCCGAAGAAGCAATCCGAAGAGAAGATTGTGCAAAATGGCGGGTCCGTGTGTAGCTCCGGCGACAATTGCAACAAAATCGACGAAGATAAAGAGAATTTGAACTGTGGAAGGGTAGTCGATGATAATAATAAGCAGTTCATCGACGGTTACTCAGGCGGCAACGGAGTGTCCAAGTCTGCATGCGTTTATCCTCAAGTGAAAAATCTTCATTTCTCTGGAAATCCCGTGTGCCATTGGAAAGAGATATGTAAGTTGGGATATGCCTTTCCTAATTTGGAGTCATTAGTGCTTAACGAGTGTCCATTGAGTACTCTCAACGTGGATCCAGAACCTAGCGGAGTCGATTATAATCGTACAGAAAGTGGCTGTGAGTCTGATCCCGCTATAGAGTCTCCGCACCACAGTTTCAGGTTAGTTTCATTACCTTTTTAACTCATTTAATGTTTATTTCTTTGTTTTCTTCTTATTACAATAAGTTTTGAACTTTTTTGATCATTATCTTTTGAAATAAATTAGTTTTTCGGTAAATTCAACTCATATTGCAATAAAAGTTTGGTTGTTTATTAAGTATCCTCAATCGAAGGTTTTACTAGTTATAATCGTTTCGTATCTTTTACAGGAAACTCAGATTTTTGAATCTGAACAACACATTGTTTACAACATGGGACGAAGTGGATAGGCTTGCCAAATTTCCAGCTTTGGCCAGTCTTCGTGTTCAGGTAGTAGATTGATTCATACTCTGTATTCTTATTAGTTTCTTTTTAACCGATCCAAGGATATTTTCTTAGATATCGTATTTGAAAACCTCTGACATCGAATATTGTTGTTTGATAACCTGTAGTTTTTTTAAACAGTCAATAGGTATTCAATTACTTTACACAATTTTTTTGTCGAAGAAATATCGTACTTCTTTCAATAATTGTTTTATAAAAGATAATTTTAATGTATAAATGAATTCCTTTGCTGAATTTGGGTGCTTTTTAGAACTAATTTAAAGTCTGTTTTCTTACCTCTATTGTTTTTGTGTTGTGACATTTTTTTCTTATTGTACGTACTTATTTAATTTTATTTGTCATCGTTCAATTATTTTTTTTCTTCCTCGGTGGTAGGGTTTTGTTTTCTTTTTGTAAATGTTTCCTTCTTTCTGTTGCTGTCTTTTTTCTATCGTTTTATTCAATGCCGTGTTGTATTAGTTTTGTTTCACTTTCTTGTGTTGTTGTTAATGTTATTATGTACCTACTTTTGTGTAATGTTGTTATATTGTGTAAAATGCATTTACTTTATCCACGGTTCATTTACTCGCTGGATGTTTGCCAATGTTTACATCAACTGCCAACACGTGTTTTGTATTATTTGTGAGAATTTATTAATATATAATCTCTGGACTAGTTGGACCTCGCAGTAATGTCGTCATACTTCAAGTGATATAATGGGAAACCCAGTTCTTTACAAACTGATTGACCTATATTGGACAATTTCGTTTTAGAAGGGTTTTTTTCGAAATCAACTATAGCGTCTTGGGTTCTTCTGTCCCTTTTAATAAACTATTATCGTCTTATGTTTAATAAATCACTGTAAGATTATTGAACTATAAATTGGAGTAAAAAAATGGCAAATCTTTCGCTTTAATCATATTGTCCTTGCAATTCTTTCTTCGTCTACTTTCGTCATTCATTCCATCGATGTGCTCAAACAATATTAATGTACCATCTTTTTATGTACAATATCTCTGCGACCAATCTTTTTATTTTCTTTCTCAATCTGTCATTTTTTTCATCACAAAAACGTCTTCTTCTGATTTCATTTCCACTTTGTGTTTCGTCCGCCAAAATCAACATTTCACCGACATCAAATTCGGGACTTTTATTTTCTTTATTCATCCATGAAAATTTTCTTGCACCCTGCGCAAGTAGCGAATTTATTACCAACTAATAGCATTTCTTCCAATCAGCTAGAAATTTTCAAACTTTTGCACAATGTATGTTCCTATCTAGAAAATAGCAGGCAACGTTTTACGCAACACTTCAATGTATTATTTTCTCATTTGTTGATATTTATGAAACCGACTAGATATGTTTATTTTATTTTACATAATAGTCGAGCTGTATCTGTGTGTGAATGTTAGTGTCATACGTGCAGAGTTAGAGATTATTTGGGTCAAGGCTCCAACCGACCTAAATATAAAAGTGTTATATTAGCTTTTTATAATACCAATGTTTCTATTTCCGTCTTGTTTTCATTCCAACGGTAAAAACGTCGTTGTCGGTGTGGCATTCATTATGTAAGAATTTTTCCCGCGTAAATATTTTGTTTTATGGCGATTCAACTCCGACTCAATATACTCCATAGTAAATCACTCGTATCACCCCCAATTCAAAGACCAATTTTCAAATCATGCTCCGACACATTACTCCACAATGGCGTCATTAATTTTCTTCTCAATGAATCTAAGCTCCCTTATTGAAATGCTTTCAGCATTCATTTGCAGTTTGTAGACCGTTAGTCGAATAATTTCTACAAAATACTCCACAATTATTAAAATTTGAACATCAATCATGACATAAATTTGTTTTACCTACTCGATCATTTAGAATAAGAAAAAGATTATATGGTTTTTGAGATATGTGAATATATAAAAAAATCAAACGTTGATTACCCCTGACTGGAACAAAAATCCAAATGACAGTTGGACTACCAAGTTGTGTTATCAATATTTTAATAGATTGTATAAACAATGTGAATTACTTACTATTTTTCTTCAAATTTGTAATGAGTCCAGATTTGCGTTATTATTGACTGCAAGATTTTGTCCTGACTGGAGGGGTGGTGGGGAGGGGGTTATTTGTGTTGAATCCTTCAATTCAACTATAAAAGAGGTTGTGTTATTAATATTTTAATAACTTGGACTCATATAAAGTTTCATAGCATATTATAAACTGATGTACATGTGAACCATAATTTATGTCTTTCGGAAAGTAAAATTTGGGGTTTTGAGGAATTAGAAAAACTGTCAGACAATAAACCATCAGTTTTCTTCCAAAATGTGATAGTTTGACTTTTTAGGATTATTATAAAAAACTTTGGTTTGGTTTTTTTGAAAAAAAAAAATCATAAAATGCAAGTTTGATGGAATATATGCTGCAATGTATAATATATATGTTGCAAAATGTATATTTTCCTTGTTCTGTAGAGATTTTAGAAAATATAAGTGAAAAAATTATTCTGATATGATGAAAATTGTCAGTCATGATTTTTTTAGTAAAACCTTGTGTCTCCGCCTAAAAGCTCGGAAACAACAAAAATGTTTTTTTTTACAAATTTTGAAAAATCATATCTCAAAAAATATTCAAGATATCAACATAATATTTCAGATTGTTAATAAGGACGGCAAATGGTATGAATAAAAAAAAATCACGACATTCTGAGACTATGGATTACATAGCCTGGATGAATTGAGATGTATTGACCCTATTTGAACAACTCCGATGCAATACTCCACAGTGACTTCCTCTACAATATCGCGAATATCATCCTTATCTCGAAGACGTAAGACTCAAATTTGCGAATCATTATTTGAACAACTCCGAATCAATACTCCGCAGTGATTCCCTCTATAAAATCTCGAAAATCTTCCTTATTCCGTACACATAAGGCGTAAATTATCGGATCATTATTTGAACAACTCCGATGCAATACTCCACAGTGACTCCCTCTGCAATATCGCGAATATCATCCTTATCTCGAACATGTAAGACTCAAATTTGCGTGGCATTATTTGAAGAACTCCGACGCAATACTCCACAGTGACTTCCTCTACAAAATCACGATTGTTATCCTTATCTCGAACACGTAATACTCAAATTTGCGGATTATTATTTGAGCAACTCCGACACAATACTCCATTCTTCGAAATCGCGATAATCGTCTTTATCTCGAACATATAAGGCATAAATTATCAGATCATTAATCGAACAACTCCGACACAATTCTCCACGAAAATCTCAGGTGTGGATTAAATTATACAACGTTATTATTGAATTGACCTCCATTAATTCAATCGTGACACGTCTAACTAGCTGTTCATCTTTTCCGGTCTAACAACACGTGTTTGATGGTAATCTGTATGTTGTTATTGAATAAATATCTTGTACAATAAAATACTTATTTGTTATAGAATGTACAATATTACATTATAGATATTATTTGTCATTATCATAAATTTTAAATGTGCAAGATTACATTTTTTTACTTTCCAATAATTTATGATTGATAATGGATTATAGTGTTTCGAGCAATAATTCAAAGCATTTTGTTTACATCAATTTTTCTCAACAGGTATCATGTGGAGTACCTATGTATTTATCTGTAAAGTGAGTTTTATCTATTTATCCATTCAATACTGTTGAATTACATATGAAGAACTATAATTGTGCATTTTTAAGCATATTTTTACATAAATAAATGTAGTTAATGCTCACTGAAAGTTTTGTCGTATTTATGGATTAGGTACTATGAAATCTCGTATCCTCTTTGCAACCCAAACTGTAAGTTAACAGGCCAAACAACATTTCACATAGTTCACCACTCATTCTGTGGTGTGTGGGGTATACATGCATGTGTCGTGCTTCCTTTCGCAATTGAGTGCTCACCCGCACACCTGCCGCTGGCAACCTCACATTGTGGGATATGCCGTGATGGTATGAATGAAAAATAAAGCCTTATTAATTTTCAATAGATAACAATTCAATTGAATTGTAACAGATGAGGTGAGCGTTCCTAATTATTTTAATAATAAAAATTTATAAAGCGCCGTTTAGTGATACATGATCACTCCAAGGGCGCTATAGCTTATTTGTTG
This sequence comes from Molanna angustata, assembly GCA_963576475.1. Taxonomy (NCBI): domain Eukaryota; kingdom Metazoa; phylum Arthropoda; class Insecta; order Trichoptera; family Molannidae; genus Molanna; species Molanna angustata. The sequence continues at coordinate 29,190,229 of OY754982.1, forward strand.
GCTCATAGAAACATGGCAGTCAATTTATTTCACTTAAAAGGACCGTTCACATTTAAACTGGGAGAAATAAAATAAATAAATAAATAAATTGGGATGATTTTTAAAGCGCCGTTTTTGTGATGATCTAACCTCAAGGACGTTTTGAATATATTTATGTATTTATTTATAAACGGCATAAATTGCCTTTTACATACATACCTACATAAAAAAAACATAGTCCAGAGGGTATTAAGTCCACTTTTTGTTGAAGGTGAGGTTTTGACTTTCGAAATATTATTGAAAGAAGTCAAAACCACAGAAAGAGTATTAAGTCCACTTTTTGTTATAAATGAGGTTTTTGACTTTCGAAATATTATTTAAAGAAGTCAAAGTGAGGTTTTATTTTCGAAACATTATTGAAAGAAGTCAAAACCTCAGAATTAGTATTAAGTCCACTTTTTGTTAAAAGTGAGGTTTTTGACTTTCGAAATATTATTGAAAGAAGTTAAAGTGAGTTTTTATTTACAATATATTATTGAGAGAAGGCAAAGCCTTACTTTTAACAAGGGATGGACTTATTATCATCTGGCTCTGAAGTCCAGATATATGGATGGTAAAAATATATAGAATAAGAATAAAAAAAAAAGAACAAGAACCGTAATATGGCAAGCCTTAAGAGCCCATGGTGTTCCAGAGTGTTACACACGACTTATTGCCGACATGTACGCTGATGTTCAAACGTGTATTAGAAGTCCAGCTGGGGTGTCTGAGAGTTTTTATGTCAAAGTGGGTGTTCATCAGGGCAGTGCTCTAAGTCCCCTTATATTTAACATCGTCATGAACTACCTTACTGCAAAGATCCAGAAGCCAACGCCATGGAATCTACTGTATGCTGATGATGTGGTCCTGATATCTGAAAGTGCAGAAGAAATTCAAGAAGATCTAGAAAGATGGAGAGAAATACTTGAATCGAATGGTCTACGCATCAGCAGAACTAAGACAGAGTATATGGAATGTAACTCCAACCCTGACGCTACCATAAACGTGGACATTAAGTTAGATGGTTCAGTCCTTCCAAGAGCAAAATCCTTCAGGTATCTAGGGTCAGTCATATCCGAAGATGGTTCTATCGAAGCGGATATAACACATAGAACAACATCAGGATGGACAAAATGGCGAACGTTGACCGGAGTTTTGTGCGACCCAAAAATACCTGTAAAAACCAAGGGAAAGGTCTATAAAACAGCCGTCAGACCAGCATTATTGTATGGCAGCGAAGTGTGGCCGACTAAGAAGACCCACGAACAAAAGCTTCATACCACAGAGATGCGTATGTTGCGATGGTCGGGAGGAGTCACACTTAAAGACAGGGTCCGAAATGAGTACGTCAGGGGGAGTTTTAAGGTGGCACCCATATCCGAAAAAGTAACAGAGGCCAGACTGAGATGGTTTGGCCATATAATGAGAAGGGAGGACGAACACGTTGTGAAGAAGTGCCTTTCCATAGCTACTGAGAGGAGGGGGAGGGGGGAAGACCCCAAACCACCTGGCTGACGAATGTTCAAAGGGACATGAAGAAACTGGGTTTAAGAGAGGAAGACACGCAGCAGCGAAATTATTGGCGCTGCATGGTTGGAAAAGCCGACCCCGTATAACGGGATAAGGCGAGGATGAAGAAGAAGAAGAAGAATAATAAAAAAAAAACAATTAGTTATACATTTGCAAAAAGAAAAAAAAATATGTACCTAAACAGTTAAACAATAAATTCAAGAGTAAAAAAATAATATATATAAGCAAACATAAAAAAAGATATACAAATGGACTCAAAATAAAACAAAACATTAAATAAAAGAGTATTAAGAATACAAAAAATAACAGTAGAAGCAGTGTCATGTAAACCTGCATATAAATAAAGTAGACCTCGATATCAATAAATTACAGGTATTACAGGTTTTTGCGATCATAGTAAGCCTTATTGACTCTGCCCAATTATTTTAAAGAGTTGGTACTCTGTGATCCAGATGTTCTCAATGTTAGCTGTCTTCCCGATGAAACATTCTTTCGGCACAGTGCTTGGATGTAGTGTGGAGCCAAGTCCTTCAGGGCCTTGAACACCATCAGGCATACCTGAAGGGGCTAGGTTGCGGCCATAGGGGCCTAGCCAGTAAAGTTTAGGGTGGCTGCAGCCCCACCCTAGGATTCTGGGTAACAGGTCAGTACCCTCTTCAATTCTTACCTATGGAAGAGCAGGGCAGACGCCTTAATGCCTCGCTCGGCGGTGACTCATCAAACGTGGCGATGAGTAAGGATGCATCATCGGGCGATGGAAATCGAAGCACTGAAAGTACTGTCCGGTGGTGTACCTGAAATTCGCCAACATGAGTACTAAGGGGTGGAGGAGCCCCCCGTGATGATTGGTCGGCACGACCCACTCGGCGGTACCCGAGCTGATGACGAGACAGGTGCAGCTGACGCTGCGCCTGGTGTGGAAATCGAAGAACTGAAAGTACTACGGGCGTGGTGGAGGCTCCCTGTGGCAGTCTGTTGTTCGTGGAGCTGCTGGGAGGGTAACCCTTGCTATGACTCACGGGCCTTCACGAGTGTGGTTGGACTCTTAGTGGCAGTGGTATGAAATATGCATGGTGGTAGTTCTTGTTTCGTCCGACGAGCAGCCGCTCCGGGGATGAACAGAACACTTCAGTTCTATAACGTTCCCTATGGAGTGGGGTAGGTGACTGCGACTTTTCCATAAAATACCTTATAGTCCAGTCGCTCTGGACATTTCAACCAGTGCAGTTCGTATAGAAGAGGTGTTATGTGACATCTTTTGACAATTCCATATATCATTTTATCATATTTATAAATCAATAAATGATTCGGTTGTATGAACATTGTATGTACGTGTGTTGATTTGACGATAAGACTATTATTGATATTAAAATGATAATATATACTTCCGTGTCACCTAAATGTTATTTTTATTAGCACATAAGAACGATCAATATGTATGCTTTGCAATTTGATTGTTACGACAAAGCGAGCTATAAATTGCAGCTCGTAGAAGCTACAAGTTTCTTTATCTTGTGGTGAAATTTTCCAGGAGGCAAGATCTCATAAATAGGTACCTCAATTATTCGCGTTATTTTTACTCCTCACTACCCCAAGGGGATATATTATATAATAAGGAGTTATGATTTCTCAATTTTTAAGGCTATTTTTTATTGCAGATTATAAACTAGTATCATGCTGAGATTGTATTCTGAAAGTTTGATACTCACTTAGACCCCATTAGATTTTGAAGGATATCTGAATAGTGCTTCTCAATTTTTTTAACTGTCGAATATTTCAATGTGACCCCAAGCTCAGGAAACTTTATTTTCAAATTGGTAAAAAGGCACATCACTTTCATAAAATGGCATTGACGAGTTATCATAATAAAAAAATTAAATAAAAAATAATTTAACAAACTCATTTCATGAAAATGCTGAATATCTTCCATACAAAATTTGAGCATTTTATAGACTGACTTGATAGTGAAGATTTTAGCGTTGGCCACAACCCACTCGTTTTTAATAAGTAGATTTGTTTTAAATGTAAATACATATTATGATAAATCATTAAAGCGGGATGGAGTTCTAATCGTGGTGGATTGTAATAATATTGTTAATTTTCTCTTTTACTCTCTTCCTAGATCCTTTTAATTGTTTTCTTCATCATTCATGTATGATCATTAGTTTTGTAAAATTTTGTTTCATTTTCTGGTAATTAATTGTCTTATTTTATTTTATTTTTTTTTATTTATTAACAAAAACAATACAAGGTTCATATATAAATCATAATTTAAAAAGGTATACAATTTCCATCATATAATTCATAATAACCCTCTTTAATTGAGATAAAATCTCGTGTTAAAAGAGGGGAGTATCTATTTAATATTATTACATTTACCAAAACATTGTACATCTACTAAAAAATATGAAGCTACACAAAACAAGAATGAAATAACAAAAAATAAATAAATGAATCAGTACAATTTTTAAATTTTATTTTTAAATATATTATAATTTTTTTCGAGTCTAAGACTCAAAGGGAGTTCATTAAACCACTTAGTACCTTTATACTTATAGAAATGTTGTGAGGCAGTTGTACGTAAAAGAGGAATGGTAATACATCCTTGTGAATTTATTCTGCTGCTTAAAGAAAATGACAATTGGTTTGAATTTGTAAGAATATCTTTATGAATTTGGAACAATGCGATTTTTTTGTAGATATTTTCAACAGTTGAAACTTTAAATTCTTGAAATAAATTAATCGTTGGATAATCAAATCTCTTTTTTAATATAATTTTAATAATGATTGTTTGAAAAACTTCTAACACTAAAGTGGTTTGGCACTAAAGTGGTTTTAAAAGCTCCCCCCCAACATATAATGCCGTATTGTAAGATGGATTGAAATAATGAAAAATATATTGTTTAATGTATTTTGTAATTAAGACTGTAACCGTAAATATATACTTATATATTCCCTAAATTATGAATAAGTAGTTTAGGCGAACAAAATCGGCCGAGGCAGCTAGTCCAGTTCTTTTTGTATTTTTTTGTATAGTTTGCAAATTGGGTTTCGTCTCTCTAATGCAGTAGCATGTTTATTTCTATTGCATCATGTGTTGAGTCTATCTATAGATAAAGTACCTACGTGTACGCGCAGATATTGGACAGGTGAACAATAATTGTGCCGCCCTATTGTCTGCATTGGCTCGTTACGCATCGTCGATCACTGCCGATCTTTCCCGATCCACCTACCTATAGATCATTGTCATTATTTATTGTGTCACCTGGAAGTAGCCAAAGAGACGTCCTATACTGGTTTAATGTTACGTGGTATATTGGCCAGCGGACGGTATCGATACATTTCCCTATCATACATTAATACTCTGCTAGTTTCCGTAATAGCTGACCTGGTTTCTAAGGTCAGTGCTGCGGCGGCGGCGTTAAGGCGTTTGGATAAGATAGCTAGCTCACTAGGAGATGTGTGTTTATATATAAAACCAGCTGTTTCTATTCTCATTTGTAGTCACCATGCCACGTACGTCATATTATCAACATATCTACATACATACATAACATCACAAGATATTTGAAGTTTCGTCTAACTGCGTATAAAGTTAAATCGAAGTTTGGCCATATTAAATGTCAATTCGTATTAATCAACACGAAATATGGCACATTCAGAAAACATGGCAATTTGTATATTATGTTGTGATAATAAATGCCAGGGTGTTCTTTTATGCTCCTCCTACTTAATTTCCGGTGGGGCTATAGTGTCCCCTCGAAGGAATGATTGATGGGGGCAACTGTAGAGGCCGCCCCAGAAACAACTATATAGACCAGATAATCGGTGACGTGCGCTGTAGCAGTTACAAAGAGATGAAGAGACTGGCAGACGATAGAGTTAAGTGGAAAGATCGAGTGTTTGGTGCAGACCAATCCTTGGATTGTGACCCAGAAGAGGTGTCACCTCAAGTTCCGACCTTCGAAGTCAAGTACGCTTAGGAGACTTTAATGATGGTATACGAATTTATATTGGTCGTGGACATGTTACACGAGTTTTTTTTTAATGTAAAATTAGTTTTGAAACAAATGCTAGCAAGACTATTGCGTTCTCGCAAAATTTCATCAACTTATTTTTGATTATAAAGTAAGTAATTTTTAATAAATTGGTGTTTTATGTCATATTTCATTATAATTACTGAATTTTAACAGATAAATGAAAATTATTTCTTCGTATAAGTTGCAAGACCAAGACTGGGTATGCAAAACTAAGACCAAGACTCGTTAGAGTATGCAATACCAAAACCAAGACCACGCAAGACCGAGGATGCATTTGCTCATCGCTAATTAAAACCAGGGTGGCATTTCCCGTCAAACGCTGATATCACGATTATAATTTCATATGGAGTTCTATAATAATCTTAAGATGAATCGTGGGAGAAGTGACGGTGGACAGAGTGCGTGGTTTTGCACGGGACGGCCGGCGTTCGTCGGTTTGTATGCGAGAAAACGTGTGCTTAACTGATGAGCGTTGGCTTTATGTTGCGAAATCTGACGCCTGTTTACTTCGACTTCACCCAGAAACGAATGAAGATAATAACTATGCTCCTCCCTTGAACACGAGATCCGATCTCAACTGAGGGATGAATATATCCATATTTTACCATAATTTAAGAATGTTTATTATGAAATGTAATTTGTTATTATTTTTCAATGTATGTCAATTATTTTTATTTAATAAAACAATATTATACAACTACATATGATACCTAAGTATACCTATCCATGGTATGGGTAATCAAAAGGGTTTTTATTTCACTGTTAGACCAGGGGGGGCAAGTCCAGTCAGGCGGTTGAATCAAAACCATCCATTTTTACCCATATCGTGGATATAATTTTCTTTTGGAGTTTAATAATATCTTAAGATATTATAAAACTCCATAACATGATAATATCCATGATATGGGTAAACATGGATGGTTTTGATTCCGCTGGTTGGCCAGACTTACCTCCCAGATGAATGATGCATTTTTCTCACTGTGTACAAAAGGAGTCATGTATATTTAGCGTTTTTTCAAATAATCAGGTTAAAAGGTAAAACTTATTTTTTACTTTAATATAAATACAAGTACATGGTAATATAGATTGGTCGATGGCAGAGCGGTTAGGAAGATGTATAGTACGTACCTACTTGTTTAACAAGGACATATTTTTTTTTCTTTAAAAAATGGTTATGTTCTATTGGTTGAGTGTGGTTATATTTAATTACTTCTAGTACAATGGCTGGTTTATTGCTGTAAAGCAATTTCTTCCAACCAACCAAAGCAACGTGAGCCCATAAATAAATTAGTGGTAGGTACATTAAATATATAACAAAAGACGACACGTTTCGTGCGAAGCACATTGTCAGAGTAATTAATACTTTCTTGTTTAATCTCTCCGATGACGTTTTAGCCTCCTGCAAAATAACGCCTCCAACTCCGCCTGTCTTTTGGGGCTCTCTTGAACCACTCCACATAGTCTGATATCAAAATACTGTGTATAATTTACTTATTGGACATCTATGAAATTTGAGTCCATAATTAATTTAGCTAATAGGTACGACACAATGACACCTCAATCGTATCTTTCGTCACTACCCAATAAAATTACTACGCACATTCCGATAGTGAACTGTTGTGGTTGATACGCCAGCTAATGGTAAAATTTTATAATATTCAAATGAGATATAAATTTTAGCGAGGCCATATCTGTTTATTTATCAATAATGACTACGTATTATGTATATACTAGCTTTTAGATCTATCTATATTATGTATTTGTATGTATTCAACATTTTGCATGTTCGTAAATACACCCGCAGAGGCGATTCTGTTCTAGTATCGAATATACTTTTCGATGTCGACACCGATGCTGTATTCGTGTAATACATTTTTTACATGAAATTATAGACAACTTAGTCTTCTTCTTCTTCTTCGTCAGCTAGGACTATGTCCTGTAGTTCTCGCGCACCTGCTCCTTGAAGGAAGATGTCCAGCTGTCCCTCCATCGTTTGGGCGGTCTTCCTGGAGGTCTGCTACCTGTAGGATGTTCATCAGCTGATATACTCACTACTCGGTCTGAGCTTGCTCTCCCCCGTGATCTCTCCAGAAACGTCTTCTTGTTCTACCCCATCGCACCTTGTCCTCAACATCACAAATATTCCTTATTTCGGAGCTCCTCATTTGATCTCAGAGGGTTACTCCTGCGATGGGCCATAGAGTCTTCATCTCCGTGGTTCTAAGGAGACTTTATGTGCGGGTGGTGTCAGCTCTTGTCTATGGCGTATGTCATGATTGGTCTTATGCAAGTCTTGTAGATCCTGACTTTACTCTCCCTCAGCATATCCCTAATTCTCCACACAGCACTTCTCAGGCATTCAGCATCTACGGCAGCCTTGGTTGCTTGTTCATTTACTTCGTTATAAAGATCATTTCTGCTGGATATTTCTATGCCCAAGTAATTAAATCTCATCATTTGTTCTATAGTTTTATTGTCTATTGCAAGTTTGCAACGTACTGGATATCTTGAAGTTACCATGCTTTTTGTTTTCTCTATTGGTATATTTGCATATTTAGTCTTTGGGAAGATAAGTGGAATTTATACAGTAGTCATTGAATATCATCCTCGGAATTTACAATTAAGACAGCATCATCTGCATAACATTTTATATCTAATATTAAAGACAACTTAGTACCGGTTTCGTGCTAAGCACATTTTCAATTAGACTACTTGAAAATGTGCTTAGCATGAAACCGGTTGTAGGTTATAGACCTTAAATAAATAGTGGAATTGATTCTAAACAAGTTTTTTTTTTTATTAAAAATATAAATTAATTTAAATGGAATTCCATCAAGAACTGACGATCAAAAAGTTAAAGCTAACAACTTAGTATATTTCAAATCTGTCAATTTTATTATTATTTTTTTTTTTATTATTATTTACGGCAAATTGCCTTTTACATACATGAACAACAATAAAGTACACACATTGAATTACAAAAGAAAAAATAAAACAATCATAAACACATCTGAAAAGAAAAAAAAGGTACTTTTACAAAAACAGTAAATATAAAAAAATAATATTAAGTGGTAAAAAATAATTACAATTTAAAAAAAAATTACATTTATTTTTTACAATTTAAATTATTGAGATGTTAAACTTATTTTTATGAAAATAATCAAAAATGTCCTTGGAACTATATTCTTGGAATTTAATTTTCGACGGGTCGGTGGTAGCTGGCAACGCGCAGGATTAATAACCGATTTCGTTCACCTATAGCACAAGCATTAAATGTATGCTTAATTTCTGGAACATATGAGAATTTATATGTACTTGGGAATGTATATTCATTATTTAAACAATTTGGTTGTGGCCAACGCTAAACTCCTCACTAACAAGTGACTCAAAATTCAAATTTTGTATGGAAAATTTTTAGCATTTTCATGAAATGAGTTTGTTCAATTATTTTTTCATTTAAATATTTTATTATGAAAACTTGATAACTCTTCAACATCATCTTATGTAAGTGATGTGCCTTTTTTACCAATTTAGAAATAAAAATTTCAAATTTTAAGTTCCGTGAAAATATATACGCCGTACATAGCACATAGCACACACACAGAGATACATTGTGATGAAACTTTCAGAATACAATCTCAGCATGATACTAGTTGATAATCTGCAATAAAAAAATAGCCTTAAAAAATGCGAAATCGTAACTCCACACTATATCCCCTTGGGTTTGGAGTAAAAAACGCTTTTCATCGTTTATAGATTACTTCTTCTTTTACTCAGCAATTGTTATGTTTTTATTTTCGGAATAATTTAAAAATACAGTAAGTGATGGGACAGGTACAGGTTTGATTAGTTTTTTATACAATTCTTTTGTTTTAAAATCCTTAGTAGGTAGGCACATAGTTATATTCATCATTTCGATCGTCGTGTTTTACGATTGTACCTACTAGTCGACAGCTGGATTGTATTCTACTGTAGGTAATTTTGTGAATCATGCTCTGGATAGCGAAACAAAATTAGTGCGCAGTTCGCAAATGCGCACTAATGTTGTTTTTATTCCATGAGTTTTTGCTGACATGTGTTTGTAGGTAGACCTTTATTGGACTCAGAGGCGTGCTTAGTTAGTATGCTATGATTGCTCAAATATTATTCATTTATTACATACCAACAGAGATGAAGCATGCATAATTGTGGTCGCGTCAACCATCCAGTCATCAGTCCTGTTGGTGCATGATTTATGATAATATATTTATCATATAAAACTAAAGTTTTTGTCAGGTTTTATGAATCAGAGTCGTTGGTCCCGGGTTTGATTCCTTATTAGTTCGCATGTTTTTACTGTTATTTCATACAATGCAATGGTAATTTCTTCCAAATATCCAGTGTTTCCAGTCCAGAGAAGTAAGAATTTTAGTCGTATTAAGAACTATCATTTGGCCAGTTTTCCGTGCAATCGACTTTTAACTAACTTTCCGATACTTAGTATTTAGTGAAAAACAGATTTCTAAAAAAATAAAATAGAGAAGTAAGAAAAAAATACAAAGAGAGTAAAAAAAAGAATAATAAAAATAACACGAATCATAACAATGAGGAAAAGAAGGAGGTTACGGAAGGATATAGAAGGAATTCAGGAACTATTTGACAGATAAAGTTTTTTTAGTTTACCTTTAAATATTTGAATGGATTGAATGTTTCGACGATCTCGAATCTTTGGCCAACTAAGTATATTTCTACAAGTCGAAACATGATCATATTATTTTTAGTTTGAAAATGAACCAACCGTATACAGACATTCTGTAATCGTTCCAGTTTATTTAATAATTCTTCATTGGCATCCAGATAACACACATCACCGTAATCAAGCAATGGAAGAAGTAAGGATTGAGATAGTGTGATTTTACAATGAAGTGGAAGAAAGTTCTTCAATGTATTGAGAGAATGAATATTATAAAACAGAGTTTTACTGACATGAGAAATCTGTCCATGCCACGAAAGATCTTCCATGCCACGAAGAGGTATACGAAATCAGTAGAAGCAAGGTTCGAACACGCTTCCACTAGATCACTAATCCAGCGCACAAGCCGCTCTGCCACCAACTATCTTAATTTTGTTGCTTTAAAATGTATATATTTTTGTGCCTGGCCTCGGTACTGCACTGTTCTCATTAATTATTTCTGTAGTCGTTATGTCATTGAAGGTTCTTGACACGATGTCAGTAGGTTCTAGCGCTAGGTGCTAACTGCTGAGCCAGTCAGATTGTTCACGTGGATAATATACCAAGGTAGTTTTAGTTAGTTGTGGTTTTCAAGATGCGCAATACCATGTGTTATTAAATTTTATCAAAATGATCGAATACAAATTCAATATATATATTTATGTTCAGCTACCCGTTTGTTTCTATGCGTCCCTGGTATTATATTTTTAATCAATAATTTGATGTTTATCACTAAGAATGATACCAGGAAAAACCTCGAGAGACCAACTGAGAAACACCAGAATAAGGAAAATATGTGAGGTTTATGATATCGTCAGATGGAGTAGGCAGCGGAGGATGGGCTAGTATGGTCACGTCCAAAGGATGGACAGCACCAGACTTCCTCATATCGTGCTGCACAATTAGCCTCACGGAACCCGCCCTCGCGGTAGATCGCCTAAAGGACGGAAGGTCAGCTGGGAGTCCTTACAGACCTGAAGTTCTATATAAAAGAAAATTTGATGGTTGAATATTTATTTTGCCTTTTTTGTTTACAAATTTTGTTTCTTCGCGGTTCTTTTGACTACGTTAAATAGACCACTCTTTATCATTTACATAGTGCCGTTTGCTATAAAACAATGGAGTCTTAAATTATTTACTGAACGTGTCGTGACTGATTAGCTGATTCATATGTTCAATAGAATGAATGGGCTCTATAAAGTTATTAACATTTTATAAAAATATAACAATTATCAGTTTGAGGGAAATTGCTCGAAAATGTTGTTTTTGTCCATTTTCGTCCTTCATTCTTTCAATGCGACCAAACTATCCGTTTTGTAATTATACGTTTTTGATAATTATTTCCTTCTTTTACATATTTTCATAATCGATTTATTTCTACTTACCTTACTCGATCTGCTGATAATTACTATGCGGAAAATCTTTAAATTTCAGTACCTAATTGAGAAACTATTTGGCTATAATTAAGTAAAACTGATTTCGGTAAACGGTGAATAAGCATTGACAACAAATATTATTATTGTAAATACAGCGAGTAAAATTATTGCTAACCCAATTTCGAAGTTCGTATATCTACAATTAGACGTAGTTGAAATGATTGAGGTGCTGAACTGTCTCAAATTCAAATAGCCCGTGGGCTGAGGCAGTTCGTTGATCTCTGGGCCATTATATTCGTACTTCACTATGTATTTTTAACATATTCAACTATATCTAATTTTATTGTTCGTGTGATAATTATTTTACTGTCATATTTTTTAGAATAACCACTATAATCATCGTGCTTGACAAACACACATTTTTACAATTCACTTGTTTTTTTTTTAAATCACCAATGAGTTATTTGATACGTCCGGATTCGAAGAGACGGCTTCTTCCCCAGGACGTATAACAATTGAGTATCATTAGTAGTGCGCAGAGGAACATGGATGTAGGTCGTGACAGTTAAACACAATTATTCGACTAAAGGGAACGGGAATACACGGACTATTTATTAAATGTTGATCATTTATAATATTTTCATCTGTATTTATTTATCGATTTTCTTGCTTCTAAATACTTCTATTTTGCTATTCTCACCACCACCTGTTTCGCTTGTTTGTAAAACTATGATTCCACCGAAAAATAAACTCCCACTTTTAGCTCCATCAGATATCCACCTAACGACTATAACGACGATCCACGAAGGTCGAATTGCGTGCATCCATTCCGTGCATCATCTCGATTTTAATTATCGTTTGTTTATTGATTTCTGCTCAGCAACAACAGCTGAATTCTTTCACCTCCTTAATATTGCGGTGGTCCTTGAAATTCCACGGTCGATTGCTGTTCTGTCATGGACCGTTGATGTTGATTTAATTTTATTGTATCATTTTGCAACTGCTTCGCTATCAACTACTACTGCAACAGCAAACTATGTAACAACTGTCAACTAAACTCGGCTGTTTCAGCTGGCTAATATTATTAGTATGATTAGAAAGTTGTTACATAAAACTCTGTGCATTTTTGTGTAGTTGTAATTGTTTTATTTAATTAATAATTTTGATGTTATTACGTTGATAGAGTGAAAATCCACTTTGAATTACATATTATTATTAATATTTTCGATGATAACTTTTATTTTTTTTACACTAATGAGTTTTCACTCACCCTGAAGAAGAAGCGGTTGCTTTTAAATTGTCGTATCAAATAATTCATTTCAAAATAAAATAGTGAATTGTAATAAACTTCACAGATTTTTTATCAAAAATTCCGTTACTTAATTTCCAAGTCTGTTTTGTGTACATTTTCGGGTCACAATTAATTTTTGGAATTTCAACATCCCAACAGTGGTAGTATAACAATTAAATATAATTGATGGTCGTGCACCCAGCATACTTTTGAAAAACTAAATCTGATTAGCTTTCACAACGTTTCTTACGGAGTCCCTCGGCTCGGCAGTACGTAGTTACTCAAAGGTTTCTTCGGTATCCGGGTCATATCGTATATCTGGGTCGCCTATATCAGATGTATTTCCCTTTTAGGTAAACAGGTTAAGTTCAGAATAAACTTTCCACAAAACAATAACAATGTCGTCTTGTTTGTACCTACCCCCTGACCCGTGACCTGGAATGATGCTAATGAAACACAACAGCTGTACGTTAACCCAATAATTAACTCGCAAAACGTTAAACCATGCAAGTTTAAAGATCTTTTAATTTCTTCCGAGGCAGTTATCGCATAACTCGAGAACCTTCAAATTGAATATCCAGATAAAATATTGCTTGTTGAAATATGTTTATTTTTCTTCGATTCCTCGTCTTATGCAGATATTTTGTCTTCGTATGAAAGATTTCCGTGTCTTTGCAACAGTTATCACAAGTTCTCGTTCATTCGCCAACTCTTTTCAACAATCTACGTACCTTCTTAATTATCTTTAAATCTTCGTTACCTAATCCGTTTTTAGCTTTTTTCTTTAAAATGCTCTTACATTAATACTGTGTTACTTACTTCCGATGGCCATACAACTCCGGTAGAGCTTTAGCCTCCTGAACAATAGCTTTCCAAGCCTTCCTGTCAGCTGCAGTGGACTCCCAGTCATCACAAGCATTCAGCACGTTCAAATCTCGGGTAACATTTTCCATCAATCTTACATTAATACCTAATAATAGTCAATTTTGGAGATCTTCACCTGTAAAATTTCATCAGGATGTTTTATTATTGTTGAAAGCAGTTGATTTGTGAAGAGATGTTTAACATTTGATCAATTAATGTCTATGTATTTATCCCCATTTATATTATATTCCTGCATTTATTCCCTAATATCTAAATCGAAATACGATATTGTCTTCTTTGTTTCCTTCAGATTCCTTTAATCTGATTGTGTGTTAAGTTTTAATAATTGTTAAGTTTTTAATAATTGTTATTGCTAATTCACGAGACCCGAGCATATCTTAAAAGTATATCTCTCTATTGCTGTTGACAACGTTTGTAATAACTGTGTCAGTAGCTTTTATTGACTGAAGTAATGGTTCTTTGCCAATTCAAATTATATCTGGTTCTAGATTCGTCCGTGTAGCGGTTATTAAATGTGGCATTGTCTCTGCGAAATAGCAAACAATCCAATAAATTTATCGTGAAACAATTATAAATAGATGGTTAATTATTATTATTTGGTTTGTGACTTGGTGATTTGAATTTAGATTATAATATATCGGATCATGGGTAACAGTAGTTGCTGGCCGCCGATAGAGATTCGACCTTCGTGAATGGTGCCTGTGCCTCCATTGTCCGATAACGTTTGTTTGTGATGTAACGTCAGCATGTGAACTAAATTGGAAAGAGCCGTGTCCTCGAGCAATAAAATTCGGTGTGCATTCAGTCGCCTCTCTACACAACCGATCTACCTGACGATACAACGTGTTCGACTATACGACTTTGTGAAACTATGTCAGTTTGGAAAATATTACCGGCTTTCGACGAAGATTTCCAGAATGATAATCTTTCTTTTTTTTTCTTCTGCCTTATTTTGTCTAATGCTGGAAATATGCCTCTTCTATCTGTTTCCACTCGTTTCTGTCGTCAGATCTTTAAGGGAGTCTACTGAAGCTCCTAATTTCTGTCCATGACCTTCATTGGAGTTTTCTGGGCGTCTGGCCTTAAAATGAATGGAGATTATTTGTCAATGTCTGGAAGTCTGAAAAATGTTTGCAATGTGAGACTGGGAAAGAAATAGAGATCCACAACGGACAGTTCTTCCTGCTTTATTTAGTATACCGATCGATTTTACAAAAATATGTATGTATGTCAAATTTATTTGTCGCTGCTGTCAAAGGACACCTTGTTCCTCCTACATGCATTCGTATGGCGTTAAATATTCCACATCTCCATAAATTACATAATTCACTTTTTGAAAATTGTAATTTATGTAGGTACTTGACAAAATAATTGATCAATACAAGAATAACGTTTAGAATGCAACTTTTCTTTGTTTTGATGGCAAATGTTCCAAAGATAATGCTATCTTTGTTTGTTGATTCGAATATTGAAGAACTAACTGTTTTAAGGAAATAAATAAAAAGTTTTTTCTTATAAGTATGTCCTTAATTTTGAATGTACAAAACAAAATATGAAATGGCTACATACCGGGTATGCAATAATTCCATTAGTCGAAACAAATGTCTCTAGAAGATACTCAAAATGGTAAGTATAATGTTGCTTCCACCTAACTACACTAATGTCCATACAATTAGATTATTTATTTTAAATAGGTACCTAGGTACTCGAGTAGATTGAAAAGAAAGCCATCAAGTGATTAAATTTCATTTCCATAGTTACGTATTTGCTATTAATTTATTATTTCCTTTTGTATTTTTTTTTTATTAAAAAATGAATATGTCCTTGTTCAACAAGTACATATACATCTTCCTACGTTCCCTAAAATAAGCATAGATGCTTGTGCTATAGGTGAACGAAATCGGTCGAGGCAGGATTCGAACTCGCGACGACTGGATTACTAACCCAGTGCGCTAACCGCTCTGCCATCGACCCATCTAGACCCATCTATTTTATTATATAATATAATAAAATACGGTGGCAGAGCGGTTAGCGCGCTGGGTTTGTAATTCAGTGGTCGCGAGTTCGAGCACAAGCATTTATGCTTAATTAAGTGAATGTATGAGGATGTATATGTAGGTACTTGTTACAAAGACATATTCATTTTTTAAAAATACACAATCATAAGATACAAAAAAAAACATATTGCCCTTTACCAGAGTACAAGCACTCGTGTGTAAATTAGACTACACAAAATGAAGTGAATGTAATTAAATCAGTCAGTATAAGTTTATTTTATTTTATATTTTGAAGTTATTAAATTCAGTTGCCAGTCTCAAATTTGTTTCGAGTTGATTGAACCACACCACCCCATTGTACGTTTAGTAGTGTTGTGCATAATTTGTATTTGTTAACAGGGTGCACAATTTATCCACTATATTTTGTCTATTACTCTCTACACGTACAAAGGCTTGGCGTTGCTTTCCTATGTCTTTGTGTAGGTACTTATTTGAAGTAGCACATTTTTATATAACTAGTTGCATGTAACACATGAGATCCAACTGTGGATAGCGATAGTACGTATAGTTGAAGAATAAGTACCAAACTATAAACCCATAAATACAAATTATTTAATATTTTAAGATATTTGGTTTTCTATACAACACATGTACCTAGGTATGTATGTCAAGATAAGATAGTATGGAGGTCAGTCCTTTGATCCTACCCAGAATATGAAAACAGCATGATGGTATGTATGTATGTTTGGAGATTAGTATCAAACAATTAAGTCTTAGATATTGTGTGTAGGCTACTACCATACAAATTGTATGAAGCAATGTCGTTACTAAATTCAATTTTTATAAAAATTGTTAAAAAAAATTAAGATGTGCTAATACAAAGTTAATATTTTTATAGAAAATTAAATTATCTAGTTGGGGTGTTTCGGCTTTTTTGATATTTTAAAAAAAAATTGGAAATATAGGCAGTTAAACTCATAAATTTATCATAAAACAAATATTTTTCTTAATAAAAAATGTTTGAGAAACCCTGGAATTTAAAAAAAAAAACTGATTTGAGATTTTGTATTTTTCTATGTTTATACCAAATTTCAGCGTTCTAGCTTTTATGGTTTCTGAGATACATGGAAAAATAAAGTAAAAATTCAAAGTTGATAACCCCTGACTGAAACAAAAATTCACAATTCTGAGTATAAAAGTTTTGTAGGCCTATAACTGTTTATATATTCTGAAAATTTGGGCTCTGAAAATTGAGCGGATCATAAGTTATAAGGGACACACACACACACACACACACACACACACACACACACACACACACACACACACACACACACACACACAGACACACAAAACTCACATAAAATGTTCTACTCCGAATTATAAGTAAATCCATGTACGGGAACATATATGCTGCGAGGCCTCTAGTTGGTGTTATTAGCACGCAAAAAGTCCACTTTGCCGTACAAAATGTTCCCTCGTACACGCATCTTGGATTTTAACTGCCTCTTCCTTCAATAGAATTTCTTTCTCTTGAACGAATCGACAGTTGGAATATTTTTGAAAAACGGCACATGAAAATTTGGGTAGTCAGTTTAATTTCTAGGGGCAAAATGGATGTTTTATAGGTCTCCTCAATAAATAATAAATATGTAAATAAGCGTTCTTAATCTATTTACATTGTTGTTTATTTGAGTTTTTCGTTTTCAAGTTGACATTTTGGTCTGTTTGTTCAGGGTTGGCCTCTTTGGGAGCGATGCGAGTCCACGGAGCACGAGAGGCGGCAGCTGCTGGTGGCCAGGCTGCCCTCTGTGCAGACCCTCAACGGCGGTGGACGCCTAGGACCCGAGGAGCGGGAGGACGCCGAGAGGGCCTTCATCAGGTACTACATGGAGAGGCCGGAGAGCGACAGACCCGAGAGGTGAGATTCACTCGTTAATTTTTTGTTGATGAGGCGATGGATGCCTGTCAGGATAGGAAAATGTGGCGTATGTATGTATATCTTCTTCTTTCTCCTGGCCTCATGAGTCAGAATGGCGGCTACACTCTACTACTCGACAAATGATTTGCCTCCATATAGGAACGCCTTCGGTAATTTAACATCATGTAACGGACTTGAATATGGACAAATAAAGATTTTGGAATGGAGACCATGTGAGGATAAGCGAAGTAGAGGAAGATGATATATAGAAGATAAAGAAGGTTGCTGATGACTGGATGTAGAAGGCCTAAGACTGGAGTTATATAAGGGAGGCTCGGTGTGTGACTTCTGGATCTCCTACCCCCGACGCTTCTCATTTCGACGAGGTTTTCAGGGACTGTTCTGTCAATGTTTCCAAAATAGTTAATTTAATATGAATACTTCGCTTTTCATCTGTCAAGTTGACTACACGTTACAATTTTATAGTGATGTATATTGTGGTTTGTCTATTGTATATATCGTATAGGTATAGGTACAAACTGTATGATGAGGTCACCTTTAAATCCCAGAGGACAATTCTGATGAACCCAACGTTATTATAAGTATCTATATATATAATGGGTTAGAAGTGTTAGTTTTATTTCGTTGTCTCGTTTTATTATTTGACCGTTAGTAATTTGCTGTAGACCGTTGGTCATATTTGCTTTAGTCCGTTGGAAATATTTTTATTGGAAGATTAGTGAGTCATTCGTGGATCTTCGTATCCCTCACACGTTCATTGATCATTAAGCGACTGTGAAATCTCAATACTTATTTCTTTTCCGGGAAACTAAAAGCATTTTTTTAACACGAACCAAATAACATTCTGAAACGTTTTTGATGTTGATTTTCCACTAGTTTTGTTTTAAAAATCCCGACCGGGACGTACGAAAATGAAAATTACAAAATAATTAGCCTTAATTGGATGCATTAATAAAATATGTGAACGAAAAAATCCACTTTAAGCCAACCAAACTTTTGAATAACATGCTTAACATCCTCTTTTGTGATTTTAAATTAGATATATATGTAGTTTAGTTTATTATGTTGTAATTACGTAGATTTAAATAACTTTCTGGATTTCCAGAATGCGATATGATTCGACTAGCATTGTTCTTTTCTGCGCAAACTGCGCGTCTTTTTTCGCGTGTATTTGTTTGGAATTTATTTCAATGTCTGCAAATGTGTTGTATTTCTGCACAATATTTGCTCTCGCATGTTTGTTTGAGATTAGCGCCTGTTGATTCTGTCACGACTTGTGCGGACTTGTTCTTTACTTTTCCAGCTTTTTTAACGCTTTTTCTTGTGTTAATATCCGTTAGGTTTTTTTATATTTCATTGTTTGTTTTGTAAATACCTACAACGGGCGATTTATAATATTCTAGACAGTTTATTATAAGACGTTTCCCGTGAAGACTCCTATATCATTTTTCACTTCATCTATATCATTGTTCACTTCATCTATATCATTTTTCACTTCATCTATATATCACTTTTCCCTTCACCTATATCATTTAGTCCTATTCTCTTTTTCTTCTTCTTAGCCATGTTCTATCCACTGCTGGATAAAGACCTCTTCCAAACTTTTCCACTTGGCTCTGTCTTGAGCTGTTTGCTGCCATCCACGACCCGCATGCCGGACAATGACATCTTTCCACCTTTTAAGTGGTCTTCTTTCGCCTCCTTTGTTAGTCCAGGGCCTCCACTTCAGGATACTAGGTGACCATCGGACACTGTCTTGCCTCGCCATGTGCCCCGCCCACTACCATGTGCTGCTCTCTCCGCAATGTCGGCAACACCTGTTTGACGCCTAATGTCTTCGTTTCTGTTTCGATCCCGGAGGAGACTAATGTACTATTAGTCAAAAAAATAGATATTCTAGAATCACACCATGTTCACCGAAAGAATTATGATTTTAAAAGTCTTCTTCTTTCTCCTTGGCCTCATTACTTAGGATGGCGGCTACACTCAATCACTCTACGAATGATCTACTTCCATGTAGGACGGTCTAGGGCAGATCGAAGGATTTCCTTGATTGAAAATCTTTTAGCGGATTTGACAAGGGCACTCCATAGGGTAGGTGAGCGACCTTTGGATTTTCTGCCCTCCACGCTCCAATTACGACGAGTTGATATATCTTCGCGATTTAGTTTCGAAACTGTGAATTATTATTATTATTTTTGCAATCAAATTGGTTCACATATATTCAATAGATTGCGACACACCATGTATAAATAATACGTACATTTGCAAAAGGAACACACTGTACCTACCTATACAGAAGTGCATTCATTTGATTATATACTATAAGGACGTGACTAACTATTATTGTAATCGTAATGAAAGTGAATGCCTTGAGATGGTTTGGACGTGTTGAAAGAATGAACGATCAAACAAAAAATATGGCTGAATAAAATTCATACAATAAATAAATATAATATATGATGTAGGTACCTATCAATGTTTATTTTACCAATTAAAAAAAATGCCAAGAGAAACGAATGCGCCTTTAGTTCGTTCTTGATACCCCAAATAGGAAAATGGCGTCATGATATATTATAATATTTTTCTTTATGTTAGGTTATTTTAATCTGTCAATCCGTTAACAGCGAATCCTCCATCCTCCTTCAGCGCAGTGGTTTTTAGAATAAATTATAATTGTTTGCACGAGATTTAAGATTTTTATTACGTTTCAGTTAAGTGCTTTATTGTTTTTGTAATATATGAATTTAAGACCTGCCACTTAAATTCATATACTTTAGTTTTCATATCCTATTTTTGCGTGTTTTCTTGTACCTTGTCGTGTTTTTTATAATGATATTAAATTAATTCGTTATATCTTTCCGTTCAAAGGTATAACGAATTCCGTCCGGGTTTCCTCGGATAAGTCCTATTTCGAAACGCGTTTTAACACCGTCGTGTTTTTATTATAATATTAAATTAATTCGTTAAATCTTCTTGTCTAAATGTAGGGTTGTCATCCGTCCGGGTTTCCTCGGATTAGTCCTATTTTGAAACGCGTTTTAGCACCGTCGTGTTTTTATTATAATATTAAATTAATTCGTTATATCTTTCCGTTCAAAGGTAGGGTTGTCATCCGTCCGGGTTCCCTCGGATAAGTCCTATTTCGAAACGCGTTTTAACACCGTCGTGTTTTTATAATAATATTAAATTAATTCGTTATATCTTTCCGTTCAAAGGTAGGGTTGTCATCCGTCCGGGTTTCCTAGGATTAGTCCTATTTCGAAGCGCGTTTTAACACCGTCGTGTTTTTATTATAATATTAAATTAATTCGTTAAATCTTCTTGTTTAAATGTAGGGTTGTCATCCGTCCGGGTTTCCTCGGATTAGTCCTATTTTGAAAGGCGTTTTAGCACCGTCGTGTTTTTATTTTAATATTAAATTAATTCGTTATATCTTTCCGTTCAAAGGTAGGGTTGTCATCCGTCCGGGTTCCCTCGGATTAGTCCTATTTCGAAACGCGTTTTAACACCGTCGTGTTTTTATAATAATATTAAATTAATTCGTTATATCTTTCCGTTCAAAGGTAGGGTTGTCATCCGTCCGGGTTTCCTAGGATTAGTCCTATTTCGAAGCGCGTTTTAACACCGTCGTGTTTTTATTATAATATTAAATTAATTCGTTAAATCTTCTTGTTTAAATGTAGGGTTGTCATCCGTCCGGGTTTCCTCGGATTAGTCCTATTTTGAAAGGCGTTTTAGCACCGTCGTGTTTTTATTATAATATTAAATTAATTCGTTATATCTTTCCGTTCAAAGGTAGGGTTGTCATCCGTCCGGGTTCCCTCGGATTAGTCCTATTTCGAAACGCGTTTTAACACCGTCGTGTTTTTATAATAATATTAAATTAATTCGTTATATCTTTCCGTTTAAAGGTAGGGTTGTCATCCGTCCGGGTTTCCTCGGATTAGTCCTATTTCGAAACGCGTTTTAACACCGTCGTGTTTTTTTAATTACCCAAGGGCATTTGTAGACTGCATACTTATGTCGGCCGATAGTTTGGAATGCTTTCTAGTTTTTATGTCGGATCGGCCGACACCGAATCGTTGAAATATGCGCACATGCATACATGCATGTTCATGCCGATTTAGAGCCTGACCAAACTATCGGCCGATTAAATCTAGCTCTTATTAGCTGTCATTTTTTTTTAATAAAAAGTAATAAAAAATTACATTTTCCCGCCAAACTGTTTTTGGCAGGGCAGATTCTCTCTTTCACATAGTAACCTAATTTAATGTCAACACAAAAATTAAAGAACAGAAACTAAAAAAAAAAAATGGAAAAAATACAGGAAGAAAAAAAATAATTAAATCATATTTTGTATTATGTTTAATTGAGTATTTATTACTTTGATTTTAATGTATTGTAAATTCACTTTGTCATACGATAAATAAATCTAAAGTAATAAAGCAATCAAAATGTTAGTGTCTGTGTGTGTGTGTGTGTGTTTGTCTCACGCCTTCTGAAAAACCAAGAGCATCTAAAAATCTAATTTAAGTGCGAACATGTACCAGTATACCTGATGCAGTGTCACGCTAAAAAGAATGCGATAAAAATGCTGAATTTTAAAAATATTTAAATAATTATTTTTTTCATACAAAATTTTCCAAGTCATATCTGTCAAAAAAGTGTACATTTTGCACGCAAATATCTGTTAGTTTAAAAGTTAGAAGTAGGTATTTACACAAAAAAAATATATTTTGAAGTATAACTTAGCGTTTAAGTGAAAAACATGGTGAATATTTGGTATAATTATAATGTTTAACTTATTTTTAAAGTAAGCCTTTTGTACATAAACGCCGCCATTTTAATATCTTTTCATACAATATTTCATTTTCCC
Source organism: Molanna angustata (assembly GCA_963576475.1). NCBI lineage: Eukaryota > Metazoa > Arthropoda > Insecta > Trichoptera > Molannidae > Molanna > Molanna angustata. The sequence continues at coordinate 29,212,898 of OY754982.1, forward strand.
ACCGAATGAATATGTTCTTGAAAATAATAAACCTTTGAAATAAATGTAATTATGAAATAATAAAATGAAACACAAGACATTACGGCAAGTTTTAAGACATATATTGTAAAAATGTGTTATTTATTAGTAAAGATATAGGCATAATAAAATTGCATAATTTGTAAATAATATTTGATTTTTCTGACAATTTTCATTTTTATGGCATCGAACAAACCAATGTAGGTACCTACATATTCAAAAAATGTATCCGAACCATTCGATATTACTTACGTGTTCGAATCGTTTCCATGGCTACAGAAAGAATGTGATATTCAAATAAAATTTGTTAGGAATAACTCCTCCAAGTTAGGAATCGAATTTATTTAGAAGGTTGTTTTAGGTAGGTACCTACCTAATACTATTTACTTACAAATCAACAATAATATACCTATACTGATTTCCTATAGGAAAATTATTTTATTTATTTATTTATCAACCGTTTGTCCGATTATAATGAAACTTTGGTGAATTGTCGAGCGTATGCCCAGGATGGTTTTTGGATTTAAACTTTTTTCTTATTCTTCTTCTTCTTCGTGTATTTGGTCGTTTTACCTATGAAGGGGGAGTATCCTGGGAAAAGAAGGTCCGACTGTCCCTCCATCTCTTCACAGGTCTTCCAGGACGGGTTCTGCATATAAACTTTTTTCTTCTTTTCTTCAACGTGTACTTGGTCATCTTACCTATGAAGATGAACTATCCTGGGAGATGAAGGTCCAATTTTCCTTCCATCTCTTCGCAGGTTTCTGGATTTAAACTTTTTTCTTCTTCTTCTTTCATCGTCTATTTGGTCATTTTACCTTTGAAGGTGGACTAACCTGGGAGAAGAATGTCCAATTTTCCTTTCATCTCTTCGCAGGTATCTGGATTTAAACTTATTTCTTCTTCTTCTTCTTCATCGTGTATTTTTGGTCATTTTACCTATGAAGTTGGAGAATCCTGGGAGAAGAAGGTCCAACTGTCCTTCCATCTCTTCGCAGGTATCTGGGTTTAAACTTTTTTCTTCTTCTTCGTGTATTTAGTCATTTTACCTATTAAGTAGAGCATCCTGGGAAAAGAAGGTTCTTTCATCTCTTCGCGGTTCTTCCAGGATGGTTTCTGGATTTAAACTTTTCTTAACCGACTGATGGGACGGGATGTAATGAAGGGACAGGAGGTACTGAAGGGCCTGAAGCGGCGGGTCCTGGAGTCTAATTCTTTTTCTTCTTAATTTTATGTAGACCTTTAGGGCAGTTTTTATACAAACTATTTCCTATTGTCTAATTCATCTTCTTCTTCTTTTATGTATACATTTGGGTCATTTTTTTATAAAAATTATTTCCTTTAGTCTAATTATTATTCTTCTTCATTTAAGTACGTAGACTTTTGGGAGAGTTTTAATACAAACTATTTCCAATAGTCTTATTCATTTTCTTTTATGTAGACCTTTTGGTCAGTATTTATACAAACTATTTCCAATAGTCTAAATATTCTTCTTCTTCTTTTTTGTAGACCTTTGGGTGAGCTTTTATACAATCTATTTCCAATAGTCTAATTCTTCTATTAGGTATATTATGTATTTTTACTTATTTTATGTAGACCATTGGAATAGTTTTTTATACAAACTATTTCTTATAGTCTTATACTTATTTTTCTCTTTTTTATTTAGTCTTTTGGGTTAGTTTTAAGTCTAATAGTCTATTGTGCAGAAATATTATTAACGATATGCACACTTGATGAAAATACATATGAAATGAATGGGATATGGGATGTGACGATATAACCTGCACTAGAATCTTTTCAATACTTTTGTTTAATTAAATTTAAACCATTTATATCATCCTATTTTGAATAATTTTCAACACCTAATATTTAAAGAATGGGGGTTGTGGCCATTACTGAACTCTTCACAACATTTATATTCAAATTAAAAACTATTAACTATAGTTCAAGTCTTCTTCTTCTTCGTTTTATGAAGACTTTCAGTCAAATTGAGCAAAAATATAATGCACACTTGATGAAAAAATATAAAAACGAATGGGATGTGACCAATACTAGATCTTTTCAGTACCTACGTTTGTTTAATCAAATTTTAACCACATCCCAACATCCAAAATTACTAAATTTTCAATAGGTACACATTACAATTTGTTTTCGATGATAATATTTAAAAAGGGGGGTTGTGGCCAAACCAATCTCTTTACAACGTTGATAAACAGTCATATTTAAAACCATTACGCATAGTCCATGCGAGCAGAAATTGTATAAATATTATACTTCATTCACACTTTATAGCAATATATAAAAGAGAATGGGTTGTGGCCATCACTTGAACATTTTACAATACTTAAACTCAATCAAATTTCAAACCACTTTTCATAGTCTGATATTGCAAAATAATTGGGTGACAATATTATAAAAACGATTGCTTTTTCTTTCACAATTTTACATTCTTGGCCAACGGCGGGACATAAAAGCTAGTATTAAATAAACCTTACAATTATACACAATTGCCGACCGTTGTGGCACAGTTGTTAAGCCGTTTGGTTTCTGTGCGGGCGTCCTGGGTTCGATTCCCAGCAGAGGAGAAATTTATTTAAATTTATTTCTCTCTCAAATATTGCTTCTCCGGGCTGGAGACACTGGTTAGTTGGAAGAAATTGCCATGCGGCAATAAACTCGCCACTTGCGCAGGGTGCAAGGAAGTGTTCATTATTATTATATTATAGGTAATCAAATCATCACTCAACTTTTATTTATTTGTCATTCTTTTTAAATATTATAACTAAATATTGCGTCAATTACTGGAAGGGTACTTCTTCTTCTTCTTCTTTTTCCTCAGCCTATTTACCTTCTCCAGTTACCTCCATGTCGTCCTGTCCTGTTCAGTCTGCATCTTGCTGGAGGGGCACAACTCCTGAGAAAAACAAATTTTTCAACCTAACGCAAGAAGTAGCAGATTTTACCCTCGTCATCGATCAAATGAGGTTTGGGCTTGTGATGACCATTTTTTCATCTCCAAACCATACCTTCACTTTGGACGAAATGAGCTTATCCAATCAAAATAATGAAAAAATTTTGGAGAGCTGATCTAGATTTTCTATCAGGGTTATTTCTGACGAATTTCCCAACCAGTCCAGCATGGCTTTCTGTAAAAATTTCTTATTTCTTTTGGATGTTTGGCATTGTACCAAATGTGCAAAAGTGATGTGACCATACAGGTAGAGTGACTTTCATACATCTTAAATAATGGCATTGCTGCGCAGAACACAAATTTTGGGTTTTTTCATTGTCTGTTAGATGGTAGACGCCCTAACCTTCCCCCTCTACACAGGTAGAATGACTGTCAAACATCTTGAATAATGGCATCGCTGCGCAGAACATAAATTTTGGGTTTTTTCATTGTCTGTTAGATGGCAGACGCCCAAACCTTCCCCCTCTACACCGAAAGTTATTATGATGTTTGCCGATACCAACATTTTCTAGTAGAAAAGATTATGAACATTTGGAGTTTGGTTTTCTCAGAGACATGGCCTAGTGGCATGTTTCAACTTGATGAATATATCTACCTTATCAGAGACATGGCCTAGTGGCATGTTTCAACTTGATGAATATATCTACCTTATCAGAGACATGGCCTAGTGGCATGTTTCAACTTGATGAATATAACACCTGTAATGTTTAATACTATTAACTTGTATCTATAGTTGCAATCAGTTTAGTAATTGGTACCACTGTATTAATAGTACATATAGGTAGTGATGAGCAAAAATCTTGCAAGACCAAGACTGTATGTGTCACTGCAAGACCAGCGGGGCTACTCATGACACGTTCTTAATGCTTTCTTAGCTTACCTTAATCTTAAAAATGTATAAATCAGTCCTCGATCATAACCCAATATTTATCTTTCTTTACATTTAATCACGAAAAATTGTTCATATCAACGTTAAGTATGAAATCATCATTAATTGTTGTATAAATTAATATTATTATTCAATTAATTGAGCCCCAAAGATTGCTAATATCTGAAGCTGATCTTAATTTATTGTTATCAACTTCATGAGTTGCCCTACAGGCTTTGTAAGACCTAACGCAAGAGTCTTGTGGTATCGCAAAATTCTATAAACTTATTTATTTTTAATCAAAAAGCAATCAATTAACTACATACTGTCTACATAATACTATAAATTGTTATTATTTTTTATCAAACTTCATTGTAATTACTGAATTTTAACAGAAAAATAAAATAATATTTTTTGTAAAAGTTGTAATACTTCAAGACCAAGACCACATCTATAAATGCAAGACCACCCCAGTCTTGGTCTAGTATTTGCTCATCACTACATATAGATGTAGTTACCAACCTATATGTACTAGATTACTGCACTGTATGATTATTATAGATGTTGTTCTTAAACTTCCCAAACTGTAATTATGTATTTTGAATGGCATATTTTTTTAGGCTTAGTATATCGCTTATTTAAAACGATTGAAAGGAATATATAATTAAGATGGTTTGGCCACATCAAAATAATGAGTGATGATCGTCTCATGAAGCAAGTATACAAAGCTGATAAGTAGAGATCAGTCGAGAAAAAATTAGCATGAAGAATGTAAAAATGCTGAGTATGATCTGTCTTACTCTCAACTGGTCTGAACTGATAAGCTGAAACGGTCGTTGGTATACAAAATAAATACTTCGTGTAATTATATGTGTTTATATTTTTTCTAATTACTATGGAATTCTACAAATTAGAAGCCGTCTCAATGACAGATTGAAAACTGCTGATTTATTAGAATATTTTATTTTCAATTTCCTTATTCGTCATGTGGTTTTTTTATAAGTAATGTTTAAGCAGCACTGTATTTTAGATAGAAAGGCTATTGTGTCCAGTGTGACTCTATGAAACCGTAGTGTACAATGTTCACTGTACCCTTCTCTTGATTAGTCAGAACTGGTACCAGGAAAATAATATCCTTTGTGCCAATTATTTATGAAACAATTGGGTAACATTTTATTTACACAAAAAATACCAGACATTTTTTTTTATAATGTAGATTCATAAATTAAAAAAAATAAGTATTCCATTTTAATGGAACCGCAGAGTAAGAAATATAAAGAGATGGCCAGGCCAGGGAATTGGTACACTAATGGTGACTTTCACCAACGTTACCTAAACTGTCACATAGCTGGGTATTACCTAAGCTTAGGTAGCCCCTAACGTATCGTTTGGTTTTCACCAGTCTAGCGTCTTAAGTAACTCTTAAGTAGGTGGTGAAACGAAAATTCACGTAAGGTACTACATAAGAATTCTTAGTTAGCACCTAAGAGTTAGGGAGCGTTGGTGAAAGTCACCATAATTGTCGGCCTTCGTGGCTCAGTTGGTTAGATATGAAGAGCCAAAGGTCCCGGGTTCGATTCCCGGTGGAGACACAGTTTTTAATTGTGTTTTCAGTCTAGATCTGTGAGACTATTAATATCGTAAGTCTCCAGAATGTGGCAACTTGTTATTGGGTGCATGTTAAATTAATATTTGACATAGTACCTGTTAGTTGCCCAAGAAGCAATATTAAATAAATAAATAAATAAGGGAGGTGGAACAGGGGTATCCCAAACACATTTAATGTTTAAATTTTTTTGTTATTTATTTTATAGAATACAACAGCAACAAGAAAAATTTATACAAATATACAAAGATAATTTTTGTAATGCCAATTATAGTATTCTAAAATATATTACATATACAATTGTCAACAATTTTGAAAACAGGATGGGAAAGGTGAGAGGTAGGAAGGGGCGTGGGGGGAAGCATCGACCACTAGAAACTCATATTATGAGGTATAATTTTCGCCAAACATCTTGAACGAGCTTCCGGTTGCGCAGAGCGCAAATTTGTGTCTTTTTGCTTTGTTGGTTTATGTGCAAATTTCGCCCCCTTCTCGGCTAAAAGTTCAAGTTATTTGGCGACAACTATAAAAATCATAATGAGTTTTTTTTTATGGGTTTCCCCCCACCTCTCTCCTTTCCCAACCCATTTTCAAAATTGTTAACAATTGTGTATGTAATATATTTTAGAATACTATAATTGGCAATACAAAAATTATCTTAGTATATTTGTATTAATTTTTCTTGTTTGCTGTTATATTCTATAAAAAAAATAAAAAATATCAATTGTACAGGGTGTCTCAAAAGAAAGTTTATATTTTAGTGGATCGATTAAAAAAAAAAGTAAGACGTGTATTGAAAAAATGTTTATTAATTATTAAAGTACACAATTTGGGAATTTATTTCTTAAAAATAATATCGTCCAAATGTAGACCCTCGCGTTCGCAGCACTCATTTAATCTAACAGTAAAATTACTTAGAATATATTATTATTAATAAGTACCTACCTATACTTATCAAGAAATATCACTCCACAGTCTTAATTGAAAAATATAGATGTTGAAGAGTTCAGCCCACATGCAATTGTTATTTTCTCTTTCCTTATACAGAACACAATATCATCCCATGTTTTTTTTTTAATAATAATCATTATTATGGATCGCTTTACGTCAGATTATAATGTTCTTTGGTTGGAAATAATATTATTTTTTTTTAATAAATATCATTCTACGTTGATTCTCAACTTGTAGTTTATAAAAACATTTTCAACCCATGGATATGATTCACATTTTTATGTTTTTTAAAATAAGAAAATCTCAAGTATAAATAAATAAGTAAAGTGCTTAAAATAAAATATTTCAAGTATAAATAAATAAGTAAAGTGCTTAAAATAAAAAATCTCAAGTATCAATAAATAAGTAGTGCTTAGAATAAAAAAAAATTCAAGTAGGTATAAATAAATAAGTAAAGTGCTTCCACACTTTTCTATTATCGTCGTTTCGAGGTGTCCCATTAGAGCCGAGTATTATAAAATACAAGTGACAAAATAACATCTCACATAGTTTAGTAAAGGTTCTTTTTAGGTGAGATGAGGCTGGTATGTGGATAAACACACATATGTCATGCTTCCATGGCAATGTGATTGGTAGCGTGTAGGGCTCTTAGCAAAGCACTTTTACACTGTGACAAACTAGAGTTAAAAATGTTCACTATTGTATTAAATTATGGTATTAAATTTTTTATTGTTTTATTTCAGGTATTCAGAGTTGGTGGGCATTCACGGCAAGCTAGATCCACTGGTGCATGTGGATCTGAGGCCAGAGAAGAGAGTGAAGGTTACATTCACCATCGGTGATACCAGTGAAGTTAGAACAGTTGACGTTTACAGGTAATACAATATTTTTATTTTATCCTACTTTCATGTATCATAATGAGAGCGACATACAAATATGAAGCTACGGTGATGGCAAAATCTTGTGGCCAAATATTTGGGGCTACAAATATTATGGTGTTCCAGCCATGGAAAGTAAGTAACTAACAGTTGCAAACTATAATAAACACTTCCTTTGCACCCTGTGCAGGTGATGATTATATTGCCATATGACAATTTATTCCAACTAACCAGTGTTTCCAGCCCAGCAATATTTGCGTGAGAAAAAAAATTCTCTGCTGGGGATTGAACGTAGGACGCCCTCATCATGGTCAAACGGCTTACCAACTGTGTCATGGCAATCGTATAATCAATATTTTGAGTATTTAAATGTAAGGTTAATTTGTCTTGTATCATTTTTTTTTGTTATTTTTGAATTACTTTTCTGATTTTGAGTTGAGTGAAGAGGAGCCAAGATCTACAGAAAAATTGAGTTAAACTTTTAATTAGATTAATTTAAAACAGAATAATACACACATCATTAGTACTTGATTATTTTGTTTTTATGTAGACCATCTCATTTTTCTGACCCTGTTTCAAACTTCTTCAAAATATTTGATCCAATATTTTTTTACAAATACAAGATATGTAGGTTTATGGCTAGCGTCCATACAGGCGAAGCGAACAGATCTGATGCAGGTCATCATATGGATTTTAGTATACTTTGTATAGGAATTCATACACGTGCATCCACTAATCGACCAGCATCGTACGGAGCGTGTGTATTATTGCTATCATCGTTTCTAGGAGACAAAAGTCCAATCTGTCCACTGCACCTGTATGGGCATCGTCTATTATAGAGTCCTGAATATTTATTCTGCGATCATTGCCTCTGTTAATTACCATGGAATATTTTTTGTTTAAATTTTTAATTATGCATCTTATATAGAATTATAAAACCCAAGTCATTTGTAGTATTCTCTTTCTAATTGTATTGTGTTGTGCTATCATGTTTTTGGTGTTTTTTTGACAATTTTCACAACTGACTAGTTTTATCTTTTTCTCATTCAAGGACCGTCGGTGATCTCAAACAGAAATTGGAGAGACTCGCTGGAATACCAGCAAACAAGATGAGGCTCTTCTACGTCGACCAATATCTCAGGGACCATCAAGGTCCAGAGTTGATGAAGTATCCCGGAAAACAGCTGTACTCTTACAATATAAGATCCGGAGACGAGATCATTGTTGACTCTAAACAAAAAAACTAAACAACCCAAAATTTTACCAAATCTATTTTATTTCTAAAAACTCAGTAACTTATTGAAATCATTTTAATTCAAACGCAATTTAAACTAAACATAATTATTGTCTTTTCAACCTGAAACCAATTTTGGTCTGTAAATATCTGGTACTTATTAGTAAGTAATGATTAATGAAATCTAATATCCAATTTCTTAATATGCAAATTGTTATTTAATAAATCTATAGGTAACCCAGTAGTTATTAATGAAATCTGAAACCTATTTTTTCAACACAAGCTGTTATAAATTCATGTTTATCCCAATACTGAATATGCGTATTGTAATCAATTAAATCTAAAACCTCAAACTTTTTTTTTCAGATTTAATAAATTAAATCTTTAGTCCGGTTCTATCTATGCTATATGCAATAATTAATTAATATTTACTAAAAAAAATATAAAGTATAAATAACTCTGCTATATTTAAATTGTGATACACAATTTAAAATAAAATATTTATCTATGATAGATATATGTTGTGAATCTATCATCTATTATTTTTCTTATTTTTTTATGTTTATATAAAAATTGCTTGCTCATTATGATTTATTCATTGTGAAGCTAAAGATTATTCTTTTACTTTATATTTTAAAAATATCATAAAATCAACTACTTATTGATTTATCAAAGTTAATTTTGAACATTTGAATATTGAACAAAAAATGTAGTATATTTACATTTGAAATCTATGTAATTTTCGATTCAAAAAATATTTTACAAATATTAGTGATTTTTGTTGTAGTTGTCATTATAAATTTTTTTAAGTGTCCATATTTCATAAAAAAAACAATACTAATAACCATCATTTTTATATGTGATACACCAAATCAATCATTATAATTTACTTACATATTTTACTTTTGATAAAATATTTTATTTTTTTAAATCTTAACATATTTATTAAAAATATATTATTGGTTTTTAATACCATGAGCTTAAGTTTAATGCAGTTTGTATAAAATATATCAAAGATTTAAATTAAGTATTCAATAGTTTATTTCAAAATTTTTAATATTTTAGATCGTTTTGTTGTTGTTAATTTTTTAAAGTTCTTAAAATTAAATGTATTCATTTTAAAAACTACTGTATACTTAAATATTGGTATTTAAAAAAATATATATCATTTTGATTTTTTTTTGTAATGTACCCCCACCAGTTTTTGGGCATAAAAATATTGAATCAAAAAAATATAATTTTCTGTAGACCTTTAATTTTCTATATCAGTTAACATAAACAAATATTATTTATATTAAATATTAAAATTTTTGATCTCCAAATTAATGAATTTTATTTACTCCACAATTTATATTATTTATATATAATAAATTCTGCTTATAAGTATTTTGAAAAAATCAATTTCATCATTTTTCAAATATAATTCCATAACGCAATTTATTTTCTGACATTGATTCTTAACCTTTTCTTGACCTTTGTTCATTTGTTTCTTTAAACATTCTTTATTTATTCTCTTTTTTTGGCTAAATTATTCTAATTTATCTTCATTATCTCTTTTTTTCATACGCATTGATATTTTCAATTTATTAAAAACAAGATTTGGATTAGAAAAGTTCTACAGTTTTATTTTCTTTAGTAACTAAGATGTTTCATAGTATGTATGTTTAGTAACTAAGATGTTTCATAGTATGTATGTTTAAAAAATTAGATGGTGCCATTTTGGTATTGTGACTGGAACTTCTTAATTAGTAGATGTTTAAATATTCTTATATTATTTTGGATATCCACATATCTTATAATCCAATTGACTTAACGTTAATACATATTGAAATAACCGATATAACGCTTGTTATATTTTTAAATTAAATTTGTGATTCTATAAAATACATTATTTTAAAGTTAATTAATATTTTTTGTATAGTAATTGATATCAATATAAAGAACTAACAATTGCTTAACCAAAGTTTTTCTAAATAATGATGTAATTTGTATTTCCATATACTGCTTTTTTAATATAACTATCTATTCGGTGAAGGTATATTTTTGTGGAATAGTGTCATCCATATTTAGTAATATTTAAAGACGAAATTAATGTATTTTTTTATATAAAAACAATATAATGTAGTATTTTCAGTGTTGAAATATAGGTCAAATAATTTGTAGAGAAATCTTTCAGTTTTTGCTGTTTTCGTTATTGGATATAATTTATTTTTTTTTGCATCAATTTCAAATAAAATTTTAATCTTTCTTCAGGTAGCTATGTAACTTATTTATTATTTGAAATAATTTTTTCATATAAAATTGCTTATAATTTTATTAAATTTATTATAGACATGTATAGCAAATTGCACCATAAATTAATGTAGGTATTATAATGTTATTAATATGTTATATGTAACACATAGAATATTAAGTAATGTACTGATGTTCTTATAATGCCTTTATTTTAAATATTAAAAATTGTATTAAATTTGTAAGGCTGTGTATAGAAATATATACAAATTATAGCTAACATCATTGTTTTTGTTTTATCACGGACACACATACCATCTTTCTTTAAACATTAAAAATTGTAATTTTTGAATAGATAAAAACAATTACTTTGTTTAATGGAATTTTGTAACTTTTAACAAATGAAATCATTGAAAAATTATGGAAAAAAATGTATAGTTGTCTAACGAGAACTAATAATTAGACACACTTTGAGTCAGAAAATGTTTTGTATTCAATAATGTTTATCCAAATCTTACTAATAAACGTGTTGTAAAATTTACACAACCGTTTAACACCCGTGTAGGCAATAACGTTACCAATAAACGCTGTGTAGCAGATCAGTTGGTCAACGACTGTGTATCTCTCATACAAATTTTACACATCGCTTGCCCGCCTGTTCTAGGTAGTTTAGCGGTGTTTTAAGACAAATTTCATCTATCAAAAATCGAATTTGATTTTGATATGCGTGTTTATATTGTTATATCTTGGAATAATATGACGAAACATCTTTATAAATTATTATATTCTCAATAATTGTGCATTTTAGGAGCGAAAAGTTGACAAAAAATCAGCTCTTTTATGATATCTACAATGGTGCTCGCTTTGATATTCGTATGATGAAATTATTCATTTTATTTTCCATATTCCTATTTTGAAAAGTGAAAAACATATGAAAATATTAACAATGACAAACGTCAAAATTATAATGGCAGATGACGGCTGGCGGCTCTGCGAATTTGCAAGTGCGAAATTACAACGTTGTCGGATTATTTTTTGTTGTACGCTTGTTGTAACTACACACTCCTTATACAGCGTTTATTGGTAAGATTTTCAAATAATCGCTGCACGGGCTTTGCACGGTGTGTAACTAAAACACTGGTCAACGGGTGTGCAGTAGATTTTTATTAGTAAAACTTCAATAATTCAAAGTCTTTAAATTTTTTTTCAATAATTCAAAGACTTTATGCTGATTTTGATAGTTTGGTTGGTGATAAACCGTATTATTTTGTGTTAAGTTAGTCTTTTACAGATTTCTATTGGAAATTAAATATGGTTTCTATACAAAGGAAAATTTTACAATTTTATTTTAACACAATTTATTTGTAAAATTTAATTTGATTAGCAAAGAATAATCAGTAATTCAATGATCAGTTTATAGGCACTGTTGTATTGTAAATACACTGATGATAATGTACCTACGCTATTTTTTTTATCATATAACATTAATATGTATATAGAAAATGACAATGAGACACACATGTGTCGTGCTTCCATTTAAAAGGCAATACGCACCTGGACACCTGACGCTGGTTACCCCACACTGAGAGATATGCCTTGAGGGTATGAATAAACATTGATACAAAATCTCTTGTGTTAAGTTAGACACTACTATAACTATGAAGGTATCATGGCTATACCATGGCTATGCTATAGTCTGAGCAGATTTAATGGATGAAAAATTTGTTGAAAAGAAAATTCTTCAAAAAGCAATTGTTCTAATACTTAATGCCTCGAATGACAATTATTCGTAAAGTAATATTACGAACACACATTTAACAGAAATTACAATTGTTGAAATTTTACGATGCCATGTTAGTAATACTGTGATAGTAAGGTAAGGAGTAACATTAACATGGCTCTACCAAAAAGTTGTAAACAAATGGAGCCACGTGGTATATAATATAATAATAAAGGAATGGGCTACTTTTATAATATTATTAGGAAGACACCATATTATTATTTAAAAAAATTTACATCAAGAAACCATTTCATTAAATGCCAGACAGACTATTCATGCTGTCGCTATTTTCACTAAGAAGGAAATGGTGTCGCATCATTAAACTAGACCATATTTTATTAGAAACCAGTGGTCTTTTATGTTTGTCAAGACCATTTCAAAGTAAGTAATAAATTGAACTATTGTTTTACTCTTGGAGTGGTCTTGTATCATTAAAGGGCACTTTAAAAATTATTCTTATTATTGATATAATTTTTTGTTTAACCTATAAATGATTGCATAATTTATGTGAAAATAAATTTCCTGTTGTCAAATAGAGATCTTGTAATGTAGACCAACTTTTTCGGTTAAGGCAACGTTTAGTGATTCCTTTTTTCTTCATATTATTATACTTAATAATAAGAAGATTATACTTAATAATATGAAGATTATACTTAATAATATGAAAATTCGATGAATTTGGTTTTTCCACAAATGTGAGTAAGAACAATTGTTATTCTGATACTTGAATTTCGACAAATTGCTCTTCGTAAAATTTTGAATTTGGACAGTTGTTTTTGAAGAATTTTCATGTAAATAACCAAAATATTATATTATATAGGTATCGGCAAGTATCTTGATAAATTTTGGTGGAAAATGGACTATTTGTGCAACTACTAGCCTGCGTCGTCTATATGATTTAACAAGATGTTTTCCAGTAACTCTACCAGACTTTGAAATGTCCCTGATAAAATGTATAAAAATAATATTTGGATGATTATCTGCAAACTGGTGTCTCATTGACATTTCTATATTATATTCTAATAGGTATGTGGTTCTTATTAAGTATTTCATGTATATTGAAAATTGAAAGAAAGGGTCAGTAATAGACACAGCATATCAATATAATTAAATTGGAAAAGTAAGTATTTTTATTCAAAAGTGCCATTCAACTATGTGGTAATAAGACTTTTATAGAGAATGAATGTGTTCCAATTAATGATGGTCCATAAATGATTGTTAAATATTGAAAATAACAAAAAATCCGTTGAAAAATAATTCTGTAGCCTCACTTTTGAAAGTCGAATCCAATCCCAATTTAAAATTTTGTTTAGAAATTACCTACCTTCCACCTGCGTACATTCAAATTATCTACTAATACAATTAAAACGGTGACAGGAAAATTATTCGAAAAACAATTATTCGAATGCTCAATTTTACGAAAATCAATTTTACGAATGGCAATTATTCGAATCACATTTTTTCGAAAAACAATTTTCCGAACACACAATTATCAGAATTTACAAATGTTCGAATTTTTATGACGTCATGTTGGTAGTATTGTGAGAGGAATAAACCATAGATTTTTATTATAATATACTAGATGTTGTAGTTAGCAAATTTTGTATGAATCGAAAACAAATGACTCACTTTTTGCACGGAGTACTACATCTACATAGTAGGTATATTATGTATAATAAAAATCTATGGAATAAACAACATGGCGACGCACCGCGCTGATAGATATCCTAGGATGTACACCTATTTTTTAAACCTAAACCTACAAAACTTAGGTAAAAATAGGTTGGTTAGGTTTGTTTGTAGTTATAATTGCGACTGGCGTGAGCCAGTTGCATTATATATTTAAAAAAGTAACTATAATATTAAAATAAAATAACTAAATTGGTGTGAATACTAGATAAACATAAACTGGTGTACAAACTAGGCTATCCCGCGCTGTCAAACATCAGTTATTAAAAATGTGCAAACATACGTACCCAACAATAATACAACAAGTAATAATAGTCTTCATCGAATATATTTTACTGGCAACAAATATGTCAAAGGAGGCAACATAATGACACAAAAATATATCAAATTCGGTTAATTGGTTTTCCAACAAATGTTACTTCGAATAATTTGCTTTCGGACAGTTGTCATTCTGATAACTGATTTTCGAAAAATTGTTATTCGTACAATTGCGCATTCGAACAATTGTGTTTCGAAGAATTTTCATGTAATCAATTAAAACATACCTACCTACCGAATTGTTCTCCATTACAAAGGTAGGTTCTTAGTGAATTGGATCAGATTTGCAGTGGAGAGTAAGGATCATTTTCTGATCATATTAATGGTATTAAATAAAATTTTGAATACATTTTAAACAGAAGATATTTCTTCTATTAACAGGCCATTTCACCATCTTCAGATAAAATTCTAGATAACAATCTATAAGATAAATTTACAATGAGAATTGGTGGCAACTTTGTAATTTTGTGCATTTTCAATAATCTCTATGATTACCTAGTAATCATATTTTGTAAAAAAATATTTTCCGTCAGATTTGTGCTGGATTAGCTATCAAGCACATTATCCAGAGATATTGAAACAGCCTGTAAAAAAAAACCTGTTTTATTTTAGAAGAACTTAGAAAAAAATTTCACCATTTATTTTGTATTGAAAGATTTTTTGATAAATTACATACCTACATATAAGCATGTTTTTTTTATTTTCTAAATAGTATTGTTGATTTCATGGATTGCAGTGCACAATCCAAAATTTTGTACAATCCTTATTCAATGTACTATAAATTTATACTATTAGTTTTTACAAATAACTCAAATGCATAAAATTATATAACTTACCTTTATACACAGAAAAAATGCTATTGCACCAGTATATTTATTGCTTTTTTCGCTTGAATTTTCAATTAATTCATACATAAAAAATATTATTCAATTAGTTTTTAAATACTAAGTATCATGATTTTTTTATTATTATTATAATATTAATAAATAAATGTGTGATTTTTAAAAATAATAAGTACATATAAACATGGAAAATAAATCCAATGATTTTATTGTTATTGTAATAAGTTATATGAAATTACATTAAAATGTGGATAGAAATGTGATTATAAATGGAAATTAAATGCATATATAAACAAGTCTATTTATTTTGTATTTAAATAACCCTAAACATTAATGCCACATATCTAAAATAGTTATAATATATGAAAGAACCACAATTTCAAATAGTTTTCAAAAATAAAAAGGGGAAAGTACTATTTGTTTGTAGCCAGAATTAAGTCATAATATTAAGAAATTAAGATTAATTAAGATTAATTTTCCAATTGAGTATGAAGATGAAGAACAAAGTGATGATTGTCTGTCGTTTGTGAAAAAGGAATGTAAAGCAAGTGGGAACCACAAAATGCTTTAAAGACCATGAGATAAACACACAGCAACGAATTTAACATTTTTTTTTTCAATGAGAAATAGTTTTTCACTCCTCACTAACCCAAGGCGATATAGTGGAGAGTTATGATTTTTTTATTGCAGATTATCAACTAGTATCATGCTGAGATTGTATTCTGAAAGTTTCATCACAATGTATTTGCGTGTGTGTGTGCTATGTACGGCGTGTTTATTTTAACTTTATCGTTTATAGACTAAAATACTCATTCGATTCTATTCAAATTTTGCAAATTTGTATATCTAATACTCACTTAGACCCCATTAGATTTTGAAGGATATCTGAATAGTACTTCTCAATCTTTTAACTGTCAAATATTTCAAAGTGACCCTATGCTCAGGAAGCTTAAAATTTGAAATTTTTATTTCCAAATTGGTAAAAAGACACATCACTTTCATAAAATGGCATTGAAGAATTATTAAGTTTCCATAATAAAATATTTAAATAAAAAATCTCATTTCATGAAAATGCTGAATATTTTCTATACAAAATTTGAATTATTTATAGAATGACTGTAAGTGAGGAGTTTAGCGTTGGCCACAACCCACTCGTTTTCAGTAAAAATTGAAAAACATTAAAAATTGAAACTATGTATCAGATTCTTGGAAAATTACAGATAAAGCTTCAAAAGTAGTTTTATTTTAATGCCTAAATAAACGATCTCATAAAAGGTTCCAATCAATTATTGTTTTTCTTCAACCTATTGACATCCACTCCTAAGCGCAGATCTCTTATATCCCTTCGCATGGCCAACAGGTCTTGAGGTAATATTTTTGCTAATTTTAGTCAAATCATTAGGTAATTTATTTAAAAAACAAACAAATTTGTGAAAAATAGTTATTTTTATTATGCATTACCTTCCACTTGAATTATTTTTATAAATACGTATCCTATAATAAGATGTTAAACCATTTCTTGTGTGCAAACAAAAATAAATATTTAAAATAATTTAAATATATTTTTTTCTCATCCTCAATACTTAAGAGGTACATACATACTGTACATACATAGGTACCGTACATACATGGATAATATATAACATAATGGAATTCTTTTTTAACACTCATTGTCTTTGTGAAACACATCGTCAATCGACTAAGTATATATTACTATTAAATACTCAACACAGTCTTGCACGAGAACACACATCAAACATTATAATATTCAAACAGAAGATGTTGTTCAAAAATTATACATATTCATCAAACGAGAAAAAAATTGCACTAAGGAACAGAGTTTAGAACAAAAAAATACAAATTAATGTTTTCAAATATCACACAGAAACGCAACCCACCCATCGTATAATGTAAATATCGACAGACAATATACGTTGAACGGAATCGACACTTGTCAAAATAACAAATTTGATACCATTTATTTATTTAGTCCATTTGTCTACATACAATTATAATTCAACATGTTTATCTCCACTTGTGTTTTCATCCTCCGTTTCTACTGTCTCTTCGACTGGTGCTTCTTTTGTTCCCTCTTTTACATTTCCTGACCCATCCTCTACAGTGGGCGGTTCTATTACATTCTCACTCTCCTTTTCAGTCCCATTGACTTTCTTATCTTCCTTAGGTGCCGGAGTCTTCTTTGGTTTCCATATTTTCATCTTGTTTACCAGATAATGGACCTCCCTGTCCAACTCTCCGATCTTTTCGCTGATGGACTTGACCGTAAGGAGAACTTCTTCATTTTTGTTTTTCTTACTCTGCTGTTCAACCATATCTTTCATCCAACTCTCCGATTCTTCTATTTTCTTTGTGAGAACGGACAGTTCCACTTCCGTAAATACATCTTTGTCCGGGTTATTGTCTTTTGTGAGCTTTTTTGCTCCTTCCAGGAAATTGTGGGAACTATTCAACAAGGATTTCAAAGCGCTCAATGCTTCTGGTCTTTCTTTATGTTCCCAATGTCTTCCGTAAAGATCGTTAGTCAATTTCTTGAGCGCTTTCAGTTTATCTTCATACTGGTTATAGTCTGCGTCGGTTCCATCTTCGTAAAGCCAGTTAGATGCTTCTGAACAGGCTGTTAATATATTTTTGATTTCATCAGATGTTCCACAAGATTTGTATTCGTCAGTCTCTAGCCTGGATTGTGCTTCAATGACAAATGCTTCTAAATTGTTGAGAGCAGTTTCTCTACGTCTGCGTTCCTGATCAAATTTGTTGAGTGTATCTATTTTAGTGACAGAAGCTGTAAACTGAGCTTTGTTCATAGTTGGTACAGACAAAAATACTTCCCCCAGTTCAATAGGTTCCTTAATAATAACAATTTTGGGTTTTAATGATTTTTCAGCAGATTCTGTTGCGTTCTTATCTCCTGCTTTATCACTCGCTGTTCCATTTGTTTCAGTAGTTTTTTCTGAAGCGCCTTCAGGTTGTTCTGCAGTTTCTTGTTCTTTTTCTTTCTTCTCATCCTTGGTTGTGTCAGATCCAAACAGTTTACTGATTGTATTTCCTATTTTAGCGAAAGAACTTTCATTGTCCTCTAGCTCTTCTGGTGACAAAGTTTTCTCGGCCACCAATTCAACGTTGACGAGGTTCAACAATCCAGAATCGTCCATGGCAAAATGAGCCTTGATGCCTTTAGACTCTATGTTAGGTCCCTGATGTTTGGCCAAAACTTCGGCAACTCCCTTGAGGTCAACTTTTGACAAGTTCATGGATCCGAGATATTTGAGTTCATCGGCTGAGAGGTGTTCCAGTTCAGCATAATTGACATAGAAACTGAAGTCAGAGGTATGTTTGTTGAATGTGATGACTTTCTTTTGAGGATAAGGATTCATCAGACCAAATAAGGTTCTCTTCACCTGCAACCAAATACATTGGTAAAATTAGTGTTTTTATCTGGTATCTATCTACTTTTACAAACTAATCATTTTCTTAAAACTGAACTGTTTTAGAAGAATATCATGGTTCTTGTAATGTAAAGTGCACTTTTTTGGGATATTCCCTACTACAGTTATTTCTCATAAATCTGCACAAATCCTTAGTATAATAAGTTTGTTTTGTTTAAAATAATTATAGAAAACATGCAACATTCTAGATCATAAAGCTCACATTGTTTTCTTTTAAAATTTACAAAATGTATTATTATTATTTATATAATATGAAGATATGGCAACATTATTCAGTTTATTTGACTGACTTTACAGTCATACCAACATTACCATGAAGTGCACATTTTAATGAAATTCAGAATAGCAACAAACCAGTAATAAAATTAATGAGTATAGATTTTTGCTATAATAAATACACAATCTAAAGAAAGATATTGTTGTTTCATTTAGATAGTGTAACAGAATGAAATGAGTGAGGTAATTTGGAAGATTTCAAAATGAATGAAAAATGGATAAAAAACAAGTGTACAGAAGAAGAAATAATACCTAATTAGTAAAAATGTACTTTAATATCTCACAAAGTTGATTAGTAAAAATATAAGAAAATTAGTAACTCTTTTTTGGGAATATATATGAGATAGTTCAACCCAACCACCTTAAAATGAGAGAACCTCAGTTGCAAACAAATATTTTCTGTTAATATTCTGACCTGTGAAGAAGTAAAAGGAAACCTTACGTGTCTGATCTGACCCTCGTGGTCCCTTTCAAAGATAACTTGTATTGGGAAGATGACGGCGTCCTTTATAATGAACTTCTTAACTTTGAAACCGATGGAGAGATCTGCGGCTCTATAGACCGCTCCCATGGCAGCAGCCTCGTCTGTATTGATACTCTTGCCGAGGTCCGATCCGACTACTTTCTGTAATATCTCCTGCACTTTGGGAATCCTGGTGGATGCTCCGACCAAGATGACCTGACCGATGACATCCAACGGAAGACCGGCACTCTTGAGAGCGGCATTCAAAGGATCTGGAATCCTTTTCAAAAGATCTTCGCACATTTCCTCAAATTCATCACGAGTTACCTGAAATATACACATTATATAACAATTACATAGAGAATATTTTTAGTACATGTATATAGATGCAATGCACACATGTATTTTTTTAAATTTATGGTATGATAGTTTTGTTTGTTAATGGATTCTAAAATTACTATTTTACAGCAATTTATGCTGAGAAATAATAGTCGTTTTATCATATTAATGCAGTTAATTAATATGATAAAACTTATTATTTTTTACGACTATTTTTTTATAATTAATTTCATCTGGATTATGTAATATGTATATAACTAGATTAATTTGTGATTTCTACGTATTTTTTGAAGTTTTATATTTCACTATTTTCAATGTGTTAGCTATAGGACTAATTTTAACTTATTTTTTTGCAAACTGAAAGCGCCCTTGAGGTGACCACGGTTGTCACTAAACGGCGCTTTATAAATTTTCCTTATTATTATTAAGTTATTTTATCTTATCTTATACCGAAATGCCATTTTATGAAAGTGATGTGTCTTTTTACCAATTTGAAAATAAAAATATCAAATTTAAAGTTTCCTGAGCATGGGGTCACTTTGAAATATTTGACAGTCTAAAAAATTAAAAAGCACTAAACAGATATCTTTCGAAATATAATGGGGTCAAAGTGAGTATTAGATATACAGATTCGCGAAATTTGAAAATAATCATGAGTACTTTAGTCGATAATCGACAAAGCAGAATAAACACGCCGTATATAGTACACAACACATACCTACACACAGATAAATTGTAATGAAACTTTAAAAATACAATATCATCATGATAATAGTTGACAATCTGCAATAAAATAAAACTTAAAAATTGTGAATTCATAAATCCCCACTATATACCCTTGGGGTAGTGAGAAGTAAAATGTTACTCGGCTTTTACAGCTCAGTTGGTTAGATATCTAACTCCTGATCCAAAGGCCCCTGGTTCGATTCCCAGTGGAGACACAGTTTTTAATTATGTGATAATTCTGGATCTGTGAGATGATAAGTATCATAAGGCTTTGTAATGTGTCAACTTGCTTGTTATTGGGTGCGTGTTAAATTAATATTATACATAGTACCTGTTAGTTGCCCGAGAAGCTATATTAAATAAAAATAAAATATTGTTTAAGAGAATTTACACAATTCAGAGATTTTTGTGAGACGCTTTAACATAGCAAGTATGACAATTTGTCATTGGGTGCAAACTTTAACATAGCAAGTATGACAATTTGTCATTGGGTGCAAACTTTAACATAGCAAGTATGACAATTTGTCATTGGGTGCAAACTTTAACATAGCAAGTATGACAATTTGTCATTGGGTGCAAACTTTAATATAGCAAGTATGACAATTTGTCATTGGGTGCAAACTTTAACATAGCAAGTATGACAATTTGTCATTGGGTGCAAACTCAAATTTTAAAATTGGTAGTTCCTAAAATTAGTTGTATTTTTAATCTATCAAAATGAACCTCACTTTGAACTGTTTTATTCAAGATATTATTTATTTTGCATGTTAGTAACAAATATGTATACAGACAAAACTGACTGTATTATATATGTATACATATGTAGTGATTGTGCCATCTCTCCAACTTTGGACAAAGACTATTTTTACCTGAATTCTGAAATCTTGTTCATCGAGGAGTCCCTCAACTTGAGCATAATGATCTGCATTGGCAGACAGAACAGTCTTCACTCTGTTGGCTTCCTTCAATAATTTGGCCATCGACCTAGGATTCTTTGTAACGTCGTTGGGTGTCTTCTTCAACGCATTGAACTTCTTAGCCAAATGGTCCCTCAGACGAAGAGTCAGCTCCAAACCACCGAGGGTTCTAGAAAAATAATTATTATACAAATATAATTATTTTAAGACACAAATAAGGCCACGTAAAATGAAAGACATTTTGTTACAATGCGGTATTCACCTATAACCAGTCAAAAAAATTTAGGTAACAAATGTACTCTAAAGGCAAGCACATATGTCATTTGGATTTGTTGACAGCTTTCCATAATAAATGTAAATACAAAATGATTATTTTTTCGGCAAACCGTGCGATGCCGATCAGTGGATGAACTTGTATGAATTCCTATACAAAGAATTATGAAATCTGTGGTGACACACATTATTAGGTACTTATGTATATTGCGTCATCACATCTTCGACACCAAAGATTTCCGCTGGAATCCCCGCATCTCTGGTAGCAACAAGCCCGACATAGTCACATTACCAAACCATCAACAATCGCAAGACAGATGACACCATCGCCAGTTCCAGCTGTCTTCCAACAGTCCCAAACACATCCACGCACTGGACTCGCCATTCCTGTACGGCCATCAGTCAGTCACATACAACCGCCACGCACATCGCAGTCACGCACCTTCATCATCATTCTTAACTAAATCGCAAACTAACCACCATCCTTGGGCCTAGGTTGCGGCTCTAAGGGCCTAAGCAGTAAAGGCGGGGGTGGGCGGCCGACGCTGTTGTGCCCTCGTCAATTCTGTACTTAGAGAAGAGCAGGACGGACGCCTCTAGTCTCGCTCGGCAGTTACTCGTCAAACTGTGGCGAATGTTGCTGTGTGGTTCGGGCACACCGCCGGCGCAGACGTCGGGTCAGACATCCTGTGTTGACAACTAGACGTCAAATCTGACAGGTGATGATTGCGTCGGATGCCCCCGGTGTTAGCCCGCGGAACCTTCGGACGCCAACACGAGGACCGAGGGGTGCGGGGACAAGCCCTTCCGTTCGATCGGTGTGCCTAGAGGCTTGCCCCTGCTGCCGATCTTGAGCGGTTGCCCCGCCGTTTGAGGTTGGATTCTCGGGGGCAGTGGTTAAACCCGATGGATGGTGGATATTTTGTGTTTGTCCGATGTTGCGGCTGCGTCCGGTGGTGAACAGGGCCAATGGGCTCTATAGCGTCGCCGGCGTGGAAGTGGATCGCGATCTCCCTCGATAACCACCATCCTTGACGCATCATATCTCCATAGATCCTATGTATATAATATCCTCTCTTGATTTTTTATTACAAGATAAATATTGAGTAGGGACAAATCCACTAGATGATATTTATGAAATAATTGATTGATTAAGAGATTTACAAACATAATAATTTAAAATTACCTGTCATAACCGACTCCGAGCACTTGCAACTGCGGATTTGTCTCCACGAATCCCCTCTCTTTAGTCTTGACAATTTTGTATTCCACGACAGACACTTTGGTACTACCGGCTCCCATGTCGTAGAAGACAACGTACTGCGATGACTCGTTCATCTCTTTACTCCTAAAAATGCCGTAGTTAAGAGCTACGGCCGTGTGGTCGTTGATCAGCTGCAGGACACGAAGGTCGGCCAATTGGGCGGCTTCCAACATTGCCAGCCTCTCCGCGTGGTTGAAGAATGCGGGTACAGTTATTACACACTCCTTGATCACTTGACCTGAAAAAAAAAACATTTTTTTATTTATATACACAGTATCTTAAATACAAATTCGATGGCATAGCATTTCACATTATTGCGTACGAAGAAAAGAGATAGATAGCTTTCTATGGGTTTAGACTGACGTTTAAAATGTTTTTTTTTTTTTTCATAACACAAACACATGTAACCAAGCTCACACTGACAGCTCGATGTCGCGATTTTTCTGACAATCCAGCGAATTTTCGGCATCTCTTATAGATCGCTGCATAATCTGTTTGGAATTTGATTTGACAAAATTACCAAATACATATTTGACGAAGTTGCTAGAATCATCATCCATCGAAAACATCTTGTATTTTATTATTAAATCACTCATAAGGTTCTTCGCTATCGACTTTTTTACAGTTCGCAAATATTAGTTTACGCCAACGCGCATGCGCTAAGTATTTAGATATGTCTCTGCAAAGCAATTCTCATAAAAAAACTTTGTAGCATTCTCCAGTTAGGAGCCATCTCCTAACTTAAGTGAGTGACTGTGCAATGAAAACATGGTTGATATTTAAAATTCAATATTTAGGTAGGACTCTGCATTCGGACCTAAGTCTTCGGGATATTGCGTCATCCAACTTACATTATATTTTCAAGGATAAACTAAAAAACAAATATTTATCTCTAAACATCTGATCCCCATTTCCCTTCTTGTCCTTTCACAATACTTTTTTTTCTATAAAGTATTTTTTTTATTATTCTTGCTGTTGAACATACCTATATTATTTTGTCTTACTTTGTGATCTGGTTAGTTGGAATAAATTGCCTAATGGCAATAAGCTGGTCAGTGTGCAATATAGTGCACAAAAAGTTAAACAAATACAAAACAATGTTATACGATAGGGAAAGTAATGAGTACATTAGGAAATAACAGATAAACTTATTGGTAAAGTAAAACTTATTGAGGTAGAAGGTAGGTGAAGAAGGTAAACTTATTGAGGTAGTTTGGGTAAACGGAAAGAATGAAAGGAGAAAATGGTATAGTACACAGAGGTGGTAAGGACATATTTGTCACAAAAATGCTCATAATTGTCATAGTTCATTGTGAACCAAGGGGCCGCCCATACCTTATTATCTTTAGAGTAAAAATGCAATCAAATTCCCTCATTTTGGAGTTTAGTCACAAGTTACAGTACTGACAACAATAAGTATAAAATAAGTACTTTTTTTATCTAATGGCAATTTTTTTTTAGTGGCAATATTGAAGTAAGCAAATGACCCTGAAGTTAGAGATGGGCTCAATTCAGACAAATATTATTTTAAAATTGAATATTTTTCAATTTACAAATATGATAAATGAACAAGCATAAATCTTTTTCAATTTACAATTATGATAAATGAACAACAATTAACAATTATGATAAAGCATATTATAATAAATGTCATTTTCTACAAAAAATGTCTCATATATTTAACTTTGATTATTAAATAATTAGGATCATTCATCTGCATATAAATAAAGTAGACCTCGTAAGATTGGTTTTGCACATGTTTGTGCACGGCTAAATTCATGTCAGTCTGCCTGTCCATGAATTCGTTTGAAACCTTACTATGTCAAAATCGGCAATTTTACAGTAGAGCAAAAAAATTCATCATTTATTGTTTGACACATTAATGTATGATAAGACAATGATTATTACATACTAAATTATAATTGATATTTTTTTCTGAAATTAATTAGATGTCATTTTGTCGTGTTTACAACTTGATAGTTTACTAATTTAAATGTTTTTTTAAATACAAAAATTATTAGTATCATATCTTCATGATTTATATGATTAATTATTTTTGATTAATTTCTCCTGGCGGAAATCAGATGTTATGGTGGTCTTAGCAACTTTAAATGATTTACAGAAAAGGGGATATATATTAAAAAATGCATATTTTTTTAGATACCAAGCTTTATTAAAAAAAATCCATCGGTTCTATATTTTTCAAATTAGTGACTTGTTTACATTTTCTCCATACTTTATTTTGTAATGCCTTGATTTTCTTTTTTCGATTTTTATCAAGTATGTATGAACGAAACAGCTCTCTCTTTAAACGTATTTTTCTTGGAGTGTCCTGCATAGAAATATCATTTTCAGGCAATGTTGGATTTGATGATGAACAACTAGGCACCGAAGGTTCAAGAAGGATGGGTGAAGTTATCTGAAAAAAAAAGATTCAATGTAAATAAAGAATGTCCGCTAGTGTGTTAGTTATAAAATTTATTAACGTATATCAAAATAATGATTCAATAAGTATATAGGTAAGGATATTTAAAAACTTGTAGGTATATAAAATTTACAAAAAAGTCCGAAACAGAACAAATAAGTAATATTTAATCAACACATAATATGATAAGTACTAAGTCAGAAAAAAACTATCAACTTACTTCAGGACAAACAGTATCTAATTGAGAGAAAATTGAAGGGACAGCATTATTCTTAATTTTACTTTTATAACCACTTCGGTCAATTTCATCATCTCTGAAATGCTTTGAACAAATGACTGTACTTGAAGATGGTTGCCAATTTGGAGGACGATTGACAGCAGCAATCCACAAAGCTCTAAGAGCTGGATTTTTTGGAAATCTGTAAAAAATACACTTGTTGTTCACGTCCATTTACATAAATAAATTAAACACATTATAAATATAAAATAAAAACATTCACAATATTGTGTATTACTTAAAGATGTCAGATAAAATAAAACTAATAAATAAAGTACGTATAAGATTATTTTAATCACATGAAATCACGTTTCACAAGAAATATAAAATAATAACGCCAGTAACTTATAGGTATTCATTTTGTCAGAGCCAACATAATATATTCTAAATTGTCTATTTTTCATAAATTAATTGTACTATGTTGCACTATTGTATTGTTGTTATTTTTGTATGTTAATGTGGATTTAAATAAATAAACAAATAAAATTTTGAATTTGCAGAAAAATTATTAGAAAATAAATATTGAAAATAAATTCATGTCCAATGCCCAACTCTACGGTCGATGAAATATGGCGGCCATTGGCCAATATCGCAGCGGATATATGTGATGTGATTGACATGCTCAATTATCTTAAATCATTAATAAAATATTTGGTGACAATATAAAAACATTACAAATATGTGACAAAATGATTGAAAAAGCATTAACAGTGAATACAAATTATGTTTTTTCTCAAATTGTGCCCGAAACATATTACAATATAATGGCGGATTACGGTCTTATCCACAATTTACAAAACCAATGAAATAAAAAAAAGTAAAATTTTAAGAAACTATTACAAATAATTATATCGTTCTTAATATTAAATCATTAAGAACGAATCATTCAAAAAAATAACTATACAATTATAATTTAGCCATGGCCAGTTGGACACGCAATATTACGTTAAATATTGTTAAATATAGTAGGTTAGTTTCAATACTTACGAGTGAAAAGATATACCGTGTCCTTTATTCCTACATTTCACCACACAAGACCTTTTCGAGATTTTCTTTGCAATAATTAGTTAGAAAAACGAGAAAAAACGATTT
The DNA here is from genome assembly GCA_963576475.1 of Molanna angustata. Lineage (NCBI taxonomy): Eukaryota > Metazoa > Arthropoda > Insecta > Trichoptera > Molannidae > Molanna > Molanna angustata. The sequence goes on from OY754982.1 coordinate 29,239,804, forward strand.
TTGGAAGCAATAATATTTTTAGGTTAAAAAACGAGATGTTTACGAAATATTTTGCGTTGCAAACAATAAGAATGAAGTTCGCGCTAGTTTGCTCGGATAACATATTTTGTTGTCAATACTGTAACTTGTGACTAAACTCCAAAATGAGGGAATTTGATTGCATTTTTAATGTACTGAAGGCGCCTCCATCCTTTATTCCTCCAAGTTGTGAACAATTACATGTGTACGATAAACAAAAAATCCAAATTTGTATTCTGCGTACCCACATGGTTTTTTAAGATGTTTTGGGATAAGTGTATTCGAGGATGAATGAATGAATGCATATGAGGTGATGGATTCTTGTCTTATCATAAAATAATAAATTGATTGAACTTGGGAGTATTTGAAATATATTTACCGGTACTTGTCATAGCGAATTCCCTCGCCTTAGTCAACAGTTGAGCAATCAGTTCTTCCGGAGTAAAACTGTTTGTGTCATCGTGTACAAATATAGGTGTACCTCGATCTGGATCTGCTATTATGTTGTAGTAAGGAAACATTTTTCTGAAATAATTCAATGAATTATTTTTCATTATTAAATAAAATACAAGTTCAATAGACAACGCTAAAGAAAATCTGAAACAAGATAATATGAGGAAGCTTTTGAGTGGCCCCCCTACCAGGAAAACTTCCAGAGAGTCAACTTAGATGGTACGGATGAGAAGAGAGGGCAGGAAGATACAAACAGCGATAAAAACAGTGCACAGAAAAAAGATACCCATTATTCACAGGGTGAATAAGCCCATAAATAAAGCCAGCTCCCGACAATCATCCTGGCACCAAAGGATTAGGAGAATGGGTAAGGAAAAGAAGGAGATTTTATAGAATACTTCTGATACACATACATAATATATAATTCTCCTTATTGGATATACTTATTATAATATAGCGCCATTTTTGTAAGAATTCACCTCAAAGGGCTGAACATTATTAAATTATCATTAGATAGACAAATAATTGCTTATAATTTAGGTTATTGATGTATTAAATTTATATTATATTAAACAGATAAAGACAAAAGCAATTAATCAAATGCATATCTAAAATGTGTTTAGTATTTAGTTAGTGATGTCTCTGCAACGCAATTGTTAACATAAGAAAACTAAATACTCCAGTGAGGTTGGGAGTTAGTATATTTAGTTACCTAGGACTCTGCATTCGGGTCTTAGACTCGAAAAATATTACAATATATTTAAGAATAAAATCAAAAAATTGTACTGATTCATTTTTTTGTTTATTTCATTCTTGTTTTTGTGTGGCTCTTTATTTGTTTTGAAAATTTTGTTTGACCTTTTTTTCATTATTGATTTGTTTTTATATAAATGTAAACCTTTTTAGATTAATAATAATAATTTTTTTATTCCAGTCTGTGACCGGGGTTGGTGCAATGCTACACAAACCTATTTTTACATACAAAATATACATAAAATGTTAGAAAAGAAGAAAATATTTTACAGAATCTAGATTATACACAACAAAAAAAATGAGAAGAAATAATAACAAATGATTTTATATGAAATATAAGAAAAGAAAAACACTGTAGAAATGATATAATTATCGTCTTAGTTCACTTCTGTCCATCTTTGTGATAGCCGCCTCGATTAAACGTTTTGTGTATTATTTAATAGATGTACAATGTTTTGGTGAATGTAACATTACAAAATAGATACTTACATACATACATACCATCACGCCATGTCCCTTGCGGGGTAGGCAGAGAGAACCGAACGCCACTTACTTCTATCCTGGCACGCATTTCTCGCCTCGTCCACATTCATGCATCGTCTCATACATGTTCGTCTGTTGCTCACACTTCTAACATTTCCGTCTTTCAGAATATCGTTCACATGGTCGTTCCATCCCTTTCTTGGGCGTCCCCGACCTCTCATTTCATTCCTTTCCGCTCTGTATATTTTCTTCGTCAGGCGCTCCTCATTCATTCTCCCCATGTGAAAATAGATACTCCCCTCTTTTAACACGAGATTTAATCTCAATAAAAGAGGGTTATTATGAATCATATCATGGAACTTGTAAACCTTCTTAGTTGTAATTTATACGTAAATTTGTATTGATTTGATTAATAATAAAAAAAAGTTGATAAAGTACGTTATATTAACATTATATTATTCAGTTCAATGTCGTGAAACATTCAGGAATAATATCTTCATACTTTAAAGCTATTCTTTGACAAATTGGATAACTAAATACTAAATAGTGGTGTTAGCAAAGATATTTGTAATTTTAATTTTATCATTTAAAAAATAAAGCTGTTTTTGAAGTTGGTCAGTTAACTTATTTTCGTGCAATATTTTGAAATGTGTCTTCAGTAGTTGCTTGTAAATTTTGTTTTGTAGTTGTTTGTGTACATAATTTTACTTATTTGTACAAAGATGAAGGGTAATTGGTTACATGAAGATAGACCAGCCTCTGCAATCCCCTAACATGGTTCTGACGTTATCAATTTCAAAAACATTGTTATCACAACAAGAATTATCGATGTTACTAAGTGTTGCGTATACCTACTTATTAAAATTTTATAATATGAAGAATAAAATAATACTCATTGGTGTGTTTAATTCGGTATATCCCTATAAAAAATAAATCAATAATTCAAAGAAAATTTAAGTACCTAATTACTTGTAAACATGTTTTATAAACGTCAAAATGGATTTATGTGCTTAATAAGAAGTATTGATAATCTCACTTTAAAGTATATTAAGATTATTGTATTTGCGTTTTAAAACGATTATTACTGTACATTTTCCCCTCTTAAGGATAAACATTTTTTAAGCAAGCAGATATAGAACTATTGGCTAGGAAAAAATTGTGTATTTTAAATCACGCATGAATGATAAAGCTAATTTGAATTACTTATTATACACTGATTTACAATTATATTATTATCGTAAGCATCTAGAAAAAAAATGTTTCTAACATAAAATTATATGTTTTCGATACTGACAGTCTTTACTTTCTATATTTCCATTTTTAATCATACAATAAAAATATTTCATGTTTAGATTTATTTGTCTGTTAAATCATTTTTTTATTTTATACAAATAAATAATTATTAAGCAGAAGCGAAAGTGTTTTATTTCAATTATAGGCATAAATGTTTTAATTTACCTAGATGTTTTATTTTGCAAGCTTAGATTATATATGATACAGATACCTAGTCAGCGCAATGAATGTATGCCAACTAAAACTACGAGGAAACAGAAGAATTTCTTGTATACGTACACCTACCGACACGCACACCTACATAAAACGTAGACCAACCGATCTACCGTCTCACACACACATGTAAAAAAAACTTGCCATACATTTGAATTCGAAATTTGTACTAGACGCGGCTTCTGTACATTATAATTCTATGTTTGCAAGTAATAAAAGGGAAATATAACTATTTTTAATAATATATCTAAGAAAAATCATAGATATACTTTTATTATGAACTGATTCCATCAACTTTCCTTATGACACACGCATCTGGCTGTAAAAAAATGGTGTCATGTACTCCTTTAATCCAATTTTTAGAAATATTGTAAATAAATGTGATATTTTAATTAGTATGGTGAAAACTTACATGTATCTTTGAACCAATGGATGATCAACGGTTTTCCCGAGAAGGTCTAATAAATATGCATAACTATTTTTGGGAAATCTAACTCCAATAGTGAAGGCATCTTCGCCGAATGTTCTATCGCCGTCTCTGAAGGCGACCACTGCCGGTGTCTTTCTCTTTGATTCCTTGTTAAGGGCTATTTCCATCGGGACACCCGGAGACACGACTCCAACTTTCATCCATTCAGAGCCGAAATCAACCGACATGACAGCCGCTGGTCGAACCGATGGAAAAACCAGAACAATCATCAGACAAAAGACCCAGAAAGCCATCTGTCTATTCATTCTCGAGCCGTCTAGAAAAACACGTAAAAAATATTCATATCAAATAATCACATTTATATTCAAAGAACGAATTTATGTCAATAGCCGCACTGCTGCATTGGCGAAACGTCAAAATTTTTGAAACTAGTTTTTATGATATTTAAATCTAAACATCATCAACGAAACTTACTATCACTTAAACTTTATTCACAGACTCTACTCGTATTAAAATTTAATACGACTAAAGCGAATTTTATTATAATTTCATCACTTAATGTAGGGAATGAACCACGTCAGGCACATGCGGACACAGCTGGAGGATTTCAGTTTTTTTTTACAGTTTTTACCTTGTGTGGCGTAATTCTATTGGTGCAAATACTTCTACCTATAATTTGATTGGTTGAAAATGGGATGGATTGAAACTGGAGTCAGCATTGATTGAAACCAATAATATGAAACATTTTAATGATCAGAATTTCCGAAAGATGTCAGTAAATTAGAAATTTAAAAAACATATTTTTTCTTTTGTCTAATTCTGACGAGATGGCCAACAGAATAAAAAACCACTAACCAATAACTTTTAAAAATAAAAACGATATATCGCATTTGTTTTTTTTTTCGTCGCTAAATCGTTAGGCACCACTGACAGCAACAACAAGAAAAAAATATTATTCTTACAATATTCTAAAAAAAGTTAAGCTCCTAAATTTGACAGTACAGAGTCGAAAAATAGACACGCACGTGTCAGTACGAATGACGTTCACCGAATGGCTGAGGGATGCATATCCGCATTCCTCGTGCCCAGGACGGCTCCGAACCGTATCTGGAGACGTGGAGGTGACACCCGGAGTGCTGAAATGGGGCGTCGTAGCACCATTCGGCGGGAGTGCCGTCATCCTGGATCGTGGCGGGTGCTGAGTTTGGAAAGTGCTCCTTAGGCTGTTGAGTCGCGCTGCACTTTGGAGCAACGGTCTACATCTCCTGGAGAATATCCCCGCCACTGATTCACTTCTGACGTAGGCACTCAACCGGCATCTACCGGTTTCTGGGACCCGAGGATACTTTCGCCTGCCCCCTTCACCCATCAACGACGGTTCATTCCAGCATTGAATGTGCATCAGCACGCTTATAGAACATTTACACGCTTATAGAAGGTAGTTAATTTTTAGAGTTCATTTTGCTATAAAATGTCTGATCACATAAAATAGTAAATATGAAATCTCTCAGAATAACAATTCAAAAGATTGTCACAGAATAACAATTCAAAATAAAATTAATTATTGTGAATTCAATAAGGACGTCACAACATTCAAAGTGAAAAAAGGATAATTATGGAGGTTTACACGATCACTGTAATTCAAGGCTGTAACCAGAAAATAATTTCGGGGGGGGGGTTTAGCTTAGTGTATGTGTGTGTGTGTGTGTGAGTGTGTGTGTGTGTGTGTGTGTGTGTGTGTGTGTGTGTGTGTGTGTGTATTTAATTAAAATTAGTGTATGTGTTTGTCTCACGCGTCCTGTAAAAATAAGAACATCTATAATTCTAATATATGTGCGAGCATGTACCAGTATACCTGACGCGGTGTCACACTAAAAAAAATGTGATAAAAAGGTTGAATTATTAAATATATTTCAATAATTATTTTTTCATACAAAATTTTGAAATGGATGCACCGTAACAACAGAGTGAAATGGGTACACCGTATGTAACTGCAGTCTCATTGATACTTACTAAAGAAATATTTTCTTTTTTTCATTTCGGGGGGAGATCAATCCCCCTTGATCCCCCCCCGGCTAAGGCCTTGCTGTAATTGGTTTTTTATTAATTTTGACATGTGATTTAATATAAATGTATACCAGTCAATTGATGTTGATTCATAACAGCAATTGTCCATTTTTGCACGGACGGATTGTGTGTCCTAAAGATGCCTGTGGAACTGACGATAACTTCTATGTAAATTGAGATCTGTCAATTTATTCCATTTATTCACTGATTACTGATTTTTTCTATGGTTATTATTCTGGACCCTTCTCCAAGCTATTTTTTCTTGATTTAATTTGTATTTTATAGAAAGAATTGAATAAATAATTTAAATTTCGAAACATATTTACTGGTGCTTGACAATGGTAAATGTTATGAAAGGCGTTCTTGTGGAATGGTACGTATCTTTTAAGTTTTATTACAATATGTATTAACTGACATATCGCCGTATTATGATAAACGTATATTATAACCTATAAATAATAGACTAATATACAGTTGATGTGAATACTTTATTGGTATTATAACATTAAGTATATTTAATTGTTAAAAATACGAAACAATATTAATTTATTTCTATATAATCTAGTTCTTGGGGTATTCCAAATTGTTGATTGAATGACTTTTCCTCTGCTCCCATATTTTTCTTACACCAATTTCTGACGGAAAATATGTTGTCTGTCCATCGATTAATCGCGTCCCTGAAATCCTTAAATACAATAAAGTCAAAATTAACTGTTGATCGATTAAGTCATTTTATATTGTAGAACTCCATAATTATAATGTTAAAAATCAAACAAGATATAATATTCTTTAGTATATAAGGAGTATTTTTACGCTCACCTCTGCTTCTGTTTCCATCTTGATCATTACATCAGGATCTGCATGTGAATATTTCTGCAACTGCAGAGTCAGTTGAGAATGTAATGTGTTTAATTCAGCGAGACGTTGTATTGCTGTACTTCTTTTCTGATCATCTTTCCGTCCTGCCTGCAATTCACATTCATATAATAAATAAATCATAATTTATTTGTTGTAAAATAAAATGTGTGCAATGCACTATGTTACAACATTCAACAAAAAGGGGATTTTCTCAGCTATACATCATGTGGAGACCCATAGTGCAGTTAACGTGTTCAACATAATCGTCCGCATAATATGATCGTTTCAATATTTTAAATCCATGCAACCATTTCGTCGGTCTTTTTGTCTCATAGTAAGATATCTGATACCTGAACCAAAGGTCCCAGGGAAGACTCAGCTGTTTTACTGTTTTCAGTCCGGATTTATGAGACAATTAACATCATGTCTCCAGAATGTAGCAACTTGCTGGGTATGTATTAAAATAATATAAGATACAAAAGAGAAAGGCAATCGTGGTTTCACTGGGTTCACGAATCCAGGCCCACGAGCACAGATGACCAGAGTACCAGCCAGAACAGGCGAGCCACATGGGCTTGCGACCATGTATGCGGGATCAAGGGGCTTATTGTGACTCAAGTCACTCTCATCACTCACACACTGACAATAGGTGGTTTCTGTGATATTTTTACCACCTTTACAATACGAGGAAAAACAAATATGTGTAGTTTGACTTTACCTTTTCAGCAATCAATTTTTCTTGACAAGCTAAATATTTCTTATGACTCTCTTCTAAATTATTTTGAAGCGTTTCAATTTTACGTTTTTTCTCATTCTTTGCTTTACTAAAAATAATAAATCCAATTATTATTATTAGACATTGTTTTAAACACAGTTTCATAATTTGAAAGATCGCAGTCTACGTGTTTATTTCTTTGACCATAGCTTTTTGAAAGAATTATTATACTTTTGTATATTTGGATTCATTCATTGAAATAGATTAAAAAAAAAAACTATGAATCTATCACTAAAATGTGTACATTATCTTACCAAAGTGACATTTACATACATCATTTTATATAGATTTTTAGTGGTTGAATAAAAAGTTGTTTAAAAAATTTGTTTAGTAAAATTTAAAAGAATTTATATTTTAAAATCATTCATTAAAACCGTAAATTATTGTAAGTATGGAAGGAGTTGTGCAGATATTTTTTTATCTATTGAATGGATGCAATTTTGCACATTGAAACCTTCGTCTAGGCATTTATATTTTATCTGGGTTGATCACATGTGTGCAAGTATTAGTGCATTTATGTTTATATTTGATATTTATTGAAACATAAAGAATAAGTAGGTATATAGTTACCTAGGATAGGCCCAGAAATATATGGAAGTTCCAATTTTATCCGTATCCACCAGATTATCATCCACCAAACCTTGTAAAACTTCTTTTACGGACTGCATCACAATACCTTTTTCCTTTGGCGCTATCTTCTCCAACTCCTGATTAATTCAATAAGAAACATGTTTTAGTATTGCGATAGAATATTAATAAGTAGAGACCTGAATTAATCGGTGTTATTTTTTAAGAAAAGCGGTGTTATTTTTTTAGAAAAGCGATGTTATTTTTTAAAGAAAGCGGTGTTATTTTTAAGTAACACCGCTTTAAATTAAAAGAAATCAACACAAAATTTAGAATTGCAAGTTCTATTTGCATTATAAAAAATAATATGTTTAAATAATTTATATTATTAAAATTACAAACAAATAGAACGTTGTTATCCTAAATCCTCAGCCTTTATTTTTTTTTTAATGAATATGCCCTTGTTAAACAAGTACATATACATCTTCCTACATTCCCTAATTCAGGTTCAGGTCTCTATTAATAAGTAATCAAATGTGGAGGGTCAACTTCGTGGAATTCCATTACCTATTTTTTTTTTTTTTTTTTTTACCTATTTGATATAACTTTTAAATAAAAACGCATTACTTTATATTCTACTTTTATTAATAATCACAATTTTGTGTCAAGAATCACCTTGCCTACATTGAAGAAGTTGTTACACTTCTATAAACTATATAACTACAAACTAATAAATAAAATGATAGCTCGTTCGCACAGCCAATCATGAAATTGTTAGTGATATTCCGAAAAACATAATCTTCAATTATCTCGAGAGGATAATTGAAGGAACTTATTAATTGATAAGGAATGATATCTCCTTAGCTTCAGGAAGAAAATTATATCCATGATATGGGTAATCACAATGATTTTGATTTTGCCGATTGACCAGATTTGGCCCCCCTGGATCGAGCAGCTCACAGTAATGATGTTGTTAATTTGGTTTGTAACAATTTTTTCAAACATCCAAATTAAGAGATGGGCATGTGGTAGACCTCTTTTCTGACATTCTATGAAATACATCCAGCAGTGAGTTTTTCCTTATATAATGTTCTTAGTAATGAGATCCATGATTCAAATAAATTTTTATTTAAAAACTTTCATTGTGAGGTCATGCCCCATGGGATGGTTGCTGGCCATAATTTCTGTCCAAGATGTTGAATTACACGTGAAAGTTATGAACGGTTCTGGACGTCCTCCGCAAATTTATGTCAATGCATCGTATGAACGGTGTGTTTCAGTAACATGTTGCTTGATTTGATTTCATTTGCTGATAACAATATATCTTCAGGTAATCTGTGTTCTGACAATTACAACTGCTTTTTTAGGGGCTCTTGGAGCATTAAAGTTTCATGATCATTCAACGGCGTTCTGTCTGCCCTGACAATGGCTTTAAAGTTGTGCACTCTTATTGTGGACAAATAATTCTCCCAACAATTTATAAAAAAAATGTCTGTTTGTTGAAATGATCAAAAAGTACTAATTTTTTTTTATATTTAATTCACAAAAAATGTTTTTAATATACCGGTCAATACCGGCTAATAGTAAGGATGTTTATTTTATTATTTAGAAAGAAAAAAAAAACTATCAATTTAAAATTATTAAGCTTTTGTTTGAAAATTGTATGTAAGTATTTAAATCAATTTTAGGAAAATTAAATTTAAATGTTTACTATTTTTAAAAAAAATTAAACACTTGTTTTTCTTTCTACATTTATTTTTACTCTCCAGAACTCTTGTTTTTCTTTCTACATTTATTTTTACTCTCTTTATATTATTTTATAAAAATAATATAAAGAGATTAATTACCTTGAGTTGGAAAAATTCCTTCTTCTCGTAAAATAGATCCAGCATTCTGGTTCTCTTTTCATCAGCACTGACTCCTTTTCTCTTAGACATTGCTCTGAAATATAATTTTGTAAAATATTTAATATTGGTAAGAAAAACTAGACCATTGAGCATTTTGTGTTTTTAATTATTTTGTTTTTATTAATATAAATAGTTTGAGATGCCACAAAAAATCTTTCTAGACATGTCATTAATAAATTTATGTCAATAATATATTTATTATTTGTCATTTAAATATAAGTTATATTGTCTTGTTTCAGTGACCAGGCTATGAAACAATTTTTGCTGCATTTAGATGAAACTCTGGCTCTAGGAAGAAAATTCATCTTACAAGAATTGGATGAAACTCACGTCTTCATATCGGCAGACATTGTTGAAACATTACAAGCGAGAGTCGACTACCTCATGGACCAAATCAGTTTCCCTCTTCACGAGAAGGGACAGTAAACAGTTAAATCAAAATAACAACAAGCAGTAGTTTTAATTTAAGTTAGTCTAACAAAATGTCGGCCAGAGAGTCGGGTAGGATAAAGGAAGCGGAGAAAAGAAGAATATTGGACGATGCTTCGAGAAAGAGGAGAGCGAGAAAAGCGCTGGAAGCTCTGGAACAAGATAACTTTCACGATGATCCCCATTCCGATTTGGTCATGTCGAAGAAGATTCCAAAGTTTCAGGACACAAACGAAATAAAGGCCAAGAGAAAAAAGACAAAGAGCGCTGAGTATTACAAGACGAGATTTCGAAAGTCTTTTGCGCAGCTACTGGAAGAAGATGGAGCTTATAATCCAGACCCACCCAATTATGTGTCGGCTCAAGTGCCACCTTCAAAGTAAGTTTAATTAAGTCTAATATTATTTGGAACATTTAATCATGAAGCCGTTACTTAAGTAGGCTTTTATTTATTTCTTCTATGTTTATAATTTTTATATTTATACTAGTGAGGCATGGAGATGGTAGAAGTCGCATAAAATAGAAGAAAAATTCATGTGGTTGATATGAGATCACTATAAGAATGTGAGTGAAAAAAGGATCTATGAGAAATGAGGATATTAGACGAGAATGTATGATTAAACGAGTGGGTTGTAGCCAACGCTAACCTCTCCACTACACAATGAAGCTTCCCTGCTAATATTATACTCTAATATCAATATGAAATCAAATAACTAAACATTGCCAAACATAAAAAATTTCTCCTGTTATATATATTTTTCATACAAAAATCTATTATTATGAACATAATTTTTCAAACGGTTGTATGTTTTTCTTTTAACGTTGACCAACTTTGAATGCAGTTTTTTGAAGATTATTGGTATTGTATCAATAGTTTAAACAAAATTTAAATATCTCAAATTTCCAGGTTGTGAGAGCATTTTTTCAGTTTTAACAGATGAATTCATAGAGAAATATTGAGAAAAAATGAACCGTTGTCTATCATACGTATGGTACCAATATTAAGTTCATCTCCTTTTAGTTTGATCTGTACAGAGGACACAAATTTTCATATTTATGTACAGCATACAGTACACGGATTACGGATAACGGCATACACACAAAAACATCACAATGAAATTCTAAGTATGCATTCTATACATGATACCCATTGAGAAATTGATGTAAAAAAAATACTCAAAAATTGTGAAATCATGACTCTCCACTATTCCATAGTAGTGGAGAGTAAAAATATATTGTAAATAAGATGAAAATAAATGCACTAAAGTGGTTTGGCCACATAGAAAGAATAAGTGATGATCGTTCGCCAAAAAAATATGTAAGGCTGATAAGAGAGGAATGAAAAATAGAGGTCAGCCAAGAAAATAAAATAAATTCACAACTTTAATAATTGAATAAAAATAAGTGTATTATTTTTTTGCACCCTATCACAAGCCGCAGCCGATTGCTTAATGCCAATTTTTTTCCAGGGGGGCAAGTCCAGTCAATCTGTGAAATCAAAACACTTTTGACTACCCATATATGGATAATCATGAGGGTTTTGATTTCACTGTCTTTAATAATATTCAATTGTTATTACTTTGATGATTTGTTTTTAGGTTTGTGGAACGTCATCTATGTGCCGTTTGCGGTTTCCCCTCCAGTTATACATGTCTTCCGTGTGGAGCCAGATATTGCAGCGTCAAGTGTCTGGGGACACATCTGGATACACGTTGTCTCAAATGGACAGCATAACCGAAGACTCGATTACCATATATCTTTATAATGTGTCAACATGATGTATTTATTGTATTGTATATCAATTGGATAAGCCACATGAATGTATCAAATTTAAATGTATATATTTTTTGTAATTAGAAAAATACGAATACCTACATATTATTCCATAAATCAAAAGGACATAACCAGTTGATTATGGCCTTATAAGCCGAAACCGTTATCGGTAGACATAAAAAAATACTTTTCAACATCTCAATAGAGACAAAATTGGAATATTATAGGAGAACCAGGAACTCAAGAAACCTACAGGGCTTACGACCTGTCATCGGCCGACCGCCGTGGCACAGTTGGTAAGGCGTTCGGTTTATTTGCGGGCGTCCTGGGTTCGATTCCCAGCAGAGGAGAAATTTATTTAAATTCATTTTAGTCGTAAATATTGCTTCTCTGGGCTGGAAACACTGGTTAGTTGGAAGAAATTGCCATACGGCAATAAACTCGCCACTTGCGCAGGGTGCAAGAAAGTGTTTATTATTACTATTATTATTGTCGGCTGGTTTATGTGATCACTTTATTTCAATTTCACCAATAATGTCTTCTTATTGAGTTCCATATCAATCCAATAGTTTTTTAAAGTTATATTTTAATCATGAAAATAAGCCGAAACATCATCGCCATCTATGAAGTAACGAAGAAACTTTTTTGTAACGCCATCTATTGAGAAAATGGTTTGGAAACAATGAATCCAATAGTCCTTATACATAATACTTCGGCACAGATTTCACCCCTGAACTGCGTCAGAATTATTAGTTCAATTTTGACTTGTTTATTTACTTGTACCAATGTGTATGTAAATCAAATATTTTTTTAGTTGTATAATGCATGTAAAACATTGGATTTTTGGAAAAAAAAAAATAATCGACAATGCAATAATATATGTTCATATTTTTTCTATTTATGGAATTCTACAAATGAGAAACTGTCTCAATCAACAGATTGAAAACTAATTATATTTAAGTGTTTACTTTAATGAATATTTTAAATTTAGGGATTAATTATAAATAAAGTTGATTTAAACATATTTGTTTATTTATTTTAAAATTGTACGCTGATGTGTTTAATGCAATCTATTTGTTTCGACCAATCAACATTTTTGTCAGGAAAGCAAACTGGGAAAGAATTATCAAATGAAAAAAGTCCCATGTTTAAAAATTTGCCATTATCAGTAAAGAAGTCAATGAAAATTGTTCTTTGTGGAAGGGAACCATCAAATTACATTTTTAATCACCCAATCTCTATAGTTGACTATTATCATGATGAATCAACAGACATGACAAAAAATGCTTTGTTTCTAAGGTCTGCATAATTAATAATGTTTGCTTATTATTAATTATACATTCAATTTTATGCACATTTAAAAGTAAAATACAAATAAATAAAATATTTTAGTGACCAGAAGATTTCTTATTTCAATTAAAGAAAATATATTTGTATTTCTTGAAGTGTACATTTACTAAGATTATTCTCAATAACCGGAAAAAGCTTCCTTACTTTAGAAAATACGATACATACCTTTGTTCAAAATTTTTCGGTGAACTTGAAATAAAATATTTGTTGCACTCTTTTCAATAATGTTTAAAGTTTTTTCAATCAATTTTCTGACATTTATGATTTTAGTTTCTGCCGCCTTGATTGAGCAAATGTTGCCATTGTAAAATATTATAAAAGACAAAGGCTTTACCAACATTTATTCTTTTCAAAGACAGATGGCGTACAACAAAACATAATTTCATTCAGGATGCAAACCTACGTTGAATAATAATATAGCTTTTCAATGAAAGGTGGCGGTAGTGCTAATCTAACAGAGTCGTTTCTTTGTATAATTTTCAATTACTTAATAATTATGTAGGTATATTGATGTTATCATTAAAAGCAGAATAATAATAGAGTATTGCGTATTATCGCCATAAAATAAAAAAGGAAACTTAAGTTTGTGTAAAACGATTGTAGATTTTTATGGAAAACATAAATAGTGTTTGTTTTTGACAGTTAAGGTACTTCTTACCAGAATACACAAGTACCAAATTAATTATTTAGTACCATTTAAGTATGGAATCGTTAGTTAATATCGACCTTCAGCCGTTTTGTGTTAGTTTGATCCCTTTGGCATACTTTATTTCAGGGGCACAGAGCACAATGTAATAATAACACTCAATCTGTGTAATCTATGAAGGTACACGATTTTTCAAGGTGGGGTGTTGCTCATTCGTCGGTGTAAGCGAGAAGTGCTTTTATCTAATATCTACGTAGATAGGTATCCATTTCTTGCAACATCATTCATTCATTTTATAACAATTGTTCGCATTGAACAACAGACATTATTACGAAATCGAATCGAATATTGAAATAAAATCTACGAAAACTTTTTAAAATCTTTCAATATTTTTTCACGGTAATTATTATTTCTTTGTTAAGTATATTAAACAAATGATTAGGTATTTTAAATACCATGCTCATATCATCGTCTTGTATGCTACCATATTGTTATTAATATAAATTAAATTATTGTAAATTTTACAAATAAATTATTTGTACAAATTAATGTTGAATATTGAGCGGTTTATAAACTCAACGTCGTTTTAATACAGAATTCATTTGTTCAAATACCAACCTAATTCATTTATAATATTTTGAAAAATGTGCCACAAATTAAAATATTTAAAGATATTTTTTGTATATATTTATAAATCTGTAGTAATCAATACAAACGTGTTATGATTATAATAAGTTTTTTTTAATATACAGTACTTAACTTTTTTGTTACTGCAATATATGTACCTACCTACATATATAATGGAAAATAAATAATTTCATTTCAGTTTTTTTCTCATACCTACTTTTATGGACATATATTTTCTATTTATTCTGTTTTCACGTTAATTATATAGGCTCAAATATATTCTGATTTGCATGATTTTTTATGTGATTTTTATTTTTTATTTTTTATTTTTTTATCTTCGAATTTTATTTCAAAATACAGAGTCCTATAATTAACAAATACCTTTTCTTCTTCTTCTCTTTTTTTAGATTCAAGAGTCTGCTATTTCAGGAATCATTCTTATTTAATTTTATTAATTTGTTGATCAGTATATTTAAATAAAAATCATTTGTATTTATTTAAATGTATAGATTTTTTTTATATGCTATCTAGTTATTTTGATAAGAATCATCATCTATCGGGGTTATTGAATTCTTCTTCTTCTTAGTTACAATCCTAAGATTGGTTTACACCGTTTCAGGATTATTGTTTGTGGAAATCGGGATTTTAAATCAGGATAAATTGAAAAAAAAATATTTCACCTGATAAATTATAAATTATCCAACTGTCGATTTGTTCAGGAGAACTTTGTTCTCTTAACATATCGACAATGTTTCAAGCCAGAATACGCGAGAATTGTATGGAGAGGTCTACTTTTTTCACGGCTTTTCCAACTTTGAAGTCAAAAAACACCAACTTAGAGGCTTCGCAGCATATATGTTCCATACACGGATTTACTCAGAATTCGGAGTAGAACATTTCGTGTGTCTGTGTGTGTGTCTGTGTGTGTGTGTGTGTGTCCCTTATAACTTTTGATCCGCTCAATTTACAGAGCCTAAAATTTCAGAATATATAAACAGTTACAGGCCTACAAAACTTTTATACTCGGAATTTTGAATTTTTGTTTCAGTCAGGGGTTATCAACTTTTGAATTTTTATTTTATTTTTCCATATATCTCAGAAACCATAAACGCTAGAACGCTGAAAATTGGTACAAACATAGACAAATACAAAATCTCAAATTAGTTTTTTCAAAAAAATTCCAGGATTTCTCAAACATTTTTTATTAAGAAAAATATTTTTTTTATGATAAATTTATGAGTTTAACTGCCTATATTTCCAAAACTTTTACAATTATCGAAAAAAACCGAAACACCCCAACGAGATAATTTAATTTTCTATAAAAAATATTAACATTGTAGTAGAAGATCTCAATTTTTTTTAACAATTTTTTTAAAAATTGAATTTAGTGACGACATCGCTTCATACATTTTGTATGGCAGTCGCCTATACAAAATATGTAAGAAGACTTAATAGTTTGATACTTCATCTCCAAACATACACATACCATCATGCTATTTGCATATTCTGGGTAGGAAAAAGGATCTTCCTCCATACTATCCTATCTTGACATACATACCTACATATGTTGTATAGAAAACAAAATATCTGAAAATATTCAATAATTTGTATCTATGGGTTTATAGTTTGGTACATATTCTTCAACTATACATACTATCGCTATCGACAGTTGGATCTCATGTGTTACATGCAACTAGTTGTATAAAAATATTTGTTACAGTTATTTAGAAATTGTTATTTTTTCTGATCACGAATACAAAAACATAAAACTAATTAGCCATCAAAGGGAATATTAAAAAAAAAAGAATAATAAAATTTTTCCTTAGAAATTTAAATCGCCAAAGTAAAAACAAATTCGCCAATTTTTTACTCTCAAGTTTTTTGGCTCTTTTATGTAAGTATTGGATATTGGTAAAATTCAAGCAAAATGAGTTCCAATTTATAATTCTATGTTGGATTGAACAGAGAATTCTATTTTTTAACAAAACTTGATAAACTATTTTAATTCATACATAAAATATAGATGTATTCACTTGAGAAAATATTCATATAGTTTAAGAAATAAAATATAAAATACCTTAAGAGGACATATAACGCTAAACTTAGAGACTGAA
This sequence comes from Molanna angustata, assembly GCA_963576475.1. NCBI lineage: Eukaryota > Metazoa > Arthropoda > Insecta > Trichoptera > Molannidae > Molanna > Molanna angustata. The sequence continues at coordinate 29,256,560 of OY754982.1, forward strand.
AACATGATATATTAAAACCGCCCAATGCACTATGAAGTTACGCTTTAGTAAGGGTAAATATCGCGTGCGTTTAAAAAGGTTTATACGTGATTTAAATTATCGGAAACCCCAAATTTGTTGATTTTTTTTGCATTTTAAGAACAAACCTTAGTTGAAATGAAAAAACTTTATCGGTCATTCACTTTGATTTTATGCACTCTTTAAGCACATAAAAGATTTATTTCTCTACGACACATGATTATGGAGTAATTTAACAAAAATGCTGTAAAAAAGGATATTTTTAGTCATTTATTTATGGGAATTTAGGCTGAATTTTAAAATTGTGTGACGAACATTCACTAGAGAAATGTTGAAAAGACTTATACTATTATTTCTAGAAACACACTGTTTAACATATTTGAGGGATTTGATTTGAAATTGAGGTGTTTAGGTTTACATGCCCCCTTAATATTGTATTAACATTTTTTACAGAAATTCGACATATTTTTATATTCATATTTTTTTTTGTTTTAGGTTAAATGCGGAAATATCTACAATATTAAAAACTTGTGTGTAAATTTGTGATAGTAACTATTTAATAAATAAAATTGTTTAAAATGTTGTTATAAATAATATTACTCCGAGGGGGATATAATGGGGAGTTGTGAATTCGCAGTTTTAAATGCTATTTTTTATTGTAGATACAACTAGTATCATGCTGAGATTGTATTTTGAAATTTTCATCACAATGTATATGTGTGTGTGTGTGTGTGTGTGTGTGTGTGTGTGTGTGTGCTGTGTACTATGTACTGTGTGTTATGTACCTACGGCGTATTTATTTTACTTTATAGATTGTAGACTCAAGTACTCATTCGATTATTTTTAAATTTTGCAAATTTGTATATCTAATACTCGTTTAGACCACATTAGATTTTGAAGGATATCTGAATAGTACTTCTCATTTTTTTAATTGTCAAATATTTCAAAGTGACCCCAAGCTCAGGAAATTTAAGATTTGATTTTTTTATTTCCAAATTGGTAATAAGGCACATCACTTTCCTAAAATGACTTGAAAAATTATCAAGTATTCATAATAAAATATTTAAATCAAAAATACATACACTCCAAGTCCCTTGCGGGATAGGCAGAGAGAACCGAACGCCACTTATTTCTATCTCGACACATCGCCTCGTCGACATTCATACATCGTCTTATACATGTTCATCTGTTGTTCATGCTTCTGACATTTCCGTCCGAAAACATTTCTTGAAAATGGTGAATAGGTATTTTCCATACAAAATTTTAATACTTTATGAAGTGACTCGTTTGTGAGGAGTTTTGCGTTCTCCACAACCCACTCGTATATAAAGTTTCAATGCGTATGTAGCTATATAATAATTCCATGTATTGATGACCTTGACTAGGTACGACATCTTTATTTGAGTAGCTCGCCATAATAAAATGATGAAATGTTCTCACAAAATTGAGAATAATTAATTTGTTAGTTTTATTTACCTTGAAGTGTTGGGTAATGTCGGGTCGTGGAGGTAACTAATGAAAGCAATTCAAATAAGGCACAATTCAATTAAACACATCATTTATCCTCCCAACTGTTTAATTATTATTACATTTTATTTTTGAAATAATACTATTGGTAGGCATTCTGTAATCAACAGGCAAATGATATCTCACATTGGTAGTTCAGCAATGAGGTTCACCACCCATTCTGAATGTGATGCCTTCATAGGTGTAACGAAGCTGGTGTGTGAGAATACACGCATGTATCGTGCTTTCTTTTATAAGGCAATGCACACCTGTCAATGCACATATTGTGGGCTATTCCGTGATGATCTGTATGCATGTATGCTAGAAAATTTTCTGCGGGCGTCCATGTATGTACATATGTATATTTGTAATTTTTATGCCATAAGTCTATATATTTTTTTTATTTATTGAAAAATAATAATAATATTACAAAAAAAAATTCTGAGTCACGCCAAGTCTAATTTTACAAAACTTATACTTACTCGTTCACAGTTCATGCAGCTCGAATGTGGAATCTATCCAGCAGCCGGAGATTATGAGATGACACTAATTTAATAGCATTCAAAAAGCGTCTCAAGTCACACTTTCTATCCACATAAACACAAATTCACGTCTTTTTCCCTTTATCCCTCTTCCTTTCTCCTCTCATATCCTCCATCCAATAAACATAGTGTATCTATCTGATGTTTTTTTTTCTTATTTTTGTTCTTATTTATACATATATAATTTTTTTTTATATTTATTTTGTATTTTTAATTTATGATTTTTTTTCTATTTGTATTTCTAACTGATAATGATATTCTTAACCTGTAACTGATTGTATTTACCATGGTGGTTGACTGGTAGAGATTGCCTGCGGGCAATAAGTCCGCCACATTGTTTAACTCAATAAAAGTCTTTTATTATTATTTATTATTCTATAAATGAAATGAAAAAAATGGTGTGAGATCTGTTAATTATATATAAAGCCACACCACAGTAGCAATTCCTTTTTTGCTTTCTTTTATATAATGAAATAAATAATTTGTTGTACATTATAGGTACCTAAGATATGTTTTGAAGAAGCGTGCAAGTATCCCAAGGCGTAAAAATCCTAAAAATAGGTAAATTGTTGTATTTTTAAGGCAGTGGTAGGTACAATAGTTTGTTTGTCCTGGCGAAGAAGCGAGTGATTTAAGGAAAATAATTAAATATTCTAATTTAACAAGTTAAATTTTGCTACAAAAAACAGCTGTAATTTATTAGAATATAGATACCGGCAAATAACGAGAGAAATCGCGTCGGCTGCGCAATGCGCAAATTTAGGCGTTTTGCTTGGTGTGCGAGCAAACCGCCTCTCTCCATGACATAAATTATCATATTATTTGTCGGAAACTACTTATTTCATATCAATTTCAAGGATTCCATGTTTTTTAGAATTTCTGGGTTTTCATTAATTTTTTGTGTTTTATTTTACTGTGTAAACAGACAGGTAAATTAGATATTTTTTTCTAATATATACATGTGAACCGGATAAGGGAGCAGGATAGAAAAGTAGGAAAACGTTGGAGCAGTATCTCTATGTATCCACGAAGTAAAATTTGTAGGTTTCCATGAAGTAAAATTTGTAGGTTTCTATGAAGTAAAATTTGTAGGTTTCCATGAAGTAAAATTTGTAGGTTTCTATGAAGTAAAATTTGTAGGTTTCCATGAAGTAAAATTTCTATATAGGTTTCCATGAAGTTTTGGTATCTCTATGTTTCCATGAAGTTTTGGTATCTCTGTTCCCATGAAGTAAAATTTGTAGGTTTCTATAAAGTTTTGGTTTCTCTATGTTTCCACGAAGTAAAATTTGTAGGTTTCCATGAAGTTTTGGTATCTCTATGTTTCCATGAAGTAAAATTTCTAGGTTTCCATGAAATTTTGGTATCTCTATGTTTCCATGAAGTAAAATTTGTAGATTTCTATGAAGTCGTAGAATTTATCGGTTTCAATGCATTTTTATCAATTTCGTTTTAGTGCCATTTACCAAAAATATAAAATAAAAATTTGTTGTGACAAAATAAGACGGATAAATAAGGTTAGGGATGTGAAAGATGAATAAAAGTATTTGTTTGCAGGTACAATTATTTTATTATGTTTATAATTCAACAACACTCAAAACCATTATATAATTTTAATGTTGAGTGTTACCATAATGCACGTCGATAAAATTAATAATTATAAGTTAACCATAATATTTCCTCTCCATGCTTCTCTTCTTTTATTTACTTTTTATCTTTTCTTCAATAATATAATCAATCAATCAACTCCTTACAGTCAAATATTATCTCAAATCAATTTGACAAATTGAAAATGAAAACGGTAACCATATTTGATAATTTGGTAAATTTACATAACATCGTTTATACCTATAAATCTCTAAAACATTTCACATTTTACGATTATCAATAATTATTTTTAAAAAACATATAGTGTTTCTATCTTATTCATTTCCTTTATCGCCTACATTCATACATTCAATAATATATATTTACATTCATTATTATTTATTTATTTATTTATTATTGTAAAAAAAGTTTTTTATCTAATATAAAAAAAAAACAATGCTGCACATTTTAAATTAGAAAGTATAAAAAATAACTAAAATATAATAAATTGAAGCATAAATCGAATTGTTATCGGGGACAGTTCTGTTGTATTTGTACAAATGGGGACAAGGTATTATATAATTCATCATATAATATATTATACTAAGTAATATAAATGAAAATAACTTTCAATATACAATTTTAATGAGATTTTGTATCAAAATTATTATCTAATACTGTTATATTTTATGAATTCTTATTTTTCCGTGGAGATTAAAATCACTTTCACATTAAAATTGAATCAGTGCGTTATTTCATTAAAATGTTATTAATATTTAAAGCAAATTTACATATTTGTGCTGACCAATACATATAGAACTGAAGGCATTACTGCTTTCGAAAACACTGAACTTTCTTTAACAGGAACAGTAGCCCAGAAATCAGTTTAAACAAACCAGGACAATATTATTGACGTATTTTTGTAGCTCCCTTATTATTCCAAAATAATTCAGATTTAATTAAATTCAGAACCATCCCAGATACACAAAATAAAAATGTACAATGCTGGCAATACAAATAATACATAATTATTATTGTAACAAAAAACCGTAATACATAGGTTGAAAAAGAAACAAAAAAAACAAATTTGTACACAACATAATACATATATTTATAAATTTATTGTTTTGGTTGAGCAAAGCAATACGAGGTCATTGTGGCGTATTACCTATTTATATATCCGAGTTCAGAACCATAAAATAAAAATAAAATATTTACAAAATATAAAAATAAATAAACGGTTGTAGCTAACGGAGTTAAAAATAAAACGTAAAATATCATAAAGCGTTCCTTTCGAATATAAAAATTAATACAAAATAATGCATAAAAAAAAACAACCATTGTGATTGTTAATCTTATCTTAAATAATGACGTACTAATTATTATCGATAATGAGTGAAACGTATGTATATTGAAACGTCGAGTGAATTGAAACTATTTTTTTTAAATAATACAATATCGATCCGATGCGAAAATAAATAACGGATTTATGATCTGTCCCATCACTAGACTGGCTGGGGTTACTATTAAGAAAAATAGACTTTATTAAGAGTAGATTTTGAATGCTTACAAACAAGTGACAAAATATTTATTGTTTTGTTGTATTAAAAAAATGAGTCTGGAACTTTCCGTTCATAGACAATTTAAAAAAAGAAAATAAGTCGACATATTTCATATACATGCCGAATTTTAAAAGTTAATTTCGTAAACAAGTAAAAACGTAAAAAAAACAAAAGTAGTAAATACAGATACAACAATGAAATAATAAAAGAAAAATACATTTTATAGACAAAATATTTTTTCTTTTTATTAACAAAAGAATATGGAAATAATAAAAAAAAAAACAAGAAAGATCAATGAGGTAAATAACAAGATTTTGTTTTCACTATAAAAATATCATAAAAGATCATGGATCATTTTTTAAAAAGAAAAATATGAAATGTAATGATTAAGCGCAAAAAATAAAAACGAAAAATAACAACATGAACAATAATACAATTTTGAAGTAAAAAAAACAAAAACAAAGAAGTATAATTACAAAAAAAAGTATTGATCAAATTTTAAATGAAACCAACATTAATTTAAAATTTTAACTCGATAAAAAATACAAACTAAAATGAATTGAAAATTCAATTATTTACGAAAAACATAGACCCCAAAAAAGACGAGTTTGAATTAAAAATGGCACATTTGCTCTCGTTCATAAAAATAAAAATAATCAACCATAAACAGAAAAGTTTCAATTCACAACTCAATACCATTTTTTTTGCATACGGTATAAAAAAATATTGCAGTCAGCATATTTAAAATTAACAATTGAATATTATAATAATTTTATATATAGACATAATAATAACTAAGATACAACAATAATAAATAAGAAAATTAAATTAGGATTACGTGGAAATAGGTCGACCCGTTATGGAACACGTTGGCATAAATATTAAGAAAATAAAAACAATTTTTAAAAGAGACGCATGTCTTTGACACACGTCAAATAATGAGACACAAAATATTTTTAACAATTTTAAGCCATTGACGGAGTTAAGGGTCGAACTATAATGATTATGTTGAGCTAAATACTAATATTATATTTTGTGGCCAATTGACACGCAGCAGTGACAAGAGAGTGTAATAATTTTATTGATTTCCGCCATCAAAAGACAAAATGAAACGAAGGACCATAATATCATTTTATTTTGCTAAGACATTTATATTATAAAAGGAAATTGTAGGCAGTTTTACTTATTAAGTACAAAAAAATAAGTTATAAAAAATATTTTCAATAAAACACAATATGAATCAACAAACACTCCCAAAGAGCGTCTCGAAGCCTTATTAGGAACATCAATCAAAAACGAGGTAAACCATAATTTATTGAAAAAAAAAATGATAATAATAAACAAAAAAAGTCGTAATCAATTTTCTGTAAGCGATCGTCGAAAATATAATGTATATAGCAAGTCTAAAAAAGTTTCGGTCAAAAAAAAAACATAAATAAAAAGGTTATGATAAAACCAACCACTTTGAAGTAAAAGGTCGTGACAAAAATTCACAAGTTACCGAAACTGAACGACACGAATTACCGAACAAACAGTTTACCCGAAAACTCTATGGCCTAGATTTTGAAATCGTACAATGGATTTTAATTTAACATTGTGTATGTGATTAAATTCAAGAACAGTATAATACGCTATTTTGCAACAGAGTGTACGGGAAAGATAATGCGACAATTATCATTGTAATATTTTTTCGTAGATGGCACTGCTCAAAGTTGAATGTAAATTGCATCACGATATTTTTTTTTACTAAATTTGTTATGTAAAAAATCTGCTAATTACGTATTTTTAAATCTGTCGATTTTTATTTAATTTTTACTGTCGGTAATAAATATGAAAATTTTTGGTCCATTAAGAGTATAAAATTTTTCAATTTACAAAAAAAATATATAGGAGGAACACCTTTACAAAATTGGTCATGAATAAAACAGCAAATTAAAAATAACTTAATAACAATTCAAAATTAAATAATAGATCGAGCTTGCTCCTCGTATCTAAAAGAAGGAAAAAAAGAGTGCATTTGTAAATTCTTCACAATACTTAAAATGTTTCAATAATTTAATCGATATTTTTAACAATTTTATTTTTTTAACTTGGCAACCTCGCAACGATTGATAAAATTGACGAAAATCATTAATGCTGGTAAAATAGATTTTTTTTGTTTTTTTAAATTAATTTATTGATAAATTTTGATATAATATGTAACATTATCATTATATTTTAATAATTAATATGTATATTTAAAAACTAATTTCGTTAATGATTTTACTTTAATATCACAGACGTTGGCATAATTTATACAAAATCTAAATAAAAAAATTGATCTTCGAAATACTTTGCCATAGATGATCGCGCGCAGAGTCTATTCTCCGACCGGACGTGGTATAGTCGCGTGTCGGAAAGTAGGCTCGCGCGCAAAAAGGCAAACTGACAATAATGATTAATTATATTATTAAGGACCCTCGTCGTCCCCTTTTTACACTCTACATTATGAAAAATTGCATAGATTTGTTTAATTGCCCATATTTATCGCTCAGCACTTAAAAATATTTTGTCTAATTAAATATTTTCTCATAAAAATAAGTTCCATTATTAAGATTTGATAACTAAACCATAGAAAATATTATACATCTCATGTGTCGGCGATTGTCTCTAAGCGGTAATATAATGTGAGGTCACCGTTAAGGAAGAAAGACTGCGAAATATCACCGAAATTATTTGAATTGTAATATTATTTTAAGACTTGGTGTTTCTAAGAACAACATAACAACATATTTGTAAAAACTTCCCGTTAATATTTCGCAGTTTTTCTATCAAGAGTTAAATGCCGACACTGGTGAGGTTTGAACAACTTATTTCAACATCATTAAATAACAATTATAATAGTGAACGTAATTCGGTTAAACAATTGATATAAATTATCGATTAAAATAATAATGACTGACGCGTCGTAAGGTGGTGTCGACGTCAAGAGCGACAGCAACACCTCACTTTGGTCCGTGGCGAAATATTTCTCTAATAGAGTTCTGCGGGGGGAGGCTTGGTGAGGGGGAGGGGGAGGGGACGGTGGTGGCGTCCTGCTCCCGGCTCACGTCTCCAGCTCCGCTGGCAGTCCTAGTCCGAGGAAGGGAGCCTGCTGCTGCTCCCCCGACCTCAAGAAGGCCGCTTGGCCGCACCCCTCCAGGCCGTACCTACTGCCGTCTTTATCACTCTTGCCGCACAAGTACATCAACTCTTCGCGGTCGCACAATTCTTTACCGTCGTCTAGCCTCAGGGCATCCAAGATTATCTCAAATTCAGACTTGCTAGGCCTCCTCTGCTGGAACCTCTCCCTGGCGGCCACGCAGCGAATCTTCGGAGATGGCTCCTGAGAAGTCGCATTGAGCGTCTGGAAGTAAGACTTGTTTTGGTTCAAGTCTAATTCCAGAATTTCTTCAAAGCCGGTCTCGAAGTCCGGTTTGGTCCGCGACGAGTCTTCTATCGCCGGTTCCGGAACTTCGGTTCTGGAGGGACTCCTCACTGGCTCAGGGTGGCGGTCGGAGGCGGGGGGAGGAGCTGAATCTAGAAGCGCATCGTCGTCGATAGCAGAGATGAGTCGAGGCGTGGAAGGGAGGTAGAATTGTGAGAGCACCTCATGAACGTCGCAGTCTTCCATCTCGCTAAAGGAACGTTTTCTCGACCTACACCTGGACTCGCTCTCCTTGCGGAAGCCGTAGTCGGAAGACTTATCTCCGTCGAGGGAAAATCCGTCAGAGAGACGATCTCCGTAGGACATGTCCATGGAGATAGGCGCGGGTGCGGGAGTAGGCAGTTCTGGAAGAAGTTCGTGCTCCAAGGAAGGCATGTTAGCTCCGATCGCGCTCAGTTCTCTGTCAATCGACTCGAGGGCCTTATCGAGAAGTCTCTGTTTCTGCTCCGAGCTGGGTGCTCTATGTCTGGGACTGCTGGGGGCGTGTTTCATTTGCTTCTCTCTTCTGACCTCGTCTTGAAGCTTGAAATAAGTATTGTTGATACAGACGGACCTCCTCAGATTACGGTCGGGGTCTTTGATTTTTTCTAATTTCTCCGTACAAATTTGAATGACTTTCTTCCTCTCCTCCTTGGCTCGCAGTTTGGCGGAGATCATGGAAGGGCGGGGACGGTCGCTGCGGGGCGGGAAGCTGCGCGAGGGACCGAAGATGTCGTCTTGATCGGTGGGGGCTTCTCCCGCTCCCAGCATCTCGCTGTCTAAAGCAGTGGGCGGCGTCATCCTGCCGCCCTCTCTGTAGATCTTGGCACTACGATCGACCTGAAACAATAATAAACCCATTGTTAATAATATTATCAATTTGCATACAATTAAGTAGAATTAACTCAAATACACTATAACAATAGACTAAGTTAACGAAAATATTGCGTCTATTTATTGTTATTGAGTTTTTGGTGACTTAATTTGCATCAGTTAATATGATTGTTGGAAAATATCGTACAACACCAGTGTATAATCCGTGTCAAGGGAAAACATCAGATTTAAAAAGAAGAGTACGGCAGTCGTGATATATTTTAAAATTGCTACGACCAAAAGGATCATAATTCAATATATTTTGTACAATAAAACTCAGAATCTAATAATAATTGCGCTATTTTTTTCATAATAAATCTCAAAGACATCGAGACCCAGAGCAGACTAAACTGGGTATCATTATTGTAGTGAAAACATGCTAGCATTGTTTCGCGCTGAACTAATTCGGCATTAGTTGACGTAGCGGCGTCTGTATTATGATTGATGGTCGAATAAAGTGAATACTGTTAATAAGGAATGCGACGATTATTCGTAGAATGAAAAATTTAGATACCGTTAGTGATGAATTGAGCGTCTTCCATTATTTTTATTCTCATTGTGGCAACAATAAGCGAATCGTATATAGGTAAGTACATTATGGTCGAGCAGGGAGCAGGCAGTGTGGTAACCGACCGCGACAGCAGCGCTGGCGAGATGTTGTGTGTGGAAATTAGGAACTAATTCGTGTCTATGTAACGGTACGCAGTACACGGTACAACATACGGCGAATCTCGTTCGTCCGTTCGTTCGCTTACCGTTCGCGTCATTGTTCTCTTCATTGAGCCCGTCTGCTGTCCGTTGATTGCATCTCTTTAGATTTGCGGTGTCATAATTCAGATTCAAATTGCGCGATTTGGTTAGCGTTTTGAGATTTTTGGTGTGGCCAGTCAGAGGCCCGCGAAGGAGGAGAACATACGTCATTTGAATCCTCTTAGGTCATTTTGAAAATATATCTGATATTCAGCTAAAGAACAGTGAAATAAACAAATAGGAAATCAACGCGAAGTTTATGTTCAATTTTTTTCGGTCAACAATAACAATTAAATTCCAACATGATTTTTTTAAGAAGACAATAGACATGTACAATACGATTGAATATTGATAAGATAGTGAGGTCGTTAACATTGTGTAAATTCGTTTAAAATGATTCCATGACTATAATGACTCAAAATTTTATTTTTATCATTAGAAAAAATACACATAAATAAACGAATACGGTTATAGATTTTAGGGATTGTTAATTCCGTTATTTTTATGTTCCCTTTTTAGACATTTTTATACAATAACTGTCTTATTCATAATATTTCCTTAAATTGTTTTTATAACTAGAAAACAGTATGACATCTTATATTCTTGACTATTCATAATAACATTTACATAGTAATATAACAATGACGTTATCATGTTACTGTTTGGGCTGACAACGTCGCAATTCATTCATGTTTCTCCGGTGATTTGACATTTGTCGATGATTTGAAAAAAAAAACAACAATTTCTTATAGTGCGCATGCTTTAATTTTATATATTATTTCGTGAATATATCTATTTAAATAATTATATAATGAAAACCCGAAGCGAAAACTGAAACGATAATGAAAAAGTGAGTTACCTTAAATCAATATAGACATTCTCAAATGATCTGTCAGTGGTTATGACAAATATTTTTTTGTTATTCCTTTACGTCACATTAAGGCTCGAAACGATACATTTTGATCGTATTTATAATTATCTGTTTTTTTAATTAATCTTTGAAATAGAATAGAACGCAGTAATAATGTTTACAACATTCTGCATTTATTATTTTTGATGAAAAAGAATAACAAAATATTAGCGAGGCTTCACAAACGCCAAAACATATTGACATGTAATTAGTTAGTGTATTCTATGCATGTAATGCGACCTTCGGCAAAATTCGGGAATGATCGGAAATGCTCGGTCTCTATAATATTTTAATATTGGTGTAAAAACTACGTAGATATGTATGTCTATGAATTTAGATGTCACAGAAAATAGATAGCTTTAAAGCATTAATAATAGGAATATTAAACCTCAGCATTTTTTACTAACAGCATCGTATTTGACGTTTACGAGTATTTTATTACGAGGCGTGTTTGCACAAAAAGAGGCCCCACGCTTTTACTATCGAAAAGTCTTTACAATAGGCAAATATTTTTATTCCCAATATGAATATACAATGTGTATTTCCCTTTCCGAAAAGACACAATGAAAGTGTAATCGAAATATTCCGAATACACGTCGTTATATAAACAAAATTATATTTATTGCACGAAAAATAAGTGTAAACAAGATTGAATATTATTTTCTAACGTCTCAGAGTCACATCGTTTTGTGCACAATGTTTTTTCTACAATCAATCAACATTATTTATATTATATTATTATTATTATTTACAAGATATTTAACATCATGTACAGTCGTAAAACAATCAAATCGATATATTGTAGTCGTAAAAACAACGTACGTACTTATTTCATATCAACTCTGATTTTATTATATTTATTTATGATGATATACTAAACCGCATTTTATAACTTTTAAACATCTGACGATCGACATTAATAAGAATCGTTAAAGTATAACATTAGAAGAACTTCAATTATTGTAATTAAACACTAAATTGTCGTAATAAACACTATTCCAGATATGCACAAACTAAAGCAGTGTAAAAAAAATATAGCGCTGTTATTTTATACAGTAAAAAAATATGAATATTTTAATACGAGCTCGAATCTGATGAGTACTTAATTAAAAAAAAAATATTTCAATTAATCTATTTCAAAAAAGTGTATTTAACATTATCTGAGAACAAAGTAAAAACTCAAGAATAAAAGAAGTACCTATATTTAAGTTTTGAGACTCCACAATACCTAATACCCCATATTCAGTAACTATTGTAATTAAAAAAGGAACTTTCTAAAATTGTGGATTTTAGATTTACGGTCTTATGGCAGCGTTATAAAATATCAACTTGGACTAAATGGAATAGGAACGTACCTTTATGGGACGGAACGTTCTTAAAAAGTTACTGAATTAGACGTATTTTGAATAATTATGAAAATGATGAAAATTTCGGCCAGTAAAGGTATGTTCCTATTCCATTTAGTCCAAGTTGATATTTTATAACGCTGAAATAAGACCTTAAATCTAAAATCTACAATTTTAGAACGTTCCTATTTTAGTTACAATAGTTAGGTAATAATTAGGGGGTAATATATATAATAGTTTGATATACCTAATTAATCTACAAACATACATCATGCTGTTTTCATATCCTGGGTAGGAAACACACCTAACTAACCTCCATACTATCCTGTCCTGTAATATATACCTACCTGTATTATAGAGAAAACAAAATACCCTAAAATAATTATTAATTTGTGTTTAAGTGTTTATAATATAGTTTGGTACGTATTCTTCAATTATGCATACTATCGCCATGTTGGATCTCATGTGTTAAATGCAACTAGTTTATTTGAAATATTTATATGTTGAACATATTAGTGTTTCTGTTTTGTTAATTCGTATTTCGAACATGACTACGCGCCTCGATACATTCAAAGTAATAACTGGATTATTATAAACTGAAGTTTCTTATTTGAATATTAGAACATCAATATGCTTAAGTTATGTTTCAAATTTGATTACGACTCAGCATAGGTAAAATATAGATAATATTATAATTTTGTAATATTATGATAGATGTATTATTTCAAATTATAATGTTGTTCTTTGTTTGAATATTGTAGTAAATGAGGAATATTAGGTATATGGTTTCCGTTTTGCTATTTTGGATTTCGAACATGAATATGCATCTCGATGCATTCAATGCTATTATTTAATAATTTTGTTCTTCATTTGAATATCTCAATGTTGTACCTATTTAATTAAGAATGTGTTTCTGTCTATTTATTTTGAACTTCGAACATGATTACGCGTTTTGATGCATTTAATGCCATAAACTAATAAATTATTTTGATATTCGAACGTTTCAGTTGTTTAAAATTATATTACGACTCAACATAGATAAACCATAGACAATATAATATTATTTCATATACTGTGGTTCTTTATTTGAATAGTGCAGTGTAGTGCCTGTTTAGTTTATGTAGTGTATAGGTATTATGAAGAAAGGAGGACGGATGATAGCGTGTCGTGTCAAATCGGTTTTACTTTCCCAACAAGCGAAACTTTCTATCGCTAAAAAATGTAACAGAAGCGTCTCACCGCACGCCCCCTCCACTCCACTCCCCCCTACCTTCTACATAGCCATAGACAACGACGAGTTCCGCGACTAACCAAACATTGTTGCCACCGGAAAAAAAATAAAAACATAATATTATAAAATGATATGGCGAAACTAATGGATGACCTTTCTTGACATAATTCAAACTGCAAGTAAAAAAAACGGCTTTGTAATGTTACAAATATCAATGAAAATAATTTTATTTATTTTAGTCTTTAGAATATTTTAGTTATTATAAAAAAATAATAAATTACTTGATATCTGAATAATCATTAGACCTATTTTTTTATTCGGTTTATATACTTACAATAAAGGAGGCATAAAGGAGGGTTAGTTGCCATAAGGCAATTGCTTCTAGCTAACGCAAACAACACGAAGCCCCAAAAAGTTGGTGCAATAATACCTACCTATAATTAGTAGGTACCTAAGAAAAAGGAAATGCTACACTAAATAGACATAATATAGCAACGACGAAAGGAAAGAAAATATCGAAGAACGAAAATTGGTTATGTAAAAGGATAAAAATATAGTTCCTACTTAAAAATAATCAAGGAAAATGTTAGAGTTTGTTACTATGAAGGAATCTATATTATATTTGAATAGGTAATAATACTAAAAAAATAGTTTAAATTCGATATAATGCGAACGTGTCAATATTGTATGTACGTATCTACGATATTTGCGTATGTGACCGTCATATTATTACGTCAGTGCAAACGTTAAAATGATATAATTGCGCAGATGTCCGCGTAAATGTTCACACCAGACGAGGAAAATGTTACCAATGACATATTAATTTTATATTCATATTGACAGGAGACGGGCAACACTACACTTTTTACTGTCTATCACAGTAGATTATGTAGATGTAAAAAAAATGTATTTTTTTAAACGAATCGATATGGGGTTCTTTCGAGAATTGTCTAGTGAAAAACCAAATTCAGTAAAATACCAATATATTTTATATATCAAATATAATGCAATATTATAATAGGGAATGAGTAATATTAAGGAATGGACGGGCTTCAGAAATGTGAAATAGATATTCCGGGCAGCACAGGACAGACAAGGATTCGCCAGAGTGATCGACAAAGTTGAGGGTCCCTGACAGAGCACCACAAAGAGAAGAAAATAATATATGCAAAGTTGTATGAATGTGGGTGAGGCGATTAATTTATTTATGTAAAGACAGAAGTGTGCGGCGGTCGGTTCTCTGTGCCTACACCAATAACAGGGAATATATTGTAACATTTTATGTATATTAACTAAATACTCGAAAAAATGTATTAACTATAAAAGCAAAAAGAGTTTTTGTTAAATATTAAATTTAAAAAAATAATACACAGAAATGCGAGTGCATCGTTTATTGTTTATTCGTCACATGTTTTTTTTTATTTATATATTTATTTATCTACCGGCAGATCAAAAGTAAAAGTTTTTATATGGGAATTTCCTCAAACCGAATTATTAAATTATTCACATTCGTATATATTTTTATGAATAAAATTAAATACGCGTAAGTATGTTATAATGAAACGCGTTGGAATTCTAAAGCTACAACTTTCTAAGGCCGTGTACGTTCATTAGTGTAAGAAAAACATATTTATAATTATGCCTATAGGTACACTTAGTTACCTACAATGTGTGTATTTTAATATGGTTATTTTGACTAGAAACGTAATATTAAATATTGCTACTTTTTAACTGAATTACATCAATAACAAAAGAAATTAATTCCTTATACCTATTAGCACAAAAATGCTGTAAATTTACTTGTACAAAACAGAAAAATGCTGAAATTGTACTTGTACAAAACGAAAATTCTGAAATTGTATTGTACAAAACCAAAAATGCTTAAATTGTGCTTGTACAATACAAAAAATGCTTAAATTGTACTTGTACAAAACAAAAAAAAAACAAACACAGGCAATACATAAAGCAAATCGGATAGAGTATAGGAAAAATAAAGAGAGGATGATAAGATAAAAATTAAAATATATATGTGGAAGGACTACTACTAATAATTCAATAGGTACATCCATCATCCTTACTACTTCTTAGTAAAATAGACCTCACAACCCCTAGACAAACTGCGCCCCGTGAACAATATGCGTCAAAAATCAGGAAAAAAAACTACAAACTTGGCCATTTCTTTCGCACGCAATGCAATCGAAAAATAAATAAAAATATTAGAAAAATGAAATATACTCGCTAATTTCAAAATATCACAAAAAAACCACGATAAAAAATAATAAACAACTTTATTTTGGTATGATTGAAATATGTATTACGTAGTTTATTTTTTTGATATTTTTGTGTTATTTCTTTTTAATTTTTTTTTATTTTATCAATTTACTTTTTACTTAACATTTACTTTACTCGGGTAACTAACAGGTACTTTGTCAAATATTAATATTATAACACGCACTCAATAACGATTAATAATTGTCTCACAGATCCAGACTGAAAACACAATTAAAACTGTGTCTGCACAGGGAATCGCATCCGGGACCTTTGGATCAGCAGTCAGATACCTTACCAACTGAGACACGAAGCCCGATAATTTGATAGGTAGATAAGTATTTTATCTTTTTTTTTCATGTTTAATATTTTTTTTATTTTGTATATTATGTAAAAGGCTGTTATGCCGTAAATAATAAGACATAAATATGTAAGGATAGAATTGACACATCGCTCGTTTGCGAGAACAACGACATAAGTCAAAAAATTCAGAAATGTTTTGTTTATCAATATAACAGTGAAACAACGACACATGTGCTGTTTATCTCGCACTAATAGAGATATTGTACTGAGAATTTGTGACAGCACAATTTTTTTACTTATTTCGTTGTTCTCGCAAACGTGCGACATATGTGCTTAGTACTAATACATTCCGTGCTGGTGTTTGTATAAATGTGCAGTGATGTGGTACGGTGTGATGGATGTGTTGTGGTGTGTTATAGCAAGAAAGTAGCAACGGACGGCAGCATTCCACTCTCAAAATAATACTTGTGGTGTGTATACCAAACTAAATGAGTGGTTGGTTGGTCGTCTATTATTAGAAAAGTGCTGTACTCTTTGCCGTTTTGAAACCAGATCGATCTCACGACAAATAACACACACACACACGTAATAATCTAATGATGTGACTGACAAATATCAGCCAGTAACCTAACCTACGTGTGTATTATAGAGGAACCACTGCCGCGTCAATAGTAACGAACACGCGTAAATATCAAGACATACGGACGTCAACACACATTTGTATATTATATCGTTCCACGATGGCGCACCCGGTCGTGAAACATCGATGGATGAATTACGCATACCATCACGCAATGTCCCTATTTGGGTAGGTAGAGATAATCGAACGCTATACAATACTATCTATTTAGAAGATCATAACCAACCAAATTGGCTACTTGCGTTTTAGCCAAACTTTTGTTATCTGTTTCAAAGGTTTTTTGTTATTTATGACTATACTGTTTGACTGGTTGCACAAAACATTTGGTTGCACAAAACCAAATTTTTTGTAGTCACTATAATTCGGTTAATTTTAACATGAAATTTTGTTACTTACTATTAATATTTTTTTTCAGTGTATTTAAAGTTTATTTACTTAATTGTTTTTTTGATGAAACGTGACAAAGAATTTGAAAAAAAAAATATTCACGCTCACTCTTCTGAAGATTTTAGCTCTTAATTTAATTGAAAATACTTATTTACTGTCTTATTAGTACATTATCAACAGTCTTGGATCGAGACAGTTCCAGTCTAAAACAAAGAGAGGGGAAAAATACACCCGCACACCTGTCGCTGGCTACCCCACAGTGTGGGATATGCCGTGAAGGTATGAATGGATGAATTAAGTTAATAGGGTTTGGATGATATTTAATTACATTTTAACAATTTAGTAATATTAATATTAAAAAAATAATAATGTGTCTACACAGGGAATCGAACCCGGGACCTTTGGATCAGCAGTCAGATACCTTAACAACTGAGCTACAAAGGCCGACATTATTGTATGCTCCCTAAAGGCCATTTAAAGGGCACTGTACAACTAAACAGTGGACCGTATATTTGACTGTCAATGTTATTACCTATATATGCTCCCTTAAGGCCATTTAAAGGGCACTGTACAACTAAACAGTGTACTGTATATTTGACTGTCAATGTTATTACCTATATATGCTCCCTTAAGGCCATTTAAAGGGCACTGTACAACTAAACAGTGGACTGTATATTTGACTGTCAATGTTATTACCTATATATGCTCCCTTAAGGCCATTTAAAGGGCACTGTACAACTAAACAGTGGACTGTATATTTGACTGTCAATGTTATTACCTATATATGCTCCCTTAAGGCCATTTAAAGGGCACTGTACAACTAAACAGTGGACTGTATATTTGACTGTCAATGTATGTACATGACCTTCTCTACAGTTTTTTCTGTTACGAAATATTATTAACACGACATAACACAATTCTAAATTTAATAATGGCAGTGGTGAGTTGAAAATAATATTATTAGATATAACTGTAAACGTTTGACAACAACAACAATAATAATTGTATCTAAACAGTTACCTATACAGTATGATTGGATAATTACTATATTATTTGTGACGAATGGACATACAAACATATGTACATACAGACAATGTTACAACAGCGACATTTTAACTTGAATCGTGTGAAATGCAGACAAAATGGAAGTACGGTTATTTTAAATTAGTACATACTTATATAACAAGTATATACCTACAATCTTCTCGTTTGACTTACATATGTGCCAGCGACCAGAGTTTGAATACCAGCGACCAGGAGCGAAATTTTAAAAAGTATTTCTCACGCAAATGATGCGCCTCTAGGCGATAACTAGAAACACAGGTCTTTTGGAAGGAATTGCCATTCGATAATAAGCTCGCCACTTGCACAGGGTGCAATTAAATGCTCAAAATATACATTTAAAGGAGAATAACAGCAGAAATAAAGTGATGAAACGATGCATGCGTATAAATGAAGTCAAAAGATAAGTTTCTTATTGTATTATCACTATTTAAGCAACGCAATGTCAAAACAACGAATATTTGTTCATGGAGCCCTCTAGATTAGCAGAATAAAAGGTTCTCACTAACAGACTCTAGAATATGTATCATCAGATTACAGATCAACATTAGAATCGTACATTATATTACAAACCAATTTCTTAATAGATCGTCACTTCATAGATGGCGATAGTAATTTCAGCTTATTTTCAAACAAACAGATTTTAGTGATTAAAATATGTAGATTTTCATGATCAAAAATTGGATTGATAGAGAACTCGATAAGAAGGCATAATTGGTGAAGGTTGCGCAAGCGCGTAAAGTGATCACACAAACCAGCCGATGCCAGGTCGTAAGCTCTGTAGGTGCCTTGAATTCCTGGTTCTCCTATAATATTCCAACTTCGTCTCTATTGAGACGACAAAAATTAGTCACCAACATTTGAGTTACAACGGGATGGCAGTGAGGCGTATGGTTCTCTTTGTCCATTCAAAAATATGAACAGCTCGGTACCAATTAAGTCAGTTTAGGATTGGTTTATTTCCAAACCGAACATAATAAAAATGATATCCGTCTAAAAATGGTTTGGCCCACAATATTACCGAATGCTTGATATTGAATGGCTTGTAAGCACGAAGTTCATAGTTTAATTAATTCCGTTACAATTTATAACACACGCTTAAAACATAATCAAATTTATTATTTAATCGCGGAAATAAGTAAAAAGTGTCATTGACACATTTTTAAAAAGTTATTGCGTGTTTAAAGTGTGGAACTGTAAAAATGTCACTCAATTTATTAGACAGATACTAAGGAGGTGACATTATACGGGATTTATCATTTATAATTATTAATGTTAAACAAATTAAAAAATAATCGTGATGAAATTTTAAATTAACGAATCAAAGACTATTTTATCTAATTCAAATAAAGAACAACATCCATAGAATCAAAAAGTAATTACAATTTCAAATTACGTAATAAGCACTGTTTACAGAAACTATAGAAGTCGCCATAGAGACAGTTATATGGACCAGGAGATCAGTGACGTGCGCTTTAGCAGCTACCAAGAGATGAAGAGGCTGGCGGACAACAGAGATATGTGGAGAGATGGAGTGTGCGGTGCAAACCAATCTAAGGATTGTGGCCCAGAAGAAGAATATTAGATATGTAGGTACCTACATACGTACATGTTGTTTTCAAATAAAGAACAGAATTAAAATTTCAATTTAAAATAACTTATTTAAATATTCCATTATAAATTTTACATTATGATTTGTTCCTAATTTTCGGAGACAATTTCTAAATATAAGTAAGTATATTCATTTCTATTTTCTTTTTGAATATCCTATATTTTTGTTATTTTAATATTATTTTAAATTAAGAACAACACTATTCTATATGAATGCAAAAAAAAACTGACAATTTCGACATTATTCTATAATTTCAAATAAAGAATTAGACGCTCTTTGTCGTATCAAAACGTCAAATGAAATGATTTTTTTCCACCGGGAATCAGAAAAGAACACGTAATACTCAAATCAAACATTTATACAATAATGATAAAACAAATTATTTTGAAAAAAAATAGCGATCGACTAAAATATGTGACGTCATTTTACTGAGAAAATTTTCAATTATAATAAGTATTATCAAAAGATTAAAATTCTCAATTGACGTCACACAACATTAAAATAATTATACTTAAAATGTCGACATATTCACCGGTTTAAAGATAGATACGAAATCTAATAATAATTTTCCTTAACAAACTAAGCATATTAATTTATAACATTGATTTGGTTTCCTGGAATATCATAGTATCGAATTTGTGGATGAATCAATAAATTGTATCACAACATTGAATGGTGTGAAGCATCGGCATGGAATAGTGCTTCAAATCTTTTATATTATAATCGTTTTCGTATATTATAATCTTTTTCGTATATTATAATCGTGTTCGTATATTATTTTATTTTATTTTATTAGCTTCTCGGGCAACTAACAGGTACTATGTCAAATAATTATTTAACATGCACCCAATAACAAGTTGCCACATTCTGGAGACTTACGATATTTATCGTCTCACAGATCCAGACTGAAAAATATAAATCAAATAATAATAATCGTTATAATCGTTTTCGTATATTATAATCTTTTTCGTGTATTATAATCTTTTTCGTATATTATTATCGTTTTCGTATATTATAATCGTTTTCGTATATTATAATCGTGTTCGTATATTATAATCGTTTTCGTATATTATAATCGTTTTCGTATATTATAATCGTATTCGGAAGTCCCGTAAGAGCCGGGTAATCAAAAATACAACAGGCAACAATAACATCTCATATTGCAATTCAGCAATGATGTTCATCACAAATTCCGAATGTGGTATTTTCAGGTGAGATGAAACTGGCATGTGTTAATAGGGGGATACATGCATGTGTTTTACTTACTTTTATGACACACGCACACATGCTGGTTGCATATGACGTAATGGTATGAATGAATGAATATAATTTGTTATCAATTAATCATTTTTGATCGGTGTTAATCTGCGCGATTTAAGGGGAAGATATATTGGAATATTTCAAATATTTTGATCGATATTCACAAAACCTTGTATATGTATTTTCTTTACTCTTACACGTGTATCATAATTTAAAAAAAAAACAAACAAAATACATATAACATATGAATTTAATCATGTGAGTAAAATGACGGGTTCACAGCACCTGTGTTTGAGATTTCAACGTATTCCGAATTTTTTTTTGACGTTTGAAGTTAAAAAAATAAGCACTTGAAAAATCTTTTTCAGTGATAATTAATGTTTTACCATCACGCCATGTGCCCCAGAGGATAGGCAGGGAGAATCGAACCCCAGCCTCTTTTGACAGACAGTTTTTCGCTTCATTCATTCCAGCTTGAGACATATATTTCCATCTTAGAGCAACTATTAATATCCTAATTTCTTACACTTTAAAATGTAGTATTTCGATCTAAGTATAAATGAATAAATAAATAAATAAAAACAAATAAATTAATTAATAAATGTGTGATAACCAGCTACAGGTGTGCGGGTGTGAATTACCTTAAAGAAGGAAGCACGACACGTGCGTGTATTCCTACACACCAATCTAGTCTCGCCTAAAAATGCACTTAGATAATGGGAGGTGAAACTCATTGCTAAACTATGTGAGATGTTATATTTATGATTACCCGGCTCCTACGGGACACCCGAAAACGATAATAATAGAAAAGGTGGAAGCACTATTCTAAGTCGGTGCTTCACGGCAAAAACTATTAATTAAAGTGAAAATAAATTATTATAAAAAATTACAGAATGAAATATTTAATGTACGGTGTGGTACGAAAAAATATTGTCCATGTTTTAGCGTTACGATATTTTCTATGCGAGTAGTTCTTTGTGTCTCGCGTGACACGTCAAAGTATCGGTTGGCTATAAATAAACAACGCTCATGTAATGTAACTCATTTCATAATAATATGTATGTACGCAGCGAGTTATATATTGGATTGTTCGGAGAGTCATTATGTTTTTTTATTGTGAAAATAAAAGACGAAAAATAAACAAAGCGTTTCGAGTGATAATTTTTAATCTATATTTCATAACTAAAATATACACATGAACGGTCTAATTCAATAAATTTAATCTCTCAACCATTCCATCTGGTTTTCCAAAACATTTTAAAACCAAAATTGTCGGGATGATATTTTGCAAATCAGTTTTGGCACTAGCGTTTTGTCAACGAGTCGAGTTTTTTTTTATCTTACTCGAAAGTCATTTTTATCTTTTCGATAGTAAAAAAAGGAAAATTTAACAAAAATGCCGCTTTCGACACATTTCATAATTGATAAGCCACCAAAAAACACAATAACGCAGAGTCAGATAAACTTTTTTTACAAACTTCACTATATCAGCTGTCATTTTTTTCACAGCCAAGTGTTTGAGTAGACTTTGTAAAACTACAATTAATACCCGTTGGAAAAAGAAATGAAATGAACTTTTCCAACAACCTACGGTTAACTATAGAGAAAGACGCGGTTTAATTAATTTTCAAATCAAACTGTACCTCGTCTTCGTAATTAATAATAACGAAATAATATAACGAAGCTATGAATTGTCTAATTAAAGTAAGAAAAATACGAATAATGAAGAATAAATGACATAATAATGTTGGCTAGCAAGAAAATAACGAGGAGTTCTAAATGGCAAATATCATTCGAATAGAATTATAAATTCCTTTGGTCCTTCGAGCCGGAATCGAATTCGATATGTTCGAATCCGGCTCGAAGGACAAACAGAGGACAAGATTTATTTCAAGTAAAGTTGACTTTTTTACACTCATAGATTAATTTTCCGTTTAATGAGAGAACACGACATTTTTTACTGGCAAAAAAAACGAGAAAAATTACGTTTCAAAGGATAATTGTTTCGTTAGGTATAGGCCTTTTCAACTGATAAAGTTAAGTATATATACTAAAAGAAAACGAGAAAAGAAGGAATAATTATAGAAAAGTAATAAAAGTTGAAAATAACAAAAATAATAAAATGCATATTGTAAAAAATACTTTTCCAACAACTAAAAAATACACACAAAATAATTAAAAAAAAACACACAAAAATCAGTGTACATTTATACAAAATAAAGTGGAATAAGAAAGGGTAAGCCAAATATTACCTACAAAGGGTTGTGTTGCAAATATCTCCCTAAGCACGTTTTTGAAAAGGATATATGTAGAGGGGATGTGTACTGTATAGTATGCATAAATATAATATATACAATGTCGAAGGGAAGGAAGGGTCTGGTGTAAATGTAAGCCGAAATATAGAAATACCAATTCAACAATAATTTATTCTTTCTTGTGTGACCATTCATCTTGAACATGCAGTGTTATTTTGAACGAGCAGCTATGGGTCTGAAAATCAGTGCACCTCACGTGATTTTAAACATGTTTTATCACTATGACAATATATGCTCTTCTTTTTTCTTATATTAAATCATAAATGTATTGTATTGTTATTATTTAGGTTGTCAATATCGTTAAAAGTGTATAATTTATTGAGTAATATAAAAACAAATAAGCAGTCAAATACATATCATCTTGAAATAGTAATATAACAAGATATCTTTAACAAAAAACACATATAATCGATGTCGTTTGTGATAAACAATTTTATGAACGAGCTGCTGCAACTGATCATTCAGAGCGAAATAGAGGGTCGAAGAGGATTCGGCAGGAAGCAAATATAGATAGCTTACGTTGGGGGATCTGACGCGACAGTCCAAGATGATTATAATTTATAGATGCACATAAAAGTTCTTAAAAAAAGGACAAAGAAAAATTATTTTAGCTGCTATTTCCACCTGTGCCTAGAGCTTCTAGATGGGTGGCAAACTACGTTCATTTCGTACGAAACGTACACTAGTAAAAAATAAGGCAAATCACAAAGTACTGTATCGCTGTCGGCAAGGACACCGGCTGACAACCAGTCCGGTCCGGTCCAGTCGAGCCGGAAGGCGAGGGAAAGTCGTCGCGATAGTTCTGCTAACCAACACTAGACGGAGCTGTCTTCGTCGGGATTGTTCTGCCGCTGTTGTCGTAACAATAATAAAATGTTAGGAGGTAGGTAGCCCAGATAGTTGCAGTGTCTTCGCAGCGGTAGATGGCGTATCGAGGCCATTAACACTCACGACGCGACGCCAATATTTCGTTTCACAGTCGCCGACATGTAAATTTAATATTACACCGCTAAGTATAACGCTATTTTACGTCTCTCGATGGTAAGGATTTTGATTTTTTTGACATGGTTACATGGGAGACCTTGGGTATTGAGATTTTGGTCCATTCTACTCTTACGAAGATGCGCACTATGCAGCGTCCAGAAGGGTTTGCAATCTGCTGAAGAAAATATTGATCTTAAGAAGACCCGAGTTATACGTAGGGGGAAACAGAATTTGGAAGATCGTACCACAATCGGAAACTAATTCCACTGGTACTCCTTGAATGTCTCTTTCCAATTCCTCACTCTTAAGCATTATATCAAGGTTGCGATAACCATTGCATTGTGTACTGATAAATAAGCATAGAAAAATACTTAGATTACATGATTTTGCGCAATACTTGAATGTAAGCTTAAAATATAATAATAATAATAGAACCGTACTACCTACCATCAACAGGTTTAGTCTTTTTAATTTTAAAATACGTAGACTACGAGTATAATGATTTATTGTGCAATAAATAATATAAATTGATCAATCGGCTATGTGATGTCACATTTTTTAAGACACAATTATCTAAGAGTTAGTTTCATTTTACAGCTTAATGATCAATTTATTTAAATTATCAATAAAAACCAAATTCAATGTAACGTGTATTAATAAAAAAGATTTCGTATAACGGATTAATAAAAAAAAGTACCTATTTGTCAATGTTGGAAAAAAACAAGTAAATAAATAATAAAATATAATCAAGCCTAGCCAAGATTAATATTATCAAATAAATCTTAACGTAGGTACTTGTATTTATCATAATGACAGATCATACAAAAAATATATTATATATAAAAAAGTACTTTAAGTGACTATAAATAAATTTATACATACCATAACGCTTTTCGGTTATAGTTAGAATCGAAAGCTATATTCTTATTTCACAACAAACATTTTTAACCTTATTTAGATTCGAAAGGCATCATTGCGAAAGTTGCACTGTCGCATAAAGTGTTCAAATTGGCTGACAGATGACGAGTCGTTGGATTTTTAAGTGCCTGATTTCCCAGTTTTATCCACGGAAAAATGTATTCCTAGTTTATTTTATTGAAATATATTTTCCTCATTTGGATAGTTCATTTTTTTTTATTTACAATTCATTGACAAATTCAACACAAATAGTCAAGAATATTAGACAATAAACAAAAGAACTATTACCCTTTTATTATAATATTAAAAAATATATAGATTTGTCAAAAATATTGATAAGAATATAACACCTAGATATAGTCGAACATATTGTTGGTCGAATAAACGTTCGTGTGTGATATGTTCCTTACGGTACCTATCTACCTATGTACCTGTGTGTTCCGGGAAAACCGTTAGTGGAATTTATAAGCGAGTCAAAAGCTCGCGGTACCATACCGAGAACTCAAATACTGCCTGCCTAGGATGACATCAAAAATTCATTTTCGTTAGAATTGGGAAATTATAACGAAACATGATGTCAGTGTTTCGAAAAATGAGAAACAAAAAATCACACTTTGTATTCATTTCTCTTTGTTTATACATACTTAAAAAAACATTTTTATTTTCAAATTAAATTGCGTCCATACATTAGATTCCTGTTATCACATTTATGTGGAAGTGTTATTTCCCAGTTGGACTCCCTATTTTTCACAGAATTTACTTCGTCAATTTTCAATCGTCTGAATTCCACGTATCTATCTCCATCTTCCAGAATTTCTCTTATGTAATGGTGCAAAGTATTTTTCACACCTACTTTTATCATCAAAAGATTTTCATAATTCAAAATCATTTATTCTCGAACGTTCTGGTTTGATTGCTGTGAATTAAGTTTTGTATTCAACGCGAAGTTAGTTGTTAGTTATCAAGGAATATCTGCAGTTGATTTAAGGTTCTCGTGTAATCGACTAATAATACCGAAAAAAGTCTTTCGTTGTGTATTGATAATATTATCGTATTGTAGTTTAAGATATAATCAGCAAGAAATAGAGCTGGGTTGTCAATTACACGCAATTATGAAATGACAGGTAACACAAATTGTATGGGGAATATTGCCGATTACAGAAGATTGTGCAATCATAATCCTACCAGATTACATCATTATCGACATGATGGAACTATACCCGACTAAAGCTGATAACATTAAATTTATATTACAATTTGAGTATCAACAACAGTGTAAAATGCTCAGAGTAAAAATATTGTGTAATATTTTTATTGCACAATCCGGAGAGGGGGGAGGCACGTAGTAATAATTTTATTTCTAAACTTTTTCTTTTTACTCTAAAATCAATATTTTTTTTATCGATGAATAATTTTTTTTGTGTGTTATTACATCTTGCAATTGCCTATATACTTAATTCTAATGTTATTAGGCAACAACGGAAAACAAGTACAAAGTTCACAGGGTTTTTTGGTGAAATTTATTTAATTGTGACATGTCTTATAATTAATTATAAGGCGCCATAAGTCACATTATTTCTACTCCTCACTAACCCAAAGGGATATAGTGAGTTTCATCACAATGTATCTTTGTGTGTGCTATGTGCTGTGTACTATGTACGGCGTATTTATTTTACTTTATCAATTACAGACTTAAGTACTCATTCGATTCTTTTCAAATTTTGCAAATATGTATATCTAATACTCGCTTAGACCCCATTAGATTTTGAAGGATATGTGAATAGTGCTTCTCGATTTTTAACTGTCAAATATTTCAAAGTGACCCCATGCTCAGGAAACTTAAAAATTGATATTTTTATTTTCAAATTGGTAAAAAGACACATCACATTCATAAAATGGCATTGAAGAATTATCAAGTTCTCGTAATAAAATATTTAAATAAAAAAAAATGATTAAACAAACTCATTTCATGAAAATGCTGAAAATTTTCCATACAAAATTTGAATACTTTATGGAGTGACTTGTTAGTGAGGAGTTAAGCGTTGGCCACAACCCACTCGTTTAATGATTAATTTGAAGTATTATAATGTTGCTTACTTCAGATTGTGCTTTATGTTAAAAAAAAAATTGGTCCAGCACCATGCCAGTGTTTCAGCGATTAATGCACAAAGTAAAGCGGTTTGTTAGCACGAGTATT
Source organism: Molanna angustata (assembly GCA_963576475.1). NCBI lineage: Eukaryota > Metazoa > Arthropoda > Insecta > Trichoptera > Molannidae > Molanna > Molanna angustata. Next base: position 29,284,276 of record OY754982.1, read on the forward strand.
CCTAATAGGGAAATAGATACCAATTTTGTTGTAATAAAAAAATAACCTTTTCTTCGTATGTCAACTTAAGAACGATATAACAACGCCCTTTAGACGATGATGTATCATTAAACGGCGGTATTTTAATGTGAATTATTGTTATTTTACTGTATTTTCAAATAATCTCTCGCAAATGTTAAGAGCTCGGGTGGTAAATTGGAGTATCTATACGGTCGTTGAGTTTCTAAACAATTCGGCACGCGATATAACAGCGCTTCTTCCACACCGAGGGGATAGTATAATGAACCTTCTAGAACTGGTTTTCCAACTCTGCACATGGTGAACTATCGCCATCATCGTCGTCTGTTGATGTATCTACCATAATTCTTACCACAACCGCTCTTTCTCTGCAATTATCTTTCGTCTTCTACCTGACATCGATATTAACAATTCAACATATTTTTAACTGTCTTTAATATCTTTAAAGGCAAAAATCATTAATTGCTTACGTTCAAACAACAATTGCACAAAGATCATGCAGCAAAGTGCGTTATTACTCAAAAGCAGGCTCTACTTAACAAAATAATCTTAAATGATTCATTAAAGGTATCAATTAAACCATGAATTTCAAAAAGAAATTGATTCCACTTAAAATGCATTATAAATATTTTTACTGACAAACTTTTTAACATCTCAATAGAGACGAAGTTGGGATATTATAGAAGAATCAGGAAATCAATGCACCTACAGAGCTTACGACCTGTCATCGGCTGGTTTATGATAACTTTATGCGGTTTCGCAACGTTCACCAATTATGCCTTCTTATTGAGTTCCCTTATCAACAACTATTTTATTTTATATTATTTTTATTTTATACACAGTAAATCATAAATTGCATGTTCAAAAAACCTTAGTTCCTGTATGTATTTTGTTATGGAAAATAAATAAATATTATTATTATTATTATTAAAATGTAATTTTTGAAAGTTCTATATATTTGAATAATGTGTAACAATTCACCTGAAAATAAGGAATTATACTATTGCCATCTATGAAGTAACGAAGAAACCTTTTTTTGTAACGCCATCTATTGAGAAATTAGTTTATTTGTTAACAATGAAAGCAACAGTCCTTATAAATTAGGTGACGTTGCGCAAGCGCATAAAGTGATCACGTAAACCAGCCGATGACAGGTCGTAAGCTTCTATAATATCCCAACTTCGCCTGTATTGGGATGTTAAAAAGGTTGTAAATAAAAACATCATTAAAATAAATGTAAATAAAAACGACTCCCGACAGGAAAAAAAAATCCAATGTTTGCGTATATGCAATTAAAAAATATTCGCATTATAAATGCAATTATAGCAATGAGCGCCATTGAGGTGAGGAAAAAAAATGCTTACTTAAAAGTATTCAAATCTGGAATATGATAAATATTCCACACGAGTCGAGACGGTTCAGATAACCCAGTCGAGTTAATACAAAAAAATATATTATTTTATTGAAATGTGGAACAGAACAATATTCTATGCGAGTGAGGCGGTCCAACTCAGACATTAAAATTAAAATAAAAGATTTAATAATAAATTCAAATTCGGAATAGAACAAGGTACTGCCTCCCTGACCAGCCAGCTGGTTAAAAATTATTTGACCAGCACCAATTTAGTTATTTTATTTTAATATTTTAGCTACTTTTTAAAATATATAATGCAACTGGCTCACGCCAGTCGCAATTATAACTACAAACAAACCAAACCAACCTATTTTTACCAAAATTTTGTAGGTTAGGTTTAAAACATCGGTGTATATTCTAGGTTATCGTGGCTGGTCAGGGAGGCAGTACCATAGAACAAACGAAATACGAGTCAAGACGGTTCAACACAGTCGTTCGAATAAAAAAATATTTGATATTTAATTCAAATATGGAATAGAACAATATCCCATGAGTCGAGACGGTTCAACACAGTCGATTTAAAAAAAACGAGTAAGCCAAGTCAACATGTGTAAGTACAAGTAGTAAGTCCAGTAGGTACACATTTTAGGACGGATGGAAGACGGCGGGAGGCGAGATTGGCACACCTGCTTCAGTGTGGCTCGCGACAACACGCCATATGTTCCCGATACATACATTACCTACACATATATAATATCTATATGGTACATAATGTAATATTATCACATATGTATACATATAGGTTATTTATTATATATATATATTCTTTATTTACAGTCACCGAATACAACAGACATACATAAACTTGTCGGTCACATGTAAATCATATCATTTAATTAATCACTTGCACATTTCAAAAACAAATTAACGACACGAAATAATAAAAAATAACGTTGAACCGTTTGATTCGTGTCAAAATATTGTTACTGCGCGGATATATCGATCGTAATAATTCACACAAAAATATTTTAATGGTTTTTATTTATGAAATACATTTTTAATAGTCTATTTGTTGTAAAAATTAGTTACGTACCAAAAGAATGCGCGTGAATGTAGAATTAATAATTAGGTATGTTTTCACTACTTTGTAATTTTTTTACAATCAATATAATCGTCGATTAATTGTGAAGGGGCTTGTGAACGGCAGCAAAAGAATGTCGACGAAAAGTGAGGTCTTGAAAGCCTTATTTTGATTTTTAAAAATTAAATACAAATTAATTGTTATATTGTATTTAATTTACTTATGATTGACATCGAATAAAATGTTTAGATACAACCACTAATTTAACAAAACAAAAATGGTTTTTTGATAATAATTACAAAATAAATCGCTAACGGTGCCCGATTAATTGAATCGTGTGGTCGATTTTCAATTGTTAATCTTCGATATTTTGCAATGGCAACGCACACGGCCGCGGATTCAAATATTGATTATTAATTTACTTTAGAGTAATAATGAATTTAGTTCGATCGAATTGCGCGGGAAAACACGTAATGTCAGAAAAAAGCCGTCACCGCGCTGTGATAGGTAAGTAAATAATTATTACGTTTCATATTTGGAACGCGATGCAGTACCTATCATCATATTATTATGCTGCCTGCCGCGCACAGCTGAGAGTGCGCTTCAAAGATGGCAGCACAGTACCGTGTAGCGGGGAAGGTATAATATAGCCGCCGGTGTGTGACGTCAGGCGCGTGGGTTCTCCGTACAATACGTCACACGGGGCATACGTCATAACTAGTACTCATCATATCCGCTGTGTAGCGCTTGTGTAGCTCCACATTGCCTGTTGCTCGACCGAATACATAGTTTTACTAGCGGTTACAACTGTTCTGTAGTACAAACACCGCTGCTTACAATACTGAGGACACTAACGCTAAGTGAAAATGATAACTCTGTATATTATAATAATATTGGTGAGCTAAATACCAAACAGTTTGAAAATTAACGCTGACACTAGTTGTTGAACACAAGAAAAACAATAATGACTAATGCATGTTTTTTTAAAACACTAGAGAGCAATTGAACTACTAGATTTACTTACAAAATAAGCAAATTATTAATTTTTAAAACAAAAGCCAGCCCCCTTTCGCATAACAAATACTCTTAAACAACAGTTGCGTAAGTAATTAACAATTCTTGTTTGAAAAAAAAAGATCGAGTTTCCATAGCAACAATTATAATTATAATGCGAAATTGTCGCATAATAAATTTACCCTCTTGTTATTAGCGCGGGAATATATTTTTCAACTTGCTCGATATCTGGCACAGAGAAACTACATCAGATCCTTTTCAATAGATTAATTGAAATCTTTAAGTTAGCGAAAACAAATAAAAGTTAAGCGGAAAAGTTGAACCGCCTTGATTTCATTAGACAACTTAATCAAACTTTGTACCTGTCTAATCAGGTATCTATCTTATTTATGGTGGAAACAATACAATACAAAAAGTGTTACCGAAGAAGCGACGAACGGAGAATCGCTGTAAGGTTAAACAATAGAAGCACAAGACAATCGGTTATTTTACCAATGATAAAAAAAAATCGTCGGGTAAAAAATACAATCATAAATAGTCTTCAAAATAAGTGACACAAAAATAATTTTAGAATATTAATAATTATTGTTGACACAAGAAAGTCAGAAACGATCGTGTAGAAAATATAAAGTAAATTCTTAAATTACACCAATATAATATATTTATATCTTCAGAAGCAACCTTTGATTAATTATCGAAACTAATCACTCGCATAAATGCAAATGGTAATTTGTCTCAAGTACACGTGAAAACAAATTATTAAGATGATAAATGATTATTCCGAGTGCATTGATGGCTTAATTGTAGGCAATGCTTAACATGACATTGGTAAATTGAGGTCCCGGAACTCCCGGATGAGGCTATTATTGTTGGTGTAAATGATCAAGGCGTAAATTGTAAAAACTTAAGAGGTTATTCCTATCCCCCCTCTCCTTTCCTGATCAATTGAGGTTTGTGCGTTTGATTTTTAATGTATCTTTTATTTTAAGTGTGTAAAGGTTTGTACTCATATTACCAACTTATTTTATTGTTTAAACGCATTAGGGATCTTTGCTGGTTTTGTATATACATAATATGTATACAAAACCATACAAAATATTGTTTAATGTTTTCTTACGAATTGTATCTTTATGACTGTCTGTTTCCAGAATTATTAAATAAAATAAACGCCGAAGCCTCCAACCTTCATACGCCATTTGTTATTCCTCTCTTTTTGTCGGAACAACGATATCTGGACGACTGTTTCATGTTTACCTCTACAAGTTTTTTTTATTAGACAATTCTTGGATAAAATGTAACGACAGGTTATCGAAGCTTTATAAAATATAAGACAAACCTTTCAGTCAATTCGTACCAAACATTTCAACTGGTGCAATTAACTTAGATGAGTTGTGTGACACGCTTTGTTTGTACCTCGCAGCTGCATTGAAAACCATCTGCATTCGATCGAACCGACGCAGAGGCAGTACCAATATATCAACCGTTGTAGCAATGAATCAAGTCTGACAAATAAATATTTCTCTGTGAGAAACAGAAAGTAAAGAAAACTAGAAATAAGCGAGAGTTTGTGGACGAATAAAAATTGAGAAGAAATAAAAGAAAAGTCTCTCCTCCAAAGCAATTGATTTGTGCCGTTCGAAGACAATTAAAATACTGAATAATACAAGAAGTGTAGCGGCTAAAACTTGTCGAAAAACTATAAAACGCACGTTCATAATTACCGATGTTAATTAATGAATCGTTCTCGAGGAAACAACAAAAAGCAATGTGCAATTCGCGGCGGACAAAGCAGCGCGTACAAACTATATCGGAGGGGCAAGATGATCGCGCGGAATAATGGAGGAACCAAAAGACATAACATGACCTGCATACATAATGAATATGATGAAGGCCTTAGAGGCGCCATATATAGTAATGGACTACCAAAGTCCGAGAGCAACGCCCTGGACGTATAACATAAAACAATTGACAATAACACATTTCAAAACTACGAACGTAGATATTAACAAAAAAAAGAAAGCTATAACTATTACAACAACATAAACGCCTACAATATGCAACACAATCAATGTATCGATTGAAGAATAACAAAATTATGTAAAAACAATAAGTCACAAAGAGATTGGTATAGTTATATTATAAATGATAGAAAATGATATATTAATTAAATAGGTATTGTTTATGCTCAAATTAGCGTTTGTTGTTGTTGTTGTTGAAGTGTTATAGAAACAACACAAAATATGTACGGTTTAGTAAGGAAATCTACAAATACCGAGTAGATTATTTTAATGTGATTTGTATTATTGAAATATTTGTGAATTAATGAAAATTCAACATAAAGATAAGTAAATGTGTTAATAATATAAAAAAAGTTACTTATTATATTATCGTGTTGTGAGAAAAAGAAGACATTGAAACAGTTCAATTTATTAATTCTGTGAACGAACAAACAAAGAAAACAATACTCAAGTCGTTTTTGTCCCATTTTAGTTACGCGTACAGAGGAGATTACACAATCTATCGCCGAAGTAAACGAAAGGGACCAGGAATTATTTCTTTTGACGCCATTTTTAGACTCGATTTACCTGCGGAGAAGTCGAGAACAGAATAGAAACATTGTTTCGCAAGAGTTACGTGTCAATGTCGGCGTAATGAAACCGATTCATGTTGATCTTACAAAACGCCCGCCGAGGCAGTCTAAAAGAATGGACAGTTTAAGTGTGTCAAAGCAGGCACAACATACTTTCATTGTTTTGCCTCACCATTGCAAGATATTGGTTCTTCTTCTAACCATGATCACAGAGTTAACAGATTTGTAACAGAAATAAGTGTCATTTTAATATAGGTACCTACAGAGTCGCTATAAGTGTCGATGTTACGAGATCGCAGATTGCTAGCGAGAACATTGTGTACAAAAATAACAGAAATATTATAATACAGAATTCAAAGCGTATTGATTTAAATAAAAACGAGGAAAATATATTATATAAATTGGAAAACACGTAACAATTACGCAGTAGTTAAAAAGGAAAAAAAAGTGATACTGAATAATACTGAAGATGATTACGAAGGAATAATTTACTATTTCGAAATATTTGCCAGCATTAGTTTGAATACTATTGTAAAACATACAATTTACAGTATAATGTTTGTCAGAAGACGCGTAACATTGAATCGCTACAAATAATATGTATGCCAATGACCTTGCAGAAGATGGACGCATCCCACGTTGACAAATTCGCCTTTCTTCGAGAATACAGCTGTATTAAAATGAACATCTGACGGATTGTATTGGAAACAGGTCGCAATATGGAGATGGAATCGTGTCTGTGAGATACGCACAAATAAAAAACAGGCCATAATTGAAGCGAATAAAATAGTATAGTGTCAGCTGTTGGTAATTTGTTGTGTGATGTGATCGTGTGACGTGTAGCGGAGGTCACCAGCAAGTCGTTAAGTGTTATCGTCCACAGTTCTTCAACTGTTTTGTCAGATGATGATGCTGTCGGTATATTGTGTGTTATAATCTACACTGCACGAACCAGCAATGTGGCATATTGGCCTCACGTAATAGACGACCTCGGAAGTAGTTCGCTTCGGTCCTGCTAGACCGAAGGAAAAGTAACTTCGACCTTCTCCGGCCCCCTCCACTAGCTCTTACATACTTAACATCGCATTGCGTTCTTCACGCCTATGTTTGTTGGTGAACCGAAGATGCGGCAATGATGTAGGTAGACCACTCGGATAACCCAAATACGAAAAGTTTTCTGAAAATCTGCGAAGATAACCTATTTACATAACCTGATTGATAATAGGACGGCGGAAATTATTAAAATGGCTATAAATAAGGCGAAACGAATAACTGTTTAATATACCCAATTTGTTATGAGTAAGATGTCAATTTGTTTTCTGTTTCTGTTCATTTTTAATTTTTCAACAACATGTTTTCAACAGTATCATGAACTAAGACGTATTTTTTGTTATTTTTAATACGTGCAAGCGGTAGCAAAATTAGTTTACATAAGGTTTAATGAAATACGGATTTGACTTAATTTTAAATAAACATTTTTTTCAGTTCGGCCATTTTCAACGCCATTTCGCTAATTTATGTCGTTGAGATAATATAACAACAATTAAATAAATTATAATTAATACATATCAACCCAATACACGAAGATCGATAAAATGTTGTGTATAATTGTTGCTAAATATTAATCAAAATTCTCCCTTCGCGCGTGTACAAGGCGATGATGAGTTTCGGAGACACAGTTACTAATAAAAATGGAGACGTGGATGTGCTAATTTAAACATACGACGTTGTGGATAAATTTGAGAAAGACGCAAGCGTGAAATTAAATTAAATAGAAACGGTAGCGACAAAACAACAACGTCAACACGAAATAGATTATACGATAGATAATAAATAGCACGTGTGTGGAAATTTAGCGTTTCTCATTAATTCCATAAGTTAATCGTCATGTTTATGAGTTTCAACATAACACAGAGAGTATGTAGTTGCGGCGGACATACACGGTCATATTATAAGTACGCAAATTGTAGTTGTTGTCGGTCGTTGCGTGTTTTAAGTTCATTGTAAATATTAACATTTTCACATACGGATTTGTTCGATTCCATCACCACCTGCATAATGTGTAAAACACACGAAGCGTGGGGTGAATTGTTGTACATGAGACATTCTCAATACTAAACAAAAAGGTTTGCAAGTTATCTAAAAACATCTCTTTCTTAATCAAACAGAATCAGATTACCAGTAGCTCTGTAATTGAATATTCTAAAAATATTCCGAACTATGCTAGCTATAAATTTAGGTGAGGTTACTTTTAAATTTGGGAAGATCCGTTTTTTTTTATTCGCTATTTATATCAATACATTGATTCATGTTATCTTTTGCAAACAAATGACTCTTGCTGTATATTTGATTTACGAATGCTTATCAGAATGTTGGCATTTGTTTATGAAACACAATCATTACGAATAAAGATCGTGCACTTAGATATAAACATCTCAACAGAAATAATGATTAAATTTATATTTCCTTTGTTAACGCAATTTCTTTGTTTGCAAAATTGAATTTTACACAGCAAAGGAGTCAGCTAACCGATACATAGGTAATACATATTTTGTATATATTTTAATAATGAACGCCAGGATATGATATGTGCGAGTTAACATTGCTTTTTTATGTTCAGTGTTATAATAAAGAATATTTTTCCAACGGAATGTGAACGTGGAACAATGAATCAATTTGCTTGCGTGCGTAGGTACCTACAACATAGGCACGAATTTCATAAGTTTAGTGAACATTTTTTGTTAGACATTGAGGATTAAAAAACAAATAGAATCGATACATTCCTGAACGGTTTAGGAATTTTGGGAAACCATTGACGTCATTATTTGACAGAAGAAAACAAAATAGTACGTAATATATTATGGCGTATCGTTGACGGCATTAGAATGGAAATAATAATTAGATGATTTCAAATAGGAAATACACTTTGGTTTGATGACGTTTATAGATGTGGGTTTTTTTCAGTATCTCTACAAAACTTGTCAACGGCTGTTTTTTTTCTGAGAGTTGTCCGTTAATGTTATTGTTTAAACAATATAGTTGGTAGTGCTGTGCAAGGTACGAGTATTATTATTGTTGTACTGGGAACAGTGTTAATTACCTTCCTCAAGCAATGAAGATAACAAGTAATTGTGTCGATAATGTCGGGTACATATCTGATATATAAATCAATTATGATGAAATACAACTTAACATTATAACGTTGAATAATTATTATTGAATGTTACGAAAATCAGCAGCGTAATAAAAACGCAAGAAAATTAAACAGCATAATACAACAAACCAGAATTGAAACTATACATATGTACACAGGCAGCTGTTAGGCAACCGGCAGAAGAAATTGTTAAGATATGGAATATTTCACATTCATAAGAGTAATACAAAATTATGTCAGAGGTAATAATAGGTCCGTTAACACTAAAACAAATATCATAGTAAGGCATTTACCAATGCCCACAAAGAATTGGTGTTTTGCAGACGTTTCTCTGGTGACATATACTTAACAACACAGTTTTTGAATGTGGTGGGGAGCCAAGTTATACAGATTCTTGAAGACCATCAAGCTCACTTTATAGTCCATTAGCTTTGGACAGGTCAACCAATGCAGCTCATCTTAGTAAATCATTGGAAACTAAAGAGTGAGTACCTACACAATTAGCTACAAGTTAATAGGTGCTCAATATCTGAGTACATGTTAAAATATTATTACTTGCCAACTGAGGGTATATTTTTTATTTGTACCTGTGGCATCAGAGCACACTTGACGAATAATTTCTGGTTGGGGTTTCAGAAGCACAACAATGGACTGAAAACATTCCCCTACAGATTATAACAACAGACCGACACAGCAAAAATGTTTTGTAGACACAATTGTAGACATTGCAAACGCCGAACAAAAAAAAAACTGAACAATAAAAATTACCCCGAAGCATTTAGACAATACTGTCCATTCAACTTGACAAAATATACAACATACCTTACATGCACAGTTGTTGATAATTATTTTGCTAAAAACATTCATTTTCCAACTATACAAATTAGAATTATTTGAATTGTTGAAATATTTCAAGACAATGTATACTATGATTTACAAAGAGCCGTTTAATGGTCTACGATCATCTAAATATTTGGAATCCAATATAAGTGGGTATATGGTAAATAATGAAAATGTGATTTTCAATTCATCTTTGTTATCAAAAATGGGATATTTAATTTTGTGCTACATTATAAGAAAATAAACGCTTTTCATTTAATATTAGTTAAACTATTTTTATCATAAATCTTGCTACGGTTTCGTAACTGATGAGGATTTAGCCGGATCACATTAGCTCTGAAATCGGTAGCAATATTTAATTTTATTTTAACACAGCGAATAGCTCTTATTTAAGTCATATAATAGTCTTGTGTGGCGTTGAAAGGTACAGAAAAAAAACTGTATATTTCTGAAACTATAAATTATATTATAAGTTTTATGTTCAAATATGTACGTTGAAACCGTCGATCAAACAGAGAATATTTGGAAAATTTTACGAAATCAAAGAGGGGTTTAATTAAAATCGTAGGTACAGATCATTCGACTATATTTAACTTTGATCTTTGCCGAGACAATAAAGTATAAATTTCACGCAAATTAATTTCAAAGTTTTGTTCTTGAATGATCATTATTATTATTATTTTATTCCCTTTATTAGAGTTTATTTTAATAACAGACTCGCCCGATATGGCAACATTATATTCACAGTTCAGTAGCAGTTTATCAGAGATAAGAAAGACAAATAATACGATAATGATTTCGGACCGAGTTAGGTATTGCAGTAACAAAACCAAGATGGTAAGAATACAACAAGCAATTCCTGCTGGTATATGTTGCACAGGATGTGAAACTGAAGGAAGAACGAAGGGATATAAAGGTAGACAGTGTAGTGGGATCAGACATGGCTCGTTCCTCCCTTACCAATAATTCCACACAACGAATGTGGAATATGACTGACTGCATTGTCATGGGCCAATGGACGAACTTATGGTACGGGGTTCGGTGGCCTTACCATTACATTACAGACAGCACCAGGGATGACATAATAAGTTTCTTTAGCAATATACCGTCTACCCTTTGTCGTCATCGATTTTATTTTTTAGAATAACATAAAATGCTAATAAGATGAATTGAATACACGCTCATTCAACATATCTAAATGAACGTCATTACTTATATCTAAAATTTTGATTGGATTCATAATATTATGTAAAACAAATACATACCTATACAAGTATGATTATTTGCAGTGAAACAATAAAATTAAGACACCCAGCGTTTGTATTGTAGGACTGCATATTTTAGTTGAAAGAGACATTACAAGGCGAAATAATCGTTTCTATTGAAATGAAAAAAATAGTAGAATTGTCAATATCATTGATTCTTTTCCTAATTATATAATAAATTCGGTTATATTTTGTCGTGAATATCATTAACAAAGTAAAAAGAATCACTGAAAACTTAATATTGCAAGAAAAGATTTATTAAGTAACATACGTTTATTTTAGAGAATTGTGCGAAATACTGGATAGTTGTTTATGTTAGAAATACATTAAAAATAACAGTAGGTATAATATTAAACAAATTATCAACAGTGTGTGTGTAATTGTGATAGTGCAATGGTCCCTTCATTAGGAAATCTTGTGCCCAGGTGTATACAACATGAATCAAAATAAGAAGAAATTTAGCTATATGTAACTGATTTAGAACGATTTCGAGACATTTAAATGATTATAAATCACATGGTTTTTTTATGAAATATGAAACTGTTTTTCGAGACAATATTTTTTTGCGGAAGCAATTTGTGTCAGCCCTGCGTGCACCCTAATGTGACGAGGGCTTTGCCCCTAGCCGCCGTAGATCCCAAATATCTTCCACCTGGGGACTGCGACAGGTAAACTAATACGTCCTACAAAACACACTCACTACAGGGTAACACGCAATATACAGTCTCTTTCTTCACAATATCTTTATATTATCAAGTTTTCATAATAAAATATTTCAATTAAAAATAATTTGACAAACTCAATACATTTTCCATACAAAATTATAATACTTTTATGGAGTGACTTGTTAGTGAGGAGTTTATCGGTGGTCACAACCCAATCGTTTAAATATATTTTTTTGATGACACAGTACATATCTAGATATCATATTTTCACGAGCTTATTCTTAATTTTGTATTTTACTGTATTTTTTTTAAGAAATATGATTTATTTGTAGTTTTCAGACAACTTTTTTTCGCCCCACTCTGTATACCTGTGGTTGATACAGTGCTTAACCAACATCCTGCTTTGTTGCAACACCTGTCCCCCCCTCTGTGGCCCCATACCCCTCATCCCCCAACCATTATCAGCTGTTCAATCAACGCTGCTAACCAGAAGTTCTTATGGTTAATATATGGACTGCAAAGATCATTATTATTATTTGTATCGGCCAGCTGTTTGGGAATCTATCACGATTTCACGCGTATAATAAATCTTAAAATCACTGATCGTTTGGAAGAAATTGCGTTATAGTACCTACCTACCTAACAAAGACTTAGAAAATAAAATAATCGAGCAAGTTATAAAATATCGTTATTCGTGATTTACTTTGTAATATGTACATACTTACATATCAACACGGCATAGCCCACAATGTGGGGTTATCAGCCACAGGTGTGCGGGTGTGCATTACCTTATAAAATGAAGCACGACACATGCGTGTATGCCCACACTTGTTTACAAGATGTGAATAGAAAACTTTGTACCCCTTGATGAATACACGGTATTTTTTACTCCTCACTAACCCAAGGGGATATAGTGGGGAGTTATGATTTCGCAATTTTAAGGCTATTTTTTTTGGATTATCAACTAGTATCATGCTGAGATTGTATTCTGAAAGTTTCATCACAATGTATCTGTGTGTGTGTGTGTGTGTGTGTGTGTGTGTGTGTGTGCTATGTACTTTGTGCGGTTTGCTATGTGCTATGTACGGCGTGTTAATTTTTACTTTATCGATTATAGACCAAAGTCCTAATTCGATTCTTTTCAAATTTTGCAAATATGTATAACTAATACTCGCTTAGATCCCATTAGATTTTGAAGAATATCTGAATAGTGCTTATCAATTTTTTTAACTGTCAAATATTTCAAAGTGACCCCAAGTACAGGAAATTTAAAATTTGATATTTTTATTTTCAAATTGATAAAAAGACACATCACTTTAATAAAATGGCATTGAAGAATTATCAAGTTTTCATAATAAAATATTTAAATAAAAAACAATTTATCAAACTCATTTTAGGAAAATGCTGAATATTTTCCATACAAAATTTGAATAATTTATATAATGACTTGTTAGTGAGGAGTTTAGCGTTGGCCACAAACCACTCGTTAATATCATTGATTAGATCCAATAAATAACTTGACAAAACTAAAAAAAAATAATGAATTATAGTCGAACTCAGATCTCTGCGAAATCACTGCTATTTATAATCAGGCAAATTGAAATCTTTTAAGCGAGGTGCTTTTATGGTTTATTAAAAAAATGGATAATTACGTAGGTAAAAAATGTAAAGTTACTATGTACCTACAACAAAAAAACTTAATTTAAAAGTAGGTATATTCATATTATAATGTATCATACAAAAATAATATTACCTAAATATACATTAAAAATAATTTACATAATCGTTTATTGACTTAAAACAGTCGAAAAAATTCAAGTAAACAATTTGTTAAACTTACCTTAAGTATACTATTTAAAAAAAGTATTGCTTTGAATTAAGCGTATTAAGAAATATAATATAATCCTCTAATTTAATATCACATCTATTTATAATTATTATTAGATATAAATAAATCACTCATTTATTATACCGGCAATAAATTATATGTTTAAACCTTTTTTTTACATACTTTATCGTCCGTAAATACAATAATTTATTCCTTTATAGGATAATATGTATTTGGAATAATATTAAAAAAATAATAAAAAAAAATACGTTATTTAATAATATATTTGATAAAAAATATTTAAGTATCGCGTTGCTTGCAAGATATTGCTTATTGGCAATGACACTACCTTTGTGCTACTAATTGTACCAAAAATAAATAAATAAAATTTGAAATCAATGAAAAAATTATAATTATTAACATGAAAAAGTTAAGACAGAGCATGAATTTGAATGAAGCATTAATCATGTATTTATTTTTCATTCACACCATCACAGAATATACAACAATGTGGTGGTAACCAGCGACAGGTGTGCGGGTGAGCATAACCATAAAAAAGTCACTTAAAACAGTAGGAATGAGTGGTGGTGCTGAACCTCATAGCTGAAAATGTCACTAATGCCTCTTGTGTTTTCGATTACCCGACTTTTACGTGACACCCGAAAATGATGATATCAGAAAAGAATGTGGAAGCACTATTACAAGCCGGTGCCTCATAGCTACACAACTTCCTTATGTTAGGTGTAAGGAAGGTTATAATAATAATTAGATCGGTGTATACACTGTAATCTTAAATACACTGTATATCACAAAATTATCATCAAAAACAGTATTGGAGTTAATTAAACCGAATCGATTCAATGAAAATATAAGTTTTTTTCTTTTTTAATAACAGTACCTACTTATATAAAATTGAATTCACGTAGAGAATAATATTAAAATTTAATGATAAATCTTTAGGCGAAGATAATCTATAAATAGTAAGGAATATCTCTTTGGATCAATCAGCAAATTCGTTCTACATAGAATAGCCACATTGTATGAATATAAATGAAAATAAAACTAGGTACATATATCACGAATTTATTTTTTTAATTTAATAACAATTATGATATTTCCATTAAAACATCTGCTACCACAGCAATGGATAAACAAAATTCATCATGTCCATGTCCTTAACGGGGTAGGCAGAGATAATAGAGAGACATTCATGCCGGCTTTATTCATTCTTGCATCGTGTTGTACATCCTTCTTTCGAAATATATCATTCACTCGGACATTCCATCCCTTTTCAAAGTGATCTTTGTTATTGACTCCATTTTATATACTTTTTTGGTAATCTTTATTTTTTTCAATACGGCCAAATCCAAACTATCTCGGTAAATTTACTTGATTAACAAAATCCTTTTATACCTTTCAATTTAAGGTATATGCGCAAACCGCTCCCCTCCACGATGAAAATTCTGAAGTTATTTTTTTTCAAAAACTATAATCACATAGCGTTATCCAATAAATTTTGAAAATCTTTTACCCACACCCTCATTCCATCGCGTGAGTTTTTTTGGAATTTGAGACTTGTTAAATATATTCTTTGTACAATTAGTTTTAATAAAACACATTTATATTTTTTTAATTATAAAAAAAGTTAATCTATCGGCTGAGTTTTTATACTATTTTAATTAGTATTCTTACTATTTAAAAAAATCTTTTAAAAATTTTACCTTTTCTTCATGAAAAAATATTGTATATCAAAGATTCGGAGATATGATATGCAATATTTTTTCGCGTTTCATACATTAGAAGGTAATTAAGTGTGCATATTTGTGTACATACGTCTGCCTATGATATACAAGGCCCTTTAACGGATAAATGGTTTGTATGAATACTAGGTCAATAACCTAGATTTTAAAAGTTTTTACCAATGTATGTAAAATTTAATATAAAGCGTATTTGAGGTGTGTTTTCACAAAAACGGCGATATATAAATGATCCAATAACGATAATAATCATAGAATAATGTCTCAAATTTAAAGTTACCAATCAGGGCTCGATTTTGTTGTTATTTCAGTTATTACAACAATAATGAATAACACTAACACAATTTCGTTCTGCATTCCAATCGCATTTTTGTCTCCAAAGAGATGCGCGCGCCATACCATCATACCATACGCCATCTACCGCCGACTAGTATAAGCTGGTCCAGCTATGTAATACAAGTAGGTATCTACCTGACGTCTAAACCAACCAACCAACCAACTGCCTGGCACAGCAGTGTTGCATGTATAATAATAATAATATAATCTATAGTTTCATGATGAACTCTCTGTGTTGCCACACTATGTATTTATTATTACTTACCATTATTGCTGCTTACCGGGTCCAAAACGAGTGAAAGCAACGGTCTTCTTTAATAAATGGCCTACCTATCCATCCATTGTAATAATAACATGTCATAGATTTTACCAGATGAGTTAGTGCAGCGTTTAAACCATAGACATGAAAAAAATATATAAAAACCAATTTGGGATATTATACAAGAACCAGGAACTCAAGGCACCTACAGGGCTTACGACCTGTCATCGGCTGGTTTACGTGATCAGCCGATGACAGGTCGTAAGCCCCGTAGGTGCCTTGAGTTCCTGGTTCTTTTATAATATCCCAACTTCGTCTCTATTGAAATATTAAAAAGTTTGTAATTAAAAACATCATTTGACTCCCGACAGGGAACGAAATCCAATATTTGCGTATATGCAATTAAAAAAATATTCGATCATAATGATTATTGCATGAAAGAGAGACGATTATAAGTACAAGATTTGACGATAAGCAAAAAAAAAACGATAATTTTAAATACTTACAATATAATTTCATAAAGACCTCTAGTGAGCATAATATACAATATATATTTGTTTAGTATAATATATATTTTGATATATGAAGAATCTGAATGGATGAATATTCCCATTTCAAGACCATTCAACCCATCATTGCATTGTGAAAATTACGTTGGTGAAATTTTATTTTGATATCAACACAAAATAATTGACATTGTATGCGTTGTCCTGGAATATTTTTTGGAAAGTACACAAGTCCAAAACTGATTAATCAAAATATTAAATAATCTATAACTCAAAAATCAGTATGGAATAAAAACCGTCTCATTTAAACGATATCGTATTATAACAAAACCAAATGGGACCGAATAATGACACGTTACGTTCGAATTTAGAATGCGATGTGTTGCCATAAAGCCGAAATAAAATTAAAAAAAAACAGAAGAAGTCTCGCGGCATCTTTGATGCATATCGGTCTGTGCGGGCAATCCGCCTCTACACCTACCTGGCAGTCATAATAATATTTAACACGAACTTTATCTATATCCACAGATAAACTCCTGTTGAGATTTCATCTATGTTTTGTATGTGAAAGGGCGGGAAACGGGTATGCGCGAGTCTATAACAATAGATAGTGACTAGATTATCGGTATGTGGTAGTGACTATTCATAGGTACATATTTATAACCTCACTGTATTAAAGATATAAGAATTTGGTTATAATTGGCGATTTGGTTAACATGAAAATACTAGAGAATTGCTCACAAGATGGCGGATCGAAAGGAGATGTGAAACAGGAAATGTTGGGAATACAATAATGATTGATAATTTGAAAAAAAACGAGCTATTGCGTAAACATGAACATGATTAAAGTAATTCTAATAACTAAAAAATGTTAAAATCCATAGACAAGATTTTCAAATATTAAACACAACGATCTTTACAGGAAAATAGCAGTTTTTTCTTCATATACATAGTACCTATTAGTATTAAATAACAGGAAAAAATGTTATAATATTAATTATTATATACCTACTATATGGTTGTACTATTTAAGACACGTTAAAATTATCCATTTGATTTAAGTGGGAAATACTTAGTTATGACAAATATATACATAGGAAACTCACCTTGACTTTAGGTACCTATGTAGGTAACTACTTATTAAGGTTAGGTTAGGTTAGGTTAGGTACACTCTGTTTCACTTAAAAGTGCTATTCGTGATAATGTTGGTACGACTGTCAGTCAGTCAAACAAACTGAACAATGTTGCCATATCGCCAAATTAAGTACCTACATCTAATCTCATATTCACAACTTAATAATGAAAAATATATATATAGAAACGTAACTACCGGTTTTAATAGATAGAATGATTATATTTAATTATTTTCAACGAAACAAACGTATTTTTTAACGATTTGTCAGGAATAACTTTTACAAATATTACAAAAAATATAAAAAATCTATCCTATAAGAGAATATCCTATAAGAGAATCTATATAAGAGAATATCCTGTTTTTACCACGAAGTGCACTTTTAAATGAAACGGACTCTATCTTATGTGTAATGGCGTGAAAATTGTACACTCATTAGATTATATTATTAGTAAAATAAAATAAATCTAAAAATACATTAGGGAATGTATATGAGGATGTATGTGTACTTGTGAGGACATATTCATTATTTACAAATAAATGCTGTTAGGAGTCCCAATTGACAGACCGGTCCATTGGGATCGGAACGGACAGACAGATCTGGAAAGATTGGGGTATTTGTTATATCGTGCCGGAAAAATTGGGGTATTTGTTATATCGTGCCGAAAAATTGGGGTATTTGATATATCGTGCCGGAAAAATTTGGGATATTTGTTATATCGTGCCGGAAAAATTGGGGTATTTGTTATATCGTGCCGGAAAAATTGGGGTATTTGTTATATCGTGCCGGAAAAATTGGGGTATTTGTTATATCGTGCCGGAAAAATTGGGGTATTTGTTATATCGTTCCGGCAAGTTTGGGGTATTTGTTATATATAACTTTCATCCCGTGCACAACACGGGTTAACCTGTTAGCGTATCATGATGTAAAATGTAATAACCTCTCAGGTTCCGAATCTCCCGTCTATGATCACCCAACAGATGTAAATCAAATAATACAAAATTTTGAGACGCAATAAAAAGGTACATTGAAACTCATTTACCAGAAAACACGCGAATAAAAATGACTTTAGCCTTTTTACGGCGCCATAAATTCGTGCTTCGCGTAACGCACTCATTCATTCAATTCCCTACCCTCAAGACTACGGCGGGTGGAAAAATGGGATTGGCTTGAAGGTTCGACGTAAGAAAAATTTACGATTTGAAAGGAAACGACTTTTCACCGTAAACTTTTTTTAACCTTTCCACTTATCGGCGTGATTTAGTAGATTAAATAGACAGCTGACTGAACACTGCGAGTAACAAAGGAAAATCTTTTGAAAAATTAATATGAAGTATGGGTAAAATATCCAACACCATTTTTACGATACTGATCATTTTTCGCTTCTCGTTGTTTGGGTGATAATAAGTATATATGTAATAAGTATAATGGTTTTGGTAAATGATCAACTGGCCTTGAGATGTGACCTACAAAATGGAGGTAAGTATATTAGAATACTTGTTGGTTTGAGCGATAAACCCGACATTGGAATAATACGTAGAAAAAATAAATCATTGAATATTTTTATATTTAAAGAAGAGAATCTAAAGAGTATATATTATAGAAGCGGATATAGAAACAAATCGAAGCGAAATAAAATACGGCACTCGTTTTTATCTGCCTTCCCTAATAAGAGAAATAGTATTTTTTGCCATTTATTCTAGTTCTATTTACCAATAGAATAATAAACCACATTTTTATGTAAACATTATTACCGGTTTCGGAACTGATACGCACTTTCATCAAGTTCCCATTAAGTTCGTTTTATTAAATAATTCTTGCTGTTATGGACAAAAGAATTATCATAATCTACAACCTCATTTATAAGTATACAGTTAAATCTTGTTTTTTTAACAAATTAGTAATTGGTAAATAATATAATATATTATTTACATTGAAACTAAATACAAATAATCTTTATTGTCTGTGTACACAGAGTATTACTCTGGTCTGTGTATTATCACAACATTCCTTTGCAACATTTCAGCTTCCGAGCGTCGCCGCTAGATGGCAGAAGCAACTCCGTTTGTGCAAAATTCAGACGTTTGTAAACATATTCCTAACCAAACATATACTACTCTTCCGAAGCATCATACATTAGGTTAGGTAGGTAAGTACGTGATAAACATGTTTATCATTATTTAACGTATGAAAACATTATGATCAATAAATATATTCGGATAAACAATACAAGCATATTTTAAAGAATCTTGTTTACTCCATTTTGTGGACATTAATTTAATGCAGTATTGACACCATTTCTTTTTTTAGGTACTTACCTAAATATTTATATTTGTTGGTTCTGTCATTTTAACCAGGGATTCCCTGCAATTATTAAAAAAACAGTAGTTTGTTAATCGTGAGTCTATAGTAAACAAAATACAAATGATACAGCGAGTTATTTTTACTGTTTACTAGGATTTCCAATAATATCCACTTTGTTTTTGAAAATATCAATAATTTATTTGAAAGAGCCGTTAAAAAATAAGGGAAATGATATCTATTCTGTCTACCTTAAAATAAGAAAATATTTTAAAATTATTGCAAGGCAACATGAACCTGTACCTAGATATGAAAATTTGACAATTTTTGAAACCTACACAAACGTTTTAAGGAACCGTCATTGAGATATTGAAATAATAAACGTGTTTTCAATTACCCAGTTAAGTAGGTACTAATTTTAAGCACGCTTTTTATACTTAATAAAAATAATTTAATTGAATGGAAACGAAATAAAAAAAAATATGACTATTCTACCTAAATATTCATAATTTATTTTTAATCGTGTTTTTTTTGTTTAGCAAATATTATTCATTAAAAGCTTATTTTTTAAAATCGATTTATATTAATTTAAACACATGTGTTCATGTTTAAAATATGTCCAATGCCCATGGATATGATACCATATATAGAGTAGACGTTAAGTTGAAATATTGACGCCTCGCATAGTCGCATATCGACCGGAAACGTATGAATATTTGAGTAACGATGAGTAGTCATGAAACCATACACGACCCAGTCAAAAATTGTACAATAATATCAAACGCGTTTCAGTTGCATCCTTTTAATATAGTTTCTACAATTGTAAATGTTTGTCGAAGCAATAATTGACAGACACGTGTTTGGTCAGGTAAATAATTCAATTTCCGAAACACAAAGATTTGAACAGTATCAAGATGGGATATTACAGAATAGTCACAAGGTGTTGGTCTAATTTTTGCAGTGTACCTAATTTTTACAGTGTTAGTAAAAAATAAACAGATTTAGAAACAATAATAATAATGTTCTACACAAGAAAAACGAGATGTTTTTAGCTATTTTTTTTACTTCTAATGTTAATAGTTAAGATTTTTACTCCTCACTAACCCAAGGGGATATAGTGGGGGGTTATGTTTTCGCAATTTTTAAGGCTATTTTTTTATTGCAGATTATCAACTAGTATCATGCTGCGATTGTATTCTGAAAGTTTCATCACAGTGTATCTGTGTGTGTGTGTGTGTGTGTGTGTGTGTGTGCTATGTGCTGTGTGCTATATACGGCGTGTTTATTTTACTTTATCAATTATAGACTAAAGTACATACTCATTCAATTATTTTCAAATTTTGCATATTTGTATATCGAATACTCGTTTAGACCTCATTAGATTATGAAGGTTATCTGAGATCAGGAAATTTAAATTATTAGATATTTTTCTTTTCAAATTGGTAAAAAGGCTGTTTTCAGAATGAAATATTTAAGTAAATAACAAAATATTGAACAACTCATTTTATAAAAATGCTGAAAATTTTCCATACAAAATCGATGAGTATGTCGTTGGCCACAGCCCATTCGTTTTATGATAAATTCAAAGCATTCATAAGGCTTTAGGCACTTTACTTTTTCAGGCCTTGTTTCAGATTTTTATGAAGTATATTAATTATTTTAAAAGCCCAAGATGAAATCTGAGCGTTAAATTTAACAAGCAACAAGTCTAAATATCGGATTATATCCAATAACCTCAGTGTATTGCCCTTTGTAAAACTCAATACAATCCTCCCCTATTATTTTTTTAATCAAAACCCCCGAATGAAGTTAGCAAGTACACGCCGAGCATACAGGGGGGGAGCCGTACCAAATTGGAAATGCACACAAATTTGTGTGTGCATTACACTGACATCTACCGAGCGCTTAATGAATTAATCTAGCGATCATCGCGCGCGAAAGTAAAGACGCCATGACACAAATAATATTGAAAAAAAAGGTCGGAAATAAATGGCACACTTAAAGGCTTCTCACTGTTTGATGGATACATTTTTAATTGCAATCAACTTCTCAACTTTCTTACATAGCAGCAAAATTAATCAAATAATTCAATAGACAGAATTCAGCTTAGTTACATCATCTAATTGTTTTTAAATTTCCGAGTAATACTGTTAAAATATTATAAGCATTTTGATTAATTTGAATATTGAAGGACTTCTTTTACATTGTATAATTCCGTAATTGTATACAAATGAAACTAAATTAATAATTAGAAACGGTCGTCTTATTAAAATTGTTAAGTAGAATTATTAATCTAGTTCTTATATCATATAGTAAAAGTAAACTTTATTTAGACGTTAAAACATATTAAGTACCTGTATAAAAAATAATACATCTTGTTTCAAGTTACGTACCTATCAGTAACTTTCTTATTTAATTTAAAAAAAAGAATTAAAAATATAAGATAAATGTTGAAAATCGGGATATGCAATTATTTTTATATTAGAATTTATACAAAACATTATCAAAAAATTAAGGTATATTTTTTTTATAATAACCAAAACCCAAACCCAAACATGATGGTATATACATACATACATACATACCATCACGCCATGTCCCTTACGGGGTAAGCAGAGAGAACCGAGCGCCATACTTCTCTATTTTTGCACACATTTCTGGCTTCCTTTACATCCATGCATCGTCTCATACATGATCGTCGATTGTTCAAACTTTTTATGTTTCCTTCTTTCAAAATATCATTCACATGGTCATGCCATCCCTTTCTGGGGCGACCTCTGCTATTCACTCCCATCTCTAGCACCCATGTTTATTTTTTTGGTCAGTCGTTCATCGTTCATTCTTTCTATATGTCCAAACCACCTTAAAGCATTCACTTTCATTTTGCATATAATATCCTTCTTTAACTTGCATTCTCTCCTTATGTCCTCATTTTTTATTCTATCATATATCGTTCTATTACATACTCTTCTTAGTGATCTCATTTCTACAGCATTTATTCTACTTTCATGTGTTCTTTGCCAGGTCCATGTTTCACTTGCATACGTCAAAGTAGGCACCACAATTGCATTGTGTATTGCAATTTTGGCTTCCTTTGAGATGCTTGGGTCGGACATTACTGGTCTAAGTGCTCCGTTTATTCTATTCCCTGCCATAACTCTTCTTTCAATATCTTTATCGGGTCTTCCATTCCGTTCAAATTCAAATTGATGGTATATCAAATTGAAAAATAGGTACGTTGGCAGCAGTCGGTCCCTTAAAATGAACAATATTGGTGCGATCCCAAAGATATAATAATATCATATAGATTAAGCACCGTCAGTGTTTGTGTAGGTACACTGTTGATATTTGAAAGCTGTTAACAGTTACCGGTAGTAACCAGTAAGTAACCCAAAAGGCGGTGAACGATGTTAATAATATGCGATGGTGTCGCTAGAGCAACATTATATTACATCCCGTCACATCATTATGTCATAAACTGATACGTTAAGCGTTTTATTAACGCGTTTATTTTTTTTTTAACACCCCGCGCCGCTACACTCCAAATTACGTTATAAATTATATCAACCACGTGGATATAAATCTCAGCGTCTCATCTTGTATGAAGCACTTGAGTGAGTTAGTATTATTTCTGCTAATATTCGGATTTCTCTTTCATAACAACTAACACATGTCTGTAATATATATGACCGATACAGTATATTTAATGGCCAATGCAACTCAGATTATTAAAATTAATATATACCTAAGAAGAATTAATAAGCGAACCTTGGACATTATTATTTTTACAGAATTCGTATACAAAAAATGGTAAAATGTGACAAAAGCACTGATAGTAGGTACATAGTTTGAAACAGAACTTTCTTATCCCGATCCTGGGAAATTTTAGTCGGGAATTACACAACTACGAAAAAAAATATCTTAAATTCGAAATTTGATCGGACAACTTTTATTAAAATTAAACAAAGATTATTAATCAATTATTTGAGCTCTCCGGAAAACGAAATCCTAATTTGAACTTCCACAGATAGCGAAAGAGCTTTCTCAGAGGCATGCAATTTTGCTACCAAAACTAGATATGTATCTGGTTCCTGTTAAGGCATTGAATTGGTTAAATGCGTCTAGGTCTATTTTGCTAAATTATAAACAAACGACTTCGTGGTTTTTTATGGGTTTTTTATTATATTTTAAATTATTCAAAAAATGCATATGGAAACGCATGTTTTGCATGCCCGGGATCGTAAAAATCGGTAACTGAAAAACCTTAAACAGAATCCTCTAAATAAGCAGTGAATAACATGTTTGGCGAATAGCAACAATGATCCATGCAAATAGCAACAATGATCCATGCAAATAACAATCAAGCGATTGAAATTGGGAGACTTTATAGGATTAGACATTTTTTATACATGGGAAACCTGTAACAGTGAAGTGAATGATTTCCACGTAGCTTTGAGATGAAATACAGAAAAAGGACAGCACAGAAAGAATGATTCAATAAAAAATACGCTATCAAATACAGAAGGTCAATTTAAACTATGCGAATTTCTTACATTTCTTGTATTGTGATAAGTACGAAATATCTGAGGGGATGCGGGTTATCAATGGATTGGAGGTAGACACAACGATGTTAACCTGCTTGTGAACATGGTCATTGGTTATAGTTAGGTGATTTGTAACAAAAATCGGTACAAATGTTTGCATCAGTGTTAATATTATTTTATTTTTTTCTATCTTTGGTTTTTTTTCTTTATTTCTCACTAAATACCAACTATTTTACCAATTAAACTTCAGAGTCTACACTTTCTCGGGTTGGTAGGAAGAAATAGCCTTATGGCAATAAAACCACCTTTGTGCACTTAATAATATTAATAATTAAAGACTTTTATTGAGTTAAACAACGTGGCGGACATATTGCCCGCAGGTAATTTCTACCAGTCAACCACCATGGTAAATACAATCAGTTACAGGAATATAAGAATACAAATAAAAAAAGAAAATAAATCATAAATTAAAAAAAAAAAAAAAAAAATATATATATATATATATATATATATATATATATATATATATATATATATATATATATATATATATATATATATATATATATATATATATATATATATATATATATATATATATATATATATATATATATATATATATATATATATATATATATATATATATATAAGAACAAAAATAAGGATGAAAAAAAATACATCAGATAGATACCTACACTATGTTTATTGGATGGAGGATATGAGAGGAGAAAGGAAGAGGGATAAAGGGAAAAAGACGTGAATTTGTGTTTATGTGGATAGAAAGTGTGACTACAGACGCTTTTTGAATGCTATCAAACTAGTGGCATCTCTGATGCACTTGTACATAAAGTATATAAATAAAATTAATGAAAGAATTTTCCACAAAATTCGGTTCACATGAACTTTTTCGCCGAGGCAACTCGGCATTATCAAGGTCTAAAATGAAACTATCCAAACTGAACAAAAATCATCCTACACAGCAACATTTGCAGCGTTTGTTTAATATGTGGAAAATAGTTTGATAGGTGGGTACATTTGTTCGTTAATATTAAAATGGATTTCTACTCTGTTCACACAAAAACTTGAATCATCATATAAATTATAAAATACTTACGTCAAATTAATACGAGTCATGTTTAATATCAGTGACAGGATATTACATTTTTATTGTAGGTTAAGTACCTTAAAATATCAAAAATGTGCTTACTAATAAAATAGTGTATATAACCGAATAAAATTCCCTGGAACAATGATAAAGACAATAATAGCGAAAGTAAATAACATAAATACATTGAAGTTACTATAAATAGAGAATCGTGTCAAGATTGAGTGACGTGGGTGAATTAGTTGCGTCGACTTGCTTCAAAAGTGACTATGATTAAAACTCTGTGAATCGACACAAAAATACAATATGACTAAGCTCATAGCGATAAATGAGCGATTCGATTATACACATACAAATAATAATAAACCATAGTGTGGTGTTTCCATTTGAATTCACAGAAAGGAACCAGCTCCTCCCAAATCCTTTGTTTTGTTCTAACATCTTACGTTGCCTTACCAGCATACAATATTGATTGATGCCATCAACTAAATCTTATTAAACATACAACACTGTATATTAAAATGTTTTCTACATAAAACCTTATCTTAACTGCTTACTTTTAGCGACTAAAGACTTAATATTTTGACCACATTCTTTGTCTTTTAAAGTCTATAGTAGACTAAGTCAATTTTGAAAATCTTTTCCTCAGTACTTACCCTCAAAAGATACGTCATTGAAATAAAGAACAATTTGTCTTTAAATCTTATTGTTTTTTTTTTAACTTGTTTGATAGTTTCCTAGTAATATTAGTTTTATTTCTTATTATTGGTACCTAAGTATATAAAAAAACTACAAGGCCTATAAATTATATTTTTACTTTAATCGAAAGACAATATGAAAATCTATTCGCTGAGTTTTTAAATATTTTAATAACTATTCTTGCTATTTAAAAATAACTATAAATTTAACATTTTATATATCGCAGACTTTGCTTCCAATATTTTTTCATGTACTATACATTAGAAGGTAATTTTGTGTGCATACTTGTGTTGATTTGTTGCTCAAGGTATATAAGGATCTTCATACATTTTTACAATATTGATTTGACTATTTTTGTAAACTACAAGCTCCTTATATCGAATTGATTATATAATATGTATACTTATGAATACAAGTAGGCACATAAAGAGTGATTTTAAATTTAACGCTTTTTTAAAGAATGAATATGTACTCGGTGAAAAATACATATAAATCCTCAAACATTCCCTAAACTAAGCATATATGCTTGTGCTAGAGGTGAACGAAATCGGTCGAGGTCGGGACAACTCTCCATCATCTTTGGATTTGTAATCGAGTGCGATGCCCGCTCTAACACCGAGCCGTCTAATTTGAAAAGCCCGATCACCGGGCGAAACGATTGTCCTATAAAAAAAAATCAATTATCTTATTCAATGTCTAAATCGAAGTTTCAAAAGTTCTTTTGATATATTCACCATTGTGTTGGCGTATCAATTTCGTCACAAGCAAAGCTTCAAATATTAATAAGTGACGATGATGATATTGGTGAGTAATCCCCGGTGTGGCTACACTTTGCACTGAAGAATTATTGTCAGTCAGTCGGAGAGTGTTGAAAGTGTGTTAAGGTCGAGCAGAACACATCACAGTACAGTACAGGGTTGCCATTGATTGCCATCAAATGTCCCGCCCCGCTTAACTCGGAAAAATTTTACGACTGGTATTATTTTAATAACACGTGTGTCCTACATCGAGATCAAAATATTACACAGATAGAAAATATTGCGTTTTAGATATCAATTTAAACATTTTACATTGAAAAAAAAACCAACTTTTTATAAAATTTATGTTGATAACGAACATTTATAAAAAATATAAATAAAGTCATCTGTATCAAAATTAATAACTAACACTTCCTTGCACCCTACGCAAGTGGCGAGTTTATTGCCATGTGGCAATTTCTTTCAACCAAACAGTGTTTCCAGCCCAGAGAAGCAATATTAGCGTGATAAATTAATTTAAATAAATTTCTCCTCTGCTGGGGATCGAACCCAGGACGCCCGCGCAGAAACCAAACCGCTTACCAACTGTGCCACGGCGGTCGGCAAAATTATATTAATTCATCGGTCTAAAAAATGCTGATTTATTTGTGGAAATTTAAAATAAATATACAAAATATTTTATCTGATCATATACAGGTGTTTTCTTACTAAACTCCTTTTTTATAGTAAATGCAAATTTTTATCTCAAGAAAAAAATATTAGCCAATCTCTGATTCTATTTTTATAACTATTCATGTTTAACTTCCGAGAAAAAATTTCCTTATTGTTTTCAAATTTGTTAGGTTCAAAAATATCGATTTACAAAACACGTTTGAAGACGTTAATTTTTAAAGTGAACCTCGTTAAAATGACTTATTAGGAACTGGACGAATCACAAAAGAGAAACACATAAAATAAAAACGAAAATCATAGCACCTACATAAGACCAGCTTTTAACGTTTAAATTCCCATATCAATCATCAATTTCGTGTATTTAAACAAGTTTTAAAATGATCCGACAACTCTACATAAAAGTTAATCAATAAATCCATTCATCGTCGCTCAGACGGCATTGTCAGCCCAACAATACATCATATTATTATTAAACAATATCTAGATAATGCATTGGGCCAAGGGAACAAAAGATTACTAAACAATTAACACAATTTTACTAATGTTGCGGTATCAAAATACATACACCAGTCAGTCATTATCTTTCACGCGATACTATCTATTATCTGTTTCGAATCGTCAGTAGTTGTTGTATCGGGTGGAAAGCTAAGCTAATATACTTGACGGTCATCCCCCCCCCCACCCTACACTTCCTCAGCGCCAGCTAGTTACTGCTTACTTCCTCCATGCGCGCGACATACATAATAATACTATTATTATTACATATTATCAAGTAGAAGTTCCGAACGACGAGTATTATAGTGCCCTCTGTCCGCCGAATTGACAATCATTTTACAGTACACGGGCCCTTGCCGGCGGCGGGTGGCGGCTCCAAACCACACGAGGAATCAATAAAATTAAACACACATAAATCTTCATAGTTGCAACATCATTGGTACGTTATTTTTCCCGATACCTGTCATTTTAATATCAGCTAAGTTAAATTTCATTATAACTTTGTACGTACGCATTTGATTTCAAAAACTAATTACTTTTCGATTTAAAACGGAGGATACGCTGTTTATTTGTTTGAGGTATTCTTGGAAATTAGTATATACGTGGAAACTTGAAGCCAGTACAAATATAAGGACAATATGTTATATGAGTAGGTATACTCTGTAATATCTAAGGCGAGTTTAGTTTTCTAGAATTCCATTATGACGTCTTATTTCTCTTTTGTTTGAACAGAAAATATTTTCTTATTTGCAATATATAATATTTAGTTTTATTGTACGTACGACTTCTACAATTTGTTATAATATAAAAAATATTGTATTTTTTATAAACCCATCGAATAAATCAATCTACTTAACAACAGTTTATTATGATAAAGATAATCTCGTAAACTGCTGTTAAAATAACATGATTGATAAGTATGGTAATAAAGAATTTTCCGCGATAATTCGTTGGAATTCTTTCGCGTGAACATTTTGTATGAAAAGCTTCTGTTAGTACTGTTAAAAGATCTCTTGCGCTGTCATATTCTCCTGATAGATATTTACAGCCAACAGTCGCTGCTATTCCCGACTTTTATCGGGACGGAAGTCATGAATGGAGTTAATCGCATTACATATTCACAATTACCAACACGCCGTGAACCGTCCATCATTTTCTAGTATTTAAATGTAAATCTGTCAAATAATATTGTTAAAAACAAATAATACATAAAATGTTTCTTTGTTTAAAAACAAATTAATTAAATAAATTTAATTGTCAGACTTCGTGGCTCAATTAGTTAGTACATATATCTCCTGAAAAAGGTCCCGGCTTCGATTCCCGGTGGAACAAAGTTTACAATTACGTTTTAAGGGTTATTATAAGGCTTGCTGACAAATAAAATAATATTTAAGGACAAATATTATTTTATTTGTCAGCAACAGAACCGATACAAAATAAAAAAACTAATTATTGAATATCGAAGATGAGAATAAATACCAATTTAATTTGTTAAAATATGAATACAAAAAAGATGGGACGCGTCGGCAATAAAATAAGTAATGTAATTTTTTTTATTAAAAAAATCTTATCGTCGAAATAGCCAATAAATTCAACGATAATTGACAATAAGTCATTATCATAAAAACACAAAAAATATCCATTCCATAATATTATTTTCAAAATGATACAAACACATTAATGTTTGTAGTTATGTCTGACAGAGGAAATAAAACTGAGTCTATGTTAACAAACTATTAAAAAAATATTGTATGGAAACTTATTAACGGACAGATTAATAAAGAATATATTAGAAGTGGGTATTTACAAAGAAAATTAATGTAAACCCACACTATATAAAACTAGAAAGTATACATCAGTATGAATGCGTCGGTATAATAAATCTATTGAAAAATATCAACTGAACGCATTGACGGTAAAAATCTGTTTGGTAAAATGTTTTATAAGAGATTTTAAATGTTATTAAAAAAATGTAAAAAAAAAATAGCTTAGGTATAATATAAAAAAAGTATACAATAAAAATTATATATGTTGTAAAATAAATAGATCAATGGTTAAAATACTAAATTATCCCCCTTTTAGAAAAAAAAAATATCAGGATCCCATAAGATAAGTGGGTTTACGCTAAAAGCTAAAGCCGTACGAATAACTCCTCTAGGAATAACGGGAACGTGCAGGATTAATGAACTATCGCTGAACAAAGAAACACGATGCGTGCTCAAACACAGTGGACTTGCGTTACCCTTTTTTCAGCTATCACTGTAGACGACTTTTAAAATGCATGAGTAGGTAGGTACCTACGTGATATATGTTGCGAGTGCATTCACCATAGAAGTTCTACGGCGTGAATGTTCTTTGGTGGTTCTTACTTAGGGTGTGAGGAGCGGCTAATATTTTAATGCAAACGTTCTATCTTTATTTAAAAAAAAATCTATGCAATTCTTAATTTGAAAATTATTTCAGACCTTTTTTGTAGACGTCATTTGAAATTTAATAAAAAATAACCGAGTTGATATGAAAATGAAATTGAGCATTTATCAATGTGAACATAACATTATGCAACAATACAATTAATAATCAATAATTATATTTGTCTATATTGACAATATTTAAATTGATTGAATATCTAATTACAATTAATCAATTGATCGCGAGAGAAACAATACGTCGCGACAACGAGTCATTATTACAAATTGTAAACAATTGGAAAAAAAAGTTTGCGAAAAACTTTTTAAAAACACATAATATTTTGACAAAGCGACTGAGGGTAAATTCCACGCGCGCACTAATAAAGGCTTCGATAATTTACAAATTGGCGAAACAATAAAAAAAATAATAAAACATAACAATAAAACTCACCTTTTTATCTTAAAATCCAATGTATTCAATTATCTTCCTTTGTAATCCAATTTCTGCAGATGCGATAAGCACCATACATGCACTTTAGAAAATGTATCAATAAACTATTTTTTTTTCACAAAACAATTAAGTTTTTTTTTCACACACGTAAATGGTATTATTTATCAATAAAAATATAATAGTAATTTCACAGTACAATTGCTTTCGATTCGAAATGCACGCACAATATTTATATTATCTATTCAGTGAAAACAACATAGGTCCAAAACACTCGGTCACACAGAAGTAGAAAAAGAGATACTTTCGCGAGTATATTCGTTTATGATACACGGAACATTACCGTAAAGGTGCGACAGCGTACACCCTTACACACAACCAACACGCCTGAGGAACGGGCCGCAACTGGCGACAGAACGATACGGCGGCTAACAGCAGGTTGTCTTATGCTGAATCCGGAACGCGCAAGCCGTCAACTCTGGCGTCCGTTAATATAAACACACGTCTTCAGCTGATCTGGAAAAATGACGAGCAACTCCAACGAGTGAAACCGTACGATAAAATACGCTTTACTAATGTGACGTTTTCTGAAATTCGTGGTGGCCCCGACGAGTTGGACCTTTTTGCTTGATCTGCGCGATGATAATAATTCAGATCAATTTCATTAAAATTTAACCACCTAGTAGCGTAAAAAGGGATATTTTTTAATAATTTTCTTCGCGTGCATGTAAATAAATACGTTTTTACACCGGGCACATGGATTTTTGTGCATGATAATGGGTGTGTGTGTTATGAACCGTCCTTATTAACTCTGTTCGATAATAATTAATTTAGATATCTGTCGGTGTGGCGGCGCTAGTGTCGCCCAGCGGCCTTGCCGAAACGGATGATTGCTGTCAATTACCTACATATTATTATTATTATTTTACTATCGGGGGTTTGAGTCTCGGATAAGTTTCAATACCTAATCACTGCTACGACTTTACTATTCAAACTTTTGATTAAGTCGTAAAATGTATTTAGTATTATTTACAGTGTGGTATCAGCTTATAATATTTGTTCGAGCTATATTGGTAAACATAATATGCTAAGAAAACATAACTAAAAGGTTTGACGATTTAATTTAGAGATAATAAGTGGAACTTATTTGCAAAAATCGATTTATAAAATATATCTCTGTTGATATTAACCAATTCATTATAATGCAAATAAAAAAATATTTGAAATACTTAATCAAGTTTTTTCAATATATATAATATCACGTGGTACAAAAGGACAAAGAAAATTAATATGACAAAACAAAATAATATTTTATTTTTTTATTTAATAATTTAGGGTATCTTACCCTGTACAAACATACATAAAAACGAATTGGTTGTGGCCAACGCAACCAACAAATAAGTCACTTCTACAACGTATTCAAATTTTGTGTCGAAAATTTTCAG
The DNA here is from genome assembly GCA_963576475.1 of Molanna angustata. Lineage (NCBI taxonomy): Eukaryota > Metazoa > Arthropoda > Insecta > Trichoptera > Molannidae > Molanna > Molanna angustata. The sequence goes on from OY754982.1 coordinate 29,316,954, forward strand.
CATTTTTATGAAATGAGTTTGTTATATTTTTTTATTTACATATTTTATTATAAAAACTTAATATTGCTAATTCTTCGATGCCAGTTTTTGAAAGTGATTTGCATTTAAAGTCGTCTGAAAATAAAAATATCAATTTTAAGTTTCCTAAGCTTGTGGTCATTTTGAATTATTTGGACAGAAAAAAACTTTATAAGCACTGATCAGATATCCTTCAAAATCTAATTGGGTCTAAGTGAGAATTAGATATAGGTACAAATTTGCAAAATTTGTAAAGAATCTTTGAAAATTTGAAAACAAAAATTTAAAAAGGATATTACAGAACATCTTTTAAACAGAATCATAAGTATAAACTTATTACTGGCATGAGTTTCTGTAACCTGGCGTGTGATGGAGGTCATACTGAGATTAAAGCAAGTGAATTAATGGAAATTTTTCTGTTTGATTTTGGGCTTTAAATATTTATATCTATGTATTTATATTATATTTTGATGTTATGTTTATATATTATGTTATGCTTATATTATATCTATATTATATTACATTTATGATTTTATGCTACATTTCATAAAAAATATTCAATATATGAAATAGCCGTCACATGACACAGGCATTGTCTAGTTTGGTGGTGATTAAAACAATACCGCTAAATACACTCACCACTATATTATGTATTTTTTGTAAAACAAAATAAAAGTGTAACCCACGTAAGAGAGAGCATGAACAAAACAAATAAATCGAATGAGTACTTTAGTCTATAATCGATAAAGTAAAATAAACACGCAGTACATAGCACACAGCACATAGCACACACACAGACACATTGTGTGTGTGTGTGTGTGTGTGTGTGCGTGCGTGCGTGCGTGCGTGCGTGCGTGTGTGTGTGTTTGTGTGTGTGTGTGTGTGTATGAGTACTTTAGTCTATAATCGATAAAGTAAAATAAACACGCAGTACATAGCACACAGGACATAGCACACACACAGACACATTGTGTGTGTGTGTGTGTGTGTGTGTGTGTGTGTGTGTGTGTGTGTGTGTGTGTGTGCGTGCGTGCGTGCGTGCGTGCGTGCGTGTGTGTGTGTTTGTGTGTGTGTGTGTGTATGAGTACTTTAGTCTATAATCGATAAAGTAAAATAAACACGCAGTACATAGCACACAGGACATAGCACACACACAGACACATTGTGTGTGTGTGTGTGTGTGTTGTGCGTGCGTGCGTGTGTGTGTGTGTGTGTGTGTGTGTGTGTGTATGTGTGTGTGTGTGTGTGTGTGTGTTGTGTGTGTGTGTGTGTGTGTGTGTGTGTGTGTGTGTGTGTGTTTGCTATATGCAGTGTGCTATGTACGGCGTGTTTATTTTACTTTATCGATTATAGACTAAAGTACTCATTCGATTCGTTTCAAATTTTGCAAATATACTCGCTAATACTCGCTTAGACCCCATTAGATTTTGATGGATGTCTGAATAGTGCCTCTCAATTTTTTTAACTGTCAAATTTTTGAAAGTGACCCCAGGCTCAGGAAACTTAAAATTTGAAATTTTTATTTTCAAATTAGTAAAAAGGCACAACACTTTCATAAAATGGTATTCAAGAATAATCAAGTATTCATAATAAAATATAATATTTAATTAAAAAATAATTCAACAAACTCATATTTATTTTATTTTTTGTAGCTTCTCAGGCAACTAACAGGTGCTATGTCAAATAATTATTTAACAAGCATCCAATAACAAGTTGCCACATTCTGGAGACTTAAGATATTTATCGTCTCACAGATCCAGACTGAAAACACAATATTTTAAAAACTGTTTCTCCACCGGGAATCGAACCCGGGACCCTTGGATCAGCAGTCAGATATCTAACCAACTGAACCACGAAGGCCGACAATATCATGAAAATGCTAAATATTTTCCATACAAAATTTGAATACTTGTTAGTGAGGAGTTTAGCGTTGGCCACAGCCCACTCGTTTATTAAATAATATAACAAAATGATGTTTTCAAAATGAGTTAATTAGACTGTACGAACTGTGATACTGTGACACGGCGGTGATAAGTGTATAGAAAAACAATCGACCACATGGAAAAATAGAATTAAGGAGAATTTCTTGATAGGTTTCGATTCCATAAACATGTCCTTTACACCAAGGATCAATTAAGAGACAGAAATCACATATTATATGGTAGTATACCTACAGAAAGATTTACCTATACCTAACATGAGCTTTGTATATTATGATTTTGATAGCAATTTTGCCAACTTTCACTATGAAACGCAACGACTTAAAGGCGACTTTAAATATTTAATGAACCTCTAACTAAAGGGTTCTTTCGCTGCTTTTTATGAAACTGGCTGCAAGAGTCTTATTTTAAATTCCTACGTTTACTAACAAAAATAGCATGTTATCAGGTTGTTTAAAATCTAAATAATTATTCTTATATTTTCAATATGTCTCCATGTCTGAAATACAATGTTTTAAGTTCATTTATGACTTTTGTTATACCTGGGTATGGATTAGTAACTCGCCGGTTAATAGTGTATTGAATGACAGTGTGACATATTTACCAATTACCTGGACTTAACTAACAGCTGTTTCATGTAGTGTAGGTGCAATCAATACCTGACTATAACCGCCATCTTGGTTGTAATGGGTGTTTGGTTGAGTACCTGAAATTATGAAAGGATTCTGTCAAAACATACGAGATCACCAGTAGCGACACGACAATATTTTACAAGGTTAAGCAAAAATGTCTGACGAAACGAAAATAGTAACTATAAAAAATAAAAAATAAAAATAAAAAATACTGAAATATGTATCTGTATTTGCGTTCGTTAGACTCTTAATTATTATTGTTGAGTGATGGTGATTTGGTTATATTATGTATATTTTTAAGATGTATTTGATTATTTTATCCGCTATTTTTTTGGTGCTAACCTTGACGTATGCAAGTGAAAACTGGACATGGCAGAAGTCGCACGAAAGCAGAATAAATGCAGTTGAAATGAGATCGCTAAGAAGAATCTGTAATAGGACGTTGTATGACAGAGTCAGAAAGAGGACATAAGGAAAGAATGTAAGATAAAGAAAGATGTCATTAATATAATGAAAGTGAACACATTGAGATGGTTTGGCCACATGGGGAGAATGAATGAGGAACGCCTGACGAAGAAAATATACACTGCGGACAGGAATAGAGTGAGAGGTCAGGGCCGCCCAAGGAAGGGATGGCACGTCCATGTGAACCCTATTTTGAAAGACGGAAATGTCAGAAGCGTGAACGACAGACGAACATGTATAAGACGATATATGAATGTCGACGAGGCGATGAATGTGTGTCAAGATAGAAATAAGTGGCGTTCGGTGCTTTCTGCCTACCCCGACGTCCAATAGTTGAATATTTTTTGGTCAAATAACAACAACAGTCAAATAACATATTTCTAATATTTACTCAAAACATTTATGTTCATTCTAAGTATAGGTATGCATTTTTGATATCTATTAAAGATTATTGAATTCATGGGTACCTACCTATATAAGTATTTTGTAACTAGTTTTCAAGTTTAGTTTTAGTCATCAACTAGTATATTTTGTATATTTATTTTTAATGTATGTTTAGCAAGCTCACAAAGGCGTATTTATTGCCATAATGCTATCTCTTCCAAGAAACCCGAGCACAGCGGAGAATCTAAATTGGGTACTACATGTAGGATCTAAGAAAAACCGTATATCAAGAAAAAATTGATCTTATCAATGAGGAAAGGGAGGAGGTTATTAAAAGTCTATTTATTTAGTCACAGAATTATCAAAATCATTCGAAAACCGATGCGGTATAAAATAATCGTAGGTATATGACAACACAACGAATTCAAATATTTACGATAATTCTCATAATAATCCTGGCAAAGTAAAGAAATATGTAATTTTGTCGAAATTATGATTACCATATAGTTTCAGACGCGTACTTGTTCCTTATAATATTTCGAAAAATCTGTAAAAATGTTATTGGCAAGTACTGATGATTTTATCAAATTGAATTTCTGCTGTCTCGTAATATTCATGACTCGTTGAGACATTTAAACGCGACTGCTAAACTATCTCAATTATTTATCTTCAGAATACAAACCAAATTGTTTCACAAAATATGTAGGTATATTTTTAAAGAAAACAGAACAAAGCAACCTGGAATTAGTAGTATACAAAGCATTACCGCCACTGATTATCGGGCTGGGTTTAACCGTCCATTAGGTGAGGTTTGTATTGCTAAGATTACTAACAAACAATTATTTTTCTATTGTTATTTCTTGAAGCTAAATATTGAAAATAATACCATTTCAAGGATAACATTCAAATTTCTATCATTTGCAATAACAAACTATGTATCATTCAATATTTTCTGTTTATTTTACACCCCTTTTTTGTTAGTAATTATGTGGCCGGATGGATTATGACCAGGTACCTAATGTCTGTTATGACCAGGTACTTAATTTTACAATTTAGATAATTTATTTAATGACTTTACCTGATTATTTCTTCAAAATACGGTGTCGATATCTATAGTGAAGAAGATAATATTTTATCACACTACAAGATTGTAACAATACATACATAGATACCATCAAGCTATGTTCCTGCTATTGTGGTAGGCAGAGAGAACTAAACGCCACATCTTGGCACGAATCCATTGCGTCATCAACATATATTCCCCTATTATTCAAGCTTGTCACTTCTCAAGATTTCATTTTTATAGTAATAATAAAAATATTTTATATAATGGGGTTATATTTACACATAATGTGACAGACTTAGCTCGTAGGTAGTGAACTCTCCACACCATAGTAGGTACATAAGAGTTCATTTTTTCTTCTTGAAAGGTTGACAATCTCTAAATGCATTTTTGTGAACTATATTTATATTAGATTCTTAAACAAATATAAGATTCCCAGAGGACAAAAGTTTTCACAATACACCATACACATAAAAACATTGTCACGAAACTCATAGTATGCACTTTCGACATCATACCTACTAATAAGTGAAATTGAATTACAATTAGGTATGAGACAGTGAATCAATATTGATAAGGCGATGTATTATTTTATTTTATTTTATTTATTTTGGTAAAATAAACAGGATTAAACCTATAATTATTCTACACGATTAATCTTTAAAAATAATTACATTTTAATAATTATGTGTCAAGATAGAAGAATGCAGTGTTCGGTTCTCACTGCCTACCCCCTGAGGAAGATAGAAGTGGAGAGTAATAATTACACTTGTCTATAGAGACACATACAATATCAATATGAAGTTGATCACTCAATTTTCCCATACAGAAGCTATTTTCCTTTTGTTATATAATACATTTTTCATACAAATATGCAATTTATATCACATTGATGTAATGGACCATAGATTTATTTTCTTTAAAAGTTGGCAATGCCTGAATGTATTTTTGATATGTGTATTTTGTTGCATCAAAATTTCAAACAATATAAAAATACCTTGATTTTCCATACCGTGAGAGCATTTTGAAAATTTGAACACGTAAAATCATAGAGAAGAAATTAACGGATATCTATGGATAACTAATCTGCTCTAAGTTTATGGACTTTACATATATCGGACTTATAGTTTAGGCTGCAGAGAGGACACAAAACTTAAATGATGAATTCATAGAGAAGAAATTAAAAGTTGTCTATGGAAAACTAATCAGCCCTAGGTCTATGCACTTTACACACATGATGTTAATATGAAGTCGATCGGACTTATAGTTTGGGCTGTAGAGAGGACACAAAAAAGATAATTTGTACGGCGTACGCCAGGACGAAACTCATAGTGTGCACTCTCTACATGATACCCGTTGAGATATCGATGTAAAAAATACGCTTAAAAAATTGTAAAATCATGACTCTCCACTATTCCATAGTGTGGAGAGTAAAAATATAATACAAATAAAATATTATAATATACATTACCATGAAGGAAAAAATAATAATACAAAAATAGATAATTTAATATGAAAACACAATTTAAATATAATAATGATTATGTCCAAAAACAGGAAAAGGATGGGATGAAGGATAAAGGAATTGTAATAATTTGAATAAGGACTGTGACTTCAGAAGCTTCTTGAAAACCATAGAGATAGGAGCTTCTCTTATACCATTGGATAATTTGTTTCTGGGCTGCGTGAACGAGTAAGTGCAATAGGAGAATGTGCGGTTAATAGGTATTGATAGTGTAATATGGTTTTGAAACCGTTAATTTAGGCCATGAGACGAAAGATTGTCATATTTTTCTTTAGGTACTTAGGTGCGAGAGGGTTCTCAAGTGTCTGATAAAGTAAGGAATGAACATGTGAATTTTTCAGGATATCGTTAACATAATCGAGCCATCCTGTTCTTGGACAACTCCGGCGACATCTCATTCCTGTCCGCTTTGAATGTCAGACGTCCTTCATTCATTCCTCCTATGTGATTGTAAGTCTCTTACGGAGCTTCAAGTCTAGGTTGTTTGACTCAAGGATCTCCGACTTCTTGTTGAAAGCCAGCCTTGCCTGGTGTACCTATTCGGCTATCAACTTCTTTCCTTGATCTCCCATCCCAAGTGATCCTACTTACGAGGTACACGAACTCTTTTGTGTTTTTCAGTGTTTCTCCGAACATTACCACATTAATTTGATGTTCCTTAAGGCCTACAGTCATCACTTTAGTCTTATTTTGTCTAATTTTCATATTATAATTCTTGTTAAAGACATTCTCCATGACTATCAAAGCTTCTGTGAGTTCCTCTTCACTTGCAGCAACCAGTGCGATGTCGTCAGCAAATCTAATCATGTCAATCTTCTTCCCATGTATTTTCTCCCATTCTCTATGACTCATTTTATCTCTGACTTCATCTATTGCACACTGAACATACCCATTGAAAAGCACTGGAGATATAGAGCATCTTTGTCTGACCCCTTGTCTTATTTTGGCTTCTTTTTGGTCATTTACACATGCAATTATAGCAGCTTCATTCTTATACAACTCGAATATAATTCTCCTATCTCTGTATTTCACTCCTTTCAAATGCTTTTTCCATTCTACCTTATCAAATGCTTTTTCTAAATCCACAAAAAAAACAGTACATGCTTGAGCTATAGGTGAACGAAATCGGTCGAGGCAGGATTCGAGCTCGCGACCACTTAATCATACATTCTGCGTGATGGTATTATGTAGGTACCTATGTAAACGTGCTTAATAATATAAATAAAATTGCTAAAATATACCGAATTGAGTGCATTTTATCACTACAAACCTACATTATTTATTTTAAAATGTTATCATCACATACAGCATAATGTATTTTATCTTTTGTTAACAAAATCAATATTGTATGTTGTGTCGACTTAAAATGACGCACTATATTCAAAATATAATTATCTACATTAATAATGATTACAAGAGTCATGTCTTGTTGTTGACCATTATTATTGTAGGTATGTGATGATATTGGCATGGCCGACTGTCATTATGAATCACCAATATTATTAAAAATTTCAAACTAACAATGGATATTTTTTTTGTTTGTATTATATTCTATGGTACTCTATAAGTACTTTGCCTTTGCTAGATTGCGATAAAGTGAAAGTAATGCATATCTTACTTCCACTATCTTTGGTCGTAAATTTGGGTATTTCCCAAAATTCCGACTAAAATAGGTGCGTCCAGTTGATATTCTATAACGCTGAAATAGGAACGTTCTTACTCCAAGTAAGTCATGAATTAGTACAGTTCCCTATTCAATAACCACATTTTAGTCGAATCAACTGTCAAAACGTTCCTAATTTTAGTTCACACCTTATTGGAAGCGTACTAGTTAATTTCACAGCAGTCCGGAATATTTTAGTTAAGTTGAAAACATCAGAACTGGGGGGCAAGTCTGATTCAACCGGCGAAATCAAAACCCTCACGATTACCCATATCATGGATATAATTATTATATGGAGTTCTACAATATCTTTAGATGTCATAGAACCCCATATGATAATTATATCCATGATATGGGTAATCACAAGGGTTTTGATTTCGCCGGTCGGATCAGACTTGCCCCCCTGATGTTTTCAACTTATTGTTGTTATTCCGTACACAAATTTGTGTACGGAAAAAAATAAAAATGGAAAATTTACTACGTGTTGCGTAATGTTAAAAATAAAAAAAACTAAGAATATTACATAGTTCAGATCAATATTGATATGTTAGGTTAAGCGAAATCACGGCGATTTGTCATAAATAAACATGGCCAAACGGTGCGCAGTTCGCAAGTAGTTTGTGCCATAGACAATTTGAGTTCAAAAATTAACCACAATGTACCACAAAGATAAAAATACGATATTTGATAATATAATTTGAGTTCAAATTTATATCTCCGGTGCACTAATTTTGTAAATCTTAGTTTTAGGATTAGTTTTAGTTATACAGAATACGAAATTTATTTCAAATGACCTTAATTCCAAAATTTGGGAATGTTCCTGTTTTAGTTTTACTTGTTTATTTTATTATTTTACATTACTCCTCTGGTAATCGAGCCCGGGACCTATGGATCAGCACTCAGATACCTAACCAACTGAGCCACAGGCAAAAAGTTACAGTATTGGATGTAGTGATGTTAATCTAATGGTCAATTTGTTAAAGAGAATTTATTTCTCTCGACATAATATGGACATAACTTTCGAGCTAATATCCGCTAGATTTTGTATGGCCAGTCTATATTTTTTATGGTTTTTTTCAACTTTGTCGTCAAAAAACACTATCTTATGAACTCGGATATCGGAGTTGAAAATTTCATGTGCATCGGTGTAATATTTAGGTTTCAGAATATTGCTATGGAATATTCTACATAATACTCATAATAATAATATGGCTATGGAATATTTAAGTCCTGATATTACATCGGCTGTTCTTCCCCCACCACCGGGTGGAAGAACATCCATTATTAGTTAGAGATGATCGTTTAAACGAAAGCTGATTAAAATATTCGTTTAAAAAAAATAATCAATCAAACGTTATAAATTTTAAACCATATTCGTTGAACGTTGCGAGTGTTACAACGATTTCAATCATGAATCATAACGTTCCGATGATGATTTCGTTAAAAGCTGTTTTTCGTTAAAAGCTGTTTTTCGTTAAAAGCTTATTTTATTATCATAACAAAGATGTATTATTTTTAACGACAACGTTGCGAGATAATTGTGATTTATGATTAGCTGACCGGCGTGCAGCGTTGTCGGTCGCTAGACATCTGTTGACATCATTGTGACGAACGATCAGTTTCAAATCGTCTTGTTTCGTTCAACGTTATAAGTTATATTATTATTACTGATTTTTGTAAACGTTTATTTTTTTGTTTCTTTAGTATCGTTTAAAACGCCTATCGGGTTGGTTTATTGTGCGTTGTCGGCTTTGTTAGATGATTCGAGCGTACAAAATTATTATCAACATAATTTTTAAACTTATGTATGTATTGTATAACATTTCTACTGTATTTTCGTCAAAGGGTTAAGACTAAATTTTAAATACTTTCTAGAGGAAGCAAAAAAATTAATAGTACATTATACTTATTTCAAAAACATACCTTTTTTTCATTGCATGTTAATGTGTTTATTTTTTTTAGATTTAGGTATATTGTACTTATATATATAGAGTACAAATATTAATAAGCCTTTAAGCTTTTTAAGCCTTTAAAAATAACGTTATTTAAAATTAACGAAACGTCTATAACGTTTAAAAAAATAAGCTGTTTTTCCCACCTAATATTAGTCATTATCAGGAATTAACAATTAACAGCCATTATTAGGAAGAACAACCTTTATTAGTCCCCATAAGTAGGTACTGCTTATGGGGACTAATAACGGCCCCTTGCAAAAATCTGAAAGAACATACGAAGAGTTCGGAGAACTCTAAAACCTTGCAGACACTGCACTTAATGTGCCAAAGAGAGCTAATCATGTGGAAATAACTGACTCACTGGCTCAGTGATAGTGAAGATAAGAGTGCAACGAATTTAAGACAGAAAGTCTTGAAAGCCCTAAAGTTGCTCTTCGTGTCTACAAGGTCCGCATGTCCAATGGTTCCAAAGAAATTCCCTCGGACATCATCGTAGAGTTCTCGTCGGAAAGTTGACACGGAGAAGTTAGTGCATTCCCAAAGGATATGCTCAGAAGTCTGTTCAGGGTTATCACAAAGCTGGCACGCGGACGAATCGGATAAGTGAAAACGAAAGAGATAACTTTTGAAACTGCCGTGTCCAATAAGGAATTGCGTGGTCCAATAATCGGGAACAATCCACGAGGAAGAAATTCGAGTCCTCACATCGGGAAGATATAAAAATGTCAGTCTGCCCACGGAAGAAGAAGACCAGAGACGTTGCCAAGGATCTAAAAGAGAACTCCGGGCCAAGTTCTCAATCTCTCTACGAACTGTGGGTAAATTTACAGGTGGAAGAGAAATACCACCCAAAATTGAGCTTCGGCCTCTATACAGGTTGTGAATTGAAATTACATCGGCTATCTCATTTAACATATTCATAAAAAGACTTCAGCAAACATATATACCTACCTGATTTCTTTTTCCTCTCCTTATCCTTTTGTTTTCCTATCATTGCTATGAACTGGTATTAAATTCAATCTTTTATTGGTATTTTATTTTCTTTTCTTCTGTTATACTTATTAATTTTTGTTATGCCATAACCTTATTGCCATAGTACACATTGAATTTGTGTATCGAAATCAACTCTCGTTGGTTGGAAGAAATTGCCGTTTGGCCATAAACCGGCCAATGTAGAAATAATGCGTTGAAGAAGATATGTTCAAAGATATGGTCAAGCTGTATGTTTACTAAACATTTTTTTGTAATTGTTCACGCAAACATCAAGTCTTGCGTCATCAAAAAACAAAAATAAATACGAACTACACGGACAATATAAACATATTTATATTTTGATAAAAATAACGTTCTCGATCTTTCCACGATAATAATACAATAATAAAGAATATAATTTTCGCTACTCCCACCACCACCCGCTCTGCCTATGGGGACTGTAATCGGCCCCTTCACAGAACGCTAAGTGAACGACAAAAAAAAATGCATAGCACGAAAAGTAGCTCATGGAGCCCTCTAGATTAGCAATCTCGGCACCATAGTGCAAAAAGAAACAATCAACGAGTGCGAACAGAAAATTCACACCCGTGGACTGTCTATGACCTCAGATCCCCCTACATGCAGACCATCAGAGAAGTGACCAAGATCTCTGGAAATAAATTAATTTAACGGGAATCTTCTAAAAGTAAGGCACCATATCTATGACAGAAAACCTTAAAAGCTTTATAATTTTTCTTCGAGATCACAAAATCCGCACGACCAATGGGACCTTGAAGAGGCCCACGGACAGCAACGAGGAGCTCCGATCTATATGAGGCCACCATTGGGTGGCAACATTCCCAAAGGATATGTTCCGAAATTTGGTCCGGGTATTGACAGAAATGACATGAAGCAGAGGAGGCAATGTTAAATCGGTGAAGATAACTTTTAAAGTTTCCGTGTCCTGTGAAAAATTGGGAAGTCCAAAAGTCTGGAACAACCCAGGGAGATTTAAGACGATACCTCACGTCGGGAAAAAATTAGTCTGCCAGATGTTCTGCAAATTTTCATTTACAGTCCTTTCAACAAAGCCGCGTGACACTCGACCCTCTGGAGGGAAGAGAGGAATATTTCCGATCATAGAAGAACGGCCCCGTGTAAGGTTGAAAACAGCCCCTCTACGCTGAAGTTCCAGATCAAGGGGAGTCATGCCTGTCAAAATTGGCAGTGCTTCAGTGGGACTCGTTCCATATGCTTTGGATAGAGCGATGAGAGCGAATCGTTGGCCTGAGAGCAAAATTCTACGTATATGTTGAAGCTCACAGGCGTGAGACCAACATCCTGCTGCATAGCAAGCAATGCCGAGGTAAACTGCCTTATAGAAAAGACAGGATACTTGAAACTGTAAACCCCAGTGTGCCTTGGCGATGTGTGAGATCTTTAAAAAAGCAGACTTAGCTTTGTCGACACACAATCGAGCATGGTTTTTAAAATTTGGTCCTCTTTCCAGAACAACTCCTAGGCAAGTGATTTGGTCCCGAAAACTTACATTTGTTCCTGAGAACTTAATAGACGGCTGTCTACGTAGTAAGCCTTTGAAAACCAAGCCATATGTCTTATTAGGAGCGAAGCAAAGTTTATTTTTTACACCCCAGTCGGAAACTAAGGAAAGAGCTTGAGTAGCTGAGTTCTCAATAAATCTACGGGAATTACCACGGACGAGGATGTATGCATCATCGGCATACGCTTGAATCGTACAATTACTGGAGAGAGGAAGATCCAGCAAGTCATCAAAAAGAATGTTCCAGAGAAGTGGACCGAGAACAGAACCCTGAGGACATCCAATGCTTACCTGACGCGTATGTAGAAATTGTCCCCCAGGCAGGACTATGCGGCGATTTTCAAAGTAACTCTTAACTATCAGATATATATTGCGGGGTATATTCCTTGACTTCAGTTTATGCAAAATGAGCGGCCACCAAGCATTGTCAAATGCACCACTAATGTCAAGGGAAATAGCAATAACATATTTTTCGTCAGAAGGTCTTACAAATTCTGACATATAATTTATAGCATCGACTGTTGAAATTCCAGGTCGGAAGCCAAATTGGCGAGAAGAAAGTGGACATGAGTTAGAAAGATGGGATTCAATTCTACTGCATATAAGTCTTTCCAGAATCTTGCCCAGAATAGGCAGGAGAGTAACAGGTCTATATGCTTTTGGGTCCGTGCTAGGACGATCGCATCGTTTGGGAATTATAGTCATGAGGCCCGTTTTCCAACAGTCTGGAAAACAGCCCTCGTCTAAACATCTTTTTAAGAGGGAAACCATTTCAAATTGAGCCAAACGCCAACATCTTTGTATTAAAATAGAGTCGATACGGTCGAGGCCTGGGGATTTATTTAGTTTAAGGTTCCCAATAATTAAATCGAGTTCCTCAACAGAAACTGGTGGCGAAGCGGGTGTCTGAGGAATGTTGTGTTGAAGAGCACGTACCCATTTATGAAAAACATTATCGGTAGACGGATCATCCGATGGAATCAACGCGTCCAGAAAAACGGAAGCAGTTGAATCGAAAGACGTTGTGAACTCACCAGTAGTTGCATCGCGGATGCAAGATATTGTTGCGCCATTTCCTCTCTTAGAAGAAACGGCGCGATATACTGCACCCCATGGATCTGAAGTCGAAACCTCGGAAACCAAACGTCGCCAACTTACCTTCTTCGCACGAATAATTTCATTTTTATATAGATTGTGTGCACGTCTATAAGCAGAGTACAAGTCGAGAATAATAAACTCAGCAAAGTTCCTATTGCGTCCCAATTTAAGAGCTCGACGTGCACGTGTAACGCTGCGTTTCAAAGAATCGAGTCCTGAGTGCCACCAAGCGTTTGGTTTTAATTTTTCTGGAGTAGATCTGCCAATTGACTTTTCTGCACATATAATGATATTGTTAGTGAAATCAGAAGCAGTATCAGATATAGACATAGCATTTGGGTTAAAGCGATTCAGAAATCGAATAAATTCAGCATCAAATTCGACAATGCGCTCACACCTCGTGCGAAAACGCCTTGGAATATGAGACTTTTGAACCGAGTCAGTAGGTGAAGTAGAAATTGTAAAGACAATAAGTTCGTGATCGCTACCCGAATAATCTGTATAAACACGCCAGGAGGAAGTCTTTTGAGCTATTTGAGCCGAAGCCAAAGTGACATCGATGTGGCCAAACCCGACCGCACCAGAAAAAGTGGGAGGACTAAAGGGATCATTGATAACGGAAAGCTCGTGCCGAGCTATGAAGTCCTCACAGAGTTCACCTCTTTTTGCTTTCCTAGACCCTGCAGTGGTAGAATGACACCAATAATATAATAGAATATAATTAAAATATAACAATAATAATTAAGAGACCGGAGACGGTGGAATGGTTGACAGAACTTGATCCATGGCTGTATAACTCAGACGCTGCCAATATGGATGAAGGGGATACAAGTACCAGAGCCACACGAATAGTAAGTAAAGTAAGTAAGAATTAAAATATGACGAAGCCGTCGTTCTTGAAGATATATCCCATGCTAACCATCGCGTCATGTCTGTAATGAGGTAGTCAGAAAGAACCGAGCGCCGTTCACTATTAGGTTTTAGTAAGTGAATATTTTTTTAAATTTATTCAATACAAGTATAATATACAAACTCATTTTAATTTATATACAACACATTAACTTTGATTTACAAACTAAAAAATAATATGCTTCCAAAATATATGCAGAAAAATATATTATTCAATGTCAATGTTCACACTTACCCTACGAGAGGATGTCAGGATTTTAGACTTCTTAAAACGAGATTAACAAGTCCACAAAATTATTGTTTATACCACAAAAATATAATATATCAGTTTACCACCAAACATAAAAGAAACCACAAGTCTTGTCACCTTTCGTAGGCTAAGTGCTGAATACATAGTTAAAAAAATATTAATGTTCTCCCTAGTTTTACATGTTTTTACAATGTTTGTCATACTTTGTGCCATACTTATTGTTTAAAAAAATATATATACTTTTTGTTTATATATAATTTTTATATGTTTTAACGTCCAATTAAAATTTACTATTATTACTTTATATAAGGTACGTACAAAAAAGTGTACAGAGTCGCGTTTATTGCCTTAATGCAATCTCTTTCAAAAAATCGAAGCAACATAAAAAGAATCGATTAAATTTGGTACAGTAGTATCTATGTACCTAAGAAGAAACGAGTGGGTTGTGGCCAACGCTAAACTCCTCACTAACAAATCACTCCATAAAGTATTCAAATTTTGTATGGAAAATTTTCAGCATTTTCATGAAATGAGTTTGTTCAATTAGTGACGTGTCTTTTAACTAATTTAAAAATTAAAATTTCAAAATTTTAAGTTTCCTGAGCTTGGGGTCACTTTTAAAATTTTTGACGTTTAAAAAATTGAGAAGCACTTTTCAGATATCCTTCTAAATCTAATGGGATCTAAGTGCGTATTAGATATACATATTTGCAAAATTTGAAAATAATCGAAGGAGTACTTAAGTCTATATTTAATAAAGTAAAATTAACACGCTGTACATAGAACACAACAAGCACCACATAGCAAACATATATACATTGTGATGGAACTTTCAGAATACAATCTCAGCACGATACAAGTTGATAATCTGCAATAAAAAATAGCCTTAATATTGCGATTAAAAAAAAAGGCTACTTTAAAAAAAAAATTCACCAGTGGCTTCTGAATCTGGGACGGGAGCAATCTGAACAGTTACTGACAATTCAAATGTAATTTTGTTTTAGTTATAGGTACATGCAAGAGAAAAATATATGGATTTGTACATACATACAGGAACATCACTGAATGGTACGATAAGCACACAATACTTAGTACATCGATTTATTTTTGTATGTAGTTTTTTTGCTTTTATATTGTTGAATTTATTTATTTTTATTCATATTTGTCTCTTTGATTTTGATTTTGCATTGATGATGTTTATAGGAGTCCTACAGTAATATATAATGTTGAAAAGAGAAAAGAAATAGAGATATATATGTGTATGAAGTAATGTAATATAATATAATGTAATATAATATATAAAATATTGTAAATTATAATGTAATATAGACCCCCAACACGGGTAGGTACTCGCCTACCTAATGGGGGACACTATAATGTTAATGTGTTATGTGTAATTGTTAATCAATGAATAAATGAATAAAAAATATGAAATCATAACTCCCCACTATATTATCCTCTTGGATTAAAAATATTTCAGTTCACTGTAAACGGGCTTTAACAGTGAAATAAATTTCCCCTTTAATTAGTAATTTATTCTTTTATTATTTATTTTTTATTTTTTATTTGTTTAGAAACTTAACATCTATACAATTTTAATGCTTAATTGTAAATAAGTATACAAAATAAATAGCCAATTATAAAGTTTCACATATTTAAATTATTATATATTATTGATGTTGGGTAGTCATTGTAAGATGGTGAGTGTATGTGGGGGAAAAGGAAGGGTAATGGATATAGGAAAGCGTTGATAAGGAAGGGATGAATGTTTAAGAAAAGTAGGTTTGATTTTTAACCAGTAATATTACCAATAACCGCGCGTAATTGGCGTTTCATCGATGCCTGTGTGGAGTTAATTATATCCGGTTGGTTTTAATATCTAGAAATTGCAATCAAATATACCTTATTGCATTTAAGACTTATTTATTTCGTATAGCCAGCTAAGCTTTATAAATAATTATAAACAGATTGCTCTTAGCGAAAAATTCCACTTATATAGTGGAGAGTTAATGTTGGCCACAAACCACTTCTTTATTTATCGGTTTGTTTTATTAAATCATAGAAACATACGGTGGATATATTAATATATAGGTCATATCATATTCTCTAGTTATAAGACCTTCAAATACCCAGGTACGTCACGGTAAAGTTCCAATATATAAATATAATTATACCCCCAAATGTATATGTGGAAGGGACTGTGAGGGGTATTTTTGATTTTATAGTTTAGAAAGGGGTTGATCCGTTGTTATACTCCTTACGTAGGTACGTATAATATATAATTTAGGGGTGAGGTGAGATTCCCGGTGGGATTGTATCAGAATTTCTCCAACTTTATTAATAAATTATTATATTTTATATAAATTAATAGACAAAAGGGACATTGTTTCCAAACCATATGTCAAACCATATGTTTGGAAACAATGTCCCTGACCATAAATACTGTCCACAAATTAAAATGTGCACAATGATCCATGGAGCGGCAAATGCTGGGCATAAGTCTGAGTGATAAAATAACCAATATAGAAATCAGAAGCCGAACAAAAATCAGTGGCAATGGGCAGGACACGTGGCCAGACAGCCAAATTCAAAATGGACTCCCAAAGTCTTAAAGTGGAGGCCATGGGAAGACAAAAGGGGTGTCGGCCGGCCACAGAAGAGATGGGCCGACGATATTGTTGCGATCACCGGAAAGAATTGGATTGAAGCGGCACAGAATAGAGGAAAATGGAGACAAATGGAAGAGGCCTACATCCAGCAGTGGAGGGAAGGCTAGGAAGAAGAAGAATAGACAAAAAATACGGATATCGACAAGAAGAGTCCAAAAAGAAATTTTAAATGAGAAATACTTTTATTTTTCTCCAGAAGATTTTCTCCATAAAATATATTTAAAAACACAACTTTGAGTAGATATCTAACCAATAAAAAAAATCATCCAATATACACCGTTATATCAGTCACAAATCACTCACTGGAGAGTTTAGTGTTGGCCACAACCCATTCGTTTTTTATTAATGTTGAAGAAATTGGCTTTTACTTATTTATCAATTAGATTCCCATAAAATATTCAAAATTGGCTTTTATTTATATATTTAATACCTACATATTCAAAATTATGAAATCAGACATACAAAAAAAATACTTCCCTATACCAGAGTATAAGCACTCGTGAATGAGACATTAAAATACAAATTTGTCGACTTTCGTAGCTCAGTTGGGTAGATATCTGGCTGATCTAAAGGTCCCGGGTTCGATTCCCGGTGGAGACACAGTTTTTAATTGTGTTTTAATTGTGTTTTTCTGGATCTGTAAGACGATTAGTATCGTAAGTCTCCAGAATGTGGCAACTTGTTATTGGGTGCGTGTTGAATTAATATAAGACATAGTACCTGTTAGTTGCCCGAGAAGCAATATAAAATAAAATAAAATAAAATAATGAAGCGTTGACAAAATGAATATATATATGTATTTTTACTATCAGTCAATGTTATTTGAAATTTCTATTAAATTTTTATTTGGAAAATTATTGAACTAAGTCACCAGTCTTATAGGTATATTGTATTTAGTGTTTTGTTGGGTTCAATTCCGACAACGAATTAAAATGTAATCATAACTGTCATTATATAAATTTTATAATACACTAGTGATGTTCATTTGTTATTTTAATCTTTTTAAACTTATTTAATTTTCATTCAATCTTCAGAATAAAAAAATATCTTCGACGTTTCGATGAATTGAACCAAAAAACAAAGTATAATTCAACTATGTATTTTAATTTTGAATGTTGAGAAAAGCTGGTCTATATACTAAATGTTCGTTGTACATATACAAAGATACATACAATTATATTAATTACATATCTATATGTATAATATCCACCTCTAGATTGGCATCCACCATCCACTCCCGAGGCAAAGTAAACTACAATTAATTTTTTTTCAGTCAACAATTATAAATATCAACATTTCTTGTTCTATGGCTCTAATTTTCCACCATTTTTTACTATGAGTTCTCGATATTTTCAATAAAAGAGATTATTTACGCACACAATTCAATACATACACTGCGATACTTAGGAGGATATATAAAGCTATACCTACATCGCATATACATAAATCAAAAATTCCTCAAATATGTTAAACAGTGTGTTCCAACTATCGATTTGTTCAAGAGAATTTTATTCTCTTATCATATCGACAAAGTATCAAGCCAAGATACGCGAGATGTGTATGCAAGGCCTATATTTTTTCACGGTTTTTCCAACTTTGAAATTAAAAAACACGAGGCTTCTTTGTCACAAGATGTAAAGAGAACATGCTCAGGTGGGTTATAAGGGTGGTAGAGGATGTCTCCTGCAATTGCGGTGAGATACAAACTGACGAACACCTCCTCATCTGTCGAGATAATATGCCAGTGAGGTGCGATGCAGAGGACTTGAAGATGTTTAATGACAATGCCGTTGCGGCTACTGTATTCTGAAGTGGGATGGTCTAGTGGTGAAGAGCTCGGACTCTACTTACCTTATATATTTATTTATTTATTTAAATCTTTCTATGTAACCGGTAAACAGATTGTATGACAAAAAGTGTCATCAGTATCTATGCTTTCCTTGAGGTGTCGATTTTACTCGAGGGCGACACATATATTCATCAAGGTAACTTGAATTATCAAGGCCTCTTTAATCTTCGTATTTGTTTCTTAATACGGGTACGGACTATGACATTCCTACATTTTTTTTCTGTTTCTACTGTAGCTAGTTATAAATTGTGTACGTCTACATTATAAAGTCAGTTATGTCATAAATTTACTAACAAAGTATATTCTGTATTATGAAGTATGAAGAGTGGTGATTTTATACGGAAACCTGACTGACCTTATCTGACTGACTATTACATAGACATGTTTGTACATATATTTACCTAGTGACCTTGTTAAGCTTAATCATTACCTAGAATATTATTATTTTATTCAAGTCTTCGCATGTATATATTTATTAAAATGTATATTTTGTTAACTTATTAACTGGATACCCGTGGCTTCGCTTACTTTATCTTATTTAAGCGTCATTTCGAAAGTATGTAAAAACTGCACTGCAACATAGTTAGTTATAATGCAAGTTACCTGTATGTAAAACAAACTATTTACAGCATGAATTTCTTCACAGAACTTGCAACAATTACAAAGTGTTCTTTAAGAATATAGACCTCTCCATATGTCCATTACTATATTTAAATTATCAGTAATAAAGTCTCTGAATGCCTCTGCAGCTTCTGGTGAGTAGTGTTTTGGCAAGTTATCCTTTTTCCATCCAATTCCTAATGTACTCCCCATTCTTTTCCTATAAATCTGCCATTACAATTTACATGCAAGTGGTTATTTCTGTGAACTTAATTGGTCCTCTAATGTAGTACTTAATTATTCTTGTATTACTTGTAATTAAGACTGTATGTTTACAAAATAAAATACTATACTTACTAGAGATGCCTGTATTCTGCTACTTTTTTACTATTCGGTATTCGGCCTTTTTGACTACTCTTTTACTATTCGGTATTCGGCCTATTCGGCTACTCTTTTACTATTCGGTATTCGGCCTATTCGGCTACTCTTTTACTATTTGGTATTCGGCCTATTCGGCTACTCTTTTACTATTCGGTATTCGGCCTATTCGGCTACTCTTTTACTATTCGGTATTCGGCCTATTCGGCTACTCTTTTACTATTCGGTATTCGGCCTATTCGGCTACTCTTTTACTATTTGGTATTCGGCCTATTCGGCTACTCTTTTACTATTCGGTATTCGGCCTATTCGGCTACTCTTTTACTATTCGGTATTCGGCCTATTCGGCTACTCTTTTACTATTTGGTATTCGGCCTATTCGGCTTCTTTATTACTATTCGGTGTATTCGGCTACTTTACTATAAATCTGATTTTTTTTATCAAAATATTAAAACTATTAAAATGAGTTTTTTTTTCGGTAAAAGAAGAAAGAAGCGCTCAATATCCCAGCAAGACCTTGGGGCAGAAGCAGACCCAAAGCAACATGGTGGTCCAGTATTGAGAAGGAACTGGCGGCTCAGAGTACTCCCATTGTGACAACCCAGGACAGAAGGTCCTGGCGCTTACGTACAAGGAGGCCCGACCTTGGATTAACCGTGATGTAGGCGCATGAAAAACAAAAAGAACATTTTAAAATGATTTAACAGCCATTAAATATTATTACTTATTAAATGGGTCGATGGCCGAGCGGTTAGCGCATTGGGTTAGTAATCTAGTGGTCGCGAGTTCGAATCCTGCCTCGACCGATTTCGTTCACCTATAGCACAAGCATTTTTGCTTATTTTAGGGAATGTAAGAAGATGTATAATATGTAATTGTTTGACAAGGACATATTCATATTTTTATATAAACTACACCTTAATTAGATTATATATGATATATAAGGTTGTGTTGATGATTGAATACAATGAATTATTTTGATAATGAGCGATAATGCATTATCAAATCTGAACTTCGACGTTATCAGTGTTATTAATATGATCCATGTAATAGGTTCACGGCCTGATAAGACAAAACAGCTGTCGATTGTGTGATCAAATTATGCACTGTGTACACTGAGAAGCATTTTTTTTATAAAACTATGCATTGTGCGTGTACAACGAGAATATTTAAATGTTGATGTTTTAGGAATTATTATTAATTTAATGTGTTATTGTAAAATCTGGAGTACCCCAAGGATCGGTTCTGGGATCAACACTGTTTATTTTGTATATAAAAAATACAATTCTTAGGATTTGATTGGTTTTCTTTTGCATATGGATGCTAGTGATTAATTATTCTGGATTAAGTATCAGAATTCATAATATACCATATAATAGTGGTTAATGCGACGACAAGGCAGTTTGATGTAATGATGCAGGAAAGTGATCTTAATTGACTACACCAGTTTAAATGTCAAGAGCGAATCGACAACATAGTTTCCATACTTTAAATAACACGGTATCATATTGCATGTAAGAACTGTGTCAGAGAAAAAAATAACATAATTTTTTTCAGTGTTCGTTGCTTACTCTTAAACGGAGGATTCCTTCCATTGATCCCACGTTGTCCTGTCCTGTGTAGTCTGCATCCAGGATACGCCAGAATGTCGTTGTACATCATCCCCCCACCTCAGATCCCCAAATCAAAGTATATTGGTGACAGAATAAATAAGTTTTTAAAGAATACCCACATGATAATACAACTATTCCTGTAATTATCATATTAAATTATTCGAGCAAATATCACATTAAAAAATCATTGGATTTTTTTAATGAGATCCCTATCAATTCAATTTTGAAACTTCTATATATTGTACCTAATACTGAAATTCTTTTCGCATGAAAATAACGAATTTTTACTACAGCCATCTATGGGTGAAATTTACAACAATATTATTATTTTTTATTTATTTTGTTGTAACGCCATCTATTGAGAGAATTGGTTTTTTTGTAAATAATGAAAGCTACAATTCTTATATGTGAGGTGACAATGCATTTTAAGCTAACCGTTGTCTTGTGAGATCACAATTCAATTCAATTTAAATATTTGAATTTCCAAATTAATTTTGTTTACGATTTAATGAAAATATTGCACGTACGGTTAGGTGTTACTAAAGTTATATTATTTATAATCAATCAATAAGGGACAGAATTCAGAATGTCATGACATGATAAGACAAATAACCAAAGTAGCCGATGTAGCGGAAAGGGTCGCTGGCCTTAGTGGAGCTGGGCTGGTCATATTACCAGATGCCAGGATTCACGATGGACCAAAAAGATCGTAGAATGGCGACCGAGAACAAGCCGAAGAGGTGTCGGCAGACCCCAGGCAAGGTGGTCTGATGACGTCAAGAAATGTGCCGGAGGGAGATGGATGCAGTGTGCCCAAGACAGGGAGTTGTGGAGGATCAAGGGGGAGGCCTATGTCCAAGAATGGATAAAAACAGGCTGAAGAAGAAGAAGAAGAAATAATTATAATCAGGTTTAGTCGAACGTCGACGCTTCGGTAAAACGTCGCAAATGCGTTTTCTTGTCATCACATGTATTTTTTTGATGACACATTTTCTAGGATAGCAATGTGGGTATCTTCTATCAATCTTATATCAATCTTATCATTTAATGTAATCAATGTAATCTATTGTTTATCTAAATAAAATTTAAAATCATTATTTGTCAAAAGTGATATCATTTAGTGATGTTATACAATTACGAAACGACACACAGGAATCTTCTCATGACTCCAAAGACAAACACGACATTCGAACATAGATATTAATTCGATATTACAATTTTTTTATTTTTATTTATTGCTCAATGTACATTATAATTCTATGGCTCAATGCAATTTATTTTGTTAATTTATTTAATTATTATTTTTGTCCAAATACAATTTCCTTATAAATCAGCACACGAGGGTTGGAGAATGGAAATGGTATAGGAAAGGTTGTGTGTGAGACTGAATGTTTAGGGAGATTCTAGCAGAGGGGGATATACACCCCCCTAACTCCACCCCCGGCGTCCCATTCAGCCAGTGGATTAGATTTTTCTCTGTATATTTCAAAACCATACAGATTATAAAGGGATTTCCCAAAAATTCCACACTAGATGAACATTTTTCGGTAAATATTATTATTCTTATTTTCCCTGGTAAGTTATATCTTTATTGATATTTTGTTGACACACTTTATATCTCAATAGAGGCGAAGTCGGAATATATATTATATTCTTATTTATTTATCCCATGAAAGTAGAATAAATAATATAGAAATGAGATCATTAAGAGATTATTATGATACAATAATATATGAGAAAATAATGAAGAATGTAAGATAAAGAATGATATTGTAAATAAAATGAATGTGAATGTCTTGAGGTGGTTTGGGCACATATAAAGAATGAAAGATGAACGACTGAGCAAAAAACTATACATGGGTGTAAAAGATGGAGTGATTAGCAGGGGCCGCCCCAGAAAGAGATGGCATTATCATATGAAAGCCAAGAATGTGAGAATAGAGGACTATGGAGCTCGGTTTTCTCTGCTTACCCCGAAAGGGATATGGCATTTTTATTTTTTTTTATTCATTTTTTATTTATTAAGGCATGATGTTATGTATGTATCTTCTTGTAAATAATATAAATAAATATATTGCACATTGGCGGACTTATTGCCATCAGGCAATTTCTTCAAACCGATCGGATTACAAATTAAGACAACATATTTTGTATATTTTCATTGTTCTTTTGTAGCTTTCATTTTTTGTTGATGTACCTACATGTATAATTCTGTTACTCTGTAATCTGGTTGGTTGGAAGAAATTGCCTAATGGCAATAAGCCCGCCAGTGTGCATTATATTTATTTATTTATTTATTTATTTATTTATACATCTTCTTGTACATAATATAAACAAATATAATTGTACACTGGCGGGCTTATTACCACTAGGCAATTTCTTCCAAGCAACCAGATTACAAAGTATTACAACATTGTCTATGTACAACAGCAAATAAATAAGAGTAAAAGAAATCATAGAAAATACGTATAACACTTAAATACTATTAAAACAAAAATAAATAATAATTCATAGCAATAAAAAAGGATATGGTAAGGACATGAGAGGAAATCGGGATCAGGTGTTCAAGGATAAATATTCCGTCTTTAGTTTTTTCTTGAAAATACTAAGTGAGTTAGACGACGCAATATCCGGACTAAGGCTATTCCATAATCTTGCTGATTGTACTTCGAACGAAGAGCTGAGAAATTCTGTATTATGGCTGGGATGGATAGTGTTGTACGTTCAGCAGATCGGGGTGGAAGTCCATGGTTGGATAAATAAGTGAATTTGCTTTTGAGGTACTGTGGCAGGTTTGGGTTCGAGCGAATATAGTACAATAGTGACAAAATGTGTATATTGCGCCGCTGGCGTATCCTAGGCCAACAAAGAAGATTGCGGTAAGATGATATGCGATCAAATTTTATCAACCCAAAGATGAATCTGATACATATATTCTGAAGACGTTCAAGTTTATTGAGATGCACTTCATTTGCACCCAAATAGCATACATCGGCATAATCAAGCAATGGAAGAAGAAGTGATTAAGCTAGAGTTATTTTACAACGGAATGGAAGGAAATTTTTAAGTTGATTAAGAGAATGTAGGGCAAAGAAAATAGATTTACTAACATGCGATACCTTTTCATGCCACGAAAGGTCATCATCGATGAAGATTCCAAGATCTTTTACAACCCTGGTATAAGGAATGCATTGGTTATTGATATACAGCAGTGGGAGTTGTAAATTCCTTATAGATGACAGCAGACGAGGACTACCGATTATAATTGCCTGGGACTTAGTCGGATTAATAAGAAGACCATGATCCGATGACCAAGAAGAGATAAATTTAAGATCTTCATTCATGTGAAGGACTGCATTGTTAATATCAGAGATATTAAAATGGAAATATAATTGAAGATCGTTTGCAAAAAGATGATATTTACATCTGAGGTTTGTAGTGATATTTGTTTATATTATGTACAAAAAGTTAAATAAATAAATAAATATATGTATGTAGGTACCTACAAGAGCAGGTTTTGTATTGTACCTAACCTATACATAGATGCTTTTACTATTTTTATGAAAAGGCCCTTCACTGGGCGTAAATGAATTAATAATTTATTTATTTATTTGTAATTTACATAAATATTTATTTATTTGCCATTTCTTGTACATATAATTTGTACACTGGCTGGTTTATTGTCAAATGGCATTTTTTCCAACCAACTAGAGTTGATTTACCTACTGATTTATTTTGAATACAAGTAGGTAAACAAGCCAAAAATGAAATATTATTTCTGGCGCAGTTCAGGGGTGACATCTGTGTGAGACACCGTCATCTCATTTATAAGGACTGTTGCTTTCATTGTTTACAAATAAACTAATTTCTCAATAGATGGCGTTACAAAAGGGCTTTTCCTTTACTTCATAAATAGCAATGGTATAGTTCCTTATTTTCAGGTGAATTGTTACGCACTATCCAAATAAATACAAATTTCAAAAAATTACATTGATAATAAGGGAACTCAATAAGAAGGTATAATTGGTGAACGTTGCGCAAGCGCATAAAGTAATCACGTAAACCAGCCGATGACAACTCGTAAGCCCTGTAGGTGCCTCGATTTCCTGGTTACAATATCCCAACTTCGTCTCTATTGAAATGTTAAATATGTTTGTCAATAAAAAAAATCTCATATGCTTCGAGCAACAATGTCCAGAACCTACTGCCGCATAAAAATACAGTCAAGCACATCAGAACCATTTCGGACATACAATGGATTACGCCAGGGCTCTTGTTCAATGAAGTGCTGGAAACAGCCACAAGGGACTCAAATATAGAGAGAATCGGTACCATCTTTAGAAAGTCAAGTCAAGTACTGGCATATGCAGGCGACATTGGATAGAGTATAAATTGTGTCTTATGACATTCAAAGCAATACATAATCTAGCTCCACAGTATCTATCTGACTTATGTACTCCTCTTAATATGAACGAAAGACAAAGAACTCTCAGGTCGGCAACAAACACAGCGATTGGAAAGGTATGTCAAGTAAATCGAGTAAATAAAACTAAATTCGGTGATCGTGCTTTTGCAGTGGCTGGTCCATCATCATGGAACAAACTACCCCACAGACTAAGACAAGTAAATAATATTATGACTTTCAAAAAACAACTAAAGACACACCTCTTTAGAAAATCACATGGAAATAACTCAAACTAACCTAACTGACCTGACTAACTGACAAACTTCAAATGGTTTCGATTCTAAATGTCTCATGGCATTAAATTTCGAATTTGTATCTGTTTAAATTAAGTTAATATTAAGGTCACTAATCTAGATTTTAAGATACCACTAACTCATGCAAAAATCAATGTAAAGCGCCCTTGAGGTGAGCTCTCACGAAAACGGCGCTATATAAATCGTCCAAGTATATATATATATATAATGGCTAGAACGCTGTCTTGTATGAAGGACAATTTCGATAGATTTGAGCGTGCAGTAAATGATATTGGCCTTAAGATCAATGCTTCTAAGACTTAATATATGTTAGCGAAGAATGCTCCTCAAAATAATACTCCGACAAGAGGAAATGAGGAAATATTGGTGGGTGAACATCGGGTAGAATCAGTTGGATTCTTCACCTACCTGGGATCATAGGTCATCTCGGACAATAATATCAGCATGGAAATAAAAGCGAGGATTGCAGTGGCTAATAGATGTTACTACGGGCTACTCAAACATCTCAAGTCAAGACTTATCTAGCGAAATACTAAGGTCAATATGTTATTGGTGTTTGAAAGGAAGATATTAAGGAAAATCTTTGGCCTGGAAAAATACGGTATTATCATGAGCTAGAGGCAATGTACAAAGAAACGAATGTAGTCCAATTTATTAAAATTCAGCGCCTACGTTGGCTTGGACATGTTTGCCGAATGGATGATGACCGTTCCTTAAAAGGTATTAGACACCTGTCCCGATGTGGGAGGTAAAGATCTTGGTTGAGATGGCTGGACGACGTGCTGTGCGATATGAGAGAAATGGACCTGATAAATTGGTGAAGACTGGCGGTCGATAGGGAGGGATGGAGATTTCTGGAGGAGTCCAGGGTCCGTAGCGAACTGCAGTTCCAGCGATAATGATGAATTGGAATAGATAGTAAATTATGTTCAGCAGATCGGAGTAGACGCGACGCCCGTGGCATGAAAGATAAGTGAATTTAAAATACATATATTTTACTTTTTTTTTGGCTCTTCACCCGGTTCTCAGCCATACAATTTAACATATCAAGTTGTCTAAATAGAGAGAAACCTAAATTATTTTTGTATATTTATTTTACTTAAATCAATTTCAATTTTATGTACAGAGTTAGATTATGATGTCATTAATTTTTATGAATTTTTGATGACAATGTTCACCTGCCTGGAATTGTAGCTTAACAATGTCCTCACGTATATTTACTTAAATGAACAACTACATTTTTATAATTAATTTCATCTGGATTATGTAACAAGATTAATTTGTGATTTCTAGGTATCTTTTAAGTTTTATATTTCACCATTTTCAATGTGTTAGCTATAGGACTAATTTTAACTAAATTTTAACTTATTGAATTTTTTAAAGTTTAATGTTTCACCATTTTCAATGTGTTAGCTATAGGACTAATTTTAAATTATTTTTTTGCAAACTGAAAGCGCCCTTGAGGTGACCACGGTTGTCACTAAACGGCGCTTTATAAATTGTCCTTATTATTATTATTATTATTATTACATTTTACTTAAATGAACAAAGTACAGTATCAATCGATTATTAAATTTATAAATAACATTTTATTGAATTCACTTGTACATGATTTTTATACAGTAAAAAATTTAACATGATAGACACAAATATCTATTTTAAATTATTTTCTGTTATTTCTCACGCTATAATTGGTTGTAAATACTGGTTAGTTGGAAGAATGTGCCATCTGCCATCATCATTACCCTCAGCGTCACTACTCTTGATGGGTACTAGCTGCCTCCAAGAATCTTCTGAATCCATACTGCTCTATCGTTCTGCCAGTTCTACCTTCCAGTTCTGCTGCCCCATAGCCCGACAATGCCGTCCAACCATCGTAGAGGTCTCCCTACGCTTCTTCTTGATCATTAAGCATCACTCTTTTTGGGAGCTCCAAATCATCCATACGGTGTAAATGTCCCAACCAGCGTAGACTGTTAATCTTAATTAACTTGACTACGCTGATGTCCTGGTAAAGATCATAGAGCTCGGTGTTATATCTTTTACTCCATGTTTGACCGTTGTTAATAGGTCAATATATTTTGTGGAAGATTTTTCTTTCAAAAGCGTCCAGTCTTTTTTTATTGTGTTTGGTTAATGTCCAGGTTTCCGAGGCATATTTTTAGGTCTAATTAGTATATTTTATAGTATGGCTTTAGTTTTTCTGGACACTAGCGTGACTGTCCAATGAGACCAAAGTGGAAGAAACTGCCATTTGACAAAAAAAAACATAAGGATATTTAATATCTATGTAAAAAAATAGTTCAAATATTTCCTTAT
Organism: Molanna angustata; assembly: GCA_963576475.1. NCBI lineage: Eukaryota > Metazoa > Arthropoda > Insecta > Trichoptera > Molannidae > Molanna > Molanna angustata. Next base: position 29,345,536 of record OY754982.1, read on the forward strand.
TACCAAATAAATATACTTGTTTCTTTCACTTATATTCTTGTACCTTTTCAAAGGAAAATTATTCCCACACAACAATATTTACAACCTTGTAAAAGTAATACCAATATTTTTTACATACGCAACAATTTGTCAACAGCGTGTTTAAAAAGTCTACTGATCAACTTATTATTATATTAGATATTTATTTATTATATCGGTAAACACAGAAAAACATATTGTAAAATACATAATATCACAAAACACAGGGTGATGTTAAAATCCCTTAACATAAATCAAATCAGAAAACCCATTTTGCCGTTGTAAAAGGGAAATACTTAAACACATCTTTAAAATAAGTAGTATATTTCGTGTATATACGGCAGGGGTGAAATATCGATCGTCCTCCTCCCCACTCCCTACCCTAGTCGCTCCAAGACTCCCACAAAACTCCCTCAATTCCTCCCCAAACTCCCAGCTTTCTCCCAACTACTCCCTCTATCCATACCCTCTCTCTCTCGGAAAACTGAATGTGATCTGCGAAAAATACACTCTGGAGTTCTACAGGATGTCCTTATTAAACACTTCTCCATTCATTGCTTTTTTGTCAACTAGATACACACTGTATTATATTGAATAATATGTTAGTATTTTGTTTTGTTTTATTAAGTGAAACACTTAGTAATAATAAAAACTATAATATTAATTTTTATAAATGATAATGAGAGAGTTTTTAATATTAATAATAAAAAATCTCCCTGCACCCTGTGCAAGTGGCGAGATTATTGCCACATGACAATTTCTTCCAACTAACCAGTGAGAAATGATTAAAATAAATCTTCCCTCTGCTGGGTATAGAACCCAGGACAAAAATATATACAATTAAATAAAGAAATATGATATTAAAATTATCAAATATGTTAATGATCGAGAAGTTTTTAATTTGTAGAATTCCATTATAAGTTATATCTATAATTAAAAATAAACCACTTTTTGATTCTACATGGATTCAATCCATGTAGAATAAAAATTATAGATATAGATCAAATATGTTGTTTTTCCAGGCAGTGTAGGCAGAGCGAACTGAACACTTATTTGCCCCTTTTGTCACAAAATACTTCTCGCCTTATTTAAATCAATGCAACGTCTCATTCGTGTTTCTCATTATTTTATTCTGAATTTATTAATTATATTAAAAACTATCATTTCTACAAATAATAATAATTATTATTACGACCATTATACACTTCTTCAAAGGAATTAGCAGATTAATGTGTAAATTGTAAATTATTTAACAGACCAAAATAAAATGCAACAAAAGTACCAATCAAGCTATCAATTGGGAATAATTCACCCATCCAGATATTTAACATAATATCAAAGAATTAGGCTCTGAGGAGGTCTCTATACTATCTATCAACCCTAATGATTCCCGAATATTAACGTTTAAAAAATCTTTAACGACTGTAAATTATTAATTATTACGTATTTTTGCATTTTTATTATATTTTATTTGATATTTCTAAAATTTCTAAATAACGGCTAAATGACTTCTGTAATAATGCCAGTGGCTGATATAATGAACGATAATATTATAATTTTACGAGGATGACAAAGTATTTTAATCTCGTTACCAAAAGCGGTGTATTTTCTAATTTTTTCAACAAATGATTTTACAATAGGTAGTACTAGAATTTGGAATAATAATATCACTAGAATTTTTATTAGAATTTGGAATAATAATGTTACTAGGATTCGGAAAAATAATATCTATTATTTGAATTTAGGATACTAACATAACTAGAATTTGTAATAATAATTTTACTAGAATTTGGAATTTACTAGAATTACTAGAATATTACTAGAATTTGTAATAAACGAATTTGGAATATCATATTCCATTAATGTCTACAAAAATAGACCGAGGTCTTTATTTATTTTATTTTATATTGCTTCTCGGGTAACTAACAGGTGCCATGTCAAATATAAAATTAACATGCGCCCAATAACAATTTGCCACATTCTAGAGACATATGATATTGATCGTCTCACAGATCTAGATTGAAAACACAATAAAAAACTTTGTCTCCACCGGGAATATAACCCGGGACCTTTGGATCTTTACTATACGAAGAAATTGATTGTAGATTTTGTCATGTTTTTCACAATTTTAGTTTGTTGTTGACAATTAATAATAATTAGTAGTCTTAATAATGTTGTTGGCAGACTTGTGGAGCAGTTGCACAGATGTGCAGTGGTAGGCTGCTCTCCACAGTTACAGGTTGTTGTTGGTATTCCGTTGCAGAAAGTTCCATGTTGACAGGTTGTCTAGATGGGGCTTTAGATTGTCTACACTTGCCAACGAAACCGTAAAAAATGTTTAAGAACTACTAATAAAATGTTGAGAGACATGATGAATAGGTGAAAGAGACCGTAAAAGATTGGAGGCCTTCGAGACGTGGACCTACTGACGAATCCTTGGGAATATCTTGGAAAGACCATAATATTACAAATTATGAGGTTCTCTGCAAAATTAGAAAAAAAAACAGGTACAAGTTAAACATCATATCAAAAAGGCGTGTAAATGGAATAGGCCATGTGTTGCGACACGAGGATATCTCTTACACATCATCTTGGAGGGAATAGTTGAGGGAACAACTGGCAGAGGGCATCCCTGCCGGGAGAATCTAGAACAGTTGGCAGTTCAACAACTTGAAGTATACGTCCTACACAGAGTTGAAGAGATTCGCTGAAAACGGAGCAATGTGGAAGAAGATGCATCGCTTTGTTGACAACCAATACCCAAGATTGAAACCAAAGAATTAGAAAAAGGATAAAAGGGAATTCTGATTCAAACTGTCGATGTCGTCTTAATAATAAATATAGTTTTTAGTACCAACTTACAAAAGTTTTATATTTTTATGATACATAAGTTATTTAGAATTTTGTTTGATTATCCGGGACGGATAATATAATGCATTCATAAACCAATGCTGGTTTCCTCAAGTTTTAGCATAAGAATGCATATGGCGTAGCTGCGAGGTTGATTTATAAAGCTATTAAAAACATAATTATGGACATAAAGTAATCACGTAAAACACATACGATGACAGGCCGTAAGCCCTCGAGGAATATCTAAAGTAGCTGTATGAAGATGTCACAGAAAACCCGTCTTTAACAACGCAGTTTGAACTTTCTAGAACGACTAAACTATGTATGAATACGGATGGTATTAGAAATATTGGAAGCTGTTGAATGCTCTGCATTACATTAAGAAAGGAATTTTCATAGGAATCTTCCGGATCACAGAGTTAAGAAAGCGGATATCTTTGATCATGATTTTAGTGTAAGCAAGCCTTAAAAAGAGACCACAGGCACCTGGACATCAACTTCCCAAGAATGACAACTTTCTGAAGAAAAATCAGATCCACATTCTTCAAGGAATAGATGTAGAAGAATGTGTCATGATGATTTTTTTTTTATCAATAAAATTTTTTTTATTGTAAATTTAAGAAAATGTATTATAAAAATAGGAAAAATACAATTAAAAATAATATTAATATAAACATGTTTTCCTTTATTAGATATAAACCACCTTAGCCCGTCTGTTTTAGGCTGTTCGAAGTGGAAGAAAATTAATTTGCATTATATCCCATATTTATTTAAAATTATTTGCCTGGAATATGTTTCTCTGGACTGGATACACTGGTGAATCAAAAGAATTTGCCACTTGATCATTTTTGAAAGAAAACAATTTCATCAAACGGCGCTATAACTTATAATTAAGAGGGCGACTGCTGTTAATGTACCTATTTTTTCAATTTGATATACCATCATTATTACTAAACGAATCATATTGAAAAAAATAACCTAGTTAGTTTGGATATTAATAAAGAAAAATATACCTTATTTTTTTAATTATGTTCTGTATTATATTCTTATAGGAAAATAATAAGCATACCCCGATTTTAGACATTTATCTTAAATTTCTAAAAAACTATAAGATATAGAGCATTATATTTTTTAAAAAATTAAAGAAGAAAAAAATACCTGGAAAAATATGATGTGTCGTTGCATTAATGCATCAGGTTAAGTAAATAAACCATTTCACAATGGCGCTGAATGGAAAATAAATGTTTTTGCACTAATGCCGTCACATCATATTTTTCTAGATATTTTTTTCTTCTTTAATTTAAATAAAATATATATTACTCTACGCCTTATAGTTTATTAAAAATATAAGATAAACGATGAAAATCAGGATATGCCATTATTTTTGTACAAGAATTTATACAGAACATTATCAAAAAGTTAAGGTATATTTTTCTTTATTACTATCCAAACTATTAAAATTATTTTTTTCATATCGATTTGATTAGAAATAATGATGGTATATCAAATTGAATAATAGGTACGTTGGCAGCAGTCCCCCCCTTAAAAGTATGTATGTTATATACACCCTGTTTGCGTCGTTTCTTTATGGAGAGAAAGTCTTGTATCACGATAAAGCTGTAAAAAAATTCATATATAAAAAAATAAATAGTTAATTCCTTGTGGACCTATGCGGATTTGGTCTCCAAAATGGTTTGCAGAATGCTAAGAGAGGAAGTATACGAATAATAATAATATTATTACTTTGGGGGGGAAATTGGTCAGGAGAGAAAGACAGGAACCAGAGAAAATCTTATTTTTTAAGATAAAAATCCAAGCACAGGATGCGTTCCAAATAACACTTGGCATATTATAATATTTGTGGTTCAATTATGTAGCTTATTGCATTCTTAAACGAGTGGGTTGTAGCCAACACTAAACTCTCCACACCATAGTAAGTGTTCATTTATTCTTCTTGAAAGGTTGACAATCCCTAAATGCATTTTTATGAAGAACATTTACATTAGATTCTTAAACAAATATAAGATTCCCAGAGGACAAAAGTTTTCACAAAACACCATACACACAAAAACATTGTCACGAAACTCATAGTATACACTTTCTACATGATATCTGTTGAGAAATTTCAAGTAAAATTGCATTACCAGCAAGATGAACACGTATGAGACTGTGTATCAATGTTGATGAGACGATGCATATGTGTCAAGATAGAAGAATGCGGTGTTCGGTTTTCACTGCCTACCTCTTGAGGAAGATAGAAGTGGAGGGTAAAAAATACACTTGTCTATAGAGACAAATACAATATCAATATGAAATTAATCACTCAATTTTCCCATATAGAAGCTATTTTAATTCTGTTACATACATTTTCCCTTAGATTATATATGATACCTACAGATATCTAGTCAGCGCAATGAAAGTATGACAACTAAAACTAAGAACAATGTTCTGAGTTTCACTCGCTCGGCCGTCAATACAGTCATAGAACACATAGCAGTACACATAAAATCTATTTTCTATGCAGTATACGTACACCTACCGATTCGAATACCGATCTACCGCCTCACACACACATGTGTAAATAAAACTTGTCATACATTTGAATTCGAAATTTATATTGCACGCGGCTTCTGTACCTACCTTATAATTCTATGGATTTTCCATACAAATATAATAGATATATTATGTTTAACTACAGAAGCGTTTCGCTAAAAAGCGTTTTTCTTTGAACAAAATACTGTATACGCTCTTTCTATAGATAATCCATTCTGTAGATGCACTTTGAGCGAAACGCGTCAGTAGTCAAACATATCTATTAGTGGAAAGAATTTATAAATTGTTTTTTTTTTTCTTATTTTAAGTAATTCACTATACTTAATTGATAATGAAATTCCATCAAGAGTTGACAGACAGTAAATTAATTATACCTAAATAATCACAAATTGAAATTAAAAGAAATGCTTCGTCCACCGTTATTAATATTGTAGGTAATATACAAATTTATTGAGGCAGTCCAACCTATAATGTAATTTGTGCCAATTAAAAAAAATTCATAATAATTATTTATTTATATATTTATTCGGCTAAAAGCGTTTTAAATGAATAAGATGTAAGTATAGTATACTGCTAAAATAGCTTTTACAAAAGGAAAATATACACTTAGGTACTTTGTTTATTTTTATTTATTAGGCTTTTTTTTATTAATAAACACATCCTTATATCCTGTGACAGTGTCGAGTTTAAATTAATACAGTTTCACATTAATACATATATTCGCAATATAGTATAGTATAATACAATATGTAATTTACATGATGCAATCTCTTATTAACAACTTAAGCAACGTGAACAATAACAAATTAACAGACTGGTTATAACAATGATAAAAGTAAAAAGGAAATTGAAAAACGTACAGATGAAAAATAGTATTATATTAGTTACCATACCATACCATATAAATATCATAACGCCATTTACCTATTTGGGATAGGTAGAGAGAACCGATCTCCAGACTCCTCTCTCTTGATAAACATTTCTCGCTTCGTTCACGTCCATGCATCATCATCATCATCATCATCATCATCATCATCATCATCATCACCACTCCGTCCAGCCATCGAAGCTTCGGCCTTCCAACTTTTCTTCGCCCCCCCGGTGCTCCATTCATGATCCGTCTTGGAACATCCTCCTCGCTCATTCTTTGGATGTGTCCAGCCCATCTGAGTCTTTCTATTGTTATTTCTGTCAGTATGGTAGGCTCCTTGTACAGATCATATAATTCTTGGTTGTGCCTGATACGCCACTCTCCATTGTGACAAGTCGGGCCGTAGATCCTTCTCAGCATCTTCCTCTCAAATATACGATCATCAATCATTCTTACTATGTGACTAAACATGATCTTACTTACGATATCTTTTACAATCATATTTCGTCAAATATCCTCATTGATTATTCTATCATACATCGTTTTACCACACATTCGTCTTAGAGTCCTTATTTCAACCGCAATAGTATTATAGTTTTTTTAATGAATATGCCATTGTTGAACAAGTACATATACATCTTCCTACATTCCCTAAATTAAGCATTAATGCTTGTGCTATAGGTGAACGAAATTGGTCGAGGCAGGATTCGAACTCGCGATCACTGAATTAATAGCCCAGTGCGCTAACCGCTCTGCTATCTACCCATCTGTTTAAATTGATTTATTTATTTAATTTTTTGTACATAATTAAAACAATTTTTTTGCGCACTGGTCGATTGACAAAAGGTTATTTCTTCCAAGTTTCATGTTATGCATTGAGTTTTTTTTTTTTGACGTAAAGATTTAAATAATAATCTTTTTTGTAATGTGACATTGTCTTATGCACATAGAGCCGCGGCACGATGGGAAAAAGTTATGTTATATGTATATATTATTTAAGTAATTGTATGGTTTATGACGCACGTCAAGGGTTTTTAACCGAGGGATAACTGCACCCCAGGGTATAATTGAGAATTTTTCGTGGAGTAATGAGCGAGTTCCTTCATTTTATGGTCAATATTATATTAAACTTGCGATGCCCATGCGAATAAATCGTTTGAAGACATAAGTTGTACCTTTCTTGTCCCTTTATACTCTAATAGAGTACCTAGTCTAGATTATAGAGGAATATTTAGAAAGTTCACTAAATGCATTCAGGTAAGTAAATAAAATAATGCATTATTAATGACATAGATATTACTAATATTATTTTATTTATTAAAAAAACAAAAATAATAGAAAATACGCAATATAACAAATTTTACAAGGATAAATTCTTATTTATTTATTTATACAATATACGGCATAAGCCATTTACTTATTACAATACAAATAATAATAAAAATAAAATAAAACAAATAACTTTGTTTACTTCTACTACTGTTAACACCTTTAATTTAAGAAAGGGGTTATAACGTTTTCGAGCGTGTGCTCATCCTCAGTAACCACTTATTACTAACTTAAAAGTGAAAACTAATGACAGACACTAGAGTCTACAATCTGAATCTACCCGTTTGCATTCTGTTTTCGGTTGGCTCTCTGATTGGTTGAGATCTCGTAGTATTAAGTCAAATGAGCTGTGAAATTTTATATTAAATGCGAAAAATTAAAAGAATATTATAGATTTAATTTATAATAATTTATAATTCAATTTATAAAGCAACTCGCTCACGCGAGTCGCTATTATTATTATACACAAACTTAAACCTAACCTAAGAATGCAGAAAAGAAACTCAGGGGCTAGACGCTACTATGACAGACTACTTAACTATGTTGGAAGCGGACGGAGGAAGAGGGGGGTGGTGGAGGGGGGGTGATAGTGGGTGTGGTTAATATTTTTATAAGGGGAGAATTTATTGGTGGGTGTTGTATATTTAAAATTTGGTTTTTGGGGGCTCTATTTATTTCAATTGATTCTAGAATATCTAATTTATAAATTATATATATATCATATAATAAATTACAAATAGAGATGAAAATATTAAAACAAATAAAAATATAGACAAAGATAAAAATATAGAAACATAAAAATATAGATTCAGATAAAAAAGAATTAGAGAATAATAATTAGATACCTTAAAAACAGTACAAAATAAAATTAACAATAATAATGCTGCAAATATTATAACAAAATTTTAACCATCTGAAAAAAAAACTTTAAAATGAGCCCAACTAACATGAATAAAAGAAAAAATAAAATTGTTTACATAATGAAATAAATTTATCAATCAATGTACATACCAATGACAATAAAAAAATAACAAAAAATAATAATAACAGGGAAAACTATCGATATATGAATGATCCGTAATTTTTTTTTTTTTTTGAAGTCCGGTATTATTTAACTTCAAAAAGGGGGATGCCTCTTCTTTTGAAGTAGGTAAGTCACATTTCACAAAACATAAAAACTTACTAAAACAAATCTTAATCTAGAAATCATATTTTATAAACATACATAATATTTACATATTATGTGTCCGTAACATTAGTACAGGACACCGCACAAGTGGAATGATAAAAATAAAAAAAAATCTTTTGGCCAAAATCATTATTCATACTATGGTGTAAACTGTAAAGTAAAGCGGTACGGTGTAAGACAGCGGTCGGGAAACCGGGGTAAATTACTCCAAATGGGGTAAAATGTTTTTTTGGGTAATAAGGAAATTTTTCTAGTTTGCTATTTCATAAACGTGTTAGTATTTTTACAAACTTAATCAATTCTGGTGCTACTTACATCAAAAAGTCCCAATTTTGAAGTAATTGCATCAAACATGAAGCAACATCATTTCTCCAAAAACTGAAAGGGAAACCTGAAAATCTAAATTTTCGTTTGATTCAATTTGAGAATTTTATTTTGTTTGGCTATTACATACATACTATTTTCGTGTGTTTTTTTTTTATTTTCCGTGTAAATTAATACAATAAATAATGTTTATTTAAATATACATTGATTGTCTTCTTTTCAAAATGGGGGAAGGGGTAATATCGACTTACGCAAAAATATTTTGGGGTAATGGTTAAAAAAGTTCCCCGACCGCTGGTGTAAGGTGTAATGCCAACTGCAAAGGAACCATATTAAAATGGAATGAAGCACTCGAGAGATTCGGGCTGCGTATTAGCAGGTCAAAGACTGAAAGACTGAAAGACTGAAAAACTGAATTTATGGAATGCAACTACAGTGTACTTTCCAGATGACACTGCCGTACCCAAGGTGACAAACTTCAATTACTTAGGATTGGTTCTCTCAGCGAATGAGAGAACCAAAAGTGAGATTTGTTGTCTGTTGCATTTTCGATAGCTCGGTTCCTACGGCACACCCGATAACGATGATAACAGAAAAGAGAAAGCACTCGTCTTAGCCATTGTCTCACAGTTAAAATAAACACATTGGGACAATTTATATAGCCAATAATTTTGGACTATTTACATCGCCAATAATTTTGGACAATTTATTTAGCCAATAATTTTGGACAATTTATATAGCCTATAATTTTGGACAATTTATATAGCCAATAATTTTGGACAATTGATATCGCCAATAATTTTGGACAATTTATTTAGCCAATAATTTTGGACAATTTATATAGCCTATAATTTTGGACAATTTATATAGCCAATAATTTTGGAAAATTTATATAGCCAATAATTTTGGACAATTTATATCGCCAATAATTTTGGAAAATTCATATAGCCAATAATTTTGGACAATTTATATAGCCTATAATTTTGGACAATTAATATAGCAAATAATTTTGGACAATTTATATAGCAAATAATTTTGGACAATTTACATAGCCAATAATTTTGGACAATTTATATAGGTAGCCAATAATTTTGGAAAATTTATATAACAAATAATTTTGGACAATTTATATTGCCAATAATTTTGGATAATTTATATAGCCAATAATTTTGGACAATAATTTATAAAGCCATTTTTTTTTCATTATTATATTGCTTGTCGGGCAACTAACAGGTACTATGTCAAAAATTAATTTAACACGCACCCAATAACAAGCAAGTTTTCACATTCTGGAGACTTTTAGTATTTATCGTATCATAGATTCAGACTGAAAACAAAAATAAAAACAGTGTCTCCACCGGGAATCGAAACTGGGCCTTTAGGTTGGGCCCCGACTGTGGAACGATCTTCCGAATTCTGTGTTTCCTGCACCTTCGTACAACCCGGGTCTTTTTAAAATCCGAATTAATAAACTCTTTTCTAGATTGCAAACCCCTCCCAACGCTACGTAGTGCGCTTCTTCGGAAGAGTAAAATGGACCCAAATCCTAATAGCTGGCGTCCCCTACGTGGACATGTTAAAAAAAAAGATTTAGGAGTCAGATAAACTAACTTATCTACTCGTCGTCCTCAATGCTGAGGGTCTTGGCCATCATGTACCCTGCTGCGGACCATTGCTCTCCAGATCGTCTATCAGCTGCCAAATTGACGGCTCCATGGAGTGACGTAGCTGGAATATTTTGCATTATTTGGTCGGATCAAGAAATTGAGATGTTGAAAAGTTTGTCAAGAGAATAATCTTGTTTCACTCAACGGCTCTATATTATTATAAACTTGCAATGACTTAATTTAATTTAATTTCTTGCTAATTTAATATTTGACATGGTAAGTACCTGTTAGTTACCTGAGAAATTATATATTAAATAAGAGGTATATACATACATAGGTACATATGTATATAATAGGCAAGGTAGGTATATATCAAGTCTTCACAAGCAGAAGTTTGGTATTGAGTAAATATTCATAGTGTAACTTATGTACTTAGTCAATCGTGTGAACTTTACCCCACACGAGTAAAACTCCTCTAAAGTATACATACAGTTCATATTAAAATATTTGTCTGTGTGTGTGTGTGTGCGTATCATTAAAGTATCTGAAAACTTTTTCTACATAATAAGTACAAAAAAGTCTAGGATTCGGTTGAATAAATAATCGAATTTGAATTCGAAGAAACACTCATGGTCCAACAAATGGCTAAATCCATTTTGCGTCGTGTTTATTTTAGGCTGACGATGAACATTGTAATATAACTAGTTAAAGAAGTGGTCTTCCTAAATAATGATATGTTTTAAAGAGCTATTATCTTTTGATATATAATTCTTCTGTACGTGTGTATGTCACTGAACTCTTCCTAAACGGCTGAACCGATTTTGATGAATTTTTCTATGTGCGTTTGTGTAAATCCCTGGATGGTATGAATTCACAAAAAGGAATTTTTAACATTAAATATAATAAATAATAATAATATCAATCGTTATAAATATTTTCGTAATCGTAATTTTGAATAGGTACCAACTAGCGACTTTGCATTCAATACGTCATAAGTCATAATATATTGGTAAGTTTTCGTCTATTTAGTATTTTATGAAAATATTTAGTTATAACTATGTATAATTTATCATTTTTTTTAGAAATTGTAGAAATAATTAAAAATTTAAATTAACAATTTGTAACTGACATTCCTAAAACTAAAATCTACAAAATTAGTGCACCGTAGATAACAATTTGAATTCAAATTGTCTATGGCGCAGACTACGCAAGCGTACTGCGCATTGTTCGGCCATGTTATTAATGTGATGTCGCATAACCTAACATTTCAATTAATCCGTACTAAAATTCTTAGGTTTTTATTTTCAACATAACGCAACACATGTATGTAAATTATCAATTTTTATTGTTTCCGTACACAAACGATGTTTTCTACTTAACTAAAATATCCCGGACTGCTGTGAAAATAACTATTACGCTTCCAATTAGGTGTGAACTAAAATTAGGAACGTTTTGACAGTTGATTTGACCAAAATGTGGTTAAATTGACCAAACGTTCCTATATCAGCGTAATAGGACGTCAACTTGGATTAAGTGGAATAGGAACACACCTATTTTATCCGGAACGTTCTTAAAAATATATAGAATTGGATATATTATCAATGTATAGTGGAAAAAAAATTTTTTTAGTAAGATATTATTAAAATTTCTCTATTAATTATGAAAAATCTTATGAAGAAGAATAATTGTATCTCCATAAATCCAGACTTAAAGCACATTTGAAAAGTGTGACTCCACCGGGAATTGAGGACGACTAATTTGTATCAGGGGAGCAACTCTGGTCCGACCGGTGAAATCGTGAGGGTTTTGATTTCGCCGGTTGGACTAGACTTGCCCCCCAGGAATCCGCTGACATACCTACATAAATTTGATGATGCAGCATTTACGTACGGAAATATTTTTATTTATTTATTAAATTAAAAATAATACAGTACATAACATAAATTCTTAAACTCTAGACAATTTTAAAAATTAATATACTTATTCTACTTACAAAGTTGTCATTTATGTATATTTATTATTATTGTACTTATATGAATTGAATAAAGGATGATAAGTATGCATAGCGTTCGAGTCTCTCTACCTAGCTCTTTTAGGGAGGACGAATATTGTCTGTACAGTTTAGTTGGAATCGGAAATACCAGGAGAAAATGAGACGACAGAAGGTGAATATTGATCTAAGAGGAACTGTGTATGACTATTTAATCGCAACTGGGGGGAGAGAGAGAGAGAGAGAGAGATAGAGTAGTCTTTAGATCCCTGTTAGGTGGTGGAGAATTTTGCAACAATTTCATTGAATAGGGTGTATCAGGGTAGCATAACATTAATAAATTACATGGTTTATCTCGCACAATCAGAGAGGGACAAATATGCGTTGAGCCTAGGTTTCTTTGCATGTACATATGCATCTTTTAAAATTCAAATCATTCTATAATATCGGTCATTATGGATCAGATGGATATATTACTGATTTCTGAGCGAAAAGTTCCCGGTTCCTCTCCCGGTGGAGCCACAGTTTTTAATTGTGTTATCAGTCTGAAACTGTAAGACGATGAATATCTCAAGTCTATAGAATTTGGTGCTTGGGTGAGTGTTAAATTAATATCTGACATAGTACCTGTTAGTTGCCTTAGAAATCCCTAAGATTTTTTAATTGTAGGTTCATACAACATGTCATCACGATGTCCCTAATAGGATAGACAGAGAAAATTGAACGACACCTTTTTCTATCTTGGTCAGTATTAATCGCCTCATCTGCATTCATGCATCATCTCATACTTGTCTATCGTCTATTGTTCAAGCTTCTTAAATTTCCTTTTTTTCTGGATATCGTTGACATGGTCGAGCCTTTCTTTTATGAACTTTCTTCGTGGATTTGTTCATTATTCGCCGTGAAAAAAATATGAACCAATCGAAAATAGAGGCACAGTCTTAACGATAACGGTTTATCCGACCATCAAGGCATATCATAAAATGTGGGATAACCAGCGACAGGTGTACTGGTGTGCATTGCCTTATAAAATCAAGATTGTTTCCCCACTCACCAGTCTCATCACACCTAAAAAGGCACTACATTCGGAATGTGTGATGGTGAACCTCATTGATGAACTATGTGAGATGTTATTTTGCCTGTTGTATGTATTATTATTTATTTAAATCTTTCTGTACCTACATATAATTAGTAAACTGGCGGGCTTGTTGCCTAACGGCAATTTCTTCCAGCCAACCAGATGTAATGTTAAATATACAAAACAGTGTGTACTATGGCAATAAGTTAATCATATAACAAAAATATACAAAGATAGCAGAATAAAAGTAAAAAAAAATAAAGAGGATAGCATATAAGAACAATTCATTGCATTGATTGGAAAACTAAAGGATAAGGAAAGGAAGAGAAGAGGAATATGTAATCAGGTGTTGTCAGATAAATATTTTTGCTTTAGCCTTTTCTTGAAGATGTTTAGTGAGATAGACGACGTAATATCAGGACTTAAACTATTCCATTATTGTCTAGCTGAATGTATCTACTTCAAATGAAAAGCTAAAAAAATCAGAACTATGAATTGGAAAAGATAGCAAAGTACGTTCAGCAGATAAAGTGGACGCCCGTGGCTTGAAAGATAATTGAATTTATCTTTGAGATACTGAGGTAAATTTGAATTAAAAAGGACATTTAATAGTAATGATTGATTACGGAACACCCGAAAACGATTATAATAAAAAAGAATGGAAGCACTATTCTAAACCGGTGCCTCACAATAATAATAATATCTTTACATTTATCAGTCAGGTAGTTGAAAGATATTACAGATAACAGATGGTTCTGTTTAACATTGTAAGTTATACCTGCATTATATAACAGTTATAGTACGATTGTGTGTGGTGAACCGTTTAATAAACCTACACTATAAGAGAAAACTGACAGTTAAATAATATAAACTTACTTTATACCATTAAAATCTTCACATATTACGGTTTGGTAGCCATTACCAGAACGAATGTTATACTTGTAACCAGTGGCGGCTCTTCCTAAAGGGCACTCGGGCTAAGCCCTTCCAAACACTTCGTTCAAAAGATTCCAAAAAATGTATGTTATTGAATCTTGAGAACACATTATTTTTCTAAGTAGTATATCTAGCGAAACCTACCTGCTTTTTAAAGCAAGATTTTATGAACTAGTTGCATGTAACACATGAGATCCAACTGTCGATAGCGATAGTATGTATAGTTGAAGAATATGTACCAAACTATAAACCCATAGATACAAATTATTGAATATTTTCAGATATTTTGTTTTCTATACAACATATGTAGGTATGTATGTCAAGATAGGATAGTATGGAGGAAGATCCTTTTTCCTACCCAGAATATGCAAATAGCATGATGGTATGTATGTATGTATGTTTGGAGATGAAATATCAAACTATTAAGTCTTCTTACATATTGTGTATAGGCGACTGCCATACAAAATGTATGAAGCGATGTCGTCACTAAATTCAATTTTTAAAAAAATTGTTAAAAAAAAATTGAGATCTTCTACTACAATGTTAATATTTTTTATAGAAAATTAAATTATCTAGTTGGGGTGTTTCGGCTTTTTTCGATAATTGTAAAAGTTTTGGAAATATAGGCAGTTAAACTCATAAATTTATCATAAAAAAAATATTTTTCTTAATAAAAAATGTTTGAGAAACCCTGGAATTTTTTTGAATAAACTAATTTGAGATTTTGTATTTGTCTATATTGGTACCAATTTTCAGCGTTCTAGCTTTTATGGTTTCTGAGATATAGGGAAAAATAAAATAAAAATTCAAAAGTTGATAACCCCTGACTGAAACAAAAATTCAAAATTCCGAGTATAAAAGTTTTGTAGGCCTGTAACTGTTTATATATTCTGAAATTTTAGGCTCTGTAAATTGAGCGGATCAAAAGTTATAAGGGGGGGACGGACACACACACACACACAGACATACACACACACAGACACACAGACACACACACACACACACGAAATGTTCTACTCCGAATTCTGAGTAAATCCGTGTATGGAACATATATGCTGCGAAGCCTCTAAGTTGGTGTTTTTTGACTTCAAAGTTGGAAAAGCCGTGAAAAAAGTAGACCTCTCCATACAATTCTCGCGTATTCTGGCTTGATACATTGTCGATATGTTAAGAGAACAAAGTTCTCCTGAACAAATCGACAGTTGGAATATTTCATTCCTTGGGCACAATCAACTTGTGCCCGGAGAACCCATACAATTCACACGACCGCCCGCCGCCGTTGCAGCGCGCTGTAAAAGCCGATTGTATGCCGATTTCGAACAAAACGGGGCAGTGTCCGCGAAGGATATACCTAATACTTTCATTCATTAATATTTTGTTGCTCATTGCGATGGTCGAACGCTAGGTTAGCAGTTTCAATTCCTTGAGGCTAACATTGATTGATATCATAATATTACATAGTTTAAACTATAAATCGTCATAATATGTATTGTAAAAAACAAACAAATTAGCCAAAAAAAATGTATATCAGGAAGCAGTCTTGCGGCTGCTGCCAAAAGTTATTTATCAATTTTGTATGATCAAAATTTATTAGCTGTTACAAATTATTATATGATTTATCGATACATTTTATTATAAACGATATTAAAAATATCCATATCCATCCATATACAGCATAAATGATTAGGTTCATGTTTTAATTTTAATGAAAACACATAATTTTAATGTACGAATTAATATTATGACACACATCTGCTTTCTGATTCCTGTTGAAATTTAATTTCTCTTGTAGGTAAAATTATAATTTTGAGCCCCTCTAAAATTTAAGGTCACCAGCCGCCACTGCTTGTAACAAAAATACACCATATTAACTGTTGTTTTGTTGTTAAATTTGTGTCACTGTTGTGAGATTGAATTTTATTTAGGTAAAGATGCCAACATAGATTGTTCGTTATTCTCTAATTGACTCTAGATCAAAAATAATTTATTCTTCTTCTTCATAGATTGCTTCAAGGCCACAAGGACGAGTTTGCTGCATCTTGTGATGTGAACTTCCAGCCGACTCTCCGCTCATTTGGAATCTTACAAAATCTAAAATAAAAATTACAATTAATAAAAAAAAATTATAGTTAACCTCTTTCTATGGCTCTGAAATAAAAATCGCGTCAGAGATTGGATTTATGACAGGTATTATGGCGGACATTGGGATCTGGTTGATCTGTTTTGTGTGAGCCCATATGTTTGTTGAGGTAATGATTGTGATTGCAGAAAGTTGAGATTGTGTACATATTTAGTGTGGAACGGGAAAAATCACCTGGTTCATAATTGTCAATATAAATTGTTAACTGCTAGCCCTAGAATAGGATTTCCTAGTAGTTGGGCAGCAGTAATCTACTTATTGTTGTCATTATAAATATGATGTGATAAATAAAATAAATAAATAATTAAATGCTTTCTTTACAGCTTGCGTAATTTTTGAATAAATTTCACTAATGCTGGAGATCTGGCCCAGGACGACAGCGCAGAAGCAATTTTGCAGAGTATACAATATAAGAAACGCATCAATAATGTTTTTGCACTGTACAGTTTCAGAACACAAAAGAAAATAAATTCCCAGAAGGTATAGGTACACGATTTGTGTACCTATACCTTCTACTTTTTGATGCTGATGTAGTGAATTATTTGGAAAAAATATAGAAATGCAACCTATAGATTTAAGATGTGACCATGTTACTCGTAATAAATACTTGTATATCATACAAGGTTTGGTTAGGTGAGGTTAGGTTAGTCCCTCTTGCTACTATTACAGTACCCCCTATTCATTAACTATTGTTACTAAAATAGGAACGTTCTAAAATTGTAGATTTTAGATTTACGGTCTAATTTTAGCGTTATAAAATATCAACTTGGACTAAATGGAATAGGAACGTGCCTATTTTGGCCGGAACGTTCTTTAAAAGTTACTGAATCAGACGTATTATGAATAATTATTAAATTTTCAATATTTTCATAATTATTCAAAATACGTCTAATTCAGTAACATTTTAAGAACGTTCCGACCAAAATAAGTACGATCCTATTCCATTTAGTCCAATTTGATATTTTATAACGCTGAAATAAGACCGTAAATCTATAATCTACAATTTAAGTATGTTCCTATTTTAGTTACATTAGTTACTGAATAGGGGGTAGTATAGTTTCTGCGATAGTGTTAGCGTTTGTAATCGCTATACCTTCGAGCTGTTTAGATATTTGGGGTAAGAAAAAAGGACTGACTTCCGTACTATCCTGTCTTGACATAGGTACATGTTTTGTAAGGAAATCAAAGTAGGTAAGTATCTTAAAATATTGAATACTTTAAATTTAAAGGTTAATATGAATACTTACATACTATCGCCATTGACAGTTGGATCTCATGTAACTAGTCAATAATAAAATTGTTGGTTGAGAGATAAAAATAATACTTATTGATAAGGAAGTATGTATAAAAACTCTGTCTTTCGAGTTTCGATGACATCTCACTGAAATAATCACATTCTGTCGAGTTGACATCAAACAATTGCCCGAGTCGACATAAATAATCGACTTCTCAAAAATTCATTACGGTATACCTCAACAGTTCTGCAGAAAACCACCAACTGACCTTAAGCAAAAAGCTCTCATCTCCCAAATCGACTCGGTCGCCTTTGACAGAGAGCGTCCGAAACGTATTGAAATATTTCATAATAATAATCAACGTTCACAATATTATTCTGGTCAAAATATCGTTGTAGGGTCTGAATCATTAGGAATGTTCAGCTGAATAGCGCAAGGTAAAACGGTCCTTAAGACAATGTACATTTGGGTCGGTTTTTCCGTGCGGTTGTTTTGGTTGAGCGGTCGATTTTGTAACAATACGGAGCGATTTCCGGAACAATGATAGGAATGTTAGCATCTAACGTACTCAAGGACATGAACAACTGTATTGAGGTACCTGAGCATTGACAAACGCAATGCTTGAGGTGCAATGAAACCGAGGCTTTATAATGAAATGTTTTCACTTAAACTTAAACAGTCAAATGTCATTTGCATACTTGCTTACTATTCATTTGACTTCACCACTGACGTCGTTTGTACAATCCCAATTCGTATCACTGAATTCCATCAATAATTTAATCGCAAATATTTTTTTCAAATATTTTAATTTATTATACTATAAACAAGTATCATTTATTGAAAGTAAAAAATGTGCGTTGGTTTTATGTGTGTCGATAAATTATTAGGCGTTTAAAAAACTGAATTGAAGTAACAAAAAAACGTACATATTTTAACATAAACGATTTATTTTACCAACTGATCAAAAAAAGACTGAAAAGAAAAAAATGGTGAATACAGGAAGGAAGGTTCTCAAAATTGATTTAAAATTCAAATTTGATTGAGCTCGACCATTTCGTACATAATTTTGAGTACCTATATATGTAATATATATAAACCAGGCCTATGAAATATTCACGGAAATAAAATAAATTCAACATTTGTCAATTACATTATACTAAAAATATACTGAAAAATAAATAATATTCATTCATTTCGTATTTTTGATGACATTTTTCAAACCATACAAAGATAATCTGTTAAGTCATAACATACAAAACATTATATATGGGATGAAATATTTTTCATTGGTTAGGTACCTACTCAATATTTTTTATTTTTATTATTTTATTTTATTAAAAGGGTACATCGACAGACATCCAGCTCACAATTCTCACAAAAAGAAAACAATATTGGTTATTACTACGAGTGCTGGACGTCCAATTATGGATGCACACAAAATTACATGAGCTCTCACTCAATCACAAACGCAAGTTACACAAGTATGAGTTGCATAAATTAGACATAATTCGGCTGCAAAAGTTAAGTAAAAAGAAGAAGAAGAAAAAAAATAGTAACATAATTCAAGAAAAAATGTAAGTCATAGAAGTTACATAAGAAGAAGCAAAAAACAGGCACATAAGAAGTCAAAAAAAGTCATAAAAGTTAGAGAAAAGACAAAATAGCATACATAAACAGCACTGAGACCTTCCTAAGACAACACGCGCGAGTTAACTTTTTTTCTTAAAAACAGAGAGCGAATCCGCAAACACGTCAAGATCAGGACACTCCCTTGTCATATCGTTATACTGTCTACACATTCTTGGTATCGGACTGTAATACATACATAAAGCTGGTCCGAAGTATATTAATATGAAAGGTATTGGCGAATCTCGGCGATCCTCTAGGAATATTCAGTTGTATGCCTTGTTAAAGTCTTGAGTCCATGGTACCATTAACAATTTTGTGAAGAACAGTAAGGTCGTGTATTTGTCTTCTAGTCTCGAGTCTAGTCATTCTGAAATAATTTAATCTTTCGTTGTAGGTCTTCAAACTGTTACTCAACCCTGTTCGATATGTTATGACTCTCAAAAGATACCTTTGAACAGATTCTATCAGTTAATGTAAAACAATGCATAGAGATATAATTTATAGAGTTGCAATCCTAGCAGAAAGTATGGAAGAGTTACAGTATCTTGTAAGTCTGGTATATGAAGGATGTATAGAGAATGGACTTAGGATGAATGCTAGCAAATCAAAGACAATGGTCTTTGAAAAGAGTGAAAGCAGAACAGCGTGTAAAATAAGAGTAGAGAACGAATGGCTCGAGCAAGTCGACGAATATGTGTACTTGGGAAGCATATTTCAACGGAATGGACGACTCGATAAAGAGATCGAAAGAAGAGTTATGGCAGGAAACAGAGTGAATGGAGCACTAAGACCAATTATGAATGATCGCAACATATCAAAGGATGCCAAAGTTGCCATTCATAACGCCATCGTAGTGCCAACCTTGACGTATGCAAGTGAAACCTGGACATGGCAGAGGACGCATGAAAGTAGAATAAATGCAGTTGAAATGAGATCGTTAAGAAGGATTTGTAATAGAACGATGTATGACCGGGTAAGAAATGAGGACATAAGGAAAGAATGTAAGATGAAGAAAGATGTCATTACTATAATGAAAGTGAACACAATGAGATGGTTTGGTCACATGGGGAGAATGAATGAGGAGCGCCTGACGAAGAAAATATACAGAGCGTAAAGGAATGGAATGAGAGGTCGGGGACGCCCAAGAAAGGGATGGCACGACCATGTGAACGAAATTTTGAAAGACGGAAATGTTAGAAGTGTGAGCAATAGACGAACATGTATGAGACGATGCATGAATGTGGACGAAGCGAGGGATGCGTGCCAGGATAGAAAAATGTGGCGTTCGGTTCTCTCTGCCTACCCCGCAAGGGACATGGCGTGATGGTATGTATGTATGCAATCCTATACAAGTGATTATAGTTAGAAACATGAGCCATACGTCTATGCATCGTGGAGTTTTTTTGCATTTCTGTAAGTAGGGAGCATCATAAATTTCGATGTACTCGTATAGTAACAAGTTATTATTAACTATATTATTATAAAAAAAATATTATTGATAAGTTATTGCAGAAATATCAAAGAAGAATCGGTTTAGTTTGGGCATCTGATATTGTTTGATATAGGTTTATTTTATATTTTTACTTAATTCTTCTTTCCCCTTAGCGCTTTTGTCCCGTTTCTATCGGGGTACGCTTTGACCATGATCCTGGAATTGACGAGTCTGGTTATTACATTGAAGCGACTGCCATCTGACCTTCGTAACCTTTAGAAATGGGAACCAGACAAATTGGATCATGGCTACACATAGCTAGTGCATGATGAGATTTTTAGAAAAAATCTAGAGGTGCGTGCCCCACCTGGATTCGAACCGTCGACCTCACGCATGTGAGGCGACGACCTTACCACTGGGCTATCACCGCGTTTGATATATGTTTTTTTAGTTATATATAAATCTATTGTGTCACGAAAACTATATGCAATACGATGAAAATATTGTACGAAATGTATTAATGTGTTTGTGAAATATTCCACCTTGGTCAGGTATAGTGAAGTGGATATATTATGTAGGTATATAATATGTAAAAAATAATATTGTAAATTATGATTAGTAAATAAATAAATAAATCTTTTTGAAAGTTCAATAACTCAAAAAGGAAGTATTCGAACCTTGCGTCCTCCCTGTAATTATACATTATGGTTGGGAATGTTGGGATACCATCACTATAGTTTGGATACTCTACCATACAGATACTGAAACGCACACAAAGGTTTGGAAAGACATGGGTCGATGGCAGAGCGGTTAGAGCGCTGGGCTAATAATCCTGCGGTCGCGAGTTCCAATCCTGCCTCGATTGATTTCGTTCACCTATAGCACAAGCATTTATGTTTATTTTAGGGAACGTATATTGGGGATAACTCTTAGGGGACAAAATTCAGAATGATGAAATCATACGCCATACCAAGATTCTTGACATTATAGACCATATTGCCAGCCGCAAATGGTAGTGGGCAGGTCACGTGGCAAGACAGGAAGTTGAAAGATGGGCTCAACGAATTCTACAATGGAGACCTTGGAATGACAAAAGAGGAGTAGGTCGACCCCATAAAAGATGGACTAACGATATAGTTACAGTCAAGGTAAATAAGTGGTACAGGGACGCCCACGATAGAGAAGGGTGGAAAGAGTTGTTATTTGGCCCACATATACAGCAGTGGAGAGATGGCTGAGAAGAAGAAGAAGAATAAGTGATAACAACGACAATTACATTATTAAGAACACTTTGTATCCGCCAGGTAGAACCGCCACAGATAAGTTATTGTTAGACTTAGTCAGATACTAAATGATAACGCATTGTGCATAATATCTAATCGATTTTGATACCAATTTGCCAATTACAACTCTACACGTTATAACTCTATGAAACAATGCGATGTTTTTTTTAATTGTATTTTACGAAGAGAATACATACATACATACCATCACGCCATGTCCCTCGCGGGGTAAGCACTTGATACACATTCATCGCCTCATCAACATTCATACATCGTCTTATACATGTTCGTCTGTAGTTCATGCTTCTTACATTTCCGTGTTTCAGAATATCGTTTACATGGTCGTGCCATCCTTTTCTTGGGCGCCCGCGACCTCTTATTCCATTCCTGTCAGCTTTGTATATTTTCTTCGTCAGGCGTTCTTCATTCATTCTCTCCAAGTGGCCAAACCATCTCAATGTGTTAACTTTTATTCTGTTAATTATATCTTTCTTCAGCTTCTGTTAATTATTCTTTCCTTGTATCTTCATTTCGAACTCTGTCATACATCGTTCTGTTACAAATTCTTCATAATATATCTAAATATCTATATCATAATAATTTACAACTCTATACGTTATAATTATTACGCCAATTACAACTCTATACGTTATATCTCTATGAAAAAATGCGATGTATTTTTGAAATCAAATATTACGGAGAAAATTCAAATACATAATATACTTTAATGTATATATTATGTGTGTGTGTGTGTGTGTGTGTGTGTGTGTGTGTGTGTGTGTGTGTGTGTTAATTTTCCCTTTTAATCCCTTCATAGATCCTTTGATTCAGATTCACCATAATTCATGTATGTTTATTAGTTTTGTAAAATTTGTTTTACATTTTTTATTAAATCAGTTTTGTAATTGTGACTATTTGCTACCGTACATAAATAAAAGAGTCGTTGACGTTCATTTTATTAGGTAATGCACACCTGTAGATCTGTCGCTGGTTACCACACATCATGGCGTGTGCTGCGATATTTATAAGTATTTACGAAATATGTACGAATAAACGACATGGCGTAATTAACATTGGTAACAATCAAACGTAAGGATTAATTTAGGTAAGCAAAAACATTATTTGCCTATACAAATAGGTTAGCAGTATTTGTATCCTTGAGAGTTTAGGGTTTGAATCAGTTGTTGGAAACCTTGGACCTGCGACTGTCATTTTATAAAACTTCCTCACAATATCAGATCAGTTAAAGTTATACAAAGTTTTATAATTAAAGTAAATTTAAGTAAAGCGCACATTTCCCACAAATTAACACATTATCCCCCACAAATTAACCAAAAGTAGATGATATTTACAGAATAAAATGTCTATTTTTCAAATGTACGAAGATTATATTTTGCAAAATTTTTAAAATTATATAAATTAATAAGATTCTAGAGGACTTTAAAATCCAATATTTTTATACCATACAAATGTATTTATTTTTTATTATTTTTATTTATTGAACATTAACAATATAACTACATTAACAATAAACATACATAACAAGAGTTAGATAGCTGTTTCACTAGAATAGATTTGTTCTGAAGTAATTCCTTGATCCGGAGCGGCCTGGAGTTCGGATCAATAATATGGAATCCTAATTACTTAATTCACACTAGTGCCATCGAACGCATTCAAAAGAAGTTTATAAAACAAATGAATTACCGGAATAGATTACATTTTGATCATTACAACCAGGCTCTCCAATATTACAAAATTAATACCCTGGAAAATCGAAGATTGATCATCGATCTGTGTTACCTGCACAAAATCTTGAATAACAACGTAGATAGTGCGGACATATTAAGCGCCCTACCATTCCATTGCCCGATCAGAGAACAACGTGGCCCGCGCTTATTTTATTCCGATCCATCCAGAACAAACTATCATCAAAATTCGTATATAAATAGAGTTTGTAGGAGTTACAATAGAAACTGTAGAGATCTAGACCCGTTCACTACAAGTCTAAACATTTTAAAAAAAAAAACTGATTATGGTATCGAATTTGGGTGCTACAACCTTTTAAAACTCAAGTAACGGACAGCGATCTTCAATACACTGTTGCCAAGATTATTACACAAAGTCGGGTAGATTTTAAAAAAAAATGCTTTTTGTCGGTATCACTGTGTTGGTGTTATTATTGTGGCTAGACATGACGTACACACACACTTACAAATATAAGCATGCGGACTGACTGACTGACTAACTCACGATTACAAATATTAAAAAAAAAAATATATAAAACAATAAATCTATGTAAATTTTTTATATCTTTTTCGAATCATTATCACACTTAAAACCTTTATTTGACGACTAAATTCTTCCCTTCCCCATACTTCCCGTACACTCCCTTTCCCTCTTTTTATCTTTTATTTTTGCGTTTTGTATTTTTAAAAAAAAAAAACTGAAATGTACTCTATGTAATTGTTAAAATGATGGATGCAGTTATTGGCGCCATAAATATTGAAATGTATCTACTTTAATTGTGTAACTGTTATAGCTGTTGTATCCAATAAATTATTAAATAAAAAAAAAAATAAATAAAAACAACCTGTACCTACATGTGTGATAATATTAAATACTTATTACATAATAAGATATTACTAATTACATTATAAGCAAAAAATAAAAATAAATTTTTTAATTAAGTGGGTTGTGCCCAACGCTATACTCCTCACTACTAATTACTCCATAAAGTAGGTATTCAAATTTTGTATGGTAATTTTCTTCATTTTCATAACATGAAATCAGTTTTTTGAATTATTTTTGATGTAAATATTTTATTATATAAACTTGGTAATTCTTAAATGTCATTTTAAAAAGGTGATGTGTCTTTTTAGCCATTTGAAAATAAAAATATCAATTTAAATTTTCCTGAACTTGGGGTCACATTGAAATATTTGACTGTTAAAAAAATGAGAAGCACTGATCAGTTATCCTTCAAAATCTAATTGGGTCTAAGCGAGTATTACGTACATAAATTTGTAAAATTTGAAATGAATCAAATGAGTACTTTTGTCTATAAATACACACAGATACATTGTGATGAAACTTTCAGAATACAATCTCAACATGATACTAGTTGATAATCTTTAATAAAGAAATAACCTTTAAAATTGCGAATTCATAACTCCCCACTACCCCCTATTCAGTAACTATTGTAACTAAAATAGGAACATACTATTATTGTAGATTTTAGATTTACGGTCTTATATCAGCGTTATAAAATATCAACTTGGACTAAATGGAATAAAATGTAAATTTTTACATCAATTTCTCAATGGGTATTATGAAGAGAGAGTGCATACTATGAGTTTCGTCGAGATGTTTTTGTGTGGCCGTAATCCGTATGCCGTACACAAATATTATTTTTTTTGTTCTCCTTCCACCCAAACTAAAATGCCGATGAACTTCATATTGATACAATATATGTGAAGTATCTACATTAACTTGGAGCCGATTGGTTTTCCATAGACAACGGTTCATTTTTTCTGTATGATTTCATCTAATAAAACTTAAAAACGCTCTCACGGTCTGGAAAAATCGAGATTTTCTTTTTTTTTGTTTGAATTTTTTATACAATAAATAGAAAAACACTTTTCTAACGTGTATTCAGGGATTGTAAACCTTTTAAGAAAAAAAATATTATGTTTGATATTGCATATTTACCTATAGGTATGAAAAATGTATATGTATATCACTAGTAAAATTGCATCTGTTTGGGAAAATTGAGTCATCGACTTCATATTGATATTATATGTGTTTCATGTCATATTCCTATTGGGGTAGGTAGAGAGAAACAAACACCGCATTCTTCTATCTTAACACATATGCATCATCTCATCAACATTTATGCATCGTCTCATTCATGATAGTCTATTGTTAAAGCAATTTTTTACATAATTTTCTCAACAGGTATCATGACTTTTAATGTGTATGGTGTATTATAAAAACCGATTATTTTTATTATTGCATATGCGCAAACATTGGATTTTTTTCCCTGTCGGGAGTCAAAGATATTTTTTAACAGATTTTTAATTATCTCATTAAAAGGCATAATTGGTGAACGTTGCGCAAGCGCATAAAGTGATCACGTAAACCAGCCGATGACAGGTCGTAAGCCCTTAGGTGCCTTGATTTCCCGGTTCTCCTACAATAAATATTCCAACTTCGTCTCTATTGAGATAATTAAAAATCTGTTAAAAAATATTATAAAAACTTTTGACCTCTGGGAATCTTATATTTGTTTAAGAATCTAATAGAAATGTACTTCATAAAAATGCATTTAGAGATTGAAAACCTTTCAAGTAGGAAAATGAACACTTACTATGGTGTGGAGAGTTTAGTGTTGGCCACAACCCATGCGTTTTTTTTATATATGGACCGAATTTGTTTCAATTGTCTGTTATTTTACTTGTTTGCTCAACTTAATGTTTTGTTTAGGTAATATTTATTTTCGTAGGTACAACTTGTTTCATATTTTATACTTACTCTCCATATTGTATATTATCACTTGCCTACTCAAAATAACTCTCTTTTGTCGACGTACAGAATAACAGAATTTCATAGTCCACAACCCCATTCCGTAGGGAACGCTTCAGAACATTCAGTAGTTCTATTCATCCCCCCCGGAGCGGCTGCTCGTCGGACAAAACAAGAACTTACCATCAAACATATTTCATACCATTACCACTACCGAGTCCAACCACAAACTTGGAGGCCCGTCAGTCATGGCGAGGGTATCCCAACCCAACAGTGCACGGTAACACGTGACTCGACATCAGGGATTCACCACGCATTGTTATACTTTCAGTTCTTCGATTTCCACGCCAAGCGCGGCGTCAGCTACACCAATACCATCAGCATGGCGAGATACCGCCGAGCGGGACATGGCCCACCAGTCATAGCGGGGGGGTCCTCCACCCCCTATTACTCGTGTAGGCGATTTCCAGGAACCACACCACGTAGACAGTACTTTCATTTCTTCGATTTTCACGCCCAGTACATGATGCAGGCTGGATCCTCGCCGCGTGTGATGAGCCACCGCCTAGCGAGACATTAAGACGTCTGCCCTGCTCTTCCATAGGTAAGAATTGAAGGGGGCACCGACCTGGTTGCCCAGAATCCTAGGGTGGGGCTGCGGCCACCCCCAAATTTACTGGCTAGGCCCTAGTACCTTCACATTTACTGCATATTTTTATATGCGATGAGTGAGTTCCATAAAATTGATGTTTGTTTGGCACCGACTTCAAAAAGTGATTTGATGTAAATAAATATTTTGCAATCTATGTGTATTTTAGTTATATGCGTTATTTTTGTAGTAAAATTAACGTGTTTTTTTAATTAAATAAGAAAACTATTTTATAATTTTTCGAGTCGTTTTTTTAAATTATCTTTATTATTTTTTAAACATACTTATTAGATATTTCGTTATTTGGATTTTTTAAGATTATCTGTGAGACTGGCCGTAGACAAAAGGTTAAGAATTGTTGGTTAAACATACCATACGGCCGTAGTCTATTTAATAGACTCTATTCATAGATGTTTATTATAATATACTAGATGTCGTAGTTAGCAAATTTTGTATGAATCGAAGTTAGGCATTTTTCCGGGGGATTTTCGACGTTTTGGTTGGCAGACCACATCGTTTTTCTACAGAGAATAACGACTAATGTGAATTGTTTTCGGATTTATTTGTCGAAAAAACACTTTGGTTATTAATATTTAGAGAACAGTTATCTAGGATGTGTTGAAATGTAAGGAAAACTGAAATATGTTGCCAACCAAAACGTCAAACGCGCGATATTCCATGACTCACTTTTTGCACGGAGTAAATACTCATCTAGTATATTATAATAAAAATCTATGATTCTATTATATAACAATACCTATGGTTTAAATGTATGTAGGTATGTATATATTACCGCCCAAACTTCACACCATTCGTTCTACTCCCAAGCGGCCGAAACAAGAACTATAATATGCTTGAGCTTGAAACTTAATACTATAACAAACTCCATCATATTAATAATTATTACTTAACGCACACAATTGATTGAGTTAGAATCGATGGAGGTATAATAATATTTATTGTATGTTAAGAGTTTCGATCAACAAATTACATGGACTAAGATAGCATCGTCAAATAAAACAAAAGTGACTACTGGACTAAGAAAAATGCCTGAAAATTATCTATGAAATAGCTGATCGGGTTCGAATCCTGTCTCGACCGATTCCGTAAGAATTTGCTTTAGTTTACCTAAGGAATGTATTGTATAAGGATTTATATATTATATTTACTCCTCAGTCCTCACCAGGGCCGAATAAACGTGTTTTTGCGCCCGTAGCAATATATTTGAATCCGCCCCCCCCCCCACTTATTTTTTGGAATCTTAAATGTAGAACAATTTAAAATTATATTAAATTACATAGGGTCTAAAATAAGCGGGATTTTTCACATACACACAATCATTCCGAGCCTCTATCCGGGTACGCAAAGAGAACCGAGCGCCATACCTGCGAATTCTTGATTTATATGATTAACATTTTAGAATTTTAAGCGCCCTTTTTAAGACAACCGCCCTGACTTCTTGTTCCTGATTGTTCTATATATGATTTATCCGGCCCTGGTCCTCACTACTCCAAGAAGATGTAGTAGGGAGTTATGAGTTAGCAATTTTTAAGGTTACTTTTTATTGCTGATTATCAACTAGTATCATGCTGAGATTGTATTTAGAATGATTCATCACAATGTATCTGTATGTGTGCTGTGTACTATGCACTTTGTATGGCGTGTTTATACTTTATTGATTTTA
Organism: Molanna angustata; assembly: GCA_963576475.1. Classification (NCBI taxonomy): domain Eukaryota; kingdom Metazoa; phylum Arthropoda; class Insecta; order Trichoptera; family Molannidae; genus Molanna; species Molanna angustata. The sequence goes on from OY754982.1 coordinate 29,374,854, forward strand.
ATTTTAGACTAAAGTAGGTAAATACTCATTCGATTTTTTTCAAATTTTGTGTATTTGTATATCTAATACTCGCTTAGACCCCACTAGATTTTGAAGGATATCTGATCAGTGTTTCTCATCTTTTTTAGCTGTCAAATATTTTGCTGTGACCCGAAGCTCAGGAAATTTGATATTTTTATTTTCAAATCGCTAAAAAGGCACATCATTTTCATAAAATTGCATTGAGGAATTGTCATGTTTTCATAATGAAATATTTAAATCAAAAATAATTCAACAAACTCATTTCATGAAAATGCTGTAAATTTTCAATACAAACTTTGAATACTTTGTTGAGTGACTTGGTAGTGAGGAGTGGCCACAACACGTTCTTAGGAGACTTGAAATTTTTTAAATCAAATAAACAGAATTTTGTAAAACATGTAGGTACTTAATTATTTTTATAGGACGACGGTTTCGGTTGACTATAAGCCCATTTCCAACTGATAAAAACGAGAACTCAATGTGTGAACTTGTGCTAGTAAACGACGCCATTCAACATATCATAATTATAAATAAATAATAAACAAATTATAGTCTAGGAGAATAAATATAAAAAAAAATTACTATAATATATTATCAGGGGAACATAGGTTTCAAGATGTATTTAGGAATATATTTATATATATCACTAGTACTGCAATGTTCGCTGATAAGAGATAGTTGGATTCGGTCAGCATTATAAATAGGTAGGTAGGTACTTTATGTATATTGTTATCGAAGCATACGTAACATGGACTTACAAAAAACCCATTTGTAGTAATAAGAAACATACATACCTACCAATATAATAATGAAAAATTGTCAGAAGTGCTTTGTACGGCGATAAAGAAAATGACATTATTAGATATGACAATAGATGCCTATACTTAGTTAAAGGTAACATTTTTAATGACTAACATAAATTGATATTGTTCTATATTCTATCAGTGAGCAATGAATACTTCTTAGAATTACAAAATACATTTTATACATAGCTGTTTGTTTGAAGAAAGCAAAATATATTATCACAATACAAATAGTAAAATAATGAACGTTCACCATAATTGGTGAACGTTGCGCAAGCGCATAAAGTGATCACGTAAACCAGCCGATGACAGGTCGTAAGCCCTATAGGTGCCTTGATTTCCCGGTTCTCCTACAGTAAATATTCCAACTTCGTCTCTATTGAGATAATTAAAAATCTGTTAAAGGGAAAAAAATCCAATGTTTGCGCATATGCAATAATAAAAATATTCGATTACTTACACATTGGTACAAGTAGGTAAATAAAACAAAAATGACCTTATAAGTCTGGCGCAATTCAGGGGTGACTTCTATGCGAAAAATGCATTTGTCACCTCAGGTATAAGAATTGTTGCTCTCATTATTTACAAAAAAACCAATTCTCTCAATATGAAGATGGCGTTACAACAAAAATAAATAAAAAATAATAAGAATGTTGTTCATTATTTCACACATAGATGGCTGTAGTAAAAATTCCTTATTTTCAAGCGAAATAGAATTTCAGTATTACAATATATAGAACTTTCAAAATTGAATTGATAGGGATCTCATTAAAAAGGCATAATTGGTGAACGTTGCGCAAGCGCATAAAGTGATCACGTAAATCAGCCGATGACAGGTCGTAAGCCTTGTAGGTGCCTTGATTTCCCGGTTCTCCTACAGTAAATATTCCAACTTCGTCTCTATTGAGATAATTAAAAATCTGTTGTAAAATAATAAATAAATGCAATTCAAAATAATATTTTATTTTTTTATTACAAAAAATATTTTACACGAAAAATTACATTAACAAATTAAAAATTCAAACACTTTATATTAAAAAAAAATACAAATAGGAATTTGCATTTTTTCATTTGGTATAAACCACCTTATTAGGCTGGGTCTGTTCCGTAGTGGTAGAAAATTTAATTGCATTAATCGAATATTTTTATTATTGCACTAGCCTTTATGTCCCGCCGTTGGCCAAGAATGTAAAACTGTGAAGGAATAAGCAATCGTTTTTATAATATTGTCACCCAATTATTTTGCAATATCGGACTATGAAAAGTGGTTTGAAATTTGATTGAGTATAAGCATTGTAAAATGTTCAAGTGATGGCCACAACCCATTCTTTTTTATATATTGCTATAAAGTGTGAATGAAGTATAATATACAATTTCTGCACGCATGGACTACGCGAAATGGTTTTAAATATGAATGTTTATCAACGTTGTAAAGAGATTGGTTTGGCCACAACCCCCATTTTTAAATATTATCATCGAAAACAAATTGTAATATATACCTATTGAAAATTTAGTAATTTTGGATGTTGGAATGTGGTTAAAATTCGATTAAATAATGTACTGAAAAGATCTAGTGTTGGTCACATCCCATTCGTTTTTATATTTTTTCATCAAGTGTGCATTATATTTTTGCACAATTAGACTGATAGACTTAAAATAGACATAAAAGTCTACATTAACGAATAAGAAAAAGACTTAAACTATAGTAAATAGTTTTTAATTTGAATATAAACGTTGTGAAGAGTTCAGTAATGGCCACAACCCCCATTATTTAAATATCGTCAACGAAATCAAATATGAAGGTGTTGAAAATTATTCAAAATAGGATGATATAAATGGTTTAAATTTGATTAAACAAAAGTATTGAAAAGATTTTAGTGCAGATTACATCGTCACATCCCACATCCCATTCGTACATAATATGTATTTTCATCAAGTGTGCATATCGTTAATAATATTTCTGCACAATAGACTATTAGACTTAAAACTAACCCAAAAGTCTAAATAAAAAAGAGAAGAATAAGTATAAGACTAAAAGAAATAGTTTGTATAAAAAACTATTTCAATGGTCTACATAAAATAAGAAAAAATACATAAAATAGAAGAATTAGACTATTGGAAATAGATTGTATAAAAACTGACTAAAAGGTCTACATAAAAGAAGAAGAAGATTAATCCATAGGAAATAGTTTTGTATAAAATTCACCAAAGTTCTACATAAAATAAGAAAACGAAGAAAAAGACTAAAGGAAATAGTTTGTGTAAAAACTGTAAAGTCTACATAAAATTAAGAAGAAAAAGAATTAGACTCCATGAACCGTCGCTTCAGACCCTTCAGTACCTCCCGTCCCTTCAATCCTTCATTACGTCCCTTTCAATCAGGCCCTTCAGTACCTCCCGTCCCTTCAGGCCCTTTTATACCTCCCATCCCTTCAGGCCCTTTAGTGCATCCCTTCCCTTCATTACATCCCGCCCCTTCAGCCGCTTAAGAAAAGTTTAAATCCAGAAACCATCCTGGAAGAACCGCGAAGAGATGAAAGGACCTTCTTTTCCCAGGATACTCCACCTTCAAAGGTAAAATGACTAAATACACGAAGAAGAAGAAGAAAAAAGTTTAAATCCAGATACCTGCGAAGATATGGAAGGAAAATTGGACCTTCTTCTCCCAGGATAGTCCACCTTCATAGGTAAAATGACCAAATGCACGATGAAGAAGAAAAAAGTTTATATCCAAAAACCGTCTTGGAAGACTTGCGAAGAGTTGGAAGAACAGTTGGACCTTCTTCTCCCAGGATTCTCCAACTTCATAGGTAAAATGACCAAAAATACACGAAGAAGAAGAAGAAGAAGAAAAAAGCTTAAATCCAGAAACCTGCGAAGAGATGGAAGGACAATTGGACCTTCTTCTCCCAGGTTAGACCACCTTCATAGGTAAAATGACCAAATACACGATGAAGAAGAAGAAGAAAAAAGTTTAAATCCAGGAACCGACCTGGAAGACCTGCGAAAAGATGGAGAGACAGTCGGACCTTCGTTTCCCAGGATATTCCGCTTTCATTGGTAAAATGACCAAATACACAAAGAAGAAGAAGAATAAGAAAAAAAATTAAATCCAGAAACCATCCCGGGCATACGCTCGACAATTCACCAAAGTTTCATTGTAATCGGACAAACGGTTTAGGAGCACATAGCATACATGCATCCATACATAAATAAATAAATAAAATAATTTTCCTATAGGAAATCAGTATATTCTTGATTTGTAAGTAAATAGTATTAGGTAGGTACCTACCTACAACAATGTTCTAAATAAATTCGATTCATAACAAATTTTATTTGAATATCAGAATCTTTCCGTAACCATAGTAACCATCGAACATATAAAATATTACTATCAAATGGGCTCGATACATTTTTTTGGATATGTAGGTAGGTACCTACATTGGTTTGTTCGATGCCATGAAAATGAAAATTGTCAGAAAAATCAAATATTATTTACAAATTATGCAATTTTATTATGCCTATATCTTTACTAATAATAAACACATTTTTACAATATATGTCTTAAAACTTGCTGTAATGTCTTGTGTTTCATTTTATTATTTCATAATTACATTTATTTCAAAGGTTTATTATTTTCAAGAACATATTCATTCGGTAGGAAAATGAAATATTGTATGAAAAGATATTAAAATGGCGGCGTTTATGTACAAAACGCTTACTTTAAAAATAAGTTAAACATTATAATTATACAAAATATTCACCATGTTTTTCACTTAAACGCTAAGTTATACTTGAAAATATATTTTCTTCGTGTAAATACGTACTTCTAACTTTTAAACTAACAGATATTTGCGTGCAAAATGTACACTTTTTTGACAGATACGACTTGGAAAATTTTGTATGAAAAAAATAATTATTGAAATATTTTTAAAATTCAGCATTTTTATCGCATTATTTTTAGCGTGACACTGCATCAGGTATACAGGTACACGTTCGCACATAAATTAGATTTTTAGATGCTCTTGGTTTTTCAGAAGGCGTGAGACAAACACACACACACACACATACACACACACACACACAAACACTAACATTTTGATTGCTTTATTACTTTAGATATGCGCAAACATTGGATTTTTTTCCCTTTAACAGATTTTTAATTATCTCAATAGAGACGAAGTTGGAATATTTATTGTAGGAGAACCGGGAAATCAAGGCACCTACAGGGCTTACGACCTGTCATCGGCTGGTTTACGTGATCACTTTATGCGCTTGCGCAACGTTCACCAATTATGCCTTTTTAGTGAGATCCCTATCAATTCAATTTGAAAGTTCTATATATTGTAATACTGAAATTCTTTTCGCTTGAAAATAAGGAATTTTTACTACAGCCATCTATGGGTGAAATTACGAACAACTATCTTATTATTTTTTATTTATTTTTGTTGTAACGCCATCTATTGAGAGAATTAGTTTTTTTGTAAATAATGAAAGCTACAATTCTTATATCTGAGGTGACAATGCATTTTTCGCATAGAAGTCACCCCTGAATTGCGCCAGACTTATAAGGTCATTTTTGTCTTATTTACCTACTTGTAAATAAGACAAAATGACCTTATTTGGCAAAATGACCTAATTGCATTATATCTCAAAGAAAAAAATATTACACTTTTTAAAGATACGATACAGATTATAAAATAAAAGGGTAAATTATAATAGCTTGTCTGCATGTTTAAAGATTACGATATATTATAAATAATTATAAGATAATCAATCAAAAAGAAAAAGACAATCGTGGTTTCACTGGATTCATGAATCCAGGCCCACGAGTACAGGCGACCAGAGTACCAGCCAGAACAGGTGAGCCACATGGGCTTGCGACCATGTATGCGGGATTAAGGGGCCCCTTTATGACTCAAGTCACGCTCTCCACTCACCCACCAATCTCCGACTGATACTCCACTCCCCTGCGCAACCAAATACAATAGGATGCGGATAATGCTGCTTTTACCACCCTATCCAAAACTTCTTTTATTTTACCTCCTGGGTGACCCAGGTCTTTAAAGTAGGAATATAAAGATTTTGCGGGCAGGCCTCTCGCTCCCACCTCTACAGCATATAATATATTCGTGCTAAAGCACTTTTGAACATTTTGTATTAACTAAAATTTTATGAATTTTATTCTTTTTCAACTTTTGCAACTTACCCTTTAGCAGCGTTATTTATAAAAAAAATCCTTGAATCGTTGTTGAATCACGGTTCAATTGAACCCGGTTCAAATTCTTATTCCAAGTTCAACTGAAATTTTATTTATACCTAAGTAAAAATATTTGTACCTCATTTCAGGTGAACTCGATTTTGAGCTCAATTTCATACGACAGCACCGTATTTAGTTTTGTTAGCTGGTTGTCGTGACCACATAACAGTATGCGCGGCACGGAACAAACAAATTTTTGACATTCGATATTTTTGTTTGAATTCAACATCAATCAATGATTTTTATTTTAGTAAGGCGGCCAGTCCCTATACAGGACTATTTGTGCCAAAGACGTTGATCAATGTGTATATGCAGTCAGTAGTACAAGTCCAGTGAGTGTGAAAAATAATTAGATAATGTGGAGGATTACAGTATAACTAATTTTTCTGTATGAACTTATGAAGCAGTTTATAAATTTCCGTTGATCCTAAAGATAGAAGGTAATGCATTGATAATGGGAATTGGAATTTTTCCTTCATCGAGTATCGGGCATCATCCAATGCTCGATAAAAGTCAAATGCATCTCTTATTGGGCAGGAAAAGAAAACATGGTTCTCAGACTCCTCATCTAGGCCGCATTCGCAGTAAGCAATCAATGATTCTAATGGATAATATCTCTATTTATGTGATTTTCTCATCCTCGTCGCCACTTGATAAATATGTGAGTAATAAGTCGAGAATATAATTAAGATTGACTTTATTCACATACATTAATTACAATATACAATTTATAAATAAATTTGGTATGGTAAAATAAAACCAAAGTTTTCAGTTCTACTAATTTAATGACACTGACTAGTTTCGGTCATCCAGTGACCATTTTCAAAGTGTGAAAAAACAAGAGGTGGTTGGTGTTTATATAATGGCTGGTTAAGGGATTTGCAACATTTTTTTTCCGTCAGTTCAATTAGTGTTGCTAGAAAGAACTCTTTCTTTTTTCTTTCTTTTTGTATTTGTACGCTCCGCTTTGTTTGCTAGTTGTCTTTGTCAGTTCTTTCTAGCAACACTAATTGAACTGACGGTAAAAAAATGTTGCAAATCCCTTAACCAGACATTATATAAACACAAGCCACCTCTTGTTTTTTCACACTTTGAAAATGGTCACTGGATGACCGAAACTAGTCAGTGTTATTAAATTAGTAGAACTGAATTGGTTTTATTTTACCATACCAAATTTATTTATAATTTGAAATGGAGTTCTACCAAGAATTGTCCGTAGAAAAGTTAAAAAAAGTACAATATACAATATTAAAATTATGATACTCAAAATATATGCACGCTAATATTTACAGATAATAATACTACACACGATGTTTATGGTGTCGGCCATGGCAGAAGAATCCCGCGCTGCTCATTCAATATATCGAATGCTCCCGACTAATGCATTCGGGAATCTTCGTCGACACGAAGATATCACATATATTTTAAATAAAACCAATCGATATTGTTTAAACATGTCGTTGTTACTTTTAAATTTTGAAATGTCAAGTTGAACCAGTGTTAAACTACCCCTGTCGCCAGTTCAATTTGACATTTGAGTTGAATCATGATTCAACACTTGATCCATTTTTATAAATAAGAAAGGGGATCAAAATGGAGCTCAACCGTAGTTAAGTTTTTTTTTGCTATAGGTGAACGAAATTGGTCGAGGCAGGATTCGATCTCGCGACTGCTGGATTATTTACCCAATGCGCTAACTACTCTGCCATTGACCCATCTAAAGTTGAGCCACATTATTAATAACACCGTAGATGTTTATTTTACTACAAATTATACATAGGAAAACAAATCTATGAAAATAAGTATTATCAATAGGTTAATTAATTAATTAATTGCCTCTCAAATATAAATGATATTCTGACTCCTAATAATAATTGAATCAAATTTTTTTTTTCTTCGATATCATCCAGAGTTGCCATACTCGCACTAGTGTTGGTTGAGATCACTTATGCAATATATGACATCGTCGAATGTATTTCCGCAGTAGGTATAGTATGCATTTCCTTTGTATCCACGATTCGATTGTTTTCTTCAGTTTAAAATGTTTTCAATATATAGGTATTACTCCTTTCTCCGGAGGTGAAATTAAGTATTCCAACTGTCGATTTGTTCAAGAGAACTTTGTTATCTTAACATATCGACCAAGTTTCAAGCCAGAATATTACTCCTTACTAACCCGAAGGGATATAGTGGGGAGTTATGATTTCGCAAGTTTTTAGGGTATTTTTTTTATTGCAGATTATCAACTAGAATCATGCTAAGATTGTATTCTAAAAGTTTCATCACAATGTAAAATTGGCGTTCCAAATGTCAATAATACTCTTCACTACCCCAAGGGGATATAGTGGGGAGTTATGAATTCGCAATTTTAAAGATTATTTCCTTATTGAGAACTAGTATCATGTTGAGATTGTATTCTGAAAGTTTTATTACAATGTAACTGTGTGTATGTGTGCTATGTACGGCGTATTTATTTTACTTTATCGATTATAGACTAAAGAACTCAGTCGAGTCTTTTCAAATTTTGCAAATATGTATATCTAATACTCGCTTAGACCCCATTAGATTTTGAAGGATATCTGAATAGCTCTTCTCAATTTTTCGATCTGTCAAATATTTCAAAGTGACCCCAAGATCAGGAAACTTCAAATTTGAAATTTTTATTTTCAAATTGGTAAAAAGGCAAAGTTATGCTGTGAGGCACCGGCTTAGAATAGTGCTTCCACTCTTTTCTATTATTGTTTTCGAGTGTCCCGTAAGAGCCGGGTAATCGAAAATACAACAGGCAACAATAACATCTCACATAGTTCAGCAATGAGGTTCACCACCCATTCTGAATATAGTGCCTTTTTAGGTGAGTCGAGACTGGTGTGTGGGTATACACATTTGTGTTGTGCTCCCTTTTATAAGGCAATGCACACCCGCACACCTTTCGCTGGTTACCCCACATTGTGGGACATGCCGTGATGGTATGTATGTATGTAAATTGGTAAAAAGGCGTATCACTTTCATAAAATGGCATTGAAGAGTTATCAAGTTTTCGTAATAAAATATTTAAATAAAAAAATAATTGAACAAAATCATTTAATGAAAATGCTGAATATTTTCCATACTAAATTTGAATACGTTATAGAATGACTTGTTAGTGAGGAGTATAGCGTTGGCCACAACCCACTCGTTTTTTTTTGTTTTTTTTTTTAATTATTGCGATATTCCTTATAAGAATGTTATGCAGTTTGTTGTTATAGATATTTTATGAAATTCGAAAAATCATTTAAAGCACGTAACGCTGTTTAGATTGTTGACACATGAATCATTTTATCATAAAATTAGTGAAACAACAGTATGGCTATAGTCAGCTGATAATGTACGTATCAAATAATATGTACATATATGTATAGTAGGTAATATTGCATATTATGTAGATACATATGTATTTTCACAGTATTATATCTGATATAATAATACTGGGTACTCTTAAAAAAACATTTCTAGCTATCTTTTTTCAGCTGCAACTGAAATATACGACATGATTAATGCTTATTTACTGTACATACATACAAACATACTTGAATTTGGATGCACGATTTAAATCGTGTTGAAAAAGATTGAAGTGTTGTTGAAATATTTAATTTCATATTATTGTGTCATATTTTGATTTCACATAGTGCAATATTTTTTTAAATAGATCTTTGAATATAAGGGTCGTATAACAGGAGTTATCCAACTGTCGATTCGTTCATGAGAATTCAATTCTCTTAATGAATCGACATTATTAAGCCAAGATGTAGTGGACATTATTAAGCCAAGGTGTAGTGGACTTTTTGCATGCTAATAACACGAACTAGAGGCCTCGCGCATATATGTTCCCATACATGGATTTACTCAGAATTTGGAGTAGAACATTTTATGTGAGTTTTGTGTGTCTGTGTGTGTGTGGGTGTGTGTGTGTGGTGTGTGTGTGGTGTCTGTCCCCCCCCCCCCTATAACTTTTGATCCGCTCAATTTACAGAGCCCAAATTTTCAGAATATATAAACAGTTATAAGCCTACAAAACTTTTATACTCATTATTGTGAATTTTAGTTTCAGTCATGGGTTATCAACTTTTGAAATTTTGGTTTATTTTTTCATATATCTCAAAAACCATAAAAGTTAGAAAGCTGAAAATTGGTATATACATAGACAAATACAAAATCACAAATTAATTTTTTCAAAAAAATTCCAGGGTTTCTCAAACATTTTTTATTAAGAAAAATACTTTTTTTATGATAAATTTTTGAGTTTAACTGCCTATATTTCCATTTCTTTTAAAAATATCGAAAAAAGCCGAAAAGCCCCAACTAGATCATTTAATTTTCTATAAAAAATATTTACATTGTATTAGCACATCTCAATTTTTTTTTAACAATTTTTTAAAAATTGAATTTAGTGACGACATTGTTTCATACACTTGTATGAAAGTAGCCTACTCACAATATCTAAGATGACTTAATAATTTGATACTAATCTCCAAACATATATACATACCATCATGCTGTTTTCACATTCTGGGTAGGATCAAAGGACTGACCTCCATACTATCCTATCTTGACATACATACCTAGGTACATGTGTTGTATAGAAAACCAAATATCTTAAAATATTAAATAATTTATATTTATAGGTTTATAGTTTGGTACTTATTCTTCAACTATACATACTATCGCTATCGATAGTTGGATCTCATGTGTTACATGCAACTAGTTTAATAATATTGTAAGAAAAAGTTGAGGTCCCGTAAGCAGGGGGGCTATTCACAACACATTCTTAAATTTGGACGAATCGGAGTGGGACATATTTCGAATTGTGTGAAGGATTTTGTATTTTTATGAATTATTGTGTTGTTTTTCTTTTGTTTAATGCGAGTTTTGTTTTATTTTTACCATATTTTTATAATGGCCAAGAGGCCGTGTATGTAATAAATAAATAAATAAATAAATAAATAAATAAATAAATAAATAAATAAATACGTGCTTTTCTTGCCTTAATCTTAAATATGTATAAATCAGTACTCGATCATAATTTAATTGTAATCTTTCTCTACATTTAATCACAAAAAAATGTTAATATCAACGTTGAGTATGAAATTGTCATTAATTTTTGTATAAATTAATACAAATATTTAATTAATTTAAAGCTCAAAGATTTCTTGAGTCTGAACCTGATCTCAAATTTACGACAATAAACTCGCCACTTGCGCAGGGTGCAAGGAAGTGTTCATTATTATTATTATTATTAAATTTATATTGATCAACTTCATGAGTAGCCTTGTACTATTCTCGCAGTACGGGACCTTACCTATTTCTTACATTTTTCTCAAATAACTCTTGTAATACGACCCTAAATATTAATGATTTAATTTTGAACAGTTTCATGGGATCGAAAAAGGTACTCGAAATACACATTATTTTTTTATTTTTTCAATAACCTATTTTATGGAAAGACGACAATTGGGAAATGATGAAACAGTAAAGCTAAGAAGATGACAAACATCAAATTAAAATAAACAGTAGTAACACAAAAGGAAAATGAATAAAATAGATTATAAGTAGAGGTCGGCCAAGAAAAAGTTGGCACGATCACATAAATGGGATTCTGAAAGATGGTGATGTTAGAAGTAAGAATAATAGAAGAGCGTGTATGAGACGATGTATGGACGTGAATGAAGCGAGGAATGTATTTCAAGAGAGAGGAGTCTGGCGTTCGGTTCTCTCTGCCTACCCCAAATAGGGAAATGGCGTGATGGTATGTATGTATGTATGTAGATTATTAACATCTCAATAGAGACGAAGTTGGAATACTATAGAAGTCATCGGCTATACTTTCAATCTGTCATCGGGTGGTTTACGTGATCACTTTATGTGCATGCGCAACGTTCACCAATTATGCCATCTTATTGAGTTCCCTTATCAATGCTATTATGAAAGTTCTATATATTTTATAATGAATAGATCATTTGAAAACAGAACATTTTTACTAATGCCATCTATCATTTGATATACCTACTATTGCCATCTATCAAAAAATATCATTTGACTCCCGACAGGGTAAAAAATTCAATGTTTGTGTATATGCAATCTTTAATTATTCGAATAAAACAGGTTTTAAATGTAAAAAAGCATTAGTTAAAAAAAACCTGTAATAGGTTATTCAGTTAAAAATGTAATGTTTGATTCAAATATCAATGATTTCATAAAATTGTGCAATATTTTTGGTTATTTCAATGAAATTTATCAATGAAATAGGTACCTACTTTAACTTGACTTACTCTACCTAATTTGATTATAATTTGTCGAAAAACTTAAAATGCATGCTTATTATGATTGATTAAAAATGATGTACTTAATCTAATCTTCCTTGACATCAACACTTAGCCGATAGACATTATCATACGAAATTCAATATTATTCTTGTATTGTTCAATCATGTCATATTCGATAGTAATTTGTTTGGATAAAATAAGGAGTCGATTGTTTCCGAAAGTAGCAGAAGGCAGAGGAACGAGGAAATATAAAGGGAGAGAAAGAGAGTAGGAAGGTAGAAAAAGAAGGAATATAATCAGTATCTATGAGAGGACGTGACAGATCTTCCCAGAGGGATTTTTCAATATACTTACATAGGAAAAGCGAAGGAGTTTGACTCGATTTCTTACGAAGGAAATTTCTTATATAATATCTATTCTGTGTTCGTGTATATTATGTTCTTCTTTAAATGAAAATATTATAAAATAAACGTTTCTCCGAGTATAACCTTAATAGTATTCAATTCTTCACGAAAAAATGTTGTATATCACAATACATATTAGGTGATAACTGATATATAACATTTTTTTGTGTTTCATATTATTAGAAGGTAATTTAGCGTGCACTTTTGATGTGTACATCGGTATAATCATATTATTTCATCGTTCAGACGCAGAATATTTGTTTACCTATTGATAAACGCAGTCATCGTATCTCGGTTAGATTACTTGTTGCATGCAACACATGAGAGCCAACTGCCGATGGCGATAGATATAATTGAAGAATCCGATAGTATGTATATTTTAAGATATTTTGTTTTCTATATCTTCCTTTTCTCTTTCGTGTCCGGCTAAGCTCTACCACTCCAATAAGTAGCGACTGACATCGCGTTGTCATTTGTCATAATCAGATCCCCAGGACTACAGACCACTGCCATCCGTGGGCACATCAGCAAGTGACTGTCATTCTGGGTTGCGCCGTATTCGCATCGGGTGTCATCTGATGCAGACAGGTACCCCCAACTTTGCAGATTTTTTTTTAAATCTAGTGACGCCTACCCTGAGTCTATTGAGGGTCTTCCATAGAGCGGATGGTAAGTGCTCTCCAACTCCGATACTCTCAATTGGTTCTATCCATGATGCCGACTTCAGGCGCGACACCTCTGGCTGGTGATGGTATAAAGGATGGCGTATGTCGTGGGTTTGTTTGTAACTCTCTGCATCTGCGGGAGTTCTACGTTGGATATGTGGTGGGGTATGTATGTCAGGATAGGATAGAATGGAATCAGTCTGTTTTCCTACCTAGAATATGAAAACAACATGATGGTATGTATGCATGTATGTTTGGAGATTTAAGTATCAAACTATTGAGTGAGATATTGTGTAGTGTATACTGCCTTACAAATTGTATGCAACGATGTCTTCATTAATTTTTTTTTTAAATTGTACTTGTACTAAAAAAAAAACAAATTATATAATAATAATAATAACTCCTTGCACCCTGCGCAAGTGGCGAGTTTATTGCCATATGGCAATTTATTCCAACTAACCAGTATTTCTAGCCCAGAGAAGCAATATTAGCGTGAGAAATTAATTTAAATAAATTTCTCCTCTGCTGGGGATCGAACCCAGGACGCCAACACACAAACCAAACGGTTAACCAACTGTGCCACGGCGGTCGGTTATATAGTTGGGTTGTTTCAGCTTTTTTCGATATTTCGATATTAAAAAAAAATGGAAATATAGGCAGTTAAACATATAATAATAATAATAATAATTCTTTATTGGCTAAAATAACATAACAAAATAAGTGCAAACAAGAGCAATTTAAAACATTAAAAAAGCCAAAAGGCGGACTTGTTAATAAAATTAACATCTTCCAGTCAACCTTAGAAAATAAAAATAATATAAGAATATATAAGAACATATATATCAGAACATATATATATACATATACACACACATACATACATACACACATATACACACATATGCATTTAGGGGGGATGGGAAGGGGAAAAAAGGAAGGGGCGGAGATGGTAAGGAGGAAAATGAGGCAGGGAGGGAAGAGAGACATCAGAGTTTCACCCGCTGTTTGAAAGAGAAAAATGATGGTAAGGTTCGAGTATCAACTGGAAGTTGATTCCAGAGCCTAGCACTATGAACAGTAAAAGAATTAGTGTAGAAGTCCGATCGGTGGGAGGGAATCACAAGAAGACCGTTATTACCCGATCTCAGAGGAAGACCATGCTCCGATGAAAAATGAAACCTGTCTCTGAGATACTTTGGTGCCACCTCACTATACAAAATCTTATAGAGAAGACAGAGTGTGTGAACATCCCTGCGTTTGCCCATTGAAGACCAGCCCAGTTTTGTACGAAATTCCGATACATGGTCAAACTTTTTCAGACCGAAGATGTATCTAATGCAGACATTCTGCAGACGGTCTAATTTAGATAAGAACTCAGATTTGATGTCGAGATAGCAGACGTCAGCATAATCAAAAATAGGAAAAATCAAGGACTGGATCAACAGGGTTTTTATCTCAGTAGATAGAAACCGCTGCAGTCTCTTAAGAGAGTGAAGAGTGGCAAACGTCCTACGGCTAACCTCGCCAATCTGCTTCCACCAGGATAGACTAGTGTCAAGGTAAACTCCCAGGTCCTTAACAGACTGGAAGAAAGAGATGGCTGAGCCATTAAGCATGAGCATGGGCAAAGAAGTCATATCGACGTGAGAAATCATTCTATGGCTTCCCAAAATAATTGCCTGCGACTTTGTAGGATTCACAAGCAGACCATTCCGAGAGCACCACAGACCAATCCGATGAAGATCCAGGATCATTGAGTTAATTGATGAGGTTATGTTTTCAGACTTAAAGTGAGAATATAGTTGAAGGTCGTCCGCATACAAATGATACGAACAGGAGATGCCACAAGTCATTGTTGTTATGAAGATAGAAAATAAGAGTGGAGGCAGGATTCCTCCCTGGGGAACACCAGTAGTCAGAGATAATTCATTTGAAGAAATCTCAGAAGTAACAATTTTCTGCTTTCTCCCCAGCAGATATGAACTAAACCATCGAAGAGACACATCCGATAAATTAAGAGATCTCAGTTTAGAGAGGAGCAAGTCAAAATCAATACTACCGAAGGCGTTGGTGAAGTCCAATAAGGTAAGAAGAGTGAGTTTTCCCTCCTCCATGGCCAGTCTCACATCCTCAGTGATCTTAAGCAACGCAGTGGTAGTACTATGACCCCTCTTAAAACCAGACTGCAAAGGATCGAGAAGGTTAAGGTCATTGAGATATGATGTTAATTGAGAGTTTGCCACCTTTTCGACTATCTTAGACAAAGTAGGGAGGATGGAAATAGGACGAAAGTCCTTAACTGTAGATGGTGTATTACATTTGGGTAGAGGAATAATATGGGCTGACTTCCACTGAACTGGCAAACAGCCATTTAACAAGGAAAAATTGATAATGTGAGTGATGATAGGAAGAATTTGCTCAAGGATGGGCGAAAGCATTCTTTTACTGATGCCATCACATCCCACCGCAGACGAGTCAATAGAAGAAAATATTTTACGCACGACATATGTAGTTACTGGAGAGAAGCTGAAGGGTTCTGAGCTGAGTGGTGCAATGTTGGAGATAGCCTCAAGCATTTCGCGTTTTAAATCAGGATCAATTTCAACCGGTTTCAATGCAAAGTGATTGTTCATGACATTCAGGTCAAATTGCTCAACACTAAAGGGCTGTGAGGCGGAACCAATCCCATGTTGTCTTAGGAAGCTCCATGTAGCTTTGGGTGAGGAAGACGACAGGGCTAGCCGAAAATATTCTCTTTTTGCAAACCTACACTTAGCCGAACAGAGATTCCTCAATGATCTGTAGTTTTCCCAATAGATAGGCTCATTCTTCCGCTTACATTTGATTTTGGCCCTATCGCGCCTGGCCATCAATCTGCGAATGTCATCAGTCAGCCAAGGAGATGGTGGGTGTTTTCGATTTAAGGTAACTATAGGAGCATGTTTATCATAGAGTTCAATAATTTTAGTGTTAAAAAAAGATAATTTAGTGTCAATATCATCGGAGGTATATAGATCAGACCATTCAATATTCGTAGCATCCGCACTAAGGCATTCAGGTTTCACCCTCCTGAAGTTTCGAAATGTGTGTTTCTTTTTGGCGGGTTTCGGTAATTTCAGTTTTAAACAGGCAAAAATTAGATCATGATTGGAAAATCCAGCAGCTGTATGTTGTCCATGGTTCGTAACAAGATCTGGAGAGGAGGTAATCATCAGATCAAGTAGAGTTGCTGAAGTCTGAGTGAAATGAGTAGGAGAAAGGGGCAATATGTTTAAATCAAGTCCCGTTACTATTGTATTCAGCTTGTTGGCGCGATAATCGTTCTTTAGCAAGCAAGTGTTCAAGTCACCCATTATTAAAATAGTGGAATAATTAGGGACCAGCATTTCAAGAGTTGCTTCGAATTTAGAGAAATAATCGCTGTTCGGAGGACAGTAAACAACCCCAAGCAACAGCTTTATACCTCCAATAATTACTTCCAAAAACATAAACTCCGCATGACGCATGCATCTGTCGTCCGAAGTGCACACAGTTTTGTACTGCAAGTTATCACGCAAATAAACCGCGACACCACCAGGTTAAAACCCGGTATCGAGAAAATATTAGACGGAAGGGATGGTTTAAGCCACGATTCACTAACAAGAATAGCGTGGAGTGGCAAGTCAGAGAAAGTATCTAACATTTCAGTGTGATGGGCTGGAATGCTTTGGGCATTTATATGACATGCGTTAAAAAAATGCCTTGATGTGGAAAAGGACTCTCGTAAACGGTCAGAAAGGTTGGCAACAGATGACACAGAAGAGTTATTTAGATCACAGTAGTCTAGTGAGTTCCAAATGGTAGATTCGGGCGAAGAAAATGGTTGAAATGGTAAGGAGGGAGAGGTGGGCGAAATATTGTTGGAGATGGGAAAGGGAAAAGAAGTAGATGGAAGAGGAGATGGAGGTATGATGGGTGAGAGGGGGAATGGGGGTATAGAGGAAATGTTTACCAAAGGAGGAGTGGGGACAGTGAGTGAAAAAAAAAATCAAATTTAAAACTAATAATCATGAGTGCCTTCAGCAGTTGTAGATCTAGGTGCGAGCATAAAGAGGTAAAATAGTAAACAAATCAAAATAAATACTAGAAGAGTAGAAAGAAGACAATAAAAATATTAATAAAAATAATATTTGGCACTATACAAAAAAAACAAATTTGAAACTAATATTCATGAGTGCCTTAAGCAATTGTAGATCTAGGTGCGAGTACAAAGAGGTAAAATAGTAAACAAATCAAAATAAATACAAGAAGAGAAGAAAGAAGACAATAAAAATATTAATAAAAATAATATTTGGCATCATACAAAAAATCAAAATTTAAAACTAATATTCATGAGTGCCTTAAACAATTGTGGATCTAGGTGCGAGCATAAAGAGGAAATAGTAAGCAAATCAAAATAAATACTAGAATAGAAGAAAGAAGACAATAAAAATATAAGTAAAAATAATATTTGGCATCATACAAAAAAATCAAATTTAAAACTAATATTCATGAGTGCCTTAAGCAATTGTGGATCTAGGTGCGAGTACAAAGAGGTAAAATACTAAACAAATCAAAATAAATACTAGAAGAAAAGAAAGAAGACAATAAAAATATTAATAAAAATAATATTTGGCATCATACAAAAAAATCAAATTTAAAACTAATATTCATGAGTGCCTTAAGCAATTGTGGATCTAGGTGCGAGTACAAAGAGGTAAAATACTAAACAAATCAAAATAAATACTAGAAGAAAAGAAAGAAGACAATAAAAATATTAATAAAAATAATATTTGGCATCATACAAAAAAATCAAATTTAAAACTAATATTCATGAGTGCCTTAAGCAATTGTGGATCTAGGTGCGAGTACAAAGAGGTAAAATACTAAACAAATCAAAATAAATACTAGAAGAAAAGAAAGAAGACAATAAAAATATTAATAAAAATAATATTTGGCATCATACAAAAAAATCAAATTTAAAACTAATATTCATGAGTGCCTTAAGCAATTGTGGATCTAGGTGCGAGTACAAAGAGGTAAAATACTAAACAAATCAAAATAAATACTAGAAGAAAAGAAAGAAGACAATAAAAATATTAATAAAAATAATATTTGGCATCATACAAAAAAATCAAATTTAAAACTAATATTCATGAGTGCCTTAAGCAATTGTTGATCTAGGTGCGAGTACAAAGAGTTAAAATAGTAAACAAATCAAAATAAATACTAGAAGAGAAGAATGAAGACAATAATAATAATAAAAAAATAAAATTTGGCATTATACACAAAAAAAAATAATAAATAAAAAATCAAATTTACAACGAATATTCATGAGTAGGTAAGCAATAATTTGTAAATTTAGGTGCGAGCACAAAGAGGTAAACGAGTAAGCAAATCAAAATAGAGACTAGAAGAAAAGAAAGAAAAGAAAATAATAAAATATTAATAAAAATAATATATGGCATTATACACAGTATGATAAAGTAAATATTTGTGCATGATTACAGGATAAAAAAATAAAAACAAACAAAAACAAAAAAAAATAAATAATAATTAATAGTAAGAGTTCACAGCGACCCAGAGAATCGAACTATGGACCTCCGAGCTCGCAAGCCGACGCCTTAGCCACTCGGCCAAACTAGGGAGCCGTCAAAGTAACCTATGTGCAAAATAATATCAACAAAAAATAGGCAAGTAGGTACCTACTTGATATAAACAATCTTACATAGAATAATATTGTAGGTACAAGCAGAGACAGAATCATTTTAATTTCTCAATAGTTAGAATACTATTAAGTAAGATTGGCTTATCTTCATCACTTTTCTTAATATACACAATGCCGTTTTTCGTCCACGCGTACTTATAATTTAGCTCTCTCCTTTTGACTCGCGCAAGGTAGAACAAATGTCTGGCTCTTTGCGTGAGGCATTCGGACACATACACAGACCGGACAGGGCCAGCCATACCCAGCAATGAAGTGTTAAGTTTCGCCTCATCAGAACCACGCTCTCGGTTAAACTTTTTAGCACTCAAGAGGAGCTCATTTCTGGCTAGGCCCCCAAAGAAAGAAACTTGTATAATTCCAGGGGCAGCATCCCTTCCGGGAAGTCTCTTTATGTCTTTGATGTCATTCACGCTGGTGACGCAGTTTGTAATGCCGCATAGATTATGTATGACATCCTTCAGAGTCGTGACGGTCTCTCCAGGTACTACGGGAACACCCTGCAGCTCCAGCGATGCCCCCAAAGCCGTCCTCTCTTGGGATTCACACCTCTCCTCCAGATTCTCCATGTGCCTCTCCAGCTTGGCCATGTTGGCGACCACATCGGTAGACGACCTCAGCTCCCTGATTATCTCGTCTTTTTCTTGGTTGGATTTGACGAGTCTTTCGATTGTCATCTTCAAATCCTTCAATTCAGCATCAACACGTGCCAGGATACGAGCCTCCATCGCCTGAACCCATTCCTGGGTCGATATAAAGTCAGGGTTGGACCGGGGCCGAGAAACCAGAGAAACACGCCGAGAACCCAGCGGACCGCACTCCGCCACTTCATCCATGATCGTCAATGGTTGACCTGGACTATCCCGGACACCAGACAAAACGAGTTCACCATCCACTTCGGAGCTCGTTTGGCTGTTACGCGGGTCTTGCAACTTGCAATTAGGACACTTCAAGGCGGCTCGAGATAAGTGAGACATCTTCTTAAAATTCATTTCCTTCAATCCTGCACAACCGAAGTGAAAGCCGCAGAGACATCGTCCACATTTAAGCCTCTTCATAGTGCTTACCAAGTTACCACACGACTCACAGGGGAACTTCTTGGCATCCTCTCTTCGTCGATCCTTATCGTTGATTTTATTTACATCGGCCATAATAAACACAGTACACTGAGGCGAGAAAGAAAAGAAAAAAAAGAAAGAGGAAAAAAAAAAAAATAAATAAATAAAAAATAATAAAAAGTCAGATGGGTTTGAACTCGCGACCTATAGATCGACAGAGGCGAACACTATCCACGGGGCCAGTAAGGCATATTCGTAGAGCGTCAGTAATACGAAAATATAAATTGTTCACAGTTATTACAAAAATCTGCAATACCCACAATACGCCAAATAATAATAATGTTCGCAGTAGTCACTCGGACACTCAGGATCAAAATTTGAGATATTACACTTATAATAAAAACATGATCTATCACTCACATGCGTCCCGGAGAAAATAAACCAACACGTTACATCACTACGCTACACTGTATAATTGTATAGGCCTAGTTTATGCTGAATTCAGGCGGCCTTCGTAACGGAATTCGATTTAAACAAGCAAAATTTATAGGAGCACAAAAAACCGACCGTCGCGCATGGAAGTGCGTGCGAACGAGAACGAGATGCAAGTTCTTCTGACATATAAACTTGTCATAAAAAAATTTTCTTAGTAAATAATGTTTAACATTTCTTAATAAATAAATAAAGCGCATGCGATAGTTACCCTTAATAACACGTAACTTCATAGAGCGTTTGGCGGTTTTAATATACCATGTTTTCAGTCACTAGATTTAGAGTTATAAGCCCTCTTAATTAATTGATTTTTTTTTTTTGAATTCTTCCCAATTTAATGCCTCATCGGTGTGTTTGTTGCTTTTTATTTTGATCTATTAAATCATTTATTGATATGCTATTATTTTGAGGAAGTGTATAATGGTAATAATATCTATTAATTGACTGTTTTTATTTGTAGTTCTTAATTGTTATTAATATCATTAATAAATCGGCCATCGCCGTAAAAAAGAAACCAAGATATTCTATTGAAATAATTGAAAATCAATATGGTGCTTTTTTTTCTTGGAATAATCTTGTGTTTATGTTCTTTTTTGCTTACTCTTTTGTGGTCATTTCTCCTGTTTATTACATAACATTGACATTCTCTGTTAATCTGTACAATAATTCAAGAAAAGTCTAAGAAATTATTATTAATGTGAAATAATTATTTAACAATAGGTAGATATACTTTCTACGTTCTCCAATTTCCTTCTTCCAGTCTTATTGAAGTTGTTTTCAAAAAAATCATAATACACTATATTATATTGAGTGATGGTTAGAAGGGATTACTTACCTATGAGATATTAATACTTTCTAATCGATTGTACCTATATACGCAAACATTTATTTTTAAACAGGTATTTTTTTCCCTTTCGGGAGTCAATGATATTTTGATAGCAAATTCTGTAATAGTAAAAAGGCATTTGAAAGGCAAGGTGAACGTTGAGCAAGCACATAAAGTGATCACGTAAACCAACCGATGACAGGTCGTAATCCCTTTCATCATTATCATCATTGGTGCTACAGCCCTGTGTGGGCCCTGGCCTCCTCCAAAATCCTTCACCAGCCGTCTCCGTCCTCCACCGCTCTCCTCCAGCTATTATGTCATCTTCTGTGTCGTCCAGCCTTCTTAGCTTGGGCCTGCCTCTACTTCTTCTACCTTCTGGATTGGTAATAAGAACCTTTTTTGGGATACGATCATCGTTCATCCGGCTGACATGTCCCAACCACTGCAGTCTACGTACTTTTATGACTTGCACAATGTTGGGTTCGTCATATAATGCCTGTAGTTCGTGATTATATCGCATCCTCCAAAGTCCATAATCATTTAAAGGGCGTTAATCTTTGAGTGCCTTGATTTTCCGGTTTTCTTATAATACTTTAACTTGCTCTCTATTGAGATGTTAAAAATTAGCCATAAAATAAATAAACATCGAAAATTATAGACCAGTCTCGAAATTGTGTATTTTCAGTAAATTATTTGAAAAAATCATTATAGATCAAATTAATCCTGAAATAAGAACATCTTTAACTATTAAACAACATGGATTCCTTAGTAAAAGATCAGTGGAAACCAATTTATTAGAATTTACCGACCATTCATTTTCTGCCTTACTCGAAAATAACCAGTTAGATACAATATACCTAAATTTTGCCAAAGCGTTCGACAAAATTAACCACAATATTCTGTTGTTTAAATTATGGAACTTTGGCATACGTGGCGATCTGTACAGATGGATAAAGTCCTATATAACAAATAGATCACAAGCAGTAGCCGCCAAAGGTTTCCAATCGTGTTTTGTTCCAATTCCCTCCGGAGTACCACAGGGTTCTCACCTGGGTCCCTTGCTTTTCCTGATCTACATTAACGACATAACACAATGCATAGCTACCTCTGAAATAATTCTTTTTGCCGACGACAGTAAATTATATAAACAAATCTCATCTACACATGACTGCTCACTGCTACAACAGGATTTAAATAACCTTTTTTGCTACTGCGAAAAAAATCAATTATATATAAATATAAATAAATGTTTCTCAATGAGTTTCAGTAGAAGCAGAAATGTAATTAAATTTCACTACACTATTAATAATAATATATTGTCGCAAAAACTCGAAGCGAGAGACCTAGGCGTTATCCTTGATAACAAACTATCATTTATTCCTCATATTGATTCTGTCGTAAATAAAAGCTACAGAAACTTGGGTTTTATACAAAGAATAACCAAATCCTTCAAAGAAACAACCTCGCTTGTTCTTCTATTTAATGCCTTCGTCAGAAGTCATTTGGAGTTTGCATCAACCGTATGGAGCCCTAGTTACAAAATTCACATCGACAGAATTGAGAGGATTCAGAGAAGGTTTGTTAAAACGCTTAATTTTAGAAAAAAAATTTACCGCCATGATTATGACCAATCTTTAAAATTACATGGGTTTATATCACTTGAAAAAATAAGAAAGATATCTGATGTCTATCTGCTTTATAAAATACTTAATAACCTTGTAGACAGCTCTTACCTACTCCAAAAAATTTCTTTCAACTGCCCCATGAAAACAACACGCCAAAATCACCTTTTCTATACACCATACTGCAGAACAAATTACGCACAGAATAATTATGTCAACAGATGCTTAAATTATTACAATAGTCTTGACCCCCGACCTGATATATTTAACTCCACACAGACATCGATGAAACGCCAATTACGCGCAGTTATTGGTAATATTACTGGTTAAAAATCAAACCTACTTTCTTTAAACATTCATCCCTTCCTTATCAACGCTTTCCTATATCCATTACCCTTCCCTTTCCCCCACATACACTCACCATCTTACAATGACTACCCAACACTAATAATGTATAATAATTTAAATATGTGAAACTTTATAATTGGCTATTTATTTTGTATTCTCATTTGAAATTAAGTATTATAAATGTATAGCTGTTAAGTTTCCAAATAAATAAAAAAAAAAAAAAAAAATAAAAAAAAAAATAAAAATAAAAAAAACACTTTCTAAATATTTTTAATATACACTTAACGTAGTTTACACCACTTAACTATGAGTACTAACTTCTACCGGTTTCAAAAACTTTAAATGTTTTCTTCTTCAGGAAGACTTACGTACTAAAAATTTAAAATAAAATATAGAATGTTGTTAGGTTTTAAGTTGTGGGATGAGTCAATTTTAGAAAGTAGTGGGGCGGAACGGTAAACAAAAGTGACACTGGGTGGTTCAAAAATTTTTTTGTTAGTTATAAAAATATTTTCTATTTTATTAATTATTTGGAAATGTATTTATGTAGAATCGGGTTGTTTGGAAAGTTTAATTGGTTATTTATTATACTTTGTTTATTATTTACACTTTTTCTTATTTCTAAAATTTCTAAATCTGCTAATTTTAAATTTGATTAACCTGTATACATAATCTGTAATCCCGTGTCTATGTCAAAATGATGGTTAAATTCTATACGATGTTCAGCAAATTCCGAAAAATTATTATTATTCATGCGACGTAAGTGTTCTTTGACTCTGGTTTGAATGTTTCTATTAGTTTTACCTATATAAAAACTTTCTAAATAAGTCAAAAGACACAGGTGTTATTTTTGTAATAACAATACATAAATAAAAATAATATTTTTGTGAAAATCGTAAACAAATTGTAATTATGTAATTAATTTTCTTAATATATGTTGAGAAAACTTGAATAATTAAATGCTTTATTAATATTTTTGTTTTGAAAATCCCAAGGGTGTTTACGACAATAGATTACTACGAAAGAAAATTATAAATACCTACAAAAGATTCAAATACACTCTCGACCTGCATACTGAAAAACAAAACAATTAAAGCTATAGGTACGTGTTGTTAAAATAAAAATTCTTTGTATAGTTAATTACGAGGCATAAAAAAGCCTGAAAGAATTGTCAAGTTCCTACCGAAAACAAAGTGGGATAGGAATCAACATAATTTGAGCAACTTAATGAAGTGAAGATGTAATCTCCTGTATCTCCTGCTCTCCCTATCTTCGTCTCCATTTGAGCCTCCACCACGAGCTGGAGCTAGAAGGCCGGGTGGATTAGCAGTGCTTCGCAGTAATCCAGACCTATCCGTACCACACCACCAGACAGATATTATCACAAAGCTAAATGATTCTTCATCGTATTAATCATCATACTTACCTCACCTATCATCATATTATATCCTTCAGATTTTCATTTTTACCTTTTCACTGTTTTTAAATTATGTGTATTTTTATTAATTTTTTTATGTATTTTTATTTATTTTATTTATCGTGCTTTTTTCGTTTTTATAAATTTTCCTCACTAAGGGATATTTGACCATTTTCGAATAAAGTTCTTCCTCTTCTCTATAGCTTTACAACCCTTGGCAGATCCTATCTGCCTCCAAGATCAGTATATACCCTCTTCAATCCAGAGACAGTCTTCCATTTCACACAGATCACTCTGCAATCGGCTGTGACTCCATCCAGCTTGATTTATTTGGTATATTTATGAAATTGAATAATTTTGTATTTTATGCAAAGCTATGTGTTTCTTGCTGAGCGATAATAAAATTTGAATGCAACAATACTATTTTACTGTTTTAACACGTTTTTATAATCATTAATATACCTTCTTCTTCTTCGTTTAGTAGACCTAGTTGGTCTGTTCTTCAGAAACTATACCTAATAATAATAATATACATTTTTACATTTAATAAATATATATTTAAAGAAAAGGCAAAAGCAAAAATATTTGTCTGAAAATACCTGATGACATCTTCCTCTCCTCTTCCTTTCCGTATCCTTTAGTTTTCCTATCATTGCTATGAATTGTTCTTTTATGCTATCTTCTTGTTTTTTGTTTTACTTTTCTTCTGCTATATTTGATTATTCTGGTTGGAAGAAATTGCCACTAGGCAATAAGCCCGCCAGTGTACTAATTATATGTACAGAAAGATTTAAAAATAAATGAATAAATAATTAAAGAAATAAATAAGTAAGTAAATAAATTGATGTTGGAGTGGTGTCACTCTCTTTTCAACAAATGTTGGGAAGCAGGACGCACTCCTTCAGACTGGAGAAATGCAGTCGTGGTCCCCTTGTACAAAGGTAAAGGATCGAAGCTTGACTGCAAAAACTATAGAGCCATAAGTTTGCTAAGCTCAGTTGGTAAGATGTATGCAAGAATTTTGGATCAAAGAGTACGAAAGGTTACAGAAAGCAAGATATGGGATGTCCAAGGAGCGTTTGTGGGCGGCAGAGGATGTATAGACCAAATTTTTTCTCTGCGTATGGTTACAGAAAAGGTCCTGGATAAAAACCAGAAGCTTTTTTGTGCTTTTATAGACCTTGAAAAGGCCTATGATAAAGTCAACAGAGAAAAACTATGGGATATATTGTCAGTGTACGGAGTGAAGAGCAAGCTGATACGCGCAATCGCGTCATTGTATGAGAATAGCGAGGCATGTGTTCGTGTCAACGACACAGTAACGTCGTGGTTCTCTATAAATAGTGGCGTAAGACAGGGGTGCGTGTTGTCACCATGGCTCTTCAATCTGTACATTGACTTCTGCATAAGAGCCCTAAGGGATGAAAATAAGGGTCTGAAACTGAGTACTGTAACAGTGCGTAATTTGATGTATGCAGACGATAAAGTCCTGTTAGCAGAAAGCGTGGAAGAGTTACAGTATCTAGTAAGCATGGTATATGAAGGATGCATAGAGTACGGACTGAGGATGAATGCTAGCAAATCAAAGGTAATGGTCTTTGAAAAGTGTGAAAGCAGAACATCGTGTCAAATATAAGTAGAGAATGAATGGCTTGAACAAGTCGACGAATATGTTTATCTGGGAAGCATGTTCCAACGGAATGGGCGGCCTGATAAGGATATTGAAAGAAGAGTTATGGCAGGAAACAGAGTGAATGGAGCACTTAAACCAGTTATGAATGATCGTAACGTATGAAAGGAAGCTAAAGTTGCCATTCATAACGCAATTGTAGTGCCAACCTTGATGTATGCAAGTGAAACCTGGACATGGCAGAAGTCGCATGAAAGTAGAATAAATGCAGTGGAAATGAGATCGTTAAGAAGAATTTGTAATAGAACGATGTATGATAGAGTTAGAAATGAGGTCACTAGGAAATAATGTAAGATGAAGAAAGATGTAGTAACTAGAATGAAAGTTAACACACTTAGATGGTTTGGTCACGTGGAAAGAATGAATGAAGAACGCTTGACGAAAAAAATATATAAGGCTGACAGGAATGGAAAAAGAGGTCGGGGGCGCCCAAGAAAAGGATGGCACGACCATGTGAATGATATTCTGAAAGAAGGAAATGTTAGAAGTCTGAACAATAGAAGAACATGCATGAGACGTAGCATGAATGTTGACGAGGCGGTGAATGTATGTCAAGATAGAATAGTGTGGCGTTCTGTTCTCTCTGCCTACCCCGCGAGGGACATGGCGTGATGGTATGTATGTAAATAAATAAATACATGAAATAATAAAATATATAAAATAAATAAATAAATCAATTAAAAAAAAATAATTAGAGGACCTTAACACCTCTATTGTAAATCTTCGCTTATGGACGTTTTATGGAGTACATTTACATCCTCATAAATTTCCTAAATTAAGCAGTAATGCTTGTGCTATGGGGGAACGAAATCTGTTCTTCAATATTCATCCTAGCTTCATGGTTTTCAAGAAGCTTCTCAAGTCGCACTTCTTATCCTCATACCCATAATTCCTTTATCCTTCTTCCCTTCCCAACCCATCCTTTTCCTATTTTTGGACATTATCATTATTATTATTATATTAAATTGTGTTTTTTATATTATATGAAATTTTGTATAAAGTATTATATATTTTTTATTTCTCATTTGTAATGCATATAAGTTTTTATTTGTACTTAATATATATTTTTTATTAATGTATTTACTATATTCTAAGGTGGAGGCGTTTATTAATAAATTATTAAAATAACAATACCTATAACTTTATTTATTTCCAATAATTTATTTTTATTCCACAACTAGTTTCAAGAACTACCGTTCTCTTCTTCAGGTGGGTTTAAACTAAAAACTAATTTGGTGTGGTGTGTGGCAGTGTCATAGGTATAGCGGGAGGTGGAGGTAAGGGGGGGGGGGGGGGTGGGACCACACCAAATTAGTTTTTAGTTTAAACCCACCTGAAGAAGAGAATGTAGGTATTCAGTAGTGTGGTTGACTGGTAGAAATTGCCTACGTACGCGGGCTATAAGTCCGCCACATAACGCGAAAAAAATATTTTTGTTGCGTAATAAAAGGATTTTATTATTATTATTGGGTACATAACTACATTTATATTATTCGGGTTTCTTTTGTCTATTGATCGAAGTACATAATATATTATTAATGTACATAATGCAGATACAGCACCAAAACGATTATATTAATGAAATCGTATGTACCTATATTAGATTAATATGATGATGCAAACAAAATATACAACAACAGCTGATAAAGATACATACGTCATAATTTGATTGTCAAAAAAGATATTGTGTCATCAGAGAGATAAGAGCTAATATAATGTCGATGAATCGTTTAATATGTAGGTACAAGCTAAAATTGATAGTGCATTGATGAATAATAGTATACTAAATAATCGACAAATAATCGGCATATTTTTGGAAGGACCATAATCCTTAACGAGAAACCCTTCGTGTGCTTGTAGAGAGGAAGTCCAGACCCTGGACCATATTATGTTTTTTTAATGCCCAATCCACACCGAAGAAGATTTGTACTCCACTACCAATCAATGTCACATATTCTGTCAATTATTTATTTATTTATTATTATTTATTTATTTATTCATTTAATAATTAAAAAGTATTTTCGTTAACACAGTGGAAGTTCATAGTTATAAATAAAATATTAATAAAAATAAATAAAAACACACAGTTTTAATCCACAAAAGGAGTATGACTTTAATGAGCCTAAGCGCTTTCGCCGAACACAGCCGGCATCCTCAGAGGCAGAAATCAAACCTTTGAAGAGTTTGATTTCTGCCTCTGAGGATGCCGGCTGTGTTCGGCGAAAGCGCTTAGGCTCATTAAAGTCATACTCCTTTTGTGGATTAAAACTGTGTGTTTTTATTTATTTTTATTAATATTTTATTTATATTTATTTATTTATATATTTATTTATTTTTTATTTTTATTTATTTATTTATTGATTTATTTATTTATTGATTTATTTATTTATTTATGTATTTATATATTTATTTATTTATTTATGTATTTATATATTTATTTATTTTTATTTATTGATTTAAGTATTTATATATTTATTTATTTTTTATTTTTATTTATTTATTTATTGATTTATTTATTTATTTAAGTATTTATATATTTATTTATTTTTTATTTTTATTTATTTATTTATTTATTGATTTATTTATTTATTTATTTATTTATTTATTTATTTATTTATTTATTGATTTATTTATTTATTTATTTATTTATTTATTTATTTATTTATTTATTGATTTATTTATTTATTTATTTATTTATTTATTTATTTATTGATTTATATATTGATTTAATTATTTATTTATTTATTTATTTATTTATTTATTGATTTATTTATTTATTGATTTATGTATTTATTTATTTATTTATTTATTTATTTATTTATTTATTTATTTATTTATTTATTTATTTATTTATTTAGTCAAAAATACAATCTTATAAGATAAACATAAAATACTATGAAATAAAAAAAGGACAGACCAATTATTTTTGTTCACAATTGATGTACATTAAATAATCATTGAAGTATATACCTACAATACAACTAAAAATAAATTTAAATATACTTAAAATTATTACATATATTCATATATTTCACACATTTGCCCGTGACGGGAAAGGAAGGGAAGGAAAAAGGAAGGGAGAAGGACCTAATTTGTTACTGCTGTGAAAAATAACAGAATCTGCTAGATAACAAACAAATAACAAAATAATTACACAAATTAAAATTTTTAAAAATACACAGATTTACACCGCTATGCATCTATATAAAGGATTATTAAATTACCTGCCATTATTCATTAGTCCTGCCATTTTTTCTTTCCTGTTTCTTTCCTTATATCTTTTATTGTATTTTTGTTTCGATTTATATAATACTTTTTAATTATCTTTCGTAAACCAATGTCAATTTCTTATTTGTTTCATTGTTAGTTAAGTTTATATTCATTGTTAGTTTAATATTAGCTTGACAGTCAACAAATAGTTTTCAACGCAGCTTCGAGGTTGATACATGGAGCCGAAAAAAGATGTCACATAACACCTCTTCTTAACGAACTGTACTGGTTGAGACGTCCAGAACGTATGTCTGATAGTGTTTAAGGCTCTGAATGGCTTGGCTCCACACTATATTCAAGAACTGTGCCGAAAGAATGTTCCATCAGGAAGCCAGCTTACATTGATATCATCTGGAACACAGAGAACCAACTCTTACTTTGATCACTGTTTTAGTGTAAACGGGCCTTTAAAATGGAATAAATTACCCCTTGACATAACTTAGAGCTCAGAGCATTGACACCTTTCTTTAGTAGACTTCTTAAGACTGGTATGTTTCTATGAGCCTACACAAATAAGCTACAGCGCACTTGGAATGATCTTGTATCACTAGTTGCATGTAACACATGAGATCCAACTGTCGATAGCGATAGTATGTATAGTTGAAGAATATATACCAAACTATAAACCCATAAATACAAATTATTGAATATTTTCATATATTTTGTTTTCTATACAACATATGTAGGTATGTATGTCAAGATAGGATAGTATGGAGGAAGGTCCTTTTTTCCTACCCAGAATATGAAAATAGCATGATGGTATGTATGTATGTTTGGAGATGAAGTATCAAACTATTAAGTCTTCTAACATATACTTCTAACATATTCATCTGAGGCAATTGAAAAGTATCCGCCGCAGCTTACCTAAAAGCGAGGCTAAAACGCTTATCAATGCATTTGTTGTATCACGGCTGGATACAACAAATGCATTGATAAGCGTTTATATATGCTGGTTTGTTGAAAATTAAATTATCTAGTTGGGGTGTTTTGGGTTTTTTCGATATTTGTAAAAGTTTTGGAAATATAGGCAGTTAAACTCAAAAATTTATCATAAAAAAAATATTTTTCTTCATAAAAAATGTTTGAGAAACCCTGGAATTTTTTTGAAAAAATTTATTTGAGATTTTGTATTTGTCTATGTTTTTACCAATTTTCAGCGTTCTAGCTTTTATGGTTTCTGAGATACATGGAAAATAAACCAAAATTTAAAAAGTTGAAACGTTGACCCCTGACTGAAACAAAAATTCACAATTCTGAGTATAAAAGTTTTGTAGGCCTATAACTGTTTATATATTCTGAAAATTTTGGCTCTGTAAATTGAGCGGATCAAAAGTTATAAGGGGGGGGGGACAGACAGACACACAGACACACAGACACACAGACACACAGACACACAGACAGACACACACACACACACACACACACACACACACACACACACACACACACACACACACACACACACACACACACAAAACTCACATAAAATGTTCTACTCCGAATTCTGAGTAAATCCATGTATCGGAACATATATACTGCGAGGCCTCTAGTTGGTGTTATTAGCATGCAAAAAGTCCACTACACCATACAAAATTTTCCTTCGTACACGCATCTTGGCTTAATAATGTCGATTCATTAAGAGAATTGAATTCTCATGAACGAATCGACAGTTGGACTAAACGGCGCTTATTAAATTCTATTATTTATTATTACTATATCATTGTGTCTTAGAAACCCATTTATAACCAAAATGCATGGTTAGTGTTTTTTTTTTTTTTTATATATATTTCTATTGAAATCGTTAATGATGGGAAATGATAAAAAATATCTGGCCTAAACTCATTGTAATTAGTAAATGTTAGTAGTTAATAGTTTATAGTTTGCATTTAAATAGTAAACTAAATACAACAAGCTTGCAATAAATGAAATTTGTAATAGGTATGTGAAATTTTTATTTGTTGTTTTGAGTGATATGATTTTGTTGTACCTGTTTTTTTTTGTAATTGCGTTTGGCGTTAGATTTCAAATATAATAAATCACACTTTTTTATACATCAACACTCAGGTATAAAAAAAAAAATAGTGGGTTGTGGCTAACGCTACACTCCTCACTACCAAGTCACTCCACTAGTATTAAAATTTTGTATAGAGAATTATCAGCATTTTCATGAAATGAGTTTGTAAAATTATTTTTGATTTAAGTATTTTATTATGAAAACTTCATTATTTTTCGATGCCATTTTGTGAAAAGTAATGTTTAATATTAAATTTTAAGTTTTCTGAATTTGGGGTCACATTAAAATATTTGACAATTAAAAAAATGAGAACCACTGATTTGATATCCTTTTTAATCTAATGGATTCTAAGCGAGTGTTAGATATGAAAAAATAAAATAAACTGAAAAAAAAATAATCGAATGAGTACTTTAGTCTATAATCGATAAAGTAGAATAAACACGACGTTCTTAGCACATAGTACACAGCACACACACACACACACACAGATACATTGTGATGAAACTTTCAGAATATAATCTCAGCATGATAAAAATAAAAATAAAATGCGAATTCATAACTCCCAAATATATCCCCTTGGGGGTTGCGAGGAGTAATAATGTCAAATATTTCAATACTTGAGATTTGAATTCTTGTAAGGATAGCGCCAATAATCCTAATCCCAATTAATTATCTGCTTAAACCACCATAAAAACTAGCTAACCTTATTGAATTTTATCTAGTATTAATACCGGTTTAACTAAGTATCAAATATTTTTTATTTCATGTGTGTAAATATTAGACTTCACTACTATGGTTATAATTAAGATGGCAGATTTAGTAAACATACATATATCAGCGTTGTGATATAATGCATACTTATGAATGTCATGATTTTCCATGTTCACAAATATTCATCACCTTATTATGTAAGGTTGGTTTTAAGCATATTGGTCTCTTATTCATCACCTTATTATGCAAGCATATTGGTCTCTTATTCATCACCTTATTATGCAAGCATATTGGTCTCTTATTCATCACCTTATTATGCAAGCATATTGGTCTCTTATTCATCACCTTATTATGCAAGCATATTGGTCTCTTATTCATCACCTTATTATGCAAGCATATTGGTCTCTTATTCATCACCTTATTATGCAAGCATATTGGTCTCTTATTCATCACCTTATTATGCAAGCATATTGGTCTCTTATTCATCACCTTATTATGCAAGCATATTGGTCTCTTATTCATCACCTTATTATGCAAGAATATTGGTCTCTTATTCATCACCTTATTATGCAAGGTTGGTTTTAAGCATATTAGTCTCTTATTTGATCTTCTAAAGTCCCCATTTTTAGTTATAATTATACTTAAATAATTTTTTTCTCGGTTGGCCCTTCATTACCTTAGTTCAATATTCACAATCTCACATCTCAACGAGTGATCACTTTCACTGTATATTTTTTTATTCTTTTTAAAACATTTTATCCCTGTGTGCTCATTTTTTTACAATTTCATACAATTTTACCAGCATTATAATATTAAAATGGAATAGACAATAGTACATACATACCGTCACGCCGTTTCCCTATTTGGGGTAGGCAGAGAGAACCGAACGCCACACTCTCCTATCTTGGCATACCTGTTTTGCCTCATTTACATTCATACATCGCGTCATACATGCTCTCCTATTATTCTGACTTCGTATATTCCCCTCTTTCAAAATCTCATTTATATGATCATGCCAGCTCTTTCTCGGTCGACCCTTACATCTCTATGAGATAGACAATAGAATAACCTATATTCAATTTGTTTCGAGAATGTTATATAACGTTAGCATACTTACAGACGGTGGCCAAATTAATACAATCAAAGGAAAAAAATGCAAAAATAATTGTATTTTTAGCTGTTATCCAGCAAAATCGAATCACATCAGTATATTTTTAATTGTGGCAACTCCCTTCATTATTGTTATCGTACTTGCAACACTTTTTAAGCATCAACATGAAGTTTGTCACATACAAGATAAGATAATGTCAGTTTAGTATTGGTCTTCACAGAGTGTGCGGGTGTTAATGGAATATTTTGCCCATTGATTTTGTGTTTATTTGAGACAGTGTTTGAGTGTTTCTTACATTTTTATTAAATAACAGGTAAACCTAATATTTATTACTAAATATTTATCACAATTATACTACTTATCAAATTATTACGATTTTGATAAATTATTTTCTAAATGTATGCTGAATTTCAGAATTTTTTGGTTTATTTTAGAAATGGGAAGATCTTGTGACCTCACTCCAAGAAAAAAATCTAAAATTGCAACCCTTCTTGGTCACTGTGAATACAGTCAACGAGAAATTGCCACACTTACCAATGTTTCTCAATATTCTGTGCACAAAATAAGTAGGCAAATGAAAGGAAATGTACCCCTTGAACCATCTCGAATAGGAAAATGTGGACGAAAGCGCATTACTACTCCGCGAACAGAAAGAAAAATCAGAAATGTTGCTCTAGAAAATAGACAGAAGCCTCGAAAAGTAATAAAATCTATTTTGCAGACCACAGGAGTCAATATATCTGATCGTACATTGAGACGAAGATTGGTGGAAATGGACCTCAAATGTTATCGCCCAGTGAAAAAGCCAAAACTAACACCTGAAATGCGTAAAAGGCGACTAGAATGGGCACTAAAACACCAAAATTGGAACGAAGACGATTGGAGCAAGGTATTAGAATGTAAAATAAGTTTTTATGAAACTTTCTGTATTAAATAAAATTGACTAGTGAAAACTTCTCGTGTTCTTTCAGGTTTGTTTTTCTGATGAATCCTCAATCCAAATACTGCAGGACAAAACTCAATATGTGAGAAGAAGGCCAGGTGAAAAATATAATGAGGAATGTGTGGTCCAAAGAGTGAAGCACCCTCAGTCAATAATGATCTGGTCAGTGATTAGTGGGATGGGTATGGG
The DNA here is from genome assembly GCA_963576475.1 of Molanna angustata. Lineage (NCBI taxonomy): Eukaryota > Metazoa > Arthropoda > Insecta > Trichoptera > Molannidae > Molanna > Molanna angustata. The sequence goes on from OY754982.1 coordinate 29,409,746, forward strand.
AAGGCTGTATATTGTGAATGGCACAATGCGTCAGGACCAGTATATAGAAGTTTTAAAAGGGAGACTAAAGCCTCAAGTGGCCGAATGGTTTCCAAATGGAAAATATGTATTTATGCATGATTCTGCACCCTGCCACAAAGCGAAAACCGTTACTAAATTTCTAGAAGGAGAAAAAATAAAGGTATTAGATTGGCCAGGAAATTCACCGGATCTAAATCCAATTGAAAACGTTTGGGAGGCTCTGAAAAGGGCAATTGTAAAAAAAGGTGTCATCACCAACAAAAGACAACTAATAGAAAACATAATTGAGGCATGGCACAACACACCAGAATTAAAAAATATCTCAATTAAATGTATCTCCAGGATGCCCAGAAGAATATCAGCAGTAATTAAAGCTATGGGAGGATTTACTAAATATTGATCATTTTACCATAAAACGTATTTTATTATCAATAAACTATTATATATTCATAGTAAATGCATTTTATTTTATAAAAATATATTAAATCTCCCATAATATTCTAGAAAGATCGAAATAAAATAAAAAAATAATAATTTTCAATGATTCGAAGTCTAAAAACTGCTATAAATTCATTTGATTGTATTAATTTGGCCACCGTCTGTATAACACAACAATAAGGAAAGACACAATAATAACGAAATATACATACATACCATCACGCCATGTCCCCTGGAAGACCACCCAAACGATGAAAGGATAGCTGGACGTCCACTTCACAAGAGCAGGCTCCGAGAATAACAGGACACAGTCCTAACTAAAGCAGAAGAAGAAGAAGAAGAAGCCATGTCCCTCACGGGGTAGGCAGAGAAAACCGAACGCCACATTTTTTATCTTGACACACATTCAAAAATTGAAAGTTCCTTATAACGAAATTGAAGACATATATTTCACTCGTCAAAACGTTGAATACTGTGACGACTTTGTGTATTGAGAAGTTGACCAAAATATTTATTCGACTGCGATATCAAGTCGATCGAACGTATAGTTTGTGCCGTATCAAGATTTAAAACACAAAAATTTCATAGCAGGTAAGGTATGTCAGTTTGTGCTGTATCAAGATCAAAAACACAAAAATTTCATAGCAGGTAAGGTATGTCAGTTTGTGCTGAATCAAGATCAAAAACACAAAAATTTCATAGCAGAGAAGTTATGTTAGTTTGTGCTGTATCAAAATTAAAATTACCAAAAAATCATAGCAAGGAAGTTATGTCAGTTTGTGCTGTATGAAAATCATTATTTTCAAAAAATCATAGCAAGGAAGGTATTCATTTTGTGCTGTATCAAGATCAAAAACACAAAAAAATTCATAGTAGTAAAGGTATATCAGTTTGTGCTGTATCAAGATAAAAAAAAAACAAAAAAATTCATAGCAGGGAAGGTATGTCAGTTTGTGCTGTATCAAGATCAAAAACACAATTTTTTCGTTGTGTAAAAATCATAGCAAGGAAGGTATTCATTTTGTGCTGTATCAAGATCAAAAACACAAAAAAATTCATAGTAGTAAAGGTATATCAGTATGTGCTGTATCAAGATCAAAACACAAAAATTTCATAGCAGGGAAGGTATGTCAGTTTGTGCTGTATCAAGAGCAAAAACACAAAAATTTCATAGCAGGTAAGGTATGTCAGTTTGTGCTGTATCAAGAGCAAAAACACAAAAATTTCATAGCAGGTAAGGTATGTCAGTTTGTGCTGTATCAAGATCAAAAACACACAAAAATTCATAGTAGTAAAGGTATATCAGTTTGTGCTGTATCAAGATCAAAAACACAAAAATTTCATAGCAGGGAAGGTATGTCAGTTTGTGCTGTATCAAGAGCAAAAACACAAAAATTTCATAGCAGGTAAGGTATGTCAGTTTGTGCTGTATCAAGATCAAAAACACAAAAATTTCATAGCAGTTAAGGTATGTCAGTTTGTGCTGTATCAAGAGCAAAAACACAAAAATTTCATAGCAGGTAAGGTATGTCAGTTTGTGCTGTATCAAGATCAAAAACACACAAAAATTCATAGTAGTAAAGGTATATCAGTTTGTGCTGTATCAAGATCAAAAACACAAAAATTTCATAGCAGGTAAGGTATGTCAGTTTGTGCTGTATCAAGAGCAAAAACACAAAAATTTCATAGCAGGTAAGGTATGTCAGTTTGTGCTGTATCAAGATCAAAAACACACAAAAATTCATAGTAGTAAAGGTATATCAGTTTGTGCTGTATCAAGATCAAAAACACAAAAATTTCATAGCAGGGAAGGTATGTCAGTTTGTGCTGTATCAAGACCAAAAACACAAAAATTTCATAGCAGGTAAGGTATGTCAGTTTGTGCTGTATCAAGAGCAAAAACACAAAAATTTCATAGCAGGTAAGGTATGTCAGTTTGTGCTGTATCAAGATCAAAAACACACAAAAATTCATAGTAGTAAAGGTATATCAGTTTGTGCTGTATCAAGATCAAAAACAAAAAAATTTCATAGCAGGTAAGGTATGTCAGTTTGTGCTGTATCAAGATCAAAAACACAAAAATTTCATAGCAGGTAAGGTATGTCAGTTTGTGCTGTATCAAGAGCAAAAACACAAAAATTTCATAGCAGGTAAGGTATGTCAGTTTGTGCTGTATCAAGATCAAAAACACACAAAAATTCATAGTAGTAAAGGTATATCAGTTTGTGCTGTATCAAGATCAAAAACACAAAAATTTCATAGCAGGGAAGGTATGTCAGTTTGTGCTGTATCAAGACCAAAAACACAAAAATTTCATAGCAGGTAAGGTATGTCAGTTTGTGCTGTATCAAGAGCAAAAATACAAAAATTTCATAGCAGGTAAGGTATGTCAGTTTGTGCTGTATCAAGATCAAAAACACTCAAAAATTCATAGTAGTAAAGGTATATCAGTTTGTGCTGTATCAAGATCAAAAACACAAAAAAAATCATAGTAGTAAAGGTATATCAGTTTGTGCTGTATCAAGATCAAAAACACAAAAATTTCATAGCAGGGAAGGTATGTCAGTTTGTGCTGTATCAAGACCAAAAACACAAAAATTTCATAGCAGGTAAGGTATGTCAGTTTGTGCTGTATCAAGATCAAAAACACAATTTTTTTGTAGTTTACCATACGTAATACGCTTAACACACATAAATCATTACGAAACTCAATTAAAATATATAAAGTATGTAATACTTGTTGAGAAATTGATGAAAAATATATATTTCATAAAACTGTAGTAGAGAGTAAAAATCTTGTACCTACATACATAGTTACATTTGACAGACATTGCATGTGTTAAGTAATATGTAATATATGTATAGGTATTACGTAGTAGGTATATACCAAGTGTTGTATGGTGCATAGGAGAACAAAACTAAGTTTCATATTATCGACCGACAAGTTAACTGTAGTAGGTATATAAAGTAGGTAATAACGCATAGTAGTGATTGCCTGATGGCTTCCGCGTGTTAATGCTAAAGGTCAAGAACAAGACTTATATAATAATAGGTACATATTATATGTCCAAAGAATCTGAACTAGTCAACAACATCAACAACTAATTACATATTACCATAGTAAGAAATTTCTTCACTATATATATTTTTACTACCATTCTTTACACTTTCTTACATTTCAAACAGACATTGTGTCAAAAGAAAAATACACACGTGGAACTGAAATCATTTGTTTGTTTATTATCTCACTGATTTATACCGAAACCACAATTAAAAATTGTGTCTCCACCGGAAATCGAATCCGGTGTATAATTGTGACACGTACATTTTAATTTTAAAATTTATATCTCAAATGTGGTGATACTAATATAATATCAGAATCAATTTTATGAATATAGAATGTATGAAATGTAAGTATAGAGTATCTACTATAGAGTATTTTTATCTGCTACAGGCGGTGCTAGGTCAAGAACATTACTATCAGAAATAATTGAATTGGTATATACTTTGTATGTACTCGTATAATGGTATGTACTTCTTAACATTTAGATACGACGTTGTACATAAAGATAGGTATGTTTTAAGATAGTGACATTTGATGGATATGTAGTTACATAAAATAAATTGTTTTAAAGTATAAATTTTAAAATTAATCGACTGTTAATTGATATAGTGTAAATTTATCTCCCTTATTAATTTGAAATATAGAATCTAACTTATTTTATGACCGTGACGCTGGGGGCCTGATCTTCTAATGGTCATACAAATAATGGAATAGGTACTGTGAATTTCTTTACGTACTCCGAAAATAAACGTGATAATGTTTATTTTATTATATTTTGAGTTTATATCATTTATAAAATATAGAAAATTTGTATTCCCAAGAAATATTATTTCAGATTATTTGTGCAATTAACAAACTCGCCCAGCGAAAGAATGCGGACAACCTGTGCACAAACCAATTTAAGTGCAGAAAAATAGTCTAATTTGTATTAACCAATAAAATTATTTGGCTTTCGACGTTGTGCAGCGAATTACGGGTCACTTTTTCTCTGACCTTTGCATCCATAGATTTTCAACAACGTTTTATTTTATTTTTTATTTAGTAAGCTTTATAAAACTGTCACCCGCATTCTCTTGTTTGTCGAGTCCTACCTACATACACAATATGTATATGCATATCATGATGACTCCAATTAAAAAATACAAATAGGTACCTACAGCCTATATGTCTCGCTTGAAATATTATTATAATATTTACACTGCTAGCCCTAGAACAGGTTTACCTAGTTGGGTAGCAGTTATCTATTTTTAATGATAATAATAATAATAATAATAATAATTTGTATAGCGCCGTTTAATGATTCAAGATCATTTCAAGGGCGCTGTTATTTAGATAGATATTATATTGCTCTACGAAACAAAACTGTTTTCAGTCCTTTAGAGAAAGTACTCTTACTATTTGCACTGCGGACATCTAGAGGCAATTTATTCCACTTCATAGGACCACTCACACCAAAGCATCGATCATAGTAAGCCGCTTTATTGACTCTGTGATCCAGAAGACCTAAGTGTGAGATGCCTCCCAGAGAGATCTTTTCTCTGACACAGCTCTTGTATGTATTGTGGTGCTAGGTTATTTAAAGCATTAAACACCGTTAAGCAGATTTTGTAGTCAACTCGCTCTGGACACTTCAACCAATGCAATTCGTTAAGTAGTGGAGTTATGTGACATCGTTTTTCCGCTCCATAAATGAGCCTTGCCGCTGCATTAAACACCATCTGTAATCTATCGAGCTGATACTTTGGCAATCCATCATAGATGCCATTACAGTAATCTAGCCGAGACACAACGAAAGCATTTATAAGTGTTTTTGTCTCATTTTTGGGCAGGCTTCGACGAATGTTTTTCAGTTGTCTTAGTTGGAAAAAGCATGAACTGACTGTTTTAGAGATTTGCAGGTCAAGAGACAACTTATTGTCTAAGTGTACACCCAAAAACTTGACACTTGCAGACGGCAAGAGTTTTTCTCCGTTGATGTTAATAGGAGTACTTTCAATGAGGTGCTGTCGCCGTGGTGAAGCTATCCACATAAACTCTGTTTTTGTTGGGTTTAATTTTAGCTTGTTATGAGACATCCACGTAGCGACTTTTTCGATGCACTCAGCAGTATCCACTTCCAGACGGTTTTTGTTCATGGGACTACAAAATTTGAATAACAAGCGGTCGTCAGCGTAAGCGAAAGAGTCGAATCCTTGATTTTGAATTATATTATCAAGTTGTTTTATGTATAAAGTAAATAAAATTGGTCCGAGCACCGATCCCTGAGGCACTCCAAACTTTACAATTTCCGGTAAAGACGTATTATTATTTATCCTCACAGACTGGCATCTTCCTGAAATATATGAGGTCATCCATTTTAGAAAACTACCACAAATTCCGTATTCGCGTTCCAAGAGTCGAAGGAGAATTTCGTGATCAACAGTATCAAAAGCGGCACTCATGTCAAGAATTGACACTAGAGCAATATTCCCAGATTCAATTCCTTCAATGAGATCGGGCAGTATTCTCATTAGTACAGTTTCAGTAGAGTGATTTTGTCTGTACGCTGATTGTTTTTTCGGAAACAGATCGTGTTCTTTTAAATACTGCGTCATTTGATTTACAACTGCTCTTTCAAGTAATTTTGAAAGCACTGGTAAATTGGAAATTGGCCTGTAGTTTCCAGCATCTTCCGGATCCAGATTTGACTTCTTTAAAATGGGTGTTATGATAGAAGTTTTTAGAATTTTTGGAACTCTCATTGTTTCGATCATCGAAAGATTAATTATTCTGGTTATAACAGGAGCCAATTCATTTACGCAGCTTTTCAAGAGCCATGTTGGAATAGGATCTAGTGTGCATTGCTTATTTTGACAGGCCATTATCATTTTTGATACTTCTTCCTCGGTTACTGCTTGGAGCATTTCCATTTTTGCATATGTTCTTTGCAGTCCACTTTCAATAGATGTTTTATTTGAAGTGCTTACAGAATTGCGAATATTTTCTACTTTTTTGGAGAAAAAGTTAGCAAGATTTTGTGCATTTAGAGTTGTTTTTAATGCTGAAATATCTTTTTCTCTCACCATATCCAGGTTTTGCCACAGCTTTTTTGGGTCGTCTTTATCAGATTCAATTTTATGTATCCAGTAGGAGGCTTTTTTGTTTTTGGTTATATCTCTGTATCTTTTTTGCGAGGCGAGCCATTCTTGTCGGCTCAAAGGTGGAGTTTTTTATGCCGTCTTTCGAGTTTTCTCATTTCCTTTTTACACTCGCGACATTCAGAGTCAAACCATCTACTATCGTTGGGTCGCTTTCGGACTATTTTAGTTTTAGTGGGAGCAAAATCGTCAATTAAATAGGATAATGTATGGCTATACAAAGTTATTATGCTATCCAGGGAGGCACTTGAGATAAGATCAGTGTCACACAAAGATGATTTTTTAAGTGCAAGCGTAAAATCTTCCGAAGTAAACTTTTTCCAGTCTCTACTTGACACAGCTTTATAGACTGGAGGCGAAAGGGAAAATTTTACTTTGATGACAACAAGTCTGTGATCAGATAGGCCAATATCTATCACTTGACATAACTCGGGTTTCAAATCTTTATGTGACATAGCTACATCCAAAATACCACCTGCATCATGGGTTGGTGAATCTACCCATTGTACATAGCCAAAATCATTTATAATTCTGTTTAATTTAATAGTGATACTGTCTGTATATTTTTCATAATGTACGTTTAGATCTCCAACCAAGAAAACAGGACATGAGTAAATGATAAGCTGTTCTAGAAAAGAAGAAAAGTCGTGTAAAAATGAATTAGTTGCAGACTTAGATCCCGGCCGGTAAATTGTTATTATAATTATAGATGCCCCATTTGCTGAAATTTGACACCCCACGTATTCAAAAGTTTGATATGTTTTTTTGATTGAAATATTTTGAATTCTAAATTGATCGTTGGATATAATTGCTACTCCCCCATGGTTGATAAAATTAACTGAATCTACAGAGGAAACTATTTCAATGATGCATATTTAAAGGGTGTGATAAAAAATAAATAGTAGTAAAATAGGTAAAAAAATATTTAAATAAAATGTATTTATTTACATTTTAAAAGAGTGTATAATATTATATTTATAAAAATAGTTATAGGTACGAAATTCGGCAATCCGCCATTTTATGTAACACAACAACCTTAACTTGAGTTTGTATAAGTGACGTCATACGTCATTACCAACTTGTTGCACCGCGGAGAATTAACTACGGGTTTGATGGAGTTGATAATATGGAGTTTTTGGAGGTGTGACGTCACCGGCAGACGCCATGACACTGTAAGCGTTTTTGGCGTAAATGTCAAATTTTATTTTGAAATGGCGGTTTTTGATACTAAACCTTTATTCTATGTGGAAATGTAGGTATCTACATATATAATATATTTGGAAACATCGGATGCGTAAAAACATCGTGAGATAGGTAGTTTTTCAAATGTAGTCATCATGCCTATTGCAGGAGACATCCTCTTCCACCCTTACACCCCACCTTTGCATGTTCTCTTTGCATCTGGTGATACAGACGCGTAATCTATTGAGTGTCTTCCATGTCAGGTAGGTTAGTTGGTGTCCCGGTACCTAACTTTCCGACAGGTCGACACTAAGTACTAGACCTTAGCATACATCACAATCACACTCACATTACCATGCCCGGATGAGCTGTCTTAGTTGATATTAAACGAGAGATTTTTTTAAATATAAAATAATAAATAATATTAAAAATCATACAAACGTTAATAATATGTTGAGATATACCTACCTATTATTTATTTGAAAAATATGATCAAATACGAATACATAATAAACTTATTCCTAACCTCAAATGACAACGGTGTAGATAACATTTTTCCAACAACCAATTTCTATTCAATTTTAAAGCAACTCGCTCACGCGAGCCGGTATTATTATTACAGACTAACTGATCCTAACCAAAATATTAAGGGGAATGGAGATTTACGTATAAATCACATTATTATTTCGTTGTTATATATTATTATATAAAAGAACCCGGAACTTATTTTCAGGTGAATTGTTACACACTATTCAAATATGAGATCACTAAGAAGAGTATGTAATAGAACGATATATGATAGAATAAAAAATGAGGACATAAGGAGGGAATGCAAGATAAAGAAGGATATTATATGTAAAATGAAAATGAATGTTTTAAGGTGGTTTGGACATATAGAAAGAATGAACGATGAACGACTGCCCAAAAAAATATACATGGGTGCAAGAGATGGAGTGAATAGCAGAGGTCGCCCCAGAAAGGGATGGCATGACCATGTGAATGATATTTTGAAAGAAGGAAACATAAAAAGTTTGAACAATCGACGAGCATGTATGAGACGATGCATGGATGTAAGGGAAGCCAGACATGTGTGCAAAAATAGAGAAGTATGGCGCTCGATTCTCTCTGCTTACCCCGTAAGGGACATGGCGTGATGGTATGTACTATTCAAATATATAGAACTTTCAAAAATTACATTGATAAGGGGACATAATTGGTGAACGTTGCGCAAGCGCATAAAGTGGTCACGTAAACCGGCCGATGACAGGTCGTAAGCCCTGCAGGTGCCTCGAGTCCCTGGTTCTTCTACGAAATCCCAACTTCGTCTCTATTGAGATGTTTAAAAAGTTTGTCAATAAAAATAAACTTAGTATTTTTTTTAGATTACCCGGCGCTTACACCCGAAAAGATAATAATAGAAAAGAATGGAAGCACTATTGTAAGCCGGTGCTTCGAAAATTGTCCGTTGAGGAATTAAATAAATTTTAAACTGTGTATTATTTCGTTTCAGATTCAATACGACTAGTCAATCACCTCCATATGTTGACGAGTCATTTTCCTACTTGTTTTTTTAGACTTATGTGTCTCAATGACCCCAAAACCTCCAGATGGTAATGGATATACATCGAGTTAGGGGACATCTACATCTACAAATACTGCTTCATCGGACGCCATTGCACCTTGAGCTGTTGTTATACCACTATTTCGTGGCGCAGCAAGTACAGACCGACCTACTTGAGCCATCCACCACACCATTAATACTTGTAACGGAATTGTTTTCACTTTTTTCCAAGCCACTCGCTACACATATTATTATATCAGACAACCAACGTACCGATCGCAAAATAGACCAAAACTAACGAAACACATAGAAAAACATAGAAAAACATCCCATAACCATATTACGAATAAAGACAAATATCGTTTAAAGTTTGAAGGAGACTTGGTCGCTTTTGACTATTACGTCCCACAATCGAATGCCTGAGAGATATTTGAACTACACTGAATCGAAAATTCTAATTTGGTCAGCAATTTTAAAACACTTCTACAAAAATCCATTGAATTATAACGTAATTTTTTCAGCGCTATGGAGTTGCATTGAACTTTTTGTTAAAAGTTTACAGGTCATTTTCCTCGTGGTTGTCTACTATGAAATATTCGACTGAAAGATTCTAACATGGCCAACAAAATGAAAACACTTAGTAAAAAAACTAGATTATAGTTAAAGTATTTGTATCATATTGTGCAGATGCTTGGGACTTTTTATCGTCAGATTTCGAGTTCATTTTCTCTATATACGATCGCACGCTTGAGAAATATTTCGGAGACAACGATTTAAAATATGCAAACAATTTAAAGGCACTTTGGCAAAAAGAATCAAGAATCCTCGAGGATTTTGGGTTAGTGTAGGAGGATTTATTAAACCTTTTGTAGCCAGTTGAAGTAATGTTGTAATATTAGTGTGAAAGTAAGCGGCCGTGTTTTGTTTGTAGGCGACCCCAAAGAGAGCAATAATTCGATTTGAATATTTTATAATACATATACAACATTCTTATCATCTTATAAAAAGTAAGTACACAATCTTGATGAATAAATCTATTTATTTGTATACTTCATACTCAGATTGTTGAATATCATAGAAAATAATATTTTAACCTTTGATATTAGCGATTGAAACAGCGTTTATACTGTAGAACTCCATATAAGGCAAAACGGTTGTCCTAGTAATATGAATACAATTTGTAGAACTGTTTTGATTCAGTGGCCATGAGTTTGAATCCTGCTACCACCGATTTCGTTCACCAGCATTTTATTTCATCTTATTTTATATTACTTCTCGGGCAACTAACAGGTAGATACTACCCTCTATTCTGTAACTATTGTAACTAAAATAGGAACGTACTAAAATTGTAGATTTTAGATTTACGGTCGTATTTCAGCGTTATAAAATATCAACTTGGACTAAATGGAATAGGAACGTACCTATTTTGGCTGGAACGTTCTTAAAAAGTTACTGAACAGACGTATTATGAATAATTATGAATATTATGAAATTTTCATTATTATTCAAAAAACGTCTTATTCAGTAAATTTTAAAGAACGTTCCGGCTAATATAGGTATGTTTCTATTCCATTGAGGTCAAGTTAATATTTTATAACGCTGAAATAAGACCGTAAATCTAAAATCTACAATTTTAGTTTGTTCCTATTTTAGTTACAATAGTTACTGAATAGGGGGTACTATGTCAAATATATGAGGATGTATATTACTATTACTTGTCACAAAGTCCTTTATAATGTTATTTTAGTTTTTTAATATGATTAGTTCGTGGATGCGTTGTTCTGACGAATATAGGTATACAAGAAAGGAAAAATGATCCTATTATAGATCGATTCAAAACACTTAACCAAAACATCCCTGGGGGGCAAGTCTGGTACAACCAGCGAAATCAAAATCCACACATGGATATAATTAATATATGAAGTTCTATAATATCTTTAAATGTCATAGAACTCCATATGATAATTATGTATATCCATGATATGGGTAATCACTAGGGTTTTGATTTCGCTGGTCTTATATTTTCATTCCTTATACCTGCATAATTTTATTGCATTGGCTTCTAAGCGACCTAATTTCCTTGGAATTTATTTTACTTTTATGCACTGAAGATGTAATACGAGTATCTATAGATTTATAATAATTATCTTTGATTTAATGATTTTTGCAATAAGTACGTTTTCTCTTTGTTTATTTATTTAAAAATTCTTGAATTAGTTATTTATGTCATATGTTATACACTCTTTTTTTTATTATTATTTTTACTCCTCACTAACCCAAAGGGATATAGTGGTGAGTTATGATTTCGCAATTTTTAAGGGTATTTTTTTATTGCAGATTATCAACTAGTATCATGCTGAGAGTGTATTCTGAAAGTTTCATCACAATGTATCTGTGTGTGTGTGCTATGTGCTGTGTGCTATGTGCTATGTGCAGTGTGCTATGTACGGCGTGTTCATTTTACTTCACGATTATAGACTAAAGTACTCATTCGATTCTTTTCAAATTTTGCAAATATGTATATCTAATACTCGCTTAGACCCCATTAGATTTTGAACGATATATGAATAGTGCTTCTCAATTTTTTTAACTGTCAAATATTTCAAAGTGACTCCAAGCTCTGGAAACTTAAAATTTGAATTTTTTATTTTCAAATTGGTAAAAAAGCACATCACTTTCATAAAATGGCATTGAAGAGATATCATGTTTTCATAACAAACTCATTTCATGAAAATGCTGAAAATTTTCCATACAATATTTGAATACTTTATAGAATTACTTGTTGGTGAGGAGTTTAGCGTTGACCACAACCCACTCGTTTATTTATTTATTCGGTAGGTAGCAGGTACATATATGGAATAGTTATGATCAGTGAGTTTCCCGTACAAATAAATCTAGTAATTTAAATGTAACACATGAGATCCAACTGTGGATGGCGATAGTATATGTATAGTGTAAGAATACGTTAAATCTATATAAAGCATTATAAAGTATTTTTTCCAACTGTCGATTTGTTCAGGAGAACTTTGTTCTCTTAACATATCGACAATGTATCAAGCCAGAATACGCGAGAATTGTATGGAGAGGTCTACTTTTTTCACGGCTTTTCCAACTTTGAAGTCAAAAAACACCAACTTAGAGGCTTCGCAGCATATATGTTCCATACACGGATTTACTCAGAATTCGGAGTAGAACATTTCGTGTGTCTGTGTGTGTGTGTGTCTGTGTGTGTGTCTGTGTGTGTGTGTGTCTGTGTGTGTGTCTGTGTGTGTGTCTGTGTGTCCGTCCCCCCCTTATAACTTTTGATCCGCTCAATTTACAGAGCCTAAAATTTCAGAATATATAAACAGTTACAGGCCTACAAAACTTTTATACTCGGAATTTTGAATTTTTGTTTCAGTCAGGGGTTATCAACTTTTGAATTTTTATTTTATTTTTCCATATATCTCAGAAACCATAAACGCTAGAACGCTGAAAATTGGTACAAACATAGACAAATACAAAATCTCAAATAAGTTTTTTCAAAAAAATTCCAGGGTTTCTCAAACATTTTTTATTAAGAAAAATATTTTTTTTATGATAAATTTATGAGTTTAACTGCCTATATTTCCAAAACTTTTACAATTATCGAAAAAAGCCGAAACACCCCAACTAGATAATTTAATTTTCTATAAAAAATATTAACATTGTAGTAGAAGATCTCAATTTTTTTTTAACAATTTTTTTAAAAATTTAATTTAGTGACGACATCGCTTCATACATTTTGTATGGCAGTCGCCTATACACAATATGTAAGAAGACTTAATAGTTTGATACTTCATCTCCAAACAAACATACATACCATCATGCTATTTTCATATTCTGGGTAGGAAAAAAGGATCTTCCTCCATACTATCCTATCTTGACATACATACCTACATATGTTGCATAGAAAACAAAATATCTGAAAATATTCAATAATTTGTATTTATGGGTTTATAGTTTGGTACATATTCTTCAACTATACATACTATCGCTATCGACAGTTGGATCTCATGTGTTACATGCAACTAGTTATATCCAACGATTATTCGTGTTTCATCAATAGCAACGTCAAAGAACAATTCATATTTAAATGCTGGTTTTTTGAAATTTCCTTTCCTTATTGAATATAGGTATTTTAAAGGTAAGTCTGGCACCTGGAAGTGGTGGCGTTTATCAATGCGTATCAGTGGCGTGCGAGGGGTCCGTCAGCTGGTTCTGCCCAAAAAAAAAACTACATCCTCTGTTTAGTCAACCTCCATAATATCTTTTCACCTTATATTTTTTCTTTAACTCCTGTTTTGTACTATACACATAGCACCAATTACACGCATTGCGTAAAGGTAGGAGTTAATTATCAAAATTGCATAATTAATAAATATTTCAATTCTATTGATAAATATTTTAAATGCAGCCCTTTAATAACTAATGAAAAATGTTGGTTAAAATATTCAGAGACATCTATGAAGTATCTTTCCAACCATTATCACAACAAATTTACTAGCAGCAGTAAATGTTTTCATCCATTAGTTTTTATTCATAGATGTCGTGATATATTAATCGATATATTATTCATATTTACGCAAAGGTAATTTTTTTATATTTGAATAATATTTATGAATTCCTTACAAATTGTACATTATTTTATTAAATTTCTTACATATTTTACAAAACGTTTATTTAAAATATTATCTTTATTTGCTTTTTTTACAACGAAATCCAATTTTTAAACTGCTTTGAATTACGCGGCAAATGCATAATACTAATAATATTTTAAATACTTTTTGAAATTTAATAAGAAATAATTATTATCACTCTCCTTTTATTTCCAGTCATTTTAAAGATAAACGATATATTCGGTATAATTCGAATCAAAACAATTCAATATATTTATATTAGCGCCAAAATCTTGGCGTAACAATCTAATCTGACAGTAATATAATCCAACGGTCGTTGTTGTAAAAATGTACCATGTTGAACCAAATGCCAACCAAACCATCTGAATATTCTTACACCCATACATACAAACTGTTGAAGAAGCTTCATACATGCCCAGCATAAATCTTACCTTAAAAAATACACAGATGCACTAACACGAACAATCAAACTTTGTTCCTTTAGTCATGTATATTGTATGCTCAAATGTATCGGGCATACTGCAATGAATATTAACGACAAAAGTAAGAAGAGATTTATAATTTGATGGGAAATAAATCGTGAACGATACATGTGTTCTGACATTTTAGCTACTGTTACCAAAGCTGTCAATGTTTCTCCTTGGAAGCAATGTTGCATACATTTTAAATTCAGTGTTGCAACAGACGAAAATAATTACAGGCAAATGGAACCTACAAAGGCCAATTATTCAAATTTTAAGAAATTCATATCTCCGTTAATATTTGCGCTAGAAAAAAAATATAAACTGTTTTATGATTCGTTATGTTACGCCCTACAACTCGTTGATATATTAAAAAAATCATACAAGATTTTAATTTTTTATTATTTTTTTTTTTATTTTTTCTTTTTATTTTTTTTAAATTTGATAGTCATGCCAGACATATAGGCATGTATGACTTGCACGCCACTGGTGCGTATCCTCTTTTTAAAGATGAAAATTGTAGATTTTAGTATCATTTGTTGTATCTTTGTAAGTCTTTTTTGGGCTCCTATACCATCCATATGATTACAATGAAACTCAGTGATTTGTTCAGCGCACACCCGGGAAGATTCGCGAAAAATAAAACTTTTTCTTCTTCTCTTATTTTATTTTTTTACGTAATTCAGTATCAGTGAGTACATGTTATTTCACGAAAAAAATTGAAAAAAGACCTTCATCAAAAAATAAATAGCTACCTCCACTCAATCAATACCTGGGGTGAAAGTAATCTTGTTTCATTTAACGTCTCAAAAACCCAAGCCTGTCTAATTTCTGCGAAGAGAAACCCCAATGATTGCAAGTGTCTTTCAACGGAAGCACCCTACCTAACAGCAGCTCTATCGACCTGCTTGGAGTATCTATAACGAACCAATTACACTACAAGGGCTCCATCGAAGCTAAGGTGAAACTCGCCTCCAAAAAATTGAGCGTACTATATAGAGCGCGCAGATATTTTACTAAGACCCAGATCTGTATACTCTACAAAGCGCAAATACGCCCAATTATTGAATATGGCAGTCACCTCTGGAGTGGCGCCCCCCAATACCTACTGAATACCCTCGACGCTGTCCAAAGGCGTGCTATACGTCTGATTGATGATCCATCACTGACTGATGGGTTGCAATCACTAGAACACAGACACAGAGTCGGTATTTTAAGTTTATTCTATAGATACTACCACGGGAATTGCTCAGAAGAACTTGCATCTTTGGTCCCTCCTCCACCCACTCGCAACAGAGTCACTCGCTTCACTCAATCGCAGCATCCATTCACAGTGGACCTTCAACATATACGAACAAGTCGCTTCTCGAACTCCTTTATTAACACAGCAGCCCGACTGTGGAACGATCTTCCGAATTCTGTGTTTCCATCTTCGTACAACCCGGGTCTTTTTAAAATCCGAATTAATAAACTCTTTTCTAGATTGCAAACCCCTCCCAACGCTACGTAGTGCGCTTCTCCGGAAGAGTAAAATGGACCCAAATCCTAATAGCTGGCGTCCCCTACGTAGACATGTTAAAAAAAAAAAAAAATAAATAAATAATATGCAAGTACAAATTATATTGATATTATGTTAATATACACAATTTTCACCTATTAAGAGGATGCGTACTGGTAAACTCAACCACTCCCAGGTGTCAGACTTCCCTTTTAAATTCCTATATTCAATAAGAAAGGAAATATTAAAAAAAACGGCATAATTATATTATGGGTATTATTTTTATGCCTTATCCAACTATCGATTTGTTTATGAGAATTCAATTCTCTGAATGAATCGACATTATTAAGCCAAGATGCGTGTACGAAGGAACATTTTGTATGGCGTAGTGGACTTTTTGCATGCTAATAACACCAACTAAAGGCCTCGCAGCATATATGTTCCCATACATGGATTTACTCAGAATTCGGAGTAGAACATTTTATGTGAGTTTTGTGTGTGTGTCTGTGGGTGTGTGGTGTGTGTGTGTGTGTGTGTGTGTGTGTGTGTGTGTGTGTATGTGTGTGTGTGTGTGTGTATGTGTGTGTGTGTGTGTGTGTGTGTGAGTGTGTGTGTGTGTGTCCGTCCCCCCTTATAACTTTTGATCTGCTCAATTTACAGAGCCCGAATTTTCAGAATATATAAAAAGTTATAGGCCTAAAAAACTTTAATACTCAGAATTGTGAATTTTTGTTTGTCAGGGGTTACCAACTTTTGAAATTTTGGTTTATTTTTCTATATATCTCAGAAACCATAAAAGATAGAACGCTGAATATTGGTATAAACATAGAAAAATACAAAATCTCAAATGTTTTTTTTTTTTAATTCCAGGGTTTCTCAAACTTTTTTTACTAAGAATTTTTTTTTTTATATAAAATTTATGAGTTTAACTGTCTATATTTCCAAATTTTTTAAAAATATCGAAAAAAGCTGAAACAAACCAACTAGATCATTTAATTTTTTATAAAAAATATTAACATTGTATTAGCACATCTCAAATTTTTTTTAACAATTTTTATAAAAATTGAATTTAGTGACGACATTGCTTCATACAATTTGTATGGTAGTAGCCTACACACAATATCTAAGAAGGCTTAATTGTTTGATACTAATCTCCAAACATACATGTATACTATCATGCTGTTTTCATATTCTGGGTAGGAAAAAAGGACTGACCTCCATACTATCCTGTCTTGACATACATACCTAGGTACATGTGTTGTATAGAAAACCAAATATCTTAAAATATTAAATAATTTGTATTTATGGGTTTATAGTTTGGTACTTATTCTTCAACTATATGTACTATCGCTATCGACAGTTGGATCTCATGTGTTACATGCAACTAGTCTAAAAAAATAATGATTGTTTTGTAATACGAATTTCACAAATGAAATTAGAGTATATACCTACTCCATGCACATTACGGTGGATTTGGTGTTTTTGCAAAAGAGTGTTTTTATACCCGACAAATGAATTGTTTCTAAATAAATATATTTTATATTCAGAAATAATCGGATACATAATGACAAATCCTTTGGTGTACCACAAATTCTGCAAAACCATGCCTTGCCATACTATACCATACCATGCTATACCATACCATGCTATATCATGCCATGTGTAGGTATTTTGGTCGTTGGAGAAACAAAAGTGGCAATATGCCAAATTATTATTGTTACTAGATAGAAAACATCACCGTAGTCAGTTGCCTGCCTTATATGTTACAATGTACATATATCACATACATACTCTGCAGTTTGAACAAAATTAAATTTGAATAGATACATTTAGTGCATATATCATGCATGGACAGAGTCATTTAGTTTGATTTAAAACGAATGGATTGTGGCCAACGTTAAACTCCTCACCAACATGTCACTCCATAAAGGTATTTTATTTTGTATGGAAAATATTCAGTATTTTCATGAAATGAGTTTGTTCAATTATTTTTTATTTAAATATTTTATTATGTAAACATGATAATTCTTCAATGCCATTTTATGTAAGTAATGTGCCTTTTAACCGATTTGAAAATAAAAATAACATATTTCGAGTTTCCTAAGCTTGGGTTCACTTTGAAATATTTGACAGTTAAAAAAATGAGAAGCATTATTCAGATATCCTTTAAAATCTAATGAAGTCTAAGTGAGTTTTAGATGTATAAATGTGCAAAATTTGAAAAGATTCGAATGAGTACTTTAGTCTATAATCGCTAAAGTAGAATAAACACGTCGTACACAGCACATAGTACACAGCACACAAATACAGATACACTGTGATGAAACTTTCAGAATACAATCTCAGTATGATACTAGTTGATTATCTGCAATTAAAAAACAGCCTCAAAAATTATGAATTCATAACTCATCATCCCCTTAGATTAGTTTGACGTATGTGTCGGCGTCCTGGGGTTCGATTCCCAACAGGGGAGAAATTAATTCAATTTTTCCTGACGCAAATCTAGCTTTCTGTGCTGGAAAAAATGGGTTAGTTTAAAGAAATTTCCATTTGTCACTAACCTCACCACATTCACAGTGTGTATGGATATTTTTATATTAAAAAAAACTTATAACTTATTATAAAATTATATGTACTGGTTTTCTGTCACCATCACTCGTTCTTTCCATATATCTATAAATTTGATCGACTTCTTATATTGAAGTCATAATGTTATATTATTGTCCAACATAGAATTTCATGGATGAAATGTCTTGAGGTCATGTTTATAAACCCATGATACGACCTGTACTAACATATGGATCAGAAACCCTGGAACGTATGCCTATAAGTTCGTGGCATCCAGACAACTGAAATGAAAATTCTTAGATGGATAGCGGAGTGACTAGGCTAGATAAATGAGAAACACCCATATACGGAGAAGCCTAGAAGGGACGATATATCCAAGAAGCTCCAAGAAAACAGATAAAGATGGTACAGATATGTTTTACAGAAGACCAGGAATACATGGGGAACATAGACCAAAACTTAAATGACCAGGGTAAAAGATCCAGAGGGAAACCAAAGCGCTGACGGAATGAAATGGTGAGGCAGGATATGTTAAGTAACTGAGATACCCCAGAGGATGCGCGAACAGTGGAACCGTAAGACGCAGAAAGCAGACCCCACTATCATGTGGGACAGACAATTGCTGAGGAAAAGAAGAAGAAAAAGTTTCGTTGTATAAAGGGCATACAATTTAAAGCTGATTAATTTTACATAGATAAATATTATTCTCTTCCGTAATTCTTAATTATATATAACATCTCCTTATTTCAAAATTCCATTTATGTGATCGTGTCAACTTTTCCTTGGCCGACCTAATTATGTATAAATAAAATAAAATTATAAAAAAGAGGATATACATTGACGAAAAAAATAGGATGAGGATATTTATTGACAAAAAGGGATATACATGGACAAAAAAGAGAACATACATTGACTAAAAACGAGGACTTTCACTGACTAAATAAGAGAACATACATACATTGACCAAAAAATATGATATATGTACATTGACAAAAAAAGAGGACATATATTCACTAAAAAAAGGACTTACACTGACCAAAAA
Organism: Molanna angustata; assembly: GCA_963576475.1. Classification (NCBI taxonomy): domain Eukaryota; kingdom Metazoa; phylum Arthropoda; class Insecta; order Trichoptera; family Molannidae; genus Molanna; species Molanna angustata. The sequence goes on from OY754982.1 coordinate 29,429,376, forward strand.
GAGGATACCTATACATTGACTAAAAAAGAGGACATACATTGACTAAAAAAGAGAACATACGTTGACCAAAAAATAGGACATACATTGACAAAAAAACATTTATATCTTAATAGGACCATGCTCTGCCAAGTTACGAGAGGAGAAGCCCCCAACAGATAATTTCCAGCAAGTTCGCATTATTGGATAACATTATCTTTAAGAGATGTTGTTAATCTAATCGAAATGCAATGCAGCAGTTGACAAAAGACGACAAGATAGATGGATAATATGATATGGCTGCATTTGTAATACCTACTTTTAGATAATGTCCTCACCAGGTAGAAACATGTAATTATATTAACTTATCTCTGTATCGCGATAATAATGTTATGATAACACACTTGCACAAATACATTATTCTCTGTATATATCTTATTTGATAAATTTCATATATGCCAAGATTTGTATAATAATATTCATATTATTTAAATCCAAACGATTAGCACTGCGTTCGAATTAGTGATATAGGAACATGAAAAAAATAATTTTAAATAATTATTTGACTAACTAGAAAATTGTTATCTTGTTTATCGACACTTAATTAACATAGAATAAAATACTATACAGTTAGAAATTATTTGTTTTTTAATATTTTTTGATTCTCCCCACAGATAACTTATTTTAAGTTTTATTTAATAATTTGAAAAATTGCCGTCTTGTTGGATCAACGCTTATATTCATGAGAATAGTTCTTCCATTCTTTTCAATTATAATTGTTTTAATATTCATATTTACAGTGAGGCTCCGGCTGAGAATGGTTCTTCCATTCCTTTCAATTATAATTGTTTTAATATTCATATTTACAGTGAGGCTCCGGCTGAGAATTGTTCTTCCATTCCTTTCAATTATAATTGTTTTAATATTTATATTTACAGTGATGCTCCGGCTGAGAATGGTTCTTCCATTCCTTTCAATTATAATTTAATATCCATATTTACAGTGAGGCTCCGGCTGATAATAGTTATTCCATTCTTTCCAATTATAATTGTTTTAATATCCATATTTACAGTGAGGCTCCGGCTTAGAATAGTTCTTCCATTCTTTTTTGATATACTTAATTGTTTTCTGGAGTCCCGTAAGAGCCGGGTAATAGAAAATACAACAGGCTACAATAACATCTCACATAGTTCAGGATGAAAAGCCTTTTTAGTTGAAAAGAGATTAGTGTGCGGGTATACACGCATGTGTCGTGTTTCCTTTTATAAGGAAGTACACAATCGCACACCTGACATTGTGGGATATGTCGTGACGGTATGTATTTATGTATAAATAAAAAAAACAATAGGTGCATAATGTAAATAAATTAGCAAAAATACCATTTTTTTATATAATTAATGTACACAAAAAAAAACATTATTTTTACTCCTCATTACTCCAAGGGGGGAGTTGTTATGAATTCGCAATTTTAATGCAATTTTATTATCAACTAGTGTCATGCTTAGATTGCATACTGAAAGTTTCATCACAATGTATCTGTGTATGCGTGTACTGTATACTATGCACGGCGCGCGGCGGGGTGTTTATTCTACTTTATCGAAGACTAAAGTGCTTATTCTATTCTTTTCTAATTTTGCGAATTTGTATATCTAATATTCGCTTAGATCCAATTAGATTTTGAAGGATATCTGAATAGAGCATCTCAATTTTTTTAACTGTCAATTTCATAGTGACTCAGAGCACAGGAAACTTAAAATTTGATATTTTTATTTACAAATTGCTAAAAAGGCACATCACTTACATAAAACGGCATTTATGAATAAGCAAGTTTACATAATAAAATATTGAAATCAAAAATTATTTAACAAAAATTGGTAGTGGTTGGCCACAACCCACTCGTTTCATCATGTCTTTATCATAGCGTTATTTTTCATTCAATTTATTTATTTTAATTATTTATAAGACAGTCTTATAAATAATTAAAATAAGTAAAATATCTGGGTAGTATGGTGGATGAATAATTAATAGGTCGAATTGTGTTTCATATTATTCATATCAGGGTAATGGAATACTTCGTGTATGAATCGACCATGAAACTAAAATAAACTAAACATGCAATATTCGGGTGGCTGACTACCTTCACATATGTTATGCTCTCCGCATGACATTGAAGTTAGGCACATACCCGATCTCAACAAGACGCGGTGAAAGTGAGAGTGGTCCCATGTTATTATATAAAATACTTGAAATGGTTGCTATCGTCGCTGAGAGTGGTGATATGACGATGATTTGCCGCGGGAAAGGACGGTCATTGCTCGTTGGTGAGCTGAAGGTAAACGGTTCATGGTGCATATACAAAAAATATAAAATTATCGATACGTCATATCTTAAAATACCACTGTAACAAAAAAACTTCACAACAAATTCTATGCGTGTTTAAACAATAAAAAAATGATTTGGTTTTTACTGAGAGTTCAATGTATGAACGTTTAGATTGTAGAACTCATGATTTTATATTCTGCAAACTAATATATTCCATTTTCCAGAAAGATGTACCTATATTTGTTTTATTATTTTTGTAATATATTCAACACTCATTAATTCCTGATATCTTGTGTTTTATTTTATATATTGAAATACAAGATTAGACAAGGTATACCATGATTTGCTTTGTGGAACAATCGATTTCTACCGTAATACCTAAATGCCCGTCGTATCAATCGCTAAAATTAAAAGTTTAATTACATCAGTAACCGTTTCTTAACACGCGTTAAGTTCCAAAATTGTTGATTCTTTGTCACTTAATTCCCTGGCTATGGATTCAACAACATCCCAAAACTTGGCAACCTTTAATCTAATGACAAATTAATATTACTTATGAGGTGTGAAATATCGTACGGCACACTAAACCACTAGTGTTTGGACTTAATTATAATTATGACCATCACTATTCTATTGTTATAACGACTGTTTGCAGAATATTATATAACACGTTCTTGGGGATTGATAGTCCTTGAAGGAGTTCTTCTTGTGATCGTTTGCAGTGGCATAACAGCAGTAATCTAAAAGATTATCTTCGAAAGGGTCTTAAATCTACTGTCGTATATAAATCAGAATGGATCCATGTTAGATGGAATAAAAAATACTTCTTGTCATAGATTTCCCAATAAATCTGTATGTTTTTAATTTATTTCCAATATGATACATATATTTCCAACATGATACATATATTTCCAACATCAATATGAATCTCAGTACACTGTTTTCTTTTGTCAATTTCCCAAAATGCATTCAAAGCTTGTGCTGAGAATTGTGCTGCCATTTTCCTTGCAGGAATTCAGTCCTGATCTTGATTTTAGGCTGTTAAACTTTCTCTTCATTTTTAATGATCTTTTTACTCTTAGTTATTTCACACACCGCGGTTTTGCAGTGGCTTTCGTGATTCATCTTCTCCACGTGTAGTCTCCAATACCACTTTCATTGTCTACTCGACCTTAGGATGACCTCTAAATCGCAGGTTCTCCGGATCATTGGAGAGTTAGTCTCTAATAGTTTTGTCCACAAAGTTCCACAAAGGTTTATTTCCTTTGACAAAACGATCGTTTCGGCTAATTAAACCCTTGTCAAATTGATTTGATTTTATCCAATCAATCAGTTTAGATCGCTATGTTTTGTTTGTTGTTAAGACTTTTGAAAACGTTGCATTAGTTTATTGGGCCGGATTGAATTTTGAACCAGATGTCCTCGTCTTCTAAAGCCAACTCACGGATGTGTATCGCCACTGTATTTTGGATCCTGTTAATAATTGACGAGAGAAGGATCTCTGTATCCTATCTACATGTCGAGTACTCCCTGTATCGTCCACCATCTACCATTGAAGGCGTCATAAATTAATAATCATTAAGTTTACAGAGTCCGCCACTAGGTGGCTCATAAAAGTTAATGTGTTTAATTAAGGGACTGTATGGCTGAATAATGCCAATAAACACCGCTATGGACCGAGCTCCTAGCAGGGTTGTCACAATGACTAAATAAAATAATCCATGCCGAGAACCAGTGGTACCTATTTTGCCGTGAACGGTGAGTTTGAAGTCAAGTCATAATTTCGTGAAACGGAAATATACTATACAGGAAAACAATTTATGATAAGATTAGAAATCAAAATTTTAGACTCGGAGTTTTTAGATAATCTGGCCACTTAAAATAAATGAATGACTAAGCACAAAAAGTATCGAATGAAAATATATCATTGTCTCAATCAGTAAAAATATCTAAGATATGTGAGAGGTAGCCAGCCCCCCTAGACAACGTGTCATTTAGCTCAAGAAAAGAATCAAGATGAGATAACACAATGAATGAAAGTGACAGTTGTCACGTGACTGACAACTGTCACTTTCATACATTGAGTTATCTTTTATTGTTTCTTTTCTTGAGCTAAATGACACGTTGTCTAGGGGGGCTGGGCCGATGTCTCCGATAAGCTGATGGAAAGTAGGCTGAGGTGGTTCGGACATATTCGAAGAAAACCGCACGTAATACTGCATTGGACTATCGAGTTCCCGACGAAAGACCAAAAGGGCGACCTAAAAGACGGTGGAAGAGCTTGGTGGCGGAAGATATGCGGGCATGTAATGTCTCTGGGGACGATCAGAGATATTACATGCCTGGGATAGAACATTCTCAGGATAGGACGAAGTGGAGGAGCGCAGTAAGGAGAGCTGATCTCACCAACATGTGGGATAATAGCTACTTACTTACTTTTTGTACGGCTACGGCTTTTCCTGCGCCTTTGGCTGCGTCATTGAGTATTTCCCTTCTACACTCTTGGCTCCCGTTCGGCCAGCCACTTCACAGCTTCTGGAGTCGTCCTATGGATGTCCATCCAGTCTCTTCATACCTCCGTATCGGGCACTCCTCTACTAGATGCTGGATAGTTTGGCTTCTTGCTCCACAGTCACATTCCGGAGAATCCCTTTTTCCCCATTTCCACATTTGGTAGTTACATCGTCCTTGACCTGTACGAATACTGTTTTGCTGAATCCAAACTTTTCGGGGAAGGTTATAACCTGGGACCCTTTCGTTAGGGTCTAGAATAATATATTTGTTTAATACCAGGTCTGAACCATTCCACCTCTCTTTCTATGCTCTAGGCAAGTTTAATTCGCCAAGTAGCTTCGACCAAACAGGCTTTCTGGACTTCAGTCGTTGTCTTGGTGGACGGAATATATCTTGAAATGCGGGAATTGCGGGATTCTTTTCAATCTTGGCAAGTTCTCTAGCTGTAGCCTGGAGATACCTAGGATTGCGGTCGTTTAGGACAATTTCATCACACATGAAGATATTTAGTTCCCTGTCTGCTTGTAGGTTGTTAAGGTGCAGAGTTGTCGCAACTGTCTTTCTAGGGTTCGGCTTCAGGTGCCATTTCTCGAAGTATTTTTGCATAATCTGTAGGTCAGTATTTAGAACGGGTTCCAATTCATCAAAGGTTTTTACATGTGCCACGATCGCTATATCATCTGCATAGATAAACTTTCTTGACTTGGTTTTTGGGATATCTGCTGTATACATGTTGAAGAGCATTGGGGATAAAACTGACCCCTGAGGTAATCCATTTTGGATTATTCTCTTTCTACTGACCTCTCCCCTTAAGAAAACTCTGATGCTCCTGTTCGACAGCAATTGTTTAAGAGGGTTATAGCTAAGGAGTAGAGAGAGTTAAAATATCTAAGAATTTGTATTATTTGTCAAATGTTTCTTAAACAATTCTAAACCAAGTAAATTTGGTAACAAAAAAGCGACACAAGGTAAAAATAAAGGAAAAAAACCACTTCAATGAGGAAATATAGAAGGCAATTATCGTTCAAGAAATAATTGATTCATACAACTCATTCAGGTAAATAGCGATAGGTGTGCAATACCTTATATAGGTTTAGATAAAATATGGTCATTTTCGATGTATTATTTTTTGTAAGACCGTACCTTAGTAATTGGTGTTACAATCTTGGTTTTGTAGGAGTTAATTAATTTTGAGTTTTTATGTTTATTATAAAAAAAACTCTATGTTACATTACCATGAATAAATAAAATAAAAATAAAATGAATCACGACACATGAGTTTATACCCATACACCAGTCTCATTTTAATAACAATGGAACGACAATCATAATGGGTAGTGAACCTCATTGGTGAGCTATGTGAGATCGAGATGTTATTGTTGCCTGTTGTATTTTTGATTACCCGCCTCTTACGGGACACCCTGATACGATGATTATAGAAAAATGTGGAAGCACTATTCCGAGCCGCTGACTCACAACAAACAAATATATTTAGTTTATTTTTAAATATTTGTACAACTTTGGAAAACTGGATTATTATATTTGAATTTGTGTGACAGCCCTGTTTGTGACAGAGGTCACCTGTCAAAAGCTTAACAACTTTTACTTTGTAAAACAAACATAACGAGTAAAAAGGTCCAATCCGTATTTGTTACGGGTATATTGCAGATTACCAGATAATCCGAGCTTTTCTACTCGCACTTCTTTTTATTTCGAAAGAAAATTATCTATCTTCCTGAATCCAATTTAGGTATCGAGTTGTATATGAATAAACACACATACTTACGAACAAACAAACACACGTAAAGGTTTATAAATGTAAAATCGTTCGCGTGTAACAAGAATATAGGTATAAACTGTTTTGTTATTTGTCAAGTAAATCTGTGGCAGATTGTATGTTTCTATACAAGAAATACTCGGAAAGTTAATGTGAGCTATGTTAAGTGTTGAGAGTAAGAGATACACGTTATATGGATAATATTTTGCTATTCATTTTATTGATAGTTCACGAATAGATTTAATAGTAAAATTATTGGGTTTTCAAAATCAAAGTAATAAAAGCACGAGCTTACCTTCAAAGCACGAGTTCATCTCTTTTTGAAGGAAGTTATACTACAAAGTGTTTAAATTTCTTTAGGATAATGTATTTTCTTGTGTAATATGTTTTTTTGTTGTAAAAATAAATAAATAAATAAATAATTTGTTACTAAAGAACGAAAATGTTCTAACAATCGACCATCAGGGGGAAAAGTCTGGTCAAGCGGTGAAATCAAAACCCTCATGATTACCCATATCATGGATATAATTATCTAATGGAGTTGTATAATATCTTCAGATGTTGTAGAACTCCATATATTAATTATTTATTTATTTTATTTATTTAATACAATTTATTTAATTATATACATGATATGGGTTTTGATTTCGCCAATGGACCAGACTTTCCCCCCATAAGAAGTTTCTGTTATATTTTTATATACAAATTCAAAAATTCTATGAACCCGTTCGTTACAGATCAAAAACATTCAATATTTATTAAATATGACGAATACCTGTCGCTGGTTACCCCACATTGTGGGATGTGCCTTCGTGGTATATGAATATTGTATTTTGCATATTTCTTGTTTTCTGTTTGGTTAGGTGAGTCTTCATAATATTGTGACTCGCCAGAGCGAGTTGCATTATTCATTAAATTTAAATAATATGCAATTAAACAATTATATTGCATTAAAAGTGGATTAGGGAAGCAAATATCGCGTGTTAACAGAAAAATATTTTTACTCTTCATTACCATGTAGGTAGTAGGGGAAGATTAGATTTCATAATTTTATAAATTGATGTTGAGTTAACTTGAGGCTTCATTTTATGCTTCGCTGTAGGTTTCGCTATTAGCTTTGCTTCGCGTTAGTTGGAAAGGATTGTCTTATGGTAATAAACTCGCTTTTGCAGACTTGTTCGTGTATAAATTCAATGAATAAATCTCTTGTACAATCTTCAACAGACATTTTCAAGATATTATAAATAACAGGTATCGTCGTGAGAGTCCTTGAAATTCATTATTTTGTTGAAGATTTAGGTACGTACATAGATACCTGATTCTGTTTTATTCTAAATAATTATACTATACTTAACATTTAATTCGTGGGTTGTGACGCCATGTATAAACATAAATAACATAATACCTACCTATTAAATAAGATAAAATAAAATACCTCTTAATATCTAATTTATTTGTTATACTTGTGTCGTTTGTAGATATAAACTACAGACTCTTGATCTAATAGTACTCTAGTCCATTTAGATGTATAGCATCTAACTCCTTTAGTCAGATATAACAAATTTAATATATTTATTTGCATGTAGTGGGGCTAAAGTTACATATTATATATTTTTACTCTCCACACTATGGAATAGGGGAGAGTCATGATTTCACAATTTATAAGCGCATTTTTTTACATCAATTTCATGTAGAGAGTGCACACTGTGAGTTTCGTCATGATGTGTTTGTATGTATGGCGTACGGCGTATGGCGTACGGCGTATGGCGTACGGCGTACGGAAAATCCTTTTTGTGTCCTCTCTACAGCCCAAACTATAAGTCCGATCTACTTCATATCAACATCATATGTGTAAAGTGCATAGACCTAGAGCTGATTAGTTTTCCATAGACAACTTTTGATTTCTTCTCTATGAATTCATCATTTACGTTGTTTTTTTTGTGTCCTCTCTGCAGCTCTAACTATAAGTCCGATTGACTTCATATTGATATAATATGTGTTAAGTCCATAAACTTAAAGCTGATTAGTTTTCCACAGACAACGGTTCATTTTTTCTCAATGTTTCTTTATGATTTCATCTATTAAAACTGAAAAAATGCTCTCACGACCTGGAAATTAGAGATATTTTAATTTGGTTTCATCTATTTATACAACACCAAGAATCTTCATATAATTTTATTCAAAGTTGGACAATGTTACAAGAAAAATATTCAACGATTTCAAAAATTATATTTTATTTAATGGATTTTTGTATGAAACTTATATGTAACAAGAGAATTTATTTATGTTTGGCAATGTTCAGTTCTTTAATTTCATATTGATATAAGAATATTAATAGCTTGAACTTAGAACTGATTAGCTTTCCATAAATAACAAAAAATTTCTTCATATGATATCACGTGTCAAAATATTGAAAATGCTCTAACGTTCTTTAAAACAAAATTTATCTGCTTTTATTAAAATATTTCATACAACGTAAGCATTCTTCACCATACTGCATTGATAGTTTGTCTATCCTAATATAAAAATATACTATCGTTAGAAAATTTATGTTCCTGGTAGCAAAAATTTAGAATGAATAAAATATTTCATACAGCTTAAGCATATTTCAACACTTCAAGAAGATAAAATGAACGCATACTATGGTGTGGAGAGTTTAGTGTTGGCCACAACCCACTCGTTTTAGTTATAATATAAACATGGATAAATACAAAAATTAAAATTATTACATTTAAATTTCAATTAAAAAATATAACAGTATGTTTTAGATTCCACGTTTATTGTTTATTGGTCGATAGCTATTTCGCCTTGAAATAAACAAGGCGAAATAGCTATCGACCAATAAACAATATACGTAGAATCTAAAACATACCAACTGTTTTATTTTTATTAAAATGGAATTCTACAAAGTGAATTATTCACAATTACATAAAATTATTAAAGTTTGTCCCAATAAAGTTAAAAACTTGTGTATGGGACAGGAGTAAATTACATAGATATTATATATTTACATTCACATATTTATAGTTACATACACATATTTTATACGTACATCTACGTGAATTTTTTAATTAATTGTAAATTATATTTAACTTACAGCTAATACAGATATTTAAAGTTCTTTTTTATTGTTAGGGATATAGAGCATTACCTTATTAAAATTTATCTGAAAATAAAAATTTACTTGTTATTTTAAAAAAAAAAATATTTATGATTACAAAAATTCACAATTACCCATATAAGGACCAGAATATGTAAACTAATAATACAAAATTATTAAAAAACACGTGAATGATGGTGTATCACTGTATCTGAATCAAAAGGATCTAGGAGAGGATTAAAAGGGAAAATTAACAATATCAGTACATGCCACCATGATGTTAAAAAAATATTAGAAGACAGCTATACATCAGTGTTACATTTAAATATAATAATTTAACAGCCAATTAGAAAACCGCTATTAGATCATAATAAAAAAATTAAAAAAATATAAATATATAACATCATAATATAATGTTTATGTGACAGAAAGGTTTCGTCCTGCAACCGAGGAAAACATTATATTTAATAAGAGAAAAAAAAAGATTTAATCAAAGAAAAGAACATACCTACATAAATTTAAAATTGAAATAGTACGAGTATATTGAATCAATTAATAAACTCGACGTCAATATTGAGGTGAAGACAAATTAAATAAGACAGAACAATATTCTAGAAGTAAAAAGAAAACAATATTTTGTGACGCTCGGTTCGCTTTGCCTACCCTGAAACGGTTTTCATTGTTTTTTTTTTATTTTACTTCTATTCGTTTGACCATTCTACTATTTCTAGTATCAGGAACATAGAAAGAAGAAAAGTGTGTTTTTTAAATTACATACATTTTGGTCACATTGCAATAAGATGTAACAGGATTGCATAAAACCATCACAGTTAATGTACAATACCAACGTTCCCTTATGTATCCAAGTAATGAACTTCGTACATTTTAATCAAGAACGCCTTTGTCCGCGCAGTTGAGAGACACAGTTAAATGCTCTCGGCCCTTTGTGAAAATATCCACTCCAATCTACGGACACAAGCAGGCTTCAAAGTAGATTTTTTTATTAGTTGCACCTTTTTTGCCAGACGCGCAATCAGAGTTTATGCATCGAATTTCAAATAGAGCCTCGACGTTGGACGCTGTAAAAATATTTTGAGACACTTTGTAAAAGAAACGACGTTAATCTTGAGAGTTGTACTGGGTGATTGTATATTTTGACGAGTGGTCGTATTTTACTACGTGTTTTATTTAGTGTGATACGGTCTGATGGACAAACAGTCTGTATAATATGTTGTTGAAAACAAGTTTTATTTCCTGATGCGCGATATGTATTGTATATGCGAATATTGTAAGGGAATATTAGATGAACTTATAGTAATAGTGAATTCCGTTCAAAGTAACGAATCGTTCAGACAATTCATCACATTGAAGTTGTATCGTGATGACTAGATATGTATGCCAATATCGAAACGAGTTAAGATATTTATATTATGAAATTTTTCTTTACAGTTCAAATATTAAATAACGTACCTTAACGTCGTATTCCTAACGGAGACGTGCGCCAAACACCTCTATACTACAAACATTCATGGCATTCTTTACATTCATGCATTGTCTTATTCTACCTTTTTATGTTTCTTCTTCCAAAATATCATTTATGTGGTAATTCAATCTCTTATACATACGAATATTTTCTTGGTAATCGTATATTCTTTCAATATAGGTATTCAAATCATCTCAGGGCATTCACTTTCAAATTCATGCTGCACTTTTAGACAAGAATCGTATTAAAAAGAATTTAATAGGTACCTATATCATTCTGTTGAACGAGTATTTGTTGGTAGTACGAATAAGAATCGTTTATTTGAACGAACCGCTGAAATCTGCAACATTAACAACTACACAATATGATTGTAAATGATAAAAATAGCTTAGGTATTGTGGTCAACCATTGATTGTACATATTATAGCGGTACATTGTTCAGGAAAAAAAAATACTTCTTAATAAAATTTGACGGGTTCGGTTCCGATATTAATTTTAATAGTGATCTTAACAAAAAAAAAATCATCGAGGTTTTGAACAACGTTCCAACAAGACATTATCACTATATATTTATTCAACAATTTTATGATCTACATGGATTTTAAATTATTTACTACAGCATTTTTTATGTTTTATTTATATTACAACAGTTCAAAATCAAAATAGTAAACAATTCAGCCGGTAGATTTTCATATTCTATTTCGATTGAATTAAAAATCTACTTCATAAGCCTTGTAGTTTTTTTAGTTACTTACAACATAAAATTAAAAAAGGGTTTTACTAAAACTAATTTTACAAGAAAAGTATTAAACAAATTCAAATTTCAAAAAACTCATGCAATAGAATAAAGATTTTAAAACAAACTGTTCTTTATTTCAAAGACGTATCTCTTGAGGGTATCTACTGGGGAAAAGATTTTCAAAATTTTCTAGATACACGGTGCATATTTATTCAATATCTAACTAATAATGTATTTGTATGGATTTTTCGATATTTCTTTTTATTTTGAGTAAAGGAGAGAGTAGTTAAGTCATATTCGCTTGTAGCTTTGCAGAGGGATTTTGTTGTTGTATTAGCTTTTTCACACACCTATAACTTAGAATTCGTTAAACTGTACCATTTTTCACGCAGCTATAACTAAGAATTCATTAAACTGTACCATTTTTCATATAGCTACATCTAAGAATTCGTTAAACTGTACCATTTTTGATATAGCTACAACTAAGAATTCGTTAAACTGTATCATTTTTCATACAGCTACAACTAAGAATTCGTTAAACTGTTCCATTTTTCATACAGCTACAACTAAGAATTCGTAAAACTGTACCATTTTTCATACAGCTACAACTAAGAATTCGTTAAACTGTACCATTTTTCACACAGCTATAACTAAGAATTCGTTAAACTGTACCATTTTTCATACAGCTACAACTAAGAATTCGTTAAACTGTACCATTTTTCATATAGCTACAACTAAGAATTCGTTAAACTGTTCCATTTTTCATACAGCTACAACTTAGAATTCGTAAAACTGTACCATTTTTCATACAGCTACAACTAAGAATTCGTTAAACTGTACCATTTTTCACACAGCTATAACTAAGAATTCGTTAAACTGTACCATTTTTCATACAGCTACAACTAAGAATTCGTTAAACTGTACCATTTTTCATATAGCTACAACTAAGAATTCGTTAAACTGTACCATTTTTCATACAGCTACAACTAAGAATTCGTTAAACTGTACCATTTTTCATACAGCTACAACTAAGAATTCGTTAAACTGTACCAATTTTCATACAGCTACAACTAAGAATTCGTTAAACTGTACCATTTTTCATATAGCTACAACTAATAATTCGTTAAACTGTACCATTTTTCATACAGCTATTACTAAGAATTCGTTAAACTGTACCATTTTTCATACAGCTACAACTAAGAATTCGTTAAACTGTTCCATTTTTCACACAGCTATAACTGGGAATTCGTTAAAATGTACCATTTTACACAGCGCAGAGCAACTACTTGTTCAAAATACGTCATATCTATAATATTATTATATTTTTCTTTTATTTTATAATAATTTTAACTAACTTTATAGGACAAATGGGATTCAAGCACCAACAAGGCATACGTAATCACTTTAAAGTGCTTGTGCAACGTTCACCAATTAAATATCTCTTTTTATTGTTTTCCTTCATCAATCCAAATTTAAAATTTGGATAGATATTATAAATATTCAAAAAATTTCATTCATTCATTTATACCATTACGGCGAATTCCACTATGAACTAGAGATGGGTGTGCTGGTGTGCACTACCTTATAAAAGGAACCACGACACGTGTGTATATACCCACACGTGTCGTGGTTCACTAGTTTCGTTTCACCCAAAATGGCACTATGTACATTCAGAATGGGTATTTAATATTGCTTCTCGGGCAACTAACAGGTACTGCCTATGTCAAATATTTATTTAATACGCACCCAATAATTGTTGGAAGAAATTTCCTTATGGCAATAAGCCCGCCAGTTTATAATTATATTTGTTTATATTATGTACAGAAAGATGTATTAATAACAAGTTGCCACATTCTGGAGACTTACGAAATTAATCGTCTCACAGACCCCGACTGAAAACACAATATAAAACTGTGTCTCCACCGGGAATCGAACCCGGGACCCTTGGATCAGCAGTCAGATACCCAACCAACTGTGCCACGAAAGCCGACAAAACCACATTGCTGAATTATATGAGATGTTATTGTGTTTGTTGTATTTTTGATTACCCGGCTCTTACGGGATACCCCAAAACGATTATAATAGAAGAGTGTGGAAGCACTATTCCAAGTCGGTGCCTCACAGCGACAAGTTACATTTGGTCAATTGTTATCAAATTAAAATAATAGTTCAGTTATTTTGTGTGTATCAAACTAGTTTTGTAAAATAATTACCAAGTACAGAAGATGGATAATTAACTCTGAACACAAAATCTCCTCCTCACCATTAAATAATGCTACGAACCGTAAAATTAACTATTACTCTACACTCTCTTCTTCTCCTACTTCCCTGATCTCAAGTGAAGACTTCTTGTTTAACAAATTTTTAAAAAAGTCACTCTTTTTGTATCTCCAACATCTCGTTTAAAAAGTTTCGATGTAACTTATCAACTTACCTACTTAATCTTCATACATGGGGGGGGGGACACTCTGATATTATTGCCGACGATTTCTTTATTTTCAAATCAAATATTTAAAACTTTTTAATTCATGACTTTTAATATAGTAATCGTTGTGTTTGGGTTTTCGTATTTTGTTTTTAATTGTGTATAGTGTATTGATATTATTATATTTGTTTAATTTGCTTTTATTTTAAAATTTCAAGTTTTATCATTGTATACTCATTGCATAGTTGATCATTGTTTAGTGTATTATGATTGATATTATTATGTTTGTTGAAATTTGCTTTTATTTTAATATTGTATAGTGTATTATGATTTTTATTATTATGTTTGTTTAAATTTGCTTTTATTTTAATATTGTATAGAGTATTATGATTTTTATTATTATGTTTGTTTAAATTTGCTTTTATTTTAATATTGTATAGTGTATTATTATTTTTATTATTATGTTTGTTTAAATTTGCTTTTATTTTAATATTGTATAGTGTATTATGATTTTTATTATTATGTTTGTTTAAATTTGCTTTTATTTTAATATTGTATAGTGTATTATGATTTTTATTATTATGTTTGTTTAAATTTGCTTTTATTTTAATATTGTATAGTGTATTATTACTTTTATTATTATGTTTGTTTAAATTTGCTTTTATTTTAATATTGTATAGTGTATTATGATTTTTATTATTATGTTTGTTTAAATTTGCTTTTATTTTAATATTGTATAGTGTATTATTATTTTTATTATTATGTTTGTTTAAATTTGCTTTTATTTTAATATTGTATAGTGTATTATTATTTTTATTATTATGTTTGTTTAAATTTGCTTTTATTTTAATATTGTATAGTGTATTATTATTTTTATTATTATGTTTGTTTAAATTTGCTTTTATTTTAATATTGTATAGTGTATTATTATTTTTATTATTATGTTTGTTTAAATTTGCTTTTATTTTAATATTGTATAGTGTATTATTATTTTTATTATTATGTTTGTTTAAATTTGCTTTTATTTTAATATTGTATAGTGTATTATTATTTTTATTATTATGTTTGTTTAATATTGCTTTTATTTTAATATTGTATAGTGTATTATTATTTTTAATATTATGTTTGTTTAAATTTGCTTTTATTTTAATATTGTATAGTGTATTATTATTTTTATTATTATGTTTGTTTAAATTTGCTTTTATTTTAATATTGTATAGTGTATTATTACTATTATTATTATTATGTTTGTTTAAATTTGCTTTTATTTTAATATTGTATAGTGTATTATGATTGTTATTATTATGTTTGTTTAAATTTGCTTTTATTTTAATATTGTATAGTGTATTATTATTTTTATTATTAAGTTTGTTTAAATTTGCTTTTATTTTAATATTGTATATTGTATTATTATTTTTATTATTATGTTTGTTTAAATTTGCTTTTATTTTAATATTGTATAGTGTATTATGATTTTTATTATTATGTTTGTTTAAATTTGCTTTTATTTTAATATTGTATAGAGTATTATGATTTTTATTATTATGTTTGTTTAAATTTGCTTTTATTTTAATATTGTATAGTGTATTATTATTTTTATTATAATGTTTGTTTAAATTTGCTTTTATTTTAATATTGTATAGTGTATTATGATTTTTATTATTATGTTTGTTTAAATTTGCTTTTATTTTAATATTGTATAGTGTATTATTATTTTTATTATTATGTTTGTTTAAATTTGCTTTTATTTTAATATTGTATAGTGTATTATGATTGTTATTATTATGTTTGTTTAAATTTGCTTTTATTTTAATATTGTATAGTGTATTATTATTTTTATTATTATGTTTGTTTAAATTTGCTTTTATTTTAATATTGTATAGTGTATTATTATTTTTATTATTATGTTTGTTTAAATTTGCTTTTATTTTAATATTGTATAGTGTATTATTATTTTTATTATTATGTTTGTTTAAATTTGCTTTTATTTTAATATTGTATAGTGTATTATTATTTTTATTATTATGTTTGTTTAAATTTGCTTTTATTTTAATATTGTATAGTGTATTATTATTTTTATTATTATGTTTGTTTAAATTTGCTTTTATTTTAATATTGTATAGTGTATTATTATTTTTATTATTATGTTTGTTTAAATTTGCTCTTATTTTAATATTGTATAGTGTATTATTATTTTTATTATTATGTTTGTTTAAATTTGCTTTTATTTTAATATTGTATAGTGTATTATTATTTTTATTATTATGTTTGTTTAAATTTGCTCTTATTTTAATATTGTATAGTGTATTATTATTTTTATTATTATGTTTGTTTAAATTTGCTTTTATTTTAATATTGTATAGTGTATTATTATTTTTATTATTATGTTTGTTTAAATTTGCTTTTATTTTAATATTGTATAGTGTATTATGATTTTTATTATTATGTTTGTTTAAATTTGCTTTTATTTTAATATTGTATAGTGTATTATTATTTTTATTATTATGTTTGTTTAAATTTGCTTTTATTTTAATATTGTATAGTGTATTATTATTTTTATTATTATGTTTGTTTAAATTTGCTTTTATTTTAATATTGTATAGTGTATTATTATTTTTATTATTATGTTTGTTTAAATTTGCTTTTATTTTAATATTGTATAGTGTATTATTATTTTTATTATTATGTTTGTTTAAATTTGCTTTTATTTTAATATTGTATAGTGTATTATGATTGTTATTATTATGTTTGTTTAAATTTGCTTTTATTTTATTATTGTATAGTGTATTATTATTTTTATTATTATGTTTGTTTAAATTTGCTTTTATTTTAATATTGTATAGTGTATTATTATTTTTATTATTATGTTTGTTTAAATTTGCTTTTATTTTAATATTGTATAGTGTATTATGATTGTTATTATTATGTTTGTTTAAATTTGCTTTTATTTTAATATTGTATAGTGTATTATGATTTTTATTATTATGTTTGTTTAAATTTGCTTTTTTTTAATATTGTATAGTGTATTATGATTGTTATTATTATGTTTGTTTAAATTTGCTTTTATTTTAATATTGTATAGTGTATTATTATTTTTATTATTAAGTTTGTTTAAATTTGCTTTTATTTTAATATTGTATAGTGTATTATTATTTTTATTATTAAGTTTGTTTAAATTTGCTTTTATTTTAATATTGTATAGTGTATTATTATTTTTATTATTATGTTTGTTTAAATTTGCTTTTATTTTAATATTGTATAGTGTATTATTATTTTTATTATTATGTTTGTTTAAATTTGCTTTTATTTTAATATTGTATAGTGTATTATGATTGTTATTATTATGTTTGTTTAAATTTGCTTTTATTTTAATATTGTATAGTGTATTATTATTTTTATTATTATGTTTGTTTAAATTTGCTTTTATTTTAATATTGTATAGTGTATTATTATTTTTATTATTATGTTTGTTTAAATTTGCTTTAATTTTAATATTGTATAGTGTATTATGATTGTTATAATTATGTTTGTTTAAATTTGCTTTTATTTTAATATTGTATAGTGTATTATGATTTTTATTATTATGTTTGTTTAAATTTGCTTTCATTTTAATATTGTATAGTGTATTATTATTTTTATTATTATGTTTGTTTAAATTTGCTTTTATTTTAATATTGTATAGTGTATTATTATTTTTATTATTATGTTTGTTTAAATTTGCTTTTGTTTTAATATTGTATAGTGTATTATGATTTTTATTATTATGTTTGTTTAAATTTGCTTTTATTTTAATATTGTATAGTGTATTATTATTTTTATTATTATGTTTGTTTAAATTTGCTTTTATTTTAATATTGTATAGTGTATTATTATTTTTATTATTATGTTTGTTTAAATTTGCTTTTATTTTAATATTGTATAGTGTATTATTATTTTTATTATTATGTTTGTTTAAATTTGCTTTTATTTTAATATTGTTTAGTGTATTATTATTTTTATTATTATGTTTGTTTAAATTTGCTTTTATTTTAATATTGTATAGTGTATTATGATTGTTATTATTATGTTTGTTTAAATTTGCTTTTATTTTAATATTGTATAGTGTATTATTATTTTTATTATTATATTTGTTTAAATTTGCTCTTATTTTAATATTGTATAGTGTATTATGATTTTTATTATTATGTTTGTTTAAATTTGCTTTTATTTTAATATTGTATAGTGTATTATGATTGTTATTATTATGTTTGTTTAAATTTGCTTTTATTTTAATATTGTATAGTGTATTATTATTTTTATTATTATGTTTGTTTAAATTTGCTTTTATTTTAATATTGTATAGTGTATTATTATTTTTATTATTATGTTTGTTTAAATTTGCTTTTATTTTAATATTGTATAGTGTATTATGATTGTTATTATTATGTTTGTTTAAATTTGCTTTTATTTTAATATTGTATAGTGTATTATTATTTTTATTATTATGTTTGTTTAAATTTGCTTTTATTTTAATATTGTATAGTGTATTATTATTTTTATTATTATGTTTGTTTAAATTTGCTTTTATTTTAATATTGTATAGTGTATTATTATTTTTATTATTATGTTTGTTTAAATTTGCTTTTATTTTAATATTGTATAGTGTATTATTATTTTTATTATTATGTTTGTTTAAATTTGCTTTTATTTTAATATTGTATAGTGTATTATTATTTTTATTATTATGTTTGTTTAAATTTGCTTTTATTTTAATATTGTATAGTGTATTATGATTGTTATTATTATGTTTGTTTAAATTTGCTTTTATTTTAATATTGTATAGTGTATTATGATTTTTATTATTATGTTTGTTTAAATTTGCTTTTATTTTAATATTGTATAGTGTATTATTATTTTTATTATTATGTTTGTTTAAATTTGCTTTTATTTTAATATTGAATAGTGTATTATTATTTTTATTATTATGTTTGTTTAAATTTGCTTTTTTTTTAAATTTCCAGTTTTAATCATTGTATACTCATTGTATAGTGCATAAGTTAATCATTGTATAGTGTATTATGATTGGTACTATTATATTTGCTTAAATTTGCTTTTATTTTTAAATTTCAAGATTTAATCATTGTATACCTACTTGTTGTTTTTTTTTAAATAGGCTTTAAGCCGTAAATGTAAAATAAATAAATAAATACCTCGTATATACCATCGGGTCATTTACCTATTCGGAGTCAGAATAAGGGAGTATTTTCCACATCATCCTATCCTGACATATCTTAAAATATTAAATAATTTGGATGTGAGGTTTTATAGTTTTGTGGGTACATATTAATCATCTATACATACCTAATACTAACGATATCGACAGTTGGATCTCGTGTCATTAAAAAAATATAATGATGTCATCAATTGAATGGAAGTTGACACATTGAGATGGTTAAGGCAGAATGGAAAAATGGCTATACACATACAATGAAAGCACGGTAAAGGATGGTTCGACTAATATATTGACTAGAATTATAAAAAAATACGTATTCATGTAATTTTACGTTCATTCATTCATTCATTCATTCATTCATTCATACCATCACGGCATATCCCACAATGTGGGGCTACCAGCGAAAGGTGTGCGGGTGTGCATTGACTTATAAAAGGGAGCACAACATATCTGTGTATACCCACACACCAGTCGCGTCTCACCTAAAAATTTATTTTACGTTCTATTTAATTATGGTCGCAAATTTGACTCCCATTCACCGGTATCGCCCAATGACGAACATCGTCAGATTAGCGTTTGCGCCAAAATTTAATAGAACGTAAAATTATTTACATCATTATTCTAGATGATTATGGAGCTATAATCATGAAGTAACAGTTTCAAACATCGAAAAAAGACTATATGAACGATTAAATTTGTAAAAACTAACTACTGCTTGTTCTTCGACAATTATTTTATTTCTATCTAGGACGACCGTTTCGCCTGATGAAGACCTTTTCAACAGACCAGTTGAAAATGTCTCAGTGTGGGAAAAAAATCGAAAGTGCAGATAAAATTTGTTCATCAATTTTCTGGGTTAAATGTGGGTAATTATTTATATTATTTAATATATTATCTAATTGTGACTGCTTTACACCGTAAATTAAATAAATAAATAAACAAATAAAAAATGAATGAATAAATAAATAAATAAATTATAAAATAAATAAATAAATTACTTTATAAATAAATAAATAAATAAATAAATAAATAAATAAATAAATAAATAAATAAATAAATAAATAAACAAATAAATAAATAAATAAATAAAAATAAACAAAAGATGAATGAATAAAAAAAAATTAAATAAATAAATAAATTACTTAATAAATAAATCAATAAATAAATAATTAATCAATTAATAAATAAAAATTAAAAAATAATTATATAAAAAATCCTATCCTCAAAATGGTACCTATCATAAGAAACTTGAAAAACAGATGCACATGTATGAGACAAGACATGAAGGATTCTTGCCAAAATAAAAATGTGGTATTTGGTTTCATCCTGCCAACTACATTAAGTAGAAGGCGTGACGGTATGTGTACCTACTCTGGGTATTGAATCTGGGACTCGGGAGTCAGGTGTCTAATTAACTGAGTCTTTAAGACTGATTATAAAATAATGTTTAAGTACCTACACAATAAAATAAAACGGTAGGTACGTTAATTTTAATATCGAGATATCGTTGGTTTGTACATATAACATGTCTGTTACGTTACATATAGGTACGTTGTTGTGACCTCAGTATTCACCGCATTTACGCAAAATATATTTTACACGTAAATTGTGCCAGGTGACATGGTTTTTGACTCTTGGTACACCCACAACCCACCCACTCTACGTAAAAACACATCTATGTGCGATTGACATACCTACAATAACTCAATCTCACTGTTATTTATAAACTTGGTTCATATATTGAACTACGGTTGAGCCTAAATCTGATCACTTTTCTTATTTTTAAAAATGGATCAAAAGTTGAATCGTGATTCAAATCAAATGTCGAATTGAACCGGTGACGGGGGTTTATTTATTGTTTATTGTATTTTATCCCCCCTTGGTTCTTTACAGAACACTGGGTTCATCATTACATGGTTCACAATATTATGGTCACAACAATAATTGATATAATACATTGACAATAACATGACATCATGGTTTAAGAGGACATATAACGCTAAACTTAGGCCCAGTATTTCAGTCGGCCCTTAGGAGTTTAACTCAAGTTTAACAAAAATATTGCGTATTTCAGTACCTAATCTTCCCTTAAATACGTCACTAAACGACAAATATTTAACTCAACGTTTCTGGCGGATCGCGTGTCTTAATCTTGAGTTAAGTATTGTTTCTAGACTTTTTCGCCAGGTGGCGTACTAATCGCCGCACGTTTTAATGTTTTATTTCATTTTATACTACAAATAACTATGCATAATAATTATAATCATGATTTATTTTTGTTGTTAAAATAAAAGACTTGATATAGAAGTGGTTCATGTATTTAATATTTATTTTCTTTTTTACATAATTATGATGTATTGCCTGACAACAAACGAAATAAACTGTCAGCCATAATGAAACGTCAGGCACGCAACTTTATTTTTGCGATGTTTTTTCATCCCACTTTTTAAATTGATCCATCCTGTTTCTATATATATAATGTGTATTCTTAAATTTTCTACATAAGACACTATTTTACCATTATCACTTAGTTCCATATCCATCTGTAAAATGCACATAGATTTTGCATTGAAGTACCTACTAAGTACCTACGTAGTACATATTCAATGACATTTTTTCACTACAATGTTTGATTTTAATTAAAAAAAACATCGATCGGTATAAAAAATTGAAAAAGTAACATGCTGTGTAATGAAACAAATAAAATAATGTGTTGTTATAATAATAAAATAATATTTAGTCACACCTTCGCGTCACGTATCATTTAAGGTTATTACAATTTTGACAGATGCGTTATAGACAATAACCATAGAAAAACGTAAAATATATCTATGCACATTGAAGATTACGTAACTGACGTTTCATTTTGCACTGAAATACGCGAATGAAATTTAATCTTCCCTAAACTTTTAACTTGGATTACCAAATCCAACGATTTAAGGGCCAACTGATATCTCGGGCCTTAGTGACTGAAAACATGATATTATATTAAAACCGCCTAATGCACTATGAAGTTGCGCGTTAGTAAAGGTAACTATCGCGTGCGTTAAAAAAGGTTTATACGTGATTTAAATTATCGGAAACCCCAAATTTGTTGATTTTTTGTTTATTAAGAACAACCCTTGGTTGAAATGAAAAAACTTTATCGGTCATTCACATTGATTTTATGCACTCTTTAAGCATATAAAAGATTTATTTCTCTACGACACATATTTATGGAGTAATTTAAAAAAAATCTGTAAAAAGGATATTTTTTAATATTTTTTTTCATGGGAATTTAGGCTGAATTTTAAAATTGTGTGACGAATATTCACAAGAGAAATGTTGAAAATACTTATATTATTTTTTCTAGAAACACACTGTTTAAAATATTTGAGGGATTTGATTTGAAATTGAGATGTTTAGGTTTACACTCTGATGAAGGGCAATATGTTATTTTTTAATGTAAATATATTTTTTGTACCTATATTAGTGTATTTTGAGAATGTTTTGTATTTTATAAATAAAATAAAAAAAAAAATAAAAAAAATGCTTAATTAAGAGAATGTATGAAGATGTATGTGTACCTACCTACTTGATAACAAAGGACATATTCAAAATGCTGTAATTTCTGCATACATAAATAAAAATGCTTGTTGAAATTATTATTATCATCCATATATGCCTTTAGAAAAAAGTATTTTAATTTTTGTAAATAAGTTATTTAAACACAATATTTAACACAATTTTAAACGGCGAAACAAATAATTGTATATTATTGTTATTTTAGACCTATTTATAGGAAAGTTAAAAAAAGAACCTCGGTTGTCGCGTATCAGGTCTGAGAGATACAAATTTTCAACATTTGCGCAGATAATATTGACTACGTGCTTAGAATTCCTTCATAAGTTCCTACGAGTTCATAATATTATACGTTAGGTTGGTACTTATAATATGAGCAAAAGAAAATAATATTCAACGTCTTTTGGTAAGGTTTCAGTACTTGCCACTAACGTCACACTTAATTGAACATGTTGTATATTTACAGGTTGGTGCACCTGCCTAATAAACAGGGCAACGTTAGTTTGTCAACCTACATAGGTACTTTTGAGCAGTAATGAAAAAGTGTGGGTTTTAGTTTTCACAGTCAGAAGATATCCTGTACACGCGTATTTGAAAATCATATATATATTATAAGGTATTGCACACCCGTACACCAGTCGCTGGTTACACATCATTATGGGTTTTGCCGTGATAGTATGAATGAATGGAAAAAATTTTTTTGCTCGCTGATCTGATTTTTTTATAAATAATCGCAAAACAATAAAATAAGAATTATAAAAAATTATATGAAATTAGAATATTTCCGTAATCAAAAAAAAAATAGCTAAAAATAAATTTTGATAAAGGATAAATCAACAAAAATACTGCGGAAAATTTGAGGCCCAAGATGGGGAATTGCGGCAGGTATATGGACTGCGTTCAGATGAAACACTCGACGTAGAGTGTCGGATGTACCTGAAGTGTACCTATGTCGTTATTCACACCAATTTCACTGAACGCTTTCGTCGCTTTCGAGCGGCTTTTCAATCTGAACGCAGCATCGGGGGTTTTAAATGTCATTCATCATACATACATGTCTCTTTTTAAGTTATATTTTCATCGAAAGACAACAATTGGGCATTGGAATAAATAATGCTTTCTGACCTTTTATTGGAAACTTTTGAATGATATTTTTTCTGAATGCATATTATCGTCAGATATAATGTCAACTGACATAGTAGACACCACAGAAACAGATAGAGGTATCTTACTACGGATAAAATATAAGTCAGCAGATACAATAACTGTCAGAGCGTTTTGAGTGTACACTCGACGTTCAATCTGAACGCGACAGTGTCTTTAGAGCGTCTGTTGCCGGTCATTCTGAATGCATATTATCGTCAGATATTATAATGTCAACTGACATAGTAGACACCACAGAAACAGATAGAGGTATCTTACTACGGATAAAATATAAGTCAGCAGATACAATAACTGTCAGAGCGTTTTAAGTGTACACTCGACGTTCAATCTGAATGCGACAGTGTCTTTAGAGCGTCTATTGCCGGTCATTCTGAATACTTAGAGCGTCACAAAGTGCACTCGGCGTTCGTTGTGAACGCAGCCCTGGATACAAAAATTAATGAGGAAATTCGCGCATTGTGACTGCAACCCTTAATCACTAGTGAGATCTAGAAGATCAGCCTGGATTGGACATGTCGTCAGATCGAGAGAGGAAAGAGCTAAAAAACGCATCCCGCCAAATAACCCTGTGGGCAGAAGACCTCTGGCAAGACCAAGGCAAAGATTGATGGACAAAGTCACCCGAGATCTGAATGTGTTGAATGCTTGTAATGACTGGGAGTCCGCTGCTGCTGACAGGAAGGCTTGGAATTCCATTGTTCAGGAGGCTAAAGGCCATCGGAAGTAAGTAATTATGTAAGTAAATCAACATATTGTAGTCTCCAATATATTTCAGTAACAAATCCCTTTTATATATCCCTATTTTGTACAAATTATTTACTGAGTTTAGTTTTATGTTAGATTTATATAACTTGATCTTTAGATTGGCATTTGTTGAAATTGTTAAAATAATTATTGGGTGTGTAGGAAATGTTTACCTAGAGGAGTTTTATTTATTTATTACTTTTATATCTAAGTAAATAAAACAAAGTCGGATTAGTTACACTGGCTGGACCAATTGTAATGAACGGCTAGACCAATCTCTGCCCCCAATAGCAGAATAACTATTAAATCGGAAAAATTAACGGTTAAAAATATCCGAAAAATTAAAAAGATATACTGAATTTTAATTTAAATATATATAACAAAGTCGAGATAAAATCCGTAATGAATAATGTGAGAGATAGCCTGGGCGTACGCGATGTCTCCGATAAGCTGATGGATGAGGTAGGATGAGGTGGTTCGAACATATTCGAAGAAAACCGCCAGAAAACGTATGTAAGACTGCACTGGACTATCGAGTTCCCGGCAAAAGACCAAAAGAGCGTCATATGCGCGCATGTAATGTCTCTGAGGACGATGCTCAGGATATAACCAAGTGGAGGAGCGCAGTTAGGAAAGCTGACCCCACCACCATGTGGGATAAAAGTTAAGACCAAGAGTAATGATCTCTTATTTGTAGGATTCGTCTCCGACTTTTAAAATATTAAAAAAATATCGCAAAAAAATATCGCAAAAATTCACAAAAAAATATACAAAATCAATGATTTTAATCCTCAACTAATGGCAGTGGAGAATGATTGTAGACCCAAAAGAAAAATATCGACGTCCTGATGTTCACGATTATAAATGCCTATTCATTAAGATTCATTATTAACGATGATATAAGGCATGTGTGACTAAGGACATCGTACGATGGACCAGAGTCAAAAAATGATTTAGGAAGGACTACATAAAGAGGATGGACTCCAGGACATCGCTTTCCCGGAAGACCGCCAAAGAGCTGGAGGGACTGTTAGACATCGGTCGGCATATCCACGATCTACATAGACAAGAACTTCTTTTTTTCGATTTGTAGAGGTACAAATACTAGAAAAAAATCATATTCTCATACTGGTTAAAGGCCAATAGGGCCAGATTGCTCCCAACTGTCCACATTCAGGAAATTCAACGATTATTATTAGATGTTTAGGATTTCAATATGCTAGGGATAGTCCCTGTAATATATTGGGAGCAGTCTTTGGTCTAAGTATTAGTTATACAACATTATTTTAATATAACTGATTTCAGAATACATAATTTGGGCATTATTTTAATGGAAATGTTTTCAGAATACAGGATCTTGGCATTATTTTTATAGAACTTTTTTCAGAATATTGGATCATGGCATTATTTTAATTATAATTCAATTTGAGTTTCTTACGGTTTATTACGGTTTCTTACTCGAAATGGGTAATGACAAATACGAAAGAAAAAGAAAAAGTTTCCTCAGGGCAATAATGTGTTATTTAGTTGGTATGAATATTATCAATGTGGCGATATTGTTGGTATTTTAGCTGGTATGAACTCTATGACATTTAATATCGTTACAATATTGTTATCTTCCTGGTTGGTCCCGGTTGACTATCTATCTACTATTTATATTATGTTGACTGGTGGATTGTAGCTATTGGCTTGTTCGCGTGGGATAAAGATGCAAAGCATATTATTGCGCTATATATTATTTCCTTGAATGGTGAGGTAATTTTTATACACATTATCTAAGTACCTGCCAACTATTTTTACAATGTGAGTTCTTCTTCTTCGTTTAGTAGACCTTGTTGGCCTGTTCTTCAGAAACTATGCCTCCTGGGATGACGAAGTCCACTTCCACCTCTTGGGTGGTCTTCCGGGTAGGCGGCGGCCAGAGGGGATTTCATTCCCAAGTCTATCACTGTCAATACTGGCTACGTGATCTTTCCAATGTTTTCTTCTGGATCTACTCCACTATTTCACATATTTGCCTTATTCGAACATTGCATCAACGATCTCGGAGAGTTTTTCCAGTGATTGACCTTAGAACCTTCATTACCGTTGTCCTTAAGAGCCCCTTTGTTGGTACAGAGTCTGCTAGCGTTTCCATAGCATATGTCATAATCAGTCGCACGCATGTCTTTTGTATTCTGACCTTACTGTCAATACACATGTGTTTATTTTTCCAGATCATATTTTTTAGATATACAGATACGACAGATGCTTTATTGACTTGTTCGCGGACTTCAGTGTATAGGTCGTTATGGCTGCAAATCTCTACTCCTAAATATTTGAATCTCATTATTTGTTCCACGGGCTTATCATCAACAGATAACTTACACTTTGAAGGTTGTTTGGATATAGTTATACTTTTTGTTTTACTTACTGCTATAGCCATGTTTAGCCTCTGTGATACCACATGGAATTTGTTCAACATTCTTTGCAGGTCGTTCTCAGTTTCAGCTATTATCGCCGCATCGTCTACATAACAAATAACATTAACAGTTTGTCACCCATTTTGTAGCCTAGTCCTAAGCCAGCCACGTCTTCTATGATTAAGTGAGTTTAATTTCTATAGAATAAAATTTTAATAAACACTGACGGTCTTACTTATTAGATTTCGTTAATAGCTTACTAAACGCGCAACTAAGTAGACGAAAATGAGGAATGCATGAGAAGCATAGAACATAAGAACTCACTCAGGAAACAATATATTGATGTCGGGACTAGAGCCAAGCGACAAGCATACGAACAGGCCAGAAGAGAATCACACAGATTGTTAAAGAAAAAGAAGAGAAAATTTCTCAATAACATACTTCTGAAGATGGAACAAGACTTCGCCGAAAACAGGTCTCGAGAAGCATACAAAGGTATAAAATTCTTCAAAAAGGGATTTAAGCCAACAACAAGTCTGTGCAAGGATGCTAACGGTTATATAATTTCATCCAACGAAGAAATAAAGAACAGATGGAAAGAACACTTTGGCCAGTTGCTAAATCCAAACAGAGATGTTAGAGAGAATGTCACCTATATCCCCCAGGAGTCAGGTAATGAAGATCAGATATCGGTCGCACCACCAACGATTGTCGAAATAACGGCAGCTTTAAAAATACTTAAAAATAATAAGGCACCAGGGATTGATAATATACCAGCAGAGCTGTTTAAATATGGAAATGCACACTTAATAACCTTATTGTGCAACCTGATATCAAAAGTGTGAACCCTAGAAAAGATCCCAGAAGAATGGCAAACAAGCATTATATGCCCTATTTACAAGAAAGGTGACAGGTTAAAGTGCGAAAACTTTAGGGGGATATCACTATTATGTACTGCCTACAAACTACTCACCATAATATTAAAATGAAGACTTGATCCATATGCTGAGAACATTCTGGGGGAATACCAGGCAGGCTTTAGAGCGGGTAGATCCACAACGGACCAACTATTCACTGTCCGTCAAATTTTGGCAAAATGTTGGGAGTTCGATATAGATATCTACCAGTTGTTTATTGACTTCAAGCAAGCATACGACTCAATAGATAGAGAAAAATTGTATGATATCCTCTTACAATTCCAAATTCCACCTAAATTAGTAAGACTCGTGAAAATGACAATGACCAACTCCCAATGTAGAGTTAAGGTGCAGGGTGATTTAACAGAGACTTTTGCAATCACACAGGGATTGAAACAAGGAGATAGTCTGGCTCCTACTCTTTTCAACCTCGCCCTGGAATACGTTATCCGCAGAACACCAGTTGACAATGGCTCTAATATATGTTTCAAAAGCAGTCAGATAGTGGGATATGCGGATGACCTAAGTATACTTGGAAGAACCCAAACAGCCATAAAGGAAGTTCTCGACCCCCTGGTATCTGCAGCACATGAGGTGGGCTTAAAGATTAATAACGAAAAGACAAAGTTTATGATACAAAGCCGAAACGCACCTAATAGAACAAGAGGAAACGTGCAGCTAGCAGAGAATCACACATTCGAATCAGTCAATCAATTCACATACTTGGGATCTCATCTCACGGAATGCAATGAGGAAGCGGAGGAAATAAAGAAAAGAATCTCAGCAGGTAACAGGACATACTTCTCCTTGGTACCAGTGTTTAAATCTCGAAACGTCCATAGAAAAACCAAAATTATCCTTTACAAGACAATTATAAGGACTGTGGTTACATATGGGTGCGAGGCATTGACACTCACAATAAAATCTGCTGAAGCTTTGGATGTATTTGACAGGAAAGTTCTCCGCCGCATATGTGGACCAGTGAAGGATGGGGAAGAGTGGCGTATAAGGCAAAACGATGAACTGTCCAGAATATATGAAACACCCAGTATCTCAACATATATAAGATTATCGAGATTGAGATGGGCTGGACATGTTCAGAGAATGCCAAATATGCGAATTCCCAAGAGAATTATGACTGATCATCCAGGAGGAAAAAGGAAGATAGGAAGACCCAGGTTGCGATGGCAGGACGAGGTGAGGAGGGATGCAGTAGGTACAGCTCCTAAGCATTACAAACTGGAGGACGGCAGCTGAGGACAGACGGGGTTGGAGGCAGAAGTTGAAGGAGGCCAAGGCTCGACTTGGGCTGTAGCGCCATCGAAGAAGAAGAAGTAGACGAAAATAGTTAA
The DNA here is from genome assembly GCA_963576475.1 of Molanna angustata. Taxonomy (NCBI): domain Eukaryota; kingdom Metazoa; phylum Arthropoda; class Insecta; order Trichoptera; family Molannidae; genus Molanna; species Molanna angustata. The sequence goes on from OY754982.1 coordinate 29,459,064, forward strand.
GATCGGTATTCAAAAATCTTACTTATAAACGTATTCTAAGATGTGACTAACTATTTCACCGAATTGTTTACGAACACCATCATTATTTTTTTTCATACCTATAGCCGCAGTGGCTTGACATATGTCAAAAAATAGATAAATGCTTATAATTTTTAGGTAACTGACATCGAAAAGTGAAAACAAATACCGCGTTGTGCCGTTTTGAGTTTTGAGTCAATTAAAACACGATTGCGATGAAGAATAACAAGGAAAAACGTTAAAAGTATTAAAATTTTCTATCAATCTCAAATATGCGTCGGATCATATGTGAAATATCCGCCATTTTGAAATACTTGGTATGACGCGTTAGTCAAGCGTAAAGCGTTAAAAAACCTCTCGACCTATCCTAACTTGACGTCTATGAAATGAAGGTGTAATAAAGATAGTCACGGTTTATAAGTAAACTTTTTCGTTAATCACGCTCTCGATTACCAGGTACCTACTATATACCTAGTTTACGTTTATAAGTAAGACGGTGAAGCTTTAGGGGAAATATAGGTACTAAAAAATAATTGGCTTAATCTCTAAATACCTTATTCTTCTCGGTATACCTAGAGTTCAGGTACCTATTCAAATGGAAGAATTGAGATTTTATTTGACAAGTTATACCTGTACATGAAAGAGTTTATTTGTCAAGATATACCTACCTACTTCTTCACGAAAGAGTTGATGTATTCGCCGTCTAGGTATACCTATAGTTAAGGTACCTACCTATTCAAGTTGAAGAATTGATGTTTTATTTGTCAAGATATACCTGTACATGAAATAGTTGATATATTCGCCGTCTAGGTATACCTATAGTTTAGGTACCTATTCAAATATAAGAATTGATGTTTTATTTGTCAAGATATACCTGTACACAAAAGAGTTTATGTATTCGCCGTCTAGGCATACCTATAGTTTAAGTACCTACCTATTCAAGTGGATGAATTGATGTTTTATTTTTCAAGATATACCTGTAGGTACACGAAAGAGTTGATATATTCGCCGTCTAAGCATACCCATAGTTAAGGTACCTATTCAAGGTGAAAAATTGATGTTTTATTTGTCAAGATATACCTGTACACGAAAGAATTGATATATTCGCCGTCTAGGCATACCTATAGTTAAAATACCTATTCAAGTGGAAGAATTGATGTTTTATTTGTCAAGATATATCTGTACACGAAAGAGTTGATATATTCGCCGTCTAGGCATATCTACAGTTAAGGTACCTATTCAAGTGGAAGAATTGATGTTTTATTTGTCAAGACGTACCTGTACACCAAAGAGTTGATATATTCGCCATCTAGACATACCTAGGTATAGTTTAGGTAGCTATTCAAATTGAGGAATTGGTGTTTTATTTGTCAAGATATACTTGCAAATAATAATATAATTGTCGGCCTTCGTGGCTCAGTTGGTTAGATATCTGACTGCTGAGCCAAAGGTCCCGGGTTCGATTCCCGGTGGAGACACAGTTTTTAATTGTGTTTTCAGTCTGGATCTGTGAGACGATTAATATCGTAAGTCTCCAGAATGTGGCAACTTGTTATTGGGTGCGTATTAAATTAATATTTGACATAGTACCTGTTAGTTGCCCGAGAAAAAATATTAAATAAATAAATAATGGAATAGGTACTGTGAATTTCTTTACGTACTCCGAAAATAAACGTGATAATGTATAAGTTTATTTTATTATAGTACCTACATGCATGAAAGAGTTGATATACTTGCCCTCTAGGTATACCCATAATTAAGGTAGGTACTTATACCTGTAAATGGAAGAATTGATAGGTATATTATCTGTCAATATATACCTGTACAAAAATCTATATGTAGGTATCCTGTATATGAAATATTAAATATCATCTCTGTCTAGTTATGCATGTACGAGTAAAGTCTGTACGAGTAAAGTGCCAAAGCTCATAGGGTGACCATGGTGTCAAAGAAAAAAAAATATATGGGATTTTTTTTATCATTTTATGATATAAAACGGTTGTAACTTGCACATGCATATATCTTCAAAACCTTCAAATCTACTCATACCTATACTTACCCCCGGTACCATGCGGCTTTAATGGGTCTACATTATTAGGTATTTTCTGCAAATGTTAATGGGCATCTCCTGGGAAAGTAATATTTAAACAAAATATTTATTTGATATTTTTTATTAGGGATATAAAAATAATACATTATGAAGTAATTAATCCTTATAATAATAAACAGTTGCATATTATTTTACAAAATTATAAATTACATTATACTAAATATTTACATAATAGTTCATTGAGGCAAACACACATACATACATAATAGCTATGGAACTAATACAAATAAATAATGGACACTTATTCTATACTAAGACGGTGATAACACATGTTTATGATAATAATTATACATCGATATTAAACTAAAAATAAAATACATAAGTTAGAAATAAAAAATCATCAATGAAAACAATTCCTAATTTAGAACACATGGTCACCATAAAAAATCAAACGTGCGCGCACTTCGAGAGATAGATACGTACTGTCGGGTTTGTTGATGTTTGTTGTTAAGGACACCAAATGGTGTAAACCAATCAGCAACCACGATTCTACTAATACATTTACATGCGTAAATACTATGCATTTTTTTGTTTATGTATAGAATTGGCACTTTAAAAAAAATCAGACTTTACCTATATAAATGTCCTCTCCGTCTTGGTGTAGGTATACCTACCTGCATATAAAATAATAAAAATCTTTTTGTCTAGGTATATTTTTATATCAAAGAGACGATAAGTTTTTCAAGTTATTCCTGTATATGAAAGATTGATGATATCTTCTCTGTCTAGGTATGCATGTAGGTACCATGTACGTGTATATGAAAGATTGATGATATCTTCTCTGTCTAGGTATGCATGTAGGTACCATGTACGTGTATATGAAAGAGTATATAAAAAAGTCCTCTCCGTCTAGGTGCAGGTATATTATATAGTTGCATATAAAATAATAAAATTCTTTTCTGTCTAGGTATATCTGTATATGAAAGAGTTGTTACTTATATGTATGAGTTTAAGATATTATATTATTTACAAATGTATGTAGATGAAAACCTATGGTTATTAAAAAACGTTTCATTCAATTATCTCTTTTGAGTCTTTATATTTAAGTAATAAATTATTTGGAGTTCTGTAGAAGTGGTTTTTTCTGCAGAAGAATATATTTCAGAGAATATTGATTTAAATTAATATATTCGTGTATATTATTCGTACAATAAAATTACTATCCATACTACTACAAACGATCTCTTCATAACTTCAAATAAAGTATCTCACACCCAATACTTGTTATATAAAGTATCTCACACCCAATACTTGTCTTGTTCTTCACATTTATCTACAAATGATTTTATTTTACCATGAAATTTCTATTTGAGAATAATTTTACCAAAATGTTTATATACAACGCTACTAGTATTAACAGGCTGCTTTAAAGCGGAAAACCGAAGCTTTGTAGGATCAACCGCAACAAGTCACGACAAACAAAACTGACGTCAAAAATCAAAGAGATCGAAACAAAACCTCATTCTAAACTCATTGCAATTCAGAAAGTTTGGACTTTTTGGCTTCGTGGCATTCGACTGGATATGAATTTCCCACGAACTTGTTTGAGCTTTTACTGTAATACTCATTTCTTTGCCGTTCCTCAACTGGCGACCAAATATGAAAAAGTACTCGAAAGTTGAAATTGGTCTGAAATTCTAAATGAACCTAGGGAAGAGTTGAAACGTCCGCCTCTGTTTTTGTCGGCAGGCGATTATAGACCCTATCGTCCGATGACGATGGCAGCTTTTCGACTTAATAATTCATTTTAGAATTGATTACTTAGGAAGGTGTAATTTCATAAAAAGGGGGCGAGTGGCTTGGGTACCGTTTAGTGAGGCATTGAATGAGCTGCGGTTTGGTTGCCAGACGAGGAAATTAAAGTGTTTAAAAAAGATTTTTCGATAAGAAGCCTTCCGGTTCGGAGAAGATATGGGGGGGGTGTGGAGGTATCTCTATTGCTGTGCATATCCGGTTCGTGTCATATATGTAAGCAGTCTAGGAAATTCATCAATTATTAAACAATGATACTTCAGCCACACGCACTTAATGTATCTACACATAAAAAAAGTTATTCAAAATAATTCTTTATTTATAAGTGAATAAAATTGAAGTAAAATATAGAAACCGATTTCAAACGAGTGTTAACTAACAGGTAGGTACTATGTCAAATAATTATTTAACACGCACCCAATAACAAGTTGCCACATTCTGGAGACTTACGATGTTAATCGTCTCACAGATCCAGACTGAAAACAATTAAAAGCTGTGTCTCCACCGGGAATCTATCCAGGTACCTTTGGATCAGCAGTCAGATACCTAACCAACTGAGCCACGAAGGCCGATGTATGTCAAGGTAGAAAAATGTGGTGTTCAATTCACTCTGCATACCATATGACATGGCGTGATTTATTTTTTATTTATTTATTTATTTATCACATCATTTAAATAATCTTCATTAAAAATAGATAACTGCTGCCCAACTAGGTATACCTGTTCTAGCAGTGTAGGTACATATTATTACAATATTTCACAGGAGACATATAGGTTGTACCTATTTGCATTTTTAAAAAGTATCTAAACAATATAAACTATCGTACACAGATTAAAAATGGAGTTGGAGTCATCATGATATACATATAGATATTTTGTATGTAAGTATCTTGTATTTTTTATTTGTTTATTGCACAAATAATCTGAAATAGTATCCTTGGGAATACTGAACTGATGGTATGTAGGTATGTATGTAGTGATATCTTTCATACAATTCGCCTATACAATAATACGCAAATCCTTCGCAAATTGATAATTTTCATGATTTCTCATGATTCCCATCATCTAACCCATTAACTAAGTTCAAATGGAACCACCCCAGAAGTAGATAATCGATTTCTAATGAAAAAAGAAACATGGAATTTAGACGACGTGGTAAACAATTATTATTAATGTAGGTTGATATGTAAATAATATTTTTTTTATTGTTAAGGTTGATTTATGTGTATTATTTATTGTTTATATTTTTTCTATACCTAATATGTGTGTGTTATATTTTTTGCATTGTAAAATGTACGAAATTTACAAACTTAACTGATAATTGCTTCGGAACAGACTCTGTCTAGTGAAGCAGTTATCTTTAATATATTTTGTTTTTTAATATTGTGCTACTAAATAAATAAATAAATAAAGAAATAAATAAAATATAACCATACAACTTCAGAATTAGATTAAATTTATATGTGTACCTCCGAAGCACTCTCTTCCTATTAAAAGAGAAATCATTAAAATCAGACAATGTTTTGAAGAGTTCTAATCGCTAAGTGCAAATTGGAGAGTCTAATGGATATAATTTCTAATGGATCCCATAATCATATCTTGACCAAATTGAAATGGGACCGATCTGAAGATACCCCATTTCCAATGACAAAAGATTCATCGAAATCGGACAACGTGGTAAAAAGATATCGTTGAACATACATAAAAAGAGGTCACATCGAATTAATTATCTATGAAGTTGGTTAAAAATTAGGAAAAATTATTGATAGCCACATCAAAAGACAAATTTTAAATTCAAAATTGGGTAAGTATACTTTATTTATGTAATTACTACATAAACTTGTAAAAAAATTTAAACATTTTTTAGATTTAAAATATTTTTTTTATTCGATTTATTACGACCGAATGTTTCTTTTTAGTCTCGATAATGCCGAGACACCTCGGTGAAAACATTCTGTCGTGATAAATTAGATTTGTGGAAAAAAAATTCTATTCAATTTGTTTATTTCAAGAATATAAGAATTATTCCTTTTTGAATATTTCACTAGGGCAGCTCGTATAGTCGATCTGTAGGTTATCAAAAATCAATGATTGCGATCAATATTGACTGTGTAATTGATCGAATGATTAACGGGCTGTCGTTTTATATAAATCAGGAACGTGATAATTGATTTTGATCATGGATCGCGATCCAGATTGACTGTGTATGGGCTGCCTAGTATAATAAATGCAATTTTTAATCTATTTTGTATTACCTACCAGTAATATTAAGTGCACACAACTTCAACAACAAGGACAATATTATTAACAAGATATAAGCCCTTCGACCCCTTCGATCTGCTAGCTATAAGAAGTTTTCAGCTCTTCTTTTCAAGTACAATCAGCTAGACTACGGAATGGCCTAAGTGATGAAGTTACGTCATCTAATTCCATAAAAATATTGAAAGATAAACTGAAAACACTTTAGTTTTCTAATATTTCCGTACCATCTTTCTTTTCCTCATTACTATGTGAGGTTTTATTATTTATTTTTGTCACTTAATAAGTACCTACCTACTATTGTACCAATTTAACATTAGACTTCGCGTTGCTCGGGTTGGATGGAAGAAATTACCTCATGGCAATTAAACCGCCTGTCAATAAATTAAGATGTCAATAGAAAATATAAAGTAATCTTCCAGTAAAAAAGGTTTAAATAAAAAAAAGAATCGTTTAATGTCTGTTCAGAACGTGTGGGATATGACTATTTCTAATACCTATCTCATTTATACACGACTTATTGGTGTAGGTAATGTATATACATTTTACAGGAAATGCCCACGTATATCTGTTTACACCTGCGTATTGACTACCTGGTTATGTATGTGTAATAACTAATGTATTGAACAATAGTAGGTACCTACCTACAATGTTTTGCATTAAGGACATAACGATGAATCAATATTACTAATGTACTTAATATGAATGAAGATATATTATTCTACATAGTTATAGGTACTAAATAACAAATCAGAACCATTCCTAACGTACAGCGGTCTGAGACAGGGCGATGTACTGGCATGTCTGTTGTTCAACATTGCCCTGGAAAAATCCATTAGAGATTCAGGAGTAGAAAAAATAGGAAGTATCTTTAGAAAATCTGCCCAGATAGGTACTAGCCTATGCAGATGACCTGAATCTTGTGTCTAGAACTCTTCCTCAATTGAAACAAGATCTCCTAAAACTAGAGACTGCTCTGCAAATGACATGGGACTCGGGATAAATGCATCCAAGACCAAATACATGCTGGCAAGCAAGTCACAGGCAAACCACAAACATCTACCATTAGACATAGGGTCACACCACATAGAAAGCGTCAACTCCTTCAAATACTTGGGTACTGAAATCACCCACGATAATAACTACAGTACCGAAATTAGAGCACGGCTATCAGCAGCAAACAAATGCTATTATGAGCTGTATCTGAGGTCAAAATTGCTCAGTAGAAAAACCAAAACAACCTTTTATAAAACGCTCCTCCGTCCAGTCATTGCATATGGTACCTACCGAATGCTGGGTAATGACCAAAATAGATGAAAACATACTTCTGATATTTGAAAGGAAAGTCTTCAGAAAGATGATGAAAGATGATTTCAGAACCGATTTTGATGAAATTTTTTGTGTGTATTTGTTTGAGTCCCTGAATGGTTTAGATTCACAAAATGGAATTTTAAACATTAATATAATAAAAGGAAAATAAAAAAATATATTTTTTTATAACTTTAAATTACAATAGTTGGCGCTAATGTCGAATTGGCAATGTTTAGTTTTTTTCCATCTGACAACACTAAGAAATCTGTCATTTCGCGTCGTAGTTTGGAATTTTTTGACATTTAAAGTTCTTTTCACTCTGTTTCGGTATTATTCGTATTTCAATTATAATATACATGTGCATGATATTTTAATTTCCGTTCACTGTTTCGTTATTATTCATATTTAAATTCGTTCACTTCCGTGTCCAGATCATATATTGCAATTATAATTGTTCAGTGAGTAATAATAATATCCACATGATTCAAATATATGTTACATAATGTTTATGTTTCACAAATAGTACCTATGGGCAGGACAACGTCTGTCGGGTCCGCTAGTAGAATAGTATAATCTAAGACTTGAATATTTTTGTACATATATGTACGCAAACATTGGATAATATTCCCTGTCCCTGACTTGCAACCTCTGATGTAGGTACATAGTTAAGTATATCATACTTTTAAATATATCTTTTGATTTAAAATGACTGTTTTTAATTTTTGTATAAAAATTTAAATAAAATTATTATCGTCTTCAAACGTCAACGTGTTACTTTATGTTATTCTTCCTTCAACTCAATGACAGTGATGTAGACAGTTTTATTGTTAGGTATATGACTCATATTGTATGACCTTTTCCAAATCATATTATTATTTAGAAATAATATTAACATTATAAGGAACAATAATAATTTTCATACAATCAAGGCAGGATTATAATAGACAAAATGGTGTCTTATTGAATGAGTGAGTCATTTCATGTCTTGATTGAACAACAAGACATGTTTGTAACAAACTACAGGTACATAACTATATATCCCAATAAAGACGAAACTTGAACATATTATACTACGAAGAACCACACATTATAAATCTTCTTCTATTTCTTCTTGTGCCGCACACATCAAACTCATTCCAATTAGTGATGCCGCATCCTGATTTTTAAGCCACGATATTCTTTTACGCTCCATACACCGTCTTCTCTCTATCTTTCCCTCCACTCTAAGTTCAGAAAAAGTAAATTTAATAGGTAGATATTCAATATAATTATAATTTGTAATAATTGTGCCAGTACGGTCGCCACAATACGGTGATAGGTACTTAGTATAGTTAGGTTTTATTTGTCCTTTGGTCACTGTACTTTTAACGCATGGTGGTCTATCTCCACACCGGCGCAAGCGGCCACTTATGAAAATATTGCAAGGAAAAAAGTTTAAAAGTATGATATGATGAACAGATAATAGAAATTTGTTTGCATTTTTTTATGCCTAATAGGATGATAGGTCGGTGACCGGTATGGGGATGATGAATTAAAATATATAAGTATGTGTGTGTGTGTGTGTTTGTGTGTGTGTGTGTGTGTGTGTGTGTGTGTGTGTGTGTGGGTTTTTTTTTTATTTTTAGATAATGATCAAGTAGTTACTAATTTATACATTTTTAAAATTAAGACAAAATAAGAACTTACTAAGATCGTGTCATGAGTAGCTCTGCTGTTTTCATATAAACCAAAATTGGTTGATGACAATACCTACTCTTCTTCTTATTCTATCTAAGCCTTATTTTATTTATTTATTTTGTATAGCTTTACGGGAAACTGACAGGAACCATGTCAAATATTGATTTAACACCCACCCAATATACATTCATTCAACATTCATTCATTTGGTTACCACATTCTGGAGGCTTGAGATATTTATCGTTTTATAGATCCAGAGTGAAAACATAGTTTATTAAAAACGGTGTCTCCACCGGCAATAGAACCCGGGACCCTTGGATCAGTGGCCAGATACCTAACCAACTGAGCCTCGAAGGCTGACCAATTTTCTACAACAATCTTCCAACCATGCAGAGATGCTATGAGACATTATTTGTAAAAAGAGATATATTTGGATACACGCGACAGTTTATTATGAAAAGTATGAAGAAGTTTTTATTTATTAATTTATTTATTAAAAAAAGGGTACATCGATAGACATCCAGTTTACAATTTTCATAAAAATAAAACAATTTTGGTTATTAATAGTTGCATGTAACACATGAGATCCAACTGTCGATAGCGATAGTATGTATAGTTGAAGAATATGTACAAAACTATAAACTCATAAATACAAATTATTTAATATTTTCAGATATTTTGTTTTCTATACAACATATGTAGGTATGTATGTCAAGATAGGATAGTATGGAGGAAGTTCCTTTTTTCCTACCCAGAATATGAAAATAGCATGATGGTATGTATGTTTGGAGATGAAGTATCAAACTATTAAGTCTTCTTACATATTGTGTATAGGCGACTGCCATACAAAATGTATGAAGCGATGTTGTCACTAAATTCAATTTTTAAAAAAATTGTTAAAAAAAAATTGAGATCTTTTACTACAATTTGAATATTTTTTTATAGAAAATTAAATTATCTAGTTGGGGTGTTTCGGCTTTTTTCGATAATTGTAAAAGTTTTGGAAATATAGGCAGTTAAACTCATAAATTTATCATAAAAAAAATATTTTTCTTAATAAAAAATGTTTGAGAAACCCTGGAATTTTTTTGAATAAACTATTTTGAGATTTTGTATTTTTCTATATTTGTACAAATTTTCAGCGTTCTAGCTTTTATAGTTTCTAATATATATGGAAAAATAAAGTAAAAATTCAAAAGTTGATAACCCCTGATTAAAACAAAAATTCGAAATTCTGAGTATAAAAGTTTTGTAAGCCTATAACTTTTTATATATTATTAAATTTTGGGCTCTGTAAATTGAGCGGATCAAAAGTTATAAGGGGACACACACACACACACACACACACACACAGACACACACAGACACACACACAGACACACACACACACACAGACACACACACAGACACACGAAATGTTCTACTCCGAATTCTGAGTAAATCCGTGTATGGAACATATATGCTGCAAAGCCTCTAAGTAAGTTGGTGTTTTTTGACTTCAAAGTTGCAAAAGCCGTGAAAAAAGTAGACCTCTGCATACAATTCTCGCGTATCCTGGCTTGATACATTGTCGATATGTTAAGAGAACAAAGTTCTCCTGAACAAATCGACAGTTGGATTATGAGTGCTGGACCTCCAATTATGGATGCACACAAAATTACATGAGATCAAATTCAATCACACACGTAAGTTACACAAGTAAGAATTAAGTACATAAAAAAGAGAAAATTAGGTTAAAAAAGTTAAGTAAAAAATAAGAAACTAAAATAGTTACACTAGTTGCATGTAACACATGAGATCCAACTGTCGTTAGCGATAGTATGTATAGTTGAAGAATATGTACCAAACTATAAACCCATAAATACAAATTATTGAATATTTTCAGATATTTTGTTTTCTATACAACATATGTAGGTATGTATGTCAAGATAGGATAGTATGGAGGAAGATCCTTTTTTCCTACCCAGAATATGAAAATAGCATGATGGTATGTATGTATGTTTGGAGATGAAGTATCAAACTATTAAGTCTTCTTACATATTGTGTATAGGCGACTGCCATACAAAATGTATGAAGCGATGTCGTCACTAAATTCAATTTTTAAAAAAAGGTTAAAAAAAAATTGAGATCTTCTACTACAATTTAAATATTTTTTATAGAAATTAAATTATCTAGTTGGGGTGTTTCGGCTTTTTTCAATAATTGTAAAAGTTTTGGAAATATAGGCAGTTAAACTCATAAATTTATAATAAAAAAAATATTTTTCTTAATAAAAAATGTTTGAGATACCCTGGAATTTTTTGAATAAACTAATTTGAGATATTGTATTTTTCTATATTTGTACAAATTTTCAGCGTCCTAGCTTTTATGGTTTCTGAGATATATGGAAAAATAAAGTAAAAATTCAAAAGTTGATAACCCCTGATTAAAACAAAAATTCGAAATTCTGAGTATAAAAGTTTTGTAAGCCTATAACTGTTTATATATTCTTAAATTTTGGGCTCTGTAAATTGAGCGGATCAAAAGTTATAAGGGGGGGACGGACACACACACAGACACACACACACACACAGACACACGAAATGTTCTACTCCGAATTCTGAGTAAATCCGTGTATGGAACATATATGCTGCGAAGCCTCTAAGTTGGTGTTTTTTGACTTCAAAGATGGAAAAGCCGTGAAAAAAGTAGACCTCTCCATACAATTCTCGCGTATCCTGGCTTGATACATTGTCGATATGTTAAGAGAACAAAGTTCTCCTGAACAAATCGACAGTTGGATTACATAATTTGTAAAAAGTTACACAAGTTAAAGTAAAAAAAATATGTACATAAGAAGTAAAAAATAGTTACATAAGTTAGAGAAAAGACAATATTAATTTTAATCACGTTACAATATTTGGTTGTATACCTACTTACAATAATTAAAATAATTAATTTGCATTAGTTATTAGGTACCTAGTTAACATTTGATATCATGTTGTGCATGTAAAGATACACCACGAAGAATCATAATATGGTGTCATTTGCCATTCAAAACTTTTAAAATATTCATTTCCTGCCTATCGCGTAGTCAGGGTTGCCACTTTAAATATATCTACATATATCTTCAGCGAGAAAAATAAATCGATTCAAAAATCACAGCTCTGTTTAAATCTAAATACTTCTTACTCCTCACTAACCCAAGGGGATAAAGTGGGGAGCTACAAATTCGCAATTTATGACTATATTTTTTTTGCAGATTATCAACTAGTATCATGCTGAGATTGTATTCCAAAAGTCATAATGTATCTGTGTGTGATGTGTGCTATGTACGGCGTGTTTATTCTACTTTATCTATTAAAAACTTTTTTTTTTTTAACATGTCTACGTAGGGGACGCCAGCTATTAGGATTTGGGTCCATTTTACTCTTCCGAAGAAGCGCACTACGTAGCGTCGGGAGGGGAAAACTAAAGTACTCATTTGATTCTTTTCAAATTTTACAATTTTGTATAGGTATCTAAAACTCACTTAGACCGCATTAGATTTTTTTTCACTCCCTTGCACCCTGCGTAAGTGGCAAGTTTATTTCTTCCAATTAACCAGTGTTTCCAGCCCAGAGAAGCAATATTTGCGTGAGAAATGAATTTAAATACATTTCTCCTCTGCTGGGAATTGAACCCAGGACGCCCGCATAGAAACCGAATGATAGCTTATCAACTGTTCCACGGCGGGTATGAATATCTGAATTTTATTTTGAAGGATATCTGAATAGTGCTTCTCAATTTTTATTTCTGTCAAATATTTCAAAGTGACCCCAAGCTCAGGAAACTCGAAATTTGTTATTTTTATTTTCAAATTGATTATTAGTACATCTTCTTCTTTTTCTTTGTGCCAAATTAGGTTCCCCTATCACTGCTGAGAAGGCATCTCTATTCGCCGCCGTCTCTGATGCTGGTCCACTCACGAATATTGCGGAGCCATGACATCTGACGTCAAGTTTTCATAATAAAATATTTAAATCATAACTAATTTAACATATTTCAATAAAATGCTGAATATTTTCCATACAAAATTTGAATACTTTGTGGAGTGACTTGTTAGCGAGGAGTAAAGCGTTGGCCACAACCCACTCGTTTACATATCACATGGATATGTTTATAATGTCGTGATATATATTACGCACTAAACCAGAATAATTCCGTTTATTTTTTTTTTTGTAACAATAACGGAATTCTGGTTATTTTTTTTTAGAAACGTTTGATATTTTCAGCAACAATAATAAACCCATTATTTTAATGTTTCATTTTGTTTCCATCTTCTTCTTCTTCATCTTCCTTGGTCTCATGACTGAGGATGGCAGCTACCCTCAATCGCCTGCCAAATAGTCGGAACATGTACGACGATCTTGGACAGATTGAGGATCGCAGAGGACTTAACGAGGTCAAGGTCTGGATCTTCTACCCTAGCGCTTCCCTTCACGACGAGCTTCGAGTTTCAAAAATTAAAAAAATAAATAAAGCTGATTTTGAGTCCCTATCATAATATCTAGTTGTGTGCTTATAAATACAGCCTATTTTTATCACCAATATATCAGAGATAGATACTTGTCCGCGTATCCCATATGACATTATCTTTGTATCTAGTAAAGGCGTGCTACTTCCACCAGATATAAATGTTTAATCTATAGATGTCATCGCTTAGCTTACCATTCCACGCCCATAATATAACATATTGTGTTTTTCTGGGAATACTATGAAATCGGATACACTCGTAATCTCATACATATATGTAGGTAATATTTAACACCAAAAACTGCCATTACTTAGTCAAAATTATCACTTATACTTGGGGTAACGTATGCTGGCGTTTTTGACGTTTAGGCTCTCGTAAAGCTCCAAAATAATTATTGACATCAAAGCGCGGTGGGACAAAAATTATATTGACTAGACCTTAGAAAATGCACTGGTCATTTTACCAAAAAAAAAAAAAATTGTGTAAGAGTAAAAATTATCTACCTATTGCTGTTCGCTTTCGCAAAGCGTTATTTTTTGACATTTTGAATATGACGTTTGTCGTAAAAAAAACTATCTACATTCTACATCAAACATCAAATTCCATACAAAAAATTGCGTTTTGCGAAAGCGAACAGCGATTTGGCACGGAACCTTATCTAAAGGCCCCCATTCACGATCGTGCCATCCTTCCAAATGGCTTGCCATCACTCCAAAATGCGCTGGTGAATGTCAAAACCCGCGCAGCCCAATTGGTCTGACACACAAAAATGGAATTCCAAACGATCGAAACTCCATAGTACCGCGACAAACCGCACGGCGCGTCCTGCCGGTACATGCTCGTGAGTGTGAAAACCAGCGGTACATTGCGCCATCTCATTGCGCCGAGCTGTTTGACACTCTCGTGAAATACGAAAATAAAACATTTTCTCTTTGTTTTTTTCTTTTTATATATAAACAAACCGCTATATAGCAGTTGTATAAAACTCATCATTAGAATTATAACTCATTTTTACTTGAAAATTAAAAAAAAATAGAACTTATTAATGCGTAAGCGCCGACCACTTGCGTATAGTAATTTTGATGGCTCAATAGCGCGCCCGTGAGTGTGATAAAAATTTTACAATGCTCCAAATGGAGCCGGTCCATATGGAGCGACACTGAATGACACGATCGTGAATGGGCTACTTAAACGTCAAAATGGTCATCATACGTTGCTCCGTGTATAGTGATTCCCTCTCCTTGTCCTTTCCCTATCCTTTTTTTTTGCTATGAAGTATTTTCATTTTTTTGTTTAAATTGTTATCTTAGTGCAATATATCTTTTCTTCAATTTTATGCTTTTCATTCTTTTGTTGATACCTATACATAAACAAGTTTGTCATACATTACTATCTGGTTGGTAGGAAGAAATAGCCAGTGTGCAGTTATTTGTTTATATTTTGTACAAACATATAAAAAAAAATCGATGCCGTGCTTCCTGTTACGAGGTAGTGTAAACACGCATACCTGTCTCTGGTTACCCCATATTGTAGAATATGCCGTGATGGTTTGGTGATGATTATATTAATATAATATTACGCATTTTTGTACTGTGGAAATGGAAAAAAAAGTGAATAAAAAAGTCCTCTAAAAACTCCGTAGATTGAAGCATACCATAAATAAAGAGTCCTTGTATTAATTTAAAAACAAATACAGTAAAGTACGTACTGTAATTTAAAAAAAACTAACATTACTTAATAAATATATAATTAAGTTAAAGAAATGACAGTTAGTAATTTATCAAAAAAATTTTCAACAATGTCAGGGAATTTTTTGTGGTCATGAATGAGACTGACATGTTGTAAGAGACTACGAACCTCGAGGGGGTCCGTTCGAATCCCTGGGGGTACAAAGCTGCCGATACTTTGACAGGTGCCTCTCATCCATCCATTCAATTGTTAAACAATAATAAACACTACTTAATTACTAGACAAATTGTTTACAAAACAAAATAGACGAAAAATGTAAAAGAGAAATAGACAACCGTATTTAACTCCTCAGTACCCCAACGAGATGTAGATAGGAGTAGTAATAAATTTGAATTTTTAAGGGTATTTTTTTATTTCAAATTATCAACCAGTATCATGGAGTGAATAATAAAGTCGGTAAATCACAGCAAAGCCGGGTAGTCGAAAATACAAGAGGAAAAATAACAACACCTCACATAGTTTAGCAATGAGGTTCATCACCCATTCTGGATATTGCCTTTGGTGAGACGAGTATAATGTGTGGGGATACACACATGTGTCTTGATTCCTAATATGAGGTAATGCACATCCGTACACCTGGCGCTGTTAACCAAACCGTGATAGTATGAACGAATCATGGTGTGGATACTCAAGTGGATTCTTCACCCAAAGCCTTCATCAGGACAAACGTCAAAATTAAAATGGCGGATGGCGGCTGGGGACTTGCGCACGCGTGGGTACGAAAATAACAACTTTATGTTGATTAATTTATGTTGTAAGTGTGTTGCAACTACACAGTCGTTATACGGCTTTGTTAGTAAGATTTTTAAATAATTGCTACACGGGCTTTACACGGTGTGTAACTAAAACACTGGTCAACGGGCGTGCAGTCGATTTTTATTAATAAGACTGCTAAAGCATTAAAACTAAAATGAATAAAAATATACCTAATCATAAAAAAAATATAAGAATCTACACTACTTGGTAATTGGTTTACATTCTTCCGTTTCCATAGAAAAAATTACCCAAAAGGTAGGCATTAGTGTTTTGTGACACGAAAACATTCTCGGATGACAAAAAATAGAGATCTGCAAAGAAAGACGATGAGGATTTTTACAAAATAAAAGTCTCTGTCTTTTTTTCTTTGAAACTAAGATCTTAATTTCATGTTGTCCTCGTGTTTGCTTGTCAAACTTGCCAATTGTCTAATCGGTTGGTCCAACACTAGATTTAACAATAATTTTATTACTTTTACCTGGGTTTGGGTTACCTTTTGCATTGTTTGGTGTGACAAATTTAGGCATGTTTTATACTCTCCAAGATCTCTATAACAGTTGTGATTTGGAAATTTACAAGGAAATTGTTTTTTGCTTTGAATTCTCGATGGATCTCATCATGTTAAGAGTGTATTTTGTTTTGTATTGTTTCTCAGGCAACTAACACGCACCCAATAACAAGTTGCCACATTCTGGATACGTATATGGCAAGCATTCATCACCTCATCTCCAAGCGTTTATCTTCTCATACATGCTCGTCTATTGTTCAAGCTTCTTAAGTCTCCTTGCTTTCAGGATTCATCGTTCCATTACAGTATTCATATTTATTCGGTTTTATATGCATCTTCTGTCTTGTCCAAGACTCACTCGCATATATCATACCAAGATTAAGAGTTGTGACTGCAATTGTGTAGATGCATATCATACTGGCTTAACTCACATGCAAGTAACTTTTGGCAAAATGCGAAAATAGTTTATTTCTTAAAAAAATTAACTTATCCGTGATATTGACATTCCTTGGAAGCTATTTTATAATATGTATGTAAAAAAAACTGAATAAACAATTGGTCCAGTATTAAAAAATGATAAAATTATGATTTTTAAAAAGGACTTGGGTGATAATGATAAGAATGTAATGGATTTAGGTGTTTTTTTTTTTTTTTTTTTATTTTACCATTCTAAATTTATTTATTATTTGGATTTAGGTGTGTTTGAAATAACCAATATGGACTTACGCAGTTTTGAAAATAACTGAGTGCGTGAAATGGCCGCCATGACAGCTTCAAACTAACGCAGGATTGTTCGAATGTGACTTAGGCGAATTTGATGTCAAATATCACTGTGACTTAAGATAGTTTGAAAAAAAATCGATATTTTGATACTTATTTTATACCATAAACTCTGTACATAGGCAAGTTTGATCTCAATCACAGTAAAGTTTTAGTGATAGTAAACATGTTGATCACATAAAGTAAAAAAAATTCAATTTTGGACTTAGGTGAATTTGATATGCATCGTCACAATTATATTTTGAATGGCAACAATGGATCTTTTGACTCGTTTCGTTTCTAATTTTAGTGTTACCCAGAGAATTATATAGTAATAATCTAAGGTGTTACCTAAATTACTCATTTAAATAAATTTCGTTTTGTTTTGAGTTTTTTTATTTATTATTTATTTTATTTTAGGAAACAAAACAGCCATTACATGTTTTACATTAATAAAAAGATTAGTATCTAATAAAGAAAGTAAGCCAATTAAGTTGTTCCACAGATTAAGGATAGCCTAGTCTTCACACCATTTTTTTAAACATAACCTACAAAAGTTTGGTAAAAATACCAATTTAGTCATTTATTTTAATATTTTAGTTACTTTTTTTAAATATATAATGCAACTGGCTCACACCAGTCTACAAACAAACCTAACCAACCTATTTTTACTAAACTTTTGTAGGTTAGGTTTACAAAAATGGTGTGAAGACTAGGTTATCCACAGATTAATATAACAAAGAAAATTCAAGCGAAAAAAGAAAAGAAAAATATTTGTGATTAGTTGTGTGTGTATTTTATGAAGCGAGGATGGGGCATGGTGGGGTAGGAGAGGAGGAAATTAGGAGGTGATTTGTCATATTAATATAGTATTTGACATAACAAAAATTAAGAGATGGTCAATTTTCTTCAGTATTTGAAATTAAACACGAATGTCGATATATATAAATTAATGAAATGATAATATTTAAAATGATGAGGTACCTACATTGTAGTTATTTACCTTTTGTTACTTTGTAAAATAAAAATGGTGATTAGTGTTATCGTTGTGAAAGATCGAACTGACGGACTTGGTTTAGTTTCATGTCACGATAGCCTATCATCGATAGCGGAAATGACACTATAGATAGATAATCATTATTGTCCATTATTTGATAGACAAAGAATTTAATACTTTTACTGAACAGTCAGTAAACTTTGTTATACGGACATGTATAATGTGCGGGTTAAATACAACAAATTGTCTATAACTCAGCTAGTATAGCGTCAAAATAATGAATAAAGGGTATGTCAGAGTAAGAAATAATTAAATAATGAACATTAGGAATGAATGAAAGATGTCTGTCATCAATAGAATACATAAATTGGACTACTGCAATGGTATCTACGCAAACCTTCCAAAGCTGGAGCTAAACAAACTTCAATCCGTCTTCAACGCTGCTGCTAGGCTAATCACCGGAGCCGCGAAATTCTCACACATATCCCACCATCTACGAAATCTTCACTGGCTAAAAGAGCCAGAGAGAATCAAGTACAAATTATGTTTGTTGACTTTCAAAGCGATCCATGGCATGGCTCCCACGTATCTTTCAGACTTCTGCATCCCTCTCACCGTAAACGAGCGACAACAAACACTTCGGTCAGCCACCACATCCGTGATTGGCAAGTTGACTGAAATAAATAGAGTCAACACTTCATCCTTCGGTGATCGTGCTTTTGCTGTGGCCGGACCAGCCTCGTGGAATAAACTACCACCTGAACTGAGGCAAATCGACAACTTAGCACTATTCAGGAAACACCTAAAAACTCACTTCTTCCGCGAGTCTTACAATAACCCCTAATATATTCAAAGCGCCCTTGAGGTGAGGTTATCACAAAAACGGCGCTATAAAAATAATCCAAATTTATTATTATTATTATAAATTGAGATGGTTTAGCTATATTAAGAAAGGTAAATGAAGAACGTTAGTTAAGCTATTCACAATAACAAGTTAATCCATATTTTATTAGGATAAAAAATGGATTAGAAATTAATGAATATTTAAAATATGTTGACAAATTTTTAGCATCTCAACAGAGATGAAGTTGGAATATTATAAGAGAACCAGGAACTCAAGGCACCTACAGGGCCTACGACCTGGTCGGCTGGTTTACGTGAACAATTTATGAGTATAATTCATTGATTATTAAAATTGCATTAATAAGGGAACTCTTAAGAAGGCATAATTGTTGAACGTTGCGCAAGCGCATATAGTGATCACGTAAACCAGCCGATGACATGCCTTAACCCTGTAGGTGCTTTGAAATCCTAGTTCTTATATAATACCTATTTCAACTTTCTATTGAGATGTCAAAAAATATCATTGACTCACGACAGGGAAAAAATGAAATGCGTATATGAAATTTAAAAAAATATTCAAATATTTTCATTATTATTCGTGAAATGTGAAACTACCTAATTAATATATATATAGGATTCGTATATCAATCCAAAAATACTGTAAAGAAATAAATTCTGTATATTATTAAAATTATAATGTTCTAGAAAAGGTTCAAAATACTTCAACACACATAAAATTAATTCAAAATTTGTTCTATCCTGTGACCAGTATAATCTAAACCATAGACTGTATAGAAATATGTAAGTACCCAAACCGGATGTAGGTAATAAAACAAAGGCAGGATCCATTGAATAGAGAATAGCGTCAAAATAAATAAAAAACCATAAAGTGTATAAATAAATAGCATAAAATAAATATTAACCAGTCAAAAGCATATCATTTACGACTGAGCATAAGCCATAGGGATACATTTAATGTAATTATATTACCTACATATCCAAGTATGTATTATTAGATATAACCTATACAATTTTGTTAAATATGACACCAATTTTGAATCTTATGATAGTTAAAACACGACCAAGAAAATATGTACGTCTACCTGGGTCTATAGAAAGTCAATTAGTGCTTCTTCTCGGGCAACTAACAGGTACTATGTCAAATATTTATTTAACACGCACCCAATAACAAGTTGCTACATTCACAGATCCAGACTGAAAACACAATGAACAGTGCCTCCATTGGGAATCGAACCCGGGACCTTTCGATCAGCAGTCAGATACCCAATCAACTGAGGCACGAAGGTCGACAAAATCTTAGTCTTCTTCTTCTCCCTTGCTATTCCCCAACTCCTTTTTGTCTGTTGGGGTCAGCTCTCCTCGTCCTCAAATTATAGGTCCTTCTGTCCTATGTCACCTAGGACATTTCTCTGCAATTGGTTTTGTCATTGTACGATCCAGGAATTCTTTGGTCTTCCTCTGGATGTAAGTCGATGAAGATCCATGGAGATCGCTAGGCCATGTCATCTGGCGGTCTGCGTTCAACGTGCCCGTACCATCTTAACTGTCTTTTTCTTACCAAATTTTAGTGATAGTATTATCAAATTCATATTTTGTAACTAATCAATTATCAGTGGACCATGATTCGAAGTAAAAATAGATGGATCCATTTAGTATTTGGCAAATAACTTGAGAAATTACCTGGGCTGTGCTTCCCCCCTTCATCGTCGAAAGTTATTAGCCGGAAACTATACCTACCTCTTGGAATAACTTATTGAAACTTCCTTTATATTACTAGTTGCATGTAACACATGAGATCCAACTGTCGATAGCGATAGTATGTTTTAGTTGAAGAATATGTACCAAACTATAAACCCATAAATACAAATTATTGAATATTTTCAGATATTTTGTTTTCTATACAACATATGTAGGTATTTATTTATTTATTTATTTATTTAATTTCAATTTACGGTTTGATAACCTTTTACACATACAAGTATACATAATATATTAAAAACAACAGAATTTAAAAAAAAAACAAATAAAAACAAACAAATATACAAAACGAAAATAGAAAATGAATAACAATATAAAAAAGGTGAAAACATGTAAAAATATGTAAAAAATAATGAAAAACATTTAAAAAAAAAATATGTAAAAAATAATGAAAAACATTTAAAAAAAAAATATGTAAAAAAAAAACATGCGAGAAACATTCAAAAATATGTAAAAAAATTAACAAAAAACATGTAAAAATATGTAAAAAAAATAAACAAAATACATGTAAAAAATAATGAAAATCATGTAACAAATATGTAAAAAATATGTAAAAAATAAACAAAAAGCATGCAAAAATATGTAAATAAACAATGAAGAACATGTTAAAAATATGAAAAAAAAAAGTAAACATACATGCAAAAATTAATACAGGAAAAAAGAAATGAGAAAAGTAGTTTAAAAACCGACAAAATAATCTAATGTTTGGTCTCATTAACAAGTGCAGTGTATAGGCAACTTCTATAGATGCCGATGTCAAGATAGGATAGTATGGAGGAAGATCCTTTTTTCCTACCCAGAATATGAAAATAGCATGATGGTATGTATGTATGTTTGGAGATGAAGTATCAAACTATTAAGTCTTCTTACATATTGTGTATAGGCGACTGCCATACAAAATGTATGAAGCGATGTCGTCACTAAATTCAATTTTAAAAAAAAAGGTTAAAAAAAATTGAGATCTTCTACTACAATTTAAATATTTTTTATAGAAAATTAAATTATCTAGTTGGGGTGTTTCGGCTTTTTTCGATAATTGTATAAGTTTTGGAAATATATGCAGTTAAACTCAAATTTATCATAAAAAAAATATTTTTCTTAATAAAAAATGTTTGAGAAACCCTGGAATTTTTTTGAAAAAATCAATTTGAGATTTTTTATTTTTCTATGTTTGTACCAATTTTCAGCGTTCTAGCTTTTATGGTTTCAGAGATATATGGTAAAATAAAATAAAAATTATAAAAATGATAACCCCTGACTGAAACAAAAATTCAAAATTCTGAGTATAAAAGTTTTGTAGGCCTGTAACTTTTTATATATTCTGAAATTTTGGGCTCTGTAAATTGAGCGGATCAAAAGTTATAAGGGGGGACGGACACACACACAGACACACACACACACACACACACACACACACACACACACACACACACACACACACACACACACACACACACACACACACACACACACACACACACACAGACATACACACAGACACACGAAATTTTCTACTCCGAATTCTGAGTAAATCCGTGTATGGAACATATATGCTGCGAAGCCTCTAAGTTGGTGTTTTTTGACTTCAAAGTTGGAAAAGCCGTGAAAAAAGTAGACCTCTGCATACAATTCTCGCGTATCCTGGCTTGAAACATTGTCGATATGTTAAGAGAACAAAGTTCTCCTGAACAAATCGACAGTTGGATGATGATTTGCCCAAGTATTAGTTTGATATATTACAAATGGTCTTTATCGCAGCTGCGAGGTTGGATAATACATTTATGGATCTGACAAAAGATCACATAACACTTATTTTCAACGAACTGCACTGGTTGAAGGGTCCATAACGGGTAGATTATGGGACATGTATGAGGCTCTGGATAATTTGGCTCCACAATATCAACTCAATAACGGTGTCAAAAGAATGTACCATCGAGACAGAAGGGAAAAACTAGACCACCAAGAAGACATTTTTCATTGAGATCGTGTGGATTACAAAGTATAGATTCTTCAGGAATCAATAAGCGGGCTGACTGTGGTCGCAGTTTCAGCGAAATCGGGTCTTAGAATAAATTTTCCTCTGAAACGCGTAAGCTAAGCATTGACACCTTGTTATATAGAGTCAATAATTTAAAGATATATCGCCTTTGGAAAGAAATTCTTGTTACTACATGGCGCCTTCAATTAATAAATTGCTGATTAATTTTCAGTAGAGATCAAAATGTTCCCATTTCATCTGTGAATATTTTATTTATGTGATTGAGAGTTTTAGATTGACTCACGTATGTAAACATAATAAAACGGAATTCAATCCATCATGTTGGTACTTTCGTTCGACAAACTATGTATGTAAAGTTACACAGAGTTGATTGAACTGAACTTATGTTGTAAGATGGGTGTAACGTAAAGTTTACAACTCTGGTTATCAGGAGAGTATGAAAGAGCCAGGATATAATATAATATCATATGAAATGTCAAACTTTATGACTCTTGGTTCGCTTTGATCACACTTTTATAATTCCAAGTTGGTTTGAAGCTTTGCTAAGAAAGAAGAAGGTAGGTAACTATATTCCTAGTTTCTACCTATCCTAGTAGATTCTACTTATTCTATACAAACCATAGTGTGAGATGTGCTGATACAAGTTGACTAAACAAATCATGTCTCCCGCACAGAATATAATATACAGGGTGTGACTTAATGTCTATTTTACCTCAAGTGACACCATCGCGTCCAATTTTATTCTCACCAAGTTAAATAGAAACTGCAATATAAATAAAGTTGCGACATGTCTACTGATATATTTATTTTTAACTTGTGTTCGAGCTTACTGAAAACAACTTAACTAAACTGTTGGATTACAGATATTTTAGTAACTGTACCTAAAGTGACTATTGTAACATGTAACTGTACCAAAATTGCATTGTTGTGTGCACAAAATATGTTTAGTAGTCATATTAATTTGTTTTATTTTTCATTAATTCATTCATACCATCACGGCATATCCCACAATGTGGGGTAACAGCAACAGGTGTGCAGTATCACAACATATCAATCTAGTCTCACCTAACAGGGCACTACATTCAGAGCGGTTGGTGAACCTTATCGCTGAACTATGTGAGATGTTATTGTTGCCTGTTATGTTTTCGATTACCCGGCACTTACGGGACACTCGAAAACAATAATTGAAAATAGTGGACGCACTATTCTAAGCCGGTGCCTCTCAGTTAATTTGGTTACATTAAATACTAGATAAACAAAAAAACATGATCAGAAAACAATTACAAAACTCAGGAAAGAAAGTATTGATGACATTTTTTTACATTATTTTCTAGAGCGTCCTCATTTATTGCCCTGTCTTAGCATCATCTTATTACTAAAATGATGTCTATAATTAAAAGTAAAACACTTTTTTGATTCTACATTTATGCGATAGGCATATTTCTTAGCGATCGCTAAGAAGAATCTGTAATAGGACGATGTATAACAGGGTCAGAAATGAGGACATAAGAAAAGAATGCAAGATAAAGAAAGATGTCATTAATAGAATGAAAGTGAACATATTGAGATGGTTTGGGCAGATGGGGAGAATGAATGAGGAACGCCTGACGAAGAAAATATACATAGCGGACAGGAATGGAATGAGAGGTCGGGGCCGCCCAAGGAAGGGATGGCACGTCCATGTGAACGGTATTGTGAAAGACTTTTGAATGGCAGAAGCATGAATAACAGACGAACATGTATAAGATTATGTATGAATGTCGACGAGGCGATGAATGTGTGTCAATATAGAAATAAGTGGCGTTCGATTCTCTCTGACTACCCCGCGAGGGACATGGTGTGATCGAATGTATGTATGTATGCCTATTTCGCCTTGTTAGGGCATTTACAAGCTTATGACTATTTTGACAATTTTTACTTATATTTATAGATTAAAACTGTGACTAATTATGTAGGAGGTTAATATTATTATTATTATATTACAAAAAATATTCTTTAAAAGAACTCCAAATTCATTAATTTTCTGGTGTGTCCAGCTCTCCATTGTATCAATTTGAAGAATAAATACGTAATTTACAGTTAAAACAAAGGCGTTAATAAAACGTATAATAATATCGAATAAGATACAAAAAAGTCACGCTGTATTTACAATATGGCCACGTGTGTATAAAAGAGCTAACTCACTTATTTTTTTAGAAGTAATAAAGCGACCAGCATTAACACGTGTTGCTCAACAGCCAAGAACGTATAATCTCTAGCACAATGATACCTAGTGGGTTCTTTCATTTACCACAACACAAACAGTCGGGACTATAGATCTTATATGTAAGTAATATGCATGCATATGTTTGAGGGCTACCAACTTGCACGTAATTAAGTTTTTAATTCAACGCCAACATAACAATAGTAGGCATTAATCAACGTTCATAATATATTACATTATACCGTTATTTCCTTCGTGAGGGAGGCAAATAATAATAATAATAAAATAGGCTTAATAAGTTTTTAACTGTTTTTTGAAACTTATTTCACTATTCACTGCTCTTATGGTTGGTGGTAAATTGTTCCACTGAATCGGTGCCCTTACAGCAAAAGCACGTTCGCCGAATTTAGTGTAGAGTGACACCGATTTTTTTTCAGTTAAACGTCCTACGGCAGTTGCTGCAGATCTAAGCCGCGTCCTCCGGTTCGTTAACTGCTGTGGTATACATAACTCCGTTATGTATGATGGAGCTTTTCCATTGACCGCTTTATGCACCATCCAACAGTCTTTAAATAGAATACGCTCCGGAACACGTAACCAATGCAGATCTTTCAGTAGTGGAGTGATGTGATTATATTTTGATGAACACTTAATCAGCCTGGCAGCAGCATTGAAAACTGATTGAAGTCTATCTAGTTGATTCTGGGGTAGACCGGCGTATACAATATTGCAGTAGTCCAGTCTTGATACAACAAGTGTGTTTATTAGCATTCGTGCTGCGTCTATTGGCAAATATTTTCGAACTGATTTTAATTTACGTAGTTGATAGAAACAGCTGCTAACAGTATTGCTGATCTGTGTCTCTAATGATAATTCGGAATCCAGGTGGATTCCAAGTAGCTTTATTGACGTTTTAGGTTTTATATTCCTGCCATTGATTTCAAAGGGTGAACGATCGATTGCATGTTGTTTCCAGTGTGTGTTAATCCAAAGAAATTCTGTTTTTTCAGAGTTTAATGTTAACCTATTTGATGACATCCAAGTGTTTATTGTTGTTATGCACTGCTCTAGTTTGTTTTTTAATGTGAGAATTTCTTCTGTCTTACAAAAAAAAAATAGATTTGTGTATCATCTGCATAAGTATGTGACCACAATCCGAATGATTGATAGAGCACCAAATATTATTTCTATACTTACTCAGTTTTTGAATCACGCCATTTTAATTTATATTGTAATGGACTCGTGAAAGATAGTTTATAAAAACAGTTTATTTTTATTATTTATCTTTTTGTACATAATATAAACAAATATAGGTACTGCACACTGGCGGGCTAATTGCAATTAGGCAATATCTTCCAATTAACCAGGAGGGCAAGTCTGGTCAACCGGCGCAATTAAAACCATCCATGTTAACCCATATCATTGAAATAATTATCTTATGGAGTTCTATAACGTCTTAAGATGTTATAGAACTCCATAAAATAATTATAATAATAATAATAATTAACACTTCCTTACACCCTGCGCCAGTGGCGAGTTTATTGCCATATGGCAATTTCTTCCGACTAACCAGTGTTTCCAGCCCAGAGAAGAAACATTAGCGTGAGAAATGAATTTAAATAATTTTTCGAACCTAGGACGCCCGCACAGAAACCAAACGGCTTACCAACTGTACCACGGCGGCGGTCGGCCATGTATAACCATGATATGGATAAACATGGATTGTTTTTTTAATTTTGTCAATACTGACGGTGTTGAATATGTAGAATTCCATAATAATGGGTATTTGGTCTACATATATATTTTTTCCTGAATACAGGACGACCGTTTCAGCTTATTAGGCCCTTATCAACTGGTAAACATAAAAACTCTGCTTTTTCTTATATACTAAAATTCGGTACCTACATTTTTGCAATTATGAATTGTTCAAAACAGTTGTATTCTAGTTTATGTTGGGAATTACGTCGATGCAGGTGTTTTTAAGTAATGTAAAAACCTACAGTACAGGTTTCAGGAAAAAATATATATGTAGACCAAATCATTTGTTTGATTAAAATAACCATTATTATGGATTGTTTTGATTCCGCCGGTTGAACAGACTTGCCCCCTAGATTAAAAAAATACGACAGTGTGTATGTACATCACCAAAAGAATGAAAGCAAAACAATCAAAGAAAATATATATCACACTAAGATAACACTTAAAACAAAAAAATGAAAATACTACACAGCAAAAAAAAATGTAAGGTTAGGACAAGTAGAGGAAATCGGGATCAGGTGTTCAGGGATAAATATTCCTTCTTTAGTTTTTTCTTGAAAATACTAAGTGAGTTAGACGACGAAATATCTGGACATAGGCTATTCCGTAATCTTGTTGATTGTACATGGAACGATGACCTCAGATATTTTGTATTATGGATAGGGTTAGCGTTAGATAGTGTAGCACCTACCTACGTTCAACAGATCGGAGTCTATGATTGGATAAATAAGTGAATTTGTTTTTGAGGCAAACAATAAACTGATATGTATTTTATTATTGCTGAATATACCTAATAAATAATAGATAATAGACCGATAAATAATAAACAATAGACCGATAAATCGATAGCAGCATTTTCATCGTCTGAAAAATGTAGTTATTTTTGTATAACCTCAATGCAGTACCTATAAAACTTGAAATCAAGTTCTGTCATAAGGTTCTGAATAAAATAATAAAAGTAATAGTTAAATAATCACTAAACTATAAAAGAAGATTTTTTATTAATTCAATTAATTTATTTTTATCATCAGATTTCGAAAAACTACAAATTTTAATAAGAATTTCTTGGTTATTTGACCTTTAACACAAAAATTTATGCTTAGATGTATGAGGATATATATTGTATATTAGCGGACCCGACAGACGTTGTCCTCTCCCTCTCTAAAGCAAATGCATTAGAATTATTATATTCGAAGATACAGAATCCCCTAATAATTACCATATACCATCACGCCATTTCCCTATTTGGGGTAGGCAGAGAGAACCGAACGCCAGACTCCTCTCTCTTGACATACATTCCTCGCTTCATTCACGTCCATACATCGTCTCATACACGCTCTTCTATTGTTCTTACTTCTAACATCTCCATCTTTCAAAATCCCATTTATGTGATCGTGCCAACTCTTTCTTGGCCGACCTCTACTTTTCATTCCTCTTTTATCAGCCTTGTATACTTTTTTTGTCAGACGGTCATCACTCATTCTTTCTATGTGGCCGAATCACCTTAGGGCATTTATTTTCATCTTACTTACGATATTTCTTTCAATCATACATTCTCGTCTAATATCCTCATTTCTTATTCTATCATACATCGTTTTACCACACATTCGTCTTAGTGACCTCATTTCAACCGCGTTAATTCTACTTTCATGCGTCTTCTGCCATGTCCATGTCTCACTAGCATACATTAGAGTCAGTGCGACGATATTATTGTGTACCGCGAGCTTTGCTTGCCTCGAAATAATTGGGTCAGCCATTACCGGTCTTAATGCACCATTCACTCTATTACCTGCCGTCAGGGCCGGATTAACATGTTTTTGCGCCCAGAGCAATATATTTCAAACCGCCCCCCCCCCCCCTCCCAAATGTTTGGAATTTCAATATTATATTATGCAGTATAATTCAATATTATACAGTAAAAATCAATATATTAATATAAACCAAAGAACAAAAATAAATTATAATTCTACCTATTCCTATTCATGTATGTACCGTATCCTGAGAAGTAGGCATTTTAAACTAAAACCTTAGGTCTTACAATTTTTAAAGTATTGGATCATCACATAAACCGTTTTAAGTAAAATATAATTTAAAAGTCCTTTTAACTATCTCAGGTATTATGTAAATAAACTAAACTTAATAACTAATGTTAACACTAAAAATATCATAAAAACTATTTTTAATTAAAAAAAACTCAATATAACTATCAAATTCCAGTAAAAATCACACCAAACTTAAAATAAAAAAAACAAATCGCGATTCTAATTAACACAAAACACTAAATAAGTTCTTGGTATAATAAATACCTACATAAATTAATAGGTATTAATGAAACGAGGTATGCCAATGAATTTTACACAAAACAGCACACGAAATCTCCCATTGATTTCGATACACTTTGCCGACTAGTATTCCATCTAGTTATAGGTATATATTAAAATCTATGGTCTATACTAGACTCGTAAAAAATATGGACACGTGTTAACATTTGACATCAGACAGAAGCGAGAGATAGAAACAATAATATATGAATAATTGAAAGAGTCAGGTGACGAGTCGGCGACCGAGATCAAGGAAATAAGTAAGTATGTCGCTAAAGTCGAAAGGGAAAACTTCACTGAAATTATCATAACATTTCTAAAGAACTTCGTTTCCCTTTTTTAGAAAACCTTGCTATTAGTTGCTGACAGGTTCCGCTTATTTAAACGGCTTATGTAGTTTCATTAACAAGCAATAAGAGTTCTTAGTATAATGTATAATTAAAGTTACTGTGGCGTGTAGCATCTGGAATGTTTTCAAACACGCCGCTATCATCTCATATGAAATTCATTATGAAGCGCCCGGGCGACTTCAGACAGGGGGCGCTGGCTTCATTATGTAGATAATTTAACACTTTAGCAAGTAAATTATTACAATGATTATTTTGTGTGTGTGTGTGTGTGTGTGTGTGTGTGTGTGAATCGACTGTCGAGCAGTTGTTAGTATTTAGTAGGTATATATATATATGTTTACGAATAACACGGTAATAGACGGACAAGATATTAACACCGCAGAATTTTATCATACACACCATCACGCCGTGTCCCTTTCGGGGAAGGCAGAGAGAACCGAGTGCCATACCTGGGAAATTTTTGATTTATATAATTAACATTTTAGGATTTTAAGCGCCCTTTTTAGACAAGCGCCCTGTTTTCTTGTTCCGGGTTGTTCTATGATTTATCCGGCCCTGCCTGCCGTTACTCTCCTTTCAATATCTTTTTCCAATCTTCCATCACGCTGAAACAGCCCCTAATAATTGATTATATTATTTGAGTTGGATATTTAGAAGTTTGGAGAAAGAATAATCTTGGTCCATTTTGAATATTGTCCAGTTATCATTTAAAAAAATTAAAAATGCCATAAGAGTATTTATATGTCTTTCAAACAAAATCTATATTTATAACCTTATTTTATAATACGAAGGTGTACATTTTTTCACTATAGAAAATTCTCTCTAATATACGTTTGTTGTTTGAACTTGACGTTTCAATCACACATTATATATTTATAACCTCACTTTACAATACGGATGTTTTTAAAATTTGGCTATCAAGAACAGAATATTATATCACAATATAATAATATCACAGGATAATGTAATGATTATAATATACATAAAACTAAGTAATTTAATATATGTAATATTCATAAATTAATTTAAATATTTAAACGGAAATATTACGAAACATTACATTGAGATAACTTTGATATATCTACTTACCTATCGTCATAATACCACTTAATTAAACAGAATATACTTGTAAAAAAAACTAAATAGCTTTATACCTACAATAATAATAAGAAAATATACAAACAACTTAATAATTTCATGAAATATTAAAAATATGAAAACAAATACATCAAGTTTTAATGTCATAACCAACATTGCATAATATTATGACATATTGGAAGCCAATGTTCCCACTATTCAAAATGCGTATTCCGAAAATATTTATAACGATTCCCATTTTTATTATTCTTTTATAAAATTCCTTTTTGTGAATCTAATCCATTCAGAGACTAACATAAATACACACAAAAAGTTTCATCAAAATCTGTTCAGCCGTTTAGGAGGAGTTCAGTGACATACACACGTACGGAAGAATTATATTTATTTTTATTTATTTATTTAATTTCAATTTACGGTTTGATAACCTTTTACACATACAAGTATACATAATATATTAAAAACAACAGAATTTAAAAAAAAAACAAATAAAAACAAACAAATATACAAAACGAAAATAAAAAATGAATAACAATATAAAACAGGTGAAAACATGTAAAAATATGTAAAAAATAATGAAAAACATTTAAAAAAAAAAAAAAAAATATGTAAAAAAAAAAACATGCGAGAAACATTCAAAAATATGTAAAAAAATAAACAAAAAACATGTAAAAATATGTAAAAAAAATAAACAAAATACATGTAAAAAATAATGAAAATCATGTAACAAATATGTAAAAAATATGTAAAAAATAAACAAAAAGCATGCAAAAATATGTAAATAAACAATGAAGAACATGTTAAAAATATGAAAAAAAAGTAAACATACATGCAAAAATTAATACAGGAAAAAAGAAATGAGAAAAGTAGTTTAAAAACCGACAAAATAATCTAATGTTTGGTCTCATTAACAAGTGCAGTGTATAGGCAACTTCTATAGATGCCGATCGAGTCATTAAATATATCTGTGTATTGTGCATACTGGTTCCCCAAACTATGCAGTCTTTGCAAGGTTGAATTAGCCCGGTATACGCTAGTGTTAGTATGACAATAAAATGGCGCGGTACTGCGTGTGACCAGGGACGGCACCCGCAAATTTATAGCACTGAGCAAGTAAGGGGTGTCAGTATGCGAGTTTAATATTTTAAATAAAAATAACAGATCTGCTAAAATTCTTCTCTGTGACAGTGGCAATAAATTGGTTAGCTTCATAAGACTGTTATAATTTATATAATCAATCGGTATTCCAAGTTTAAAATTAATAAACCTAAGAAATTTTCTCTGAACTTTTTCCAAAGTATTAATATGAATAGAATAACAAGGAGACCAAACAGTGGAATTATATTCAAGGTGGCTTCTAACAAGAGTTTTATATAATAAAGACAAAGTAAAAATATTAGTGAAAGCATTTGATACTCGCAATACAAATCCAAGCATCTGTAGAGCTCTGTCATGAATGTTGTTGATGTGTTTTATAAACGAGAGTTTTGATATATATATATATATATATATATATATATATATATATATATATATATATATATATATATATATATATATATATATATATATATATATATATATATATATATATATATATATATATATATATATATATATATATATATATATATATATATATATATATATATATATATATATATATATATATATATATATATATAAAGATGTACAATGTACATATTAATTCTTAAAAAATAAAGCAAAACTGTAGAGCTACTCATGAAGTTGATTAACATAAGTTTATCAGTCTCAGACTTTAGAAAAATTCGAGCTTTAAATTAATTAAATAGGTACCTACTTGTATAAATTTATACAAAAAATTATGATAATTTTATATTAAACGTTGATTTTTTATGATCAAATGTAGAGAAAGATTACAATTAAATTATGATCGAGTACTGATTTATCATTTTTAAGATTAAGGCTAGATAAGCGGGTATTAAGAATGTGTTATCTATATATACCTACCTATTAAAATGGATTTACGTATATTTGTATGTGTCCGATGAACTCCCAAACCAACCATCCGCTTACGAACCTTTGGGAATTTGTTCAGCTCATTCAGGAGAATGTTTATGCAGTATAATTTATTTATCCAATATATAAAAAATATAATTGAAAAAAAAAAGTTGGTATTGAATTGATACTTAGTGGGTTTGTTCAGCAAAAATCCTATATACCCACACATAAAATGGTATATTATATAAAACTGGAATAATGTTAAAGGTTCAAGTACCTATATTTGAATAATTAAATAAAATTTAAATGAATGAATGAATAGGGACGGAAGGGACTGTAGGGATGGAAGGGAAAAAAATACGGAATTACAATTAACGAATCTAGATAAGAATGTTATATTATAAAAAGGAAACATACCAAACAACCATTTTTATATTTGGAGGTAAATAATTAAACAGGCAGGACAACGTCTGCCGGGTTTTACTAGTATAAATATCAACAAAAAGCGCAAAAATCAGAACATAATTAAGCAATTTAATTCAATAATGATTTTATTGATTCGTCTTTATAACAGTAGAAAATAAAATTCATTTCCATCGGCCAGCGCTCCCTAGACCTACTATCGGTCAACCCGCTCCGCTGCTAACGCATTCTTAATTCGAATCAAGTCGAGTCGGCTGTCTCCGTCGTCTGTCGGCGCGGCTCGGCTAACTCCGGTAGAGATCGACACCACTCGGCCGCCTTCCGCCGGCACGCGCTGATATCAGCTGATGTCTGCCTGATCGCTCGTAATGTCGCTCACAATATATACGCGGAATTGTGACGATATTATTTATCATAACAATACCAAATATTATTATTATTTATTTATTCTTTGATTTTTTGTTTACACGTACAAAACTCGATGAATTGTGGTAACGAAGCAATTAGAATGACATTACATCGCACCTAATTGATTTGAAAACGTAATTTTAAGATGGCCATATAATTTTAAGTATTTTCCTTACCACTGTATGAAGAATTTATTGATACGTAAATAAAAAATATCATAAGTATTTTGTATAGTCAATATTCTTCACACAATTTAAAATTTAGAATTAAATTCCAAAAAAAATATTTAAAATATTTATTTTCTTTTTTACAGCATTTTTAAAATTACTCTATATCTACAGGAATGTCGTAGAGAATAAATATTTTATGCGATTGTAGAGTGCCGTAAAATCAATGTGAATGATGCATAAAATTTTATCACTTCAAGTCAGTTTTGTTCCTAAAATGCAAAAAAAAAACATCAGAGGGGCAAGTCTGGTTCAACCCTCACGATTACCCATATCATGGATATAATTATTATATGGAGTTCTATAATATCTTTAGATGTCATAGAACTCCATATGATAATTATATCCATGATATGGGTAATCGTGAGGGTTTTGAGTTTGCCGGTCGGACCAGACTTGCCCCCAGATACCTATTGTGTTTTCTACATTTTAATAATGTATAAACGCTTTTGAATGCACACTAAAGTTAACCTTACTAATATGTAACTTCATAGTGCATTAGGCGGTTTTAATATAACTCATCTTGTTTTCAGTCACTAGATTTAGCTTTATATGCACTCTTGATTCCCTGACCTTCATCCAATGATCCAACCATCACAGTTTGATCTGCCAACGTTAAGTTTACTTTGGAGCTTTGTGTGAAGAATCTTTTTTGGTATTCTACCCATGATTCATTCATACCATTACGAAATATCCCATTATATGCCATCTTAATTTAATGAGTATGACTTAGAGTTTAAAAGAGATGGTTGATAATCACGAAAAAAACAAGTTTCCTTGTCTTAGTTTATCTGAGGTCTATATCCCCCTCTGACAGCTGATGTAGTTATGTAATCTCCCAGTCATTCGAACCTTGGTTATTGTCGCAGTCAGCTGTTCATACATAGTTTTGGTTATAATTATCAACCACGTAACATGCTTTTCAAGGTGCTCAAATTATAACTTAACAATGCAAGTTAAACATGCTGGTTTTTTTTTTAAATATTACGCATTATGCAACTCCGCTATGAGGCAACAACCACAATGGCCTTGCTTCGGAGACGATCCTGCCTTTTCTGGAGAGTTCGAGAAACCCACGAATATGAAATTCATTCATCTCTCAAACTGTTCAATAACAAATATCAATACTTACCTATTGTTAAATATCTCACAAGTGTTATTCGTTTAGTAGGTACAGTACCAAGAGAGTTTTATTGGCGAACGAACCCAAAATAAGTATAAAAAGAATGATTAATTCATATAAGACATTTTTGTTCAAAAATAATATATATTATATTGAAAATATTATATAAATACCAGTTTGTTAGGTATCTGACTGCTGACCCAAAGGTTCCCGGGTTCGATTCACGGTGGAAACATAGTTAATTTTGGTTTACTTGTTATTGGGTGCGTGATAAATTAATATTTGACAGTGTACCTACCTGTTAGTCCGCGAGGAAATAAAATAAAATAATACATTCATACATACCATCACGCCATGTCCCTCACGGGGTAGGCAGAGAGAACCGAACGCCACATTTTTCTATCTTGACACACATTCATCGCCTCATCAACATTCATACACGTTCGTCTATTAAGATATCGTTTACATGGTCGTGACATCCTTTTCTTGGGCGCCCCCGACCTCTTATTCCATTCCTGTCAGCTTTGTATATTTTCTTCGTAAGGCGTTCTTCATATATTCTCTCCATGTGGCCAAACCATCTCTAAAATAAAATAAAATAAAATAAAATAAAATAAAATAAAATAAAATAAAATAAAATAAAATAAAATAAAATAAAATAAAATAAAATAAAATAAAATAAAATAAAATAAAATAAAATAAAATAAAATAAAATAAAATAAAATAAAATAAAATAAAATAAAATAAAATAAAATAAAATAAAATAAAATAAAATAAAATAAAATAAAATAAAATAAAATAAAATAAAATAAAATAAAATAAAATAAAATAAAATAAAATAAAATAAAATAAATTAAATTAAAATGAAACGAAACGAAACGAAACATAATAAAATTAGATTAAATAAAAAAAATAGACTCGAATGGAATGGAATGTAATGGAATGGGATAGAATGGAATGGAATAGAATAAAAAAAACAACATTTGAATAGGAAGGAATAGTAAAATTTGAAGAGTAATGACAGAATTGGATGGGAGTATTGATAATGTCAATTCTACTCTATGATATTTCATATATCTATGGTATATGTGATTACTAATGGTTGCTCTGTATCAAAAGTGTCATAAAAGAAAATGTGTATTACTAAAAACCTAGAATATTGACATATCGCTACAATTATTAATTTAATTCATGTACCTTCAATAATGCGTAGAATGGCGAGTTTATTGCCATAACTCAATCAATGCCTTGGAAGGTTTATAAAATTTATATAAAAATAACAAATACGTAGCATTTAAATATTTACTCACAGCAACAAAAAAGGAGGGAGATGAGGTTGTGGGAGGAGAGAAAAGGACTGTCAATTAGGTCCTTCTGTGACTTCTGTCCTATACTATTTCACATTGGCCATGTCTTTGTAGTTGGTTGCATCATTGAACAATCCAAGAATTATTTGGTCATACTCTGAATGTCGAGGAAGATCCCTGAAGATTATAATATAGTTTACAATATGATCTGGTTGTCTGCGTCCAACGTCTAAAGAAAAACTCTTTAATAATATGTATCTAATAGTGTGAAATCGAATCGTACCTCTCATCTGATAATGAAGAGTAAATATATTTATATACCTACTGAATATAATAATTCATGTAATATTTATATTTCAATTAATATAATTATTTATTACAAACAATATCACTATAATATATTAAGAGGACAAAGCGATATAAGAGCCATTTACATACATATATTTATAACGACACTTAGATTGTCTACACTCTACAACACGCTTAACTATGACCATAATAAACACAACAGCTCTTAGTAAAGAATAATTTCATAAAAAAAGACAACATTTATTGTGAACTACTAAATTAACACTTGTTTATCAATCAGATTCTTTTTACTCTGTCATTTAATTTAATAGCTCGTTAGTAATTTTCTCGAAAACATCAGCCAGCGTTTGAAGTCAAACACAGACACCGCAAAGGCGAAAATTTTACTAGTAAAATGAAACCGGTCTGCAAAAAATACAAAGTAAATTGAGCATGTTTGAATTTGTCTTTGTATTCTTTATCATCCTTTTCATTGTGTGTTGTTTGTAGTCGTGTGGACACAGTATTATAACTTGTTTGTTGTATTCTTTAGTGTATATTTATTACCATACCACACATCGGAATTAGTTGAATAGGGGAAAGTTCAACGCGATTCGGATGGAAAATTGAACGCTTCGAGTAAAAAAGCCTTATCATTATATTAATTCATATGTTTTACTTCTAATATTGATTTGGTTTTCTGATTCTGTGGCTGCGTGCTGTATGGTCTACTTATAAATTGTCGCTCAAAACATGCGTTATAAAAAATGCTGTAGCTATAACATACATTATAATATAATTTGAACGGTAAACGACGTTATATGACAAAAATGATGAAGATAAGAATATTTGGTTAGAAGATAGAATAGAAAAAAAGAAAGACCTATTCTTGTGAATCCTTAATATCTTGATCAATCCTTAGTTCTTTTTTTTATCTATGGTGATAAATCCGAGAAGAACACATTTACAGAAGTTTTTAAATGGATAAAATCGTTTAAGTATAAATGTTCTGTGGGTAGTATAATACTATAATACTTGGAACAGCCATTTTAAAATCAGCCCAGGTAAAATGTATGCCATTCAATCAAAACAATTTTATAAATAAAAATATTCATTCATTCAATCATGGCATATACCACAACGTGGCGTCACCAGCGACTGGTGTGCGGGTGTGCATTAACTAATAAAAGTGAGCACGACAATGTGTGTATACCCACATACCAGCTGCGTGACGAACCTCATTCTTGAACTTTGTAAAATGTTATTATTATAGTTGGATAACTTGTATAGCGCCGTTTTCGTGGAAAATCACCTCAAGGGCCTTACATTAAATTAATTAAATTAAACATTAAATTGATACACAATTAAATTAACAATAAGTTAAAATTAAACTAAACATTAAATTATATTGCCTGTTGTATTTTTCGACTCTTACGGTGCACCTGAAACAATTTTAACTGGAAATTGTGGAATCACTATTCAAAGCCGGTGTCTCACGGCAAAAATAACCCTAAAAAATAAAAAAAACTGCATTTTAATCTAATTTCATTACTTACCTACCTTACGATTTTTTTGTCAATTGTTTTTTATGGTATGTAATGTTTTGTATCTAAAAACATCTTAAAAGATGTAGTGCACTGCGCAGATCCCAAATTTGTGTTCTTTGGTCGTTGTGCAAACCTCTAATCTGAAATTTTTCAAGATAATTGCTGATAATAAAGTTGCCGATAATGAAAGTCGTATGAAGATATTTATTTGATCTGCATCAGCTCTCAAATCACCTTTGTCACTTGAAGTTTTCTTATTTCAATGCGTCAAAGTGAAAAATGTCAGCTCTTTGATATTGGCAACTTTACCGTATACTCAGAAATATTTAATTTATTTTCATAATAATTATGTTTCCCCATTATTCACTATCCATGTATTGTATTTTTCTAACTTTTCATCCGTTTTTATCTAGTTTATTAAAGTAATCATTGTCAGCTGTTTCTGTATTGCAAATAAACTCAACACATTTTATAAAACGAGGAACAAAATTAACTGATTCTTCTCTGTCATTCACCCTCGAACAATTTCAATGCACACGAAAGGGACGGAAAATTCTCCGTTCTATATTTTCTCGTTGCACGCAACGTTCGCGACCAACACAGAAAAGTAACAAGCAATAACTCAATAGTTAAAAATATATTTCATTTGAATCATGTATTTGTGATTGTATTGAAATGAACGATTCTTTTTTATTAACGGTCGTATTTTAACGTTGAATGTTAGCCGAGTGTGGAGGTCAGGTAGACCGAGTAAACAAAGCCAATACAAAAATGTCGTTTTCTTATTGAGTTGTGTGACGTGAGTACTATAGAAACAGTTAGACCTTTTGGTTCATTTGTCTTGTTTTGACGTCGCGTTCTTGCCGATCGGGGTCGTCAGGTGTTGGCGCACGAGCTCTTGAACCTGTTTACGATGACGCGTTTCCGAAGATCGGCGGAAATTGCCGATTTGGACACAAAGAAATTCCCTAAAATCATAAAATATGCGTTGACTGACCCATTTATGCTCACTCTCGTATATACTATTTTAAATGAGATACCTAATTTCCGATTAATTTTATTTATTCAAATTCAGAACATTACAATGTTGCCATTTTGAAGGTGAATTGATTATTTTCCGTATTCCGTGTTCTTCGTACGTATTCGCTCACAAAGCAGAGAAAATACGATTACATGATTTAAAAACGGAAATATTTTTCCCGCGCATTCTGAAATCGAATTACGTATTATTTTATACCTAACCTAAATCATAGTTTGTGTCTTTATGCTTGCTTTTGCTTCGCCCCCCTTCTCAGCTAAAAGATCAAAATGTTTGGCTAGAACTTTAGCTACTTTGATAATAAATATCTACTAGTTGCATGTAACACATGAGATCCAACTGTCGATAGCGATAGTATGTATAGTTGAAGAATATGTACCAAACTATAAACCCATAGATACAAATTATTGAATATTTTCAGATATTTTGTTTTCTATACAACATATGTAGGTATGTATGTCAAGATAGGATAGTATGGAGGAAGATCCTTTTTCCTACCCAGAATATGCAAATAGCATGATGGTATGTATGTATGTTTGGAGATGAAGTATCAAACTATTAAGTCTTCTTACATATTGTGTATAGGCGACTGCCATACAAAATGTATGAAGCGA
The DNA here is from genome assembly GCA_963576475.1 of Molanna angustata. NCBI lineage: Eukaryota > Metazoa > Arthropoda > Insecta > Trichoptera > Molannidae > Molanna > Molanna angustata. The sequence continues at coordinate 29,498,762 of OY754982.1, forward strand.
TGTCGTCACTAAATTCAATTTTTAAAAAAATTGTTAAAAAAAAATTGAGATCTTCTACTACAATGCTGATATTTTTTATAGAAAATTAAATTATCTAGTTGGGGTGTTTCGGCTTTTTTCGATAATTGTAAAAGTTTTGGAAATATAGGCAGTTAAACTCATAAATTTATCATAAAAAAAATATTTTTCTTAATAAAAAATGTTTGAGAAACCCTGGAATTTTTTTGAAAAAACTAATTTGAGATTTTGTATTTGTCTATGTTTGTACCAATTTTCAGCGTTCTACCGTTTATGGTTTCAGAGATATATGGAATAATAAAATAAAAATTCAAAAGTTGATAACCCCTGACTGAAACAAAAATTCAAAATTCCGAGTATAAAAGTTTTGTAGGCCTGTAACTGTTTATATATTCTGAAATTTTAGGCTCTGTAAATTGAGCGGATCAAAAGTTATAAGGGGGGGACGGACACACAGACACACACACACACACAGACACACACACACACACACACACAGACACACGAAATGTTCTACTCCGAATTCTGAGTAAATCCGTGTATGGAACATATATGCTGCGAAGCCTCTAAGTTGGTGTTTTTTGACTTCAAAGTTGGAAAAGCCGTGAAAAAAGTAGACCTCTCCATACAATTCTCGCGTATTCTGGCTTGATACATTGTCGATATGTTAAGAGAACAAAGTTCTCCTGAACAAATCGACAGTTGGATAAATCATGTTTTAAAATATCTTTACGTTATACCTATTAACGCTCTATTAATTTTTATGTGAGCCCTTCAGTGATTATGTGGCTTTACCTTATATTCCAACTGTCGATTTGTTCAGGAGAACTTTGTTCTCTTAACATATCGACAATGTATCAAGCCAGAATACGCGAGAATTGTATGGAGAGGTCTACTTTTTTCATGGATTTTCCAACTTTGAAGTCAAAAAACACCAACTTAGAGGCTTCGCAGCATATATGTTCCATACACGGATTTACTCAGAATTCGGAGTAGAACATTTCGTGTGTCTGTGTGTGTGTGTGTGTCTGTGTGTGTGTCTGTGTGTCTGTGTGTGTGTCTGTGTGTCCGTCCCCCCCGTATAACTTTTGATCCGCTCAATTTACAGAGCCTAAAATTTCAGAATATATAAACAGTTACAGGCCTACAAAACTTTTATACTCGGAATTTTGAATTTTTGTTTCAGTCAGGGGTTATCAACTTTTGAATTTTTATTTTATTTTTCCATATATCTCAGAAACCATAAACGGTAGAACGCTGAAAATTGGTACAAACATAGACAAATACAAAATCTCAAATTAGTTTTTTCAAAAAAATTCCAGGGTTTCTCAAACATTTTTTATTAAGAAAAATATTTTTTTTATGATAAATTTATGAGTTTAACTGCCTATATTTCCAAAACTTTTACAATTATCGAAAAAAGCCGAAACACCCCAACTAGATAATTTAATTTTCTATAAAAAATATTAACATTGTAGTAGAAGATCTCAATTTTTTTTTAACAATTTTTTTAAAAATTGAATTTAGTGACGACATCGCTTCATACATTTTGTATGGCAGTCGCCTATACACAATATGTAAGAAGACTTAATAGTTTGATACTTCATCTCCAAACATACATACATACCATCATGCTATTTGCATATTCTGGGTAGGAAAAAGGATCTTCCTCCATACTATCCTATCTTGACATACATACCTACATATGTTGTATAGAAAACAAAATATCTGAAAATATTCAATAATTTGTATCTATGGGTTTATAGTTTGGTACATATTCTTCAACTATACATACTATCGCTATCGACAGTTGGATCTCATGTGTTACATGCAACTAGTTTATGATAAATTTATGAGTTAAACTGCCTATATTTTCATTTTTTTTTAAATATCGAAAAAAGCCGAAACACCCCAACTAGATAATCCAACTGTCGATTTGTTCAGGAGAACTTTGTTCTCTTAACATATCGACAATGTATCAAGCCAGAATACGCGAGAATTGTATGGAGAGGTCTACTTTTTTCATGGATTTTCCAACTTTGAAGTCAAAAAACACCAACTTAGAGGCTTCGCAGCATATATGTTCCATACACGGATTTACTCAGAATTCGGAGTAGAACATTTCGTGTGTCTGTGTGTGTGTGTGTCTGTGTGTGTGTCTGTGTGTGTGTGTGTCTGTGTGTGTGTCTGTGTGTGTGTCTGTGTGTCCGTCCCCCCCTTATAACTTTTGATCCGCTCAATTTACAGAGCCTAAAATTTCAGAATATATAAACAGTTACAGGCCTACAAAACTTTTATACTCGGAATTTTGAATTTTTGTTTCAGTCAGGGGTTATCAACTTTTGAATTTTTATTTTATTTTTCCATATATCTCAGAAATCATAAACGGTAGAACGCTGAAAATTGGTACAAACATAGACAAATACAAAATCTCAAATTAGTTTTTTCAAAAAAATTCCAGGGTTTCTCAAACATTTTTTATTAAGAAAAATATTTTTTTTATGATAAATTTATGAGTTTAACTGCCTATATTTCCAAAACTTTTACAATTATCGAAAAAAGCCGAAACACCCCAACTAGATAATTTAATTTTCTATAAAAAATATTAAAATTGTAGTAGAAGATCTCAATTTTTTTTTAACAATTTTTTTAAAAATTGAATTTAGTGACGACATCGCTTCATACATTTTGTATGGCAGTCGCCTATACACAATATGTAAGAAGACTTAATAGTTTGATACTTCATCTCCAAACATACATACATACCATCATGCTATTTGCATATTCTGGGTAGGAAAAAGGATCTTCCTCCATACTATCCTATCTTGACATACATACCTACATATGTTGTATAGAAAACAAAATATCTGAAAATATTCAATAATTTGTATCTATGGGTTTATAGTTTGGTACATATTCTTCAACTATACATACTATCGCTATCGACAGTTGGATCTCATGTGTTACATGCAACTAGTTTATGATAAATTTATGAGTTAAACTGCCTATATTTTCATTTTTTTTTAAATATCGAAAAAAGCCGAAACACCCCAACTAGATAATCCAACTGTCGATTTGTTCAGGAGAACTTTGTTCTCTTAACATATCGACAATGTATCAAGCCAGAATACGCGAGAATTGTATGGAGAGGTCTACTTTTTTCATGGATTTTCCAACTTTGAAGTCAAAAAACACCAACTTAGAGGCTTCGCAGCATATATGTTCCATACACGGATTTACTCAGAATTCGGAGTAGAACATTTCGTGTGTCTGTGTGTGTGTGTGTCTGTGTGTGTGTCTGTGTGTGTGTGTGTCTGTGTGTGTGTCTGTGTGTGTGTCTGTGTGTCCGTCCCCCCCTTATAACTTTTGATCCGCTCAATTTACAGAGCCTAAAATTTCAGAATATATAAACAGTTACAGGCCTACAAAACTTTTATACTCGGAATTTTGAATTTTTGTTTCAGTCAGGGGTTATCAACTTTTGAATTTTTATTTTATTTTTCCATATATCTCAGAAATCATAAACGGTAGAACGCTGAAAATTGGTACAAACATAGACAAATACAAAATCTCAAATTAGTTTTTTCAAAAAAATTCCAGGGTTTCTCAAACATTTTTTATTAAGAAAAATATTTTTTTTATGATAAATTTATGAGTTTAACTGCCTATATTTCCAAAACTTTTACAATTATCGAAAAAAGCCGAAACACCCCAACTAGATAATTTAATTTTCTATAAAAAATATTAAAATTGTAGTAGAAGATCTCAATTTTTTTTTAACAATTTTTTTAAAAATTGAATTTAGTGACGACATCGCTTCATACATTTTGTATGGCAGTCGCCTATACACAATATGTAAGAAGACTTAATAGTTTGTTACTTCATCTCCAAACATACATACATACCATCATGCAATTTGCATATTCTGGGTAGGAAAAAGGATCTTCTTCCATACTATCCTATCTTGACATACATACCTACATATGTTGTATAGAAAACAAAATATCTGAAAATATTCAATAATTTGTATCTATGGGTTTATAGTTTGGTACATATTCTTCAACTATACATACTATCGCTATCGACAGTTGGATCTCATGTGTTACATGCAACTAGTCCAACTGTCGATTTGTTCAGGAGAACTTTGTTCTCTTAACATATCGACAATGTATCAAGCCAGAATACGCGAGAATTGTATGGAGAGGTCTACTTTTTTCATGGATTTTCCAACTTTGAAGTCAAAAAACACCAACTTAGAGGCTTCGCAGCATATATGTTCCTTACACGGATTTACTCAGAATTCGGAGTAGAACATTTCGTGTGTCTGTGTGTGTGTGTGTCTGTGTGTGTGTCTGTGTGTCTGTGTGTGTGTCTGTGGGTCTGTGTGTGTGTGTGTCTGTGTGTCCGTCCCCCCCTTATAACTTTTGATCCGCTCAATTTACAGAGCCTAAAATTTCAGAATATATAAACAGTTACAGGCCTACAAAACTTTTATACTCGGAATTTTGAATTTTTGTTTCAGTCAGGGGTTATCAACTTTTGAATTTTTATTTTATTTTTCCATATATCTCAGAAACCATAAACGGTAGAACGCTGAAAATTGGTACAAACATAGACAAATACAAAATCTCAAATTAGTTTTTTCAAAAAAATTCCAGGGTTTCTCAAACATTTTTTATTAAGAAAAATATTTTTTTTATGATAAATTTATGAGTTTAACTGCCTATATTTCCAAAACTTTTACAATTATCGAAAAAAGCCGAAACACCCCAACTAGATAATTTAATTTTCTATAAAAAATATTAACATTGTAGTAGAAGATCTCAATTTTTTTTTAAATTTTTTTTTAAAAATTGAATTTAGTGACGACATCGCTTCATACATTTTGTATGGCAGTCGCCTATACACAATATGTAAGAAGACTTAATAGTTTGTTACTTCATCTCCAAACATACATACATACCATCATGCAATTTGCATATTCTGGGTAGGAAAAAGGATCTTCTTCCATACTATCCTATCTTGACATACATACCTACATATGTTGTATAGAAAACAAAATATCTGAAAATATTCAATAATTTGTATCTATGGGTTTATAGTTTGGTACATATTCTTCAACTATACATACTATCGCTATCGACAGTTGGATCTCATGTGTTACATGCAACTAGTTTAATTTTCCAACTGTCGATTTGTTCAGGAGAACTTTGTTCTCTTAACATATCGACAATGTATCAAGCCAGAATACGCGAGAATTGTATGGAGAGGTCTACTTTTTTCATGGATTTTCCAACTTTGAAGTCAAAAAACACCAACTTAGAGGCTTCGCAGCATATATGTTCCATACACGGATTTACTCAGAATTCGGAGTAGAACATTTCGTGTGTCTGTGTGTGTGTGTGTCTGTGTGTGTGTGTGTCTGTGTGTCTGTGTGTGTGTCTGTGTGTCCGTCCCCCCCTTATAACTTTTGATCCGCTCAATTTACAGAGCCTAAAATTTCAGAATATATAAACAGTTACAGGCCTACAAAACTTTTATACTCGGAATTTTGAATTTTTGTTTCAGTCAGGGGTTATCAACTTTTGAATTTTTATTTTATTTTTCCATATATCTCAGAAACCATAAACGGTAGAACGCTGAAAATTGGTACAAACATAGACAAATACAAAATCTCAAATTAGTTTTTTCAAAAAAATTCCAGGGTTTCTCAAACATTTTTTATTAAGAAAAATATTTTTTTTATGATAAATTTATGAGTTTAACTGCCTATATTTCCAAAACTTTTACAATTATCGAAAAAAGCCGAAACACCCCAACTAGATAATTTAATTTTCTATAAAAAATATTAACATTGTAGTAGAAGATCTCAATTTTTTTTTAACAATTTTTTTAAAAATTGAATTTAGTGACGACATCGCTTCATACATTTTGTATGGCAGTCGCCTATACACAATATGTAAGAAGACTTAATAGTTTGTTACTTCATCTCCAAACATACATACATACCATCATGCAATTTGCATATTCTGGGTAGGAAAAAGGATCTTCTTCCATACTATCCTATCTTGACATACATACCTACATATGTTGTATAGAAAACAAAATATCTGAAAATATTCAATAATTTGTATCTATGGGTTTATAGTTTGGTACATATTCTTCAACTATAAATACTATCGCTATCGACAGTTGGATCTCATGTGTTACATGCAACTAGTCTATAAAAAATATCAACATGGTATTAGCACATCTCAAACTTTTTTTAACAATTTTTATAAAAATTGAATGTAGTGACGACATTGCTTCATACAATTTGTACGGCAGTCGCCTATACACATCCGGGTAGGAAAACAGGACTGACCTCCATACTGTCCTATCTTGACATACATACCAACATGTGTTAAAATTTTCAATAATTTGGATTTATGGGTTTATAGTTTGATTCTTATCCAACTGTCGATTTGTTCAGGAGAACTTTGTTCGAAATGTATGGAGAGGTCTACTTTTTTCACGGCTTTTCCAACTTTGAAGTAAAAAAACACCAACTTAGAGGCTTCGCAGCATATATGTTCCATACACGGATTTACTCAGAATTCGGAGTAGAACATTTCGTGTGTCTGTGTGTGTGTGTGTCTGTGTGTGTGTCCGTCCCCCCCTTATAACTTTTGATCCGCTCAATTTACAGAGCCCAAAATTTCAGAATATATAAACAGTTATAGGCCTACAAAACTTTTATACTCAGAATTTTGAATTTTTGTTTCAGTCAGGGGTTATCAACTTTTGAATTTTTACTTTATTTTTCCATATATCTCAGAAACCATAAAAGCTAGAACGCTGAAAATTGGTATAAACATAGAAAAATACAAATCCAAATATTTTAAAAATATCGAAAAAAGCCGAAACACCCCAACTAGATAATTTAATTTTCTATAAAAAATATTTAAATTGTAGTAGAAGATTCAATTTTTTTTAACCTTTTTTTTTTAAATTGAATTTAGTGACGACATCGCTTCATACATTTTGTATGGCAGTCGCCTATACACAATATGTAAGAAGACTTAATAGTTTGATACTTCATCTCCAAACATACATACATACCATCATGCTATTTTCATATTCTGGGTAGGAAAAAAGGATCTTCCTCCATACTATCCTATCTTGACATACATACCTACATATGTTGTATAGAAAACAAAATATCTGAAAATATTCAATAATTTGTATTTATGGGTTTATAGTTTGGGACATATTCTTCAACTATACATACTATCGCTATCGACAGTTGGATCTCATGTGTTACATGCAACTAGTTCTTCAACTATACATACTATCGCTATCGACAGTTGGATCTCATGTGTTACATGCAACTAGTCTTATTCTTTTGTATTCTTGCAGTTATTTTTTTCTTATTATTATTATATGTGTGTGGTGATTTGTTAAAATTCATAGCGAAGATATCTATTAACGTGGCAACACTCATCTATAGAACATTCTAAAATAATCGTAAAAATATAAATAGTCGTTTTTTTCTCTAATGTGTTTGATATTAATTACCTAATATATAATACTTAGTCTATAATTGGCTCTATTTATATGTAATTATTTATAAAAAAGTGTACATAGCTGTTGACTGTTAATAAAAATAAAATATATTTTAGATTCTATTACGCCATGTTCGTAACGGGGTAGGTAGAGAGAACCGAGAGTCGTACTTCCCTATTCCTGCACCTGTTCATGGCCTCCCTTACATCATGTCATACTTTGCTCGTCAATCGCTCAGGCTTCTTATGCATTATATTTTTAAGTAAGCTAATCAAAATCGTTAATCTTTGATTCTATGAAAATAAAAAATGTAAAAACCGTATTATCGAATAATTGTTTGTTTTTATTTTACACTATTATTATAGGTGATGGCTTTGGGGGCTTACGGAGAAGGATCTGGAAGGGTCTTCCTCAAGGTTCTGTTTTAAGCCCTGTACAGATAGGTCATCATTGAGATGATTTGGCCACTTGGGAAGAATGAACGAAGAACGCCTGACGAAGAAAATATACAAAGCTGACAGGAACGAAATAAAAGGTCGGGGGCGCCCTAGAGGAGGATGGCACGACCATGTAAACGATATTCTGTAAGATGAAATTGTATTAAGAAGTCTGAACAGAGGACGAACATGTATGAGACGATGTATGAATGTTGACGGGGCGACGAATATGTGTCAAGGTAGAAAAATGTGGTGTTAGATTCTCTCTGCCTACCCCAGTGAGGGACACGGCGTTATGGTATGTATGGAAAGCTATCGGATCAAAATAATTCTGCATAATATTGCTCCCACTTACCTCTCTGATATTTGCTTTCCTCTCTGATATTACTAACATCACTTCGTTCTGCATCTTCATCCATGGCCTGAAACTATCAGATAACGAGTGGGTTATCATGGCCAACGCTGTACTTGGCCAACGCTGTACTAAGCTCCTCACTACCAGGTCACTCCACAGCATGAAACTAGTTGATAATCAGCAATAAAAAAATAACCTTAAAAATTGCGACTTGTTAACTCACCTTTGCACCCTTGGGGTAGTGATGAGTAAAAACAGGGTGCATACAACTATCAAATACAAGACCGGGGTGGTCTTGGTCTGAGTCTTGCACCATCGGTCTTGGTTTTACATTTACAAGTATTTACATTTACAAGTCCATAAGACTGCAAAACTTTTGCAGGAGTTTTGTTCATTAGGTATTACACACCCCTAATTTTGGCGATCGTACGTTTTATGCAGCTGCACCAAAAATACACGTATTAAGAGGCTCCCACACACTCTCAGACCTAAAATTTATCGTCCTTCAGTGGGGCAAGTCCCATCAAACGGTTGGAATCAAAACCCTCATTATTTATTTATTTATTTATTTAGTTGGTTCTCGGGCAACTAACAGGTACTATGTCAAATATTAATTTAACACGCACCCAATAACAAGTTGCCACATTCTGGAGACTAACGATATTAATCGTCTCACAGATCCAGACTGAAAACACAATTAAAAACTGTGTCTACACCGGGAATCGAACCCGGGACCTTTGGATCAGCAGTCAGATACCCAACCAACTGAGCCACGAAGGCCGACAAAATTATAACCCATATCATGGGTTATCATTAGGGTTTTGATTCCACAGTTTGACGGGACTTGGCCCCTTGAAGAGATCTCCAAACGCACCTTTTTCGCAAATCCTTACTTACTTATTTACTCAACTTCTTCTTGAGTCCAGTATTGGACAAAGGCCTCCCGCTTGGACTCCCAGTCGCAAATCCTCCCAGTGCCTAAATCACAGGGGCGTGCTTAGAACCTTCAGACAACGCAAACCCTGAAAGGAAAATGTCGAATATTTATACTTAAAGTTAATTCGCATAACTTCTTCGTTTTTCATTTAGATGACCATGAAAAATATTTTCCAATCACATGCCAAATTAATATTTATATTTTGTGATCTTTAATTAATATTTACATCTACATTTCTATACCTGGATCTTGTAGTACCTACCTATGGTTGCAATAAAACAACCAATTAATAATTAGGTCTTGAATTAGCAAGAAATAATTTTTCCTTGAAATGACATTTTTTCTAGTCTGTAATGATATATTTTATATGTAGGTATGTATTTCTTTACATGGTATATATAATATATATTATACATAGGCAAGCCAGTGTTTTCGGCTTCTATAAGCTATTCCGCTACTGCTAAATGATACAGATGTAATAAATTAATCAATTTTCAACGCCCTTGAGGTTAGATATTTACAAAAACGGCACTATACAAACAGTCCAAAATTATTATTATTATATTATTTTTATAATATATTAAATTTTGAATCACTTCATATTGATATGAGTTGATTAGTTTTCCATAGGCAACGGATCATATCATCTTCTCTATGATTTTTTTATCTGACAACACTTAACTTAATGAAAAATCTAGTTATGTTTTTTTATTCCTATGGCTATTCACCCCAAAGGGGTGATTTTGGCAAATTATGTAAACAATTTATTTTGAACCTTTATTAAGTTATTTTCAGTGCCTCCCGTCCCTTCAGACCCTTCAGTACCACCCGTCCCTTCAGACCCTTCAGTACCACCCGTCCCGTCAGACCCACCAGTACCTCCCTTCCCTTCATTACATCCCGTCCCTTCAGTAGGTTAAGAAAAAGTTTAATTCCCGACACAATACTGGGAAGACCTACGAAGAGATGAAAGGACAGTTGGACCTTCTTTTTCCAGGATTCTCCAACTTCATAGGTAAAATGAACAAATACACGATAAATAAGAAGAAGAAGAAAAAAGTTTGAATCCAGAAACCGTCCTGGAAAACCTGCGAAGAGATGGAAGGACAGTTGCATCTTATTCTTCCACAATACTCCACCTTCATAGGTAAAATGACCAAATACACAATGAAGAAGAAGAAGAAGAAAAAAGTTTAAATCCAAAAAATGTCCTGGAAGACCTGCGAAGAGATGGAAGGACAGTTGAAGCTTCTTCTCCCAGAGTATTAGGTCATTTTACCTTCATAGGTAAAATGACCTAATACCCGAAGAAGAAGAAGATTTTTTTTAATTCAGAAACTATCCCGAGCATACCCTCGACAATTCGCCAAAGTTTCATTGCAATCGGATGAACGGTTTCCAGGATAGTCCACTTTCATAGGTAAAATGACCCAATACTCGATGAAGAAGAAGAAGAAGAAAAAAAATTTAATCCAGAAACCATCTCGGGCATACGCTCGACAATTCACCAAAGTTTCATTGCAATCGGATGAACGGTTCCCAGGATAGTCCACTTCATATGTAAAATGACCTAATACCCGATGAAGAAGAAGAAGAAGAATTTTTGTAATCCAGAAACTATCCCGGGCATACGCTCGACAATTCATCAAAGTTTCATTGCAATCGGATGAACGGTTCCCAGGATAATCCACCTTCATAGGTAAAATGAAGGTGGATGAAGAAGAAGAAGAAATTTTTTGATCCAGAAACCATCCCTGGTATATTCTCGACAATTCACCAAAGTTTCATTGCAATTGGATGAACGGTTTAGGAGCGCATTCAACACATACATAGATACATACAAACATTCAAATTTATAATATAGATTAAGACGTTTATATCATTGGAATTGTAAGCCAAAAGCGACTGCACGTTTTCTGGCTAAGTTACGAATTTATTTTTGTTGAAATAAGGTAGGTATATAGATAAAATGTACAGTTTGCTTCATAAACAAGAAATGAGTGGGTTGACCCACGTTGTACTCCTCACTACCAACTCACTCCACAGAGTATTATTTATGGAAAATTTTCAGAATTTTCCTGAAATGAGTTTATATTTATTTTTTATTTTGTTTAATCATTAAAAACCAAAATAAATTATACAAACTATAAATATACTTTTGTCTTTGACTTTGTAATGAATTGTCTTTATTTTGTATATTAATCTGTGGAACAATGTAATTGGCTTACTTTCCTGATTATTATTTTTTTTATTATTGTAAAATATGTAACAGCTGTTTTGTTTCCCAAAATAAAATAAATAAATAAGAAAAACAATTCAAAATTATTAAAAATATTACATAACATTTTTTTGTATAAACCACCTCACTATTAGGCGCCTGTTCCGAAGAGGCAATTTGTTTTTTTTCATAAATATTAGGTATACCTACCTATTTAAAAAAAATAAGCTATTGTTACTTGATCATGTTTCCGCAGCATATTATGCCCTTGTTTTAATTCATTTTTATGTTGTTTTCTTTAATTTCAAATTTTTCATCAACAATTCAATTTCCATTTTTTTTTCTTATTCTATATATTTTTATCATCAATACCTATGTGTTTTCATGTATGTATGTAATGGGCAATTTATTCTGTTTATAAATAAATAAATAAACTGTATGTCCTTTGTTTCTTTTTTATGGTATTTAAAAAAAAAACTTTTGATTTAAATATTTTTATTATGAACTTGATATTTCTTCAATGCCATTTCATGAATGTGGTGTGCCTTATTACTTTTTAGCAATTTGAAAACTAAAATATAAAATTTTAAGTTTCCACCAGAGATTGGGATCACTTTGTAATATTTGACAGTTAGGAAAATGTGAAGCACTGATCGGATATCCTTCAAAATCTAATGGTGTCTAAGGGAGTCTCTGAATTTTGAAATGAATCGAATGAGTACCTACTTTAGTGTATAATTGATAAAGTATACACACAGATACATTGTGATGAAACTTTCAGAATACAATCTCAGCATGATACTAGTTGATAATCTGCAAAAAAACGGTCTAGGACACTTGGCTGCGGCCACTTGCTTGCGGGACACTTGGGTGCGGGACACTTGGCTGCGGCCACTTGCTTGCGGGACACTTGGCTGCGGGACACTTGGCTGCGGCGGACATTTGGCTGCGGCGGACACTTGGCTGCGGGACACTTGGGTGCGAGCCCATTTGGTCACGAATTCAAAAATATATATATATATCTGCTTAGGAATGAATTGTTTCTTACTAATTTTTGTAATGCTCTTTATATACATCATGTAGTTGATATACATACAAGTATACACAGACATTTAAAATATAGAGAGATATATTTAAGTTTGAAAGTATAAAGTAAAAACAAGGTTATTAAGTGAAATTATTTTTCATACTAGGAGTATAAATATGAGAATTTTTTCGTTATCACATCAAATTTCGAAAAAAAAAAATATAATTCACTTTTCATGTAGGCATGGGTATAAAAAATTCTTATATTTATAGTATGAAAAATAATTTCATTAAATAACCTTGTTTTTACTTTATTCTTTAAAACTTAAATATATATTTTTATATTTTAAATTTCTGTGTATACTTGTATATCAACTACATATATATATAAAGAGCATTACAAAAATCAGAACGAAACACTTCATTCCTAAACAGAAAAAAATATTTTTGAATTCGCGACCAAGTGGGCTCGCAGCCAAGTGTCCTGCACCCAAGTGGCCGCAGCCAAGTGTCCCATTCCGGCAAAAAAAAACTTAAAATTTACGAATTCATAACTACCTTCTATATCCCCTTGGGGCAGTGAGGAGTAAAAATTGCAATAATTTACAATACGATGATGATTTTTGTAATGCATGCAAAATTAGATATGAAAATACATTTATAATCTTGGATGTTATCTTTTGTGTTGTATGTAATTTGTGTTAAGAAAATGTTTGTTGAGTAGATTCATGTAGAATATAATAATGAGATAAAAATACATTTATAATCTTGGATGTTATCTTTTGTGTTGTATGTAATTTGTGTTAAGAAAATGTTTGTTGAGTAGATTCATGTAGAATATAATAATGAGATAAAAATACATTTATAATCTTGGTTGTTATCTTTGGTGTTGTATGTAATTTGTGTTAAGAAAATGTTTGTTAAGTAGATTCATGTAGAATATAATAATGAGATAAAAATACATTTATAATCTTGGATGTTATCTTTTGTGTTGTATGTAATTTGTGTTAAGAAAATGTTTGTTGAGTAGATTCATGTAGAATATAATAATGAGATAAAAATACATTTATAATCTTGGTTGTTATCTTTGGTGTTGTATGTAATTTGTGTTAAGAAAATGTTTGTTGAGTAGATTCATGTAGAATATAATAATGAGATAAAAATACATTTATAATCTTGGTTGTTATCTTTGGTGTTGTATGTAATTTGTGTTAAGAAAATGTTTGTTAAGTAGATTCATGTAGAATATAATAATGAGATAAAAATACATTTATAATCTTGGATGTTATCTTTTGTGTTGTATGTAATTTGTGTTAAGAAAATGTTTGTTGAGTAGATTCATGTAGAATATAATAATGAGATAAAAATACATTTATAATCTTGGTTGTTATCTTTGGTGTTGTATGTAATTTGTGTTAAGAAAATGTTTGTTAAGTAGATTCATGTAGAATATAATAATGAGATAAAAATACATTTATAATCTTGGATGTTATCTTTTGTGTTGTATGTAATTTGTGTTAAGAAAATGTTTGTTGAGTAGATTCATGTAGAATATAATAATGAGATAAAAATACATTTATAATCTTGGTTGTTATCTTTGGTGTTGTATGTAATTTGTGTTAAGAAAATGTTTGTTGAGTAGATTCATGTAGAATATAATAATGAGATAAAAATACATTTATAATCTTGGTTGTTATCTTTGGTGTTGTATGTAATTTGTGTTAAGAAAATGTTTGTTGAGTAGATTCATGTAGAATATAATAATGAGATAAAAATACATTTATAATCTTGGTTGTTATCTTTGGTGTTGTATGTAATTTGTGTTAAGAAAATGTTTGTTGAGTAGATTCATGTAGAATATAATAATGAGATAAAAATACATTTATAATCTTGGTTGTTATCTTTGGTGTTGTATGTAATTTGTGTTAAGAAAATGTTTGTTGAGTAGATTCATGTAGAATATAATAATGAGATAAAAATACATTTATAATCTTGGTTGTTATCTTTGGTGTTGTATGTAATTTGTGTTAAGAAAATGTTTGTTAAGTAGATTCATGTAGAATATAATAATGAGATAAAAATACATTTATAATCTTGGATGTTATCTTTTGTGTTGTATGTAATTTGTGTTAAGAAAATGTTTGTTGAGTAGATTCATGTAGAATATAATAATGAGATAAAAATACATTTATAATCTTGGTTGTTATCTTTGGTGTTGTATGTAATTTGTGTTAAGAAAATGTTTGTTGAGTAGATTCATGTAGAATATAATAATGAGATAAAAATACATTTATAATCTTGGTTGTTATCTTTGGTGTTGTATGTAATTTGTGTTAAGAAAATCTTTGTTGAGTAGATTCATGTAGAATATAATAATGAGATAAAAATACATTTATAATCTTGGTTGTTATCTTTGGTGTTGTATGTAATTTGTGTTAAGAAAATGTTTGTTGAGTAGATTCATGTAGAATATAATAATGAGATAAAAATACATTTATAATCTTGGTTGTTATCTTTGGTGTTGTATGTAATTTGTGTTAAGAAAATGTTTGTTAAGTAGATTCATGTAGAATATAATAATGAGATAAAAATACATTTATAATCTTGGATGTTATCTTTTGTGTTGTATGTAATTTGTGTTAAGAAAATGTTTGTTGAGTAGATTCATGTAGAATATAATAATGAGATAAAAATACATTTATAATCTTGGTTGTTATCTTTGGTGTTGTATGTAATTTGTGTTAAGAAAATGTTTGTTGAGTAGATTCATGTAGAATATAATAATGAGATAAAAATACATTTATAATCTTGGATGTTATCTTTTGTGTTGTATGTAATTTGTGTTAAGAAAATGTTTGTTGAGTAGATTCATGTAGAATATAATAATGAGATAAAAATACATTTATAATCTTGGATGTTATCTTTTGTGTTGTATGTAATTTGTGTTAAGAAAATGTTTGTTGAGTAGATTCATGTAGAATATAATAATGAGATAAAAATACATTTATAATCTTGGATGTTATCTTTTGTGTTGTATGTAAATTTGTGTTAAGAAAATGTTTGTTGAGTAGATTCATGTAGAATATAATAATGAGATAAAAATACATTTATAATCTTGGATGTTATCTTTTGTGTTGTATGTACATAATTTGTGTTAAGAAAATGTTTGTTGAGTAGATTCATGTAGAATATAATAATGAGATAAAAATACATTTATAATCTTGGTTGTTATCTTTGGTGTTGTATGTAATTTGTGTTAAGAAAATGTTTGTTGAGTAGATTCATGTAGAATATAATAATGAGATAAAAATACATTTATAATCTTGGATGTTATCTTTTGTGTTGTATGTAATTTGTGTTAAGAAAATGTTTGTTGAGTAGATTCATGTAGAATATAATAATGAGATAAAAATACATTTATAATCTTGGTTGTTATCTTTGGTGTTGTATGTAATTTGTGTTAAGAAAATGTTTGTTGAGTAGATTCATGTAGAATATAATAATGAGATAAAAATACATTTATAATCTTGGTTGTTATCTTTGGTGTTGTATGTAATTTGTGTTAAGAAAATGTTTGTTGAGTAGATTCATGTAGAATATAATAATGAGATAAAAATACATTTATAATCTTGGTTGTTATCTTTGGTGTTGTATGTAATTTGTGTTAAGAAAATGTTTGTTGAGTAGATTCATGTAGAATATAATAATGAGATAAAAATACATTTATAATCTTGGTTGTTATCTTTGGTGTTGTATGTAATTTGTGTTAAGAAAATGTTTGTTGAGTAGATTCATGTAGAATATAATAATGAGATAAAAATATTTTTATAATCTTGGTTGTTATCTTTGGTGTTGTATGTAATTTGTGTTAAGAAAATGTTTGTTGAGTAGATTCATGTAGAATATAATAATGAGATAAAAATACATTTATAATCTTGGATGTTATCTTTTGTGTTGTATGTAATTTGTGTTAAGAAAATGTTTGTTGAGTAGATTCATGTAGAATATAATAATGAGATAAAAATACATTTATAATCTTGGATGTTATCTTTTGTGTTGTATGTACATAATTTGTGTTAAGAAAATGTTTGTTGAGTAGATTCATGTAGAATATAATAATGAGATAAAAAATATTGCTACCGAGTTACATAATTGTGATAAGAATTGAAATTAAAATATAATAATTTTAATGTATCGTATAAAAAAACTGTGCTTATATTGAATGTAAGGCATCTGTTTTAAGAAACTTATGTAAGTACTTAATTTTTTTTTTATTTATTTATTTCGGAAAACAAACAAGATAAAATGATAAAAGAATATACAACAGTTATAATAAATATGGATGATACATTGCATCTCAATTAAATGTTTTCACATATAATAATGTATATTTAATCATATTTTTACAGGAAAAATTTTTTTTAAAAATTAAGGGTGAAAAAAATTATAATAAATTGTTACAAAAAAAAGTAATAATAAATTAAAATTAAAGGGTGAAAGTGTAAGTATATTGTGTAAGCGAGACAAATTATGATGAAAGTAGGTAATAAATTTAGGTATAGGTACTACATATTTATTGAATAATTGTAAAATGTATGATTTGAAATCTGCTTGTGATTTACACAGTTAATGCTTAATGGTCTACAATGGCGGGTTTATTGCCTATTGGCAATATCTTCCAAGCAACCATATCCATTTGTTGGAAAAAAATTGTCAGACAGACAATTGTATGGCTCCGAATGTTGGACGATGTGCAATACCTTCCATAGACAGATGGACACCACTAAGATGCGTATGATGAGATAGTCTCTAAAAGACAAAATAAAAAGTTCATACATTCGCGGAAGCTTAGGAGTGACAGGCATTAACAATATATTAGAAGAAAGACAATTGAGATGGTATGGTCACATATTAAGAAGACCCGAGGATCACATTGTGAACCAGGCTATGGCCGTAGATATCCCCCAATCAACGAATAGGGGAAGACCAAAAAATACATTGATGGCGCAAAGGAGTTCACAATTGATGAAACAAGAATTAACATCGGAGGCGGCCCAGAACCGAAGAGTGTACAGCCTGAGGACGAGGAGATGTGACCCCAACAGTCTTCATCGACGATAAGTTGGGAAGAGGCCAGGAATAAGAAAAACCATATCCATTTGTTGAAAAAAATAGTGTCCAGGTACCTATAATATGAAAACAACATAGAGTTTAAAAATGTATAGTAGATACTGGCGGGAGATAAGGAATGGCGGAGACAAAGATTGGATTAAATGTATGTTATTAGATGTACTAAGTATAAAATTATGACATCTGATGTAGTAGTCTAAGAGATAGTAACGTAAAAAAAATTTTTTTTAGTGGCAAGTTGCATGCAACACATGAGATCCAACTGTTGATAACGATAGTATGTATAATTGAAGAATACGTACCAAACTATTAACACTTATACATATTTTTTTCTATATAAAACATGTAGGTATCTCAGGAAAGGCTAGTTTGGAGGTCAGTCCTTTTTTCCTACCCAGAATATGAAAACAGTATCATGGTATGTATGTATTTTTGGAGATATAGTATCAAACTATTGAGTCCCCGTAGATAATTGTGTAGCGTATACTGCCTTACATATTGTATGAATCGATGTCGTCACTAAATTCAAATTTTATAAAAATTGTTCAAAAAAGTTTGAGATGTACTATTTACAATGTTCATATTGTATGAATCGATGTCGTCACTAAATTCAAATTTTATAAAAATTGTTCAAAAAAGTTTGAGATGTACTATTTACAATGTTCATATTTTTTATAGAAAATTAAATTATCTAGCTGGGTTGTTTCGGCTTTTTTCGATATTTTTAAAAACTTTAGAAATAAAGGCAGTTATTCACATAAATTTATCATAACAAAATAAAGGCAGTTATTCACATAAATTTATCATAACAAAATGTTTTTGTTAATAAAACATGTTTGAGAAACTCTGGACTTTTTAAAACCTATATTTATACCAATTTTCAGCGTTTTAGCTTTTATGATTTTTGAGATATATGTAAAAATAAAGTTAAAATCAAAAGTTGGTAACCTCTGACTGAAACAAAAATTCATAATTATGAGTATAAATAATCTCTAAACATACATACATTGATGGTGCCGTTAACTCTGAGTCTCTTGTTGGGAGTCTTCCAATTAATTGTCCCTTTCGTAGTACTAGAACAAATCTTACTTTTAGATTGCCTCTCTGCAGAACTATGTCCAAAATTCATTCATCCAAAGGGCATGTAACATTTATAATGATTTTTTTAAGAATGTTGATATTTTTGGACATACTAAAATAAAATATAAGAATGCCATCTCTGAGACCCTTAGAGGTTTACGGTAGCTGATTCCTGCTTTGTCCTTTTTGACTGCGAGTTCCACAACCTTCCTTTCTCTCTTTTTGTCATTTTTATTCTGAATTTTGAGTACCTACTAAATTTTAAATAGCAATTTGTTTTACACTGTGCAGCTTAAAAATATAATGTAATATCCGCAAACAAAATTGGTCTATGATATATTGTTAAACTTGAATTTGTTGTAGGTAATATTTTTTGTTTGTATGACTGTATGATAAAATAAATAAAAAAATACATACCATCAAGTTGTTTTATATACATACTATATTGACATACATACCTACATGTTTTGTATAGAAAATAAAATATCTTAAAATACTCAATAATTTGTTTGGTACGTATTCTTTAACTACACATACTATTGCCATCGACAGTTGGATCTCATGTGTTACATGCAACTAGTTATATTATGTTGTCTTGCTTAATAAAGATCCTGCGGCGAATCTACGGAGCTGTCTGTGAGGGTGGTGTGTGGAGAATAAGATACAATCACCAGCTATACCAGATTTATGATGATATTATAGACGTTGGAGTATTTATAAGGATTGGGAGACTCAGATGGCTTGGACATGTGGAGAGGATGAATGAGCAACTGCCCGCCAGAAGAGTCTTTCACCATAGACCAGAGGGTGTGAGGCGTAGGGGGAGACCCAAGTTGAGATGGATGGACTGCATCCAGGGGGACCTGGGGGCCTAGACAACGTGTCATTTAAGCTAAGCGTTATATCGCTAAGCGATAGTAAATGTATGAAATTGGTCGCTATGACAACACGTGACAGCCACAAATTTCATACATTTCTATCGCTTAGCGATATAACGCTTAGTTTTAATGGCATGTTGTCTAGGGGGGCTGGACTCTTTGGGCGTGGTAAATTGGAGACATGGAGCCGCTGACAGATCCGAATGGCGAAGACTTCTTTTGGAAGCCAGGTCCCACCTTGGGATGTGGAGCTGATGATGATGATGATGATGATGATGCTTTGTAATCAGGTTGGTAGGAAGAAATAGCCTTATGGCAAAAAGCCATTGAATGGCAAAAGAATGGTAATAATTGTTTTCTTCTTTCTATCTTTTCATTTTTTATTTTTGTTTTTACTCAATCTTTTGCTTATTTTTCTTTAATTTTATTTTTATTGTACTTCACTGCTTATATATTTTGTAAATTTATATATATTTTTTTTCTTGATATTTTTTGTTGTTAGGTATATATACCTTCATGAACATAATATTATGTTTTAATAATTTGTAATTGTGTATGTATGTAAAAGCCCATTTAGGACTTTATATACTTAAATGAATAAATATTATGTGCAAAAAGATAAATAATCGAAACACAATAATAAACACACAAAAATCAGTTGAGCTTTTCCTTCACAATATATGGCGCTCGGTTTGCATTGCCTACTCCAACAGGGCGTGATGGGATATATGAATATGTATTTATCTAAATCCTTGACAAAAGGATATTTAAACATTTTGTATTATGTACATATCAAGAGATACCTACATAATAAATTTTCTTATATAGGTAGTTGAATTTAGTATTAGTAAAAGCGGTCGGCATGCCACCTTAATATTACCTTATTCATACACAAGAACCAATGATGCATATGTGATTCAGAGGACAATGTTCCTTGTGCTCCTAGACTGTAAGGGCGGGTCTGCCGTGCTCAGTGTACGGAGCCAGGGACTATCTCTTTCTCTGTCTCTCTCTGACTCCGCGTATTGGCTGACGTGAAATGATCATGTTGGTATGGTTGACCCTAGCTTGAAGGGACATTGCCACTCCAGGTAAAGTTTTTTTGGCGTCTGACAACCTGGGCGGGATAACTAGCAGGGCTGCCACCACGACGAGTTAATTTATATTAAATAATTTAATTTGATGATTATAAAGTTTTTGTTTTAACAGAGTGGAGGTCCATTTAATCTGTTATAATTATCATTATCTGTAAATGTTGTAGTGTAGGATTTTTTTTTTGTTTAAATTGGTTAGTTTCATTTAAGACCTTGATAATGCCGAGACACCTTCGCGAAAACGTTCCATCATTATAATCGAATTTTTGTGTAAAATACGTAAGTATATTTTTGTCCATTAATTTAATTTGCTACAATTCACTATTTTCAAACCACGAATAAGTTTAATTTACCAAATTTATCGACGAACAATATTGGTGAAATTGGTGAAACTCCACTTGTTTCAGTTTCACGTACATTTTAAAATAGGCACTGACCGGTATCGGTCTTTTGAAGATCATCATCAGAGTACACAAACATGGTTCCGTTTTCTATGTCACAAATGAAATGAAATGAAATTATTTATTTCCATTTTAATACACATGTATATAACAATAACAAAAAATAACTATATTTTTAATAAAAACTTAGGTTCATAAACATAGTAGGTATGTACAATTAATAATAATAATAATAATTAGAATTTATAAAGCGCCGTTTAGTGATACAAGATCACTCCAAGGGCGCTGTTCCCATTTGGAAATTTACTGCCTCACTAGACAAGTCTGTTCTGAGGCAGTACTGTTTCAATTTGCCCTGTGGTTACATGTTTTTGATGCAAAATAATTAACAGAGATAATTAAACATAAACAGAAAAGAAAAAGAAAAGAAATATAATCAGAAAATTTACCGTGAACTCTCATTTATATTAGCCCATATAATTGTAGTGGAAATGATGGATGGCACCAAGCTGTGGTAGAGATTTTCAGGTTATTTTAGGTTATTATAATGATTTTGTATTTTATTTGATACGACCGGTTTCGAAGTTACCGCTTCTTCTTCAACTGTCATACATCCCGGGGGGGGTTAGTCCGGTCAAACGGTGAAATCAAAACCCTCATGATAACCCATATCGTGGATATAATTATCACGTGGAGTTCTATAATATCTTAATATATTATAGAAGATATTATAGAACGGTAGCTCATACACAAGTCAATCTGGATAGCGATCACTGATCAAAATTAATAATCACGATACAGATTAATAAGGAACGGCAGCCAATACACATGTGAATCTGGATATCACTGATCAAAATTAATAATCACGATACAGATTAATAAGGAACGGCAGCCAATACACATGTGAATCTGGATATCACTGATCAAAATTAATAATCACGATACAGATTAATAAGGAACGGCAGCCAATACACATGTGAATCTGGATATCACTGATCAAAATTAATAATCACGATACAGATTAATAAGGAACGGCAGCCCATACACAAGTCAATCTGGATATCACTGATCAAAATTAATAATCACGATACAGATTAATAAGGAACGGCAGCCCATACACAAGTGAATCTGGATATCACTGATCAAAATTAATAATCACGATACAGATTAATAAGGAACGGCATCCCATACACAAGTGAAT
Organism: Molanna angustata; assembly: GCA_963576475.1. Classification (NCBI taxonomy): domain Eukaryota; kingdom Metazoa; phylum Arthropoda; class Insecta; order Trichoptera; family Molannidae; genus Molanna; species Molanna angustata. The sequence goes on from OY754982.1 coordinate 29,521,082, forward strand.
CTGGATATCACTGATCAAAATTAATAATCACGATACAGATTAATAAGGAACGGCATCCCATACATAAGTCAATCTGGATATCACTGATCAAAATTAATAATCACGATACAGATTAATAAGGAACGGCATCCCATACATTAGTCAATCTGGATCACGATCATTCATGGATTTATGAAAAATCAGACTCTTCATGTTTACTGGCATATTTATGTCGCATGAAAATCTGTCCTGGTAAAATACTTTTTCTTGAAAAAAATAATACCTAAATCTACAAAATACTGGTTGTTAGTCACACCAAGTCTAATTTCTTAGACTTGACTGATCTGTCAATATTCTTAATATCACCAGTGTCCTCAGTATTAACAGTATGAATAAAGAGAGCCAAAATTTTATTTTTTGCAAATATTTATCGCATAATACACATTTATACGCATATCTATATATTAAATTTTCTGATTTAACATTATTGCACATTTCTAAGATTTTTTTATTACAAATCATATTGTTTAAACCTCGAACGAGTTCTTTGATACGACCGGTTTCGAAGCGACCGTTTACTAGCATGAAAGTCAGAAAATAAACGGAAATTTGGGAAGGAAGTTACTAGCATGAAAGTCAGTCATAAAGGCTAGATATAAACTTTTTTTTCCTGTTCCTGGTTCTTCTATAATATCCCAACTTCGTCTCTCTTGAGATGTTAAAAAGTTTGTCAGTAAATATATCATTTGACTTCCGACAGGGAAAAAATCCAATGTTTGCGTTTATACAAATAAAAAAATATTCGAGCTAGATATAAACATTACGCATTTTGGTATAGTCTTTTTAAATTTTTCGTCGGTGGACATCAATTTGTAGAATTTTATAATTGATTCCCATACGGACCTAATTATCGCTGTTAAAAGTATTTAACTGCATGTTTCTTAAGCTTTTTGTTTTTCCATATACCTGTTAGAGTCGTTCACCCATTAATCAGTCAATAGAGTATCAGAAAGGTTTTGGAGAAAAGGATATTAGAGTATACCCACTGTTGGAGGGAAAGTTGTTACTGTTACAATAATACATTAAATTGTCTCCTTATATAACGCACTGTGAAAACCCGAAATCGATTCTGTAGCAAATCCCTGGTTTTATATCGAATGGGCTATTAAGACAGAATTTATAAATATTTTAAAGGCGAATACCCTGAAGTATGGCACAGGTCAGGCGTAGTCAACCTTTACACTCCCATTTTATCCTGTTTTACAATACACACAATGTTGTTTTCAATTACCTACAGCTACTTACATCTAATCAAATGGAAACCCCTTTTATACGTTTATTTTTTTACTTACAAACACTAAGTTTAGTTTGTCGATCGACAATTCTTGATAGAACTCCATTGTACGTTGATATGTTATAAAAATATAAAATACTTGGTAATAGTTCTATTTACATGATCTGTATGACATGTGATAAAACTAAAAAAAAACAAACGTAATGTATAATTAAAACAAATATTTTACGAACATCTGTATGATTTGACAAATTAATTTTATTTACAGCATACAACTGTGAGCCATTGATAGTATACCACGGCCTGTATGATGTAGGTTGGGTTTAATTTCGTCCTCAAATTTTTTTTTCCAAATTGATTCTCCACCCAGGCCAGTTCCTGTAGGATCCCCTCCTTGAACCTGTTAACAAATAATAAAGTGCTCACTTATATTTAGTATAATCATTGAATCACTTATATTTAGTATAATCATGGAACATTAGCTGTGAGGCACCGGCTTAGAATAGTGCTTCCACTCTTTTCTATTACTGTTTTCGAGTGTCCCGTAAGAGCCGGGTAATCGAAAATACAACAGGCAACAATAACATCTGACATAGTTCAGCAATGAGGTTCACCACCCATTCTGAATGTAGTGTGGGGATACACATATGTGTTGTGCTCCCTTTTATAAGGCAATGCACACCCGCACACCTTTCGCTGGTTACCCCACATTGTGGGATATGCCGTGATGGTATGAATGAATGAATGTATTTATTAGATTATTGACGCGTTTCGTGCAAAGAAAATTATTCGTGAAAAGATATTTCGTGAAAATTATTCTGACGATGTGCTTTGCACGAAACGCGTCAATAATCTAATAAATACAATAGAACTATTACCAAGTATTTTATATTTTTATAACATATCAACGTACTTACAAACACTTTTTTCAGAATCTTGTTATTAATATAGTCTAGTTTCATTACGGATTACGGATAGTATCCGTATCCGTAATCCGTAATACGGATTACGGATACTAGGGAGTATATAGAGGTATTCATCTTTATGTTCTGCATCAATTCTAAGGGCTCTGAGTAGGAAATTTTATAAAGTAAGACGGTGAACTAGATAGACACTTTGCAAATGGTGATTGAGTAAAATGACACCGAAACCTGCCAACGACATTTTATCAAAATTAAACTAATGAATTAATGATTTTTTTTGTAGCAATTACGAACCTTTTACAGAAAATTAATATTTTTTGATAAGAAGGCATAATTTGTGAACGTTGAGCAAGCGCATAAAGTGATGACGTAAACCAGCCGATGCCGTTGTAAGCCCCGTAGAAGCCTTGAGTTACTGGTTCTTCTATAATATTCTAACTTCTTGTATTGAGATGTCAAGAATATTTTTTGTTTGTAAAAGATGTCAGATTTGCAAGATTAAGTGAGCAGACATGGTACCAAAGTAAAGAATTAAGAAATAATTGCATCAAATATAATAATATAGACGGGTCAATGGCAGTGCGTTCTTGATTATAATTTAGTAATCCAATGGATTGAGTGGACCTATGATTTAATGTCGCCATTTTCGTTCATCTAATAGTACAATTCTTCGCTACTCCCACCACCACCCGCTCCGCATATGGGGACTGTCAACGGCCCCTTCGCAGAAAGCTAGAATGAATGACAAAAAAAACAATGCATGGCACGAAGAGTAGCTCATGGGGCCCTCTAGATTAGCAATCTCGGCACCACGGTGCAAAAAGAACAATCAACAAGTGCGAATTGAGATTCACACTTGCGGACTGTCGGCGACTTCAGATCCATATATATATAGGGCATCAGAGAAGTGACCAAGATCTCTGGAAACAGAAAAGTCAGTGAGAATCTTCGGATAATAAGGCACCGTATCTATGGCAAAATCGTTTGAAGGCTTTGTAATTGTTCTTCGTAATAGTACTATTATGAGCTTAATTATTAGACAACATTAATTTTAGTGGTTACCTACTTCTTCTTAAATAGGAATGTGTACTTTTTTTGTTTAACTCGTTGGCCGTTACACTAACCAATCTTTCAGAACCTGCTCTATCCACGTGATCTCTCCAGTATAGTCCTCATTGCATAATATCCTCAACATCGCAAGATGTTTATCGCTTGCGATTTTGAAGGTGAAGATGTTTAGTGATTCGATTTTATAGCTGGACGTCGGCCTCCGAGGAGTAACTTTCAAAGAAAGAACAGATCCACGACCAACATGAAGAAGATTTTATGAAACTCTATGGTTTCAGTCACTAGAAGAGGCCTACATCCAGCAATGGAGATTAAGGCTTAGAAAGAAAGAAAAGAAAATGATTATAGACTCGTTAATAAAAGTAGCACTCGTGGAACATAGAGTATGTTCCGTGGGAGCTTTACAATAGGTATTCTTATTTGATAGGTCAGTTTCCTTATGTCTAATAGATCCATTCATTATGGTGGAGGGGGTAATAACGAAATAGGTTTCTGTATAAATTAAAATGAGAGTTCTTCTTCATCTTATATAGCGCCGTTTTTGTGAAATATCTCACCTCAAGGGCGCTTCTTCTGGTTGTTCCAGTACTGGGTACTGTTTATTCTTGGAAAATGAGAGTAATTTTGTAAAAAGTAACAAATGCTGTATTATTAAAGACTTTCCATTTCTTCGAGGACCGCATAAAATAAATTGTCTAGGATGGTGGTGTAGATTTATTGTCATAATGTTACAGGAAAGTTGGTACATTCCCAAAGGATATGCTCAACACAGAAGTTTTATCTGGGTTATTATACACAAAATACTGACACGAGAACCGAGAACAAATTGGCCAAGTGGAATCTAAACAATATATGGTTTTAACTAGCTGCCGCGTGCATGGTAAGAGTTATTTACGTCCACGAGAAATTTAACTGACTGAAATGTGAAAAACAATTTGATTTAAAAGTGATAATTTCGTTTGATTTTTTGGACAGAATTCTGCTTTTTGAATCAATATTTTTCTTTTACATTGATCTTACAATAATGGGATGGAACAGATTTATGTTGACTTTCCGGTCCCAACACTAAAACAGATAATATACATGATTGCAACTACATATGCTCACAGGCAGAAACATTCTGATTTTTTTCTAGTGAAACAAAAAAATCTAGAAGAAAATTCAATATCAACATACCAAAGAAAATTATAACTGCAGCACAGAAATGACTGTTATATAGGGGAATATTATTTTAAAATGACCTGCCCACTTCCATTATAGATTAAAAATATCAAAACAAGTTTAAAAGAACATTAAAAGGGCATATTTTTGGCAATTCATGATTCAACAAGTTGAAGTTTTCTTCTGTATGTAATTATTACGATACTTCTTTCTCGAACACGAATTTGAATTAAGTAAAAATATTATGTTATGTTATATGCCTGAATAAAATAATAAAATAAAAAAAAATTCCTTTAAAATATTCTTGACTACGTTTGTATTTTATGTGTACATTTTATATGTTTATTATCGTCTTTCATTTACTGACGATTGCTTATATTTTCTAAATATATAAGCATGGCTATATTTTGCTCATGTTTTTCAATATTTGCTCAAGTTTTTCAATACGAACTTATTCTTTTACTTTCTCCGGCTAACCACTCTAACCAGTGTTTCAACCTAGAGAAGCAAGATTTGCGCGAGAAGTAATCATGGTGATATTTTTCTCTGCTGGAAGGTGAACCCAAGATACCGACACGGAAGTGAAACGACTTATACTACTACGACTTACTATGCCACAGTGGTTGACTTCCTTGACTTATGGTCACTTTCACCAACGTCCCCTAACTCATAGGTGCTACCTAAGAATTCTTATGTAGTACCTAACGTGAATTTTCGTTTCACCACCTACATAAGAGTTACCTAAGACGCTAAGAGCCCCCTAATTCTGGGGAGCCGATTTCCGCCACCTAAACGAATACTTAAGAAACAACTGTCAAAATGACAGTCAGTTGAGTCCGTATATAGCGATTTAGTAGCATAATATTGTCAATTGTGTTTATAATTTTAATTTTTCGTCGATTTACATGCATTTTGAAAATAAAAATGAATAGGATTATAAATGCCGTAATGTTTCAAACTCTCATCGACGGTAAAATTTGGTTGCCGTTTTCTTTCGATTGGCATTTCCTAAAATACAAGACAAAATTGCTAAATGATGTCCTCAATATTTATATATAACATTATTGCATTTTTAGGCATTGAATATACATATTATTAGTAATAGCACAAGTAATAGTTACTTATTAACGAGAAAATAACTAAAATCAACTAAACGAAAACTGAATTATTTGGAAATGTTGAACGAAATCACAACGTAATTGACAGAAAGTGACAGTCATAGAAAAAACATGATGCAATATGATGCATTCCAAATACAAATGTTGCCACTGTATAAACAAAAATAATCGTTTTGAATTCCTAGCTAGGGAACAGATAAAATAGACTGGTGAAAACCATACGATACGTTAGGGGCTACCTAAGCTTAGGTGATACCCAGCTATGTGACAGTTTAGGTAACATTGGTGAAAGTCACCATTAGTCCTACTCATAATTTCCATCGAAATCAGATAAAGTAATTTTTTGCACCTATAATAACTACAGTCAACAAATTATTATTTTTTTATAAACCTAATACTAAATTTTTCATTCCCATTTTGAAAGTACTGCATGAGTATCCTCAGAGAAAACTTTTGAACAGATTATCAAAATTATGTGGACAATTATTATTGTTTCATTGCTATTAATTATAATTGATCAAAAAACTTATAAATACAACTTTTAAACTATTGATATCCATTAAAAATATTGTTGACTATCTTAAATATATTAACTATATCTTCCTAACATTTGCTTATACAAATATTTTTGACTGCATATTTCTATTGATAGCCTGTAAAATACGTTTTGACACCAATCCAGTGTTCATTGTATAAAAAAAGTTGGACTCATAATATTATCGTTCTATTAGGGCCGACGTTATTTTTGCCTCTGCTGGGATCTTACACGCGTTTAGACGCTTTTTTGTGGCTGGACCAATTTTATTTCCAAGTTTTAAATGCGCGGTATCTACAAATACATATACAACATGTCATGTTTATTCAGTTAGTATGTGAAGTTCTATATGGCTGTGAGACGAGGCTATTGTGATCAGGTATATTATGAGGTTAAGAAAGACGGGGCGTAGTTCTTATGGGTTGTTCGGAACGTCATTTCGTTTGGGGAAAATGAAAGACGAAAATTAAACTAAGGCGTTTCAAGTATGACACTTTTTAAATAGATCATTTTCTTGATTTTTGAAAAGCATATCATAGACGTCAATGCGATGGAGCAAATTTATTTGTGTAAGAATATACGTGTTTTGAAATAAACAGAGGCTTTTCATGTGATCATTATATTAAAATCTATTTAGCTAGACTATGGAATGGCCTAAGTGATGAAGTAACGTCATCTCAATCCATTCAAATATTTAAAGGTAAACTAAAAAAACTTTATTTGTCAAATAGTTCCTAAATTCCTTTTATATCCTTCCGTAACCTCCTTTTCCTCCTTGCTATGATCAGTGTTATTTTTGTTATTCTTTTTTTTTAACTCTCTTTTCATTTTTTTTCTCTTTGTAATTTTTTTATATTTCTTACTCTTTCATGTTATTTTTTATCAATTTATTTCTCACTAAATTAGTATTATTGTATCAATTTAACTAAAAGACTTCACGTTGCTCGGGTTGGTTGGAAGAAATTGCCTTTGTACACATGTACATAAATTATATAAATAAATAAATACATATATTATATCTTTCAGCGATGTCGACTCCGTTAAAAAGGTCGTTAATTTATTTATTAGTATAAACGGATTGTAAAAAAAAACATTACGGATTGTAACGGACAAAGGATTGTAAAAAAAACATTAATCAGGCTAAAAAACTCCATGACCAACATATAAGTCAAAAACTCTCCTCATGCCCTAACGGTAGCCGAAGATTCTGGTCATTGTCAACCTCCATAGGTCAGAACTTTTGCACATCTTCATTTCCACCTTTAACGAACCATGACGGATCCATTGATAACTCTGCCACCGACAAAGCTAATCTTCTCGGTAAACTATTTGCAGATAACTCAACCCTTGACGACGGAGGAAAAACTCCTCAACCAGTTCCACATTGTGGTTTTAAAATGAAAGAAGTAAGGATTAACTTCTCTGAGGTTTTACTCGCCATCCGAGGGTTGGATGTTAACAAAGCTAATGGACCAGATGGAATTCCCGTTCTTGTGTTAAAAAAATGCTCCGCCGAACTAGCCCCAGTTCTCACTAAACTCTTCAAACTCTCGTTTAAAACTGGTATTGTCCCATGTGACTGGAAAAAAGCGGTCATCCACCCAATTCCCAAAAAAGGTGATCGCTCCAACCCATCTAACTACCGACCCATCGCTATTACTTCTGTACTCTCCAAAATAATGGAAAGGGTACTAAACACCAAGTTGATCACATACCTCGAAGCAAACAAAATTTTAAGCGACCGCCAATATGGATTTCGTGGAAATCGATCTTGTGGCGATCTACTCGCGTATGTGACATCCGTTTGGGGTCGAGTTATGGAACGCTTTGGAGAAGCTCAAACTGTCGCCCTTGACATCTCTAAAGCTTTCGACCGGGTTTGGCACCGAGGTCTCTTAATGAATCTCCCTTCTTATGGACTACCCCAGTCTCTGTGTACTTGGATTGCGAATTTTTTAAAAGATCGTGAAGTCATAACTGTAGTGGACGGTTGCTCTTCTTCTCCCCATTTCATTAATGCGGGAGTCCCTCAAGGGTCCATTCTATCTCCAACCCTATTCCTCCTACATATAAATGACTTGCTCTTACGCGCCCCCATCCACTGTTACGCTGATGACAGCACAGTCCATGACAATTTCTCTTTTGACAAACCTCCTAAACAGAGTGAAATATCAGAAGCCCGGAAAGACCTCCATCAAAAAATAAATAGCTACCTCCACTCAATCAATACCTGGGGTGAAAGTAATCTTGTTTCATTTAACGTCTCAAAAACCCAAGCCTGTCTAATTTCTGCGAAGAGAAACCCCAATGAATTGCAAGTGTCTTTCAACGGAAGCACCCTACCTAACAGCAGCTCTATCGACCTGCTTGGAGTATCTATAACGAACCAATTACACTACAAGGGCTCCATCGAAGCTAAGGTGAAACTCGCCTCCAAAAAATTGAGCGTACTATATAGAGCGCGCAGATATTTTACTAAGACCCAGATCTGTATACTCTACAAAGCGCAAATACGCCCAATTATTGAATATGGCAGTCACATCTGGAGTGGCGCCCCCCAATACCTACTGAATACCCTCGACGCTGTCCAAAGGCGTGCTATACGTCTGATTGATGATCCATCACTGACTGATGGATTGCAATCACTAGAACACAGACGCAGAGTCGGTATTTTAAGTTTATTCTATAGATACTACCACGGGAATTGCTCAGAAGAACTTGCATCTTTGGTCCCTCCTCCACCCACTCGCAACAGAGTCACTCGCTTCACTCAATCGCAGCATCCATTCACAGTGGACCTTCAACATATACGAACAAGTCGCTTCTCGAACTCCTTTATTAACACAGCAGCCCGACTGTGGAACGATCTTCCGAATTCTGTGTTTCCATCTTCGTACAACCCGGGTCTTTTTAAAATCCGAATTAATAAACTCTTTTCTAGATTGCAAACCCCTCCCAACGCTACGTAGTGCGCTTCTTCGGAAGAGTAAAATGGACCCAAATCCTAATAGCTGGCGTCCCCTACGTAGACATGTTAAAAAAAAAAAAAAACACATCGGAATTTCTGATGCTTTCTACTAACCGGAGTGCAATAAACCCCATATTCCATAGACGAGTGGCTACAGGTGGATGGATGTGGTCTGTCCAGGAAAGAGAGCTGTGGGATGCCTATGTCCCTTACTGGACGAAGGAGTACTGCCGAAGAAGAAGAAGCATCCATAGACGCATGGTGTACATTTCAAACTCAATCTAATAATTTGTATGGGATTGCAACTCTATACATTACATCTCCATTACGTCTCAGAGACAGGTATTCGGGTGTTAACTAACACATTCGTGTATCCCCACACGCCAGTCTCGTCTCATCTAAAAAGGCAGTACATTCAGAATGGATGGTGAATCTCATTGCTAAACTAAAAGTATAATTATATATAATTGATACAGAATTTTATAATGATGAAAAAAATTTCAACAATTAATGACAATTTCAGACTAAACGTTGATATTAACATTTTTTTATTATATGTTTATGGAGGTTAAGATTAGATTATGATCGATGATATAAATTTTTAGGATTAAGCCAAGATTAGAAAGTATTAGGAACGTGTCATGAGAATTTGTCGGAGCCAGCATATTCCAATATTCCCAATGCATGTTGTATAATAAATTGAACTAGTGTTGTAATAATGCTTTATTATTCTGTATTGTTTATGTAAATTAGAAATAAAATAAACATATAAATAAAGTAAATAAAAATAAATGGCTGGTGGCAGAGCGGATAGCGCTTTTAGTTTAGTAATCCAATGGTTGCGAGTTCGAATCTTGCCACGACCGATTTTTTTTTTCATATTTTATTTATTACAAATCAATACACAGTTTATATCACAGTTAAAAAAGGTTTACAAATTCCATTATATGATTCATAATAACCCTTTATAATTGAGATAAAATCTCGTATAAAAAGAGGGGAGTATTTATTTTGTATTGTTAAATTCGCCAAAACATTGTACATCTACTAACAAATATGAAGCTACACAAATACAAGAATGAAATAAACAAAATAAATAAATCAGTATAATTTTTCGATTTTGTTCTAAAATATATTATATTTTTTTCGGGTCTAAGACTCAAAGGGAGTTCATTAAACCACTTAGTCCTTTATACTTATAGAAATGTTGTGAGGCAGTTGTACGTAAAAGAGGAATGGTAATACATCCTTGTGAATTTATTCTGCTGCTTAAAGAAAATGTCAATTGGTTTGAATTTGTAAGAATATCTTTATGAATTTGGAACAATGAGATTTTTTCTAGATATTTTCAACAATTGAAACTTTAAATTCTTGAAATACATTATTAGTTTGATAATCCAATCTCTTTTTTAATATAATTTTAATAATGATATTTTGAAAAACTTCTAAAGGCACTAGCAGGCATTAAACTGCTATTTTACTATTTTATAGTACAAGAATTTATGCTTATTTTAGGGAATGTTTGAGGATGTATGTATACTTGTTAAAAATACATAAAATTTATTATTTAAAGAAAAATACAAATATTTTTTTGTAGGTAAAAGAACGACGTGACTTTCCGAACAAAATATTATGAGGATGAGAAAGACGGGACTATAGTTTAATATCCATCTATCTGTCTTCTTTTGTTTCCGACATTCGGGTTAAAACCACCGTATTGAAATTGTGCCACAGTTTTTGTACAAATTCCCTTTTTGTTATGGCACGACCTACGATTTGGACCCGTTTTTAGGAATCTTTTTCATTCAAGGTTGTATTTTTTACTATGTCGTATAATGCTACTGCCTCAACAACTAATACTGATGATCGATTAGTTTTTTCTTCCTCAAATATATCACTGCCCATCGTAGGGTTTTATGTCGTCTATCAAATAAACTAATCTTCAACTGCTAAGAAAGGATATGTAAATGAAACTAAAAGTTATATGATGCTGATAGCCTTGTTTAAATGTAACAATTGAAGCTGTAAATAGAAACCAACAAAATAACGTCACTATAAGATGATAGCTACCTGAAGGGCCAACCTCAGATGAACTGGGAAGAGGCAAGGAAGAAGGAGATAAGATGATAGCTACCTACTTCAAAAAAAGATTCAAAAAAACTTTTCATAATACTCATTGAAAACAGAAATATAATTCATTTTTTCGACAAAGGTATTTAAAAACGAATTTGTCTCCACTTTATTCCTCTTCAAACTATACCATACCATTACGTCATTTCCTTATTTGGCGTAGGCAGAGAGAACCGAACGTCAGAATCTATTTGGACATACATTTCTCGCTTCATTCTCCTCCATGCATCGTCTCATACGCGCTCTTATATTATTCTTATTTTTAATGTCTCCGTCTTTCAAAATTCTACTTTTTGTTCCTCTTTTATCAGCATTATATACTTTTTTGTCAGACGGTCATCACTCATTCTTTCTATGTTGCCAAACCACCTAAGGGCGTTAATTTTCATCTTACTTACGATATTTCTTTCAATCATGCATTCTCGTCTAATATCCTCATTTCTTATTCTATCACACATCGTTTTACCACACATTCGTCTTAGTGACCTCATTTAACCGCGTTAATTCTACTTTCATGCGTCTTCTGCCATGTCCATGTCTCACAAGCATTCATTCCTCTTCAAAATAAGAGAATTATTGAATCATGTGAACTGTTTATGCGTTTGAACATAACGCATCTAGAATGTTGGAGTATTTTGAAAATGTTCACAGATGTATGTCAATGGAAACTAATCAGTTTATATATTTGATGGGTCGGTGGCAGAGCGGTTAGCGCGCTGGGTTAGTATTCCAGTGGTCGCGATGAGTTCGAATCCTGCCCCGACCGATTTCGTTCACCTAAAGCACAAGCATTTATTTGCTTATTTTAGGGAACGTAGGAAGATGTATATGTAGGTACTTGTTTGACAAGGACATATTAATTTTTAAAAAAAAATAAAGTATAAAGAATAGTAATATGAAGTTGATTTATAATCTGAATAAGTCAGTTAAACACAATTTTTCAGGAAGCAAAATTTTTTTGAAGTATTTGCAAAATAAATATTTTATTATATTGTACAAGTTTTTGGTAATGTTCTGTATCTTGTTGATTTGGTAGATTTTGATTTCAATTTGGAAATTTTAAATCTTATAATTATAATTTTATAATTATTCTTCTAATATACAATTATTGTAGAACCAATAAGCCATGCGTTTGCAGCACCACATATCGAAGGGTGATTAAGTTAAGATGAAGGTACTGCCTCCCTGACCAGCCAGGAAAGCCTAGGATGTACACCGATTTTTTAAACCTAACCTACAAAAGTTTGGTAAAAATAGGTTGGTTAGGTTTGTTTGTAGTTATAATTGCGACTGGCATGAGCCAGTTGCATTATATATTAAAAAAAGTAGCTAAAACACTAAAATAAAATACCTATATTGGTGTTGGTCAAATAATTTTTAAAATAATTGGTCAGGGAGGCAGTACCTAAGATGAATTTCAAGAAGGATGAAAATTACATAATATTATGTGATATGTCGTTAGAATTATTGTCATCATTTACACACATAAATGACTTGATTCATATTCTTATGTCCTTATAATATTTACATATATATAAATGCTATTGTGTCCAATATAGTCAAAATTGATGAGCGTCGGTAGTAAGTAGGTATTGCGTAAGTAGAAATAAGTTAGTGTTTTTTTTATGTTTTCCTCTAAATTATGTTCTAGACACATAATAATATAATATATCGTGTGTAGGTAGAACTAATATCCGTGTTGAGTTTTATACAATTGTTAACCAATATTACAATGATTTATTTATTTATTGTAAATAATATGTAGGTATGTTGAAATGATTAGTTCGGATTAGTATGAAATATGTTTTTCTAGCAACTAAAGTCTCAGATCTACACTTCTAATCCACACTCGGCAAGCGGTACTCAAACTGTGTGAGATTACAAATAATATTTAACTGGATTACCTAACCTAACCTAACCTAAGGATTACATATAATATTTAGTATTAACTTATTCGTGTTGAATGCGTCAAATCATGAAGTCGAATTTCAACCTCATTTCTTCTCATTTGAATTACTTCTCATAATCCAAATCTTGCTGAATTGATACATAATAGTTTTCAAAAAAATATTTACAAAAAAAATGCTAATAAGTAAAAAATAAATTAATAAAAATAACACAATAAAATGCATTGAAAAATATTTTTTTTATTTCTCCATCTACATAGAGTCCAGACAAATGATTATATTTAATTACTAAACTGAACTACCGTTTCGCCTGGTTCAAACCTCACAATAGGGAACATTCGTCCTTTTTAACAATAAAAAATACATACATAGTAAAAAAATACATCTATCGAGTTGATACTTGGGCAATCCATCATTGCAGTAATCAACCCGAGAAACGACTAATGCATTTACAAGTGTTTTTGTCTCATTCTTGGGTAAACTTCGACGAATGTTTTTCAGTTGTCTGAGTTGAAAAAAACTGACCGTTTTCACGATTTCAAGGTCAAGTCACAACTTATTGTCCAAGTGAACACCCAGAATCTGCCACTTGCAGACGGCACGAGTGATTTTCCGTTGATGTTAATAGGCGCACTTAATAGGCGTTGATGTCAATGAGGTTCTGTCGCCGTTGTCTCGGGCTATCTTTGTCTTGGGCTGACATGTTCGTTTCAGTACCTTCTTCTTTGGCGCCCCCATCTTACGATGTCCTCAGCTTCGCAGATTCTTCGGATCTCTGTATTTCTGACTCTATCACGAAGACTTTTTCCAGCTATGCAACGCAGTATTTTCATTTAACTGGTGCGCAGGAGTTGTTTGGTACGGACCGTATCAGCCCTGTATTATTGTTCAGCCGAATTGTATGAAAGAAAATATTACTACATACATACAAACCATCACGCCATGTCCCTCAAGGGGTAGGCAGAGAAAACCGAACGCCACATTTTTTTCTATCTCATTATGAAGTCGGTTTTTTATATGAAGGTTATTATTAGCTTAGAAACAGGACTTTGGAGCGGGGCTGTGGATGCATCCAGGTATGTAGAGTGAATAATAATAATTTGTATAGCGCCGTTTAATGATTCAAGATCATTCCAAGGGTGCTGTTATTGCTCTACGAAACAAAGCTGTTTTCAGTCTTTTAGAGAAAGTGCTCTTACTATTTGCACTGCGGACATCTAGAGGCAATTTATTCCACTTTATAGGACCACTCACACCAAAGCATCGATCATAGTAAGCCGCTTTATTGGCTCTGTCCAACTCCTTTAGGGAGTTGGTACTCTGTGATCCAGAAGACCTAAGTGTGAGATGCCTCCCAGAGAGATCTTTTCTCTGACACAGCTCTTGTATGTATTGTGGTGCTAGGTTATTTAAAGCATTAAACACCGTTAAGCAGATTTTGTAGTCAACTCGTTCTGGACACTTTAACCAGTGCAATTCGTGAACCTCGCAAGATGGGGGTACCTCTCTGAAGATGACACTCTATGTGACTGCGGCGTAACCCAGGATGAGAGTCACCTTCTGATATGTCCACTTATGGGGGAAGGATGCACCCCTGGAGACATAATTATGGCAAACGACAAGGCGTTTATTGGAGTGTCAGGGTTTGAACCAGCCGGACACGTAAAGTAAAGTAACTATTTAGCTATTGGTGATGGGGGTGATGGTTCATGATATTTTGACAATTGTAGTTATTGTTTATGGAAGCAGATTACAATATTCGGCCTTGATGTTTTTTTTTTCATCGAGACATTGGATAGCGGTGGTGCGCTGTGCTGTGCTGTGTTAGGTTGGACAGACTAAAATTTCAATGATTAACTGTGATAATTATTATTTATATATCTTATTATTTATTTTTTCATTACAGAATCACATTAAGATCGCGTGGCTCACAAATAACCTTGCGATGTAATGTGCAATGCAAAAATTATACCAATATATACTCAGATTGATGCTGCTGCTGTCGCTAGTGCTGGATGACGTTTTTTATACGAAAAAAATAGTTTTTTAGAAGTCGATAAAAATAATAATAAAAAGTTATTTGATGAAGGTGACCTATATGTGAAGATTCGAACCAATAATAATAGAAAAGGTGTTTAAGACGATATATGGACGTGAATGAAGTGAAAAATGTTTTTCATGGTTAAGTAATTGTGGATAGTTTACGTAGTAGAATTCCATTTTAAATTATATCAAAAAATAAAACAGTTCGTTTCAGATTCTACGTATAGGTATTTTTTAATTTGTTGATAGCTATTTCGCCTTATTAGGGCATCTTCAAAACGATCTAAAGGAGTTGGACAGAGTCAACAAAGCGGCTTACTATGACCGATGTTTTAGTGTGAGTGGTCCTATTAAGTGGAATTCACAGCCTCTAGATGTCCGCAGTGCTCAAAGCAAGAGCACTTTCACTAAAGGACTAAAAACAGCTTTGTTTCAGAGAGCAACACAACATTAAACTATCAGCTCCCTTGGTATGATCTCGAATCATTAAACGGCGCTATACAAATAACTTATTATTTTTATTTTTATTTATTTATTTATTTTTGTCAACAATTATAATGGTACATAAAAAAACATTTCAGTCAATCATCTCACTAGGGTTGAACCTGTATCGAGATGAGCGACTTTATAACAACGAGTGAAATTTGAACAATATTATAATTTTAGAATATTGAATAACAAAACAAACAAAAACATTAACAAACACTAAGTCAAAAAAATTTTTTTTTTAACGAATAATATGTTACAATATTGTCTGCAGTTGGGCACAAGGAAGATATCTGTGACAATAATATCTATGCAACTAACACAAAATAACATGACATGTATAGGGTGACCATACACTTCATAGCCCACCAAAAAAAATTAAAATATTAAAATAAAAATGAATTGATGGGACAGGTTTTAATTAATATGTGCTGCTTGACATTGCTATTTATCTAGTCTTGAAGATGCCCTAACAAGGCGAAATAGCTATAGACCAATAAAAAATATACGTAGAATCTAAAACGAACTGTTTTATTTTTTAATATACATAGTTTTTCGTGGTATTTATTTTTGAAAAATTAAAAAATATCGATAAAAATAAGCATATCTAAAAAATAGTATTGAATTTTATATAATCAACAATCGTGAACGTTGCAAAATGCTTAAAGTGATCATGTAAACCAGTCGATGACAGGTCGTAAGCCCTGCAGACGTCTGATTTCCCAGTTCTCTTATATCTGAAATTTATTTTATTTTATTTTATGTAGCTTCTCAGGCAACTAACAGGTGCTATGTCAAATAAATATTTAACACGCATCCAATAACAAGTTGCCACATTCTGGAGACTTACGATACTAATCGTCTCACAGATCCAGACTGAAAACAGAATTAAAAACTGTGTCTTCACCGGGAATCGAACCCGGGACCCTTGGAAAAGCAGTCAGATACCTAACCAACTGAACCACGAAACCGACAATTATTTAATTTCAATTTATATACCTACAATTATTGTTTTTGTAATATTGTGTAGATAAAAAAGGCTTCTGCCCGTAGATTCATATATATAAATATATGTTCCCGCTTCGTTTCTATTGAGATGTTATGAATTTGTCAGTAAAATAGTATTGACTCCCGACAGGGTAAAAATCCAATGTTTGTATATATGCTATCATTAAAAATATTCGATTTATTTTAATAATTTCTAACTTAATTCTACCAAATAAAAAAATAACGTAAAAATTAAACCAATGCCTACGAATTTATTACAGACTGTCAAAAAAATACTAAAACATATGCATATATTTTTAGCTAATAATTACTGTAAGTACCTACCTATAAAATAAAATTATTTAAACAAAATTGCGAGGAGAAAAGTATCATTTGTTGCAGCTGATAATACAGGGCAAGATTGAGGGTCGTCGTGGAGTTGGGAGAAGGCAGATGTCTTGGCTGCGAAATATCCGACAGTGGACTGGAATAACGCAGGTAGGAGAGCTGGTCCGAATGGCGCAGGAGTCGGACAGAGAGGCATTCTCCAGAGTGATCGCCAACGTCGGGGGGTCCTGATAAGGCACAGAAAGAAGAAGAAGAAGAAACAAAATAATTTTGTCTATATTTTAATAGGTATACCCTCAGACAGGCTTTTGCTTGTGGGATTTTTGTGTGCACAGTTTCATTGTTTTTTATATTATGTAAATGTGTACTGTATATGACAGAATATATAAGACATACGTGCGACCGATCATGACGTATGCTGTGGAAACGCGAGCAGACACTGTACGAACCAAGAGGCTCTTAAGGACAACGGAGATGAAGGTTCTAAGGTCAATCACTGGAAAAACTCTCCGAGATCGTGTTAGCAATGCTCAAATAAGAAAACATGTGGAATAGAGGACATCGTTCGATGGAGTAGATCCAGAAGAAGACATTGGAGGGACCACGTAACCAGGATGGACAGTGATAGACTTGCATAATATAGCGGTGAATGAAATTCCTTCTGGCCCCCGCCTACCCGGAAGACCACCTAAGAGATGGAAGGATAGCTGGACTTCGTCATCCTAAGAGACAGTTTCACACAACAGATCAACTAGGTCTACTAAACGACGAAGAAGTGTAGTGAATATTAACCGTGTACTAAATCTTAAATAAATAAATAATATACTGTAAATTTTACAGTAGATAATATATACAACAGCTATTATTATGGATATAAACGAAAATAGATTTTTATATTTATCGACGATAATTGCATGTTTAAATATACCTTACACATTTACCTAATATAAATTATGTACCCATGTATGTATGGTATGGTGTGTTATAGATAGCGTGCATTCCTTAGTCTAACGCCTGTTATAATTTGTTAGCTTCCGCGATATTATAATAGGTATATACATACTTAGGTACATAGTTCAGTTATTGCTATATTAATACATTTTACCTATACACGAGAATAAAAAATATTAACGTTATATTTATTTATTATATATGTACCCCCTTAATATTTACAATAAAAGACAAGATAAATAATAACAATGCTGTCGATATATGTAACTGTCAACTTATATAGCTTACTGAAGATCTATGTATTGTCACATTCGATTTTTTTCCCTCTTATCATTATTATTATTACTAGTTGCATGTAACACATGAGATCCAACTGTCGATAGCGATAGTATGTATAGTTGAAGAATATGTACCAAACTATAAACCCATAGATACAAATTATTGAATATTTTCAGATATTTTGTTTTCTATACAACATATGTAGGTATGTATGTCAAGATAGGATAGTATGGAGGAAGATCCTTTTTCCTACCCAGAATATGCAAATAGCATGATGGTATGTATGTATGTATTTTTGGAGATGAAGTATCAAACTATTAAGTCTTCTTACATATTGTGTATAGGCGACTGCCATACAAAATGTATGAAGCGATGTCGTCACTAAATTCAATTTTTAAAAAAATTGTTAAAAAAAAATTGAGATCTTCTACTACAATGTTAATATTTTTTATAGAAAATTAAATTATCTAGTTGGGGTGTTTCGGCTTTTTTCGATAATTGTAAAAGTTTTGGAAATATAGGCAGTTAAACTCATAAATTTATCATAAAAAAAATATTTTTCTTAATAAAAAATGTTTGAGAAACCCTGGAATTTTTTTGAAAAAACTAATTTGAGATTTTGTATTTGTCTATGTTTGTACCAATTTTCAGCGTTCTAGCGTTTATGGTTTCTGAGATATATGGAAAAATAAAATAAAAATTCAAAAGTTGATAACCCCTGACTGAAACAAAAATTCAAAATTCCGAGTATAAAAGTTTTGTAGGCCTGTAACTGTTTATATATTCTGAAATTTTAGGCTCTGTAAATTGAGCGGATCAAAAGTTATAAGGGGGGGACGGACATACAGACACACACACACACAGAGACACACGAAATGTTCTACTCCGAATTCTGAGTAAATCCGTGTATGGAACATATATGCTGCGAAGCCTCTAAGTTGGTGTTTTTTGACTTCAAAGATGGAAAAGCCGTGAAAAAAGTAGACCTCTCCATACAATTCTCGCGTATTCTGGCTTGATACATTGTCGATATGTTAAGAGAACAAAGTTCTCCTGAACAAATCGACAGTTGGATCATTTCTAATTCTCTGATTCTTTTTTGTCTATTTTTATCTTAATCTGTGTTTTTATCTAAATCTATATATTTATATTTTATCTGAATCTATATTTTATGTTTTTATATTTCATCAATGTCTATATTTTTATTTGTTTCTATATTTCATCTTTGTCTGTAATTAATTATTGTATGTACGTGTATATTGTAACAAGTAAATGGCTTATGCCATATATTTTGTAAATAAATAAATTAATTAAGGCACAACAAAAAAAAATAAGTGCAAATACATTAATAACACAAGTAATAAAACATCATTATATATATATATATATATATATATATATATATATATATAAAGGCATTAAATTATTTAACAACCTACCAATAAATATTAGAACAGAAACAAATTACAAATTATTTAAAGATAAACTCAAGACACTTTGAAACACTCTCCCTCATATTCCATTCTATAAAATTGTTATTTTTGTGGTTAATTTTTATTTTTCTATGTACCTGTTGTAATTTCAATGTTGGTGTTTTTTTTATTTTGGATGTATTTTCTTTTTTTTGTTCTTTCTTTATTTTGTTCTGAAATTGTGTCCTTTTTATATATAATTGCTAATTGATTTGTTTTATATATTTTATAAGATTTATTTTATGTATTTTTTGTGAAGTATTCATATAATGTAAGCAAAGAGCTGCTGCTTTCCTAAACACAAGCTTCTAGCTTAAATTAGGAAAGGAAATATTAATATGTTGGTATATGTAACCAAATATTTGTAAACGTATGTATTGTATAATAAATAAAAAATAAAAAATAAAATGAAAAAGTAGTAAAAGAAAGGACAATATAAGACAATATAACTACACACAAAAAGATGAAGAAGAAAAAATAAATAAAAAACCATTATAACAGATTCTATTTTTAAACCAGAAAATAAACAAACCAAAAATCAACAAAAAATATTTGTGCTAAGCATCCTTTTGAAACCAGTACATTAAACATATCAACAGTACTATATTGGTTCCCAAGGCGGTGCAATCTATGTATTGGTGAGTTAATAATGAAATTACTTCCAGGATTCTTTATATTCATTACAGGTATATTTTGACGTGAAGCAAACCTTGTCGGTACTTTGAATTTTCATATTGATGAACTTCATCGTAAGAATAGTTTTAATATACTAGTTGCATGTATCACACGAGATCCAACTGTCGATGGTGATGTGTATAGTGTAAAGAATAAGTGAAAATCCATTTATGTTATAAATAAAAATAAAAAAGTATCAAACTTAAATCCGAATTATTGAATATTTTCCTCTTTTCCTCATCCTTTTACCATATTTGTTTTGGGGTCGCCTCTCCTTATTTTAATCCTCCATGCCTCTCTATCTTGCGCCATCGTTTCATCCAATTGTGCCCATCTCAACTCCTTTTCCATACCGCTCCACCATGTGAGTCTGGGTCGACCTCTACTTCTCTTGCCTTCCTGTATTTCTAGTGCCGTATGCACTGCATGATCCTCATGCCTCATCACATGGCCATACCATCTTAACCTTGCTTCTGTTACCTTTTCCGTCAGTGGGATTACCCCGAAGCTGCCGTTGATATGTTGGTTTCTCACTCTGTCCAACCTAGTTACACCTCCGGACCACCTAAGCATTTTCATCTCGTTGGTGTGGAGTTTTTGCTCATGTACCTCCTTTACGGTCCAGCATTCGACGCCATATTATATCATTGCCGGTTTTACTGTCGTTTTGTAGACTTTTCCCTTTGTTATTATCGGTACACGAAATTATTGAATAGATAAAAAAAATCTTATAGGTAGGTACATCAGGTATGTCAGGATAGGATAGTGTGTTGTTCAGTCCCCGAATAGGTAAATATCTTGATTAAGTAAATTAAACACTTGTTTAAACACTTGTTTCTCCAGAACGACCGTTTCGCCTGGTGAAGGCCTTTTCAACTGGTTGAAAAGGCCTTCACCAGGCGAAACGGTCGTTCTGGAGAGAAAAAATAAATGTAGAAAGAAAAAACAAGTGTTTAATTGATTTAAAAATGGAATTCTACGTAGTCAACGCTGTCAATGTAAATAAAATTAAAAATGCAAATATCTTGATGTTATTCATCTATTAGATATCAAAGTATAAGAGTCCCTATAGATATTGTGTATTCTGCCATACAAATTATATGAAACGATGTCGTCACTAAATTTTATTTTTACAAAAATTGTTTAAAAAAGTTTGAGATGTAGATGGTATAATTTATTTAAGTACTTTTAATAGAAAATTAAACTATTTAGATTAGTTTTAATAAGTCTACTTACTATTTATTCCATTATTTCTTTTTTACAATATTACAAGCATGTAGGTTGAAGTAGACGTTATACTAAACTTGTGATAAAATTGTCCTTACTTAAAACAGGAATTATTCTTAGTTAGATAGACAAAGACTAATTGGAGGAACTCAAAACATGGCACATACCAACAACTTAATCCAACTGTCGATTTGTTCAGGAGAACTTTGTTCTCTTAACATATCGACAATGTATCAAGCCAGGATACGCGAGAATTGTATGCAGAGGTCTACTTTTTTCACGGCTTTTCCAACTTTGAAGTCAAAAAACACCAACTTAGAGGCTTTGCAGCATATATGTTCCATACACGGATTTACTCAGAATTCGGAGTAGAACATTTCGTGTGTCTGTGTGTGTGTGTGTGTGTGTCCGTCCCCCACTTATAACTTTTGATCCGCTCAATTTACAGAGCCCAAAATTTAAGAATATATAAACAGTTATAGGCTTACAAAACTTTTATACTCAGAATTTCGAATTTTTGTTTTAATCAGGGGTTATCAACTTTTGAATTTTTACTTTATTTTTCCATATATCTCAGAAACCATAAAAGCTAGAACGCTGAAAATTTTTACAAATATAGAAAAATACAAAATCTCAAATTAGTTTATTCAAAAAAATTCCAGGGTATCTCAAACATTTTTTATTAAGAAAAAATTTTTTTTTATGATAAATTTATGAGTTTAACTGCCTATTTTTCCAAAACTTTTACAATTATCGAAAAAAGCCGAAACACCCCAACTAGATAATTTAATTGTCTATAAAAAATATTCAAATTGTAGTAGAAGATCTCAATTTTTTTTAACCTTTTTTTTTAAAATTGAATTTAGTGACGACATCGCTTCATACATTTTGTATGGCAGTCGCCTATACACAATATGTAAGAAGACTTAATAGTTTGATAGGTACTTCATCTCCAAACATAGGTACATACATACCATCATGCTATTTTCATATTCTGGGTAGGAAAAAAGGATCTTCCTCCATACTATCCTATCTTGACATACATACCTACATATGTTGTATAGAAAACAAAATATCTGAAAATATTCAATAATTTGTATTTATGGGTTTATAGTTTGGTAGGTACTTATTCTTCAACTATACATACTATCGCTATCGACAGTTGGATCTCATGTGTTACATGCAACTAGTAATAATTATTTCTGTTCCTATATGTAGTCTTTACCTTAAGTGGAGAAATTAAATAAAAAAATATTTTTCTTTGTGTTTTATGTTATAGTCTTGTGCTTTCTATTAAATGTCTTCTTCTTCTTTCGTATATATCCATAGGATCTGTTCCTGTTGCTAAGTCGTCTGATCTTTTCGGAGGTCGATCTGGTGGTCGTGTCTCGGTAGGGTTCCCTTGAAGCACGACACGTGGAAGTCTGTTATCTTACATCATGTTAACATGGTCGTTCCAGAATCGTATTCGTTGTCTTCCGTACTACACATTCGTCTTATTTACGTGTTTCTTACTCATCTCCCTTAGTATGTTTCTGACTATGCATCGTTGGTTTTTCATCTTCCAAGTCCTCAGTAGGGATTTGGTATTAAATAAAATGTAGGTATGTTCTTTATATCATTTGCGACTAAATTAAGGATCTTTGGCGCCAACTATTGGACATATCTCATTGGACAATTGAAGTCACGCCTATTGTCCAGAAAAACTAAAGCCACGCTATCCAAGACACTTATTAGACCAGTCTTAACATATGCCTCGGAAACCTGGACATTAACAAAACACGATGAAAACAGACTGGACGCCTTTGAAAGTAAAATCTTACGCTGAATATATGGACCTATTAACGACAGTCAAACGTAGTGTAAAAAATATAACACTGAGCTCTATGATCTTTGCCAGGACATTAAGCGTAGTCAAGTTTATTAACAGACTACGCTGGTTGGGACCTATACATCGTTTGGTTGATCTGGAGATCCCAAAAAGGGTGTTGTCTAATGACTCAACCGGTAGAAGAAGCGTTGGGAGACCTAAGCTACAATAGTTGGACGGCGTTGTCGCGGATTGTCGGGATATGGGACAGCAGAACTGGAAGGCGGCAGCCAGCGATTGAGCAGTATGGAATGGAGAAGATTCTTAGAGGTAGCTAGGACCCATCAAGGGTGACTCTGAGGATGATGATGATGATGTAGCCAAAGTATTGATTGATAAGCAAGTATGTTTGTCTTCGCAGTCATAGGCCCGAGATTTCAGTTGGCCCTTAAATCGTTGGATTTGGTAATCCAAGTTAAAAGTTTAGGGAAGATTAAATTTCATTCGCGTATTTCAGTGCAAAATGAAACGTCAGTTACGTAATCTTCAACTATAGATATATTTTACGTTTTTCTATGGTTATTGTCTATAACGCATCTGTCAAAATTGTAATAACCTTAAATGATACGTGACGCGAAGCTGTGACTAAATATTATTTTATTATTATAACAACACATTATTTTATTTGTTTCATTACACAGCATGTTACTTTTTCAATTTTTTATACCGATCGATGTTTTTTTTAATTAAAATCAAACATTGTAGTGAAAAAATGTCATTGAATATGTACTACGTACGTAGTTCTTCAATGCAAAATGTATGTATGTACATTTTACAGATGGATATAGAACTAAGTGATAATGGTAAAATAGTGTCTTATGTAGAAAATTTAAGAATACACATTATATATAGAAACAGGATGGATCAATTTAAAAAGTGGGATGAAAAAACATCACAAAAATAAAGTTGCGTGCCTGACGTTTCATTATGGCTGACAGTTTATTTCGTTTGTTGTCAGGCAATACATCATAATTATGTAAAAAAGAAAATAAATACCACTTCTATATCAAGTCTTTTATTTTAACAACAAAGATAAATCATGATTATAATTATTATGCATAGTTATTTGTAGTATAAAATGAAATAAAACATTAAAGCGTGCGGCGATTAGTACGCCACCTGGCGAAAAAGACTAGAAACAATACTTAACTCAAGATTAAGACACGCGATCCGCCAGAAACGTTGAGTTAAATATTTGTCGTTTAGTGACGTATTTAAGGGAAGATTAGGTACTGAAATACGCAATATTTTTGTTAAACTTGAGTTAAACTCCTAAGGGCCGACTGAAATACTGGGCCATATTGTAGGTATTCTTAAACCGATTTAAATAAGAGTTTAATATAACTAAATTTATTTACTCAATAGTCATGAACTATGTTTATAATATATCTAACTACTCACATACATAATACAAAGCAAAAATTTACTTTGTTTCACAATATCGCAAGCTTAAATCGCACCAGACCAAGCCACATTCGTCTAGCAAGGCTAATATCTAACCACCTTGCTTAGTACATTTTGTATGGGAAGTTATCAAACTGGTTGAAAACTCCAGCCAACGTTTGGTTCCAGCTTGCAAAACTCGGGTCACCTCACCTTGTCAGTACAGTGAGAGGAAGCGAGGACGGTGGAAGGTTATCAGACCTGATGATTGGCCAACGCACCCGATAAATCAAAACATCTTATAAAAAGAGACAAAGCTAAAGTTCAATTAATAACTGTGACTGTAGATCTAGTAGATATCTTTTGATTTGTGCCACTTTACTGAAATTCCTAAGTGCATTTCGCACAGTTCCATCCGTACAGCTGCCAGTGTGACTGGTTTTCACGAGGTCAGGTGAATTGATGATAAAGAGACATTCGCAAAAAAAGATTAAATACATCATATTACCAATTATTATTTGTTAGGTTAGGCTATGATTTTTTTGTTAGTTGCTCTAGTTTTGATGGCATCTTGCAGACGATTGAGTCCATATACCGGAATTTCAAACCGGACTGGGGAATGAAACTAAAACTTGACCTACGAAAATTAAGTGAATTTGATTGATGGTAAATATTATTATTGACTATTATTATTTAAACAAATTCAAATTGATAAAAAGTTTAAATTTGGGGTTACCAGCAACGGGTGTGTGGGTGTACAATACATAGTAAAAGGAGGCGCGACACATGCGTGTATACTAGTCTCGTTTCACCTAAAAAGGAACTACATACATAATGGGTGGTGAAATATTATTTTGCCTACTGTATTTTCGATAAACCGGCTCTTGAGGTACACTCGAAAACGACGATGATTGAAAATACTGGAAGCACTGTTCGAAGGCGGTGCCTCGAAGTTAATTCTCAAAAAACGAGTCATTTATCTTTCAATCTGTTATTGAATATGTTTATTTTTCGAAATTGACCTTCTGTCAATCCAACCCACTCTACACACAGCAAGTAGGTATAATTTTCGCCAAACATCTTGAACGAGCTTCCGGTTGCGCAGAGCGCAAATTTGTGTCTTTTTGCTTCGTTGGTTTACATGCAAGTCACCCCACCTCTCGGCTAAAAGTACAAGATCAACTCTACTCACGTAGGTGATTAAAAGATTAGATTGCGATCAGACTCAGACTTAGGAAATCTTTTAGGTTATTGACATATTAATTGACTAATTACCTATATTAATTTATGCGTCGCATAGCAACCGAGTTGTCAACAACATTGTGTTTATATTCGCTCTGAAAAAAATATTGTTTTTTACTAAAATATAAGTGTATTTTATATTTATTGTGCACTAATTTCATTATTGTGAGTTTTATTTTGTATCCGTTCATTATCCATGAATATGGATTTGGATATTCCACCTGATCCGGGACCAAGTCCAAGTGTTAAAAAATCTGACATATCAACGCCACCTAAACAAAACAACAAGAGACCTAACACAAATAATTCTGACATTATCCATCCGTCTAAAGCTCCAAATTTAAATAGTTCTCCGGAAAAATTGTACAATACTCATAGTGAAATTGAAAACCAATACCTGGAAAATTCGCCTGGGCCTTACATTGTTTTCGTTCAAGATATTGACTCTAGCAAGAATATTCACCCAATGAAAATTGGTAATATCCTTATTAAACATAACATTAAAAATATTTCTCCGGGTGGAGTAAAATCAGAAGGGAGAAATAAAATCTCAATTACTTTCAAAGATGCTAAGAGTGCGAATCAATTCACGACAGCCATTTTTTTAAAAATAAATAATTTAAAGGCCTATATACCTAGATTCAAGGTGACAAAAATGGGTTTGATTCGTGGTATTTCAACAGACTTTTCGATTGACGATATTATAGAAAATTGTGCAGTACCAAACCATATTGGGAAGATTTTAAAAGCAAGACGCCTCAATTTTAAAGATAAATCATCAGGAGAAACAATGTGGAAACCATCGCAATCTGTTGTCTTAACGTTCGAAGGACAAAATCTCCCAGAGTATGTTTACCTTTTTTATAACTCTCTGAAAGTTGAAACTTATATATTTCCAACAATACAATGTTACCGCTGTTGTCGCTTTGGTCACACGAAGATTCAGTGTCGTTCTATTATTCGCTGCTTCAAATGTGGAGATAGTCACCTTGGAGAAGTTTGCCAAGTGGTGGACTTTTTAAAGTGTATAAACTGTTCAGGATCTCATTCAGCTACAAGCCCAATGTGCCCGGAATTCACTCGGCAAAAAAATATTAAACATTCAATGGCTACAAAAAATATATCATATCTGCAAGCATCTCAACTCTTCCCAACTTCTGTGAAAAGCTATTCTGAAGTAACTAATAACCAATTGAACAATAATCAAAGTTTTAAAAAAACAATATACACTAAAATGTCATCGGAAACTCAAAAACAGACAATTCCTCATATTAATATTAAAGAAATAAACAAGTGCATGTCGTATTCAAATGGTGAAGCTAGCCATCCTACAAATGGATGCGCTGTTTTAAGCCAGTCAACTGCTTCTGCATCTAACGAAGTCCAAGAAAATATTTTCCAAGATGATACCCATTCTGTTGTATATTTAATTACGCAAATTCTTATTAGTTTAATTTCTAAATCAAATTTTAATTTACCGTCCAACGTTGCCAATCTTATCCCGCTTTTAAATTCTTTTTTAAAAAATGGTTCGAAATCACAAAACCCATAATCCTTTAAACATTTTACAGTGGAACTGTAGAAGCGCAGTGAGTAATAAATCAGATATTTTATATTTATTAACGAAATATAATATTTCTATTGCAGCAATCTCGGAGACTTGGTTCACTCCAGGTATTCATTATAAATTCCCTGGATTCTCTTGCATCCGCGATGATCGATCCGATTCTTACGGAGGATCCGCCGTTCTTATCAAATCTTCTCTTTCTTTTAATAAGATTAATTTAAATCCCCACCCTTCTTATCAAGTTGTTGGTATTACTCATAATAATATATCTTTCTTATCCGTCTATATTCCACCTAAAACTCATTTTGATGTAAATTATTGGAATGCAGTTATATCATCTCTCTCATCAGATTTTTATATCCTTGGCGATTTCAATGCCCATTCCACCTCATGGGGATGTTCTATTTCAGACTCAAATGGAATATCAATATTAAATTTTATTGATGACAATAATTTATGTATCATGAACGATGGGTCTCACACAAGATTGAGCAACCCTAATCAAAATCTCAGTGCAGTTGATCTTTCAATTTGTACTACTAACTTAGCATCTTCCACTGCATGGACTATCATTTATGACTCATTATCTAGCGATCATTACCCCATTATTTTAAATTCATCTCTTTCAAATCCACGAGAACCTTTGTATACCCGTAAAAAACATGATCTGAACAAAGCAAATTGGTCAAAATTTTCTCAGTTAATAGAATCAAAATTAGATTCGATTATTCCTCTTAACTCACTTTCTGATATCTCTCAGATTCCCATTGCATTGTCCAATCTGATACATACTTTAGAAATTGCGGCCGACTCAGCCATTCCCTTATGCAAAAAATTCTCCAGGCATACCCCACAAGCTCCATGGTGGGATGAAGAATGCTCCAATATTATAAAATTAAGAAAAGAGGCTATGCATAAATATAGGAAAAACATGTCCCTAGATAATTATTTGGCGGTTAAGATGATCCAAGCGAAAGTAAAGTTATTTCTTCGTAAGAAAAAACGAAAAGGGTGGATTGACTTTTGCAATTCCCTCTCACCAGATTCTCCCATTTCATATGTCTGGGAAAAAATCCGCAGATTTAGATCGGCTTATTCTTCTAAAATTCAACATGCTTGTACGAACACCTGGATTGAGTCATTCTTAGATAGACTGGCCCCTCCTTATGCCCCTAATTTAAACGAAATTAAATATTATGCGAGCATAGAGCCTTCTTCCTCCTGGTTTTGTGCCCCTTTTACTATGGAAGAATTGCTAATTCCTCTTAAAACAGTTCACAGTAATACCCCTGGAATCGATAACATCCCTTATTCTTTTATTCAACACTCTCCCCTCAAATTCAAATCTTTCCTTTTAGATATTTATAATTTCATATTTCAATCTGGCTATATACCTAAATCCTGGAAAACTCACTTAATTCTGCCCATTCTTAAGCCTGGTAAAGACCCAACAATAGGGTCTTCCTATCGCCCTATTGCTTTGTCATCATGTTTTCTAAAATTACTAGAACATTTGATTAAAAACAGAATAGACTGGTTTGTGGAAAGTAAAATGTTGCTTTCTCCAATTCAGTTTGGCTTCCGAAAATCTAAATCCTGTTTGGATAATATCAGTATTTTGACTACTGACATCCAAATTGCATACACAAAACAACAGTTTACTTTAGCTGCATTTTTGGATATAACTAGTGCATATGATAATGTCAATCTTTTTTTACTCCAAGAAAAATTGTTTAAAATTGGAATTCCTAGAAAAATATCCCAACTCATACACAATATTTTTTCAGAAAGAATAATAAAAATTCTGAACTCCAACGAAGACAAAATCCGTACTATTTGGAAAGGTTTACCTCAAGGGTCAGTTTTAAGTCCCATCCTCTTTAACATATATTGCCATGACATACACATATGTGTTGAAGGCCTCTGTTCTATTCTAATGTATGCTGATGATGTTGTTTTATATCTTTCTATGAAAAAAATTGATACAGCTGTAAAGAATTTTAACATTGCCCTTAAGTGTCTTAATGTATGGCTTAATATAAATGGTCTTGAACTTGCTCCGCATAAAAGTCAAGTTGTGGTCTTCTCCAAAAAACATAAAATACCTAATATATCTATCCAAATTGACCGTATACCGATTCCAATTTTTGAGACTGTTAAATTTCTTGGTATAATCCTCCATCGTAAATTATCATGGAAACCTCACATTGATTTTATTATTTCTAAATGTGAACGAAACATAAATGTTCTTCGTGCAGTTACAAAGGTGTGGTGGGGTGCTCATCCATCTACAATGAAACTTCTTTACAATACTCTCATCCGTAGTCACATGGACTACGGCAGTTTTTTATGGGATCCTCTACCAATATATCTCAAATTAAATCTTGAAAAATTACAGTCAAAATGCTTACGATTAATAATTGGTGCTATGTCCTCCTCGCCCATTAACTCTCTTCAAATTGAAAATTCTGATATGCCACTTTCCCTCAGAAGACAACTGTTATCAGATAAATTCATTTCTAAAAGACTTCGTTTGAGTACCCACCCTCTCCCTAATAAATTGGCTACACTCCATTCAATTACTCAGTCGAATAACTTTTGGAAAAATAAATCCCCCCCTCTTTTATGTAAAAGTTATTTTTCACTTTCTTCTAAAATTCCTCCGTTTACCTTTTCACCAATCCTGCCATATTATCAATTATCATATAAGGCAATAACTGTGCCTATTAATTCATTTGAAAACATAGGTTTAGACAAATCGTCACATTGTGATTCAAATAATATTAATAAAATGTTTAAAAACATAATTTCCTCACATTGGCCATCAGCTATTTGCTTATACACAGACGGTTCCAAACTCGAATCAAATGGATATTCTGGAGCTGCCATTTCTATTCCTTCACTCAATAAATCTTATAAATTTAAATTGCCACCAGAAACGTCCGTCTTTACCGCAGAATGCTTTGCTATAAAAGAAGCCCTTGTTATCTCCCAAAACTTATATTCTCCTGATATTTTAATACTAACAGATTCACTCAGTGCTATTAAACTCATTAAAAATAATGTCTCCAAAGTCCCAGATAACGATTTAATATGCTCAATTAAGTCTTTATTATCATCCTTGAAAAATGACAAAAATATTTCGATTGCTTGGATCCCTGCTCATGTAGGTATTATTGGTAACGAAATTGCCGATACTGATGCTAAGTCTGCAGTTTCTTCAGGCGTTGTAGCAAAATCATTTTCTTTACCTAATTCTGATCTGATTCGCTCTTTAAAAAACTCAATATGGAATCAATGGAACTCTGATTGGCTGTCTGAAACCAAAGGATCATTTTACAAATCTATTCAAAACAATATCATTCCAAGAAGACCTTGGTACAACGATGTTAAATTTTCAAAAAAAGAAATTTCAATAATTTGTCGCATGAGAATTGGTCACTGTCTAATTGCAAGTCATTTAAATAAAATTAAAATAGTCGATAGTGATGTATGTGAATGCAATACCGACATAGAAACGTTGGATCATCTGTTCTTTTCGTGCCCAATCCAGTCTTCTGGTAATCTTTACAACGAATTTAGTGAAATCTCTAGACCTTTTAATGTTGCTCACCTCCTAGCTCTCAAAAAAAATAATGTGTATCGTAAGCTAATAAAATTTATTGTTAAAAATAATATCCTTCTGTAATGTACTTTTTGATATTTTATGTTTATTTTTAGTGTTAAGTGACTTTCTTTTATTTGATACTGTTCATAGTGTATGTCTTGTTTATTTTTAAGTTTGAGTGTTCTGTGAATACAATTATGGCACAAATCATACAATATTGTGTGAATTGCCTAATAAATATAAATATATTAATTTATACAAAAAATAATGACAAATTCACACTAAACTTTGATATTTACTTTGATTTTTACGAATGATGTTCTGATTATACATATTTAAGATCAAGACAGGATAAGAACGTATATAAAGATCATGTCATAAGTAGGTACTGATGCTTATAATTACCTCCCCCCAACTTCAAACCCTATAGTTTTCTTCTACATGCACATTCTGTTTTAGTTGCAAATTATCCTGATGAGGGATTTCGAACCTAGTTTCGTAGTTTACAACAAATAATGCGGAGAATATAAAATTATAAAAAGGGCAAGGCACAAATTACTAAGTTTAGTTTAGAAGATGCTCTTTAAATTTGTCGTATTTCCAAAAACGATGTATGACAAAATAAGGAATTTAAATTATAATGGAAAAAACAAACATTACATTCGTACAGCGTAATTTTAAATATCTTGGTACTAAGATATACAATATACTACACCTGAAGTTTGGTAAAATATTAAGTTAGATATTCTAAAAAAATAATAAATAGTTGGTTTATATCCATGGGAATAGAATAATCTAACAATAATAAGTTTATTCTAGTTTATTCACTTTAGTGAAGTTTATTTAGAATCATTATGTATTAAAGGATCTATGGATCAAACACGGTTAAGTTATTGATATAGTTGTAGCCAAACATCTTGAACTTTTAGCCGATTTGCACGTAAAGCAACGAAGCAAAAATACACAAATTTGCGCTCTGCTCAACCGGAAGTTTGTTCAAGAAGCTTGGCGTAAATTATAGGTACTAGTATCCGACGACCTAAAACAGGTTCACCTACTGATGCTTTCATTGTTTACGAAAAAAAATACTTCTCAATAGATGGCGTTACAAAAAAAAAGGTTTCTTCGTTCCTTCATAGATGGCAATAGTAATAATGCCTTATTTTCAGGTGAATTGTTATACATTATTCAAATATATAGAACTTTCAAAAAATCCATTGACAACGGAACTCATTAAGAAGGCATAATTGATGAACGTTGCGCAAGCGCATAAAGTAATCACGTAAACCAGCCAATGACAGGTCGTAAGCTCTGTAGGTGCCTTGAGTTCCTGGTTATTTTATAATATTCGATCGTTTCTATTGAGATGTAAAAAAATTCAAAATTGAAGTTTCCTGAGCTTGGGGTCATTTTGAAATATTTGACAGTTCAAAAAATTAAGAAACACTGATCAGATATTCTTCAAAATCTAATGGGGTCTAAGCGAGCACCGATTAGATATACAAATTTGCATACACACACACGGATACATTGTGATGAAACTTTCTGAATACAATCTCAGCATGATACTATTTGATAACCTACAATAATAAAATAACCTTAAAAATTGCGAATTCATAACTCCCCACTATATCCCCTTGGGGTAGTGAGGAGTAAAAAAGGATTAGGAAAGGACAAAGAGAGGAAATTGGGATCAAGGTGTTTACGGATAAATATTCCATTTATAGTTTTTTCTTGAAAATACAAAATGAATGAATGCATGTATCTAAAATGGCTGCTATAGGAATAAGTTTTTTTTAGAACGACCGTTTCGGCACGTTAGGTTATTAGTTATTATCAAGTAATACCAAAGTTAGTTAGTTTGGTAGTTGTAGTTTAGTTATGTGGATTTGTTATACATAATGTATGTATGTATATTATTAACACGCTAGCGGCATCACACTACGACAACGGCAGCGGTCATTGACTTTAAATGAAGCTAAAACTTTTATATTGTACAGTAGGTACACCGGGAGAAAGCAAAAGTCATCCAATTACCTTCCATAGACAATATGCAATGTTGGATTAACTACACTTCAATCTATTGGTACCTACTCTATGGACATGTGTTAGGGTTGCCAAAAAATTACGACACAAAAAAAAAACTTTTCCATTTTTAGTATAATATGCAGGATTGTGGAATTATGAAGATGAAACGTCATAAGAAATCAAGTCTAAAGAAATCATTTTATTTGTTTTAATTCACATTGTTTAGCCACGAATGAGCTATCAATACGGCCGGTTTCAAAGAGACTAGTGGTTCTTTCTCAGGGCGGATGAAAACTTTGACAAGAAATGACAAAATTTGAATTTGTAATTTTGAAACCTGTCGTATAAATGAGCTCAATCGGGTTTTAACAAAGTGAGTTATAAATAAATAAAAAAATGCCACCAGCTATCTACAAAAATATTAATAATAAATAAATTAAAATCAACTATATTTTTAACTTTGTTTACACCACGTGTCGATTGAATTTGCGACCGGTTTCGGAACTAACCTTTCCCTCCTCAGGCAGAATTTCAACTAAACGCAGAATGTGATTGTGTGTTTAAAAGAAGGCTACGTATTTGGATATTGATGGGAGGTCATTAGAACCAAGCTAATTATTTTTTATCACTATTATGAGTTTTGAAATTTGTTGTACATTAATGTAATTTGGGATTACTTCATATTTTAAACATGTTTGATAAAAGAACATATTTAAGCACATAAGTCTGTATTTTTTTCAGCATATAATTCTGTATTCAATTGACACGTGGTGTAAACAAAGTTAAAAATATAGTTAATTTTTATTATTTAAAATATACCACAAGCATAATACAAGATATTTGATAATAAATAAATTATGTTAAATAATTCGTAAACTCTCTCATTTTCTTTTTTCGCGGCTGTTGTAAATACAAAATAATTATTGTATGTACAATAAATTTACCCAAGGCAATACTTGCCATGGATTGGTTGGAAAAGATTGAAGAAAATTAATCCGCTATATTTTTTATATTTGTTTGTACATAACTTAAATAAATCATTCATTCGTACCTTGACGGTATAACCCACAAGTAACCTGGGACAGATGTGCGGGTGTGCATTGCCATATAATAGGAAAATGAAAACATATGTGTGTATTGCCACACACCAGCCTCGTCTCACCTAAAAAGGCACTACATTCAGAATGGGTGGTGAACCTCATTACTGAACTATGTGAGATGTTATTGTTGCCTGTTGCGTATTTTCTATTACTCGAATCACTACATAATATGCTGCGTGTATCCCTACACACTAGTATCGACTCATATAAAAAGGCACTACATTCAGAATGTGTGGTGAAGCTCCTTGCTGAACTATGTGAGATGTTATTGTTGCCTGTTGCGTATTTTCTATTACTCGAATCACTACATAATATGCTGCGTGTATCCCTACACACTAGTATCGACTCATATAAAAAGGCACTACATTCAGAATGTGTGGTGAAGCTCCTTGCTGAACTATGTGAGATGTTATTGTTGCCTGTTGCGTATTTTCTATTACTCGAATCACTACATAATATGCTGCGTGTATCCCTACACACTAGTATCGACTCATATAAAAAGGCACTACATTCAGAATGTGTGGTGAAGCTCCTTGCTGAACTATGTGAGATGTTA
This sequence comes from Molanna angustata, assembly GCA_963576475.1. Classification (NCBI taxonomy): domain Eukaryota; kingdom Metazoa; phylum Arthropoda; class Insecta; order Trichoptera; family Molannidae; genus Molanna; species Molanna angustata. The sequence goes on from OY754982.1 coordinate 29,555,986, forward strand.
TTGTTGCCTGTTGCGTATTTTCTATTACTCGAATCACTACATAATATGCTGCGTGTATCCCTACACACTAGTATCGACTCATATAAAAAGGCACTACATTCAGAATGTGTGGTGAAGCTCCTTGCTGAACTATGTGAGATGTTATTGTTGCCTGTTGCGTATTTTCTATTACTCGAATCACTACATAATATGCTGCGTGTATCCCTACACACTAGTATCGACTCATATAAAAAGGCACTACATTCAGAATGTGTGGTGAAGCTCCTTGCTGAACTATGTGAGATGTTATTGTTGCCTGTTGCGTATTTTCTATTACTCGAATCACTACATAATATGCTGCGTGTATCCCTACACACTAGTATCGACTCATATAAAAAGGCACTACATTCAGAATGTGTGGTGAAGCTCCTTGCTGAACTATGTGAGATGTTATTGTTGCCTGTTGCGTATTTTCTATTACTCGAATCACTACATAATATGCTGCGTGTATCCCTACACACTAGTATCGACTCATATAAAAAGGCACTACATTCAGAATGTGTGGTGAAGCTCACTGCTGAACTATGTGAGATGTTATTGTTGCCTGATGTATTTTCGATCACTCCGGCTCTTAAGACGCCGCCACCGAAAAAAATATAATCGAATAGAGTGGAACCACTATTCGTAGCCGGTGTATCACAGCAAATTAATATATAATTCAGATGTTATTTTTCGGCTAGTTAACAAGCGATTGGAAATTGTGTAAACTGTGATTGGAAATTGATGTGTAGTAAGTTCACAACAACAAAGGGACAGGATATAATTTGACAAGACGTCCAATTTATTTTTGAGATATTTATTTATTTATTTAATTATATTTACGGCGTTTGCCATTTACACAAGTTTTCACAAAAGATACAAAATATAGTACCTACAAAATAATGTGTGAAAATACATATATAAAAAAACAAACAAACCCAATCTATAAACAATCAAAATGAAAATAAAAGCAAAAAAATATAAAGAAAAATGAAATAAGTCTATAGCTAATACAAAATGAAAAAAATACATAATATAAAAATACATTCAAAGAAAATTTAAATTAAGATCAGCCCCCCTAGACAACGTGTTATTTAGCTCAAGAAAAGAAAACTCAATGTATGGAAGTGATAGTTGTCACGTGACTGGCAACTGTCACTTCCATACATTGAGTTATCTTCTCTTGTTTCTTTTCTTGAGCTAAATGACACGTTGTCTAGGGGGGCTGCATACTAACAATACATACGTATTCAAGTAGTTATATCTTTTATTTTATTTTACATTATTTATTAATTTAACACGCACCCAATAACAAGTTGCCACATTCTGGAGACTTACGTTATTAATCGTCTCAAAGATCCAGACTATTTAGAAAAATATCATTTAGAAACAAATAAAAAGAAGTACTAAAATAAAATAATAAGCAGAATAAAATAAAACTAGTTGCATGTAACAACTGTCGATAGCAATAGTATGTATAGTTGAAGAATATGTACCAAACTATAAACCCAGAAATACAAATTATTGAATATTTTCAGATATTTTGTTTTCTATACAACATATTATGTTGGTATGTATGTCAAGATAGGATAGTATGGAGGAAGATCCTTTTTTCCTACCCAGAATATGAAAATAGCATGATGGTATGTATGTATGTTTGGAGATGAAGTATCAAACTAATAAGTCTTCTTACATACATATTGTGTAGGTATAGGCGACTGCCATACAAAATGTATGAAGCGATGTCGTCACTAAATACAATTTTTAAAAAAAAAGTTAAAAAAAAATTGAGATCTTCTGCTACAATTTAAATATTTTTTATAGAAAATTAAATTATCTAGTTGGGGTGTTTCGGATTTTTTCGATATTTTTAAAAAAAATTACAATATTAGCAGTTAAACTCATAAATTTATCATAAAAAAAATACTTTTCTTAATAAAAAATGTTTGAGAAACCCTGGAATTTTTTTGAAAAAACTAATTTGAGATTTTGTATTTGTCTATGTTTGTACCAATTTTCAGCGTTCTAGCTTTTATGGTTTCTGAGATATATGGAAAAATAAAATAAAAATTCAAAAGTTGATAACCCCTGACTGAAACAAAAATTCAAAATTTCGAGTATAAAAGTTTTGTAGGCCTGTAACTGTTTATATATTCTGAAATTTTAGGCTCTGTAAATTGAGCGGATCAAAAGTTATAAGGGGGGGGACACACAGACACACACACAGACACACGAAATGTTCTACTCCGAATTCTGAGTAAATCCGTGTATGGAACGTATATGCTGCGAAGCCTCTAAGTTGGTGTTTTTTGACTTCAAAGTTGGAAAAGCCGTGAAAAAAGTAGACCTCTGCATACAATTCTCGCGTATCCTGGCTTGAAACATTGTCGATATGTTAAGAGAACAAAGTTCTCCTGAACAAATCGACAGTTGGATAATATTATTGTAATTTTTATTCAGTCGCTAGCTTGAAGTGAATTGGTATTGAAATTATAGAAGATAAAATCGACTTAAACTTTAAACAATATATTACGCAATAAATTTTAAATGTCCGGCATTTTCATTGTTCTGATACCTACTAGGAATATTTCTAGTAAAACCCAGCTAATGAGACAACAACATAAAACAGGGGTATAGGGTTCGATCCCAGAGAGAGAAGAAATTAGAGGTTGGTAGGAGTCATACCACGTTTATCTTTAAAAATAAATTTTGCTATGAAGCACCGGCTTAGAATGGTGCTTCTATTATTTTCTATTATCATTATTTTCGGGTGTTTCGTAAGAGCCGGGTAATCTAAAAGAGGTTAAATAACATCACACATAGTTCAGCAATGAGGTTCACCACACATTCTGAATTTAGTGCCTTTTTAGGTGAGACGAGACTGGTATGTGTCGTGATTCCTTTTCTAAGGTTACTAATGCATACCTGTCGCTGGTTACCCTACATTGTGGAAATATGTCGTCAAGGTATGAATAAAAAAATACCAAGTCATTAAAACAAATATGATAATTCTATTTTTTTGTGTAGACAGAGTTAAAATCTATTTTGAATCATCAATTAGGTTTGTGTCAACCCTGGATTTACAGAATTGAATTCTTTTTAATACAAGAAAAAAAATTATATACGCTATCGTTTTCACTTTTTCATACAGTATGGGATTTTTTACTATCAACATATATTTATTTATGTATACATCTTCATTGACAGTAAGTGTACAAAGGCGGGTTTATTGCAATTAGGCAATATCTTCCAACCAATCCGAGCAACGTGAAGTCTCTAAAATAAAATTGGTACAATAAATGGTAATGAGAACAAAAATACAGAGAGTGAAAGTAAAATAATGATGGAAGGATATAGAAGGAATGTTCAAGAACTATTTGACAAATATAGTTTTTTTGGTTTACCTTTAAATATTTGTAAGGATTGAGATGACGTTACTTCATCACTTGGCCATTTTATAGTCTAGCTGATTGAACTTGAAAAGAAGAGCTGAAAACTTCTGTATTGTGAATGGGGATAGTTAGTGTGGTACGTTCAGCAAATTTGACAGGAAAACGACGATATTTTTTTAAATATTGTGGTGAAGAGGGTTTGCAAATAATCTTATAAAGTTATAACATTGACACTCTCGAATATTTTTAATCGAAAGCTGTCAGAAATAAAATAAATAAATTATAAACTCTTTAGTTGGCTGAAAAATATACATATATTTATTAATTCAATCATCAGTCACGGTATATCTCACAATATGGGGTACCCAGCGAGAGATGTGTGGGTGTGCATTACCTCATAAAAGGAAACAGGACACGAACGTGTATCCCTAAACACCAGTCTCGTCTCACTTAAAAATGCATTATATTCAGAATGTGTGGTAGCTTATTGTTTAAACTGTAATAATTTTGAATTTTTTTTTCTCTGCGCACGGTCACAGAAAAGGTTCTGGATAAAAATCAGAAAATTTTCTGTGCCTACATAGACCTAGAAAAGGCGTATGATAAAGTTGTTAGAGAAAAATTATGGGATATACTAGCAGTGTATGGAGTGAAGAGCAAACTAATACGCGCAATCGCGTCATTATATGAGAACAGCGAAGCATGTGTTCGTGTCAACGACACAGTGACAACGTGGTTCTCTATAAATGATGGCGTTAGACAAGGGTGCGTGCTATCTCCATGGCTCTTTAACTTGTACATTGATTTCTGCATAAGAGCCCTTAAGGATGAAAGCAAGGGTCTGAAATTGAGTACCGTAATGGTGCGAGATTTGATGTATGCAGACGATAAAGTTCTATTAGCAGAAAGTATGGAAGAGTTACAGTATCTTGTAAGTATGGTTTATGAAGGATGAATAGAGAACGGACTTAGGATGAATGTCAGCAAATCAAAGACAATGGTCTTTGAAAAGAGTGAAAGCAGAACAGCGTGTAAAATAAGAGTAGAGAACGAATGGCTCGAGCAAGTCGATGAATATGTATACTTGGGAAGCATATTTCAACGGAACGGCCGACTCGATAAAGAGATCGAAAGAAGAGTTATGGCAGGAAACAGAGTGAATGGAGCACTAAGACCAATTATGAATGATCGCAACATATCAAAGGATGCATGCCATTCATAACGCCATCGTAGTGCCAACCTTGACGTATGCAAGTGAAACCTGGACTTGGCAGAAGACGCATGAAAGTAGAATAAATGCAGTTGAAATGAGATCGTTAAGAAGGATTTGTAATAGAACGATGTATGACCGGGTAAGAAATGAGGACATAAGGAAAGAATGTAAGATGAAGAAAGATGTCATTACTAGAATGAAAGTGAACACATTGAGATGGTTTGGTCACATGGGGAGAATGAATGAGGAGCGCCTGACGAAGAAAATATACAGAGCGGAAAGGAATGGAATGAGAGGTCGGGGACGCCCAAGAAAGGGGTGGCACGACCATGTGAACGAAATTTTGAAAGACGGAAATGTTAGAAGTGTGAGCAATAGACGAACATGTATGAGACGATGCATGAATGTGGACGAGGCGAGAGATGCTTGCCAGGATAGAAAGATGTGGCGTTCGGTTCTCTCTGCCTACCCCGCAAGGGACATGGCGTGATGGTATGTATGTATGTATGTAATTTTGAATTATTTTTGGTACATTAATAATTATTATTGAAATGAAATATTTATAATTTAAATAAAATAAAATTCAATTTTAATTAAATTTCCTATTTACAAAGTCAGTCTATGTAGATAATAAACGCCAGTAGATAAAATAACTGTCTTGAATATCCAAAAAAATATTCCGATATGACTAAATTAAATGAATCGGCACAAAAAGGTTTAATCAATAAGCCTATATCAAAAAAACAAATAAATATAATCTGTTTTTATCTTTTCACGAAATACAAATAACTGTGCGATAAAATTGTATTTGTTCAGCTCGAACTGCAGCGAGGTTTTTACGTTCTCTGACCTAGAATTGAATCAAACGGTTGCACTCGAACCAAATTTCCGTGATGTAATCGAATATGCGTAATAATTTTGTTGGAGGTTTTGATGCCGCGCGCGGATTACGTCAGGGTGGTGTTCGCTCGAATGAAGGAAGCTAGGATGGTTCGTTGTGTAATATAGAAAATTCAAACAATGCATGTCAAAAAGTAAAATGAACAGCCTGATACAATGACACAATGTTATAAAGAAAATAATTATTTATAGTTTTATATTATTTACAAGTTGGCACCTATTTGCGTTAAAAATTCGTTTCTTTGGCAGTACCCATGATACGTTCTTATCTTGTATTAATATTAATAATGTATAAATCAGTTCTCGATCATAATAAAATCTAAAACCTTTATCTACATTGAACTATGCCGTATTGTGTTTGTGAAGATCTTTGAGTAACACATAAAGATATTTGATTTGATTTGGGAACCATGTGATTCATATTAATTACACCAACATAGTTAACTAGTCTCTTTCTATGGCTCTAAAATAAAAATCGCGTCAGAGAATGGATTTATGACAGGTATTATGGCGGACATTGGGATCTGGTTGATCTGTTTTGTGTGAGCCTATATGTTTGTTGAGGTAATGATTGTGAGTGCAGAATGTTGAGATTGTGTACATATTTAGTGTGGAACGGGAAAAACCATGCACCTGGTTCATAATTGCATATAATTGTCAATATAAATTGTAAACTGCTAGCCCTAGAACAGGATTTCCTTGTTGGGCAGCAGTAATCTACTTATTATTGCCATTATAAATATGGTGTGATAAATAAAAATAAAATAAATAAATAAATAAATCATGAAAAAATGTTAACAACTTAAGATCAAATTTCAGTATGACATTGGAATTATTATACTGACGAATAAATTCACAAAAAATCGAATATACAGAATCCTCTTCTAATATTTTTTTTATTTGAGTTGAATTTTGAGGAGTTTGGAAAAAGATTTTTCAAATAATCTTGGTCCATTCCGAATTACGAAACATTAATTAGTTATCATCTTAATATTGCCAAAATGGCACAAGAGAATATATATTTTTTTATCATTCATTCATTCATACCATCACGGCATATCCCACAATGTGGGGTAACCAGCGAAAGCTGTGCGGGTGTGCATTGCCTTATAAAAGGGAGCACAACACATATGTGTATACCAGTCTCGTCTCACCTAAAAAGGCACTATATTCAGAATGGGTGGTGGTGGTGAACCTCATTGCTGGACAATGGGAGATGTTATTGTTGCCTGTTGTATTTTCGATTACCCGGCTCTTACGGGACACTCGAAAACAATAATAGAAAAGAGTGGAAGCACTATTCTAAGCCGGTGTCTCACAGCCTATTTCTATATAGGTATATTTTTTAAACACAAAATATATATTTCGGTGAGCGACCACAAAATCTTCGTGTCTCTACGCTGCCCATCACAAGATTCGAGGGAATCTGGTTCTCTCCTGGCAATGTGTTCAATTGTTCAACTGAAGAATACGTAGAAAACCCAGTGAGTCTGGTTCTACATAGTATTTATAGTATAGTGTTCGTTGTTGTTAGTTGTTATGAAGCGTTTATTATATTGGCGTTGTTGATACCAGGATAACATACGGATCCAGAGATAAATATCCCCAGAATATAATAATATCTCGAGTGTGTATTTGACAGTAGTAACATGTCATATCAGTTTATGGTTTACTGGTAACATTGCAATAAATTATATTAATGGTGTAATGAACCGTATCTCGTCTACCTTCCTCCTCACCTATTATTATTTCCTGATACTACAATTAATTTAATATACTTTATGGACAAATGTTGAAAGAAAACTTTCTGGACAAAATAATAACAATTTGATAATTGTATCACTATCAAATGACTAATTTGAGGTTTAAACGGAGTCCATTGTAATATAAAATTAGTTGAAATGTACGTGTTGGAACAAATGGACTATATGAAATTGTTTTAAATCGGGAAATGAAGATTAGGTAATATTTCGAAGGGAAGCAAAGAACAATGAAGATAAATTGTATTTAACCGCCAGCCGCGACGAACCAATATATTATAATGTTTAATTTATCTGTAATGGTTATCGAATATGTAGCACAGGACACAATAAATAACACGAAAAACTATACACTTTAGTTTAAACTATGTATAAAACTTACGACAAACTTATAATCGTATGTGAAGGGCACTGTGTCATCTCTCCGAGGTAACTGTCCGTAATACTTGTAGGTATATAGTTTTCTTTTCTTACAACATTTTCTAGGCTAGGCGGGTAGAAAGTTTACACCGAAAAATATTAATTTTTCTTCATGTTTACAATCCTAAGATTGGTTTGCACCGCACACTCCATCTCTCCACAAATCTCTGTTGTCCATCAACCTCTTCATCTCTCGGTATCTGCTAAAGCGAACATCACCGATCACCTGGTCCATATAACTGCAATTATAGCCTTCCCTCATTTCTTCGTTCATAAATAGTAACAGGCAGTAGCTTCTGGCTAAAATTTTCCAAGATTCGAAGTTTTATTCCATGATCGTGTCATGTTTTCTGCAGCCGACTTCTTTTTTACCCTCCACTATTCTAAAGAAGTTATGATTTCTCAATTTCTAGCGCTTTTTTACATCAATTTCACAATGGGTATCTTGTAGAGTTTATACTTTGAGTTTCGTCGTGATGATTTTGTGATTATGTCGTACACAAATATGAAAATTGGTCTCATCTGTGCAGCCCAAACTAAAAGGCCTAAACAAAATAAAATAAAATATGAACTTCATATTTTATTTTATTTCATTTAGCATAGATACAGGTAAGAATGCCCAAATATTCTATAGGTAGATAAAATACGTATGGTGTGGTTTAATATTTCCTACTTACATACAGTACACTATCATTGTGCAGTGTGTGGTAGGCGCAGTGTCTATTTTATATTATGACGTTATGTTACGGGTGGAAATTACACAGTTAGTTTAGATTTAAGATTACACATTAATTGAGCACTAACGGTCTTACTTATTAGATTTCGTTAAAAGCTTACTTAACGCGTAACTAGATAAGCACGACTAAATAGTTAAGATCGGTATTAAAAAAATGTTTACGAACACTCTCATTTATATCGTTAATGTTAGGAAAATAACTTTGTGGCGACTCTCGGTGTGGTGACTCTCATTTATTTTTTTCATATAGCCGTATTGGCTTCACGATGCATGTCAATTAAAAAATGCATGTCATTTTTGGATAGCTGACATCGAAAAATGAAAACAACACACGATTGCGATGAAGAATAACAAGGAAAATCGTTAAAAGTATTAAATTTTTCTGTCAATCTCACATATGCGTCGGAACATATGTGAACGATCCGCCATTTTGAAATATTTGGTATGATGTGTTAGTCAAGCGTTAAACAACCTCTCGTCCTAACTTGACGTCTATGAAATGAAGGTGTAATAAAGATAGTCACGGTTTATAAGTAAACTTTTTCGTTAATCACGCTCTATTACCAGGTACTATAGATATTTTACGTTTATAAGTAAGAAGGTAAATTTTTAACACAAATTAAACATACATACATACATACATACCATCACGCCATGTCCCTTACGGGGTAAGCAGAGAGAATCGAGCGCCATACTTCTCTATTTTTGCACACATTTCTGGCTTCCTTTACATCCATGCATCGTCTCATACATGCTCGTCGATTGTTCAAACTTTTTATGTTTCCTTCTTTCAAAATATCATTCACATGGTCATGCCATCCCTTTCTGGGGCATAACAAATTAAATGAGAAGGAAATGAGAAATTATGTGTTTTTTGTCTGTTTTGGATTTGAGAAAATATCGATATTATGCATAAGATGAAGTGATTGATAAGTGTGAAGATAGTATTGATACCATATGTGTGAAGTACATTGATTTAGAGCTGATTAAATAAACTAGTTGCATGTAACACATAAGATCCAACTGTCGATAGCGATAGTATGTATAGTTGAAGAATATGTACCAAACTATAAACCCATAAATACAAATTATTGAATATTGTCAGATATTTTGTTTTATATACAACATATGTAGGTATGTATGTCAAGATAGGACAGTATGGAGGTCAGTCCTCTTTTCCTTCCCGGGATATGAAAACAGCATGATGGTTCGGTATGTTTGTTTGGATATTAAAATCCTATCAAACTATTAAGTCTTCTTACATATTGTGTATAGGCGACTGCCATATAAATTGTATGAAGCGATGTCGTCACTAAATTCTATTTTTATAAAAATTGTTAAAAAAAATTTGAGATGTACAAATACAATGTTAATATTTTTTATAGAAAATTAAATTATCTAGTTGGGGTGTTTCGGCTTTTTTCGATATTTTTAAAAAGTTTGGAAATATAGGCAGTTAAACTCATAAATTTATCATAAAAAAAATACTTTTCTTAATAAAAAATATCTCCTGAACAAATCGACAGTTGGATTATTCACCATTTTTGAGACCATTTTATTACCGCCATGTAGAACAGTCACAAGTTGTCAGAGGCTAACTGGCCACTAAGTTGTACGTTTTTGATACCCAATTGCAACTCTATACACTAGTTGCATGTAACACATGAGATCCAACTGTCGATAGCGATAGTATGTATAGTTGAAGAATATGTACCAAACTATAAACCCATAGATACAAATTATTGAATATTTTTCAGATATTTTGTTTTCTATACAACATATGTAGGTATGTATGTCAAGATAGGATAGTATGGAGGAAGATCCTTTTTCCTACCCAGAATATGCAAATAGCATGATGGTATGTATGTATGTTTGGAGATGAAGTATCAAACTATTATGTCTTCTTACATATTGTGTATAGGCGACTGCCATACAAAATGTATGAAGCGATGTCGTCACTAAATTCAATTTTTAAAAAAAAATTGAGATCTTCAACTAGTTTATAGAAAATTAAATTATCTAGTTGGGGTGTTTCGGCTTTTTTCGATAATTGTAAAAGTTTTGGAAATATAGGCAGTTAAACTCATAAATTTATCATAAAAAAATATTTTTTTAATAAAAAATGTTTGAGAAACCCTGAAATTTTTTTGAAAAAACTAATTTGAGATTTTGTATTTGTCTATGCTTGTACCAATTTTCAGCGTTCTAGCGTTTATGGTTTCTGAGATATATGGAAAAATAAAATAAAAATTCAAAAGTTGATAACCCCTGACTGAAACAAAAATTCAAAATTCCGAGTATAAAAGTTTTGTAGGCCTGTAACTGTTTATATATTCTGAAATTTTAGGCTCTGTAAATTGAGCGGATCAAAAGTTATAAGGGACACACACACACACACACACACAGACACACACACACACAGACACACGAAATGTTCTACTCCGAATTCTGAGTAAATCCGTGTATGGAACATATATGCTGCGAAGCCTCTAAGTTGGTGTTTTTTGACTTCAAAGTTGGAAAAGCCGTGAAAAAAGTAGACCTCTCCATACAATTCTCGCGTATTCTGGCTTGAAACATTGTCGATATGTTAAGAGAACAATGTTCTCCTGAACAAATTGACAGTTGGACTATGGTACATTTTTACTCTCCATTACTATGGAATAGTGAAAAGTCATGATTTCACAATTTTTAAGCACATTTTTTATATCAATTTCTCAATCGGTATTAATGTAGAGAGTGCATACTTGCATGAGAGTGCATGTTTTGTCGTGAAGTTTTTGTGTGTATGCCATACACAAATATATTATGAAAATTTGTGTCCTCTGTACAGACCAAACAAAAAGTCAAATGAACTTCATATTGGTACCGTATGTAAGAAGTACATTAACTTAGAGCTGATTAGTTTTCCATAGACAACGGTTCATTTTTTTTCTATGATTTCATCTGTCAAAACTAAAATAATAATCACGGTCTGGAAAATGAAGATTTTCTTTTTTTTGTATGAATTCTTTATACAATATAAATACACTCTTCAAAATTGCATCAGGGATTGTCAACCTTTAAAGAAAAAAAGAATTAAGTTCGATATTGCATATTTATGCACATGAAAAATGTATAAAAAACAGTGGTAAAACAACATCTGTTTGGGAAAATTGAGTTATCGACTTCATATTGATATTTTTTTTGATATTTTATGTGTCTCTATAGACAAGTGTATTTTTTACCCTCCCCTTCTATCTTCCTCAAGGGGTAGGCAGTGAGAACCGAACACCGCATTCTTCTATCTTGACACATACATCGCCTTATCAACATTGATACACTGTCTCATACATGCTCATCTTGATAGTAATGCAATTTTACTTAAAATTTCTCAATAGGTATCATGTAGAAAATGCATAATATGAGTTTCATGACAATATTTTTGTGTGTATTGTGTATTGTGAAAACTTTTGTCTTCTGGGAATCTTATATTTATTTAAGAATCTAATAGAAACGCACTTCATAAAAATGCTTTTAGAGATTGTCAACCTTTCAAGAAGAAAAAATGAACGCTTACTATGGTATGGAATGTTTAGTGTTGGCTACATCCCACTCGTTTTAAATAATTAACATCTGCAATATATCAGTTACAGAATATTTCGTTTGTCTCGAACTTAAATCATTACGAAAAGCCATAATTTTAGTATCTTCGTTAATAGTTGGTATACAGTATGCGGTATACTAACAAAATAATATGTAGATACTAGATAGATAGGTATAATGTGTTTACTTAGTTTTTCTCATTGAATATAAAGTAGGGTCATGGAAACAAACATCGCCATTCCAATAATACAGTGTTGATAGTTGAGGCTAAATCGTCTCTCCATAGTCAACATTGTAGAATAGTTTTGAATATACCTATACCTATGTACTAACATATTATTAATTATATTCTTTGGAAATATAACACACACAAGATTCAACAATCAAAACTAATACAATAATGATTCTGGAATTTGGATTCTGGAAGAGCAAAATGGACCCAAATCCTAATAGCTGGTGTCCCCTACGTAGACATGTTAAAAAAAACTTTTTTTTTTTTCAACAGAAAAAAACAGAATTTTGATTTTTTTTTTCAATCAGGGGTTATTATATAACTTTTTAATTTTTTTTTATTTTTCCATAGGTATATCTCTAAAACCATTAACGCTAGAACGCTGGAAATTGGTATGAATACACACAAATAAAAAATCTCAAATTTACTTATATTTCAAAAAAGTTCCAAGTTTCTCAAACATTTTTATGATAAATTTATGTGTTTAACCTCCTATATATTAAAAATTTCAAAAAATATCGAAAAAAGCTAAAACACACCAACTTGATAATTTAATTTTCCTTAAAAATTATGTACATTGTATAGTAGTAAATTTCAAATTTTTTTAACAATTTTTATAAATATTGAATTTAGTGACGACATCGCTTCATACAATTTGTATGGCACCTATACACAATATCTAAAGAGACTTAATAGTTTGCTACTTAATCTCCAATCATACATACATACCATCATGCTGTTTTCATATTCTGGGTAGGAAAAATGGACTGACATCCATACTATCCTATCTTGACATACATGCCTACATGTGTTGTATAGAAAACAAAATATCTTAAAATATTCTTTAACAGATTTTTAATTATCTCAATAGAGACGAAGTTGGAATATTTATTGTAGGAGAACCGGGAAATCAAGGCACCTACAGGGCTTACGACCTGTCATCGGCCGGTTTACGTGATCACTTTATGCGCTTGCGCAACGTTCACCAATTATGCCTTTTTAATGAGATCCCTATCAATTCAATTTTGAAAGTTCTATATATTGTTTCAATAGATGGCGTTACAACAAAATAAATAAAAAATAATAAGATTGTTGTTCATAATTTCACCCATAGATGGCTGTAGTAAAAATTCCTTATTTTCAAGCGAAAAGAATTCCAGTATTACAATATATAGAACTTTCAAAATTAAATTGATAGGGATCTCATTAAAAAGGCATAATTGGTGAACGTTGCGCAAACGCATAAAGTAATCACGTAAACCGGCCGATGACAGGTCGTAAGCCCTGTAGGTGCCTTGATTTCCCGGTTCTCCTACAATAAATATTCCAACTTCGTCTCTATTGAGATAATTAAAAATCTGTTAAAAAATATCTTTGACTCCCGACAGGGAAAAAAATCCAATGTTTGCGCATATGCAATAATAAAAATATTCGATTAAAATATTCTATAATTTGGATTTATGGGTTTATAGTTTGGTATGTATTCTTTAACTATACATATGTACTATCGCTATCGACAGTTGGATCTCATAATGTTACATGGAACTAGTATAACAATAATACATTTGTTAAGGTCGATGGATCAGCTCAAGAGCGCTGAAATTTGATCAATATTATCATTTTGGGTCTGGTAAGATTTCTAAGAAGATGCGTCTCGAGATATTTTTCAAAAGAAGTAACATTTACGGTTAAAGAAGTAACATTTACGGTTAAAGAAGTAACATTTACGGTTTGTCTGAAACCGCGTGGTAGACTTTCTTGTTTGTGAGAGTTGATTAGTTTTCCTTAGACGACAGTTCATCTGTCATTTTATGAACCTTGCAATTTTATATTTAAGCGTTTATTTATGAATCGTATGAAATAAGATTACTATGTAAGCTTTAAGTGATGTTAGCTGTTAAAATTGATCAGTACCAAGTAGGTACTGATCTGCGTTTCAGTATAATGTACATTCATTGAATCTATTGTGTTTTCTCACATCCTTGCTGCGTCATTTGTTTTCATCTTTAATTCCCAGTTTTGATAGCGTCATCGTCATCACAACACCCACCTACCTCCTCAATACTTCTTACACCCTGATCATACCACATCAATATGTTCTCATTATTTATTGAATCAGGAGAATAAATTATACATTTATTCATACTATCACGGTATAATTTCAAAATGTGGGGTAACCCGCGAATATGTGCAGCGACAGATGTGCAGTTTTTCATTAACTTTTAAACGGAACCACGACCCATACGTGTATCCACACACACACCAGAAATAATATTATCTTTACCGGATTGCAAACTCTCTCCAACGTGACGTATGTATAGTGCGCTGCTTCTAGGTAAAAAAAAAATGGGGTAACCAGCGACAGGTGTGTGGGTGTGCACGAATCGTGCGTGTATTCCTACACATCAGTCTTATTTCACCTAAAAATGTACTATATTGGGCGGGACATATCGCTAGCGTGAAGGACCAAAGATGGCCCAAGAAGAAGAAAAAATATTGTAAAAACAGAAATCTCAAATAAATTAACATCTCAATAGGGATGGAAGAAGAGATATTGTGGATGGAAGGAACTCACAAAAACATTCTTACAAGGCGTAACCTGTCATCGGCTGCTTTTAGTTTGCACTCAGTTCCATAGATGGCCAGCTTAAAACACCTACATGAATGGTTTTATCTTGATTGAATTAATATGACTTGTAAACGCACTAGTAAATGCAATCACTCCCAGGTGCCAGACTTACCTTTTTCATACCTATATTCAGTAAGAAAGTAACTATCAAAAAATCAACCATTAAAAAAATGATTCATAAAAACGTTGCTATATCTCGAACTGTAATGTTTCATTGTTTCTCATGGTTTAATGAAGAAAAAAATTTCCATCACATAGTAAATAAATTATTACCTATGTATTTATACAAGATTCTTATCCTGGTTGATCCGACGTCATAAGATTTTTTGTAAGACACAAAAAATAAATTGTGCGTGTGTCTTTCTCACTCTCACCTTTACGATGATATAAAATAAAAAATGGCTATCGGCTGAATTTGAGGGTTAGTAGGAAAAATAGCCCCTGGTAAATGTTCTATGGAGGCCATATGTCAATGACAACCCCCGTTCCCTCATGGCGCCCTAGATATTTGACAGATTTGTCAAACTAAACAGCGACATGCGTGCCTATACATACATTCATTATACATACACTACAAACATT
The DNA here is from genome assembly GCA_963576475.1 of Molanna angustata. NCBI lineage: Eukaryota > Metazoa > Arthropoda > Insecta > Trichoptera > Molannidae > Molanna > Molanna angustata. The sequence goes on from OY754982.1 coordinate 29,571,453, forward strand.
AATAATATATATTGGCATAATTTACTAAGATTATTTATTTATTTACGGCCTAGATAGAGCCTAGGGTCTCAGGTTTGTATCCCGGTGGAGATACAAAAGTTTTCAATATGAACTCCATAAATAAAAGATAAATCTAGATTGTAGCGAATAATGCACTCATGGGGTTGCCATCTAAAGAAGACGACCTCCTAGCTGCAAACGTGAAAGCTGTACCGGCTGCAGACAATATTGGAGAGGCTCAATAATGGTCTGGACACGGAAATGAACGGACGAATGCACTTATCCAAATACCATACAAGATATCATAAGTTTCCAGAATGTGGCAACTTGTTATATGATGTAGTGATGAGCGCATGACCGGGGTGGTCTTGGTCTTCAAAAATATCTATCTGATTAAACCCGATTTCTTCTTCTTCTCCTTATCATTTGTTTTCCTGTAATTTCTGTTTTTATATTAGATCTTTTTTATTTTCTTTTTACTGTTTTCTTCTGTACTCTTTTTTTATTTTTATTTTTGTTATGTGATTACCTTATTGTCTTGGTAAATACTGGTTGTTTGGAAGTAATTGTCGCATGCGGCAATAAGCCAGTGTACAAATTATATGTCCAGATAGTTGAAAATAAATTAATAATCAGTAACCATTAAGGTCTTTGTAGGTATACCCTGGGTATACGGATGTACACAAACATGTACGCTAAATTACCTTCTAATGTATGAAATACGAAAAAATATTGTATATCACCTAATATGTGATACGCAACATTTTTTCGTGAAGAAAGGGTAAAATTTAGAGTTTTTTTTTAATAGCAAGAATAGTAATAAAAATGTTATAATATTAAAAAACTCAGCCGATAGATTTTCATATTCTCTTTCGATTAAAATAAAAATCTACTTCATATGCTGTGCAGTTATTTAGTTACTTACAAAAGTATTTTTTTTAATAAGGCACAGCCACCAATACAGACGGAATTGTGCTGTACAATTTAGATCATAATATATTTACTGTTGAAAGAAGAGTAAAAACAGAATTCCATTAAAACAAATTCAAATTTCAAAAAAAATCATGCAATTGAATGAAGATGTAAATATAAACTGTTCTTTATTTCAAAGACGTATCTTTTGAGGGTACTAGGGAAATTATTTTCAAAATATACCTACTATATAGCCTAAATGTAAGTGAAATTGTTTGCAAATGTTGGCTCTTTTGTGTAGTTACGTAGTCAATAATTATGACGTAAATATCTACTAGATGTGACGTCATTGATCCAATAAGATGTTATTCAATAAAATACTATATTCCATCATACGTACATAGATTTGCGAATATTGACAATCTTTTTTTCATAAATATTCCCTAAATCCTATAGAAGACGATTCTATCAAAATATCTTATAAGGATATGATTGTATATTTGAATACCTACCTAATAGAAATTTAATCAACGATTCACAAAATTGGCCTCATAGGCCCGGTATTAAAACGAATCCTCAACTTATTCAGTTATCAAATCTAAGATTGTTCTGAGAGGATTAACTTTTGCACCAATACAGATTACATATATGAGTGGGTTATGGCCAACGCTTTACCCCTCACTACCAAGTCACTCCACAAAGTTTTCAATTTTTGTAAGGAAAACTTTCAGCATAAATGAATGCAGTTGAAATGAGATCGCTTAGAAGAATTTGTAACAGAACGATGTATGACAGAGTTCGAAATGAAGATACAAGGAAAGAATGTAAGATGATGAAAGATGTAATTAACAGAATGAAAGTTAACACATTGAGATGGTTTGGCCACTTGGAGAGAATGAATGAAGAACGCCTGACGAAGAAAATATACAAAGCTGACAGGAATGGAATAAGAGGTTGGGGGCGCCCAAGAAAAGGATGGCACGACCATGTAAACGATATCCTGAAAGATGGAAATGTAAGAAGCGTGAACAACACTAACGTGTATAAGACGATGTATGAATGTTGATGAGGCAATGAATGTGTGTTAAGATAGAAAAATGTGGCGTTCGGTTCTCTCTGCCTTACCCGTGAGGGACATGGCGTGATGGTATGTTTGTATGTATGTAAACTTTCAGCATTTTCATGAAATGAGTGTGTTTCATGAATTATTTTTGATTTAATTTTTTTTTTTGAATACTTGATAATTCTTCAATGCCATTTTATGAAAGTGATGTACCTTTTTGCAATTTCTATATAAAAATATCAAATTTTAAGTTTCCCTAGCTTGGGGTCACTTTGAAATATTTGACAGTTAAAAAAAATGAGAAGCACTATTCAGATATCCTTCAAAATCTAATGGGGTCTAAGCGAGTATTATGTATACCTACAAATTTGCAAAATATGAAAAGAATCGAATGAGTATAATTTTCGCCAAACATCTTGCTTCCGGTTGCGCAGAGCGCAAACTTGTGGCCTTTTGCCTCGTTGGTTTATGTGCAAATCTCCCCCCTTCTCGGCTAAAAGTTCAAGATATTTAGCTACAACTATACTTAAGACTATAATCGATAAAGTAGAATAAACACGTCGTACATAGCACATAATATATATAGTACACAGCACACACACACACACACACACACACACACACACGCGCGCACACGCGCACACGCACACGCACACGCACACGCACACGCACACGCACACGCACACGCACACGCACACGCACACGCACACGCACACGCACACACACACGCACACACACACACACACACACACAGATACATTGTGATGAAACATTCAGAATACAATCTCAGCATGATACTAGTTGATAATCGACAATAAATATATTATCTAAAAAATTGAATTCATAACTCCCCACTATATCCCCTTGAGGTAGTGAGGAGTATAAAAGAATGATCTTAAAATTATATTCGTCTTAAATTAGTGGGTAGGTAATTACTTTAATATATTTTTCATATTCTGGCCCTTTGACCGAAGCATCAATCCGAAAGGGCGGAACTCAGCATATATAATAATAATAGTAGATAATACTATTAAATGTAATTTACTTAATTTTTTCTTGCCGTTTCTAAAATTTGAATATGGAATCGTCGTCTGCAACCGTGAGACGTCTGTCTGTCCCCTTCTTACTTACGGACGTCGTGTTGGAACAAGACAGAGAGAGAGAGAGAGAGAGCAGAGATGTGATCAATTACGATTATTTCACCTTACCGTGGTAGCGAAGGTCAGTGGCCAGGAGACGTCAATAACCATATAACATTATGCAAAAATAAACCAAACGGCAGAACTGTGGCGAAGGAAATAAGTAAGATCATTATTATCCAACTGTAGTAATATACAGTTAAAATGCAATGTGTCTATTGGTCTGGGTCTTCATACTCCATTGTTCTGATATACAACACCATCATCATAATGATTGTAGATAACAGAACCATTAGAGGGGAGGATTTCGAAGTCTCCTACTACATTCCGTTAGGAACGTAAAAGGACTTAATTCATGTTCATCCCCGGAGCGGCTGCTCGTCGGACAACACAAGGACTACAACAATCAAGCATATGTATTTCATACATCTGAGACTAAGAAGCCAACTCCAACCATGGGGACCTGGGAATTAATCTAGGAGCAAGTACCGCCGATAAGCCGCTGGCACAGAACCAGCAAGTGAAGGATTTTACGTATCTTGGATTTGAGATTAGTAGCAATGGAGATTTGTACAATGAGACTCGTAAACAAATATATAAAGCTGCATCAAGGTGTCTCAAAAATTCCGTTTGGAAAAATAAATATGTGAGTCTCGATTGACAGGTCAAAATCTACAAAACATGCGTAAGACCAATAGTTAAAACGGGATTGAGGCCAGAGTAAATACCTCCAGAACGAAATCTAGTAGACATGGATCTCGGAAATGTAGACTCCACGGTGTATTACCGGAAACACGCTTCGAGACTCGAGGCTGAATATGAAATCCGAAAAACACGCAGGCACCACGAGATCAGGAAGATAGCGAAGACGATTCTGGAAAGAGCGTGTAAATAAATTGCCGAAAAACAGGCTCCCACGTTTGGTGCTTCATGGGAACCCCAAAGGCACAAGCCCTCAGAAAAGTTGTGTTCGTGACTCTCGTGGCAGTCGACCTGCCACGAGAGTCACGAGACAAATACAGCGACACAGACAGATCTTTCAAATCTATAGAAAGGAAGAAGAAAATGACCATTATCTTCGGCTAAAGAATTTCTCTTAATCCATCCCAATATATAATAGTCAGTCTTCTCCAATTGCTCAGCTCTATTATATAGGTACTCTAACATTATGATGAAACTTTCAGAATACAATCTCAGCATGATACTAGTTGATAATATGCAAAAAGATAACTGAAAAAATGCGAATTCATAACTACCCAATTTTTACTCCTCTGCTTGGGGTAGTGAGGAGTAAAAATTCATCATTTGGTTAACTAGTACCTATAATATTACATTATTCAAAAAATTATTTTGAATTATTCTTACGACCATTTATTGTTCTTTATTGATGTTATTTAAAAAAAGAAATTCTTTGTAAGTAGCTTTTCTATTTTTTGGAGGCAATTCTTACGTGTAATTTTACAAAATATCTTGTTTGTGTGACAACCTAATGTATGTAAAACGCCCAGCTAATGTATATCTTCACCCAGTTCATAAGTGTATGTATTGTCACTGTGAAGTTGAAAACTGCTAGCCCTAGAACAGGGTTTCCTAGTTGGGCAGCAGTAGTCTATTTGTATAATATTGTAAAATATGGTGTGATAAAGAAGTAAATAAAATAAAAATAATAAAATTGTTCTCGTACGGTAAATGTGGTATATTTCAAAAAGATATATACATCCCATCACGCCATGTCCTTGTTACTGGGGTAGACAGAGAGAAGAGGTGGCCATACACTTCTGTCTTTGCATTAATTCATCACCCCACTCACATCCATACACCTTTTCATACGTGTTCCTTTTTTCAGAACAGTGCTCACAAAGGTATCCCACGATTTATGCCTCCCACAAAAAATGGTTTTATATTTCTTGTGAAATCTTTTCACATAATAGGTACCTTGTCACCTGTTATTCTGGCATTAGGTGAGTCACTTTCAGGACAAAATATCCAGTTGCATGTAGTTCCATTATTTACTTTAACATTTGTTTTACTTAAATAAAGATATGCTCTGATAAATTTCACTACATGTCTTTATTTGGATTGCTTCAAAACTGGTTAAGAACTAAAACTGTTCTTGTTATTATTATTCAACTCAATACTGTATTATTAATTACCAATACCACTGATATAGTTAATCAAGTTTTATGAGAAAATGTGAGCCTTGCAAAGTGTGGGCCGATGATGTCATCTTCTTCGTTGGAAGTGGATGGGTGCGAAAAGCCCAAAGAGGTGAGTGGAAATATCTACAAGAGACCTCCATCCAACAGTGGAGAGATGGCAAAGGAAGAAGAGTTGTTCCTATAAGCGGATGTGATTAATTAATGTATGAATCTCAAGCAATATTGCCTAAATCATTGTTTATTTATTTTTTGCATTTATTTTAACAGTGATTTTTGTTTTGTTAAAACCACATTATAATATATTGATCCACAAACGGATACCACAAAGTGAACAATTCGATATTTGAGAATATTTTTTACATTTGACAGATCGGACGGAGAGCATCAGAAGAATTTTAAAATTCTTTGTATAGGAATTCACACAAATGTGTCCACTGATCGGCATTGGACGGAATGCTGTCGCGCCGTTGCGTTGTTAGGAGGAGCAAAAATCGGATAGGATCTGTAATTTTGTATTTGCATTTTCTATGATGATATCATATCTCCCTTTAATAGAAAATTTTCATTTTAATTATTTTATAGAATATATTTTAATACTTTGTATAAACCGCGTAATTGAAATTGAAATTGCGACCGGATTCGGAACGAATATAGTCGGCAATAGGATTGGTGCGCCTCTGTGGACGCACTGCCACAAACAAATCCGTCTGATGCATTCCATCCGATCCGTCCGCTGCGCCTGTATTCTTATTGTGCTGCTCCTAACTGAGGTTGGCGATCATAACACCACACTCATCATGATCTTGCGCCAATCTTAATGAGTGACGCCGCATCCGCAATACCGAACCACTGCCTAAGATGCCACGATGTTTTTTTTACGCCCCATATTCCGTCTTCCCTCCTCTATACATGTAAAAGGCCATATTTATTACTAAGGAATACATGACCCAAATATGCAGCTATGCGTTTATTGACAGTGCTCTCTCTTTCTTACTTCGTCATATTCAAAACTCTTTCGTTGGAGACTTCATCATTAATCTTCTATGCAGCTACATCTCCATTGCTTGAAGTTTATTTAACATTGAGATTTTGTGATCTATCCCCCTATTCCATACAATAGTACTAAAATTGATCTTATTATTCATGTAGAAATGACTGGATCATATAAATATAAATCAATACAAGACTGAATCATAATTATGAATTCAGTTTTAGAGATATTATCACATTGATTGATATTGTGGGGGTTTATCTTCATATTCCAGTTGTTTCAAGAGAAATTCTCGAAACGCGTATAATGTAACGAAGTCTATAATAAATTAGAAATTAAAACAGTCATGTCTTCTTTTTCTTTAGCCTTCTTCCTTGCACTGCTGGATATAAACCTCTTCCACCTACTTCCACTCTTCTCTATCATTCACGTTTTTTCAACCAACTTGACAATGTCTTCTGACCATATTTTCAGAGACCAACGCTCCTCCTGTCTGTCCATGGCATCCATTGGATGCGTGTCAACAAAAGTCATATTATTCGAGCAAAGATTTAAGTAAAATTAAATAATTTTTTAAGTTAAAATACTTTGATTTCATAAAACTGTGCAATACGTATTTAAACTTGTTGAAACAATCCAGCCCAATAGGAATTAAAATTTAAGTTTGAAAATGCAATCGTTTCAATACCTCTTATTATTTAGAGATCAAATAATAAAAAAATAAAATATAAACAGAAGAACTAGATTAAAGTTTATACAAAAATGTCTCGTTTGGTTTTCTAATAGTGATATTCATCTACGGAAGCTGCGTGTAATCTCTGTACGACCATGAACATGAATGGCCTTCATAATAAGTTCAGGATGTGTTTATTTCATTATTATGATGGCAAATCTTACTTTGCACGCATGGTTGGTTCATATTTTAGTTTAGCAGATTCTCAGAAATGCAAAATTAACTTCCTGATGTACCTGCCCTTTATAAACTTATTATAAGCTCAAGGTTTTTCGATGTGTAAATCACCTATTTGTAATGTGACATTATTATTAATCAATAACCCTAAGGTAGATTTAATTCTAAACCTTCTAAATTAAAATCAAGATTGAAAGATTTCTTCCTGTTCCACCCGTTCTGCTTATGAGGACTTATAACGGCCATTTTGCAAAACTCTGAAAGAACATAAAAGTGCTAAAGAGAGTTAATAATGAAGAAACAGCTGGCTCACCGTTCAGTGAAGATAATAGTGAACGGTATTTTTTGACAAAATATCTTGAAAGCCCTGAAGTTTCTCTTCGTGGTTAAAAGGTCTGGTCTGCATGGTCAAATATTTCTCACTAAAAATATTGAATATTTTCGGATGAAAATTTTGGCGAGTCAGGTTGAAAGAATTTGCTGTTTTATTTATTTGATTATTTATTTATTTAGGGACAAATACAGTCTTAAAATATGTGTCTGAAGTTTCGAACGTTCTAACGGAATGAACTAACGGATCAATGGTCAGGATACAATAGAGATAACCCAAGGAAAAAAATATATTTATTATATATATTTTATTTGTAGATTTAATTGCTTGTTTATTTATTTATTTATTTATTGACTAGTTTTTTTAATTATTTACTTATTTATGCATTAATGAACGGTAAAGTAAACGGGAAAAATTGAAAATCATCTGAATATAAATAAAGGGAAACCTCGTTATACCCCACCATGTAGGGTAACCAGCGACAGGTTTGCGGATATGCATAATCTAATAAAATAAAGCATTACACGTGCGTGTATGCCCACACACATTTTTTTATAATTAACTTACTTACTGAATATAAATAAAGTAAACCTCGTTATACCCCACCATGTACGGTAACCAGCGACAGGTTTATGTCATCGATAGAATGGAACAGAATACATTGATGGTTTAAAAGAATGAATGGAGAATGCAAATATATAAATCTAACAGGAATCGAACAAGAGACCGGGGTCTCCAAGAAAAGATGTCTGACCACGGAAACGCAAGAAGCTTTACCAACAGTCGAACAGTTGAACAGTTGATTGGTTCTATCTATTCCGTGAGGGACATGGCATGATAATAATTCTCGAATTTGAAATAGGGAATAATTTTGACACCTGATAATTTGTGATATTCCGAAATACGAGAGTCCTTATCAGGGAGACATAACATGTGAAATTAAATAATATCAAAAAAGCGTACGTCTGTTATAACAAACACTTTGAAATGAAACGTAGGCGGTCAATATAGAATTTCAAATAAAGACTACGGAATTGGTTTTTGGGTGTCATATTAACTTATGTCTGTATTTACTTTTCAATTCCTAGGAAGTATGTAGTTTCTTTCATATCATTTGCTTTAACATCATTTTTATATTTCAATATCATATTTCTGTTACATGATTATTTAAAATATCTATGCAATATCATAACCATACCATCTGACAACCCAACTTAGCAACTATTTCGTGAATTTCAAGTGCCATCTTTTAATTTTTTTATAAAAATATGTGCTATTTCAAATGCATAAAGATATATGAAGGTCGCACCATTCCTTCGTACGTGTGGCGAGTGATAGCCAAAATATAGTGGGTCAATTGTGTACCCCGTTAACACATACAAGTTTTGCACAGCACTAATACACATACAACGGAGTGGTGTGAATAATATTCAAATGAATATAATGAATTCAAAAGAAAAACAAAAAATAAAATAAACTTATTAAACTTGACTGATTTTTAAATAATATTCACTTGCTTTTGTACCTACCTATAGATAATAATTATGTATTATAATATTTTGTGTTTTTTTGATTTTAAATGTCTCCTTTACACACTAGTCCTTGCTTCTGTTAAAGGGAAATATGCTTTTACGTACTGTGTATCTTTTCTATATTTTTTGATTGTTTTTTTTTATATATGCAGGTATTATAAATTTAATTAAATAAAAAATATATATACTCTATGGATCTATGGATTTGTTCTATGGATCAGAATGTTGGGCTTCTAGAAAGCAGAATGAGCAGAGACTCCACGTCACTGAAATGAAAATGTTGAGGTGGGCCGGCGGTGTGACATTACTGGACAAGGTCAGGAACGACTACGTCCGAGGCAGCTTCAAGGTAGCTCCCATAGCCGAAAAGAAGAGGGAGGGTAAATTGCGGTGGTATGGGCATATATGCAGGAGAGATGACTCCCACATTGTAAATAAGGCTCTGCATATAGAGACCGAAAAGCGACGCCCGGGACGACCGCCTGCAACATGGATGTCCACGGTTCACAGCGACATGAAGACGCGGAATGTGACACATGACGAAACACAGGAGAGAGCAACCTGGCGCATGCGGACTAGGAGAGCCGACTCGAATAAGGCGAGGGAAAAGAAGAAGAAGAAAAAATATATAATACCTTGTTAAGTTGTCCTTGAAATGTACCCTACACCTACATGTTATAATATCCTAATATTTTTTTTCAAGCAATAAGAAAAATTCTTATGTTAATGTGAGATAGGTAAGATTGCATTTGGGTTCATTTACTTTACATGCATTACTTGTCATACACGCCGTAATAGATGATAAATGTCTCGACATTTGCATTTTTTTCATATAAAAATGTTAATCAGCATATTGATGTATATTCTTTGTGTAATCAAATAAAATCATTATACATTTTATGCCTTGCATTCGATGCCATTTTGTGAAAGCGATTTATAAAAAAAATCTCGGCGGCATCACTCACCTCTATCTAACGTATGTTTTGTATTTAGTCAAAAAGTAAAATTCATACAATCGGACCGAAATTCAGTCGCTGCAAATAAAACAAAATTCTTCTTAGGTGCCTCCGATAATTTCTTTAAAATTTTCCGCTACACGCCTTGAGACCGTGAAGTGACGCAGCTGTGACGTAAGAATGTCGCAATGAGTAAAGTTTCATCCCGAACAAGACAAAACTTAAGTATTCTTCAAAAAGATAAAACCAAACACATTGTTGCAATACAAAAGTTTAACAAAATACTTAGTTCTTTTTTTGAACAGTTCAGTATTGTCTGGCGTTTTATTGCCTCGGCCACATTAAGTAAACTTTATTATTATGCTGGTAATTGTTTAGTTGGATTATTTGCAGAACAACACCAAGCCATACAAAAAAGATATTTATAGAAATATTGTTGCACGTGTTGTACGATGTTGGTCAATTTATGTTGAAATGGTTTTTGTTCAAAGAACAATGTCGTACATATTGGTGTTTATAAACATTGGTTGTAGCACGAGGCAGGTCGCAATTCCTTCTTCAAGGCTATTTACCAAACAAGTCGCCGTTAGTATTTCTCATCTGAAACTCCATAACAGGAATTACTTACAACTTACTTCTGTAGCATATCCATACATCGGATTTTGTCCATCTTTTTCAGTTTCAATCACAATTGATTGATCTAATACATGCTATCCTATTATCCTGATTTCGTATGTATAATCATCCAAAATTTCATTTATTTCGCCCTTGAGGTGATTTTCCACAAAAACGGCGCTATACAAGTTATCCAACTATAATAATAATAATGCCAACTCTTTGTCAGCTGGCCCCTACTTCTCATTCCACTCTTTTTAGCTTTGTATTTTTTCTTTGTCAGGCGTTCATCTTCATTGTCTCTAAGCATTTATCCTCATTCTACTAACAATATCTCTTTCAATCATACATTCTCTTCTAATATCCTGATTTATTTATCATAAATTGTTTTGTCACACATTCGTCTTACGGACCTCATTTCCACAGCAGAGAAGTTTGACCTGGATCCTTTCAACGAAGACACGATAAGCACCGGAGAAAGAATTATGAGTGCAATATCTGAGGAAAGAAGAAAAGAATGGATAAATACCCTGAGTGAATTGGACATGTCTAAGAATAGTAATAAAGCCTGGAAACTACTTAAGAAACTAAATAATGAAAATAACCAACCAAAACACCACATAAACATCACAGCTAAACAAGTCGCCCATCAACTCTTAATCAACGGAAAGACAGAGAAGGGTGAGAGAAAGACCAGTACTAGGATAACAAGAGAGGAATGTGAAGAGAACCACAATTTCGCAACCCCAATAAGTGACCAAGAGGTACGCGAAGCGGTACACAAAATGAAATGCAAGAAGGCTGCTGGTATTGATGGAATAATGACAGAGCAAATCAAACAGTTCGGCCCAAAGACTATAGAATGGCTTACAAAATTTGTGAATGAGTGCGTAAATTCTGGACAAATACCCAGCTTGTGGTCGAAGGCCCAAGTGATAGCTCTACTAAAGCCCGGAAAAGAGCCAACCGACCCAAAAAACTTTCGCCCAGTATCGTTGCTCTGTCACCTTTATAAAGTTTATGAACGTATTATACTGAATAGAATCGGCCCAATCATAGAGAATAAATTAATAAAAGAACAAGCGGGATTCCGTTCTGGTAAATCATGCACTAGCCAAATTTTAAACCTTTCCCAACATATAGAGAATGGGTTCGAAGAGAAGAAGATAACTGGAACTGTATTCATAGACTTGAGCGCCGCGTATGACACAGTGAACCATAGAATTTTGCTATCAAAGATCTATAGCTTAACAAAAGATTTCAAGCTAGTTAAAATCTGTGAATCAGTCTTGAAAAACCGCAGATTCTATGTGTCACTACAGGGCAATAACAGCCGGTGGAGAATACAGAGGAACGGATTACCACAGGGAAGCGTGCTGGCGTCGACTCTTTTCAACATAATATATATACGAACGACCAACCTATAGGACCAGAAACCCAACACTTTATATATGCCGACGATCAGGCGATAACAGCACAAGGCGACGCATTTGAGGATGTGGAAGGAAAGATATCAAGAATGTTGGTTAGAATGACAAAATACTATAAAGATAACCACCTAAAACCCAATTCAGCAAAAACTCAAGTGTGCTCCTTCCATTTAAGAAACAAAGAAGCTAAAAGAAAGCTTATTTTATTTTATTTTTATTTTTATTTTATTTGTTTCCCAAATATAAATAAAATAAAGCTTAAAATTGATTGACAGGGCGTTGAATTGGAGAACTGCGCAGAACCAAAATATATGGGGGTTAAACTGGATCGAACCCTCTCCTATAGAACCCATTGCACAGATACACAGAAAAAGGTGGCTGCTAGGAACAACATTATACGGAACCTGGTTGCTTCAAAATGGGGAGCAAGTCCCGACGTGCTCAGAACATCCACGATAGCACTGTCGTACTCCGCTGGCGAGTATGCTTGCCCTGTTTGGTGGCAATCAACGCACGCAAAAAAAGTGGACACTTCCCTAAATGAGGCAAATAGACTCATAACAGGATGCCTTAAACCAACACCCTCAAACAAAATATATGCTCTCAGCGGAATTGCCCCACCAAATATTCGGCGGGAGGTGATAGCACAGGCGGAGAGAAATAAGCAAATCACTGACCAGAGACATATGCTATATGGACACCAACCACCAATTAGTCGCCTCAAGTCCAGGAGGAGCTTCCTAAATGCAACCAACCCCTTGACAGACACACCCGAGAATGCGAGAAAACGTCTATGGTGGGACTCAGCAAGGGAATCGCAAGGGACTATATTCAACACTCCAATGGAAACCCTACCACCAGGCCATGACCTCCCATGGCCAATATGGAAAACGTTAAACAGGATTAGGACTGGGGTAGGCCGCACAAAGAAGAACCTACAGAGATGGGGAATTATTGAGGACTCGATGTGTGAGTGTGGGCAGGAGCAGAACACCGAGCATCTCCTCGCATGTCCATTGATTCCCGAACAGTGTGACTGGAGAGATTTTGCGGAGCGAGCCCGCCTCGAGGACAAAGTAGTTGGAGTTGTGGCATTTTGGGAGCGAAGGGGGCTGTAGTCTGACCGACACGATAAGAAGAAGAATTTCCACAGCGTTAATTTTACTTTTATGCATCTTCTGCCATGTCCGTTTCTCACTTGCATACGTATGTATTATGGTTGGATACATTATAGGAGGTATAGTTACCACAAAACGCCTCACCCCCTTCCGGGCTGAAAATTCCGGGCTCCTGACGAGGACGCCCTCTGCTAGTCGATCCCTCAACCATTCCCTCCAATCACAGAACAGTGAATACATTAATTGACTCATTTTATCGTTCTATACCTCAAATATAGTGTGAATGAGATCTTCGTGTCGCAACACATAGCCTAACCAATTCCACATTATTTGTACCTACATAGACATTTTAAATAGTACCTCATCATTTTAGGCGTCACGATCTCTTCAATATATCTAAACGCCTCCGCGTATGACATGCGGTCCTGATACTCGGGCTTTACCATTTTGCACAAATCAACGTGTAGGACAAGTCCCGTTCGATGGTTACCACTCATGGAATGGAAATAATCAACGTTACAAGCCAACAAAAAGTCCCGTCACAAGAACTGAACTACTCGTGTACTGAACGATGTGACCATTCTACGAATACCTAGTACAGAAAAGCAAGTCCCGTTGTGGCTAAACCAAAATGATTCGACATTATCATCGAGGTTTGGTTCCTCTAACAAAAAAAGGTCTTGTTTTCTAACAATGTTGCGAACTACCAAATATTGGCTAAAAAAATGTGTATCAATTTTTTAGAAAATACAGAAATAAAACATTAATGTTTTTCTTAAAATGGAATATTTTGATCTAGTAAAGCTATTGTGTGTTAAACGATCACATTAATATTAGGTATCTACATTTTTTGATTTATTCGTATGTATTCATTTGACAAATAATTTATTTGATTTAGGTAGGTACCTATATAAGATATGTATGTGTTGAAATGGAGTGCATGGTTTCAAAACAATCCTAGGATTGTAACCATGAATAAGAATTTGTACATAGACTTGCGTGAAGTGGTCAATATTTCATAATAAATCACTGAAATTACAAAAAGACTGCACACTTATGAAGAAACTTATATTGATGTTGGAAATTGATTTTAAAACGCCTGATAAATATTTCTCAGCGGTTGTCACGTAGAGAGAGCATACTATGAAATGTAGTGTCCAGCGAAATTATATGTGTCGTCTATAATCGACTTCATATTCCATATTGATGTGTTAAATGCAAATATTAATGTACATATTATTGCCATAGATATCTGTAAATTTTTTCTGATATCTATGGCAATAACTATAACTTATATATGTCAAAACTGTATATAATATATCGTCTGCTGACAGGAAAAAGTCACTAGCTGCCTATTTTGGCAAAATTGAGTTAACTATGCTATCATATTCACCAAAACACACTTTACATCTGGATAAAAAATTATCTTCATATCAGGTCCCGTTGCGGAGATTTTTCGGAAAAATATTCATTATCTGCATTTTTTTTCAATTATGCCGTCTGGAAAAAGTCATTATCGTTGTAATGAAGTCTTTTTTTACATATATTTGTATTTAACTACCAACATTCGAAAATTTTAACACATTAACTAAAAAAATTAATTTTCGATAAATACATAGCATCAAATCCTTACTGGGTAGGCAGAGAGAAAAGAACGCCATTGTTTTCAATCCGGATTGCATTTATCGCCTTATTTACATTGATACATCATCTCAACATTTTAGTCTGTTATTCTCATACATCAACCCATGCATGTCCCTAACGGGGTAGGCAGAGAGAACCAAACACTATATTTTTATATCCTGGAACACATACATCGCCTCATCAATATTATACATCATTATTATACAACATCTGAAATATTCATGATAGGTACCTACTAATAAAATTAGAATATTAGAAGAATACAAAAAGTTTGGAGGAATTTGCAAAATGGCAATAAACTCGCCACTTGTGCAGGTTGCAAAGAAGTGATTAAAATTTGATTTTTTTTATAAAAACATTATAATGAGTTTTGCCGCATAGAAATATTACATACAATCTCACACAGTATGGCAGATGAGCCGTCAGGAAAATCTCATTATATGCAATTTTGTGTTTTTTTTAATTCCCTATGAGTTTTTGGCAAATTTGAACATCAAATATAGTTAGATTAGGCTACTTTTTATATATGTTGAAAAATTCATGACAATCTATAAACAATTAAAGAAGTTATGAGAGTTAATATTGCCGAAAAACTTTGACAGCCATTATCTCGAAAACATGTTTGTCGCAGTTAGTGACTTTTTCCTGTCAGCAGACGATATGCTCTTATCCTTAACATGGTGGAAACACAATTTTAAATTGTGTTTTTAGTTATGATCTATGAGACGAAAAATATCTAAGTCTCCAGATTTTGGCAACTTGATATTGGGTGTGTTAAACTAATATTTGACATACCTTAGTACCTGAGAGAGAGATGTTAACCGGAGAAATGATATAAAACCAACCAACCAACCAATGTGGGGTAACCAACGACATGTGTGCAGTTATGCATTATCTTTTAAAAGGAAGCACGACACGTGCGTGTATGCCCACACACTTATCTCGTCTTACCTAAAAAGGCATCATTTAGAATAGGTGGCGATAGTGATGAGCAAAAGTCTTGCAAGTCTTGCAGTCTTGCAGTCTTGGTCTTGGTCTTGCATTTTTTGCAAGACCAAGACCAAGAGCCTCATTGCTGAACTTTGTAAGATTTTATTTTGTCTGCTGTATTTTCAATTACGGGACACCAGAAAATGATGATAATAGAAAAGAATGGAAGCACTATTCTAAGCCGGTGCCTCACAGCAAATACATAAATATATATGAAACATAATAAATAAAATATAAACTTATCCTTATAATCTTTTCAATTTCTATCTACCTACAATACAGAATTTTCTACCGCGTCCAATATTATTCATTGGAATATAATGTATTCTCACTCTGCTTCCATTGGTGAATGATAAACAGTTAGATCTGGTCTACCAGTGTGGTGTATTTGGTCTACTTGCCTTGTGATGTCTTCAGCCTTTCACCAGACAACCAGTTTTGATGGGAAACAAGCAAATGAACTTAATAAATGATAGAGAAATAAAATATTATTCACACGACATTTCACCAATTTTTATAAATAAGAATAAATTGGGAGAATTTTTAATAGCGCAGTTTTTGTGATAACCTCATTATACATTGAATTTGTAAAAATATATTCGAAATCATTCTATGTCGGTGCAGTTCTTGTTTATCTAGTCTGGAATCAAATACACTGGTTAGTTGTAAGAAATTGTCATTTGGCCATAAAATTTGCCTCTTCCACAGGATGCATGTAGTAAGTGTGCTTATTATACATAGTATGTCACTTAAAAACAATCTCATGATATTTGGCGAATGGTATTTTTCCTGGAATTTATTTAAAATTAAGTAAATGTGCTTGTAAAATAATTATTGTAATTCTTATAGCAAAGCTTTCTATTTTGAAATTATCGTATCAACTCTTTTGTGTTATTTTTTTGTCTTGCAATAATTTTGTTGAAACGTAAGTAGGTATGTCTTGAGATTTTTTCTGACGGAAGAAATATTTTCATTTTGCCCAAGGGTGTGTGGCAGCTTATTCCACGTGGATGGACTCGCCACGGTAAAAGAAGAACGATCTCTGAATTTATTTGTTGAAGCACAATTTATTTCCATTAAACTTGCAATCATGAATGAGATTCAAGAACGAAGTGTTGATGATATCTCTGGGTCTGAAAATATAACACAAAGATAAAAAAAAAACATAAGACTTGGCTCATATTCAATCCCTTTAACAACTATTTCACTTTGTATTATGGACCTTACTATTTGCAAAATTGACTATAATCCAATTCTTAGGTTGTTTCGGCCATTTAAAAAGACCAGGTAAGAGTCTAGTTCCAAGTAGTTAGTGAGGCCCAACGAATCAACGAATTGTGCCAAAATTCCAAAGCAAATTTACGATCTATTACCGATTCGAAAAGACCTTTGTTAACTATGAAGAATCGCTTCGAAAAGTGTATGGTAGTTTCTTCAAAAAGTCCTTGTGACTATAACCTATCTATCAGCGACAAAATAATTCCAGGGACCATTTTTGAGCATACTAAAAATAAATGCATTTTGCAAATCTTGATTCTACGCATCTTTGCTATTCATTTAGTTTTCCGACGG
The DNA here is from genome assembly GCA_963576475.1 of Molanna angustata. Taxonomy (NCBI): domain Eukaryota; kingdom Metazoa; phylum Arthropoda; class Insecta; order Trichoptera; family Molannidae; genus Molanna; species Molanna angustata. Next base: position 29,588,815 of record OY754982.1, read on the forward strand.
GCAATCCATAAAACTCAATAAAACAGAATAAAAGTGTTTCAATCACTCTTTTTATTTATTAAAATTCACGTATCATTATTAATCAGTATTGGTCTATGGAAGACCATCAAATATGACTTCTCGTTATGACAGCTTTGCAAAAATGCCGCTATACCAGTTGTCCAATTGTCTCCACGAAAAACATCGAATCGGCCAATAGGCATGATGACTAATTTTGAAAAACTATCTCACGATGTTTTTACGCATTCACTGTTTTCAAATATATATACATTTCTACATAAAATAAAGGTTTAGTAGCAAAAATCGCCATTTTAAAATCAAATTTGACATTTACGCCAAAAAAAGCTTGTAGTATCATGGCGGCTGCCGACCCTGACGGTGACGTCATGGTATCGTAAACTGCATATCACTACTATATGTAATATATGTGTTCTAAGACGATTTGTGTATTTATAATCAATTCAAAAGTGCATAAGTGTTGTGCGGTCCCTAAATGTACAAACACGACGAAAAAAACACCTACTGAGGTATTTGTTTTCGTCCCACGCGAAAAAAAAGAGAAATAAGTGATTAAATTTCGCACGGCGAGACACAAGTGAATTTTATTAAGTACGCGTTTACAATGAAGTACAGTATTTGTTCCCCCACTTTTAGCTCTCAATAATATAATATTTACCATTATTTAGGCAATAAGCATATAAAGAACTTCATTAATGTCCAAACGTCAAAATAGGCCATCATAAGTTTCCCGCGTATGTTTTTAGCTTATGAACACATAATGTAGAGAGAAGAAGGAGCATATTTTATCGATTTTCGAGATGTAAGTTGTATTTAAATTACAGATAAATAAAGTACTTATATGTACTTATTATTAAGTTTTTACGTTTCGAAATTCTGATGTCTTTGTTCGACGCAAAGAAATATCCGACCATCAAAAGTTCCATTCTAGTTAAGAGTAGTTAAGACAGGCAGAAAAATAACTACTATGGCTGCTATTGCTAAAAATAACGATAGCAGATAAATATAGCTTGTTATGAACACAATACAAATAACGAGCGCTATGTAATAATTCGTATGCTGCTAAAATTGTAACGATGTTTTAAAACGCATGCTTCGCGTAATCGCCGTCGTTTCGCAAATCGCTTCATTGCATGAAAAAAATATAGCTTGCTAGTTTAGTTTGGCAGTGACCAGCATCATAACATGTCGAACGTTCGTCAGCTCACCATCGCGTGACAAAATTGTAGAATACTAAAACTAAATTAGTTTACCATACGTTGCGAGCGTTCATTATTTATTTATTTATTCAATAAAAACTAAGTTACATACAAAATTCAATTAACATAGGCCCGATATTACAGTCGGCCCTCAACTCATTGAGTTTGCCAAACTCAAGATTAATGTTAAGGGGAGATTGAATCCATTTCCGTATTACAGTGCAATATGACATGTCAGTTACTAAATCTTCAATTATAGACATATTTCACTTTTTCTGTGGTTATTATCTGTCAAATTTAAATAACCTCAAATAATACGAAATACAAAACGGGACGCTACGACTTTAAATACCATTGTTTTATTATCCAACATGGTAAATTTAATTTTTTTCACCAAAATAATGCTTTTAAATGCCCGTGTTCGTTTCAATACGGCTGTCAGTTTGTTTTGTTGTGTGGCGCCACCTTCGATACAACACTGAAACTACACACGTTGCCTAACGCCTCTAGTGATAGAAACTGAAACTACACGAGTTGCCTAGCAAATGACAGTTGACTCACAGTTAAGTACTTAATCTGCCAGAAACGTTGAGTTAAATATTTGTCGTTTTAGTGACGTATTTGAGGGAAGATTAGGTCTAAACGGACACTGTAATACGCTATATTTTTGTAAAACTTGAGTTTAGCTCTTAAACTGACACTGTAATACCGGCCCATAGTGTCCCCCGATAGGTAGGCGAGTATCTAGGTAAATTGAAACTATTTGCTTTGATGAATACTTGTTCCATTTATATTTAATTTGTTTTAGTTTTAAGTATCTAATTAAAATATTAATATATCGATAACACCAAAATAAACATAGTCCAGACCGACAATTAATGCGTATATTGTATTGAAGACTATCAGAAGAATTGACGCGACCATACTATGACGTCGTGCGCTCTGATTGTTTTTTCTCATAAAATGGCGGACTTACACATTTTGTATTTTTATATTTATAATATTATTATTATTCACTCCTATAAATTAAAAAAAAAACATTTTTTAAATCTTTATAACCTATTTTATTTTTTAAAATCATAATTTCAATGATTTTTTTCTTACAGTCATCACACCTATTACATATTTTAATATATTAATCATAATATGTATATGAATCATAACAGTTATCCCATATGTATATTAGATTCATCATAATACATTGTGTATTTCCATTTCAACCTCATGTAACACTGTACAACTCCCACAAACAATATAATTACATCATTTTATTTTATAATCAAGCAATGAAAGCCACCAAGTTATTTATTTCTAAAACGTTAAATATTCTCCACCACGTTACAATACTCGGTGCGTGTTATAACAGATGCGTCAACGATTCAATAGAGCGGATAGCGATATTATTTGGTTTATTGTCCCAAATAAACCAAATAAATCAATAAATAAAAATAGCATGTTAAAAATAAGCAGCATATTCCATATAGCTTGTTATGAAAAAAATAGCCATTTCGAACAACACAACAGTTGACAGTAACAAACACAATTGACAGTGACAATATGGTGACGTCATGCGCTCTGATTGGTGTTTCACATAAAATGGCGGACAAACATATTTTGTATTTTTATTTTAATAATATTAATATTATTCGCTCTTTTAAAATGAAAATAAATATATTTTTTCAAATCTTTATAACATATTTTATCTAATAAAATCATAATTTCAATGATTTTTTCTTACTGTCATCACGCCTATTGGGTAATATTAATAATACTTTTATTTCAACGTCGTAAATATTTGTTATGGAATCAAATATTATTGTAATGGTGATATCCAGTTGTGTTGAGACTGTTTCACGGTAAATTAGATCTGTTTTTACGGTAGTCACTTTCACTACACAATATTAATGCTCTCCTACCTACCTCATTCTTCATACCATCTCCATTATATCAGTCATATTATAAGTGCTTCAATTATTATGTAAATTACTTGATATTGTGGATTGCATCAAGCGACGTGTGAACCTGCTAATGGAAATATGTAGATGGATATTGCCAGTAATGTGTTATAGAATATTCCGAGTAATTTCTCTTCAATGAATACCGATGTTATTTCATACGTATCATTTTGCAGCATCTCTCCATAACTTATTAAAATGTCCATCATTCAAGTAAATCAATTTAAAATTGAACGCCGATTAGGTACTTAATTTTATGATATTTAAACGGAAAATCAAGTTGTTTCAATATATAACTAATAGGGATGTGAATTTTTATACACATATTTCGAGTGTTCCGTAAGAGCCGGGTAATCGAAGTTTTCTTGTTTTTCTCCCTGGCCACATTTCTTCCCATTTTGTGGGGTCGGCCTTCCTCGTCCTCATTCGCCAAGTCCTTATCTTCTATGCATCTCCTTCGAGGAATTCTACCTCCCTTAACTCTCTTCTGATGGTAGAGTGCCACGTTGTCAGCGGTCTGCACTTGGATGTCCATCGCTCTGCGTATCATATTGTCCTCTGGTCGCCTTATGACGTCTCCATACCATCTCAATCTGCTCTCGAGCAATTTATCGGTGATCAGCGATCAGGGCCACGCCAAAGCTTCCTCGAACATGGACATTACGCTTTCTGTCCGTCATAGTCACGCTCCCCGCCCATATTAGTATTTTCATTTCTGGGGGGCAAGTCTGGTCAACAAGCGGAATCAAAACCATCCATGTTTACCCATATCATGGATATAATAATTATCTTATGGAGTTTTATAACATCTTAAGATATTATAGAACTCCATAAGATAATTATATCCATGCTTTGAATGGTTTGGATTAACATGGATGGTTCTGATTTCTGGTTGACCTGACTTGACTTGCCCCCCAGCTTTGTTGGATCTGGCCGGGTAATCGAAAATACAAGAGGCAAAATAACATCTCACTTAGTTTTCAACAATAGTAGTATCACGGCACATGACACAATGTGGGGTAACCAGCGACAGGTGTGCAGGTGAGCATCACATTATATATAGGTTACGTTACCTCCAATGCATCCACGTGGCGAGACCAGAGGCAGTGAACTGAGGTTTTAAAATTTGATATACCATAAGTAAGTAAATTAAATAGATTCCTTATAAAAGGAAGTACGACACAAGCGTTTATGCCCACACACCAGTCTCATATCACCTAAAAAGGCATTACATTCAGAGCTGGTGGTGAATCTCATTGCTGAAGTAAGTGAGATGATATTATATTGCCATCTTGTATTTTCTATTACCCGGCTCTTACGAGACGCTCGATAACTATGATGATAGAAAATAGTGGAAGCAGGAACTTAAAAATACATCGTTTTTAAATAATATCTAATTTCGTATTATTTTTATGCGCTTCATTTAAATGTAGCCGCACTATAAACGATACCATGTATTTAAATTCAAGATGGTGATACAAGAATGTCGATCTTTAATATTACGTTTGGCTCAGTCGATTGTTGTTTCTGCTGTCGAGTTTTCTGTATGTATAATACTTCCAACAACATACCTATATGTGAGGTATTATGAACTCTGTTCCAAGAATCTTAATTCTGCTTAAATGATTCGTTTCCAAAATGATCGTTTGGAATTTGAATATCCACTACTAAGAAAATCAAAAGCCGATTCACCAGAAATATCTTTAAGATGAACTATATTAATAGAAATCTAATATGTAGCGTAACTAATATCTTAAAATTAGGTAATTTACCGTTATAGATTAAGGAGAAAATTTAGATCTTATTATAAAAGTTCCTGAGTTTATAAATTTTACTGCACAAAAAACATTACCTAATTCATTCATACCATCAAGGCATATCTCAGCATGTTGGGAAACCAGCGACAGGTGTGGGGTTATTCACCTTTTAAAGAAATCACAGAACATCAAAAAATTTATAATATTATGTACCTCAATACAAAATCTGTTTAATTAAACGTATAATTTGTTGTACACTGTGAGGCACCGGCTCAGAATTGTGCTTCCACTATTTTCTATCATCATCGTTTTCGGGTGTCTCGTAAGATCCGGGTAATAGAAAATACAACAGGCAACAATAACATCTCATATAGTTAAGCAATGAGGTTCACCACCCATTCTGAATGAGATAGCCTAGTTTGTACACCAGTTTTTGTTTTTGACACATCATGTACAGACAGTTTATTATTTACACCGATTTAGTTATTTTATTTTAATATTTTAGTGGTTTTTTTTTAATATATAATGCAACTGGCTCACGCCAGTCGCAATTATAACTACAGACAAACTTAACTAACCTATTTTTACCAAACTTTTGTAGGTTAGGTTTAAAAAATCGGTGTACATCCTAGGATATCCTTCTGAATCTAGTGCCTTAATATGTGAGACGAGACTGGTGTTTTGGGATAATCCTCGTGTCGTGCTACTTTTTATATGTACATCCTCACACTGTCGCTAATTGTGGGTTATGCCGTGATTGTATGAATAAAAGAATTCCAATCAAACTTTTTTACATATTTGTAAATACGTGTATTGATAATTATTGTTAAGTTTATACAAATAAATAATATTGTTAGAGTTGAAGTGTTGAAGTGCTTATAAAAATAAAATGTTGCGTGTTTTATTACGTTGTCAGCAATCTCTTAGCGTACAATACAAAATCATGTTCTCCTGATACTTGTGAAATCAATTTGTTTCATCTTTCTTTGTTATTTTTCATCACTATTTTTTTTAAAACACACATTGCATTGCATTTAGAAATCAAATTCCTCATATATGTTAAACAGTGTATTTCAGGAAAAAATATCATAAGTATTTTTAACATTTTTCTAGTGAATGATCGTCACACAATTTTAAAATTCAGCATAAATTCGCCTAAAACATGTATTTGAAATGTCATAATATTTAAGTTATAAGAATTTACTCAAAACACATTGCATTGTTTCATACAATTTGTATGGCAGAATCAGTGTGGACTATCCATTGTTTGATATAATTTTCATACATCTTACATAGCACCAAGCTTCAAGCTGTTTACATAATCGGGGTAGAAAAAAAGGACTGACCTCTAAACTATCCTATCTTGACATGCATGTTTTGTATAGAAAACAAAATATCTTAAAATATTCAATAACGTGGATTTCAGGGTTTATAGTTTGGTTACCTATGTATTCTGCAACTATACATACTATCGCCATCGACAGTTGGATCTCATGTGTTACATGCAAATTGTAAATAAATATTTTTTTCTGTTCATGGTGTTTCCTAGTAGTCCTAAGAGATTCGATATCATGTTCTCCTGGTGTCGGGTGGATTAAATATTATGCTGTTTTAGGTGATCCTCGTTTATAAATAAGATTTTTGTATTTGAGCCGAGTCGAGTTGTATGTATTCAAAAGAATGGTTTAAGTTAGTGGTTTGTACATAACAAAGTTGGTCTTAGTATTTGAAATTTGTGTTTAAGCTGATACTTACCCAATTTTTTGTATGGCCTGAACTCGTATTAACTAGTAAGTAAGGCCCAGTATGTACAAAAATGAATGAATTTGTTCATTTTTTTTTATTTTCAGGGCATTGCATCCTATTGGATGATTTGTGCCAAAAAATCAGCAAATAAACAAATTAACACAAACAAATAAACTCAGACATGATACTGAAATAAAAAAAAATGTTTCAAATTATTAATATATGAGATTAAAAACACGAATGATAAACATTGATTACGTACTTTGTAAAAAAATATCATGTTTATATTTTAACACGTTGAATATGCGTGCGCTCAATGTTAAACCGCTGCGCTGTTCTATCAGAAAAATCCATGGGAGCAGCGAACGTTCTTCGATTTCATGTTCTCCTGATACCAGTTCGTCAAATAGACCAAACGTCAAAAATCATGTCGCTTCATCGATGTCGCTCGGACGTCGCTCGCCCGACGATGACTATCTACGCTTCGCAGGCTTGAAGTGCAGGATTTGATCATACAATGCAGTTTTATGTTCTCCGGGTGACGGTGTATTAAATAGTTAATAGTGTTTTATTAGTAAGGTTTGTGTGGTTGAAACCTGACTTAACTCGGATTTAGTATACTCGTACAATATCGCGCTGTAGGGGGCAGGCAAAGAAATATGAGCACCCCATATTTCAGTTGTAACGCGCATCCGTTGTTTATACAATGTTTATTTCTTACACACCTAACAAGGTAGGCAGAAAGAAACGAACGTCACGTTGTTCTATCCTGGCATGCATCCACCGCCTCATCAACATTGCCTCATAATAATGCACTACACTGTGTGTGTGTGTGTGTGTTATAGTTACCTATTTAGATTATTTTCAAAAGGCTAATTAAATCAATTAAGATTTACTTTCTATAAATGTTTGTATTAGTAATATATACCTATTAAGTACCTATATTTAATATTCAATTAAAATATATTCAATCTATGTTGTAAACACCTGTTATTGGAGCATTAGAACTACTATGCTGATTCTAACTGTCTATATTATGTTTTATGTGTATTCCTATGTTCTGTTGGTGTTTCTTTTAATAAATAAATAAATAAATAAACATTCATACATGTCATGTTCGTCTGTTATTCAAGCTTTTTACATTTCTCCCTTTCAGAATGTCGTTCACAAAAGGTCGAACCATCCTTTTCTTGGACGGCCCCGACCACTCATTCCATTACTTTGCGTATTTTAAGTTTTCTTCGTCAGGCGTTGCACATTTATTCTTTCCATATGGCCAAACAATCTCAATGTATTCACTTTCATTCTATTGATCACATCTTTCTATATTTTACATACATAATTCCATGCTGTGATCTCATTACAACTGTTTTTTTCTGTTTTCGTGCGTCTTTTGCCATGTCCACATTCCTTACACTTAGATTTAATTGCATAATTTTTGGTATGTCGAATACTATAATAATATGACAACTCACCCTTTCCTCCTCTTCTACCCTTCTCCATTCCCCACCCTCGCTTCATAAAATACACATACACACATCACAATAATTGTACCCTTACACCACACTCTTTACTGATCACAAATATTTTTCTTTTCTTTTTTCGCTTGAATTGTCTTTATTATAATATTAATCTGTGGAACAATGTAATTGGCTTACTTTCTTTATTACTTACTGTTTTATATTAATGTATAATATGTAATGGCTGTTTTGTTTCCTAAAATAAAATAAATAAATAAATTGATTAAAAAAATATTTGAAGCTATGTAATATAATAGAATTTTTTTCTTAATATACAACCCTTAGATTATATAATACAACCTATTTATTATAACATAATTTACTTAATTCGTTTATCGATAGGGTTTGGTCGGGTGTTATGGACATTCGAGCTCTACGGCAGTATTTTTACAAACTTGAAAAGATCGAGGCAATTGTATGTTCTCCTGATACAAAGGTGAATCTGTTCACTTCCGAAGCGGTGCCGCACTTATTTGATCACGTGACCGACCCGAGCCAACTTTGTTATAAGAATTGAACGCATATTTATTGTACGATGTATTATGGTACGCTGTATGCAAAATAATATATTGTTTTCTTTTGTTTATGTGTACTTTGTACTTTTATAAATTTGATCGCTTAGTGAGAACGATGTATGACAGGGTATGAAACGATAACAATATAAGGAAAGAATGTAAGATATAATAAATAGAATGGGTTTAGTAGCCATTTAGAAAGAATGAATGATGATCGCTCGACGAAGAAAATATACAAGGCGGACAGGAATGGAGTGAGTGGTCGGGGACGCCCAAGAAAGGGATGGTACGACCATGTGAACGATATCCTGAAAGACGGATATGTTAAAAGCGTGAACATCAGACGAACATGTACGAGACGATGCATGAATATGCGTGCCAGAATAGAAAAATGTGGCGTTTGGTTTTCTCTGCCTACCTCGCGAGGGACGTGGCGTGATGGTACCTACATTCCTACATATGTATGAAGAGTTTACTTTGGGATTATAATTCGACTCTCTCGACCCTAAGATATAGATAGATATGTTCTTCTCAATCGTATAGACAGAGAGATGGTGTGTAAAAAAAAAACACTGCGTAAGAATTCCAACCAGAAGCCATTGTGTTAATTACTTGTCATCTGTCATCACTGGACCAAGTCTGTGTGTATCATCTGGTACTGGTCTCAGTTCAAACAAAAACAGTATGTATGCGACCAAACCCTTCAATTTCGATTTTCACTACGGTAAAAATGTTTTTCATTACCAGGGGACCAGAAAGCGTTAAGTATAAATAACACAGTTTGACGTGGTGTATATGAATAACGACCATAAATATGTTTTATTGGTTGCTTCTTGAAGACATACATTGAAATGTTTATGAACTGCATAAGGAGGCACTAACAATACTTAAGGCATATTGACAGCTGTTATATTCGAAACGAAAACACGGCAAAACACGACAGCAGCAAAACGCTCTTTAATAAAAACAACCTAAATATATCAACGCACACACTAATCTCCAATACGTCAGATCGAGACTCTTTGAAATTCCATTTGTAATCCAATTTGTTGTTTGGCGACGTAGCATGTCAAAGAACTCGGGCACACGCGACGAGACCACCTTTTGCTCTGGAAAAGAGCGGACTCAAAATCAATGGTCCGATATTTAGTTGGTAAATTTAATCTGGCTCTTTTTACGATTGTGTTGATATTGCGCGGTGGCTTTGGTGGTTTTCCAGATGTGGTAGTTAAAGACAGAACAAAAATGTTATTTTTACAAACCGCTGTTGATATATTACGAGGTGCAGAGGCGAAATCTTGTAGACGTATTTTTTCCGAGTTTGACAAATTTATTGGTTTTCAAATTCTGAAAATGAACCAGCTGGTCAACGTAAGGGTATTGTACTGCAACACCTTCAAGAAAACAGTACAATGACAAAATACTCGTTATTTGTGAACAAAAGTACTTACTCGTTAATTTTATATAGGTACGTTTTGTTATTTTGTTGGAATATTGTACATACAGTAAAGTTTAATTTGTATTTTGTAAAAAAATCTTTGTTCGGTGTTAAACCGTGCTACAAATCCACAAAAGAACGCACCAGATGCGTTAAATTCATTAAATACATGTACCTATAATATACGTTTACCTGTAAATTTAAACACTCTAATAGCCATAGTATGAGTCTCTATGAGATCCATAGAGACCATACTATGGATCTTACCACGTCCGTATGATCTTTGTAAACCATATGGACAACATAAGGTATTCCCAAAGGTCCACGTCATGTGTCAGTTTTAGTTCTATTTTACTAATTAAACTTTACTAGCAACTGTCTATAAAAAATATATAATTACCATACCATAACGCCATTTCCGAACCGAACGCCAGACTCCTCTCTCTTGACACACATTCCTCGCTTCATTCACGTCCATACATCGTCTCATACACACTCTTCTATTATTCTTACTTTTAACATCACCATCTTTCAAAATCCCATTTATGTGATCGTGCCAACTTTTTCTTGGCCGACCTCTACTTTTCGTTCCTCTTTTATCAGCCTTGTACACTTTTTTTGTCAGACGGTCATTCTTTCAATGTGGCAGAACCACCTAAGGGCATTTATTTTCTTCTTACTTACGATATTTCTTTCAATCATACATTCTCGTCTAATATCCTCATATCTTATTCTATCATACATACATACCATCACGCCATGTCCCTCACGGGGTAGGCAGAGAGAACCGAACGCCACATTTTTCTATCTTGACACGCATTCATCGCCTCATCAACATTCATACATCGTCTTATACATGTTCGTCTGTTGTTCACGCTTCTTACATTTCCATCTATCATACATCTATCATACATCGTTTTAAATATATAATTATTTCTTATATAATACAAGTGGGCTGTAACCAGCACTAAACTTTCCAGTACATAGTAGGTAAGTGTTAATTTTTTTTGTTCTTGAAAAGTTGATAATCCCTAAATGCATTTTTATGAAGTAGGTACATTTCTTTTAGATTCTTAAACAAATGTTACATTCCCTGAGGACACAAGTTTTCATAATACACCATACACACAAAAACTCATAGTATTCACTCTCTACGTGGTACCTGTTGAGAAATTGATATTAAAATTGCTTTAACAATAGATGATCATGTATACCTACAACGATGTATAAATGTTGATGAGATGATGAATATGTGTCCAGATAGAAGAATGCTGTTTTTGATTCTCTCTACCTACCCCATAAGGAAGATGACATAATTGTATGTAGATTAATACTAATACATTCATTGTAATGGGGAGTAATAATAATACAGTTTTCCATAGAAATATGAATATGTAGTCGATCACTCAATTTTCCAAGCAGATGGAAATTTTACTACTGTTAGGTATATACCTACATTTTTCATATAACTAGTTGCATGTAACACATGACATTCAACTGTCGATAGTGATAGTATGTATAGTTGAAGAATACGTACCAAACTATAAACCAATAAATTCAAATTATTGAATATTTTAAGAATTTGGTTTTCTATACAAAACGTGTATGTATGTCAAGCTAGGATAGTATGGAGGTCAGTCCTTTTTTCCTACCCAGAATATGAAAACAGCATGATGGTATGTATGTATGTTTGGAGATTTAGTATCAAACTAGTGAGTCCCCATAGATATTGGGTAGTGTTTAATGCCATGCAAATTGTATGAAACGATGTCGTCACTAAATTCAATTTTTATAAAAAAAATTCTAGTGTATTTCTATTATATCAAAAATTCAAACAAAATAAGAAAATATCGATTTACAGACCGTGAGAGCATTTTTAAAGTTTTAACAGATGAAATCATACAGAAAACCGCCGTGGCACAGTTGGTAAACCGTTTGGTTTCTGTGCAGGCGATCCCCAGCAGAGGAGAAATTTATTTAAATTAATTTCTCACGCTAATATTGCTTCTCTGGGCTGGAAACACTGGTTATTTGGAAGAAACTGTCATATGGCAATAAACTCGCCACTTGCGCAGGGTGCAAGGAAGTGTTTATTATTATTATTAATTTTATTATAGAAAATATGAACCGTTGTCTATGGAAAATTAATCAGCTCTATGTAAGTAAATGTACTTCACACATATGGTATCAATATAGAGTTCATCAGCATTTTAGTTTGGTGTATACAGAGAACACAAATTTTCATATTTGTGTACGGCATATGGATTATAGCATACACACATGAACATCACGTCGAAACTCATTTTTAAACTCTCTACATGATACTCATTAAGAAATTTATGTAAAAAATACACTTTAAAATTGTGAAATCATGTCTCTCCACTATTTCATAGAAAAAAGAAGTCATAATATTTGCTGTAGAATGTAGACGAGGCAGTGAATGTATGCCAGGACAGGAATCACTTGCTTGCCATATACATAAACAATTAGGACAAATATACATACCATAATAATAATAATAATAAATTTGGATGATTTATATAGCGCCGTTTTCGTGAATATCTCACCTCAAGGGCGCTGAAAATTGATTCACGCTACTTCCATATTTAAGGTGGGCAGAGAGAACCGAACGCAGTCGGCCTGTACTTTTTATTTCTCTTTTATCACCCTTATAAATACTTTTGCTGTCATCAATCAAGCTTTCCTTGTGGCCAAACTACATTACGGCATTTATTTTCATTTTACTTACAATATTTCTTTCAATAATACATTTTCGTCTAATATCCTCATTTCTTATTCTATCATACATCGTTTTACCACGCATTCGTCTTAGTAACCTCATTTCAACCGCGTTATTTCTACTTTCAGGTTTTTGTCTCCAAATATACCTACATATATTTAGATATTTATATTGCTGTAGGTACTATACGTTCTTTAATTATGGGTATTTTAATATATTTTTTTAATAGGTAATGTCGAGAGCATAGAAGTTTCGTCTTCGTGGTTTGATGTGTATGCAGCTATATGTTCGATCAAATTTCGCGTCCTTATCCTCGAGTGTTCCGATAACTACTTTTCTTGTGTTAAATCTACTTTCAATACAAAATATACTTTTTGTAATTAACAACCAAGCAATATTCATTAGTGAAATATGCATTCATAATAGATATTATGATAATATTATTTATGGATGAGAAATCGATGTTGCGTTCTCCGGTCAATATTCACATAATTGTAATTGAAAATTTCTAATTCACAATTTATATCAGTTTTTGCAATTGATATTATAGTCGTTGAAAGATCGATTACCTACTATGTATGAAATTAAATAAATTAGAAGATGTTTGATCTCTCGAATTTGCGTGCATAGGATCTTCTACTTCTTCTTCAGTCTGTTGCCGTCACTCTTGAACGTAGATTTCATCCATCCCTCTCCATGCTAAACCGGTCTTGAGCAATTAGCACCCATGTTCCACTTCTCTAGATGTCGTCTCTTCAGTGGAGATGGGGTCGTCTGAGGTTCACCAGCACAGAAGGCGTTTCGTCCATTTACCGTACGTGCTGTTGCTATTGCAACTATTTCAATGTACAACTTTCCTGATCTATTCGCAACTGACTTCATTATTTATTATCTCTTGTGGACGATTTTGGGACAAATTTGCGAAATATGATAATTCGCTTAGGTATGAGTTCTTTAATTACCTGATCTCATAATATTAGTAACGGCTTCACTCAATCACTCACTGTAAGGTCCGCCTCCTGGTAGGACGTTCAAGGGAAGATCGAAGAGCTTCGTTTATTGAAGATCCTATAAGTCACTGTAGTGGACTTAACAAGGTATCAGATCGGTAAGTGACCTTTATATCTTCTGTTTTTCACGCTTCCCATTACAACGAGCTTCTCGAGGGGGCCTTCTAGCAATAATATGTCTATAGTACTGAAGGATGCGCTGTAGGCAGATTGTCGACAGGCGATCCTTTACACATTGATTCTTCTAGCAGTTTGTGATATTCGCAACATTCTCCGCCGACATCACATCATCTCATACATACATACCATCACGCCGTGTCCCTCGCGGAGTAGGCAGAGAGAACCGAACGCCACATTTTTTTATCCTGGCACGCTAACTCGCCTCCTCCACATTCATGCATCGTCTCATACATGTTCGTCTGTTGTTCACATTTCTGTCATTCAGAATATTGTTCATATGGTCATGCCATCCCTTTCTTGGGCGACCCGTACCTCTCATCATCTCGAAGGCATCAATTATTTTTCTCTCTGACTCAACTCTCTTAGATGAGCTTCGTATTGGATATGGATTCTTTTATATCTACCGTCAGCCTTGTAACATTTGTCACTATAGAAAATGTACGGTGGATAAATGTGGGTTTCTGATTCAGTAACTTAATTCAGACATGGAATATTCCAGCCGTCTGTCACCGGCCTTAAATATATTTTTATAGCGGCGAATTCACTCGATTTTGCTCGTCTCTTTCTCTCTCTCCCTCTCTCTCTCACCCCGCGGGGTTTTGAATGGTTTCGTCCCCCTCGCACGCCTTTTACCGGCTGGTTAGGTTCGAAGCGAACAAACAAAAGTTGATTGTCTCTTTTCAACTTATACGTTTTAGTATGAAAAGTCGCTATGTATCTCTGTCTGGCGGATTCAGGTTAAACACGGGCCACAATGATAATATAGAAGTGAAACACATCATAATAGACAACAAGATTGGTTTACACTTGGCACGACATATTACAACATTTTTTTTTTATGTTATTGATTTATAGAACCAACAGTGTATTAACGAAGGCACAAAAAATTAAAAATTAAGTTATAAACACTCTTAAGGCTCTTTTTAGTAAGTATGTACAATTAATTAGGTAAATTATTAAGTAATTGCTGGAGGGAGGAAAGAAATTGTTACAAAGAAAAAGAGAAGCAAAAAAATAACAAGTTCATTATTAAGTCATCTGTATCCAAAATTCCGAACATTATTTATACCAGTCACATTTGTATTAAATTCATAAAAACAGTTTCAGTATTTTTTTTAACGAGCTTCATTACATTCAGTTTACACAGCTCAAGCCTATGTGGGTATTAAATAAGTAAGAGTAGGTATCTTCACTACATTCAGTTTGCACAGCTCAAGCCTATGTGGGTATTAAATAAGTAAGAGTAGGTACCTTCACTACATTCAGTTTGCACAGCTCAAGCCTATGTGGGTATTAAATAAGTAAGAGTAGGTATCTTCACTACATTCAGTTTGCACAGCTCAAGCCTATGTGGGTATTAAATAAGTAAGAGTAGGTATCTTCACTACATTCAGTTTGCACAGCTCAAGCCTATGTGGGTATTAAATAAGTAAGAGTAGGTATCTTCACTACATTCAGTTTGCACAGCTCAAGCCTATGTGGGTATTAAATAAGTAAGAGTAGGTATCTTCACTACATTCAGTTTGCACAGCTCAAGCCTATGTGGGTATTAAATAAGTAAGAGTAGGTATCTTCACTACATTCAGTTTGCACAGCTCAAGCCTATGTGGGTATTAAATAATTAAGAGTAGGTATCTTCACTACATTCAGTTTGCACAGCTCAAGCCTATGTGGGTATTAAATAAGTAAGAGTAGGTATCTTCACTACATTCAGTTTGCACAGAGCCTATGTGGGTATTAAATAAGTAAGAGTAGGTATCTTCACTACATTCAGTTTGCACAGCTCAAGCCTATGTGGGTATTAAATAAGTAAGAGTAGGTATCTTCACTACATTCAGTTTGCACAGCTCAAGCCTATGTGGGTATTAAATAAGTAAGAGTAGGTATCTTCACTACATTCAGTTTGCACAGCTCAAGCCTATGTGTGTATTAAAATATTGTTACAAGTATCTTGTACCATGAACTTGTACCGTTTTGCTAATGTTTTTTTTTATTGACACTGAAAATTTTTCTTATCCGAATAGAATAACGTAATAATTCGATAATAACAAATTGACAATCAACAATATTTACAATCCATTTTTCAATATGTAAATGACTGCGGAAAAAGTCTCCGAGTTGTAAATACTGGTTATTTGGGAGAAATTGGTATTTAGCTACAAATAACTTGTTAACTTCTATAACGTTCCCTTATACTTTATAGGATGGAGTAGGAGAAACTGCATATTAAATATTAACGTCTAGATCTTGAGTCATTTTCGCAGTCAGTTGCTCCACATTTGACATCTTCTGGGTCTTGCTTATGTAGGAGTGGAAAGGGGCAGAATCTAGAAAAAGTTAAAATAACCTGTTCAGGTGTAGTACGGGATGAGGAGAGGATGTATCTTGATATTGCGGGGAGGATATTGGGTGCCGAAGCATGTAATGATAAATATTTGCCTGTGACAAATGACTTGGCACAGCTGTTACAATACAATTTTATTATAATATTAAATTGCTATAACCACTTGAATCGAGTATAACGCGACTAGTTTCGGGAGAAACTGACCTGCCATCGACAGGCGAATTACAACTTACTATATTATAATAAAATTGAATTATGGAATACCACAAGGTAACCGTCAAAACAATGAATATGCTGTTACAATATATTGGAATGGAATGGGTTTAATATGTCCAAATATGTAAAGCTAGATTACGTGACTTAATTTATTAATTTTTGTTTTGAAAATATACGTCAAAACGGTAAATGTAAAGCTCGCGGTACACAATGGTATCGTCGCACCGACTCTTATGTATGCTAGTGAGACATGGACATGGCAGAAGACGCATGAAAGTAGAATTAACGCGGTTGAAATGAGGTCACTAAGACGAATGTGTGGTAAAACGATGTATGATAGAATAAGAAATGAGGATATTAGACGAGAATGTATGATTGAAAGAAATATCGTAAGTAAGATGAAAATAAATGCCCTAAGGTGGTTCGGCCACATAGAAAGAATGAGTGATGACCGTCTGACAAAAAAAGTATACAAGGCTGATAAAAGAGGAACGAAAAGTAGAGGTCGGCCAAGAAAAAGTTGGCACGATCACATAAATGGGATTTTGAAAGATGGTGATGTTAGAAGTAAGAATAATAGAAGAGCGTGTATGAGACGATGTATGGACGTGAATGAAGCGAGGAATGTATGTCAAGAGAGAGGATTCTGGCGTTCGGTTCTCTCTGCCTACCCCAAATAGGGAAATGGCGTGATGGTATGGTATGGTAAATGTAAACTGTACTTTATGTTGTGAGTTATGTTGTGTGAGTAGCTAAACATGAGGCCTCAGCTGATAATCATATTGAAACCGTAAATTACCAACCTATTTTGTTACAATTTTCAACTATCTGTACTTTTACTTGTCTGTATTTTATTTTCTTGTATCACATTATTTCTTAAGGTTTCTTTTTATCAATTTTATTTATTACAATTAACTACAAATGATCTATTCATCTCCACTCAGGATGCATGTCAACTGATAACTAAAAGAAAGACGTAAATGCCAATCGAATGAATCATCTTGACTGAAAAACATAAAATTTGGGGTTACTCAAGGTTCAGGTCTGGGTCACATTCTATTCATTATGTTCATCAAGTTAAGTTGGTGTTCTAAGATTTTTTTAAAATTGGTGGTTTTTTCATAAATCATTTTAATTAATTGAAAGATAAAGGGATCATAGAGTATGGGGCGTATCGTGGCTTAAAAATTTCAGGCAGCGCTAGTGGATCGGGAGGGATTCCGAATGCGGCTTCACAATGCAACCTGCGACGCTAAATCGAGTTAGGTGTGATGGTCGCCAACCTCCGTTAGGAGCGGTACAACAAGAAGAAGAAGAAGATTGTAGGAAATAACAGACCTTTTGCAGATTTTTTTAGTTGAAAGCATGGAGTACATTTATTGGTCCGTGGTTGAAAGATAAATATTGTAAAACAAGAATGATCCAGACCATTCTTTGCTGGGTGAATTGCCCTAAAAAAAGATCGCGCAGGTCTTGATCTTGCTCATCACTATTTGTGTAGTGTGTAGTGCTCGTTCTCTCTGCCTATCCCATAACGGACACGGCGTGTTGTTTAGTATATTATATCGAGCTGCTATTATATTGAAATCAATTGTGTAGTTTCCGATTGTGTGCTATTATCAACACAGTAGTAGGTAGTTAATTATCAGTTTTGGTAATACCTATAGTGTGATGCTGTAGGCCTGTAGTAGGTGTTGGGTGTAGGTATTCCAATAAGGTTGTAAGTTGGTGCCATGACTAATGTGCCACTATGTTGTGTACTAATGCTGTGCCTATAGGATGCTGCGGTTTTGAAGTCCCACTCCATTTCTAGTTTCGGGAGATGAATCACATGATAAATACCTAGCGATATTAACGTTAGTTTAGGTGCGATCCTTACAAATTACTCTCTTCGCAATATTATTTGCTAAGAAACCAACTGGTACACTAATTAATGTTTGATGCTGTTACTTAATATAATATTAGATTTTTTTACAGAGATAGAAATGTGATTTTCGAAACGTCCAAGGAATATAACGATAGATTTGCTGCTGAATTATAAAATAATCTTTTTTACGAAGCTTGTTTTCAAAATGAAAGAATTGTATCAAACATTTCAAATTATATGTACCCAATGTACCTAATACGAGAGAGATTTGCTGACCACTGTCAAGAGAATACCCCCTATTCAGTAACTATTGTAACTAAAATATTAAAATTGTATATTTTAGATTTACGGTGTTATTTCAGCGTTATAAAATACTAACTTGGACTAAATGGAATAGGAACATACCTATATTAGCCGGAAAGTTCTTAGAAATTTACTGAATTAGACGTATTTTAAAAAATTATGAAAATTTCATAATTTTCATAATTATTCATAGTACTGAATACAGTACAGTTACTGAATAGGAGGTAATACCCCGTATTCAGTAAGTATTGGAACT
This sequence comes from Molanna angustata, assembly GCA_963576475.1. NCBI lineage: Eukaryota > Metazoa > Arthropoda > Insecta > Trichoptera > Molannidae > Molanna > Molanna angustata. Next base: position 29,607,879 of record OY754982.1, read on the forward strand.
AAATTAGGAACGTTCTAAAATTGTAGATTTTAGATTTACGGTCTTATTTCAGCGTTATAAAATATAAACTTGGACTAAATGGAATAGGAACGTACCTATTTTGGCCGGAACGTTCTTAAAAAGTAACTGAATCAGACGTATTATGAATAATTATGAAAATTATGATTTTTTCATCATAGGGTTACTCATGAAATTGATTAAGATTAGGTTCAGACATAAGAAATCTTTTAGATAAAAATTAATCAATGTATTAATTTTTACAAAAATTAATGATAATTTCATACATTTTTAAGAAAGACTAAATAACCATCAAGATCGTGCCATATCTTAGGCCTCCTAAAGCCTCATATTTGTTTTTGAACAATTTATTTCTCAAATTCATACCATTTTTCTACGTTTTCTATCCACATACGACTAATTATGATTAAAATATTATTATTTTGCATGCATAAATTTTCTGTGAATGTAACGCATTTGTGTTATCAGGAGAACATATGTCACGAAAGGATGTATAATGTATAATGGCTTCCATACTTTCGTTTTGTTGGTGTATTTTTTTTCCTATTGTCAACATATTGTTGTATGCGGACAGATACTCACAGCAAAATAAACAAAAATATATCTTAGAAACAGATAAAAGTAATTATTGTTGTGACAATAGACGAGGTTGTTTGTACCATGTGGTGTGTTCTTATCACAAATGACCATGAAAAGGTTTATTGATAACATTGGTTTGAGTTTGTTTTGGTTTTGAGGAAAAACATGAAGATGCATCGCTTTGCTGCTAACCAATCCCCAAATAAAAAAGATGTACACACGAAGTTTGGATCATACAATCTGATTTTTACTAAATATCGTTAAATATCGTTATTTACAACGGTTATTGCTTTGACGATTGTAATTCAACGAACTAGTACTAGGATAACATAAATATGAGAAAACCACAAATGAAATAAATAAACGCCCCAGGTATAATCATGGATTTTAATTTATTTTTGAATTAAAACGTACATTTTTAACTATAAATACATGTTTCTCGTAGGGTAAATATAGAGCATGCACTCAATGTTCTATCATGACAGACATTTCTAGCCTATTTAAACAAAGAGTTGTTATTTTTTTTAAGAAAAGCGGTGTTATTTTTATACGAAAAGTGGCGATATTATAAATAATTAGTTGTCTACTCCTATTACGTACAGACAGACAGACCTTTCTTGTGTATTTCAATATTCATGTGTTTTCTACTATCCCGACTGCGTTGTGTTCGTTGCAATTGTCGTGATAATTTTTTTTTTGACTTTTGGAATTGCTTTAACGATTGTAATTCGACGAACAAGTACTAGGACAACATAAAAATGAGAATATTTTAAATACGCGCCATTATAGTTGGAATTTTTATTTTCCGACCAAAATATCTGCCTATTAAAGTCTATATATTATAATATATGCCCTAAATCAGATTAATAGATTTCTTGGTAACTTTGTGGTATTTCGTTATTACAAATTTAATTATAATCTAGGTAAAACGAGTAAATTCGCAAAGTATTGTGGTGTCACAATTATTGTGGTTCTTTTCGGCGATTGGATTGCTTTGACAATTGTTATTCTACGTAATTCTACCAGGTCTACACGAAATGCGAATATTTTTTTTAAATAAGGCAAATCCACTTTGGAGGCTAAAAAATAATTTATCCCTTATTTTATTGTATTAATATACACTAACATAATATTATTATTAGAATCTCACTGATTTTCTTTGTTTATATTTCGTATTACGATAAGAATCGTAATATTCGTATAAAATAGTGCTTCCATCCTTTTAAATCATTGTTTTTGAGTGTCCCGTAAGAGCCGGGTAATCGAAAATACAACAGGCAACAATAACATCTCACATAGTTCAGCAATGAGGTTCACCACCCATTCTGAATGTAGTGCCTTTTTTGGTGAAACGAGACTGTTGTGTGGGTATACATAGATGTGTTGTTCTCCCTTTTATACTGTACACCCGCACACCTTTCGCTGGTTACCCCACATTGTGGGATATGCCGTGATGGTATGAATGAATGAATAAGAATCCGGGAAAAACTAAAATAATGAGGATGCAAAGCGTTTCGTTGCTGCTTTGTGATGGCAGTTGCAATCATTGTGATTTTTCATTGCTTTGACGATTGTAATTCGACGACCAAGTACTAGGACAACATAAAAATGAGAATAACATAATATAATTATTTGGATAATTAGCGCTGTTTTCGTATCTTAGGTATATTGGAGACCTTATCGGCGGTACTAATAGCCGAAAGGTAGTGAGGAAACCCTGGATGAGAGTATCTCAAACATAGCGGGCAAAAAATGACTGAATTTTATTTGTTTCTTTTTTGGTAAATTCACATATATAATATGTGAATAATCTAAATAAATTGCAATAATCTAAACGGAAAACAATAAAGGCAGCACCAATGATATTCTTCGGATTGGCTCTAAACGTCTTCGTTGAAAAAAAAACAGCAAAATAAGTACCTAACTGTGTTAGTAAAGCTTAGATTAAAATGTAGTTTGATTCTGAGAATATAATATATAACAAATAAAGTAAATAAGCGTCCACATTCGTCGGCCTTCGTGGCTCAGTTGGTATCTGACTGCCAGTGGGGGCTGGTGACCTTAAATCTTAGAAGGGATCAAAATTATAATTTTACCTAGAAGAGAAATTAACTTACAACAGGAATCAGAAAGCAAATGTGGAACAATATTATTTTTGTATATTAAAATTATCAGTTTTTTCCATAATTCTTTTATACGCACTTTTCATGGCCTTATAAGCCGAAACGGTCGTCGGGAGAAAAATAAAATAAATTGTGGAATTATATATGTGTTCATATTAATCATTGTCACATAATTCTTTTGTTTATCGGAAATTAAAACGTGAACCTGATCATTTATGCTGTATTTTATTGGGTTTTTAATAACTTTTATAATAAATTGTATCAATAAATTATAAAATAATTTGTGACAGCTAATAAATTTTGATCATACAATATAGAAAAAAAAAACTTCTGCCAACAGCCGTAAGACTGCTTCCTGATTTTACACATTTATGTCTAATATCATTTTTGTTTTTTTTTTTGCAATATTATGGTATCAATTAATTAAAAAATAATACATATTACGGATGGTTTATAGTTTAAAGTATGTAATATTACTATATCAATAATGTTAGCCTCAAGGAATTGCAACTGACTATCAAGCGTTCGACCATCGCAATGTACAGCAAAATATGAAAATATACTATAATCCTTCGCGGGCACTGCCCCGTTTTGCTCGAAATCGGCATACATTCAGCGTGTACAATGTACAGCAAGCTGTAGCGGCAGCGGGCGGTCGCGTGAATTGTATGGGTTCTCCGGGAACAAGTCGACTGTGCCCGAGGAATGAAATAATATTTCAGAGAATCTTGCTTGATTTACAAAGCAGACAAGTTTAAATACTTTCGCTAAATATACTAGAGGCCCTTTAGGAAGAGCCGCCACTGCTGACTGCTGATTCAAGGGCCCCGGGTTCGATTCCCGGTGGAGACACAGTTTTAATTGAGTTTTCAGTTTGAATCTGTGACGTAAGTCTCCAGAATGTGGCAACTTGTTATTGGGTGCGTGTTAAATAATGATTTGACATAGATAAGGTAGAACAGAACTATCGTGTGTCAAATGGCTCTAAAACCTTGCTTGCACGTTGCACGTTGCTCTTGCTCCGTTGTACGTTGAGGCAACGCGAGTTAAAATTTAGCTTCGAAGTATCGGGAGCGCATATTATAGAAGTAGGTACATAAATCGTGTGTTGCCTATCGAATAAAATTATGAAAATGGCCTGCACTTTCTGAGAAGACTTTTTTCAATACACTGAATCCGTAAAACGTCAACTTACACCAGAAAATGGCAACGAAAATGACTGACAATTTAAAAGCCGGTAGGTATATAAAAAAAATCATTTAGAATTCCCTTAATTTTTCCTCAACATTTTTTAAACTTTAAATTTGAAATCATAATCAGTCAATAGTTTTCGGTATCATTTTTGAATTTTTTTTTTAAATGAACACTGAACTCTTCTGTTTTGACTCGTCTTTGATTAACACAATTAAGTCAAATTCTAATGACTTGATTATGTTAATTATTGATTGATTGATAAATACTGATTGATTTATTTTATTTTTAACATGAAACTCATCATGGATACCTGGTTAAAAAAAGTAGTACCTAAACCTAGTAAAAAAGGTAAGAAAACTTTAATATTACAAAGCTATAGACAGTATGATATTAGCGATCTTTGAATGACAAGTATCTACCATTGCACACGTATACCTATAAAATAATACTTCGCCCTATTCTCCCGTTGGCCAAAAATGAATTTGCAGCTTTACTTCTCGTCTTATCGTCAATATGTCCGTCCGAAGATTCGGCTTCGGCCACCTTCGGACAAAATCAAGCCGAAGTTTTCGATCAGCTACTAAAAGCAGTAAAAGCTGACTGTGCTTGTACGAACGCGCGTGAATTTGGCTAAATTGGATTGTTTTAATAGTTAAACATATTCGTTTATTGTAGTACTTACCTATTTTGACGTTTGCCAGTGAGACTTCTTCTTTTTCTTTCATCCAACTCTCTATTCTTCCTATATTCTTTTTCTTCTCATCCAGCTCTCTATCCTTCTCTATCGTAGGCGTCCTATACCTACCTACTACTTATTTCCCGCGACTGCGATTGGTAAAAAAAATTTAATGAATGTTTTAATTTATTGAAATAAACAATGAAATCTAAAATTTTCTCGCTGAACCGACATTGTTTACTTTATAGAAATAATCACACGAAAACTGACAATTTCTTTATAAGTCGTAGCTTTACTTTTGTGGCACATTTTAACTATTAAAATTACAAATTACTTCGTTTACACCACTAATGACAATAATTTACACCATTGTAAACTAAGTAATTTGACATTTTCTCGCTGCGCGGACTTGGTTTGATTTGATTTATCGAAATAAACAAACACTGAAATATTCTCGTTGCGTGTAATTTTTTGATTCATTTTATCGAAAAAACAAAGGAAAACTGAAAATTACTCGTTGCATGGATTTTTTTGGGGATTCCAATGAAATGTTTTCGGTGCGCAATCTTTTTTGTTGTACAAGTAGGTAATTCTAAAAATATATTTATTTCTCCATATTCCTAAAATTTCACAATTGAGATATTTTAATTGAGTGTTACGAGGAAAGTATTTTACGCATTGAATTTCTAAATATGGCTCATTGTCCAAAAGGTTTGCTCAGCCCTGGTCAATAATAATAAGAAGTATTGTAAATTGTAATTTCATCAATCCGTATTCGAAATATCCCCAGCATTTGTGTTTCCATCGACCTTTGTGTGCATTTGAGTTTGTGTAAGTACGGTGGCGATAGTCAGTCACGGTTTCCAAATTTCATGTAATTACAGGGAAGACGCAGGCTTCGAATACTTCGTTTTTGAGACACATGGGTATTTTACGACAGTCATCGACGAGCATTTAAAAGACGATGTATTGATGTAAAGTATTGATTTCCCTCATCAAGCACAAGATTGCAATCTTTTTGATGAGGCACTGCAAAGAAAAATTTGAAAAAATATTATTACCTATGAATTATATCTTGAATTGTTATTGTAAAATTATTATGTTAAATAAATAAATAAAAAAAAATAAAAAAAAGGAAGCCAAGTATATGTGTAAAAATATAGGCGTGTCTGGCGCTCGGTCCTCTCTGCCTACCCCGTTAGGGATATGGCGTGATGGCATATATGTATGATGCCTCTTAGTAGTAATAGGCACAGCAAAAACATTTTTTTTTATTATAAGAAATTTTATTATTATAAATAGACACGCGTTGGACAGCCCTTGATTTTAACTTTAACTTAACTTTAACTCTGTAGTGAAACAACCAAATATTTAACCGATGGTTAAAATTTAGCTTCAGAGTATCAGGAGCGCATATTGTAACAGAAGGTCGGTGCATGAATCATACTTTGCTTTTCAAAGAAAGTATGGCAACAGCCAACAGCACTTTCTGAGAAGGTATCTACACTACACTTAAATATTATTAGGTACTATTATAATATTATGGTTCCACTTTCATTCCTTTATTTTCTGAGCAAGATTAAAAAACCTTTACTAGTAAATTAGCTTATAGTGTTTATTTATTTATTTCATTTTCTTAAATTTATTTATTTATTTCATTTACATTCAAAAAGAGTGTTTATAGAGCAACACTGGAATTTCCACATTATGTTAGTGAACGCCACTTTTCCCCTTGAAAGGTTGATGACTTGTATCAATAAATTAATTTTTACTCAATGTACTCAAAATTTTTTTTTTTCATATATACATACATTAGGGCGTACTGGGTTCGATTCCCAGCAGAGGAGAAATTTATTTAAATTCAATTTTCACGCTAATGTTGCTTTTCTAGGCTGGAAAAACTGGTTAGTTGGAAGAAATTGCCATTATACGTCAATAAACTCACCACTTGCGCAAGGTGCATGGTTGTTCAAGGTGCAAGGTGCTCATTATTTTTTTTTATATACCAACTATGTCAATTTTAAGGCAAATCTATTTGGGTAATTTATTGTATTGAAAAATAAATAAATATTAACAACTACGAATAAGAACGACTTAATTCTATTCGATTCAATTCTAATTAATTTTCTTCTTTCTACCTAGGTAGTTGTTTCGGTTAGAATCAGGGTAAAACTAACGCACGATGAGCATACAAAGCGGTGTGTGTTGTGATCGTTGCAATCAATGTTCTTTTCGACTTTTGGAATTGTTTTGATGATTGTAATTCGACTAATAAGTACTAGGACAACATAAAAATAAATGAAATGAAATAAATAAGAGTTATTTAATATTCGATTACGAAAGTTAAACCATGGATAAATAATAATTTTGAATTATTATTTGGTATTTTTTTTTAATTCATAAATAATATTAAATTATTTATGAATAAAAAAAATGTACTTAAACCTTTATTTATAATAAATTATAACCTATAATAATAAAATTATTTATTTATTTATTTATTTATTTATTTATTTATTTATTTATTTATTTATTTATTTATTTATTTATTTATTTATTTATTTATTTATTTATTTATTTATTTATTTATTTATTTATTTATTTATTTATTTATTTATTTATTTATTTATTTATTTATTTATTTATTTATTTATTTATTTATTTATTTATTTATTTATTTATTTATTTATTTATTTATTTATTTATTTATTTATTTATTTATTTATTTATTTATTTATTTATTTATTTATTTATTTATTTATTTATTTATTTATTTATTTATTTATTTATTTATTTATTTATTTATTTATTTATTTATTATTTATTTATTTATTTATAAATCTTTCTGTACTTAACATAAACAAATATATTGTACACTGGCGGGCTTATTGTCATTAGGAAATTTCTTCCAAAAAACCAGAACCTTAGCATAAATTTATTGTAAAGCTTTTGTATGTGAATATTTATTATCTCATTTGTAATATTATTCATTTATCATTGTATTTCGTTTTTTTATAATTATGTTATTTAATAAAATCTGTTTTTGTTTGTATTATTATTTTTAAATTTAAGCTGTTAATAAATATGTGAATGTTTATTATTTAATTTGTTTTAGGTATTCATATATTATTATTATTGCTTTTTTATATAATTCTGTTTTTTAATTGAATCTGTTTTTGTATGTATGTATTATCATGTTAAAATACTGTTTTGTTTGTAAGGCATTTAAGTCGTAAATTGTAATAAATAAATAAATATGTTAAAATAATATTATGATAAATCGTATGACGTAATCGAGTTCTCATTATAATGGCGTGTAGTAAGTAGTAATATAATTAATCTTCCCTTTTAATCCTTTCCTCGATCCTCTTGATTCAGATACACCAACATTCATGTAGGTTTATTTGTTTTATAAAATTAGTGTTATATTTATTCTGGTCTATATTTAGATAATTATCTTATTTGATGTATTGTGTAATTGTAACTGTAAACTTTCATAAATAAAAAAGGCTCTTGAGGTGAGCTTTCATGAAAACAACGCTATATATTCATGTTTCACGTAAATACATGATGATGTACTTTATTATATACATATTCCCTGTGAGGACACGGACTTACTATTTTATCTTGGCAGACATTTCTTACGCATTTCGTTCATGTGTTGTCGTTTCCAACTCCCACTGTGTTGTGTTCGTTGCAATCGTCATGATTCTTTTCAACTTTTGGAATTGCTTTGACTATTGTAATATGAAGAACAAGTACTAGGACAACATAAAAATGAGAATATTACAATTAAAAAAGAGCCCATATTCGACGATAGTGTGTAAAAAAAGAACGTAGGTATGAAGAACACAACTACAATATTAAAAGACACCAAACCCCACAAATGTTGCACTTTCAGTCATAATTATATAAGTAGGTAGGTAAATAAATCGTGTATCGCCTATAGGTACACCATTGCGAATAAATTATGAAGATAGCCAGCCAAGCTTTTTGTGAAGTCTTTGTTCAATATTCAAATCTGTATGGCTTGAGCGTGAAATTTATCGAAAGCGAGCGTAGGTATAAAAGATTACTAATTCGTAAAATGCCTATAAAAGCGTCGATGACATGATGACAATAATACCATAAATTAATACCATCACGCAGAGAGAACCGGGCGCCATACGCCTCTATTTTTGCACATAGTTATGACTTACTTTACATCCATGCTTCGTCTTATAAGTACACGCAGCTTCTTATTTTTATTTCTTTCAAAATATCTATTAACTCCACCTATCCAACCCTTGTATATTTTTTTGGTCAGTCGTCCATCGTTCATTATTACAAAATGCCCAAATAACCTCAGGGCATTCACTTTCATATACTTTTTTTTCTTTCATTTTTTTCGATCAAATATAGTTCTGTTACGTTCTCATTTTCATGATCTCGTTTCTACAGGATTTATTCTGACTATAATTAGCAGGTATGACGAGATGCATGGATGTAAATGAGGCAAAACATGTATGTCGAGGAGCCTGGCGATCGGTTCTCTCTGCCTACCCCATGTGGGGATACGGCGAGCTTGGTGTGTGTATGTGCATGTGTATTTAAGCTGGTATTTTTTGTCATTTAGGGATTCTCATATTTTTTGGGTATGTTATTATTTTTAATATATTTTAAATTTTGAATTATCAATCAGTCAATTTATTGTTTTCGGTATCATTTTTCACTATCATTTACTAGCGCACATAATAAATCGTCTTTAAATATTACGAATACCATTGTAGATAATAACGAGCTAATTTTTTGACAGTAGATATACGAGAATAAACTTAATAAGCAATACATTTTACAATACATTAACTTTGATTTACAAACTAAGAAATAATACTGTATTAATAATTACCCTACGAGTAGGGTTACCATATCTCAGGATTTGTCCTGAGATTTCAGGATTTTTCGACATTTCTCAGAATTGCGGCTGGATTTTGCAAATCTCATGATATCTCAGGATTTTCAATAAAACACACCTTACATTTTAAAGATCTTTTTAATTAAAAGTTAAACAAACTAAAAATAATCTTCCTTTGGTAATAATACAAGTAAGAACTTAATCAGTTTTATCGTACTTAATATGTGAAGATTCCTTTTTAAGTAAGGTTTTTTCTTTAATTATTGATTTATAAAATGCCTCACATGTTAAACTCTTCAAATTATATTGAACTAAAAGTATTCTCGAACTGAAGACACCTTTAGTCGGTTTATTTCTTTCGACCATTGAGCCCCCATGATAGAAAAAACTCTTTCTACGTTTGCATTCTGGGCTGTAATTGCAAATATATATTGACAAATACGCAGTATCTCTGGTAATCGTGAAATACCTATTGTCTTGAAAATGTTTGTCCACAACGCATAAAATCTCAGGACTTTTCCATGAAAATCAGGCCTTTTCTCCGGACTTTTGATTTTTTCATCTGGTAACCCTGCCTACGAGAGGATGTCAGGATTTTAGACTTCCAAAAAACTAAATTAACATGTACCTACACAAAATAGTTCATACGATAAAGGTCTCAAAATGTATAATAGTTTATCACCAAACATAAAAGAAACCACAAGTCTTGTCACCTTTCCTAGGCTAGGTGCTGAATACATAATTGTATCAACTATTAATGTTTTTCATAGTTTTACAGTTTTATATAGATTACAATTTCTAAATTTTCGATCCTAAAAGTGTACAAATATCGAGGGTAAAATAATTTGTCCAAGCGTTGTGTAAAATTTGTATGAGAGATACACAGTCGTTACCCAACGGATCGTATTACCTTCCAACAGCGATCGTGTAGCATTTACAAACACGTTTATTGGTAAGACTGCCGATAGTTAACCGATGGTTAAGATTTAGCAAAAGTATCAGGAGCGCATATTGTAACAGAAGGTCGTTCGTTACATGGATTATACTTTGCTTTTAGAAGAGATATATAACAGCACTTTCTGAGAAGGTTCCACTTTCGTTCAAAATAGATAATTTACCTTTTTATTTTATGAATAAGATAAATAAACTTTATTGGCAAATAAGTCAATATCAACTTTTTTTTTATTATTTATAAACTCATATTTAGGGTTTTTTTTATCACCGATGTCAGTGTTCTAGCATTTATTTTTAAATATTATTCAAATATATTTTGCTGTATCATAAAAAGCATAAATGCTTGTATAATAATAGCATTTTTTTTAATATTAGGTATATGTCAACGCGAAACGCACGAGTTATTTTATAAATGTGCGTTCCTATGTAAATTAATCGAAAACAGAAAAATATTATTAAAATTATTTTATTTAAAATTTTGTGTCAACATAGTGAAAATCCATTTTAAAATAAACCAATTAAATTTAACACAGTATTTAATTTCTTAATTAGATATCATATGGTATTATAAAAAAATAAAAAAAATATATATAAAAAATAAAATAAAATATATATAAAAAAAATTAAATCTAAATTATACCTGTAAAACAAGATGTTAAGATAGGTAGTGTAAGATTAAAAGAAGATATAATTCCGTTCGAATTATCAAAAATAATGATTTCTGATATGAATTATGGTTTGAAATCAAAATTCTTTTTTAGTGTACAAGCAATGATATGTATGTATGTTGTATTCAAGCAATGATAACTTAGAGAAATTATTGATAAATTTTGATTAGTTTACTTAGTATATAGTTATTATCATCTGTCATTGTCGAGATAATTAGGAAACAGCTGATAAACAGCTGATAATGACAATTAACTTGACGTTTATGATAAGATAAGAATCTTGTGACAACATTCATTTAACGATAACGAAATATGCAGTTGTAAAGCATTTCTTATCAATTTGTTGAATAGCATTCTTTAAAGGCTGATTTAATTCTGTGTTAGGATACCACGGCAGGTACCTTAAAAACAAATTCACTTATTTTGCCAATCATGGACTTCCACTCCAATCTGCTGAACGTACGACACTATCCATCCCTCGACACTTTCCTTCAGCTCGTTGTTCAAAGTAAAATCAGCAAGAGTATGGAAAAGCCAAGTCCGGATATTGCATCGTCTAACTCACTTTGTAAGAAAAATCTAAAGAAGGAATATTTATCCCTAAACACCTAATCCCGATTTCCTCTCCTTGTTCTTTCCTAATCCCTTTTTTACTAGGTACGATGTTTTTTTTGTTTTCATTTTTTTTCTTTTGTATATCAGTATATGTAGGTACATATACATTTTTTTCTTACTTTGTAATCTGGTTGGTTGGAAGAAATTGCCTAGTGGCAATAAGCCCGCTAGTGTGCATTATATTTGTTTATATTATGTACAAAATATAATGTAAACAAATATAATAAATAATTGGATTATATGAACTCGGAGTATACCTACTGGTGACTTTCGCAGAGAAATGTCTTTAAAGTGTGGAAAAAGTATTTTTTTATATATACTACTGAAGACTTCTTCCCCCACCATCACCCGTTCTGTTTATGGTGACATAACGCCAACATAACAAGTGTCCGGAGAACTCTAAAACCTTGCAGGCACTACACATGAATTGCCGAAGAGAACTAATTATAAGGAAACAGCTGGATCACCATTCAAAGTGAAGATACGAGTGAACCTTATTTATGACAAAAATTCCCTGAAAGCACGGAAATTGTTTTACGTGGCTACAAGGTCCGCATGTCCAATGGGTCAAAAGAAATTCCATTGGACATCGTTGTAGAGTTCTGATCGGAAATAAGACACGATAAAGTTAGTGCATTCCCATAGGATATGCTCAAAAGTCTGATCAGGGTTATCAGAAAGCTGACATGAGAACGAATTGGATAAGTGGAAACGAAAAAAAATACTTATAAAAGCTGCCGTGTCCAGTAAGGAATTAAGTGGTCCAATAATCTGGAACAATCCACGAAGAAGAAATCCGAGTCCTCACCGCTCACATCGGGAAGAAATAAAAATGTCAGTGTGTCCACGGAAGAAGACGACCAGCGACGTTGCCAAGCGTCTAGAAAAATACTCTGGGCTAAGTTCACAAGCACTCCACGAATGGTGGGCAAATTTAGAGGTGGGAGAGAAACGCCACCCAAAATAAAGCTTCGACTTCTATTGTGTTTCCAGATCAAGGGGAGCCATACCTATAAGAATTGGAAACGTATCAGTAGCGCAGGTCTCTATGATAACAATAATGAAGTTATAAAAAGTCAAGTATCTCGATGGTATGAATCCATCTTTGTAAGGGCCAGCGTCATCATGTCCTTCATCAGCCAGGAGATTTGTAGTCCTTCCCTTATCTCAACAGCAATCTCCCTTCTCATTATATGGCCGAACTATCTGAGCCTGGCTTCTGCCATTTATTTAGTCATGTGTTCCACCTTAAATGTTCCCCTGGCGTACCTACATACACATTGGGGACCTTGTATTTAAATACGACTTCTTTAGACCACTACACAGCAATAGGCACACATTTCCTTAGTATGATTTTTTTTGTAGCCGGAAACTCATTCAAATTGAAGGTGATCTGTGATATTTTATTGTCTATGAGACACGCCAATTAGGTATCTATAAGTTTAATGCGTCTCCTATAGGTACCAACCGTATGCCGTGGACATTCCGGTTTGGTCCGTAGACTTTCCATTGTCAGTGAAATAATTTGACCCATATTCATTTTCTCTTTCAAAATATTAAAAAATAAATTGATATGTTCCGTTACGTCCTTCTTTTCCTCATTTCTGTGATCAGTGTTATTTTTATTGTTCATTTTTTTAGTCTCTTTTCTTTTTTTCTTCTTACTTGTCTATTTTATTATTTTATCAATTTATTTCTCACTAAATACTAAGTATTCTACCAATTTAACTTTAAAGACTTTGCCTTATGGCAATAAACCCGCCATTGTACACATGTACATAAATTATATAAATAAATAATATGAAAAATTATACATTTATCGTTTGAAATGTCTTTTCAACAACAATTGACAACATTATTATTCAAAAATAAATTTTAAACACCACTTCAGAATAAATATCTATTGTTTTAAATATATCTGCGGAATAATATGCATTTTGAATACTTACCAACTTTTTCTTATATTTTCCTCAAATAACTCCCTTAATACGACCCTAAGAATTTGGATCGTGTTTTTTTCCCTTCTTTTATTTCCTTCGGGAGAATTCGGATGGACTGTTGATATGAAACATCATTTTTTTGTAACCAATTTAATATGTGATCGAACATTTACAGATTCATTTGATTTGAGAAGTTCTTCTTCTTCTTCTTCTGGGTCACAATCCTAGGATTGGTCTGCACCAAACACTCGATCTTTCCACTTAACTCTATCGTCCGCCTGTCTCTTCATCTCTTTGTAGCTGCTACAGCGCAAGTCACCGATTATCTGGTCTATATAGTTGTTTCTGGAGCGATTTAAGAAGTAAAATTTAGTAATTTGGCAATAAGCGTGGTCTTTGTTCAGTGGAGAGCAACATTAAAAGGGCGAGGTATGAAGCTTTTATTCTTCGGCCTTGTTAGACGCCCAGACTTCGCTGCCTTACAGATAGGTAATGCTGGTCTGCCGTTTTGTAGACCATGCTTTTATTTCTTATTCTTTTGATTATGTATAGATATTCTTCTTATTAGATTACCAATATTTTACTTGTTCTTCTTGAAGTATCGTCTCAGGTCCCCTAACGTTGGCTATCACTTCTACAAATATATCTTTTTCGGGCAGTAGGGATACCATAGGTCTGGATACCTGTCCAGGTTCGAATATTACTAAAAAATTATAATGTTCGCACAGTCAATATTTATCTGTATCATAACATGTAGGTTCCTACAATGTACACATAGCCGCACCAGTTTAGTGTTGATGTAAAAATCAAGTTAAGTTGTTAATGAGTGAATATGGTGAATGCGAACCAAATGGTGATAGAGTGTGTTGGCAAATCGTCCAGATAATCGTATTTCACCCACACGGAACATGAACATACGTCCGATTTTCCTATATCAATTGTCATACGTGTATATCGTATGTAATATTGTGTTATGAACTCAATCACCTTCCAATATTCACACAAAAAATCAACAAAGATAATAATATAATTGATTCAATTACAAGAAGTTCTTGAACGGTGCATAGTACATAGTCAACGTGTCAAATTTTGCGATGACTAGGCACCAGGGGCTTAAATACTTCAGGTAATTTGTTCTCCCTAATATAACACAGGTACATCCCTAGCCTAGCATCATCATCATCTTAAGCTCGACAGCTCTGAATCCAGAAGTCTCTTCCGATATGTCTGAGGCACCATGGATTTTTGGGAACAAGAAATTTTTTTTCACAGGTATTGTTAAGCCACGACATCTGATTTCGGCCGATTTTCAATCTTTGTTTCCAAGATCACCTGCTGTATCCCCGTATTTCGGTCCTTTAATTATGCATGTGACCCAAATATGCCATTTTGCGCTGTTTGATGGTTGACAGCAGTTTGCTCTTAGTATCGACGATTTTAAGTAGGTACTTACGTTCTTCTATAGCTGATGGAATTGCCAGTGGTCACATTGCCCGGGACGTAAGTACTGTATATTAGAGAGCCCTCGAGGATGTTAGGAGTAGGACTATTGTTAGTGCTGCTGATGGAATGCAACTGCAGCGTTTTGATATTTTAGAAATGCATATTTTAGCCAAATATGCATTTCTTTTTTATTGAGTCAATAATTATACAATATAGGGCTACACTCTACATGAGAACCTAGGTTGCGGCCTAGGTTGCGGCTCTAAGGGCCTAGGCAGTAAAGGCGGGGGTGGGCGGCCGACGCTGTTGTGCCCTCGTCAATTCTGTACTTAGAGAAGAGCAGGACGGACGCCTCTAGTCTCGCTCGGCAGTGACTCGTCAACTGTGGCGAATGTTGTTTGGTCCGGGCACACCGCCGGCGCAGACGTCGGGTCAGACATCCTGTGTTGACATCTGTGACGTCAAATCCGACAGGTGATGATTGCGTCGGATGCCCCCGGTGTTAGCCTGCCAAGCTTTCGGACGCCAACACGAGGACCGAGGGGTGCGGGGGCAAGCCCTTCCGTTCGATCGGTTGTGCTAGGGGCTTGCCCCGGCTGCCGATCTTGAGCGGTTGCCCCGCCGTTTGAGGTTGGATTCTCGGGGGCAGTGGTTGAACCCGATGGATGGTGGATATTTTGTTTTTGTCCGATGTTGCGGCTGCGTCCGGTGGCGAACAGGGCCAATGGGCTCTATAGCGTCGCCGGCGTGGAAGTGGATCGCGATCTCCCTCTACATGAGAACTTATTTAGATAATAATAAATAAAATACGCCCAAAAACCGAGAAAACAGCTCTTCACAGTAAAATTATAGTGGAGAGAAAAAACAATAAATACTATTTAATTTCTACAAGAGTAGGTATTTATTTAAAACCTTCAGGGCTTTTGAATATAACTAATAATATCTTTAATAATTTATGAACATAATTATTGTCCTTGAGGCTATAATTTCATATATTTGGAGCGCTTTTAATTCCTTCTATTTTTTGTAAATCATTTACCATAATTCTGAATTCAATCATTTATTTGAGTCAAACATTTTTTGACCAATACTTGAGTAGGTATTTAACTTTACAAAAGCGACTTGATTTCTGGAAGGCGACTTTTATCAACATTCTATGAAGCCAGAGGGAGACGGCACCATGCTCCCATTTGGACTCGTTTGAAAGAGACAAAAGCTGTTGAAATCTGGGCATTGGTGCGAGCGGTGCGCATATAGGAGCTTATCGATTTTCCACGGGAGAGAGCGAGTTGGGAATACAAAGGACCCTATTTGGTATTAGATATATGAGGGATATTATATTATGGTATCTGATTTCGGGTTTCTAGGTACAGAATAATAAAGTGTAATGAAATATAAATTATACATAGTACAAAAGCAAACTATATCTAATAATATTATTATTATACTTAGTAAAGTTACATTACTATAATATGGTGCTTTTACATTTGGCACAATTTAATTTATTAAATAAGTTAAGGGTCTTTTGAATGCGGCGGACACTTTTCTTCATCTAAAGGCAAACATCGTGAAAAATCACAAGGGTTCAGTAGAACACGAATAATGATTTTTTCATTTTTTACTTGGTTGGTAGATGCGCAAACCGCTCCTCTCCGAGACGATAATTTGTGAAGATGCATATTTGTCGATACTTATAAACAAAAATAAATCTATACAAATAGGTAAAATTCAGACGATATTAATAATAGTTCTGCCATCTATTAATGAAAAACAATACACTTTTCTACCAATACAACTGCCCAATAAAATATAATTAAAAATTCAAATAGTCGCTCGACAGTGATTCAAATCAATTAATATGTTCGTTTAAATTATATATCTTCTTCTGAGTCACAATCCTTTGGTTAGTACCGAGCACTCCATCTCTCGACATATCTATGTTGTCCGCCTGTATATTCATATCTTGGTAGCTTAATCACTGATCACCTGGTCTCTATGATGACCTCTGTGGTTTTTGCCTTCCGTCATCCCTTCGGCGATAGTAACAAGTAGACCCGAATACCTATATATTTCCATCGTTGTTGGGGTAAACCCTCATTGTTAGTTTTTTTTTTCAATAAATTAAAATATTGCTTAAATTATATAAAGTTCCTAGTTAATATGTGCCACAAAGAAATAGTTATTTTATCAATCTATTATCTCAAATAAGTACATACTAAAATGAAAAACATAACACTATCCTTCCTTATACCCTTGTTTTTAAGGATTTACAATCCGGCACTAATTTCAATTCGGTCGCATCCGACCGGATGTATAATATTTTTCTTTTTTATTCCAAAATACAATTTAGATGGATGAGTGAGTGTGATACAAAGTTTATGAAAACATTATTTAAGCTGCTTTTGCAACATTTTTTGGTCTAGTGTAGCTTTAATAATTGTATTTTAATTCAAAAAATTGTAAGTAACAAATAGTGTTATTTGCGTCATCTTTTCTTTGAATCGACTTCTTTCATAGCTACAAATATAACCAACGGTTGAGGAGGCCCTATTTGCTTCTATATATCGATGTTTATTTTTAATTTACCGGATTCGACATTCGGAGTGAAGTTGATCAACATAAGTTTAAGATCAGTTTCAGAATTTAGAGATCTTTGAGCTTCAAATTAAATACTTTTATAAATTTATACAAAAAATAATGAAAATTTCATATTAACCGTTGATATTAACATTTTTTTATGATAAAATGTAGGTAAATATTAAAATTACATTATGATCGATAAGCACGTATTAAGAATGTGTCATGAGTAGCCCCCCTGGCCAATTGGTGCCGGGGCATCCAGTTGACGTCTAATGAGGCAGGATTACCGGATCCGGTTTTCCGGATTGCAATCCCCACTTGTTTTTAACTGTGAACCTTCTTAATGACTGTAATTAAAACCAGTTATAAAAATTGTCAAGTAAAAAAGGGGTTGATGACTAAATATGGTTGACATAATCCTATACAATAAGGGATCGGAAAATACTCGATACGGTGATAAAAAAAACGAAGGGGCGATTTTGACATTCGTTTTGTATACGCCTTGGAACATGGCACGGGAATTTGGTCATTCTCAATTTATTTTGTAACCGAGTATAAGTATTAGGAAAGTATGAATCGACAGGAGGTCAACCCGAACCGTGATATTATTCGAATACACATGAGTCGTACATTATATTATATTAATTGTTGATAAGAATAGTGAGTGTGTCTCTTTTTTATCTGTAAACATGTTTTAAAAGAGTCTCCATACAAGTTATTACAAGTAATTTAGTAGGAACACACAAGTATCTTGATTATTACCGAGCAATGGTTTTGTGGTAGATAAAATTAATAAACTTACTTACTTATCGAGTCCGGAACTCAGATTTTGCCACTCCAATGTGTGGCGGCGGAAATCGCCCTGTCGGTAAGTTTAATCAGGTCGTCCATGTGGCAACCCTCGTTCAATTCTGGGCAGGACAGCAGATGGTCGTCATCCTGCACTGCCCCACAATCACAGAAGGTATCATCCTCCGTCGAGAAGCCCCACCTGTGCAGGTTGCTCTTGCAGCCACTCACACCCACCCTCAGCCTGTTCAGTGTCTTCCAACTATTATTAATTTGATTAATAAACAACTATTATTAATTTGATTATGTGGTGACATAATTAGTTCTAATTCACAATACTCACGTATTCACAATGCTCATAATTGACTTATTTTTAAATTCATTATGTCATGTCTTGTATATGAGTTCGTATTTTGAATACTGTTTATAAAGTCCGAGAGATAGCAACGTTTACGATGAATCATTTTTATAAATGGCTGTATTTTATATTTCCTTCCTTATTGAATATAGGTAGGAAAAAGGTAAGTCTGGCACCTGGAAATCATTGTGTTTATCAGTGCACATCTTCATTATAAGTGAAAATTGCAGATTTTAACATTATTTCAATATAATTTGTACTTGTTTGCTATCGTACCTACCTATAAAATCCGTCCGTTTGTTAAATATGTACTTACTGTTACTGAAATAAATAAAAAAATATATAAAAAAAGAAGAAGTTTTTTTTTCAGAAATCTGTTTCATTGTAATCAGATGGATGGTATAAGAGCACAAAAAGGACTTACAAAGATTCTAACGATATTAAAACCTGCAATTTTCACCTATCACCAAGAGGATGCGTACTGGTAAACGCAACCATTTCCACGTGCCAGACTTCTTCATACCTTTATTCAAAAAGGAAGGAAATATAAAAAATAGCCATTGAATAATGAATTGTTTTTGACGTTACTATCTCTGACTTATATATTTTGTGACGGCTTTACGTACTTATATTTGATGACCATTTCGGAGTAAGACTATATTCAACTGGTATACAATCGTAATCAACCTCGATATTAGTAAAATGTGTTGGAATTCACAGTTTTCCATTTACAAACCACAGCTTTATAATATTATAGAGTCTGTGGACCAACGAGAGACGACGGTGTTTACATCAATATATTAAATTTAACAACCAGGAAAACATGATGTTGTTGGTGATATCGCGATATTGTCAATTGGGATATCCCGACATCTGAGAGTAAAAAAAAGTTTGCCGAGACGTCAAAGGAAAGTGGAAAAAGAAAAACTAATATTATTTTGAAATATTCGAACAGTTTATTTGCGATGACGTCAAGGTTTACATTGATTTATAATATTTACCTATCACGTTTTGCATTTTTTTATGTTGTATCTCTCTTCTACTTCCACCATCGGAGATTGTACGGAGAAGTGGTGAAAATAGAAAGACCCTTTAATATGGAGCATCTGTTGGCGATTGGCTCACGACATGTAATATTAGAAATCGCTAAATTCATCACCACCACCGGTATAAAGATATAGCTGATTGTAGGAAGCCTTTCACTCGACCATTAGAAGGTGACTGACGCATTTAATGTTTTATTGTAAATTCTTTAATTGCTTGTACATATGCTTCCCTTTTGCAATCATTTAATGTAAACCCCTATTTCTCTGAGATCTAATGGAATTCTGTTTTTACTCTTCTTTTATGATCTAAATTGTACAGCACAAATCCGCCTCTATTGGTGGCTGTGCCTTATTAAAAAAAAAAAAAAAAAAACTTCCACCATCGCTTCATGACCGAGGAAGACGGCTACACCTAATAATTCGACGAAGAATGTTTCTCTATATCTGTCTTGGGCAGGTGGAAGTACCTACTTCGATGTTTGAAGATCCTGTAGAGGACTCAACAAGATTATAAACTCCATCAGGTCAGTGGGCGACCTTTGGATGTGCTGCCTTTCTCGTTTCCTTTTACAACAAGCTTCTTGAGGAGGGCCTTTCTGGCATAGCTCTGACCTTCTTCAACGACTAACATTTCACACTCCATCTCGCAACAGCAGACAATCTTATACTTTT
The DNA here is from genome assembly GCA_963576475.1 of Molanna angustata. NCBI lineage: Eukaryota > Metazoa > Arthropoda > Insecta > Trichoptera > Molannidae > Molanna > Molanna angustata. The sequence goes on from OY754982.1 coordinate 29,628,428, forward strand.
ATCTTCTTCGATAAAATACAAACTCGAAAAAGCACTCTTTCATTTATAGATCAAAAAACTTCTTCAACTCATTCTCCTTATTTCTTCTCAGTCTTCCCTTCCCACCACCCTTCTCCAAAGTGCATATTGTAATTGTCAAATAATTTCTATAAACCTGTCATTTTTATTCAAAACTGTTAATATTCCCAAATAAAATAAAATATGTGTTCAAAATATTGAAGGAAGATTGACGATGGATGATCCTCCGTCTGTAGTCTGTAGTGCATTTGATATGTCCACATTGGTTCTTATAGCAGTACATGTTTTTGTGACACATTCAGTTAAAATCAGAAACAGTTATGAAATCAAATAATCCGATAAGCAGGTGCTTGAAAAATACGTTTCAATAAATTGAAAAACAAATTTCATAGAAGTAATGAAGGATTTTATATAATTTGAAGACTACGTCATAGGAGAAAACACAATCACTACAAGTTGATCTGACCACGGGCTTCCGTATCAATATGATGAACGTCCTACAATGTCTATTGCAATTTACAACACATTTCTTCAGCTTGTAAAAATCCAGGATGTTATGAATTAACGTTGTCCAATTTTATTTTATACTTTTTAGTCCATTTTATTTTGAAAGAATGAATATGTCCTTGTGAAAAGTATATATACATCCTCAGAAATTCCCTAAACTAAGCATTAATGGTGCTATAGGTGAACGAAATCGATCGTGGCAAGATACGGTTGAGGGTTACCTCCTACACAGAGTTGAAAAGAATTGCTGAAGAAAAGTGGACTGGAGGAAACCATTCACCAAGATTGAAACCAAAGAACAAGATTTGAAAGTATAAGTAATTTTGGATCTAAGAATTACAACATGACGATATATATAAACAATACGAAATGCCTGTGACAATATCAAAAGAGTAGCTTAGATGCAAAACTAGTAAACAACCCCATAGAGCAGGTTATGCGATTTACATTCTTAGGTATAGAGATTTCCAGCAGTAATGGCCTGTATAATGAATTCTGTACAAAGTTCAATAAAGCAATAGTCTAGCTGGTAGCTTACGAAATACTGTATGGAGAAATAAACACATGATCACTAACAGCAAAGTCAGAAAACACAAGGCGTTTGTCCGCCCAATTATTGCATGGGATAGAAGTGTGAGCCGACTCCAATATAACAAAAAGCTGTCTTAGAGTAGCTGAAATGAAGAACCTACGCTCTATTGCTGGAAGAACCCTCAGGGACCGCATCAGAAACGACACGATCAAGTTGATTGATATGCGTTGTCGAGGACATAACAAGATGGGAACGTAGCATAAGACGCTTCTGGAGAGACCACGACGAACGCATGGACGACAATATGGAATTGTCAAAATTGAGAAGACAGAAATACTCAACAACAGAAGATCACCCGGAAGATATATTTCACCTATCAGGATCAAAATTTTGAAAAAATATACTCATCATAAGGTAGAGGTAGTTGTTTTTTCTCATTTTTTAAAATCTTTTGATCTTTTTTTTGTTTCAGATCAACTATATAGACCAGATAATCGGTGACGTACGCTGTAGCAGTTACAAAGAGATGAAGAGACTGGCGGACGATAGAGTTAAGTGGAAAGATCGAGTGTTTGGTGCAGATCAATCCTAGGATTGTGACTCAGAAGAAGAAGAAGGTACACAAAGATCATAAGGTATTTTGGAGGATGTCCGTGAATAGCTTTGTGCACCATCCAGCATATTTTGCACTGAATCCGATATCCAGTATGTGCGTATGTTAGGTTAAGTAGGTACTTATATATTATTTCTTATTATAAAATTCAAAACTATACTCAAATACCTTAATAACCCACATAACATACTCCGATATCAGTTTTTGTCTCTCACGCTTCTATTCAATATTATGCTAGACAATAACGGTAGCCCGCCGATGTTTCCGTCCCCCTCCAACAAACGAGGGCCAGAGGGGACAGAGGGAGACAAGCGAGCATAGTTTGGTTGTATAGAGATCCAGGGGTTGTATGGACGGATCCCTTCAGTTTCCAATAAATAGGTGGGCGCATTGTGCATGTGCATAATCCTCACAAAAAAAAACTCATCCCTCGTGTGTAAACCAAATGGTCGGTACCTACCTTTACGTGACTCCTTCAAGAGCAATGAACTTGCTAGTTCATTTATATGAACAATAAATATGTTATTGTAACTATTCATACGTCTTACCTAACCTTACTTTATAGTAAAATATAATATGATATATAATGAAAGATTTGTTAATATCTACGAATACCTACTACTAAGTAATGCATTTTTTAGTTTTATGGGGGAGACTGCTGCCAACGTACCTATTTTTCAATTTGATATACTATCATTATTTCTTATCAAATCGTTTTGAAAAAAATAATTTAGATAGTTTGGGTTAATTAATAAAGAAAAATGTATCTTTACTTTTTGATAATGTTCTGTATAAATTCTTGTAGAAAAATAATGGCATACCCCGATTTTCAACGTTTATCTTATATTTTTAATTAAATATAAGGGGTAGTTTACAACATATTTTTTTTTTTAAATTTAAGAAGACAAAAAAATCTAGAAAATATGATGTGACGTTGCAATAATGCTTCAGGTTTAGTAAATAAACTCAAAAAACATTTATTTTCCATTCAGCGCCATTGCGAAATATAAGTTTTTTTGGTAACTTAACCAGATGCATTAATGCAACGTTACATCGTATAGTTTTCCAGATATGTTACCCAGCTCTTAAAAGGGACACCTAGGACGTCGATAAGTCTATGAGTGGGAGCACTACTCAAAGCCAGTGCCTCACAGCTATAATTGTGCCTCACAGCTATAATAGTGCCTCACTACTATAATAGTGCCTCACTACTAAAATAGTGCCTCACTACTAAAATAGTGCCTCACAGCTATAATAGTGCCTCACAGCTATAATAGTGCCTCACAGCTATAATAGTGCCTCACAGCTATAATATTGTCTCACAGATATAATAGTGCCTCACATCTATAATAGTGCCTTACAGCTATAATAGTGCCTCACTACTGAATAGTGCGTTATAGCTATAATATTGCCTCACAGCTATAATAATTTCATGGACATCTCTCAAGGGCGCTATAAGCTGTGATGAATTAATTTATTACATTTTTTGACTACCAATTGCGAAAAAAGACGAATTTCTAAATCTTTTACATATCTTTTCAGTTGATTCTATTTACAAATCCCATTAGACTATTAGACTGTGCCATTGTAGTACCTATGCCTAAGAGTTGTATTTTATTCTATCACTGATCTTTTATCAAAATAAACTTCATTTAAACAACAAAATGACTTCATATCTTTTCTAGTTGGATTATTAAAAAAAAACAATAAGTCGATGTATTCGCGTATTGTAAGTAGGTATATTATTGTATAATTGAAATGTTCAAATATTATGTTCACAACTATTTTGACACTTGCACAGTGCGTGATACAACAGAAGATGTGAACACTAGTGCCATCTAGATGTAAGGAATATAACTAATCATACAAACGACAACGATAAGTATTTTTTTATGTATTATTATTATCGTTCGTTGTGCATGTCATCTTAACACATCTTATTTTTAATTGTTTTTATATTGTTGTTTATTTGTATTGATTTCTATAGGTATATTGAAAACAAAAAATACTGGTTTTGATGAGATAAATAAACAATATTTTGCTTAAAATTATTTTAATATTTGAAATAAGTTTTATCTCTAGATCTTTAAGATCTATACATTTTTTATTATTTGGATAATCACAATACATTATTTAAGAAATTTAAATAAACAAAAAAAGTTAAATGAATGTAAATTCATCATATTATGTAAAATCGATAGAAAAACATTCCAAATTGAAACCGATTAAACCATGGATTACTCACGGCCTAATAGTGTCAGTACGACACAAAGAAGAACTGTATAGATTAACAACGCAACAACCAAATAATGAAAATTTAAAAAGACATTTTAAGGCGTACAAAAACAAACTAGCATACCTAATAAAAAATACGAAAGAGAACTTTTATAAGCAAAAATTGGAAATGGTAGAAAACAATAGCAAAAGAATATGGACTATTATCAATGAGATAATCGATAAAAGAAATATCAAGAATAACACAATAAACACAATTAGCCATGACAACATAAAGATATGCTGTAAAGATAATCCTTCTCTTGCAGCCAATGTATTCAACCATCATTTTGCTAATGTAGGAAAAAATCTTGTTAGTCTAATCCATTCACAAAATACGGAACATGAACTAAACTCCAATACCGAGAATAAAAATAAAATTAATAAATTTCAACCGACCACGAGAGACGAAATCGAAAATACTATCACTAACTTGAAGGGAGGTTCTGCCCCAGGATTTGATGGATTGATCGTCGAGACGCTAAAATATGTAAATAAACAAATTTCCAAACCAATAGCTCATATCCTGAATATCAGTTTTCAGAGTGGAATATTTCCAACAAATTATAAAAAATCACTAATAACTTACATACATACATACCATCACGCCATGTCCCTTGAGGGGTAGGCAGAGAGAACCGAACGCCACATTTTCCTATCCTGGCACGCATCCCTCGCTTCGTCCACATTCATGCATCGTCTCATACATGCTCGTCTATTGCTCACACTTCTAACATTTCCGTCTTTCAAAATTTCGTTCACATGGTCGTGCCATCCCTTTCTTGGGCGTCCCCGACCTCTCAATCCATTCCTTTCCGCTCTGTATATTTTCTTCGTCAGGCGCTCCTCATTCATTCTCCCCATGTGACCAAACCATCTCAATGTGTTCACTTTCATTCTAGTAATGACATCTTTCTTCATCTTACATTCTTTCCTTATGTCTTCATTTCTTACCCGGTCATACATCGTTCTATTACAAATCCTTCTTAACGATCTCATTTCAACTGCATTTATTCTACTTTCATGCGTCTTCTGCCATGTCCAGGTTTCACTTGCATACGTCAAGGTTGGCACTACGACGGCGTTATGAATGGCAACTTTGGCATCCTTTGATATGTTGCGATCATTCATAATTGGTCTTAGTGCTCCATTCACTCTGTTTCCTGCCATAACTCTTCTTTCGATCTCTTTATCGAGTCGTCCATTCCGTTGAAATATGCTTCCCAAGTACACATATTCGTCGACTAATAACTCCGATATTCAAATCGGGCAATCCTGAAGAAATATCAAATTACCGACCCATATCAATCATCTCAAACCTTGCCAAAATTTTTGAAAAAATAGTTAAAAAGCGTATGACTCATTTCATCAAATGCAACAATATAATTCATGAAAATCAATTCGGCTTTATGGAAAATAGAAGTACACAAGATGCAATTGCAAAATTAACAAGTATTATACAACGTTCATTAGATAAACAGTCAAAATGTATCGGGATTTTTATAGATTTAAAAAAGGCATTTGATAGTATCTCACATGTGAAGCTGATATCTAGATTAAAAAGTGTTGGTATAAATGATAAAGCACTTGAGTGGATTGCAAGCTATCTACACCAACGTCCACAACTAGTGCAGATAAATGATGTCTGCAGTAGAGTGGAAACAAGCTGTTTTGGTATCCCACAAGGTACAGTGCTGGGCCCTCTATTATTTATTGTCTATGTCAATGATATATTTAAACAGCAGTTAAATGGAAAAATAATATCCTATGCTGATGACACAGTTATAGTAATTGAGGGGGGTGCATGGAATACGGTTTGTGAACTAGCGAATGCCGACATCAATATGTTAAAAAACTGGTTTGATACGAATCTTCTATCATTAAATACCGAAAAAACACACTTTATCCCATTCTCTATTAATAAACTGAAAATAGATCTGGATTTGAAAATAACCATACATCATAATAATTGCAACACCAGCAACTGCCGCGAAATTTTCTCAACACTACGACCAACCTCAAAGATAAAATACCTCGGCATTATTATTGACCAAAACATGAAATGGAAAGCGCATTTAGGTGACTTAGTTAAACGAATAAGGAAATGTATTTATATTTTCATAAGACTAAGAAATGTATTAAATTTAAAAAACCTAAAAAACATCTATTATGCGACGGTCCATTCCTTGCTTATTTATGGAATCGTTGGTTGGGGAGGAGCATATGACAATATTTTAAACCAAGTTAGAGTTGTACAAAAATTAATCATAAAGGTTATACTTAAGAAAACACGCACTTTCCCCACTACAACACTATTTGACATGTTCAAAGTACCCAAAGTAGATAATATTTATAAAAAAGTGTCTATTTTGCAAATTTTCAAAGATAATGTTATACAAAAAATTGAAAAAAATAAGTCTCTGCGATTCCAAAATGTTTTTAAAATACCCAAATGTAGGTAATACAGGACAATTACAAAACAACTACATTTATTTGGGAATAAAATTTTTCAATTGCCTCCCAAATGAATTAAAGCAGATAAAAGAATTTAAAAAATTTTAACATAAATAAAAATTGCACTTAACTTTCTAAAATAGTAGTTTTCGATTTTGTTGTTTTGATTTGTTTCAATTTCCAGTATTTTTTATTTTATTTTTGAATATGTGTTTTGATATATTTGAATCGTCTATAATTCTATTTTACTCATTTTTCTATTATTTTCATGTTTTTCTTTTTTTTTGTTTGAATATGTATTCTGATGTGTTTTCCAATTTGAGTATTCTTCTTTTTCATTTATTTTCAACCTTTTTATGATGTTTATTTGATTTTTTTTTGTTCATGTATGATTTGATTTAATTACTTTTACTTTTATGTTGACTTTGCTTTGTATTGATATTTTTTATTTTGTTATAAGTGCTTCCCTCATCAAGAACAAGATTGTAATCTTTTTGATGAGGTACTGCAGGGAAAAATATGTAAGAATATTATTACTAGTGAATTTATATATTGATTTGTATTATAAAATATATTAAAAATAAAAATAAATAAATAAATAAATAAATATTTATTTATCGTATGATACTAGTGAATCAAATGTTAGTCAAAATGAACAAAACACAGCACAGACAGCAGGCAAACACAAAACAGCACGATATATCAATCACACATTCACGTCGAGGGATCCGAGCCAATCCACAAATGCTGGTGTCAATTCGCAAATGTCCGACTTTGGGCCTTCATATGCATGGACGCTGCATTCTTCCAATATGTGTTGCATTGTTTGAAAGGGGTGGCCACAATCGCATTGTGCGGATGGAACAATGCCCCACTTTGCCATAAGGTAGTTGCAGCGTCCATGTCCAGTGCGGATCCTATTCAGGGAGGTCCACAGCCTTCTTGGCAGCTCGAAACCTGGAGGTATCTTCGTTGGAGTTTCCATATACTTATTAACATCCAAGTTGGAGCTTACCCAGTCACTGTGCCAAGTCTCATTCAGGCTGAAGTCCTCACTAACAAGGTTACATCCGAGTTTCGCTGCTGGATTCCTTGAAGCAAGTCTTTGCTGTCCCTCAGACGGAACATCACTGTGGATTGGCAAAGCGCCATTGTCACAAATTCTCTTCCATAGATTAAATAGGGAGAATTTTCTTCTTGCGTCAGGGGGAGGTATATGTGCGAGCACAGGAAGCCACTTTATTGGGGTAGACCGGATGGTGCCGCTAATGGTCCTCATGGCCACATTCAGTTGAGTGTCAACTAGTTTTGTATGTGCACTATTGAGCCATACAGGAGCACAGTACTCTGCTACCGAATATACAAGGGCAAGTGAAGATGTTCTAAGGACTGTTGCACTAGCCCCCCAAGTTGTTCCTGCCAGTTTATGGATGATGTTATTTCTGGACTTTAGTTTAGCAGCTGTTTTTTCCAGGTGTTTTTTGAATGTTAGAGTTCTGTCTAGTGTGATTCCTAAGTATACTGGTTGGTGGTTGTGGGTGAGTCTACTTCCGCAGAAGTGTACATTTAGTTTGTGATTTGCATCTCGGTTACTAAGGTGAAAGCAACTAACTTCTGTTTTATTTGCGTTTGGTTTAAGTCTCCATTTATAAGAGTAGCTCTGTAACTTTTGAAGGTCTGATTCAAGTTGAACTTCGCATTCTTTAAAAGACAGTTTTTGTGTAGCTATGCCCAGATCATCTGCATATGAGAACTGTTTGCACTGTGTTGATGGGATATCACTAATATACAAATTGAAAAGCAGTGGGGAAAGAACTGATCCCTGAGGTAGTCCATTGTTGAGCATTCGTGGTTTACTAATCTTATCTCCCAAGTGAACAGTAAATTGTCTATTACTCAGCATGTTGTTTATAACAGTAAACATAGCCTTCGAGGGAATTACATCCGCAAGTTTGGAAAGGAGTCCCTGTCTCCAAACAGTATCATATGCTGCTGTTAAATCTATGAAAGCAACCCCAGTTTTCAGCTTCTTCTCAAAGCCCTTTTCTATGTGTGTGGCTAGGGCCAGTACTTGATCACAACAGTTACGGTGAGCTCGAAATCCTGCTTGGGTAATGGGTATTATTTTATCAATATCTGGCATAATTCTGTTGTATATCAGTCTTTCAAACACTTTGAGGCAGATGCTGAGAAGGGCGATAGGACGGTAATTTTCGGGAGCCTCTGGAGATTTGTTTGGTTTAAGTACAGCAATTATCTTCGACTTCTTGAAAGCTTTGGGTAGTTTTCCTGTTGATAATATGTCATTATAGAAGTTCAGGAGCCAGTGTCTGATATTTGGTCCTGCGTAGGTAATAAACTCTGGAAATATATTATCAAGGCCACAGGCTTTTCCCTTTTTTAGCATTTTTATTGCTTTTTCAAGGTCATCCTGTTCAAATGGTCTGCAATATGTGGTATTTGATTGAAGGTTTTGCTTTTTTGATGTAAGAGATTTTCGGATGAGCTGAGAAAAGTGCTTGTCTCCAGCTATTTTTGAAGTAGTTATTATTTTGTTAGCAATTAAATTTGGATTAATGTTGCAGTTGTTTGGTTTACTTGGCTGGCTACTACCAAGATTTTTTAAAAGTCTCCACGCTTTTTTGCTTGTTCTTTTGAAATTAAGGCTTTCCATATGGTCTCCATCCATTTCTTTCTGCGGCTTTCGTCCAAGGATTTGAGTATTGTAGTAGCAAGGTACTGGTTTCCATTTTTTGTGTAGTCATCATATAGTTTTTGGGTCTCTTCGTTCCATCCTGGTATGTATTCTTTACGGTATCCCCTAGGGATGAACTTTTTAGCGGTACTGATTAACAGTTTAGTAAATCTTTCATAGTTTTCAGCTCTAGGGGGGATAAACCTTATACTTTTATCACATCCCGAAGCAAAGCCTGCCCAATTTGCTTTATTGAAGTTCCATCGGGCTATTGGTTTAGAATTTACTACTGGTATAGCTATTCCAATAGTGATGATAATTGGTCTATGTTGGCTATGTGGGAACCCCTGGAGTACTCGTTTTGTTGTTGGTATGGGAATTGCATTTTCGTCCGTAGAAACAAAGCAGAGGTCAGGATTGGTGTACGTGTTCCAGCGTGCTGAGTGGAAGGAGCCTTTATCTTTAGCGTCAAAAACAAGATATTTACTGTTGTAGTCTGCCCACTCTGCTAACTGATCTCCATTGGGATCTGAAGATTGGTATCCCCATCTTGTATGGTGGCTATTAAAGTCTCCTAGTGTAACTGCAGGGTGTGGCATAGGTGGTAGGACATCATTTGGCCATTTGACATTTGGGGGTTTATATACATTAGTTATGTAGATACTGTTTACTTTGATTGTAATGCTCATAACATTGTCATCTGCTTTCTTTGTTACAAGGGACCATTCATTAATTGAACTCTTGATATATGTTGCAATGCCATATTTTTCATGGTGTAGAGCTTCAGCCAATTTGTATCCAGGAATAGAGCCCCGACCTTGAATATCATTTTCGTCTTTTGTGTGAGTTTCTTGAAGAGTCAAATAAATAAATGTAAGATGAAGAAAGATATCATTAATAGAATGAAAGTGAACACACTGAGATGGTTTGGCCACATGGGTAGAATGAATGAGGAACGCCTGACGAAGAAAATATACAATGCGGATAGGATTGGATTGAGAGGCCGGGGCCGCCCAAGAAAGGGATGGCACGACCATGTGAATGATATTTTGAAAGACGGAAATGTAAGAAGCGTGAACAACAGACGAACATGTATAAGACGATGTATGAATGTTGTCGAGGCGATGAATGTATCATGTATGTCAAGATAGAAGTAAGTGGCGTTCGGTTCTCTCTGCCTACCCCGTAAGGGACATGGCGTGATGGTATGTAAGTTAAATGAATATTATAATATTACACAAAATCATCTTAAATAAATAAAATACATAAAAATAGTTTAATTTTATAAAAAAAAAAATTAAATACTTACTTATACAAAATAATCTTAATGATTTAAAAAATGAATTGACTGATAAATGAATTGATTTATTTATTATTTTAATATAAGATTTATGAACAAAATGAACAAAAATCGGTAAAAAATTTACGGTAAAAAATCTACAATCTTTATACATATATTACATAATTCTTCTGTATGTGTGTATGTCCTACAAAAGTTACAACATAAATAAACAAATAAAAGTGACACATAAAATATAATAACAGTTAAAATATACCATAAATTGAGACTAGAAATATGAATAATTATGTTTTTATATCTAAAACTATTACTTATAAAAATATCATGAAAAATCATTTGTCGCATTTCTCGTATATTTCAGTAGGTACCATGCTATTCGGCTCGAACCCTTTTAGGTACATGAATAAAAAGTGTAGTGGTTTAAATATGCTGACCCCCGTGGTATAATTGATTTCTGTGTGGGCGTCTTCAGTTCAATTCCCAGTAGAGGAGAAGTTTATTTAAAATCATTTCTCACTCTAATATTGTTTCTCTGGGCTGGAAACACTGATAATTTGCAAGATATTGTCATATGGCAATAAACTCGCCACTTGCGCAAAGTGCAAGGAAGTGTTTATTATTATTAATATACTCGAGTAATAAAGAGTAATTAATTCTTAACAGAGATAAACAATACAAATTGAAAATAATAATAGAAAATCAACAGACATCAGGAACCAATAGGAACATGTTTAAAATTATTGAGAATTACTAGATTATATATACCTAATTGATATTTATTCATTTATCAACAATTGTGTATTCATAATATTACAGAAACTATGTCTAGAGCGTTATAAATAAATCATTTAATCAATATGTGCGCAACGCTAAGAAATCTACAAACTTTGTGACAGATGCACTAAACAAATCGAGTATAAAACAGTAAAAACAGGAATGGTAAAAGACTTAAGAAGAAACGCGATCTTCTTCTTTTAATACATACCTACATACATAACATAAATTAGGAATAGAATATTAAAAAATCTCAATCTCTGTATACAGCATAAAAATACTATACCTACTTATAAAAACTTATTTGGATCAATTGTACCTACAGTCAAATTAATAATTACAGCAAAAAAGAATGTACAAAAATAATACCAATTACATACTAATCACAAGAGTAGATATATAACAAGTTCTATAAAAAAATACATCTAAAAATATTAATAAAGTACCTAAGTACTAAAAAAAATCCCAAAAAAGGCAATTATTTTTTTTTACAAAATTAAAAATGTATCTAAAGAAAAATGTGGGCAGGATGTGGATGATGTTTTTTTAATGAATATGTCCTTGTTAAACAAGTACATACCTATATACATCTACCTACATTCCCTAAATTAAGCATAAATGCTTGTGTTATAGGTGAACGAAATCTCGAACTCGCGACCACCGCTCCGCCATCGACCCATCTAAAAAATAATGAAATAAAAAAACATAATGAAGTAGGTAAGAAAAATAAAATTAATTGCACGCGGGATGTAGATAGGGTTGCCAACCATACTTTATAAAAACGTATCCTACTTTATTTTTGGTAAATATACTTTATACTTTTGCAAACAAATAAAGTATGTAAAAATAATTTATTTTCAATCTTTTTTGTTGAGTTTTTAATTACAAAGGCCAAATTACAAGACAGATTAAACATTAAGATGGAAGATTTATATTCCGAGTCAATAAGACTTAAAGAGATGCATAGAAAAATCACCAATGATGATAAAGAATTTTCAGATAAAAGTACAGCTGATAAATGGCAATATATATTTAAAAATGCATCTGATAGCTTACCAAATGTAAAAAAAAATATTTCTTATTTACTGTCTGTTCCCGCCACTTCAGCTTTCACTGAAAGATTTTTTTTCAGTAATGAATCTAAAGTGGCGAGAAGAGAGAAATAGAGCGTCAGTTAATTTGAGTAAAAACGAATTCTTTATTTATTTAAATTTAAATTTTGACTGTCAAACAAGCTTAGAAACATTTAAAGATAGCAAAAAAAATGTTAGCATGTGCTAAAAGCACACAAAAAAATGTTTTTTAAGGCAATAAAAAAATAAAATTTGAAAAATACTTTTTTTCTTCCAAATACTTTATTTTTTTCCTATTCAAACCATTTACAATTTTTTTTTGTCAAAAAAATTTGGCAATCCAAGGTGTAGAGCTCTAATTGTGTAAAATAATGGAATTATCTTATTATTGAGGAGCTGTAGACTCTGTAGAGGGCTACTCATGACTCATGATACACTCTTAACATGTTAAAAATGTGTAATCATTACTCGATCAGTCATAAAGATTCGTTTATATCAAAGTTGAGTATGAAATTGTCATTAATTATTGTATTATATTAATCTAAAACATTTCTAAAGTCTTATCTTAATCAACTTCATATGTAGCCCCTGCTGTTCTGTTCTCAGTAATATCTATGTACGTACTTACTCCGCGTCAGGTACACGAAGCAATCTACCTACATACTTCCCAGGTATCACCGCCAGGCTTAACGGGAGGATTCATATTATATGGGTAGACCTATTTCACATTATGCTCTCCTAATACTCGGATGGTAAAGTTAACTCCACTAAAACCAACCGAGGTTTTTTGTTTTTTTTTTATCATGAAAATCTTTTTCGATATGGTTTGAACAACCAAACCCATCAATGCAATATTTTATTCTGTATTTTTTTCTGCTTATGTACATACCAATTTTCGTTTTTTTTTTGTTTCTTTATTGAAAAATGTTTAAACGCTTTATGTAATAATGAATATTATTATTATGCCTATTTTTCTTCGTTATCGGCAATATCATCCATCCCATCAAGACCATTTTAAACAAACCTAAAAAAACAAGAGGTTATTAATTAGACATGTTTTTTTTTTTGGATTCGACGTTTTAAATGTTTTGTTAGGATGGGTGCAATTATTATCTCTTTTACAAATAGTAGAAAAATAAATATTTATTTTATGTACTAATAAAATTTTCGTTAATACTCGTTTTAGCAAACTAAACCTCGCATTATTAAACCACGAAAGAATTAAGAGCACTAATTCGTGGTTTAGTCGGTCACGTTTTGGTTGGGTTCGTTGTATACATCGTTTTTATCAATTTCTACAAAGATGCAATCGAAAATATGTAAACACCTTAGACGTGCCATTTTTTTTTTATTTAATTTATTTCAATAAAACTTACAAATTAATATAATAACTATTTGAATATCAGTAAAATGTTTTCTTTTGCCCCTTTCCCAAAAAGGAAAGTATTGTTAAAAAAGGAAGTTCAAAAACTTTAAGGTTACTGAAACCAAGGGATTTCAGAAACTATATCCTATGATAGTTATTGATTCTTTTTTATTACATACTAGTTTTTTATATCCGGCGTTGCTCGAGAAGCTAAATGTCAAGCAATATGGCAACGTATCAAGAAAATCGTTTTCGTAATTTTGAACTGTTTATTATTTGTTATGATAAATTCAGAATGCGTAAAAAATATACAATACAATAAATAAAAATTAACAAAAATAAGTTAGTTTTTTTAAAAACAGCCCCCACCGTCCCTTCAGTCCCTCCATCCGTCCCTTCCCTTCAGTCCTTACTGTCCCTTCAGTCTCAAATAATGTAAAGGGAAGTGGTTTGAAATTTCAGTAGCATTGAACTGGGAAAGAAATTTCAGCAATATTGGAGTTGAAAAGTGGTTTTATAATTTGAATGAATTTAAGTTTGTGAAGAGTTTAGTGTTGGCCATAACTCCCATGTTCTTATATATTGTTAAGTGTGAAAAGAGTATATTGGAATCTTACAGGAAATTTTGAATAAACATGCACCGTACACAACAAAAACAATAAAAGTATTAAACTCCAATAAGTGGTTTGATGAAACCTGCAGATCTTATAAGAAACGTATGAGAAAGTTGGAAAGAACTTACCGCAGAACGAAAAATGTCAACGATAGAGTTAAATGGATTGATTCACAAATATCTTACAAAAATCTGGTAGACTCAAAGAGGGAAGAATTTTGGAGAACTAAAATAAGCCAAAAACAGTCTTCCAAACAACTGTGGTCAACACTTAAGGATGTTTGTGAAAATAAACATGAATCTGTCACCGTGACCTCTACTCCATCTGACTTTGCAAATGCTTTCCAGAAAAAGGTTCAAACTAAAGGATACTGTAAACCTGATATAGAGATAACTGCGACTTCGCACTTAAACACGATAAGTCCTACATGTACAAAAGAGTTAATAACAATAATTAGAAACCTTCCTTCAAAACAATGTTCACTAGACCCAATACCAACGTGGTTATTAAAGCAATGTGTGGAATGTCTGGCACCATTTTTAGTTCAATTACTGAATACCTGTTTAATAACACCCGATATACCGGAGAACTTAAAATGCGCTCACATAACACAACTCCTGAAAAAACCACAACTGGATATGGAAGATCTTTCCAACTATAGACCTGTGTCAAACCTTCCAGTACTATCAAAAATCTTAGAAAAAATAGTATCAAATCGCTTAGTAACATATTTGCACAATAACAACTTGTTTCCCGAAAGACAATCTGCATATCGCCAGCACCATTCAACGGAAACTGGATTAACGAGAGTTCTCTCAGATATGATAACAGAGGTGGATAATGGAAATCTGACTAATGGAATATTAGATTTAAGCGCGGCTTTCGATACAGTTGATCATGAGATCCTTTTATCTAGAATGGAGAATTTCTATGGGATCATTGGCAGCGCGAAGGAATGGTTCAGAATATATCTATCTAGAAGATCTCAGGTTGTAAAACTCAGCAATCAAACATCGCTTCCATTCTTTCTTGATGCTGGAGTACCTCAAGGATCTGTTTTAGGACCACTACTTTACATACTGTACACAAAAGAAATAGAAAACATAATCAAACATTTTGGATTATGGGCACATATCTTTGCTGATGACACGCAAATATATTTCTACTCGAAACCTTCGGAAATAAATGTACTAAAATCTCAAGTTTCTTTGTGTATAGAAGCAATTAGTGAATGGATGTCGTCCAACCGATGAACACTTAATCCTACCAAAATAGAAGTTTTATTAATAAACACACACCGTAAACAGAACCAAATTGACTGGAGTCCACTTTCCGATTTAAGATCGATAGACAGTGAAAGTGTGTTTAAAAAACAGTTAAAAACTTATCTTTTCAAAAACTCGTATAGTGATTATTTCCTTGTTTATGATTATTTTTTTCAGGTATTATTGTTAAGCGCCCTTGAGGTGGATACACAAAAATGGCGCTATAGAAATTATCCATTTATTATTAAAGTTTCGTAAAGGATCGTTGAATGAATTCCATGTACACACTTTTTTTAATTAATACGTTTATGTGATGAATATATAAACAAATAAAAATTTAGATAATTATTATTAAATAAATTATAAAAATCATACATAATAAATAATTAACTTCAAAAATATTACACTCTAAAATATTAGTATGAGAATTTGATTTTAACTATAGAAACGAACAAAATGAAAAATCTACAAAGTCAGATATTTGTAATAAGTATGGAATAAATATGGAACATTTTAGTAAGTATCAGGTAGGTACCTACCTATACCAAAGTTCTATAAATTTGAATTTGATTCATAACAAATTCCCATGAAAATTGTGGAAGCATGGAAACGAAATATAATAATAGGTAGGTAGGAGTGGCGTACGAGGGTTCCTTCAGCTGGTTCTGCCCAAAAAAAAACTACATCCTCTGTTTAGTCAATCTCCATAATATCTTTTCACCTTATATTTTTTTCTTTAACTCCTGTTTTGTACTATGCACATAGCACCAATTACACGCATTGCGTGTCTTTGTTCCTTTAGTCATTGTATATTGTATGCTCATTGATATGAAAAGATTGTTTTTTAAATATATTTATTGTGAAGAATAAAACTGTTTATTTTATAAAAAGAATAAACAGTTGTATACGTTTTAAATTCAGTGTTGCAACAGACGAAAATAATTACAGGCAAATTGAACCTGCAAAGGACAATTATTCAAATTTTAAGAAATTCATATCTCCGTTAATATTTGCGCTAGAAAAAAAAATAAAAACTATTTTATGATTTCGTTATACGCCCTACAACTCGTTGATATAATATAAAAATCGAACAAGATTTTTAATTTTTTTTTTTGATTTTTTATTTTTTTATTTTGATAGTCATGCCAGGCATATAGGCATGTATGGCTTGCATGCCACTGATAGGTAGGTACGTCGAATATTTTAGTACTTTTTGTTCTCGGTAGATTCTGCTAGTTCGATCAATTTGTTCATACATAAAATGATAAATTTCCTTATAAAATTTTTACATAAAAAAAAATAATCTCAATGTTTTTCACTCAAACACTAAGTTATATAATACTTGCAAATATATGTTATTCGCATGTTATTCGTGTAAAAATGCACTTCTGAAATAATTGAAATAAACAAATATTTCCTTACGAAACAGTACATGTTTTGAAATTTCATTCGTGACAATTTTTGTAGGAAAATTTACGAAAAAATGAAAAATAACATAATAAAACCATATTTAATCTAAGAATAAAACATTAAAAAGTCTATTTTTAATTTTCCTAGGTTACGCGCTGATCAACCCTGTTAAAATACTCATTTATTTATATATTTTTAAATGGATTTTCACTTTGTTAACACAAAAACAAAAGTCAATAAATAATTTTTATACTTACTTTAAAGATATAAAAAACACGAAAAAATACAACAAGCGTGAAAAATTCAACTGTTTAGCTTACCTACGAGTTCACTAGTCAGTAGTCCACCGCTAAACTAGATGACCGCGTAGTTTAATGTTACCCTGGTAATATAAACCATGGACTAAGATAGTTTTAATAATACTTGGTTATTAGTAATCTTTTTTACTCTAAATACAGCCGCCGCGCCGGCAGTGTTTATTATAGTATTTAAGCAGTGTTATATTTTTATTGTTGTTTTTATTATATTTATTAAATACAAGACCTAAGTTTATTTTAAGATAGTAAACGAACATTTTTAACAAATCATCATTTGACAAAAAAGTAGGTAGTATTGAGAATATGATATAACTCGTATGTTCCTGTCATTATAGTTTGCTGGAAGAAATAATTTTAAAAATATAAATAAATATTTAAAAAAACAATTATTAAGGGGGGGACTGCTGCCATAGTAACTATTTTTCAATTTGATATAAGTACCATCATTATTTCTTATCAAATCGTTTTGAAAAAAATAATTTAGATAGTTTGGGTTAATTAATAAAGATAAATATATCCTTACTTTTTGATAATGTTCTGTATAAATTATTGTAGAAAAATAATGGCATACCC